>JAUPFV010000004.1:192854068-194310569 GCA_036936605.1 Limnanthes douglasii subsp. nivea | reverse complement strand
AGTGACCTACAACATGAAGTTAATTGATTGAGGACCCAGGGGGATTTTCCCTTGGCAAGCATATTAATTAATACTTCAAAATCATATTCAATTTCTACGTGCTTATAGCCCTTTTAATTGCAAAGAATTAAGCCATCTAATAAAGCTAAAATCTTAGCAATAAGGGGTGTTTATTTTACCACTCTACCATAAGTGATCATAATATCATCTTACTATTTCTAAGGATTCCAGCACCACTAGCTTCACCCCCCACAAGGACCAAGCACCATCGCAGTTCATCTTTTGTCTATTCACAGAAAGAGTGAGCCATCTTATAACATTTATCGGAGTAGAAAGATAATTTTTTTAAAAAATAACCAAAATTTTCCGCAATATTTGAGTCACCAGACCGAAGTTTTTTGTTGGAGTAATTCATGATCTTTATTTGAGAAAGAATATAACAAATCTCACCATAAACGAAGGGACTGGTAATGGTTGTTTCATCAAACTTAGCCTTGTTCCTAAAATGTGAGATTGACCAACAGGTTATAGATGTAATGATTTAATATGGCTTTTGTTGGTGGACCATAACCAATTTCTAACCATTTGATGAATTGTCATGTGTCTATTAATAGGGATGTTCAACAGATAAAAGAGATGATCCTAGATGTTCCAAGATACAAGATAGTTAACAAAAACATGGCAACTGTCTTTATATCAGAACAAAACATGCATTTAGAAGCCATACTAATATTTTTCTTTTGTAAGTTTGTATCCACGTAAATCTAGCTTTTTATGGATTTCCATAATAAGAGAGAACATTTTGTGGGGTGTTATTGTTCCAAATTCTTGCAAGAGATTAGAGGAATTATGTTTATGTGTGATGAAATTCTATGTGATTTTGGTGTTGAAATCACCAAAACTACCTAAAGTCCGGATTATTGTATCCTTGATATAGGATGCACATTTATCTTGATGATCCTATTGATATCAGAAGAAATGATAGTTGATTTAGCATATTTGTGTCCCATTGATTATTTGTCCATAAGGTTTTGACTTTAACATAAAAGTACCAGTCATTATATTCATTGTTAGATAATTGGATAAGGGGTTTATTCCTTGTCAATTTGTCTAACCAAAAATCAATGTTGACATTGCCAAGACCTCAAAAGATATGATGTTCAACAATATATTTGATATAATTAAGAATTTTCTAGAATATTGAAACTTTAAGATTATTCTTAATTTGAAATGGGTGTTTGTGTTTGCAGTAAACTGAGTTTATGTAGTTAGCCCAAAGGGTATTGTTTTTACGGTAGTTAAACCAAAGCTTGCGGGCATATGTATCATGCAAGTCTTTGATATTCTTGATGTTTAGAATATTCTCCCTATAAATGAAGCAGAGATAGTCGTATCTGGACCAGTGAATAGCAGAAAGAGGATTAACTTGAGCCCCAAATAAATCTGTTTAATAATTTTTAATTCTATTGATTATAGTGATTGGTAATTTGAAACTTTGAAGGTATAAATTTGGGATGATCATTAGTACTGACTAAATCAGTACTAATTTACCCCCAAATAATATAGTTTTGGTGTGTCAATCATAAATTTTAGAATATATTTTGTGAATTATCTCACCATAATTATAGGCTTTATTATTGTTGCTTATGTTTATGTATAAGTACTTGATAGGAAAGTTTTTGTGCTTGAAACCAGTTTGATCTTCCAAGGTCTTGATTTTATAGAAGTTTATGATTTTAGGTGTGAGAAAATCTAATTTCTCATGGTTTATATTTTGGACAGAAATTTCATGATATAATCTTAAAATGTTATTTATCTTTAAATACTCTTTTTTATCTGTTGCGAAGATGACAAAGTCATCAACAAAGGTAAGGGAATTTATGGTTACAGGACTTCCTTTTATAAATCATATCATGGTGATTATTGAAGATGTTGTTAATACCTCTAATAAGATATTCTTCAACAATAATAAAGAGGCTGAGGCATATAGGATCCCCCTGTGTGATGCCATTAAGATTTTTAAAATATGATTTAATTCCATCATTGATTAATATAGAGAATAAATAAGAACTAATATTATTTTTAATAAGATTAAGGATATTTTTATGAAAGCCGGATGATTTCATGACATTGATGATGAACGAGTGAGAAATTTTGTCAAAATATTTGGTCATGTCAAGCTTTAGGATGATGTTTCTAGATCTAACTTTCTTGTTTAAGTCAACGATCAGCCCTTTGAATAAAAGGATATGTTCATGGATGTTCATCCGATGAACAAAATTGATAATGTTTTAGATGATTCTTTTTAAAAACAATGCAAATACTTATTGGTATGAAGTCTTTCTATTGTTTAGGATGATCATACTTAGGGATGAGGCAAAGCATGGTGGAATAAATACCATTTTGAGCCAATTTTATCATTGAAAATATGTGATGGCATAGAGCATGTCTTTATTTATTATGTTCGAAAAGTTTTAAAGAAAGTGACATTAAAACCATCAGGCCGAGCAACACTGTTGGCCTAAGGTTATTAATTGCATTATGGAGTGCATCCATTGATGAAGAGGCTAATAGAAGACGGTTATCAGCCTCAGAGACTAGGAGGGTATAATGTGATCTTCAAAAGGTTTGAAATTTTTAATTAATAGTTAAAAGATCATTTAAATAATATAGTATTTTTTATGCCATTTATTTTGTTATTTTTATACATTTTCTTAACATAATTTTTGAATAATGCAGTATTTTTATCAGTATTTTTATCACTATTTTTAAACCAATTAACTCAACTCTTTTGCTCCCAAAAATCTTCTTCTCTTGCCAAGAGAAAATGTAATTTTCTTTGGCTTTGGAAAGGTTTATCTTAACTTCATCAAGAATTTGAGGTTTGGAATTTTTTATCATAATAGTTAAAATCATCAACATCTTGGTAACAGTATTGAAGATTTTGCCAAAGATATTATGGTACTAGTCTTTAAGGGTGTGTCCTTAAGATTTTTTAGCTTGTGCCAGAAAGCATATAACTGAGGTATACTACTAGGGAGGTTCTAGGAGTTTTCCACATTTGATTAAACTCATAGTGTTGCACCCACATGTTTAAGAATTTAAATGAAGATTTGATTTTGAAGTTATTGCTGGACAGAGTAATGATCATAGAAGAATGATCTGACCAGGTTTTGTCTAGGTGTTTAACATGGATTTGACTAAAATAATTTCTTATTTGGACATTGATAAGGACTTCATCTAAATGTCTCCAGTTTCTATTATTTTTCCAAGTGAAATGGGATCCAATGAAACACGCATCCACAATCCAAAATTTTGTTATTAAAGTCATCAAGACTTTTTAAACATAAAGTAAGCATGATAATTGCTAAGAAGTATTTGTGATACATTGGAAATCACCCATCACAATCTACTTTAATGGATTATTGTTGGATAATTTCTTAAGGTTTTCCCAAAGAGGAATCTTGTTGACTCTAGAGCATTTTGCATATATTTCAGTAGCATTGAAGGTTTTTGTTGCAAAGATTATAGGTTTCTGGATTTCCAGGAACTCATTTTGTCAGCTTTATCATTGAGTTAAATCTTCTGATTGTTTTGTTATTTTCTAAACCCTAACATTCCAGTTTAAGATTTTAATTGTCAGTTAAAACTAATGGGAGAAGATCAAGAGACTTCAACTGAGTCTTGCTTTTATTTTTGTAAAGATTTTGTTTTAAGGTCGTGGTTCCTTTTTTAACTCTTTATTATTGAATTTTAATTATTTCGTAATGTTCTTATAAATTGGAGAGGCTGGAATGCTTCTATGGAATGCAAATTTTGGAGAGGATAATTTGTGGTCGTCATCTGATAGATTTGAAAACAATTGAACCTGTTACCAAGTTCAATATATTATAAAACTATTATGATTTTGGATTTTATCTCTTCTTGTGTTTTACCTTTCTTTGGAGATGGGGTAATGCTTTCAAATGATTAAATGTTTGCTAAGTTCTTTTCAACAACATTAGTAATTCTATTGATGTTGAGGTTTTCAGGGTTCATTTTATCGGATTGAAGAGAATTCACTTTAATAATGATAAATTTTAGCTTTTGAGCTTTGGGAATCCATTTTTAGTCACTTGTGAGTATAAAATATTGTTTTCAACAAATACAAGATTTTGGACAAGATCTTGGGAAATGTTTTGATTTTTTTTTATTTCTTTTACATTGATTTTTGTTGTGACCAAAATGGTGACAGCCAAGACAATATAAGGGCATAGTCCCATATAATATGTCTATCCATTGCCCATCTTGATCACCAAATTGAATCCAATTTTTGTTGTTCTTAGGCTTGGATATATAAATATCTATCCAAGCTTACCAACAGTTGAATTTAGATTTATTATGATCTAGAATATAAACATCCAAAGGGTGTCTTATAGTTTTAGCTATATTAATTATTGTATCCCTATTGCACATATACACATGCAGTTTTGAGAAAGTTACCTAAACTAGGGTAACTATGGATTTTTTATGGTGAAATCACTATCCCATTTCATAAGTCTCATGGAATGTTGGCCGAAAGACCACACGTTCCTTTTTAAAATGATTTTAAGTCTTGTAAATTGTTTAGTTCGATAAACACATTTCATTTATCTCATATACTTAAGTTAACATCACCATAAAGTTTTAATTTGTTTAGAATTAGGGTTATTTCATTTAAATTTGGTCTTCCTAAAGAGAATTTACCTATGGAAATATATCTAGAAGAGACCATAATGAGGGATTTATCTTCCGTGGTAAAGATTACTGCTTTGTAATTGCCCTTACGAGTGATGATGACCTCCTCGTGAAGAATGACCTTAAGGATTTAGTGTCTTTTAACAACTTCTTTGTATGTTTCACATTCGTGTATTCATTCTGTTCAGTTGGTGTCTTGTAAGGAAAAAGAGATAATTTGATTTCGTATTTAGTGGAGCAGTTTTCTCAAGATCTAGATTGTGTTCTCTAGTCGTCTTGTTCATCACTTTATCTTTCTAAAACATTCTCATTTGAAGCTTGAAAACAATTTCCTAATTGTTGAAAGGCAGCTGTAGAATCTTGAATACAAATGAAACTTCAAATAAAATACTTAAAATTTTGGAAACTTTAAATTGGACCTTCAAAACATAAGTGAAACCAAATCCAGAGATGGAGCCTTTGAATTGATGCAGGAGAGACTTTAGAGGAGACGAAAGCTTAGAAGTCTTAATATGAAGATATCAATGGATCAAAGGCTGAAAACTTCTAATTATTCCCAATTTTTGAAAAAATGACTCATTTTTTAGAAAACGCCGAAAAACTTCATAATCAAATTGAAGAATTCTATATTCATATGCGAGTTGTATTAAGAAAAATAATGTATATTATTTTTTTCAATAATTTGATAAACAATTATCAAACCGTTAATTTAGGCTAAATTTTTTCCATAAATTGACAAAATATAAAAAAATATAAAGGATGGGACGATTTGTATGAATCAATGTGTTTATATTAAAAGGGTTATACTAAAATATTGAAAACAGTATTTTATGTTTTTGTTAACAGATATATTGTATTTAAAGTTTAAATGAATTATGATAATCTAAATATAAAACCATCTTCAAGTTTTATCTACTCCGAAAGGGAAACCATGAAGGCAAGCTAATTACCAAAAAAAATTATATTCTATTCACCAACTACAACGGAGAATTTTCATGTTTGAGCTGTTTTTCCTCCTATCTGAACACAGTTCCACCAAACCAAACCAAACCAAACTCGGGTTTTAAATGATTTAGAACCCAAACTAATCAATAACATGTTCACATTGAACAATCATTGGAACGTAGTGAGAAGAAAGTTTTGTTTTGTCCTTTTAAAAGAGAAAGAGAATAACAAATAACTCATGCATCCATTTTCATATAAGGCTAATTTTGCACACTCATAGCTTCTTTTTTACAGTTTTTCATTCACTTTATGGGCTGGGAGAGGTGGCCCCCATGTCGACACATTTATATGTACACTAATATTATAAACAGTCGCCATGATGGATTCTTCAAAATTACAGTCGACTAGAATTACATGTAGTATACAAACTTAAGGACAGCTTATCTGTGCTTGCTTCACAGCGTTTTCCAAGTTTTCGGAGACCGCTGCAGTTAAATTAGGATCCTCGAACCCAAGCTCTCCGCAAAGTCTGCAACAGAAAAAATAACATGAGAAAAGCTTTGTTATGGTTCAAGCAAGTCATGTTTGTATGGAGAGTCCACCATAGTGAGTTACAAATAATATTAATACATATATATATATATATATTATTTTTATTTTCAGGATTAAATATATTTGGATCAAATTTATCAGAAAAACATGTTGGACATAATTTTCAAATGCAGCCGTAATCACAACCAAACAATGCTAACCACTGAACTGGACTGGTTCTCCATTCCAGCTAAAACTTCTAACAGCAGCTAGTTGGCTTTGGAGCGTTATACACCTGACTAGTTGCTATTAGAATTTGATATTTGACTTTTCATTTTGATTGACCAGAACGTTTACTGGTTATATACGTTTTTTAAAACTTTACTTATATAAGTTTGGATCATAGAAAAAGGTGGAGCTAGATGTGCTTACTTTGGATCAAGCACCAACTTCTCAACTTCTTTAATAGCCGAACTAGCTGCATATAGCGAAATCTTTCCAACCTGACCAGGCACAAGTTTAACAGCAGGAGTGTCATCACGATATGCAAGACAATCATAGCACTAAAATACTTCATCATGCAAACAAAAACTTACCTCCAAAATTTGAAGTTTTGCTTCATGATCATTTGGCAGACAACGAATTTCTTGGGCTAAGTTTACTGCCTCTCCTATGCTTTCAGGAAATATGAAATCAAGACCTAGCTGAACTGTGGACTAAATATTTATAACATGTAAACAAATAAGTAATGCAATTTGATACTAACATTAGAGAAGCATACATGACAATATAATAAATGAGTAATCAAATTTTGATATTAACCGTAGTCGGGTCAAGTATGGTTTCTCTTTTTTAAAACCGCGACCCAAAAGTTTGACCCGACACGGTAATAGTTATTTTTACTTAAAATATATGTACTTTATATATAAAAGAAATTAGAAAAAATTAAACTTAATTTTATTTTCGAGAAAATATATATTTAATACAAAAAACTCAGTCCAACTTTTTGAAGTATTTTGTGTTTTCCGGTTAGGTGGGATATAGGAAAGTTAGGGTGAATAGGGACAGGAGTGGATTGACCCAATAGGTCTTGGAGTGGGTTTCCCCGATCCGGGTTATTGTCATACCTAGTTATTGCATTCTAAATGGAGTTTTTCAGTTTCACAACGTTTTTTGAGGTTATTCTAATTATCCCAAGATTGAGAAGTTCTCTCTTTTCTGGAAGTTTAGAGGGCAAGTGCCCCTTGAAACAAGCTAGCTTCATCTCCGAGCCATTCGGTTGATTAGGGACAGGAATTGGTCGACCCAACGGGTCTTGGAGCGGGTTGCCCCGAACCCATCTTATTGTCATCCCTAGTTATTGCATTTTTAAAGGAATTTATCAGTTTCACAAAACATATTTGGGGTTATTCTACTTTTCCATCACTTGAGGATGTTTTTTCTCTTTTCTAGAAGTTAGGAGGGCAAGTGTCCTCTTGAGTGACGCTAGCATCATCCTTGAGCCATCCTTTATGGAAACAATTTCAAACGGTAATATTCTTGTAAGAAATGACTCGACAACAGAAAAAACATCTAAAAATAATATAATATTACTATGAATTTACCTGAAGATTCCTCATTTGGAAAGGACAGCCAGCAGGAATGAATATAGCATCTCCTACATACTGTTTGATTGACCATGGCTCCACTCCTGAAATGAAAAACGTTATTTGTAAGATGGAATAATATATATAACAAGGGAATATCATTAACCAAAAAATGGTAAAATAATATATCGAATCAAAACACTATATTAGAATGCTCCATATATTAGTATATATTGCATTCTTTTACAAGTATTGTCCTCAAGTGACTAAATAAATGGTAAGATGATATAGCAAGCTCAGAATTCTGATCAACTAAGCTATAAAGCCAACGATATATGGGTAAATGGTTATCAAATCCAAGGTATGTCATACAAGTAACAGTCAAATAGTTAAGTCGCTCAATACATGAACATATATCAACTTCTCTTACCAAATTCTTCCTTCAAAATCATTTTATCGTGTTCACTCAGGAAGATTCCCTTCTCAAATAGAGGTCGTATCTTCTGAAACCAAAGCAACAGCATAAGAATATACAACCATGTTATCAGCAATATAAGATAATACACTTGTGAGGCAAAGGATGCAAATGACACTTACAACTTTACTTTTAAGACATGCCGCAGATTCACAAAAATCTTTCTGATGCTTTCGAAGATATTGATTCAACTTTGGAACATCCTGCCGGCGGAAGACATCCCAATTAGATCCAGCACAATTCTCTTCAGAGATATGCACACATTTATCTTCAACAGGTGAAATAGTTCCCATCTCTTCATCTTTCGTTCTCCCATATTCATTTTGTGCATCAGATCCACCAGAAGGTGACTTTATCTCCTCAGTTGTTTTGTTGGTTTTGTTGATTTTCGTCTTCTGCGAATTCGCTTCACATGTGTGCATCAACAGGTATACCTGAAATAAGTTGAGGAATATATATATTTATCATAACCATGAGAGCTGAAAACCAGAACCAACCAAAAAGAATTACACTTTTTCGAAATATATTCTCAACTAATTGTGCCACACTATCTCACCAACTGATTTATCATACTACTAAGAGCTCATCTCAGTTTGCAAAGACTAAAGTATCTTGTAAATCAAAACTTATCAAACAACTGTAGTTTCGCTTTCTTTCTTTTATATTATTAGTGATAATCAAAACTTGAACTCTGGTTTTAGTTTGGACCAGAAACACACTCGAGTTGAGCTATATGCAATGCTATCTTTATATGTATATGTCTTTACAAAAAGTATAGATTAGAGATTCTTTAGTTAAGGTAGATTAAAAGTATGTAAACACGAAGAAAAAGGGTGACTCACCATGTCACGCATATTGTAATGAAGACAAGTAACCGAATCACCTCTACCGAGTTCAGGGTACATCCCGTAAGATATATAAAACTTTGGTCCGACATCATTCTGCAAAGAGTAATGAGGCAACTTTGCAGCAACATTCAGGACTCCCAATCTCGAATGGATGTATTCAAGTAAAGGCAGTTTACTGATAAATTCAGGTCTCCGGTATAATAAGAACTCCTCCGACAAGCTCCGGGATGGCCAATCTTTTAACTGCAACATTTCCGGCACTCCATTTTCACGGATCCGTCCTTCTGAGTAGCCTTGAATGAACTGAGTAAGTTCGATATCAACCTGCCACCAAAGTTGGAAGCACAGTTAACTCAATATTCAAGGGGTAGGACCCAATAAGAACAGAAGAAAAGAAAGTCAACCTCAGATCCGTCTAAGCAATCGATAGCCTTCACCATCAGTTGCTCATCGTTGCAATTATCATCAGCAATATCCCGAATCCCTCTCCATATAACATCTGGATTCCAGCTTGAAGCGGATAAGGTGTCGCACGCAAGTTTAACAATAACAGGTTGACCCCTGGCCCAATGCGTTTTAATGTTAACAATTCCTTGGGTTCTAATATCTTCGTAAGATGGGCAGTACAAGACACTGTCATCACTGCCCTCTCTATCACCATCACGACCCCCTCTATCGCCAATAGAATCATTTAACCCCGAATTCTGAGGATTGCTAGAATCCGAAACTTTGCAGCCATTTACCATTTCCTCCACCTTTTTAACCAGTTTCGCAACCCAATTCATCTTGAAAATTCTGCCAAGATTCAACGACTGATTACCGCATCCACCAAATTCCTCTGGAGGACATGGAATGCTATTGTCACTGTTGGCTTTCCAACCAGGGAACTTATCCGAAAAATTCAGCCTTAGATCGTCGTCTTGGCTTCCAACACAATTCTTGTTGTCCGATAGTTCTACACGAAGATCTTGACAGCAATTGATACACAAATCATATGAACAATTTCCACAGTGCCGATAGTAATCGATAATCGGTATTCTACATACATTGCTGAAAGAAACAAATAACGAATATTGAGCTACTTTCAGCCTTTAATCTTATAAGCTAATAAAAACATAAGCGGAACATAATCCATGAAATTCACAAAGCCTTTTCCATGCATGTGATGTCATGGCCTTAGGTTAACATAACAAACCTCCACGCATAAGTGCAGTTACAAGTTGTCAAGTTATTTATGCACTATCAATTTTGTTTTAAAATCAGTCACAAAAGGTTCAAACCAACCCTTACATACAAAACAAAATGATTCCCAAGAAAGTTGGTACAATAAGGGTGATTTTCGGATTTTATTTTAAACACGTGTTGATAGTCCAAGAGTAATCTGACAGCAAAAAGAGAAATTTATGGTTGATTTGGGAACAGCCAATAGTTGAGGGGACAATTATGATTCTCTTTTACAATTATTAACTCGAGTCAAAGCTTAACAGGTCATAGTTTTTGTTACCAGCACATCTGCTCATCCGCATTCAATCTTGCCCTGGCAAGATCAATGTCAGTTCCTGTAGCAAGAAAAAGAAGCCATCACCTGATAAGTAAAAATGACAACAAAAATTCGAACTCTAAATATTTCAATGAACATCAAACATTTTACCACGAAGCTTTTTTTCTAGTTCGAGTTCAGCACACTGTTGTTGGTGAATCAGCTTAACTACAGGAAGCACTGAAGATAGCAGGCTGTGCAAATTGTTTAGCTTGTCCAGGACAGGTATCTCTTTTATCCTTAACTACACCTCACAAGGAAAAAAAATGATTACTTAGCCGATGAATTGTAATATTATTCACAAAATATACACGTTAATATCGTCCAGTATACTAATCTATTTTTAGACTTTTGCACTTCAAGACTGAAATGTTAATCTTAGACCACAAAAATTGATAAATCTAGACCGTGGTAGTAGTCGATAAGTACCTTTATCAAATTATCTGCTCGCAGGCACAGCTTACAGTTACAAGAACCGCGACAGGCAGGACAGATCTTCTCGATCTCGTCTAGTGGGATGTCCGGGTACCTTAACATAAAAAGAATCACAAGTATCGGAATAAATGCACGTCTCAAAAACAAGAATCTTTGTTACAAATCTAAACTCACCATTTAGAAATACAATTATCGCAATAGCCTCTCTCGTTACAGCTAAAGCACCAAACTACTCTTTCTCTGTCGTTTCTGCGACACTGATGGCAGGTTTGTCCACCAATCTCTACCGAGGGATCAGTGCTTCCGTCCGAATATTCCTGAAAAAAAGTAAATAATTTAGTAATCCACTATAAATAAATCCAGACACCAACTCATATAGACAGCAATGAACTAAAAGATGTTACCGTGACAGGACTAGTATCAAAGCTCATCCCAGACTTGTTCTTGGTAGAAAGAGACGGTGTATCATGTGGTTTCCAACTCTCGCCGATCAAACCAACATCTCCTTCAAAACTCGTTTTGGGCGAATACTGAAGTGGATGTTTGGGAACCTTGGATGTCTTTTTGACAGTTGCAATGATGGGGATGTCAAAGCCTTCCTCATCATCATCCTCCGTTTCATCCGTAGGTTTTCTTTTGAGTTTCTTGAGATTAGCCCTCATTGCAGAGCTAGCAGCCCTTTTTTTGGCCTGAACATAGTGTTTTTCGCAGACTGTTTTATCCGGCATGGACATAGCAGTGCATCTCCATTGTTTACCATCCGATCTTTTGCACCGCAAGTCATCACGAACCCCCACACTCTCCTCATCATTACCGGAGTGCGGCTGGTCCATACCACTCATAAAAACCCAAAGAAACAAGAACAATGAAACCCTGCTGAGTCACTATGCCTAAAATATGACGGCAACTGAAACAAGACCAACAACAACAACCACAACAGCAGAAGCAGCAAGTTCGAAGAACATAAGATCAACCTGCGCCATCAGCATATATCAAATAAACTAAAATTGCCCTAAATTGAAATAAAACAATAAAAAAACAGCCTATTTTCTCTGTTAACTTAAAGAATCGCAAAATCTTGAAATTGAATATAGAACCGGGAGAGATAAGAATCGAGATGAGTGAGAATGAAATTAAATTAAATAGATAAAAAAGATTAAGGAGAAAGGCGAAGGGTATGTATAAACCTGGAGATAGAAAGGGGTCAGTGTTGTACTGAGAGTTGCTATGCTAGGGTTTTTTGTTTAACTTTTATCCCGCTTGCCGAAGAGGGCGATATTTTATTAGAGAGAGGGAGAGAGAGTTGTGTTACATACAATACACTACAGATACAGGTATGTAGCCAGGTTTGTACTTTTCGATATTTACTTTAAAAAGTTTTACAATTTATTCAGACAGAGAGTTGTACAGAATCACTAGTTCATCCCAAACCCAGTTAAGGGAAGAAAACCAGTCCACTTCACCTCTGCTCTCAAACCCCTTTTTTCTTTTTCTTTTTTCTTTTTCTTTTTTGCTATCATCTCCACTATCTCCCTCCATACGTTAAACTTTAGTGGGAATTTTACGTGGACTAAATATTATATCAATTTTTTATACTTTAATTGTGACGTTAATTTTAATTTTAGGGATTTATACTAATTTACTAATAAGTTCAGTCTCAAATAGATTTTACTAATATTTATCAAAATATGATTTTATTTATCTATTAGTCCAAACTTAAATTTTAAATACAATTTTACCCTTAATAAATTTGATAATATAACAAAGAAAGTTTAAGGAGAAAGAATTGATTTGGGGATGTCATATTGTTTTGTTTTTATAGAAAATTGAGTCTTTTCTTAAATGGGTTGGATCTATTTGTAAAATGGATATGTTGGGATATGCTTGGGTAAATAGAGACAAATTTTAGACTCATTAGGTAAGTCTTCCATTTTAAATAAAAGTTTCATTCTAAGCTAATAGTACTCCATCCGTATTAAAATAAATGTCTTTTTAAAAATTTATTTTTGTTCCATTTAAATATCGTTTTAAATAACGATGTAAAATTTAATACTATTTATTTATTTTTATCTATTGGATTGGCCTTTTTTATTTTTTACAGAAATAGAAAAAACAATTATGAACCGTATGCATAACTTTAAAACAGTTTATATAGACTATATAAGTGTAGATAATTGTTAAACGAAAGCCTCGATTTTTAAGTAGTATTTTTTAGTTTATTTTTGCCTAAAATTTTAATTATATTCTATAAATATTATTTTACTCTTTTATACAATATTAGGGGATAATTTTAACTTTTTTTTAAAATCTATAAGTGTATTATTTTTATTATAATTTATGGATTTAATGGCTCACCTCGATTTTTGCTCTATTTTTAATTTAGTTTACATTTTCAAATCCTTACTTTGATTTTTTATAATCAATTTTATTTATTGATTTTACATTTACAATTTATTACTTTTTGTATTGATGGAGTTTTGAAATGTACATTTATTCATCTTTTATTATTTTTATAAAACAATTACAGATTTAATGTGTTAAGTTTTGTTCTAACTCGATTTTTTGTTTTATTCTAATTTCGAATACGTCTTCAAATCAATATTTTAATTTTGATAATCTATTTTATTTATTTAAAAAAAATTATTATTCTTTGTAAGATCGAGTTTTGAAATGCATATTTGTTTATTTATTTATCGTTTTCTAAATATAATTTTAATAAAACTCATCAATTTTTCGATTTTGTTTGAAATCTACTCTAATATTTATAAATTTATTTTAATAATATAAACACGTTTATTGTTATGAAAACATATAAATTGCATATGGAGTTTAAATAGAACATGAAATTAAAATTTTACAATGTGTTGACTCGTTTCTGCATATTTATGTATTTTTAGTAAATTAGATAGTAATTTGTAAAACACGGTTTTGAATTATTTGATGAATGAGAATTTAGGAAACGTGGTTTTAATTTTTTGGAATCAAAACTCACAAAACATAAATTTCACCAAGTTTAGGTTTAATTGATTTTTCCATATAACTTGATTGGTTTGTGGTAACAAATTTGTCACATTATTAATTGAATTGTGAAACTAATATCTTTGGAAAATAAGTTCATTGACGTGAAAAACATAAATTTATTTGATTTGTGGAGCAATATTCGCAAAATATAAGCTTTTTTTGACTTGGAAATCAGTATTAACTCACCATGGAGTTAATTGACTTATAAAATTAGTATTTGCTAAACATAAACATAAATAAACATAAATGACCTTACAATATCTATAATTGTAATAATAGGTTTAATTAATTTGTGAAAAGAACATGTACAAAAGATAGGTTAAATTGACTTGCAGATCTAATTGAGGAAGTACCAAACTTAGGTTTGATTGACTTGTGAATCCTGTATTTAATTGACTTTTAAAATTAGAACAGGCTTTAATTAACTTGCAAATACATGCTTAATTGACTTATGAAAATTAGGTTAGTTGCATTCTGAAATCAGACTCTAATATGCAGCATCTAGACTTAATGAATTTGTGAAATTAAACTTAATTAAAGTTTTAAAAAAGTATAAAATAGCAAAGTAAATAAATATTCTCAAAACATAATTAACAATTATGTATCTTATCTTGTTCGTTTTAAAAAAATAAAATAAATATATGGATGTTTTTGTATTTTTATTATGAGCTACGATTATATATAGAGTTTTAAAATTTTACATATAAAAAATAAAAAAATAAAAATAGATTTTATACTTTAATTTAAAATCTTCGGATTCATTCTCGTCTATTTTTTTCCTCCCCTAAAAAAATAGAACAACAAATAGGGTGTTTAAGTGTTAAATTTGTTAGGTATTATATTTAGAAAGTTGGTTGGGTACAAGGAGGATTAAATCAATAAATAGTTCATTAACTATTCGGTTTTTTTTTTTTTTCATTTAGTCCTTTGACTTTAAAATTATCGGTGAGGATTTTTGGACTTTGCAAATCTATAAACTTAGTCCTTGTATCTAAGAAAAAACTCTTATCATGGACTAAATTTATAGATTTTGCAAAGTCCAGGGACTTTCCCCGTTGATTTGAAAGTCGAAAAACTAAATAAAAGAAAATGATGTAGTTGAGGACCTTCACCAGTGATTTTAAAATCGAAAGACCAAATGAATTAAGCCTGCGAAATGATAATACACCCATATTGCAAATGTTAGGTCAAATAAAAAATCATAATTTAACTTACATTGACCAAGTAATATTTTAATTAATATTCTCGTATATAGAAAAAAAACAATACCAAACACCATAAAATAAGAACTTAAGATTAATAGCAATAACTGATTTATTTTTTAAGTAAATCGAAAGACTAAAATCTAATTAAACACATATCTATCAAGTCATCATTCCTTTTCAGCAATACCCTTGATGGTATTGTTATGGTTGAATGAAACGAGATTATTATAAATGTCAAACAAAATAAAAATAATAAAAACTAATGCAAATGACCATCATTCAAAATACAAAATGTATGTAATGTAGCGTTTATCTTGAATTATATTGCTAAAAGTGATTATTAAACTTGAAAGTAAATTAGACAATGATTTATGGGTTGTTTGTATCATTGTTTTATCAAAATAAATTAGTATTATATTTTTAATATAACAAGAAAAATAAAAGTAATTTAAATGAAAAGAATAACATTTTATTCTCCTTAAATATTTTGTATAGCATCTATTTCTATATCTATCACATCTCATATGTAACATTTCATTTCTCATATTTTATAGTCAACATAATTTTATTTTACATTGAATAACTTTATACTCGAGGATTGGGGCTGTATATTAATAATCGAGTGAGTATCTTAATTTTTTCCTATTTTTTTTGAAAAATCACACATTCCTCTTTCATATTTGATGCTCTGATTATTAACATCATATATAACCATGCTGACTTTGAAAGATATGAAGTATGTAGTCTCTCGGACACTATTTGGTCCAATTGTACGAAAGATTTTATGAGTGTGTATCTCAATTTTTATGTGTTGTACCCTGACTGGTACACTGCTAATTTTGGCTATTGGCATTGGTATAACAAATTTCTTGATATAAGCAACAATTAGGGATGGCAATTTTTTCCGAACACACGCGTACCCGAGCCGACCCGATGGGATGGGTTATGGGTTTTAAAAATTTCCCACGATGTGTTGTGGGTTTGAAAATTTACTACCCGTAGGGTATGGGATGGGTTATGGGTTTAAATAATTTCTCATGGGTACCCAACCCGAACCCGACCCACTGGGTAATACCCGATGGGTACCCGTTAAATTAATATTATATAAAATATTATATAATTTAATATTAGTTATCGAACTTTAAAATAAAGTTATTAATATTAGTATATGTATTCTGTAATAACCAAACCATATATTATCTGCTAATATATAGAATATATTTTTGAAAAATAGTATTCTATTTAAATATTAAATTTAATTTTTAAAATCTTTTCTTCTAATATTTTTTATTTTTCTTTACAAAACTGATACTATCAATATTGGTCTAATATTATTAGTATTATTAATTAAATTAAAAAAATACTAACATATACCAAAACCATATATTAATTATTATTAACATTATAAAAATACAAACTATTTGTTAATTATCACTAGATACAGCATATTTTGAAAAATATCTTTCTACATTTAAATATTAAATTTGATTTTTCAATTTTTCCATTTTAAAATATATTTATTCCAAAATCATATATCAATTATTAATAGATCACAAAACACTATTCTAGATTTTAATATTATATTTGATGATTTATATTTTTTAAACATCTTTTCTTTTTCTGCAATTAGTAACAAACTAATAATATAACTAATTAAATTATAAGAAAATGATTTACTAAAATATACCAAAACTATATATTAATTATTAATAGATAACAATTAACATTAGGTTGGAGTATTTTTTTTATAGAATTGGTTTAAATCTAGAGAACAGTGCGTAGTTTTTTTAAAAAATAAACCTTAACTTCAATGGGTACCCGAACCCGGCGGGTTCGGGTGTGGGAAAAAAATATTACTACCCGACGGGTACGGGTTAGGGTATGCGTTTGGAAAAATATAGACGGGATGGGTTACGGGTTTAGCTATACCCGCACCCATCCCGACCCATTGCCATCCCTAGCAACAATGTTAAAATACTTATATACTTTGAAGTTAGAAATCATACTTATTATTGCGTCGATTGTGTGTTCAATATATTAGATAACCCAAAATGTAATACCTATAAAAGTGAAATCTTATTCACATTTCTAGTTATCTTCCATGACTTCCAAAAGGGAGTAAACCTTTTATTTTTATATTTATAGCATTGATTAGATGTCATTATCAACATATCTCTTAGCTTCATGATCTTTTTTGGAAATCTCGATTTATTTTTGTATTATAATCGTAGAGTCAACCTTCTATTGTCTTTAGCAAATCATCATTAAATCATGGTATAACGGCTCATACACAAAGTTCATATGATCGAGCTATGTTACATTTCTTACAGTTTGTAATTTATCAATCGAGCTTTTTTCTTAAGGGTTGAAACTCTTCAAGATGGAATAATACAACGACTTTGGTTACCAAAAGCATCTCTAATACCATTTTTATCGTACGATAATTAGTTTGGTATTAATCATACAATCATATGCTACATAAGATATATTTATCTTATGTGAATTAACTATATCATTTCCTCAAACACTCGATTTTCAATGACTTGTAATCTATTTTTCAATATATTATATTGGTATCAAGTGGATACACAAATATGAAGATTACTTTATGGTTGTTAGCCAAACTATGAAGGAGTCACTTTATAACTATGTCATATGGTCAATTGTTGTACAGTTAAATGATAATATAACTCACGTTACATTTTATAAGAGACTTAACGATGTCATCATACTGAATTTTATCTTAGAAAAAACTCATCTAAGTATGGATGAATTACTCATTTATGACGAGAAGTGCATGAACTCTGAAGAACATAAAATTATTTTATGATTAAATCTGAATGTACAACCTCCAGCTAACTACAACTTTACCCAGATGTGCAGTCATATAACTTTTATGACTAGATTTATGTTATTTGCTCTAGATTTTAAGGCCAAAATTATATGATTTATTTTGGATTTTAATGCTAAACAAACATAATCACCTTTTAAGAAAGCAAGGGATGTGGGAACCCTTTTGATCCAAAGTTCCAAAGTTTATATATATATATATATATATATATATATATATATATATAGTAGACTCTTCAATCACGTTGATGAAAAATATCACATCAATCTTTACAAAAAAACAAGGTTTTCATCCCATTCAATAAGATTTATTGTTAAGTATTATTTTTATATGTAATAAATAATATATTAAGATATTTTAAAAATATCTTAAAGTAGTTGTATAAAATGAGAGAAACAATTTTTAAAAATGATAATTTAAAATTGATAATGAAACCATTTTACGACGAAAGAGTCGTGTAGTCAATTAAATAAATTTTATAAAAAGAAAATTTACCCCCCCCCCCACCCCACCCTGTTATTTTGATTCCTCGGTCTACCACTAATTGTAACAGTGGATTATTTTTCAAAGTGGGATGAAGTTGAACCATTATCTGCTACCAGAGCCAAAGATGTTATCAAATTCATTGTGAATAATATTTGTTTGCGTTTTGGAGTTCCTCGAAAAAATACTACATATAATGGCTCTCAGTTCAACAATAAATAAATGGTTTCTTTTTGCAGTTCGAGAGGTATTACACAATGTTTTGCAACACATTTTCATCCTAAAGCAAACAACCAAGTGAAAGTAACTACTAGGTATATTTTAGAAGGCTTAAAGAAAAATTTGACAGGTGCTTTTGGGAAGTGGACTGCTTATTTGCAAGAGGTGTTGTGGGCTTATATAACGACTCATAAAGAAGCTACTCAATAATATTTTTTTGCCTTAGTATATATAATGGATGTTGTAAGTCCTGTTGAATCAACTATACCTTCTTATATAATACTTCATTATTTTGATGATCCAAATGAAGAGGCAATAAGAACAGACTTTGGCTTGATCGGAGAGAAAAAGGTTAGAGCGCATTTGAATTTGACTAATTATCAAACTTTGATGATGATTCGTTATAATTTGAAGGTAAAATTGAAGGATTTTAAGGTGGGTGATAAGGTCTTGAGAAATGTATTTCTTCACACGAAGAATAAGCGACTTGGGAAGATATCTCCAGATTTGGAAGGTCTCTATGTGGTAGTAGAGCGAGTCAAGCCAAGTACATACCACCTCCACGATGACCAAGGAAGAATTCTACAACACCCATGGAATATTGAGCACTTGAAATTATATTGCAGCGGGCTTACCCACTTCTCTCATCGACAAACCAGCATCCTCAGCCACAGAGTCTGACCAGGATTCTTCCTCCTCAAAGGGTGTCAAACCGAAGAGGTTGTTTCAATCCAACCTTTTCGCTATCATCTCAGGTTCTTCGGTTCAAGAGTCAGAACCCACAGTTGAGCCAGGTTTACAGTTACCAGTTTTAAAAAACCCTCCCCATTCTTAGCCATGGGGTCAGATGCTGAAACTTCTCCTCATAAGCTGGTTGATCGAAGAAAAGGCCGGGTGGTCAAGGGGCAGGCTTCCAAGAGCACTCCTTCGAAATCGGGGGGCCAAGGACAGTAGTACAGGGTCAGAGGTACCCATTAAAGCACCCAGGGACAGGATGTCCAGGCCAGAGGCCACTAGCTCAAGTCCCCGAAGAGAAACATCTACATCAGAACCCCAACCGGAGGCTAGGATCCAGGAGAGTACTGAAGCTCATCAGTCCAGAAGTCAGGCTGATCCAACTCAAAACCTCCCCCTCACAACAACCGAAAATCCTTCCTCAATCATGGAGGAAATAATGGAGGACTCCATCGAAGAGGCTCCATTCGAGTCCGAACCATCCGGACAGACTAGTGGTGTTGCTGCTGCCCAAAAGATTAATTACGCTTTCATCCATACAGCTGAGTTGGGCCGGATGCGTACAAAGTGGGGGATCCCGGAGAATGTGAAGATAAGAATCCCAATAGATCCTGAAACCCCCATGGATTGTAAACTCAGTAAAGTAGTCATCTTCACCGAGCTCTTTAACTGGGGTTTAAGGTTCCCCTTGGATCCGGAAATAGTGCGGTATTTCCATCTCATCAAACTCTGTCCCAGTCAATTAAGCCCCAATGCCTGGTACACACTTATGGCCTGCATCATGGCCTCCAGGCTCTCTGGGATTCCTCTACCAATGGAGGAATTCGCAGCTGTGGCTAGTCTCTGCAGGAACCACCACATTGCCTTCTATCACTTAAACATGGGTGATGATTATAAAGCAGTGGACGATCTGCTTGAGTCGGAGAGAAACTGGAGGACCCAATTCCTGTTCGTAAGTGGTGCTTGGGAGAACGGGAGGAAAATTAAAGCCGGAGTCAATCCAAATCTTCTCACCAACAGATGGAGGAGTGATCGTAAGGCTCCTACTTTATATTCTTTTTTCTGTTTTTATCGAATTTGCTTAAACTGACTGTTCTTATCTTTTTTCTTAGCAGTGCTGCCCAAAGACTTTAGTGAATACCTAAAGTCCGGACAGGTTACTTGCTCCAAGATCAACACTTGGGCTTCTGAGAAATGGGGAAACCGGTTTCACGATGCTTTTACAGGGGCAACTTGGCAAGGTCTCACCTCTGGAACACCACTGGCCAGAGGGACCTGACCTGGGAGGAACTCACTACCCCACCCCCTCCGGATGTAGTCCTAAAGAGAACACACGAACCAGACGGGTCACTTTACTTGTCAGGCCAGGCCAAGGCCCCGAGTAAGATGAAAGGCAAGAAGAAGAAGGGCAAGAAGGTGGTAGGTGAAGCTAATCCTGCCGAGGTGGAGGAGGCTGTTCCAACAAATCCCGAGGGGCCAGCCCAAGCCAGATTGATGTTGCTCTCCTAGAAGTGGTAGAGCATGAGAGTGTTAGACAAGAAGTTCAATCCCCAAAACCCCCAAGGGCTCCCAAAAGAGACCGAAAACGGGAAGCTGAAAGCAAGGACAGGGAGGCCAAGAAGAAAAAGACCTCCAAGGGTGATGAACTTTCTCTCCGGCCTCCGGAGCCTCTCCCCCATGTTGATCCTACTGATCCAACACAAGCAGATGAGATCCCTGGTGATTTTCGAACTGACGAAGTCGGAGGAGGAGACCTTAGCATTGATGGGGTTGACATCACCGGTCTTGATGGGCTTGGTGACTACTTTGCCAACCTCCCCATAGATGATTTTGCTGGGCCTTACCTCCCTCCGAGTACTTCGAACACCGTCACTTTTAATGGTAAGACTTATACTGTTTCAAGTGAAAGGGATATTATAGCTCACTCTATATTAAGTAGTGTTCAGCCGGTGCTTGTGTTGGAGAAGCAAGTTCGAAGTCAGGCAGATACTATCAAAGATCTCAAGTTTGACAAAGAGAGAATGTTCGATGATCTTCTTACTGCCACTCAACATGCTGACATTCTAAAGGGGGAGAACGAGGAGCTGAAAAAGAACCAAGAGGGGTGGACCACCAAAGTTGCTACTCTAGAAGATACTATTAGGGAGCTCCTGGAGAAGTTGTCCGGAGTAGAGAAAGATCTCACCTCTTCAAAAGAGGAGGCCAAGACCAAGGATCAAGTCATTCACAACTTGACGAGTGACAAGATTGCGCTTGAGAACACAGTGTCCAAGGCTGCAGAGGAGAAAGCTGATCTGCTAAGGGAGCAAGAGGCCAAAATCCAGGCCAAGATCGATGCTTATGCTAACAACGTAATAGACACTCAAGAGCAAATGTATGCCAAGGTGAAGTCGGACATGGTCCTGCTCTTCCATGAGAAGTTCCCGAAGAGGAACCTGGGAGATTTGTGGCTTCACGTAGAGTACGAAGACCTTCTCTTCCACACCATGGCTGATGGAGACTTGCATGATTATTCCAGTGCTTCCTCTTCTGACCAAGCAGAAGAAAATACCGGGGAGGGCCCTATCGAAGAGAAAGATGATCCCAAGGGGAAGAAAAAGATAAGTGAGGCTGAGCCATCTTCAAAGGCTCAATCTTAAATTATGAATTATCATTTCACTTTTATGTTATCTAAACTAAAGTCCTTGGAAGGCCAATGCATTCTTTTTGTTATTGTGACCGGTATCTGACCGGATAGATCCTTTGCTCTGTTTGACAATTTAAAAGTCCTTGGAATGTCAAGGCACTTAAGTTATTTTAATGAACATCTTTGTTTTGCACAATTCTCACATCCTTTCATAGTTTGTTTCAATTCTGGTGGCTAGTGTTTAAATAGCCCTTAGTTATTTCATAAGCATTCTAAAATGAGAGTGTTTAAATTCTCCGATGACAAATGTTTAAGTAGTCATCAATCCCTTAATTCAATCCGGATGGTGTGACAAAAAACAAAGTAAAAACACTTAGAATTTTTTTAAGAAGGCATCAAATTTTATTAAAAAGTCCGGACACCTCATTAAAACCTCCCTGTGCCACGAGGGTAGGAAAGAGTATGTGACAAAAAACAAAGTAAAATCACTTCGAATTTTTTTAAGAAGGCATCAAATTCTATGAAAAAGTCCGGACACCTCATTAAAACCTCCCCGTGCCACCAGGGTAGGAAAGAGTATGCCCCCACATATTTACATGGATTTTAAAACGAGTAAATATTTACACAGCTTTTATTCCAAGTACATTCGGAGATGCTCAATATTCCAAGGGTGATTTAAAACCCTTCCATCATTGTCTTCGAGCCAATATGTTCCAGGTTTAAGCCTTTCAATGACCATATAAGGTCCTTCCCAAGTTGGGGCCAGTTTGTCGAGGAGCTTTTCTTTAGTATGTAAGAAGACTTTCCTCAATACCTTGTCCCCGGCTGGAAATCTCTTCTTTTAACCCTAGAAGCAAACCTGCTTCTCATCAAACCTTGATAGTGTGCAGCTCTAAGGTGAGCCTTTACTCGTCTTTCCTCTATTAGGTCAAGCTGGCCTCTGACTGCCACTTCATTTGCGTGTTCGGAGAAGTTGTGAACCCGAAATGAAGGGAGAGTTGCTTCTATGGGGGCTATTGCATCCATGCCATAGACCAAGGCAAAGGGTGATTCTTGTGTCGCAGCCCCAGGTGTAGTCTGGTAGGCCCACAAGACCTCTTGCAAATAACTAGGCCACTTCCCAGCAGCCCCTTCCGAATTCTTCTTCAAACCGGACAATATAGTTCTGTTAGCCACTTCAACCTGACCATTTTCTTGTGGGTGGAAAGGTGAAGAGAAATAATGTTGTATACCCCTTGAAGCACAGAAACTCTCCATTTCCCTATTGTCGAACTATGGCCCGTTGTCTGTTGTTATTTTTTGTGGAACACCAAATCTGCAACAGATGTTGGATAAAATGAATTTTATGACAGCTTTTGATGTTGTTCCTGCCAAAGGGCTGCTTCAATCCACTTCGAAAAGTAATCTATAGCAACAATTATTGTTCTGCGCCCTCCAGACGCCATGGGAAGAGGTCCTACCAGGTCCAACCCCCATTGAGCAAAAGGTATAGGATCAAAAATTGACTCTAAAGGGATGGCCGGGACATGAATTTCATTGCTATATTTTTGGCATGGATCACACCTTCTTACCAGCTCCTTAGCATCCTGCATTATAGAGAGCCAATAATAGTCAACCAATAAAACTCTCCGTGTTAGAGCCCTGAATCCACAGTGAGCTGATCCCTCACCATCATGTAATTCAGAGAGGACTACTTGAGACTCATCATCTCCCAAACATCGCAAAAGAGGTTTACTGTACGACTTCTTATACAGAACGTCTCTTAGTATGATAAAAACACGAGCTTTGTGCTTCATTTTTCTTGCTAGTGCTTTATTTGGAGGCAGGATGCCATCTGTACTTCGAAAATTTCTTCCTCTTTACCGATGTTATGTTGAATGGAAGGGCTCTCCAGCACATGGATCCAAGGATATGACTCAGTGTAGGCTATGGTTGACAGTGAATCTGCTAATTCATTCTCTGCCCGAGGTATATGCTCATAAACAACACTTTTGAATTTAAGAGCCTCATTTTTAAGAAGAAGCAAGTACTTCACTAGTTGCTCATTTTTGCCTCAGATTGACCTTGTGCATGGTGGATAAGAAGCTGAGAGTCACTCATCAGCTTGACCCTTTTGGCCCCACATATACAGGCTAACTTTAAACCAGCTATAGCTGCTTCGTATTCGGGCTCATTGTTAGAAGCCCTGAAAGCAAAACATATAGCCTGGTACATTTTGTCACCATATGGAGAAGTCAAACACACCCCTGCACCACATCCCATATTACTGGACCCACCATCCGCCCGGATGACCCAAACCTTTTTGTCTTTCATCTCAGTGGTCTGCTCTGAATCCCTATCAGAGTGGAATTCAACTAAAAAGTCAGCTACAACTTGGGCTTTGACTGCTGTTCGAGGAGCAAAGTCAATATCGAAGTCCCCTAATTCCACTGACCACTTAGTCATTCTACTTGAAATGTCTGCCTTTTGGAGAACATTCTTCAAGGGAAAAGATATTCGGACGACAATAGGATGAGCCTGGAAATAAGACCTCATCTTCCTGGCAGCAATCACCAAGGCCAACGCTAACTTTTCGAGTTTCAAATAACGCTTTTCTGCATCTATCAAGCTCTTGCTGATGCAGTACACCGGATGGGGGTAATTATCTACCTCTCTTACCAATACAGCACTGATGGCACAACTTGAAACTGCCAAGTATACGAAGAGTGTTTCTCCATCAACAGGCTTAAATAAAGTCTTAGGAGAGGACAGATGTTTCTTAATTTCATTGAAGGCCTCATCGCACTGTGGAGTCCAGTCGAATCCCTTTGCACCCTTTAGAGTTTGGAAAAACGGGGCACATCTATCCGAAGATCTTGAGATGAATCGATTTAAAGCAGCTAACCTCCCCGTCAACCGCTGTACTTCTTTAACATTCCGAGGAGGCTCTATTTGGAACAGAGCATTAAGTTGGTCCGGATCTGGCTGTATTCCTTGCTCACTTATTATATAACCCAAGAACTTCCCGGATTGTACTCCGAACACAGATTTTTCTAGATTTAGCTTCAAATTCACTTTTACCAAGTTGGCAAAAGTTTCATGGAGGTCTTTCAAGTGCAGCTGCTCATCCACACTTTTCACCATCATATCATCAATGTATACTTCCATATTTCTTCCAATTTGATCAACAAAGGCTTTGTTTACTAATCTCTGATAAGTAGCCCCAACATTTTTCAATCTGAATGGCATCACCTTGTAGCAATAAAGACCCATGTCAGTGACAAACGTGGTATGCTCCCGATCCTCGGGTCTACTTGAATTTGATTGTACCCGGAGAAAGCATCCATAAAGGAAAGTAGTTTATTCCCAGAAGTGGAGTCTACTAGCTGATCAATCCGGGGGACCGGATATAAATCTCTTGGGCAAGCCCTATTGAGATCTGTGAAGTCAATGCACATGCGCCACTTGCCATTTTTCTTTTTCACCAAGACCGGGTTGGCAGTCCATAAAGGATATTGAGACTCCTTTATATGCCCCATTTTTGTGAGCCTGTCAACTTCTTGAACAATAACATCAGCCTTTTCCTTGGAAAAAGCCCTTCTCTTTTGTACCACATGTGATATGTCTCTCCGGATGGATAGGTGATGTGATATAATATCTGCTGGAACCCCTGTTACATCAGCATTGCACCAAGCAAAAACATGCTGATGGTCTTTTAAAAACTTCAACATTCTATTCTTCAGTTCTGACGATATTTTGGACCCTATCTTAACACTTTTTCCTTCTTCTAAAGAATGTGTTTTAACTTCTTCAACTGGTATCAACACTCCAGGGGTCTCTCTGGGGTCATCAATTTTACCCTCACCCCCAAAAAGCCCCTCAAATTGCTATCCTTCGTTGATAAGAACTGCCCCCAACGTTCGTGGAGCCAGCGATGTAGCATAACACTCTGTTGCAACCTTTTGACTGGTTCGGACAACTCCCACTTGTCCTTGAACAGCATATTTCAAACATTGGTGGACTGTAGAGGCCACTGCATGCATCCTAGAGAACCAAGACCTCCCTAAAATAGCATTATAACAAGTGGGAAAATCCACCACAATAAAAAGTATCCTGACCATCTTCTTAAAAGGGCCCTTGCCCAACAAAACTTCTTCTTCGAACTCCCCGATCACATCTGCTGAACTCCCAGTGAAGCCCACAATTGATCTGTCCGAACGCTGAATTACGGCTGGATTTTTCATCTATTTGTAAGTGGTTAAGAAGAGGATATTGGCTGAGCTTCCAGTATCCACCAAGATTCGTCTTATGTCATTGCCCCCAATGGATGCTCCTATGACAACAACATCTTCATGAGGGCTGGCTATATCTCTTAAGTCATCTTCATCGAAAACAATGAAGGGGAATGAAATTTGTGACTGATAGGAGGTCATGCCCCCTTCTAGCTGGGTGGCTAAAGTATGAACATGCCTCTTCCTCGAAGAAGCAGTAGGAGCTGTCATAGTATCCCCTCCGAAAATTGTAAGTGACTCAAAAAACTTAATCAGCCCGAAGACCGTTTTACAACGTTCTTCAATGGCACCCACTCTATTTCGAGTTGGATCGGGATCCAGGTATTTGGATTCTACATCAAATCTTTCGATTATTACCATAGCCCCCTCTGGAGCAGCATTGCTCGGACCAACCCGGTGAGTATTGTCAGGCCTATTTCCTCCTCTTCTTTTGACATATGCCTCAAGCTTTCCTCTTTCAATCAAGTTCTGAACCTCTTGTTTCAAGGCTATACAATCGTCAGTGGTATGGCTAGTATCATTATGGTACTGGCAAAAAGAGTTGTTACGATGTTCCCTAGGGGATTGCAGTGCAACCGGTTTCCTATAGTGCACTTCTTCCTTTGTTTTATCATAAATTGTGGCCACATTTTCTTTCAATTCTGCAAACCACTCCGGTTGGACCAAAGGCCCCCTCTTATTTCTAGATTGCTGACTCTGGGCAGGTGCAGCTGGCTGAGATTGAGCTTTGGCCTTGTTATGTGCCTGTTTGGTCTCCCTTGCCTTGTTCCCGGACTGATTTTGGTTAGGGTTTGGTGCAACCGGGGCAGACCTCACATGTCCGTGCACCCTAGTTTTCTTCGTTTCATCAACATTGATCTGCTTTCCGACTTGATTCAGTAAACCTCCCCAAGTCATGGCTTTCTTTCTGGTCACCGAATCGGCTAAATTTCCAGGGTTCAAGCCCTGTCTCAAGGATGCTATTGCTACTTGCTCGAAGCAATCAGCCAATCCATTTTTGGTGTTTACAAAACGACTTATGTATTCCTTTAATGACTCGTTTGGTTCTTGGGCACAATCGATTATTGTGTCCCCATTGCCCTTCAACTCTTTACTTCCAACAAACTGCCTTCGAAAGGCCACCCAAAAGGTATCAAAATTCTTGATGCAACCCTGAAGTAGGCTGTTATACCACTTCAGAGCACTCCCCGTAAAGGATTGGGAGAATGCTCTACATAGTAACTTATCTTCATCATCAAAGTTCATCATGAAGTTTTTAAATTGCTCCAAATGGTTGTCCGGATTAGTACTGCCATCGTACTTTTCCATTTTAGTGTTATCAAACCTCTTAGGGAGGTTCCCGGACAGAATCTTGGAAGACAATGGAGATTGTCTCCAATTCCGGCCACTACTGAGCACGGTATCCTCATTGGGAGTTGCAAAGATACCTGGTTCATCGTGGAAGGCAAAGGGATCCATCAGCATCCGGTCTACATGTCTCCGGCTGTGAGATGATCCTTTGCATATATTCTTCTTCAATTTCCCATGTCTATACCTTTTCCTTGAATATTTCTTAATCAACTTTTGCTTCTTTTTGGATCGGCCCTCATCACTGCTGGAGGACAAGGACTCTTCAACTCCTTCCTCATCCGAGGAGCTACCAGAAGATTCTGAGTCTGAGTCAGAACTCTCCACTGGCTTAGACCTGTGAGACTTTTTGGAACTGGTATGAGTCTTTTTGGAACTTACATGAGTCATTAAAGGCTCATGTTCTCTAGGGTTATCGGTATGATGAGCAACTGATGCTTTTGACTTATCCTTCATGACCATCTTAGCCTTTTCTGCCCTCAGAGCTTCTATCTCGCCCTTTAATCTGTCACGCTCCTCGATGGTATACTCATCATTTTCATCCACTACTTCAAGCAAGGATGGTGGTACTTCCGGGGCGTCCAGATTCATTCGGACTGATTTTTCCTGTTGGTTTCGAATGCTTGATTCAGACACCTTTCTCTCCCACTGTGGTCGCCAATTTGGTGTGGTTTATTTCTATCTGAGGGTAAATTTGTAATTTATGTTTAGAGTTTGTGGAAGTTTGCAAGTATTAATATTTGAGTAGAGAGTAGAGGGAGAATTAAGCAGCCTGGTTGTATTTAATTTTCATTAGCCTCATTTAATGTTGGTGGTTGGGTATTTATACCCTTATGTTTGGGTTTTATGGGCTGTCGGGTCATGTTTAATGGACCCGAGTCAATTTTAAGGACCCGTGAGCTCTTAGTAGGAGAGCAGGCAGCTTAGTCAAGAAGTGATTAGGTTTTTAAATACTTTAGTCCTTGTTCGAACAGTCAAGTGGATGAGGGGTTCGAACTGTCCTGTCTGGTTTAGATGGTCTTTGTCCGAACTGTCCATGTCCGAAGAGGTAACAGAATCCAGACTAATCAATAATAATACATAAAAATGAATTGAAACATAAAATACGAAAAGAAAAATAAATTGATTGATTAACTTAGTTCTCTAAACAAGGTTCAGATTTTACGGATTCGCCTCAGAAATTTCATTATCATTTTCCCATGCTCCAGAAATAAAGAAGAATATTTGTTTCTAGAACTTGTCAGCTTGGAGAAGATCGTAAATTACCTTGAAGTCATCGATGAGGGTAAGATATTAGAATAGTAGTACTATATTTTTTGAAAGACTAGTCATTGCAATGAAGTCCTTGATCAAAATATGATTTTTTCCTAGCCTGGAAGCCATAATAACAAATAGGACGGTGAACCACAAATTCGGGGTCATTTGTGTTGGGCAAAGATCGAGAAGTTCGAAGTACTCCACTGTCATTGGGTCTAATGGGAATCAAAGTCCCCAGTTAATGATCTTAGGGTAGACCACAAACTCATTCACTTCACAAGAGAGTGGAGTCTCTCATATTTGTGGTAATCGAAGTACCATATTTTATGGTAGTTTCCATTGTTTCTTTAGTCGTTCTACATGGGCTTGACTGTAATATTCATATATCATATTTTTCAGTGGAATGATATATTCGGGGATGACTAGCTTCAATTTTACACTCAGAGTTACAGTAATGTCCTCGGGGAGTTCGATTGACTCTTTCATTTTCCTTGTCTTTTTCTCTGGATCCGTTTTCTTCGAAGCATTATCTTTGGATTCTGAAGTAGTGCCACTTTCTGTAACTTTAATGTTTGAATCTATTTATGTTCTCTCATCTGATTCAACTTCTTCTTCAAAAGCTTCATCTCGTAGTTGAGGTAGAGTATTGTCACTAGTGGTATTTTCTAGATTAGAGTCGGCCCTTGTATTTTGTTGTTGGGTCTTCAAAGAAGTTTGTTGAGACTATTTGATGGTCCCAACAATCTCCTTCGATGGAGGAAACGATAGTGTAGGACTCTGTGTGGGTTTCTGTGTAGGATTTTGTGAGGTATTTTTGTCTTTGAAGTCTCCCATGGCTACAATTGGGCTTTTTTTTTAATATTATTTTTTTTGGAAATAGTGGGTCTTGAATTAAATTTGAGGTGTTTCCTTGCGAGAAATTTGAGGAGGACCAATTTAAACTATATGAGATATTTCTGATATTTTTTGAAAAGATTTATGTTGTATTGCTTTGCGATTAGTTCGAAGAGGATGTGAAGCATTGATGGAGATTGCTGGTGAAAGATTTCGAAGCAGTGATTGTTGAGAAGACTTTGGCGAGCAAAGATCATGAACTGAGTTGGATTGAATTTTAAACCCAGAAGAACTCTGGCTAGAGATGAAGTTTCCGTATACAACGGTATGAGCTAAAAGATTGGGTGAATTATCTATTACACATGCAACATGGTATTCATGAGACCTTCCACTGATACACAAGTAGTCATAGATACCAAAAATGAATTTTTAGTAGATGGAGATTTTTTTATAAACTAAAATGAAGAAGAATCCTCAAATTAGTCTAGAAATAGGTGAAGATAAATCAGGAAAGTTGAGTTTTCTGGTGAAGGTGGTGGTGGAATAAGGTTTTCAAACATCTCTTTCTATCATTAGAAGTTGTATGTGAAGCTAAAATAACTGCAGAAGGAATATTTATAAGAGAACGATGAAAGAGAATGTGGGAAGAAGAAGGTGAAGTGTTGATGATGATTATTGGTTGAAAAAAGGGGGTGAAGAAGATGAAGAGTTGTTAACAGCTATTGTAGAACCGTCAAACGGTTGCCTAGTACTAAGTAGAGTAACACTTGTAAATTGGCAAACCTAGTGGTGTGCTGTGTGCGCACTAGAGTACTCTATGAGTTCCTAGCTATTAGTAGAGAAATGATTGTAAAACCACATGTACATTTGAAGTCAACTCGAGGAGGTTGCATAAAAGTTCGAAGAGATTCTAAGTATAATATGGGGAAGCTTTGATTCGAGGAGACTTTAAATGTAATAATGAGAAATCGTAATTCGAGGAAAACTTGAATATGGTATAATTCGAAGATGATAAGTGTTGAAATAAGATATTTTGACGAGAAGATGAGAGGTTTGAATTCGAAGCAACCTAAAGTTTGGCAATTAAAATCTTTAATCTTCCATGGCTTTGAATATTTCTAGTTATTATTTGTCATTCTTCATAAGAACTATTAGGCTACTGATAAGGATACAAATTATCAGGGACTGGAAATAATAGCATTAAGGTTGTTTTATGTGAATTGTAAAATCTTGAGGGTACATTTATGTAATTTATAAATATAAAAGACTGTGACGCAATTTACCACTTTGTTTAACTAAATTAGTTAAAGTCATTCAGTGTTCATATAAATAGGGACGTTGACATCTAATAAATGGGACGACTTTAATATATGAAAAGAGTTTATACTTTTTTGTTTTTCTCTCTATAATTGCAATACTCTAACTCTTTCTTAATACTTTCACTTTCTTTCTCATAATCATAGATTTAATTCAACTAATTCATACATAAATCTCTTACACTTAACAATAATAATGCAGAGTACAAAGTTATCCTTGTTAGATTAAATGTTACTAAAATATGTAGGGACAACGAATGTAAGTGGTTTTCGATTCGCAATTGGTAGTTGGTCGTGCCACTGAGTTGTGAAATATGTTTGAAGCATACACAAAAACATTTTGTTTCAGTAATAATATTTTCAATATACTTTAAGTTTTTCTATTTATTGAAGTTGCTCACGTATAAATTACAACATCAATATTTTAGTCAATACTGTATATTGGGAATTAAGGCATCGTCTTATAATTCCCCTAGTTGATAAAGATAAAAAATTTATCATATTATTCATCGATGTATTAGATAATTTGAGAAATTTTATTATAAATCACTTGCATGACAAACATTTACCAAATAACCTCGATGATATAAGATACATTTGCATCTAAAGTTCTCCATTTTTAATCTTAGATTATCATTTATATTGACAATGCGAAATTTGCTCTTGCATACCTTGTGTTGGAACTAACGCATCAGTTTATGTGTTATATGACATCCAACATAAAGAACTTGAAGTGAACTATGAATTTAATGTTAACTTATTATGTTAAAGTTTTGATGAGGCTACCGAAACAATTCTTATTATGATCGAGTTATTAGAAGAAAATTAGAACGTTTATGATTGAGAAACATATACTACAAAAGCTTTATGTAAAATTGTAACAATGTTACATACGTTAACTCGCTTACTTACACTTATTAGTGTAGGGAATATTGGGTCTACATATTCCGCTTTTGTATATAAGTAAGAATACTCCGATCTCCACAATAGTGTGATATTGTCCGCTTTGAGCCCACTGGCCCGCACGACTTTGCTTTTGGTCCACTTCCAAAAGGCCTCACACTAATGGAGGTGTATTCTTAACTTATATACTGATCTTTCTTCCCATGTTTAACCGATGTGGGATGTGGGACTTTTGGTCGCACCTAACAATCCTCCTCTCGAACAAAGTACCACTCTAGCCTCCTCTCAATTGACTTCCATCCGCCTACTCCAGTCAGGTGAAGAGAAACCTGAACTCTAGAGCTTTAGGGCGGATCTATCTGCTATGTGCCGCTCCTTGATCAAGCCACCTGCTTGATGAGCCATCTGGCACTCCCTCTTTAGATGAATCTGCGCCGCTCCATGATCAAGCCACCTGCTTGATGAGCCGTGGCGCTCCATCTATCCAGCAGATCATTCACCTTGAGTATGGCTCCTGGCTTCTGGTATGATGTTCGCAGAATTTCACCCACATCACCCACCAAATCGCGTTCCGTCTGGGCCTGGTGCTCTGATACCATTTGTAGGGAATATTGGGTCTACATATTCCGCTTTTGTATATAAGTAAGAATACTCCGATCTCCACAATAGTGTGATATTGTCCGCTTTGAGCCCACTGGCCCGCACGGCTTTGCTTTTGGTCCACTTCCAAAAGGCCTCACACTAATGGAGGTGTATTCTTAACTTATATACTGATCTTTCTTCCCATGTTTAACCGATGTGGGATGTGGGACTTTTGGTCGCACCTAACAATTAGATAATTTACAATGTTGTATAAACCACTTAACTCTCATTGATTTTTAAGGTTTGGTTTTAAAAGTGTGAAAATATGACCTCATTGCATCTCGTGTTTTTTCGCACACTCGGAAGAAGTTATGAGCTAATTGTGATAAATGTTATAAAATATTTTAACGAGTGCTATCCAATACTTAAAAGATAAAGTAATCCATGAAAAATAGATCAAACATTCATGAAATATCTGACATTTAAATTATATCTTTTTGTTTGTTTAAGTAATTATTTCATAACAAGTAGATCAACGATGCACCATTTTCATTCGCAAACATTTTTGTCAACAAATAGATACAACTTGATAAGATACCAAGACAACATTACCTTATGGGTCGACCTTTATGTCGTTATATATTAAGAAATACAATAATTTACTCATAACAACAATAATTTATTTTATTACTTGATATCTACTATATAGTATACAATTTTACAGAATTAAATCTTTAATTAAAATAATAAGTAAATTAGTTAAATAAAGAGTTATGTCTCATCTCATTATTGTATGATCTATATATTAGAAAATAATTGTATGAAAAAATTGAACATAATTAGGAAAGGCTATTTAAAATTTTACTATGTGTGTTTATCAGAAGTTCTTCAAAGTATGCATATAAAATATTTAGAAAAAATCTCCAAAATAGTGTTAAGTTTTTCTGAACTTATCTGCATTTCCAATGAAGCCAGTGCTTGCCATCACTTGAGTAAGATATATCATAACCTTCAAGTAGAATGTGAAAACAGTGGAGATGGGGCAAGTGGTAAGCACATTAAAGAGAACTGGAGTGAATTGAAAAGACAGTGTAATTTCAGGGGGTTATAAATTACACATTAAGGACTGTAATATTTTTTCCCTTCTTTAAGTGTTACAGTCTCTATAAAACCTAGTGTTAGGGTTTTGTGTATTCACTAGAAACGGCAGTCACTGTGTTCTTCCTAATAAAATCGATCTGCAGCAGGTCCGGAGACGTAGGCATAATTTGCTGAACTCCGTTAACAATTGTGTCTTTGATTTCACTTTTGTGTTTGTGCTTTCCTTTTTCTTTTTTTTTTGATCTGATTTGACAGGAAATTAGCATATTTCGCCAAGAACTGGTATCAGAGCCAGGGTGGTAGCGATCCAAAGGAAATCAGATTTGAGTGGGAGCAATGGCTACAGACGAAGGAAAGGTGAGACTCGAAAAATTCGATGGTGTAGATTTTGGGTTCTGGAAGATGCAGATTGAAGATTATCTGTACCAGAAAAAACTTTATCAACCCCTTTCAGAAAAGAAACCAGAAGGTATGAAAGATAAGGATTGGACCCTTCTTGATAGACAAGCTCTTTGAGTCATCCGATTGACGCTATCCCGCAACGTTGCCTTTAACATCATAAAGGAAACAACCACGGCGGGTCTTATGAAGGCTCTCTCCAGTATGTATGAGAAGCCATCAGCGTCTAACAAAGTTCACTTGATGAGGCGTTTATTCAATTTGCGAATGATGGAAGGCGCTTCGGTAGCTCAACACCTCAATGAACTTAATACAATCACAAGCCAGTTGAGTTCAGTTGAAATTGATTTTGATGAAGAAATACGAGCATTGATACTGTTGTCTTCACTACCAGATAGTTGGAATGCTACTGTCACTGCGGTGAGTAGCTCATCAGGAAGCAATAAGTTGAAATTTGATGATGTTCGTGACCTAGTTCTCAGTGAAGAGATTCGAAGGAGAGAATCAGGTGAGTCATCAATCTCCTCAGTCTTACAGACAGAATCAAGAGGAAGAAATTCAACCAGAGTATATGGACGTGGTAAATCGAACTACCGAGGCAAATCAAGAGACTGGAGGTCCAAGTCTAGGAATCCTAAAAATTCCCAGGGGTTGAGAAACATGGAGTGTTGAAATTGTGGGAAGACCGGGCACCTTAAATTTCAGTGCAAGAGAGAACCAAAGGAACAAGAGAAGAAGACAGAGGCAAATATCACTTCAGAAGGAGACGATGCGTTAATATGCTCCTTAGAAAGCAGGGAAGAGTCTTGGGTATTAGACTCCGGAGCATCGTTTCACGCGACTTCGAAGAAAGAATTCTTCGAGAGGTATGTACCTGGTAACCTTGGAAAAGTATATCTTGGTGATGATCAACCTTGTGATATTATTGGTAAAGGTACTGTGAAGATTAAGTTGAATGGGTCTGTATGGGAACTGAAAGATGTCAGACATATCCCCAGTCTGAGAAAGAACTTAATCTCAGTAGGGCAGTTGGCTAGCGAAGGCTATAGTACGATCTTCTATGGTGACAATTGGAAAATTTCAAAGGGAGCAATGACGATTGCTCGCGGAAAGAAGAGTGGTACTCTTTACAAGACAGCAGAGACGAGCTGTTCAATTGCAATAGCAGCAGGAAACGAAAATCCAAATGTTTGGCACCAGAGGCTTGGCCATATGAGTGTGAAGGGTATGAAAATTATGTACTCAAATGGGAAGCTTCCAGGTCTGAAGTCAGTCGATATAGACATGTGTGAAGATTGCATACTTGGAAAACAAAAAAGGTTCAGTTTTCAGACGAGTGGTAGAACCCCAAAGAAAGAAAAGCTGGAGCTTGTTCACTCTGACGTTTGGGGGCCAACAACTGTTTCATCTATAGGAGGGAAGCACTATTTTGTGACATTTATCGATGATCATTCTCGAAAGGTATGGGTTTATTTTCTGAAGCATAAATCTGAAGTGTTTGATGTTTTTAGGAGATGGAAATCTATGGTTGAGAATGAGACAGGTCTGAAGATTAAAAAGCTGAGAACTGATAATGGTGGTGAATATGAGGACACCAAATTCAAGAACTTTTGCTATGAGCTTGGTATCAGGATGGAGAGAACCGTTCCAGGTACGCCTCAACACAATGGTATTGCCGAACGTATGAACAGAACGTTGACAGAAAGAGCCAGAAGCATTCGAATACAGTCTGGTTTACCGAAGCAGTTCTGGGCAGAAGCAATCAACACATCAGCTTACCTGGTTAACCGAGGCCCGTCGGTTCCCTTAGAACATCGAATACCCGAGGAGGTATGGAGTGGTAAGGATATAAAATTATCACATCTAAGAGTTTTTGGTTGTACTGCATATGTTCATATAAGTGACCAATGAAGGAATAAGCTTGATCCGAAATCGAAAAAATGTTTCCTGATCGGCTATGGCGAAGATGAGTTCGGTTATCGTGTTTGGGATGAGGAGAACAAGAAAATGATACGAAGCAGAGATGTGATCTTCAATGAAACAATGATGTACAAGGATAGACATAAAACTGAAGCAAATGACTCAAAGCCGTATGAATCAGTATTTGCAGATATCGAGGGAGTCCCAGATAGTCAAGAAATAGAGTCGATCAGATTAACCCCTCAAGAAGGAGAGTCTGTTGGACAGACCGATCGACAGCAATCCGATACCCTACAGCCGACCGAGGCAGTTCCTGTTTTGCGAAGATCTTCCCGACCCCATGTACCCAACAGGAGATACTTGAACTATCTGTTACTTACTGATGAAGGAGAACCTGAATGTTATGATGAAGCTTGCCAGGCCAGTGATGCTAGTAAGTGGGAGTTTGCTATGAAAAATGAGATGAAGTCTTTAATCTCAAATGATACATGGGATCTAACTGAGTTACCAATGGGTAAGAAGGCACTTCATAACAAATGGGTGTATCGGGTGAAAGATGAGCATGATGGCTCTAAGAGATACAAAGCACGACTAGTTGTCAAAGGGTTCCAGCAAAAGGAAGGAATTGATTACACCGATATTTTTGCTCCAGTTGTGAAGCTCAATACTATTAGATCAGTGTTGAGTATTGTTGCCATTGAAGACCTTTATCTTGAACAGTTAGATGTGAAGACTGCATTTCTTCACGGGGATTTGGATGAGGAGATATACATGTATCAACCAGAAGGTTTCTTAAAAGAAGGGAAAGAAAACATGGTATGCAGACTTAAGAAAAGTTTGTATGGTTTAAAACAAGCTCCAAGACAGTGGTACAAGAAATTTGACGGTTTTATGCACAAAGAGAGTTTTCAGAAGTGTAATGCGGACCACTGTTGCTATTTTAAAAGATGTAAGTCCAGTTATATCATTTTGCTACTTTATGTTGATGATATGTTAGTAGCAGGTTCAGATATGGATGATATTAGAAGATTGAAGCTACAATTGTCAAAAGAATTTGACATGAAGGACTTGGGTCCGGCGAAGAAGATTCTTGGAATGCAAATCATAAGAGATAAGCATAGAAAAGTTTTGCAGTTATCTCAGTCAGAGTACATCGATCGCGTTTTGAAGAGATTTAACATGTGTGATGCAAAGCCAGTTAGTACACCATTGGCAGGTCACTTTCGTTTATCCAAGGATCAATCCCCTAAGACGGATGAAGAAAAAGACTTCATGGCTAAGGTTCCTTACGTCTCAGCTATTGGAAGTTTGATGTATGCAATGGTCTGTACGAGACCAGACATTAGTTATGCAGTGGGAGTTGTGAGTAGGTTTATGTCAAACCCAGGGAAAATTCATTGGGAAGCTGTCAAATGGATTTTGAGGTACCTACTAGGTACCATAGAAAAGTGTTTGTACTTTGGTAAGGGTGAGTTAAAGATACAAGGCTACGTAGATGCAGATTTTGGAGGTGAAGTTGATCACCGGAAAAGCACTACCGGTTATATATTTACTGTTGGAACTGCAGCTGTTAGTTGGATGTCAAAATTACAAAAAATTGTCACTTTATCAACTACAGAGGCTGAGTATGTAGCAGTGACCGAAGCCAGTAAAGAGATGATATGGCTTCAAGGTTTGTTGACCGAGTTGGGATTCAAACAGAAGAACAACGTTCTGCATAGTGATAGTCAAAGTGCAATTCAATTGGCGAAGAATTCAACATTTCATTCAAGAACCAAGCACATCAGTCTTCGTTATCATTTCATTAGATCTTTATTGGAAGATGAGGTGCTAATACTGGAAAAGATCCAAGGAAGCAAGAATCCAGCTGATATGTTGACAAAGACAGTAGCCATTGAAAAACTGAAGTTGTGTTCAGCTTCAGTTGGTCTACAAGAGTAATAAGACCAGAAAGATCTGCTGCATAGATCAAGGTGTGAAGACAGGTTGAAACCAGTCTTCAAGTGGGAGATTGTTAAGTTTTTCTGAACTTATCTGCATTTCCAATGAAGCCAGTGCTTGCCATCACTTGAGTAAGATATATCATAACCTTCAAGTAGAATGTGAAAACAATGGAGATGAGGCAAGTGGTAAGCACATTAAAGAGAACTGGAGTGAATTGAAAAGACAGTGTAATTTCAGGGGGTTATAAATTACACATTAAGGACTGTAATATTTTTTCCCTTCTTTAAGTGTTACAGTCTCTATAAAACCTAGTGTTAGGGTTTTGTGTATTCACTAGAAACGGCAGTCACTGTGTTCTTCCTAATAAAATCGATCTGCAGCAGGTCCGGAGACGTAGGCATAATTTGCTGAACTCCGTTAACAATTGTGTCTTTGATTTCACTTTTGTGTTTGTGCTTTCCTTTTTCTTTTCTTTTTTTTTGATCTGATTTGACAGGAAATTAGCATATTTCCCCAAGAAATAGGCATTAGACAATCAATATATCTTCAAAGGCATGGAAAAAGTGAAAAACATCGAACACACTATTTTTTACAATCAATATTGACACAACATAATATACCGCCCTGGTGAGACATGAACGAAATCTCATGTAGGGTTATGAGACTCGAGTCTCATCTACTTAGATTAAAAAATAAAAACTTAGGATCCCATCTTCAGCACGAGTAATTCCAGTTAGGGGTTGCGCATGTGCCCGCCCCCTTACATGGAAAAAGTGTCCAAGTATGCCCAACCAGGGATCACACATAAGCACGACCCCTCACTTAACCAAAATAGACAATTCACCCAGTGTATGACCCCTTATTTAACCAAAATGACCAAGTCTGCCCACCTAGGGTATGCACATGTGCATGACCCTTCACTTGCCTATAATGGCCAAGTTTTCCCACTTAGGTGTTGCACACACTCGACCATAATGGATAAGCCGACCCATATAGGGATCCCTCACAAGTGTGACCCCTAACTTTGCCAAAATGGTCAAGTCTTCCAAAATAGGGTCGCACATGTGCACTACCCCTCACTTGGTCAAATGACCAAGAATGACCTTGTATGGATTATGCACGCACACTACCATTTACTTACTCAAAATGGCCAAGTCTGCCCATATAGAGGTCGTACGTGTGCATGAACCCTCATTTGGCCAATATTGCCAAGTCTACCCGCGTGGCCCATCTTATTTGGTCAACATGGCCAAGTATACACAAATAAGGGTCATACATAACAGACACGCTTACTTGGAAAAAATGGTCAAGTCTGCCCACTTAGGGGTCACGCAAACTTGGCCAAAATGGCCGAATGTACACACATAAAGGCTATGCACACACGCGACCCTTCACTTAAACATGGTCAGGTCTAACCACACGAGGATCACGCACTAACACGACCCCGTCTGCCCATATAGTGGTCATGAAGATGCGCGACCCCTTACTTGGACAAGATGGCTAAGTCTTCATTACCAGAGGTCGCGCATGACTCTAATAGCCGATCTTTAGGCTAGACACATTCTTCATCACGCAAAGTCTCGAGACAGACACTCAGACTTATAGTTGGCTATGATTTATAGGAGATGTTATCCCTCCTCGAACCAAAAATAGTACATAGACCACGTCTGATACCATACAGATAAAGCATTTGAAATTGTAAGAAGATACTGCCAAAAGATCATACCTAACTCTATTAAAGTAATAAGTACGACAGGAAAAACGGTACCAATCATGAAGCACTTTCCATGATGTCGCAAGATAAAAGACATTATATAAATTTTAGTGGAATCATTTTGTAGTTATGATGAAAGTTAAAGGGAGCAGTGTAAACAGAGAATCAAAGTCATTATAATCTTAAGTATCAAATAAATACAGTTGTTCTTCTAAAAAATTTGTGGTGTTCTTATCTTATTTATCTTTTCATTATTGTTTGTGTTTTATATCTAATTTTATATGTTAAGTGAGTTTTTACATCACTATTTTGGTTCTATTTTTGGGGAACGATCACAACCTTGTATCCTAACCAGCTTTTATGACTCTAGGAAAATGAATTCAATATTGGGGATACCATCTTTTGTCAGGACGAAGTCACCCACGTATCAACCCCCAACTCCGCAAGAAGCAACACCACGAGCTAATACATCTCCCCGTAATGACTTCTTCCATGAAAGGGCTCATATCCCTACTAAAAGTTACAACACGCAAAAAATCATATGTGCATACTATACTACCAAAGGACCTCCTATGACAGAAAAGATTCAAGTTTGTAGAAGAGGGATAGAAATACCTAGCGTTTACTTGGCGAATAAAAATTTCGAGAGGCTGATCACCCTTTGCTGAGATATGTTGCTAATAGTAGCCGAAGTAGTAGAGTATGAAACGAGAAAAATCTATGTAGATCAGAGAGCAACAACAAACATGTTATTCCTGCCAACTACAAAGCGGTTCCCATTTGAAATCACTATTCATTTCGCTCATTATCTTGTACTAGGAGTCGATATAAAATTGAGTTTGAAAAATTCCTAGTACTCGACTTATCTTTTATGTACAACCTTATTTTGTGCAGGTCATGGTTGCTCGAATTTAAGGAAATGCCCTTGATGTGGTGCAGGTCCTAAAGCTGTAAGCTCTGGCTCGAGCGGGAATATGTCAACCAGATAAGGTTGGAGTCTCTTTAGGTGTGGAGGACCCTCGAGAGCATCAGCCTAAATATGGCACAACAAATAAATTGGAAGAAGTGTGTCTATGAGGCAAGATGATCGCACGATAAGCATCATGAGCTTATGTGAGGACATTAAGACATACCTAATCTATTTGTTGTAGGATCACGATGATATTTTTCTATTAGACAACATGTCAGTAACAAGTATACTTGAACCCCTTATTACTCACCGACTTATGATAGATCCCTAGGTGAAACCTATACAACAGAAAAAGAGGCATTTGGCCCTAGAAAATTTGAAAACAGTAGATGAATAAGTCAAATAGTAAAATAAGTCTAAATATTGACAAAAATCATGATTGTGTTAAATTGTTTTATCTCACGTGCAACCTGTAGATGCCTCTCCTTCTTTAAGATTTGAGGGATCATAAAAGTTTGAATTGAATGAGGATGGGAGCTACATTATATCGTATCAATTATTGGTCGTGCCAATGAATGGTGAAATACTGATTATATATGTAGAGGTATCTCTGAGCGCAGTGAGTGTCATGCTAATAGTAGAAAGGAAAAAAGTTACATCACCATATCTACTACATTAGCAAAGATCTCCTTAGGTCTGAAACGAGGTACTCGACAACAGAGAAAACTATATTGTCTTTAGTAACAGCAACCCAAAAGGTTCAATCGTACTTCTAGTCCCATTCTTTCTAGGTGATCACGACCTTACCAATCCGATTGATCATAAGCACACATGAGGCCTCAAGGTGTCTAGCAAAATGACCAATGGAGTTGGGATAATTTGAAATTTAATTTGTACCCCAAAACAAGATAAAATGAAAATTAATGGAATACTTTTTATCCAAAGGGATATGAAATATAATTACATGGGATATGTGAAAAGATTGATATACGTGGATGGAGCATTCAGCGTAATGGGTTATAAGGGAGGGGTATACATTGCAACATGAGAAGGAGAATAGGTAATATTCAATATTTTCTTTGGATTTAAGATATAAAACACTAAGGAACAATATAAAACAATGATAGTTGGACTAAAATTAATTAAACAATTTACTTCCTATAATATTTGGGTGCACATCAACTCGCAACTAGTTATAAAAAATTCTTGGGGAATACGAAACCAATAAGGATATAATGAGACGATACTTTGAAACAAGTCAAGAAGCTCAGTGAGCCTTTAGGATGAATAACCTTTGAGAAAGTAGATCAAGACTATAACACGATTGTTAAGTATATTGCCTCAAAAGGAAGCTCAAGGGAGAATCCAGATAAGGGACAGTTCTAGAGGCAAGAAGAGCCATACATAAACGGTAAGGGAAAGTGAGTGTGTCTCCATGATTGCGGTAGAACAAATATGACAAAAATAATTGAGTACTTGGTTCACGACATTCAACCACCCAACAAAGTAGAACCGAGGAGGCTAAGATTGCGAGCCTCAAGGTATGTAATCATGGATCAGAAATTGTTCTATCAGAACTACCTATAACATTTGTACAAATGCTTAAACCCATTAGAAGCTGAGTATTTCCCCAATTTAATCTATACGGGATCATGTGGTGGACATCCCGGAGACCACACATTAACCTACAAAGCCTTGACCGTCAGTTACTATTAGTCTGACATATAGAATAAAACAAATGACTTAGTTAGAAAATGCGACAACTATGAAGGATGGTCTAAATTTTAACATCAACCGTGAGTCGAGCTCACATTCATATATGGGGCGTTTCCATTTGATCAGTAGGGGTTAGACATGGTAGGTCCTCTTCCCCGTGGACTGGGGAAAATAAATCATTGTGATTAACTAATTCACGAAGTGGGTGGAAACGGAATCCCTAAATCGAACTAGATGAGAGGAGATTATGAAAATTATGTGGAAGCATATTGTCCGCTAGTTTGGTCTCATGAGGATTATCATCTCCAATAACCGAATGTAATTTGATAACGAGAAAATTAGAGAATTAGGCATTGTATACGATAATTTCTCATCATCTTGTCACCCATAATCCAACGAATATGTGTAGGTCACCAACCGCGTGATCATGGACAACCTAAAAAATATTATGGGAAGCACACAAGGAAATTGGATCGAATGCTACCATAAATAATATAGACACATCGAACGATCTCAGATAGCCCAACTATAAAACCCATTTTCAACTCACCTATGGGAGAAGTATGTCGTGATTGTATGAATTGGAGCCCCAACCGCCCGTATCCTCCGGTATAACAAGAATATTGATGAATAAAGACGTCAACCCAACTTGGATTTGTGAGAACGATGGGTGACAAAGTATATTTAATGGATTTTTCTTGAAACACAAGATCAAGTGGATGTATAACTCGAAGCTAAAACCATAAGTGGGAAAGTTAGAACCTACGTGGGAATGACTGTATCGGGTAACCGGATACAACCAACCCTTAAAATTTTAGTTGGAGGACATAAGCATGAGGAAATCCACAAACCATGGAACATATAACATTTTCAATTATATTACGTTTAAAATTTCTAACTTGTTGTAGCCAGCCGATTCGAAAATTAAGGCTTATGTATATATTTTGGATTCAAAATAAAGACGCTCCACGTCACTCTTTTATAGAATTATACGCCTTGAGCCTCTATCTGGCCCATGGTGGGGTATAATTTAGACCAAAAACTTTCTCGATGGATAAATCAACAAATTGGTATAGCATGGGTAAACTTATATAAAAATATAGTAAAGATGGAAGATAATTCATATTACAGTCTAAGGGCTAGTCTTTTTAAGGTTACTAACTAGGATTGGCTAAAATGTTTGTTAAGTACGATGAACCAAAGATTCTTCTTCTTAACTAGATGTGGTTCATAAAAGAATCTGCCCTAAGACCATTAGAAAGGGATCAACAACTACAAGGCAAAAATAAGCTAGTATAATGGTCTAGAGAAATTCGGTTCTCTACCAACAAGTAACAAAATAAGGGAGTTATTTATACGACATAATATACCACCTAGGTGGGACACAAACAAAATCCCATGTAAGGTTCTCATACTTGAGCATCGTTTACTCAGACTAAAGAAGAACGACCTATGAGCGTGTCCTCAATACGAGTAATCCAAACCAGGGGTCGCACACAAGTGTGATCCCACTTGGCCAAAATGGCCAAGTCTTCCTATATAGGGGTCACATATAAGCACAATGCCTCACATGATCAAACTGTCCAAGACTATCGACGTAAGGGTCATACATCTGTGCGATCTTGTCAAGATGTTCAAATATGCTCAATCAAAGATTACCTACAAGCGCGACCTCTCACTTAGCCAAAATGGTTAAGTCATCCCACATTAGGGTTGCACACAATCACGACCCCTCAATGGACCAAAATGGCCAAGTTAGCCCAAATTGGGGTCTCACATATGGAAGATCCTTTATTTGGCCAAAATAACCAACTTTGCCCCCTCACTCGGCCAAAATGGCCAACCCTTCCCACATAGGTTCACAACTCTCTCACTTGGCCAAAATGGCCAAGTCTACCCAATATTGGTTGTGTATAAGTGTGACCCCTCACTTGGCTAAAATTTCCAAGTCTGCCTACGTTGGGGTTATACGCGTGCGATCTTTTACTTGGCCAGAATTGCCAAGTCTGCTCATACATGTGGACCTTACATGGTATAATCAAACGAAGTTATCTTTTCTCGAACAAAAAATAGTATGAAGACCATGTCTACCACTGTACAGATAAAGCATATGATATTATAAGAAGATTCTGAAAAGGATGTACCCGACTTTACTAAAGTAGTAAGTATGACAGGAAAGACGGAGCCAATGAGGAATCATTTGTCCATGATGCCTCAGGATCAAGACCATTATATAAGGATCAGTAGAATTATTTTTTAGGTGTGGTGAAAGTTAGAAAGAGCATTGTAAATAGAGAATTAAAGTCATTCCAATCTTAAGTATCAAATAAATAAAAGTGTTCTTCTTAAAAGCTTGTGGTATTTTTATCTTTTCTATATGGTTTGCGTTTTACTTTCTCCTTCCATATGTTAGGTGGATTTTTATCTCACCATGTATGACGTCTATTGAAAAAAAAATATACTACAAAATTTATATGTTAAATGTGAAAGATACATAAAACATTCATCTATACAACACAAAAACAAATTAACCTAATGAACATTTAGTTTGAACAAACCTAAAATGGTAGATAAAAATGGAAATATTGAAAAAATCAAAGTACAATAAATAAAAGATGCAACCTAAAGAAATTTTTAAAAAGTTCTATGTGACACCTCAACCCTTTTTGTCTTTCGAACTATCTAGCCTTACTCAATTTATTGTTCAAAATGCTAGTTTCATCTCATAAAATTTGGTGTTTGCGTTAAGTATATTTAGGAAAATAGATAAAGATCAATGTGTCGGTCCAAATTTACAAGTATGATATAATAAACTTTTAAGAGTGTCGTCCACAACCTCTTCAAAATCCATGTTTTTTTAAGTTGGACAAATCTTCTTCTAATTTAGTATTTTAATGGAAATTAATTTTATTTTTCATAATCATACCTATTTCTTACAAGCATTGATTTTGTCTCTTACACTTTTCATTTGGCTTAAATATTTTTCAAGATCTGTTTAGGTGGTTGGTAAACATAAGAAATTTGTGTTGATGATTTTATCTTGGATTTTCAATTTGTTAATGGTCTTGCCAAAGACTTGAAATTCTTAATAACTTGTCTTACCTCAAACAATTTCTATTTTATGTTTTTACTACTTTTCGAGATCTTCATTTGGTTTATTATGTGACATTAATCAGTGTCAAACATAACCGTTTATATTGATGAATAATTTTTTTTCCTAAATGATATATTAATGACATGCGGACTGAACAAATCTATTATGGAAAGAAGAGATTGTAAAAGTCTTACAAAAAGTACTTTCCAATAGGTTCTCAATAAAAGATAGCTTGTTCAGATGAGGTCTCGTCCAGGTAGTGGTCTTGTGCATAAATAGAGAAAAAAATCATCTTATAAATAAGGCATCTGCTAAAGAAAATAAGTGTTGTTAGGAGAACGAATAGACTATATAAAGAGAATTTAAAATAAAATGTTTGAGTATAGATGGAAAGAGTGTCTTCTTTGGGTGCACCTTATTTATAAATATTTTTCAAGTGGTTATTAAATATAAAGGTTAATACTCTTAACATATAAAAAATCCATAACGCCCTTTAATTATGGGGTATATTTACACTTAATACAAAGTAAATACATCCATAAATTTAATTACACAAGTGCCCTAATTTCCATATCACTATGCGATAATTTTATCCTTATTATGTCTCCTTATTGTCCTTGAGTTAAAATACCAATTGAAACTTAAAGAGTATACATTTTCATGTATATTCAGATAGTGTACACATTTAATCACTTCTTCTTTATACATTGGGCTCCAATAGTATTTCAACCTTATGCGGGACCATACGTCGTTAAAACCTTTAGCGCCACCGGGTAAGAAATAGTGCGGGTTGATTTCCACAAAAAGATAAAATGAGGCTCGTACATGAATTATAAGTGATGGCTTATATTTTCTTTATTGTTTGTTTTCGGTATATCTACTTATCTTAGAGCTCATCAAGAGGGATGATTTCATCATGGTGATACATGTCAAGCTCGTCTAAAAAGGATACTTGGTCATGATGATATAGTTCCATAGGGTATCTTATCATGATGATTCATTCAAAAACGTGAAATTCGAGGTGTGTTTGGTGTCTGAGTTTTGCATGATTGGTTTTCTTCTAAAAGAGAAGAAGTTGAAAAAACAGGAGTTTTGTTAGGATCAAAGTTACCGCTGTATATTGTCTATGTGAAAAATACAGAAGCATGGCTTATCAATCCAGCTGCTCTATATTCATCTTCCCTTTCACTTATGAAAAAATAATCATATGCTCCAAAGACATGTATCTCTAGAGAGAATGGATTTTTGGGTTTTTTGGCTTTTGGCTATTTGAGTTTTGGATGCTTTCTCATAATCAGATTTAAGGATTGGGTAGTTGATTGGTTTTTCTTGGAAAAAGTAGCATAAAGATGAAGAATCCAATGAAGGTAGCCAGTGAGCTCTCTCTTTCTCTCTCTAAAACAATGTTGTGAAGCAAAATGGGACATAGAGAAGTATTTATAGGGAAAGTTGGAAGAAAGGGAAGTGGAAGAGGTGGAGGAGGCAATTGGACATAATTTCAAATGGTTGCATAAATAAGAATCTAACACCTGCCATGCGATAGGCCTAGTGGTAGACCTAATTCATATGATATCATTACCTATCCGATCTTGACTTCGAACAATTATGACCGTTTGAGGGAATGATCTCCTATGAAAATATCTGAAGCATAGAGAAAACATGGATAAGATTTTTCCAAACATATGGAGACAACGAGTTTGAAGTTGTTTGGATTATTGATAAAGGGGATTTTCTTCACCTTCAAAGATTTCAGAAGCTAATTAGTTCTCATTCATTAACTTTCATAAGAACTAATGGGGCTACTGATAAGGAAATAAAACTGCGAGGACCAAAATGTAAAGGAATAAAACCTTTTTGATAGATTGTATAATCATAAGAGATTTAAAGCCTTATGTTTTGGCGAGGGACTAATATTCAATTAAACCCTTTTTGTAACTGTTTCAGTTAAAGCTCAAGTCTTTGCGCCTCTATATAAAGGCAAATGCTGAAGTAAGATGACTCTCTGACTTTTGAGGTTAACTACTCTTATCTCTTGACTTTCTCTCTCTAGAATCTACTTCTCTCTAAATTATTTTGCTTTTCTCTATTTTACGTTACAAAACCAGATAAATACTTATCAAACATGACATCAAGGTGTCAATCAAACTTTTTACGATCATGTCTTCAATGTAAGCCTCCATGTTCATCCCCAACATCTTGCAAAAGTTTTCTTAACTAGCATTTGATAAGCTGAACCTATGTTCTTTAAATCGAACGACATAACTTTATAGAAGTACAAACCACACTTTGTTCGGAAGATAATATGCTCCTCGTCACGTGGGTACATCCTTATCCAATCCCATCCTGAGTATATATTCATGAATGAGAGTAGCTTATTCCTTGAGTTGGCATCTACAAGATGATCAATATGAGACAAGGGGAAACCATCATTGGGGAAAGCTTTGTTACGATTGGTGAAATCGACGCACATCCTTCATTCTCATTTCTTATTTTCTACCAAGACGGGCTTGACAACCCATATTCGGTACTTCAGTTCTCTTATGTGTCATAACTTGAGAAATTTCTCAACTTTCTTGGCAACGAAGTCAAATATTTCTGAAGAACATGTTTGGTACTTATGTTGAATTGGTCGTAGCTTTATATCAATTGACAATTTATGGGAAATGATGGACGGTATGACTCCTGAGATATTATCAACACCGCAAAAGAAAACACTCAAATTGTTTTACAATAAATTTAATAATTTTTATTTGAAATATGGGTCCAATAGGTTTCCCACTCGAATTACCTTCCCTGTCAAGAGGGTCTCATCAATTATATTTTCGATCGGTCGTCACGCATGCTCCCGTCTTGTGGGTCATCGATGTTAGTTCTTATGTGGTTGTTGTCGTCGTGCTGATAATCATGGTCCTACTTCATTAATTGATATTGGTCCGGTTTTGGGGGACTTTTATGGCTGCCCTTACTAAGTTCGACTCGATCCCTAATGGAATACTTAAGTCATTATTGAAAAGAAAAGGCCCCAGCTTCAGTGGTAAAGGGCATATGGTCATTATGATAAGACTAGTAGAAACAACTAGATCAATTGTTTCTCACGACCAGCATATGACAAGGTGGGGTGAAGCATCGTACAGGGTTATCAAAGTATTAGGCCCTCGGTTTTCTCGGTGGAATACAATCGAGCTCGCCACACCTGTTTTCATTGTACCCGACCTTTCCCATATTTTCTTATCGAGTACTATACCCTTTGGTGGTTGGAAAGTTTGATGAGCATATGCTTCTCTATTCGAATCCTCTATCCTAATGAATTGGTCTTATTTGGAAAGAATGTCACCTATCATTTTCACTAGGAATCGCACGAGATAATCGTGTAAATGACCTATGGTATCTTATCCTCTCTGGAACGAGACCACCGGTAAATAATTTTTACAAGGGGAAAACGTATTCATCTCATGGACGAATATTTTCAAATAACTTTTGATTGTGTCTCATTGTCATTGGTACATGTTCATTATGGATGATCCATCCTTTTTAAGCTCTTTATTTCTTACAAAATGATTCGTGAATGTGCTCCACATTCCTAGAAAGTCGATGATCGTCCCCTTTGCTAGGTTGTTAAACCACTCGAGAGAATTTACCTTCAAAGTCATGGAGAATGATTGACAAAGCATGGCATCGTCGGGGTTAAACGCCATCATAATATTTCTAAATTTCTCTAGATGAATTAGGGTCCCTCAAGTCATCGTCGGCGTTCATTCGACACGGATCAAATTTTCATGGTAGTTGGCCTTCTAAGATGTTTCTCACAAGGGAAGACTCTTGTGAAACATATACTGTCATTTTCGTTCACTCACCGTTACACTCGGCCTCATGTTTTCATTTGCCTTTCCCGACGATTGTGTTACCTAACGGCTCCTCGTGCTCGCCCCCTACACTTTTTTTATTTGACCCCCTCGCTTTCACCTTCATCCTCCTCGCTCTCATTCCTCTCTTTAACCGTGCGGCTAGCTTTACTGCCCTCATGTCCAAATTTTCTTTATCTTGGTTTCTCTCAACCTGAAACTTCCCTTCCATGATTTGTTCTCTTTGCATTTCATCCATCTATAATTCTAATAGTTGGATATTAGATGGCCTGGCAAACATACCTTGTTTTAAATATTATCTCCCTGAACTGATGTAGAGTCTGCGCGTGAAGACGTATGGGTCTATTAAATCTTCTTAAATTTGGACTTCGCCATATTTGTTTTGGAAGTTAGCATTACCGGTAGGGTATCGATGGTAGTAATTTCGACTTTCCCCATCCACATGCTATTGGCATGGTGTGTCGCCTCATGGATGGTTTTTCTCTAGAGTGATCCTATCGGCCAACTGCCTTATCAATGTTCCTAGATTAGTATATGGGTTTCTTCAACCTAATCGGGTATCTAGGTTGTCTTTTTCAATTAATGATATCGTTATTGATAATGATATAGAATGTTGAGGGCTTGAATGTAATGAATTAATGTCTTATGTGATCAATTGTAAATACATAAAACGAAGTTTAGATTTCTTGTAAAGAAGGGGGCTAAAGTGTAATTAACCTATTTGTGTAACTAATTCGTTTACACTAAGCCTGAACGCTTCTAAACAAAGGCTGAGGTTTTTAATACAAGGGACGAGACTTTCCTTGATTGAAATTACTTTTCACTTTTACTTTCTCTCTCTAAAATCACTCTCTCTTTTACTTTCAAGATTTAGATTGTTGTCTCTAGTGATATTTTATTAGCCTCGAACTTGAGAGCAATTGTTTTGATACATATCAGTTTCTGACTTCGCCGTGAGTGTTGTTTTGGTAAGTGAAGATGAGGGATTTTCGAAGCCAGTGTACTATGTTAGTAAAAGTTTGTTAGAAGCAGAGAAAAGGTATTTGACAATTGAAAAATTGGTTATAGCTTTAGTTGTGGCTGCTAGAAAAATGCGCCCTTATTTTCAAGCTTATACTATTGTGGTTCGAATTTCTTATCCACTAATGAATATGTTACAACCCCCAGACATTTCTGGAAGGATGACCAAATGGTCAGTAGAGTTAAGAGATATTGATATCATTTTTACTCCTCGAACGGTCATGAAGGCTCAAGCTTTAGTTGATTTTCTTGTTGATTTTCATTCAAGTCATTCCGATGAGGAGACATATAAAGAGTCTTACCAGAAAATTTAGTGTGGATAGTTCGAACAGATGACGACTCTAGTATATTGGGATCCAGTGCAGGAGTACAGTTGGTTGATCCTTATGGGGAGGTTATATATCAAGTTATTTGATTTAGGTTTCGTGCATCAAATGATAAAGCTAAATATGAGGTTGTGCTGGCTGGTTTGAGACTTGCTAACATATGTGAAGCAACATTTTTTGTTAGAAATATATTCAAAATTAATAGCAAATCATATGGAATGTGTTTTCTTTGGCTACGGAAGATAATCTAATTTTGTATATGCGCGAGCTTCGAAAATTTTCTATCATGTTTGATAAAGTGAATATAGAACATATTAATCGATCAAATAACACAGTTGTTGACTCTTTAGCCATAATTTATTGCATAGAAGAATGTCCTTAGACATTATTACATGAGAGTCCCTCCATTCTAACACGATCAGAACAATGTAAATATGCTGAGGAGGTATTTGTCACTCCATATACAATTCGAGGTGATTGTAGGTCTGATATTCTGATTTTTTTGCTAAGAGAAATGTTGCCTCAAGATCCACAGTTAACTAAAAAATTCAGATATGGCTATGTTGTGTTGGATGGAGTGTTGTACAAGAAAGCTTTGAGAAAAACATTGCTACGTTGTTTGGGGATAAAGAGTCTAAAGAGATTTTATTTGAGTTTCATAATGGTGAGGGTTCAACATATTGTGGTTTCAAGTCTTTGACACATCGGGTTTTGTTTACAATTTATTATTGGCCTTCAATTATGAATGATTCTAAAGTTCTAGTTTGAGGTTGTGATACTTGTTAGTGTTTTTCCCATTATATTCACAAACTAACAGTACCACTTATGTCTATATCAGAAGCTATTCCTTTTCAAAAATGGGGAATAGACCTAGTAGGACCATTTCCTATAGCTTCCGAAGGGCGTCAGATGATCATTGTAGCAGTGGATTATTTTTCGAAATGGGAAGAAGTTAAACCATTGTCTGGAACAAAGGTAAATGATGTTATTAATTTCATCTTCTAGAGAAAAGAAAAATGTCGAGTGACTTGGAAAAACGAAGAAGGGCAAAAACAGTAATTATTTGTCTTTAGAATTCTATTCTCAAGAATCTTCTTCATCAGATTCATTTTCTTTTGATTTCGTCTCTTCGGAAGAATCATTGAGGACAAGATCAAAAGTTTCACTGGGTCGGTTGTCTAGGGGGGTTAATTCCCATAAGCTAGATAGATTTACCTTAGGGAATGCTGCGTGAATTTCACGAAGCAAATTGATTGATTTATGTTCCTTGGTATTTGTTATAGCAGCCAATGTGTATTTCCCACACTCAGTTTTGGCACCCTGCACAACAATCTCCTTTCATGTCCCAAGGGTAATCTTCAGATCAGCCATGTCACTTGTCAAATTCTTCTTCTCTTCTTAACTCTTCCTTAAAGATTCTTGAAGAGTATAATACTTTTGTTGCTCCTTGGATAATTAATTGGCATATTTCTTTTTAAGTTCTTGTATATTAGCCTCAAGAGAAGTCTTGGGCTCCTCGAGTTTTTTATCATGCACAGAATAATCATGACTTTTAAGTTGGATCACTTCATGGATATATTGCGACCTGTCAATTTGGAATGCACAAAATTTCTCCTCGATATGTCTCCCAAAACTCTCTCTCATTTTTTTCTCTGCAGCAGCAAGATTCTTGGATCGAACCATCTCTTTAGACATGTTTTCCAAATGGATTCAAGAATAATTTACTTATGTGCATAATTATTTGGCTGTTGTTTCGAGTTGGGAAAAAGGTTTCAGAGAAAGTAAGAAATCTTTGGATTGCTCCTGGATAGGGATGAACCTTTCATGATAGCAGATGAAGAAGCCAAGTGAGCCTCCAAAGAAGGCAAGATTTATTGCAAAAGAGGAGCAGTGACTTGATGACCAATTTGTTGAAGTCGTTCTTGGATTTCTTGAACCTTTGGATCCATATATTTGTAAAGAGTTTGAAGCTCTTCTTCACTAGTAGACTCAGGATGAAATAATTGGTCATCTTCTCGGTAATGTTATGCAACCATTTCTCTTTGATTATCTTATACTTCAACTCCTCTTCGAAGCTTGTCTGTTGTAGTCTCTACAACTTCGATTGGAGGAATGTCTAAAGTAATTAATTTTAGGGTATCTTATACTTTTTTGATGATGAAGATTTTGCATCTTTCTTTTTCCTTGGAGTAGAAGTCTTTTTCTTTTTTGAAGAAGGTGACCTTCGACTCTCTCATTGATAGTGCGCACACTAACTTCATATGCCTTCCTTTTTCTTTTGGTTCTTTTTTTCTTCCGAGTGTTCAGATTTTTCTGAAGGGCTAGCACCAAATGTACTAGCTATTTTTTTTTATTTTACCCTTTCTTTTTTGCGAGAAGATGGTAGTCAGATCGATTTTTCGTAGGAAAAGTCACCTTACTATCAGGTGCTACGAGTCTCTTCACTACCAAATCTGGATTTGGCGGCTCCATCAGATTTTTGGGGAGGTCAAAACCTATGGTGATCCTCCGCAAGTGGTTGTTGATAAAAAAATTAGGCAGAAAAGCTAAATGGAACCCATTGCTCCATTCTTGTTCTGCCCAAGTGGCCAATTTTACAAAGATGTCTTTTGCATTTTTCTTCTAACTTTTGAATCCTTTCAAAATTTCTGAGTAATAAAACAATATATATGAATATTAAGTACAATTTATGAAGAGTAAAGGAAAAAATATGGAATAAAAAACTTAATGTTGCTCCTCCAAACGAGGTTGAGTTTTGAAGGATTCTCCTCAGATATTTCCTTCCCATTTTCCCAAACCACAAAGATGAAGACAAATATTTTCTTCCACAATTTTTCAGCTTCGAGTAGATCGTCAATTATTTTGAAGTCATTTACAAGGGTTAGATAGTAGAAGAGAAATATCGTCCCATTCGAAAGCCCAGTTATAGCAATGAAATCTTTGATGGAGAGGGGGATTTGCTTAATTTTGAAGCTATAATTACTAATAGTAGTGTGAACCAAAGATTCAGTGTTGCTTGTGTAGGAAAGAGGTCCAGAAATTCAAAGCATTCCACAATCATCAGATCCAATGGGAACCAGATACCCTAATTGATAATTTCTGGATAGACCACCAGTTCATCTGCTCCATAACCAAGTGGAATCTCACCTTCTATTGACAGTCGATGAGTAATGTTATTTGCCATTCCCCACTATTGTTTAAGATGATCAGCTTGGCCCTCTTTGAATTATATGTATGGTAATTTTTCAAAACCATGACATATTCAAGAAGAAAAGGTTTCAGGTTTACACTAATGGAGACAGCAACGTCCTTGGGAACAACTGTAGTGTGTCCTTTCCTTTTATTTTTAAGTGCTGCTTGTTTCGAGGCATCGTATTCTGTATCCAACGTAGCTCCACTTTCTTTAGCACCACTGATAGAATGAGTAGCTTCTAAATCTTCTTCTTCATCAGAAGTTTAATCTATTAGCCGACGTAGGTTGGAGGTTGAGACTAGGTTTTCCTCTTGTGTAGTCGAGAGAGTTTTGTTATAACTCAGTGATAGTCTCAACGATCTCCCTCGGGGGAGGAGATGGTGGTTTAGGGTGATCATAAAGGTTTTGGGAAGTAGTTGGTGAAGTATTGACAACGTCGATATCGCCCATGGCTATGAATTGTTTCTTCTTAACATGAAGATTCGGAGGAAGGTGAGCTTTCAGTTGAATCTGAGGTGTTTCTTTGCGTGAGGCCCGAGGTGGATCAACACTGATAAATGATGCAAATTATTTTGTTTGTCTGTGAGTAGATGTGTTTTGAGTAAATTTGCTCTAAGTAACTTTGTGATTGTTTTGAGGAGATGCAGTTGTGAAATTAGAGGGAGTTGGAGAGGAATTTTGAAGTTTTAGTTGTGAAGGGTTTGTTGATAAAGGTTGTTGAGATTCTGGGGTGGATGAGTTTGGAAACATAGAAGAGCTTCGATTCGGATCGAAATTACCATAATATGTAGTTTTTAGACAAAAATCAAGGAATGTTGCTTATTAATCCAATAGCTTTGTACTCCTCAACCCTTTCACTAATCCAGCACCAAAACTGGTTTCTCATGATTGAGGAAATTCATTTTCTGGGTATTTTGGTTTTTGAGCGTTTTTTCATATACTAACTTGAATATTGGCTGGAAAGTATGAGTTTTCCGGAAAAGGTAGCAAAGAAATTGGTTACTCAAGGAAGTGTAGCTAGGGTTTCTCTCAAGCAAAGGAAATTTTCTCTCTCTAGGAAGTTTGTGTGAGGTAAAGAGTGAAGGGCTATTTATAAAAAAAGTTACAAAAGAGAGAATGGTGTCACCGAAGTTGAAGAGGTGAAACGTTTGTTTGTAAAGGGGATAATGTGACGTCTGTTAATTGTCAGACCTTAGGGCAGCTCGAGTGAATAAAGCATAATGATTCATTGCACGCGCACCACACCATATCAAATGTTTATAACCGTTATGAAGAACTCAACTCATATTTCTACGTATAAATTTATTCGAGGAGATTGAATTAAGCTACATTCGAAGTAAATGCATATACATATACATCCGAAGAAAATGAATTAAGATAATTTCAAAGTGAATGCACACACAAATGAATTTGAAGAGGATAAGCATGAAGTTAAGTAACGTTGAAGTGATTTACATTCGAAGCAGATTGAACTTGGCAAGGGTTTTTCCTTCTTATTATGATTTCCGAAGTGATTACTAGTTCTTATTTATTATCTTTCGTAAGAACTAGGAGGGCTACTGATAAGGATATATAATGTTAAGGGTTGAATATAATGAATTAAAGTCTTATATGATCAATTTTAAATATAAATGACGAATTTAATAATGTTTGTAAAAATGGGGGGCTAAAGAGCAATTAATCCATTTGTGTAACTAATTCTGTTACACTAAATCTAAACGCCTATAAATAAAGGCGGAGGCTGTTAATACAAGAGACGAGACTTTCTTTGATTGAAATTACTTTTCACTTTTAATTTCTTTGTCTAAAATCATTATCTCTTTTACTTTCAAGAATTAGACACAACAATTGCCATCGCTGATTTAGTTTGAACTAATTGGGTAAGAGACGTTTTCCCATGGATGAAGCCAAATTTTATAAGGGAATTCATTCTGAAACAGGATGCTAAAGCAACAAGCGCATATTCAAGAAAGAAAATGGAGTTTTTCGAATAAAGATGTAGATTTCCTTGTCTTATTTTGTCTTTGAAGAAGTATTGTTATGGTTTTTCCTTCTTTTTTTATCTTCTTTACAGGTTTTTATCTTTGTATTATAAATTTTGTTGGTGCCTCGTAAACAAAGTTCAACATGTTACTCTTCCTTATATCAATAAATATTACTTCCTGATAGATGCTCGGGTACATTAGTCTACTTTCCTTGCATGCTTGTTCGGGTCCTCGTCCATGTAAACTTGTTCCCCTGGGCTCGTAGTATTCATAATGATCATCTTGCTCGCGGACCTCATCTAACATCATCTTGAGGGATCATCTTGGTTCTTATTGCACGTCGGATTATTGACATCGGTTCGTATCATCATTAATGCTCGGTTCTTGTTGCTTGCTAGCTCATTTTATTTTGGTTCATGGTATAATTAGCCTAATCTTATTCACGGGTCTTTCCTATGAGTAAATCTTTACCCCCGTTAGATGTATTGTCGTGCTTTAGTGGTTACTTGCCCTTTTGCTAGTCCTTTGTACGACTATTTCTTGTCATCATAAGGAATAAATGTTATGTAGGATAAATACCTGAATCACCTGAATGAAAGCCAAAGCCTCTAACTGTGCCAGATATACTTCGATACCCTTTTCACACACTAAATACCTAAGGAACTTTCTCGACCTGACTCCAAATATGCATTTCTCCAGGTTGGGTTTCAAATTCAAAGCTTTAAGTTTCTGAAATTTATCCACCAGATCATAGATATGATTTGAGTATTTTGCGCTCTAAAGAAACATGTCATCGATGTAGATTTCAAATTTCCTTTCAATACGGGAGGCAATAGCCTTGTTAACCAGTCATTGATGATTCGCCTCTGCATTTTTCAAACCAAACGATATTACTTTATAGAAATGAAGACCCCACTCAATTTTAAAAATCATACAGTCTTGGATCGAATGATGCATCTGAGTCTGATTATACCTTTAATAAGAAGATCAGAGTTGGAGTCTATCAACTATTCCCCCCTAAATACTAGTTACTAGTCCTTTATACATGCTTTATTCAGATCGGTGAAGTCGACACTAATTCTCTAACTACATTCTTCGTTTTTATTGTTGTCAGTTTAGCTCATCAAGTGGCATATTGAGATTCTCATATGTGCCCAAGACTTGATAACCTATCCACTTAAACAATAATTGCTACTACAATACTTGATAACCTATCCAGTTGAGAAATACCTTTTTTTTCCAATTTTGGCTTCACATTCAGTTTGACCGACAATATATGGCATATTATTTCTACTGGAAAATAAGTTAAATCTTTGCTCGAAACAAATACAGTTTTTAATCAGGAAGCCAACTAACTCCCTTTTCTATGGCTCGGATAAGTTGGTACCGCATTTCAATTTTTTTTATCTTCCTCAAAATAATGCATCTAGGCATCCTCTCTTGCCATAACAAAACCAGGGGCCTCTGTAGGATCGTCAACAATCTCGACCCCCACCAAAGTCCCCGAAAATTTCTATTCCTCCATGGGTTTTTTTCCTTTACTATCCTTGCCCTTAACCTTTTTATTCTCTTGTTTGTTAAGAACCAATAAAAAAGAATAACGCTCCATTGAAAGCTTTCGGTTGTTTTGGACAATGCCAACCTTGTAATATATTACATAATTTTAGAACTAATGGATGGTGGAGGCTATTACGTGCATTTCGTATAGCCATGATCTGCAAAAATTAACACTGTAAGAGGTTGGGGGATCTACCACCATAAAATGTACTATGACCGTCTTCTTGAAGTCAACTTGTCCCACAATGACATATCTTTCAAACTCTATGATTATTAACACAATCATTGCAGTGAACCCAACTATGGTAAGCTCTCTTAGCAGCGTATGGCGAGGGACTCGCTCATCCGATCATAGGCTCCATAAAACAATATATTAGCCAAATTTTATGTGCCTATTGATACCCCTACAAATATCCTCTCGTTCCACTGAAGCATGAATCACGACATCATCCTAATGAGGGCCTTCAAACCTCCGCAAATCATTATATTTAATATAATATGAGGAAATTGTGCTTTGAAGCTCTTGGAGTTTCACTTTCTAAATAAATTGGTGATACCTACAGCGGTATCACCCAAAAATAGTTAAGAACCTCATGGCAGCAATCAAATCATCTCTCCTTGACATACCGTAACCATATGATGTTCGAGATCCAGGTAAAGATACTCTGTCCCAAAGACAATTTACGTTGTGAACTAAATATTATTTTGTTAAGACACAAACAACAGCGTTCTATCTAACATTGATCACACTTGAGTCACCAAGCTACTTGCCCCGACGAACCCCACTTGGTTCTCATAATTCATTAAGTTCCGCGATTATCTTTCACCTACTGGAGTTCTTCACCGTTATTAATCAAGATCTGGATTTTTTCCATGAGTGTTATGAAATATCTTATCTAATGGTCGGTGTGATTATAGACTTGAAATAGTTTCCATTTCAATCCTCCAGAGTTTTGGTAATTGGAGGAGGGGGACTATATTGAACTTGACCCTTAGTTTTTTCGTGAAATTACACCACTCTTTTTGTTAACTTATTAAATTTATCATGCCTTGCCTATTAACTTATCTGATTATCACGCCATTGACATGATGAGGCACTTTGATGAATTTTGCCCTGCGGTTGCCTAAGGATCTAGAATTTAATCGATCATTTCTCTGTCAATGCAGCAGAAGGAAAATGGAAAGGATACAAAATATATTGATGTTGAACCACGTAGGGTGAGATGTTAGCGGTCACAATGACTACATGTATCAGAGTCAGAGGCTGATAATTCTGCCTTGATGTATCGTCCGGAATTAAACAAAGACACATAGTTTCCTTGATCCGAATATGCAAATCTACATTCGCAACACCATCTTAAAAGTCAGAGCCTTCTTCTTTATGACTTCTTCCGTAAGATTGGATGTACGAAGCAATGACCACCTCTTTTCGATAATCATCAAGGATCATCTTCGTATGCACAGAGTGTTGTGACATGCGTGACGTTAGAAAACTAAAAATATAATGCACAACCACAAATGTAACATGCGTTTCTTTTGTATGACATGTAAAGAAGATATGAATCCAGTGTATGTCAGCTAAAGAAGATGTGAGACTATGTTCGTATCTCACATGCACGTTGTAAAAAAACAAAAAATGAAGTATGAGAACATGAAACAAAGATACCAGACAATACATTACAACCTAGATATAAAATTTAACACATTATATGCACCTAAGAACCCTAAAAAGTACTTGAAACACTATATCTACCAAACCATAAATTATGAATGACCAACAATTTCCTGAAAAGCATCTAGTTTCCAAGAACTATTGAAATACCAACAAAATATAGTGTATATCTAGAAATACACAACCTAGTTTCCAAGGACCATCAAAATACTATGAAACGTTTGACTGGTTCGATGAATACCTCTAGTTTTTACCGGAGGTCCAAATGCAGAATCAGGCTAAAAATCACGATTATGGGACGAAGAAGAACCAACTCAGATGTCTTGGATGGTTCGTCGGAGTTTCAAGCCTTCGTTGGAGTTTCATATCATCGATTACAGGTGCTTTAGGTTTTGTGGGTTTAATTGGTTTGAAAGAGAATGAGTACTGAAAGGTTTTATTTCAAAAAGGAGAAAACATGCTTTCAACCTAAAACACCCTATTTATACTAATGTGGGTACTTTTGTCCATTTTATGGTCCGTGTATCGATTGATAGTATGTAATTTTTAGATATGATGTGGTAATTGTATAGTTTAGTGGATATTTATGGCTACTTTATCCATTTGAAAAATCATAAAATTATAATATATCATGTATTAATTTTTTACAACTAGAATAACTAACAGATGTCATGTGAATCGAGTTCAGATTTTCCGTTAATATTTTTTAAACTCATAACTTATTCCAAACCCGACTCATATTATATTTTAAAGTCTACGACTTATCCTACACAAAGTAAAAAGTTCGAATACTTGCTTGGCTCATATCGGATATCAGCAAATTTAAAAAATTGTGATATATCTCTGTCGTCGTAGGCGAACCTGGGTGGGTTCTTGTGGGGGCCTATGAACCACTCGATTCCTTAAATAATATATTTAGTGCTTAACAAACAGTAGTTAGTCTTGTTGGCAAACATAGATAACATACCTATAATATTTTATTCTATATTATTTTAATATAAATAGATAATTTGTTTCTTATTATATATAAAATACCAATCTATATGATTTTAATATAAATAAATATATTAATTTAAAAGATAATATAAATTTATATAACATAATATGAGTTCTATAATATCTTAATATAAATAGATAGTTTGTTTCTTATTATATATAAAATAGCAATCTATATTATTTTAATATAAATAAATATATTAAATTTAAAAAATATATAAATTTATAAATAGATTTCAGACAGATAAATTTATATTATTTTAATATAAATGAATATGTTGATTTAAAAAATAATATAAAATTATATAGATTTGATAATGTTGGTAAGACACCCTTAAGTATAAGATACAATATTTCACAATAATTGTTCTTCTATTATCATTTAGAAAACTCTAACTACAAGCTACAAATTGTTTTCCTGCTATATTTGATTTTCAGCTTCAAACACTAAGGTGTTTATTATGTCTCTATGTTATTAATTCTCAAAATTGAAGCATTGCTACAAAGATTAACATTGGTTGATCTATATTTTTTCTTAAGGTATAGAGCTATAAAGTTCACTTTAAGAGCAAATAGACCTGCATAAATCATAATTTTTATTTTGTTTTGTTAAGTTTAAGTTTTATTGTTGATTGATTTTTTATGTTTGTCATTGTAGTATGCATAGATATTTTAAAACAACTCATAAATATAAAAGAGCAAATACAAATGTTTATGATTTAATTACTAAAGTTAACCGCGAAGAAAAATATATGTACTTGTTATTCAAGAATCACTATTCTGGTGGTCAATAATCCACGAAGTCGAAGATCAATCTTCATATTGGGAACATTTGGAGGCTGGTCCAGAGATATCTCCTCTAAGAGCTGGTGATATAAGGTGGGGTTCTCACTATAAGACATTATTAGTTTGATCAGATTGTTTTCTCCAATATTTGAAGTTCTTGAAAAATTGGAATTTGATGGATTGAGTGATAAAAATAGAGAAGCAAAGACCTTGTTAACTATAATGTAAACATTTGATTTTATTTTCATGTTGCATTTGAGGAATGATGTATTGGGGATGACAAATGAATTGTCTTTAACATTGCAAAAGGTTGATCAAGATATTTTGAACGCTTTGGAGCTTGTATAAAAAATCAAAGATCGATTACAGAAAATGAGAAATGACGGTTGGGAAGAATTTTCGGATAAAGTTATGTCATCATGTAACAATACGTGTTAACATTCACGACATGGAGGCACAATATGTGAAATGAATGAAATCTAGACGGTTAGCTCCTATTGTTTCTAACTTGCATCACTACAAGGTTGATTGTTTCATGAATATGCAATTAAAAGAGTTGAAGGAGAGGTTTAATATTGAAAATATTGGGTTATTGCAATACATTGCATGCTTGAGTGTTTGCTCTTCATTCGAAGCTTTTGATGATAAATTATTATTGAGAATGGTGAGAATGTACCCAGTTAGGTTTTCTGATGTTGATGACGAAATTTTGACAAACCAATTTGACTGTTATACTAGAAGTGTTAGGAAAGATGCTAGATTTTCCAATCTGAAAGAAGTTGCGAAACTTTCTATGATTATTGTGAATACAAACAAGCATAAAATTTTCAATTGGGTTTATGAGATTTTGATGTTGACTTTGCTTTTGCCAGTAGCAACGACGAGTGTTGATCGAACTTTCTCAGGTTTGAATTATGTGAAAAATGAGTTAAGAAATAGAATGAACGATCCATGACTTGATGTTGTTTGGTGACATTTATGAAAATATATATATTTATCACGACTAGTAACACAACTATCCTTCAACATTTTCAAGCTACGAGTAAGAGGAAAATACAAGTAAAATTAACTTATATTTATGTTTTTATTTTCGTTTTTTTCTAATCACATTTTAGTTATTTATGTAACGTATATTATGCAATGACAATAACAGCTCAATATTTAAAATTTTAATATAGATTATAACTATTTATATTTTATTTGATATATATATATATATATATATATATATATATATATATATATATATATATATATATATATATATAATGTTTCAATTTTGAATACACCATTATCCGTAATACATATAAATTAAATGGATTTTAAATATCTATATTTGGCTCTTTTATGTTTTTTTCCTCTTTAAATATCTATTCATCTCTCATTTTCTACCCCGTAAATCTCGACCTTGTTTTTCTCTCGCGGACCCACATATTTAATCAATTATTATTAACTAAAATTAAAATTAGACATAGTAATAGATAACAAAACTCAATGGATGTATTATTATAATAAAATCTGAATTCATCAGTGATGAATTCATGCTGTCCATATTCAATGTAATTTTGGTAGTCGGACTAACACTTCCAAACAATTAAAATGGTAGGTCGAAAATTAAGTTCTCGGACACGATCTTGCCCTTCCAAACTTAAATTTTGTGAAAGATTCTGACTGTCGGACTAATAGTCTCCACAAAAATAAAATGTTAGGTGGAAAGTTAGGTTCTCTAACAGGATCTTCCCCCTCTCTACTTTGAATTTTATAACAATGAATATAAAATCCTAAAAATATATAGGTCATGTCCTGCATCAATATACACTATACGTTAATCTGTATACCACTGAAATAGACATCGTAACTTAGTAACTTAGTGTAGCGGTTCCCATTCTTCATTTGATTTAAGTATGACAAAGGTTGATCAAATCATATGATTGGCTTCCCATTTTTAGTTTGTTTTAATTGTTGGAATAGTTTATTAAACAATATGTTTGGGAGACGTGTTAGATTTTTTAATCATAAAAAAAACCAAGAGAACTAAAAGTAAAGTATTGGATTGTATTGGTAAATTTTGTTTTACAACTAAACTTACATTTATAGCATATGTATATATACTTTGTTAGTTAGTTAATTAATAATTAAAATAATAATAATTATTAATGCCTTACCAATTATTAATTGGCTAACTACTATAGAGCCATCTAACTAACCATTCTAATTAATTAATAAAAAATTATAATAAGTTGTAATTGGTTGGTTAGTTGATTTTTCATCATTTTTCAAGGCGGTCTTAAAAATATTTGAAAAGCTTTTTTTGGATATTAATGACCGGAACAGCCAACTAGACACAACTTTTGCACCAATGTTAGCTAGTTGTAGTTTTGTTGATACATGAATAGATGCAATAAATCTTTTAAAAAATTAATTCTCGTAGAATATGTCAAGGTATTTAATTCTTTCATGAAAAACAAGATTTGAAGTAATGTGAATGACAACCCTATTATCAATTGTATCTCACATAAAGTTGATGTTATGGTTCGATATTTACCTCGCTTGAACTGTTTAGCTGTGTGTCTTGTTTTTTTGGTCTTTCATGAAAACAAAATGCAGAAACCTGTTACAAATTTTCTAGTTAAAGGACATGAAACTCCATTAGTATCATAGTAAGCTTGGGGAATCAAGGAAGAATTCAGTGCATAGAATAGACCCTGAGATATTTCATTTTTCTACCCCAATTATCATTTCCAACTCTTCCACTTCTTTATAAATAATTTCTTTCACCCCTTATTTGTGCTTCACAAATACTATATAGTGAGAGAAAACTACTTTCCCCTGAGAGAATCCTTAGCTAAATCACCTGAAAACTCAATTTCTTGGCTACATCCGCTGGAAAACTCATGTTTTTCATTTCAACTTTAACATTTATGAACTAATTTGAAGGTCCTTCTTCATCTTAGTTTATGAGAAGATATCCAGCTACTAAAAACCCAATTTTTGGCGCTTACGATTACGTGTGTATTAGCAAGAGGGCTACTGAATACAAAGCGACAGGTGTAATAGACAACTCTCCTTTATTTTCAACCAAAACTATTGTTTATGGTAACCATAGTTCCCTGTGTTTCAAAGTTCATCCACCCCAAAAATCTCAACAACTTTTACCAACACATTTTTCTCAATCATCCCCTCGAAATTCTTCACTAGTGCTTTCTAGCTTCACATATATACCTTCGAATATCAAAGTAACATATACCTCATCTACTCAAAGAGGACCAGAAGAAGCTGCATCACCTATCAACTCTAATCCTCATCAAACATCATGTAAAGTAACTCCTCAGATTGAGCCAAAAACTCATTATTCTCATAGTTTTTATGTTAAAAAGAAAACATTCATAGTTATGGGAGACGTTGAGGCCGGAAATATATAAAAAAACATCACCAATAACCCTACACCATCATTTTCTCCCTATGGGGTATTGTTGAGACCAATATGGAGTCACCACAAACTCCATCAAATATACAAGAAATAAACCCAACATCGAACCGAAATCCTCCTCGACTTATAAACGAAGCTTTTGAAGAACATGAATAAAAAACAACTTTGAAAATGTGAAAGCTAAAAGGAGAAATTTTACATCTGATACAAAAGATGAAGCTTTAAAACAAGGAGAATCTGAGAAAAAAAAGAAAAAAAAAAGGCTATAGTTGAAGTGCCCTGCGTCCGTAAGCGCGAATTGAAAAATAATCATCCCCGAATATATTATGGTGTTGAAAAACATGCCATACATTTATTACAATGAAGCTCAAACTAATCAGCTAAAAAAGCAATGAGGAATGCCTGATAACATAACGGTTCGACTTCTAAAACAAGGGGAGACTCTACTGGATTATGGAACAGATATATTGGTGGTCTATCCTAAGATCATCAATTGAGGTCTTCGGTTCCCATTGGATCCAATGATAGCGGAGTACTTCGAACTCCTAGACCTTTACCCTACACACACAACACCAAACTTATGGTTCACACTTCTATCAGTTATTATGGCTTCGAGATTAAGCCAAACCCCTTTCTCCATAAAAGACTTCATTTCCAGGACTAGTCTTTCGAAGGGACCAGTACTGCTCTTCTACTACGTAAAACTAGTTGACGACTTCAGAATATCGACGACCTACTCGAAGTTGACAAATTGTGGAAGAAACATTTTGTCTTTATATCAGAAGCTTGGGAGAATGGTAAAGCAATATCTAAGGTACAATAGTCACAAAGAAGATACGAAAGATATTTTTGTTAAGTTGGCCACTTGGGAAGAAAATGAATGGGGCAATGGGTTCCACTCAGTTTTTTAACCCAAAATTTCATCAACACTCATTTGTGGAGGATTTTCATGGGTGCTGACCTCCCCGAAAGCTTAATGGATCCACCAAACCCATATCTTGTCGTGAAGAGATATTTAGCGCCTGAAAATAAAGTTATATTACATGTGCGAAACAGATCTGATAGTCATCTGCCCTTGAAAAAAAACAGCTAGTACATTTGGTGCTAGCCCTTCAAGTAAACCGAAGCCACAATACAACATAACGATGACCCTTATATCTTAACCTTTTAGCCAGTTGCGCATCTTGAGGTAACATACCCCTTTGTAAAACATTAAGGATATCAAACCTCTAATCCTTTCGAATTATGTCTACAGTGAAAAATACTTCATCAACATATATACATTTTTCTGGTCATGTTAAAATTAAGGAATGTCCTGTAATAGCATCCATGTATAAGCAATTATTGCTAAAGAATCATCAACTATAATATCTCCTCGGTTAATATGTTCTACAATCAATTTGTCAAACAAGAGTTTCATGTTTTGAAGCTCGTGCATATAAAAGATTAATTTATCTTTCTTTTCCTCAGATACACCTACCATGTGATTTTCCACTAGCTATGAATCTGTTTCCAAACAAACTATTTTGCTCCACATATATTTCCAAGCCTTAAACCAGCCAATGCAACCTCATAATCAGCCTCATTATTTGATGCACAAAAACTAAATCGAATAGCCTGATACATTGCCTCCCCAGAAGGAGAAACTAGTTGAACCCCTGCACTGCACCCCAATATGCTAGATCCACCATCTGTTCGAACTACGCACATCGAAAATTTTGGAAATACCCCTTTATTTATCTCCTCATCTGATGGTCTTGAATGAAATTCGACCAAAAAATAAGCTAAGGCTTGAGCTTTAATAGCTATTCGAGGAGCAAAAATGGTGTTAAAATCTCCCAACTCTACTGACTATTTGGTTATTCTACCAAAAATATCTGGTCGTTGTAGCACATTCTTTAATGGGAAAGAAATTTGAACTACAATAGGGTGAGCTTGAACATAATGAAGCATTTTCATAGTAGCCACTTCAAAATCCAAAGCTAACTTTTCAAGTTTCAAATACCTCTTCTCTTATGCCAACAAACTCTTACAAATATAATAGACTAGCTTGGAAATTCCATTGTCTTCACATATCAAAACAACACTTACAACAAAATTAGACACTATTATATACAAGAACAGATGCTCTTCAATTTGAGGCTTAGATAAAATCTATAGGGTCATGCCATTTGGGTTGAATAATTCGAGCGAGACAATGCACCTCTTGAACAATAGCTTCCGAATTTTCCACACAAAAATCTCGTATTTTCTGAATAACAGGTTTTAACTTCGAATCTATAGCTAGGCTATGATATATTATTTCAGATAAAACTCCTATCATATTGTCTGTTTTCCAAGAGAAAACATCCAAATTATCAAACAAAAATTATAACACATGTTCACCAATTTTTGAAGTACGTCTTGAGAAATAACGGTCACGAGGAGCCACAAAATTCCAAGAGAATGTTACCAAACGGATTTGAACTTAAAGTAGATTAAAGGAGGAAAGTCGAGGAAATTATAGCAGTTAGTGAGGTCCTCTTCGGAGTCTTACCCTTGTTGATGATCTGAGGGAGACCCTTAGATTTTTGGTCCCTTGCAAGAGTTTTGAGGACAACGTTTTTCAAACAGTAAGAGTTTAAAGATTGGTACAAAGTTATATCTAAAGGTGAGGGAGAGATTACTTAAGTTTCTATCAATAGAGTTACACATGTTTGCATGGTGCATCGATGAGGTTTTTAGGATGCCTGCAGAAATCATCTTTCACAAATTAGCAGTCCAAAGCAATATACGCGCAATCATTAACAAAAAAAATAGATCATTTTCTCAAGAAATATGTGAGGCAATTATTTCTGAAGTAGATCGTTTATCTAAAGTTGGGCCCATATGAAGATCTCACTACCCTTTGTGGACGACCAATCCGATTTTGGTAAAAAAAATGGTAAATGGCGAATTGCGTGGATTTTACTGACTTGAATGAAACATGTCTTAAAGATTATTTTCCAGTCATTCGGATAGATTAGTTGGTGGATTCTACGTCGAGAAATCGATTGCTTTGTTTCATGGATAATTATGTGGGGTACAATAAAATCAAGATGGATTTAAAAGATCAAGAGAGCACTTCGTTCATCACTAGAAGGGGTTAACATTGCCATAAAGTCATGCCTTTGGGTTAAAAAATGCTGGGGTTACTTACCAACGCTTGGTAAACATGAATTTTGAGGTTTAGATCGGACAAAATGTTGAAGTACACATTAATGACATGCTAGTGAAAAACACAAGGAACAACGATCACTTTACTGACTTGGAGGAAATATTTTCCAACTTAAAAAGATAAATTTGAAGATAAATTCAGAGAAATGTACGTTCCACGTGTGATCCAGAAACATTCTTGGGTACATAGTTAATGAACGAGGGATAGAAGTCATCCTAGTACAATTAAACGCTATGACTACTATAGACCCCCCCTCAGACAATCATAGAGGTATAAATTTTGACAGGGACATTGGCAGGGTTGAACATATTCATGTTCAGGTCCTCGGATAAATGCGCCATATTTGTTCAAGTGTTGAGACAAGCGAACTGCTTTAATTGGACCCAATAATGTTCTGAGGATTTTTCACGAATTAAAGAGTTATTTCCTCTCCCGAAATATTGGCGAAATTTAGTCCGAGGGACAAGTTGTTCGTTTACATAGTTGTATCATGTTGTGAGCGCTATGTTGACCGAGAAGTTGATATTTTCCCACGTCCAATATACTATGTTAGTAAAAGCCTTTTGGATGCGGAAAAAAACATATTCAAAATTTGAAAAGTTATCTCTCGCTTTGGTTATCGCAAATCGTAAGATGAGGCCTTATTCTTAGGCTCAATCCATTATAGTCCCAATATCATTACCGTTAAAGAGCATATTGCAAAGACCCGACGTGTCAGGTAGAATGATAAATTTGTCCAGGGAGATAGGTCATTTGACCTATGAACTGCGATCAAAGCTCAAGCCTTAGCATAATTTTTAGTCGAGTTCCATTCTGAGCGACCAAAGATGGAAATAGATGAACAAAAATAAGAGGTTGAGTTGACAGTTCTAACATACGACGGTTCTAGAGCTTCAGGATGTGGGGTTGAGGTTCAATTGGTTTCTCTGGATGGGATTGCGATGTATTAAGATATACTATTCGGTTTTCGTGCATCGAATAATGAGGTGGAATACAAAGCTACTTTCACAGGTTTAATACTAGCCCATATTTGCAGAGCCAAAAAGGTTTCCTGAGTGAGCGACTCACGGTTTCTCGTAAATCATGCGTCTACCCAATCCAAAGCTAGTAAATATCACTTAGTGAATAATTTAAGAGCATGAAAACATCCATGGAATTTTTTTACGGAAGGATAAAGTATGAGCATATTCATAGGGATGATAATTTTATGGCTAACTCTCTGGCCACTACTGCATATTCCGAAGAACACCCCTATATATTTACGTAAGAAAATTCTTCGATCATAAAAGGGTCAGAACGGGTTGAAGGGTCAAATGAAGCCTTCTAAATTTCTACAAGTACTCAAAATAACTGGAGGTACAACATCAAAACAATGTTTGGTCGATAATATTTTGTCGGTCGATAAGGAAATGGCAAAGAAAATACAGTTCAATACACACGATTGCGTGTTACTTGATGATATCTTATATAAACAATATTTTAGTAGGCCTTTGCTTTGATGCTTTGGGGAAAATGAATCACATATGATATTATCTGAGTTATACGATCGTGAAGGGTCTGCACATTACGAGTAACTGACTTTGATAGGAATAGTTCTTTTGGCATGTTATTACTGGCCCACGATTGATTCTGATGCTAAAGAGTTGGTTAAAAAGTGTGAAACTTGTCAAAGATTTTCTAATGCAATATACATACCATAAGTACCTCTTGCATTGATATCGCATACACTAGATTTTGATTGGCGGGGTATTGACTTGGTCAGACCATTACCAATGGGATATGGGGGTGACAACAATAGTGGTTGCAGTAGACTCTTTATTTAAGTGGGTAAAGGCTGAACTATTTGCAGGAATTAAAGCTACAGATGTGATTAACTTTATTTTTTCTAATATTTGATGTTGCTTTGGTGTTCCAAGGAGAATAACGATGGACAATATGCCATAGTTTGACAATAAATACATGAGGGATTTTTGTTCTTCTCGGGAATAAGACAACGTTTTTCGAAACCTTCTTATCCACAAGCAAACGGCCAAGTTGAAGTGACTAATTGAATAATTCTTAAAAGGCTCAAAAATAATTTGGAAGGTAAGGCTGGAAAAAGTAATAAGTTCTAAAGAGAGAAAATGTTTTTAGAGAGAGAAAGTCAGAGTACAATTGAGTTAGATAAAAAAGTGTTCAACCCCTTTATTAGTTCAACATTGCCCTTTATATAGAGGCGCTAAAACTCAACTTTAAACTGAAGACGGTTACATAAAATGAGATAAATTACCCTTAGTCCTCAACATAATTACATAGTCATAATTGTTCTACTAAACTTATATTATTTACATTTTAGTCCTTAAATTTATGCTTCCATATCAGTAGCCCCCCTAGTTCTCATGTCAGTAAATGAATAAGAACTAAATGTCTTCGAATCCTTCCAGAAGCCATATCAGAAAACTCGAAGTAAAAAACTAAATAATTTCTTTATTTCTCCTCTAATATTTTTTAATGCAAAATTAGAAAATAGTCATCGAATTCAAATTGGAAAGTCGTAATCGTCGAATTTTTCAAAGGTGCCCACGAATTTTTCAAATGTGCCCATAAATCATAGCTCAAACTCAAGAATGGTAGTCATCAAATTTTTCAAAAGGTGCCCACAAATCTAACAGTTCAGATTCATCATGAATGCCTAGCTACTAGATTCATAGCTAGCTAGCTAGTCTGATAGATGTCGAACTCGGAAACTTTTCACCGTTTTGTATTCTGTCCAATCATCATAGAGTCCTTTCCACTTCTCTACGTCTTTTTATCCTCCTATAAATTCGTTAGTAGCCTCATTTTTCCTTCTCACAATATAAATTCCTTGAGAAAGAAAAAGCATACCCTCGGCTACCTTCAATGTGTTCTTCAACTTTCTCAGCATCTTCATCACAAAACTTAAACTTTCCGATCAAAACTTATATTCTCCGCTCATTCTCCATCATGTTTATGAGAAAAAATCCAAAAACCAGAAGATCCAAGGCTAACATACCCAAAAAACCCAAATCTCTAAAGCCTGGCGATAATCTAGTCTTCGGATCATACGACTACTTTTGCATTACTAAAAGAGAAAAAGAGTATAAGGTTGTCGGATTAATCAACATTGCTCCCGTTGGAACAACTATTAAAACCACTTACTACGATAACTTTGATCCAACTAAAGTAACTGTGTTTTCACCTTCTCCTATAACCGAATTGCGTCATTCTTCTAAAGTTCTAATACCTAAAATGCCTCAAGCCTCTTCTTCTCACTCAGAGCATCATTTCTGATTAGTGAAGAATCAAACAAATCTTCTTAAAAACAAATCTCTATTACTCCTTCGAATCATCCTCCACCAACTCATAAAAGAAAAAAATTCATAGCCATGGGAGATGATTCTGACGTTACTCCAACTCCCCCCCTCCTTGAGTCCATCTACTCAGTCTCCTCCTTGGAGATAAATAATAGAAGAAGCTCCATTTCCTCAACAAAATCCATCCAAAAATCCTCCCCAAACAAGAGATGAAACATCAGAAGCCGATGAAGCTGATTTCGAAGCTACTATATCTGATAATGAGGCTGAATCCAATGAGAGGGACTCAGAAACTACCACAGAAAAGAAAGTTCGCAAGCCTAAAAAAAATGCACTCGACATTGTTTCCGATGAGGAACATGCAACTATTGGTAGAAAGATAAGAGGTCTTGATGCTGACTATCTTATCGAGCTGAAGAAGGTTCCATATATATATATATATATATACTACCAATAGAGTCAAGCATCAGACTTGAAGAAGCAATGGGGAACGGGAACATCACTGTTCGACTGCTTTAAAAAAGGGAAACTCCCTTAGGCTGCAAAGACGATGAGTTGGTGGACTATCACGAAATCATCAATTGGGGTCTTCGGTTCCTATTGGATCCTATGATCATTGAGTACTTCAAACTTCTCAACCTATACCCTACTCAAGTGACACCAAATTAATGGTTCACTCTCATATATGTGATTATGGCATCTCGGTTGTCCAAGATTCTGATCAGCATCAAGGATTTCATCTCCTTAACCAAATTATCAAAAGGTCTGAAAGCTCCCCTTCTACTACCTCACTTTAGTAGATGATTTAAAAATCTTAGATGATCTCCTGGAGGAGGACAAACTTTGGAAGCAAAAGTTTATCTTTATCTCATGAGCATGGGAGGCCAACCCATCAAAACTAAATCCCATCTGGAGAAGCAACCGTAAGTACTTCAAATATTCTATACTTTAAGATAAATCTCATCTGCTGTCTTCCTCATTGATTATTTATTTGCATTATTACTTCAGCATATCCAAGGCGATATGCTATACTTCATTCAGTAGCCAAGGACATTTTCAAAAAACTTGCCGCTTGGGCCGAAAAAGAGTGGAATAACGCTTTCCACACCGTCTTCCAACCGATCAACTTCTTCAACAACCATATTTTTCCGATCACAACATGAGCCTTGCCGCCTCGAAATTTAATGGATGAACCCAATCCTCATCACGCCTGCAAAAGATTAGTTCAACATGATTGCAAAGTGTTCCTCCTCATCCGTAATAGGTCGGAAAGTCACGTACCTGAGAAGAAAAAAGAAAAGGGAAAAAAGGAAAAGAAAAGATGTGCTAGCCCTTCAACACCGTCAAAGCCTATACATCGCAAGAGAAAAGTAGGAGAGCAGACTCTTTCACCCATCGAGGAAGAAAAAGAACAAGATCCTTCTTCGAAGAAAAAGAAAGCTCCACTAGTCCTCATGGGAAGAAAAACAAACAATCCAAAATCACTGAATATACATTGGTCGATGAGGAAGAAGTCATAACTGTTGAAAATCAACAAAATCCTACTCTCGAAGAGAAAACAACCAATAATGATGCTCCGATCATTATCGAGGATAATGCAGATGGTAATCAAAACACCGACCACTTCGACCCTGACAACGTTTTTAATTTCAACGAGTCACATGAGCTTGCTGGAGAAGAAAATCATGTCCTTCAAGAGATTCATACTCGTATGCACAATTTTGAGAGAAAAACAACCGTCGAAGTGTCTCCAGAAATCATCTGTCCTTTTGTTCCGACGACAACTTTGGACATGATTCCTTGTCCTAGACCAACAGTTTTAATCTCTTCCACCATCCAATCCTGAAGTCATTGCTGCACTCAAACCATTTTCCGATCTCGACGCTGCAGTAAAGGTGCTTGCTTCACAAGTCGAGGCTTCTCAAAATAATTTGAAACAATTGGCCAAAGACATGGTCCACTACAAAGGAATTGCATAAGGTAAAAAACAACTAAGGGAAACGTTTCAGGACAAGGTGATTGAGAAATTCCATATGTTCGAGGCAGCAAGGTCTGAGCTTATTCGAGGAGAGGTCTTCATCAAAAGTCATTTGTGAACACAAATTTTTGCTGAGAAAGAAAAACTGACTGCCTCACATCAACAAGAGATGGACAAGCTCAAAGCTAAATATACTGATGACATAACTGCTGCAAAGGTCAAATTCGAAGGTCTCCAAACTTCTCTTTCTTCCAGTGAAGTAAAAAAATAAAGAGTTGACTGATGAGATAAACTGAAGGGAGATTTTGAGAAAGAAAAAGTTGTTGTTGTTGTTGTTGTAGAAGCTGAATGTTCCAAAGACATGTTGGCTGCCATTAACAGTGGCAAAGAAGAGACAACCATCACTCCTCTTCGAGAGCTTCATGCAACATATCCAAAAGTTAATCTTTCAAGTTTTTAGTACGACATTCCCATTGAACGGCGTCCTAGTGAAGCCTTCGATCCAGTCCCAGACTCATCATCATCAGAAGAGGAGTCATCCGAGGATGAGCCGTCTGAATAACTTTATTGTTCTTTGATCTTTTGTTATCCTTTTTGTACTTGTCAAACAAGAACCGCTTATTGTACTTCATCGAATTAATCTAATTGAAATGTTTATTTATTTCTCATTTTTATCATCACTATGAATTATTCGATGTTAACAATCCTGAAATAACTATAATAATTTTTTAAAAATAATTCTTTAAATACGATAATGCACTTCGAAATTCTAAATACAAAACTACAAATAAGTTAATACAAATTTCAAATATACCACCTCCAATACCGTAGTGAATTTATTGAACGTTGCACTTCAAAAAATCATAGCAAATTTGGTGAGCATTGAACTTCAAAAAAACACAATGCATTGTTGAGCATTGCACTTAGAAAAATCAAAATATAGTTATTGAATGTAGTACTTCGAAAATGGTTGTTTCTTCGAAAAGTGTAATAAACACTTCAGAACATTCTACTCTTAACTAACCTCAAAGATAATCAGTCTTGATAATTTGTTAAGATAGTTTTAAATAAACACTTCTAAACAACCATTGGCCAAAAATGTATTTTATTGATAATATTGGATATGTACAGAACGCATGGTTAAAACCTTTCAGGGCCAACAGGGTAGGAAATAATGCGTCATTCAATAATAAAAAATCCAAAATACAGACAAATATATTCCCAATATAGCTTCAAATGTTGTATATTCCACGGGTGTTGAAGCATCCTCCCTTGAATATCACAAAGGCGACAAGACCTTGGTTTTGTCCTCTCAACAACCATAGAAGGCTCTTCCCAATTCAGAGCCATTTTTCCAAGGCTTTTCTCCTTTGTATGCAAAAAACATTTCTCAACACTTTATCGCTTTCTTTACATTCTCTTCTTTTCACATTCGAATCATATCTGTTCCTCATAAGAGTCTGATAACAGATTACATTCAAATGAGCTCGAACCCTTTTCTTCTCAATCAAATCTAAGTTCGCCCTTTTAGCCTCATCATTGAATCTTTTAGAATATTGATTTATTCTAAAAGATGACATCGTAGATAATATAGGGCTAACTGCATGCATTCCATATATTAAGGCAAAAGAAGTTTCTTTTGTAGCCTCCCTGAGAGTTATCCGATAAGCCCAAAGCACCTTTTGTAAATAATTTGGTCATTTCCCTGCTGCCCCTGTCAAGTTTTTCGTCAAGCCATCTAAATTTTTTCTATTTGTCACCTTGACTTGTCCATTGGCTTGAGGATGCAAAGGTATAAAAAACATTTCCGAATTCCTTTCGATGTACAAAATGAAGCCATTTCTTTATTATTAACATCAGCGCCATTATTTGTTGTAATTCTTTGAGGAACTCCAAAACGATAACAAATACTATTCATAATAAACTTGATCACATCCTTTGCCTTTGTTCCATATAGTGGTTTTGCCTCAGCCCATTTTGTTGAATAATCCATTGCTTCAATTATCATTTGCCTTCCTCCAGAAGCCATCGGCAACGGCCCTACCATATCAATCCCTCATCTATCAAATGGTATAGCCCCGGTTATAGACATAAGTGGTACTAGTGGCCTATGAATTACATTAGCAAATCCTTGACAAGTATCAATACTTCAAACTTAAATTTTAGCACCATCCATGATTGTAGGCCAATAGAATCCCGCAAGTAAGACTCGTCGTGATAAAGCTTTAAAACTGAAATAAGCTGAGCCTTCTCCATCATGCAATTCTGATAACACCTCCTCTGATTCTTGCTTGTCTAGACGTCGTAACAATGGCCTGCTTAATGTTTTTATACAAAATTCCATCTAACACTGTATATTCGAAGGCTTTACATATTAACCTTTTGGCAAACCTTTTATTATCTGGTAATGTTCATTGAGTCAAAAAATTAAGAATGTCCGCTCACCAATCTCTTCGGATTACATCTGATGTGATAAAAAACTTCTCTACACATGCGCAGTAACTAGATTGAGTAACAATCAAGAGATTTTCTTGTAACAAAATCCAAGGATATTCCTACTTATAAGATATATTTGCTAAAGAATCAACCACCATGTTACTTCCTCGACCAATATATTCAACAACAACATTATCGAACAGTAGCATTAAATTCCGAAGTTCCCGAAAATATAAAATTAGACGATCATTTCTTGACTCGGAAAATCCAGATACCTGATTTGCTAACAATTGAAAATCTGTTTCCAAGCATACTGAAGTTTCTCCACATGTTGTTGCCAATCTTAAAACTGTCAAAGCAGCTTTGTATTCAGCTTCATTATTCAAAGCTTGAAAACTAAATTTGATAGGTTGAATCATTGTTTCTCTAGTTGGAGCTATTAACTGAACCCCAACACTGCATCTTGAAACACTAGACCCTTTATCTGTTCGAAAAATGCACTTCGAATTTACTGGTGCATTATCTTTACTTTCTTCCATATGCGACCTGACTCGAACGGAATTCAACAAAAAACCTGCCAATGCTTGAGCTTTAATTGCAGTTCGAGGTGGAACAAAATATCATAATCCCCAAACTCCACTGACCACTTTTGGTTATTCTCCCGGAAATATCAGGTTGTTGTAAAACATTTTCAAAGGGAATGGAGTTCGGACTTCAATAGTGTGAGCTTGAAAATAGGAGCGCATTTTCCTAACAGCGACCACCAATGCTAACACTAACTTTTCCAGTTTCATATATGTCTTTTCTGTTGCCACTAGACTTTTACTGATATAGTACACTAGCTTCAGAATAACTGAATCTTTACTTATCAACACCGTGCTTAGTGCAAAATCCGATACTGCAATGTACAAAAAGAGCTTTTCTCCGCTTCGAGGTTTTGAAAATATTTATGGTGATGATAACAAAACTTTTATATTTGTGAATGCTGCTTCACACTCTGATGTCCATTCTAATATGTTTGGTCCTCGTAAAACTTGAAAGAAAGGAAACCATTTGTTAGAAAATCTAGAAATAAATCGCTTAAGTGCTACTTGGTTTGGTTTATTTTGGACTGGGGGTAGTTTAGTAGAGTGTTTTGTGAAGTTCTAAAGTATTTAGTGTTTGGTGTAGAATGTAGTGAGATTATTGAGCAGCCTGGTTGTATTAAATGTTCATCACCCTCATTAATGAGAGTGGTTGGGGTATTTATACTCTTAATTAAGGACCCATGGGCTTACGGGTCAAGTTATGAACCAGATCAAGTTTAAAGACCCATTAATCTTTTAAGTAGATTAGCAAATAGCTTAGTCAAAAGGTGTTTTACTTTTGTCTTGTCCGGATTATTTAGTGGCATGTCATTGTCTGAATTACCCCTGTCCGGGTTATATTGGGTTGCGTCTGAATATTCTGAACTCATCAGTAGCCCCTTTTTTAGGACTTGCCAAATATCTTTGGTAGGGCTAAAAAATCCATTAAGCCAGTAATGAATTTGTCCGATTTGCCTGTGCGGTCCGTACTAAGAAGTTTACATTCATCATTTAACTCAGTTCGAAGTCTGTCAGAACTGATTTATCTTTCCAGAATTCTAAGAGTTTTCTTCTTGGATCGTGGGACACGTGTCAATTTCTGGTTCGACCTACCAGCCGTTATTCTTCCTAGACCGGCGCATCCACTAAGTCGAGAAATTTACCTATGCATTTGATCCCTCACACGTTTGCGCAACCTTTAATCATTGCAAAACCCTCTTCAACTTCTCCTAGACAATAGTTACTTTTTACTGTTATATAAATTCTTTTTCACTATTTCATTGTCTCCATCACTCAAAGCTTTTCTAGAGATATTTCTGTTTTTTACTTTTAACTTGTTCTTGAGAAGTTTTATGTTCACAGCCAGAAATGCACTAGTTAAAGGCGGTTGGTTAAACTTATCAGAGTTAGACGCATTGTTGTCGGCCTCTCAATGTCTCAAAGTGAGGAATCCAGTGAATCGACTCAGGAAGCTGGTCAAGGGTCATCTTCATCTAAAAACCTTATGCCCAAACAGCTATTGAAACCAAGCCTTTCACCCCTTCCCTTAGGCTCTTATTTTCAAGATTCTTAGCCTTCTGTTGTTAAAGAAAAAGTGGTTTCAAGTATAAAAAAACCTTCGCCCTTTATAGCCATGCGTTCTGACGCTGAGAAGTCTCCAAAGAAGATAACCCCTCGCCGGAAGACCTGTCTAACTAAAACTCAATCTACAGCTTCACTACCAAAGCCCTCCGGATCCGAGGCATGTAAAGCGGCCCCAAGGGACAAGCCCTTCGGATCACAACCTCAACCGGACAGCAGGCCTTTAGAGGCAACATGTATTCAACCATCCGAACAGCCTTCGGTACCAGAAACTGATCCCATTTATACAAGAAAACTGATAAACCTTTCACAATGATGGAAAAATTAATGGAAGATAGTATTGAGGAGGCTCCCTTTGAAATCGAGGAATTAGGTCAAACAGGGGATGCTGCTTCTGACAAGAAGGGAAAAAGCAAGGTCAAGGTCTGTTTGACTCATCCGGAGCTTCCAAAGTGCCTAGAGGGCAAGGTAGGCCCTTGCTTCAAACACGTTAGTGTTAAATAACGTTTGGCTCTACAAAATATAAACCATATCTACACCCACACTACTGAGTTGGGCCGGATCCGGACAAAATGAAGAATTCCAGATTCAGTTAAGGTAAGGATACATATCACTCCAGACACACCTATGGACTGCAAGCTCAACGAGGTGGTAATATTCACCGAAGTACTGAGCTGGGGACTCCAGTTCCCATAGGACCCAAAAATTGTTAGGTACTTCCACGTAGTTAAACTCTACCCTAACCAGCTAAGCCCCAATGCCTGGTACTCTCTCATTGCTTGCATCATGGCATCAAGGTTTTCAAAAATACATATTCTGATGGAGCAGTTTGCTGTTGTGGCAAGCTTGTGCAAGAACCACTAGATTCCATTCTACCATCACAATATGGGGAACAACTTCAAAGTGGTAGATGACTTGCTGGAGTCCAAAAAGAACTGGAGAAATCAATTTATTTTTGTCAGTGGGATATGGGAGAACGACATGAAAATCAAGGCTAACACAAATCTTAGATAGCTGATTAACAGGTGGAAAAGTACTGGTGAGTTTATTCCTTATCTTTGTTTCTCATACTTTTCCTATTTAAATTACAAGTGTTCCCATTCTGATTAATTTGTTACTCATTTTTTAGTGTTGCAGAAGGAGTTTGCCGGACAGTTAGAGGGGGGGAAAAAACCTGTGCAAAACTTAACGCATGGGCTGCGGAGCATTGGGGGAATACCTTCCACAACTGTTTTACCTCGGGAAATCTTGTGAGGTCCCATCTGTGGAACACCACAGGCCGAAGAGACCTCACATGGGAAGAGCTCACTACATTTCCTCCTCCTGGTGTAATTCTCAAACAGACAGAGGCCAAAGATGAGAATGGGTTCCTACCTTCCAGAGCCAAGACTCCTAGCAAGATGAAGAACAAAAAGAAAAAAACTGCAACAGAGTTGGTTCAAGCAGCCACTGAGGGGACTGGTTCAGGGAACCAAGGGGGAATTGATGCTGCCTTTCTTAAACTGGTAGAGGCTGAAACAATAAGGGAGGCTAGAGAGTTGCAGAACCCACCAAAGCCTCCTAAGAAGGACAAGAAAAGAATGGCCAAAGTGATGAGAAGGCTGCTAAAAAGAAGAAGGTCACCTTAGGAGAAGAAATAATTATTCTCCCTTCGGAGACCCAACCTCCACCAGCCCCTGTTGATCCCACCTTACAAGAGAAAATCCCTACAAGTCCGCAGTCCTGAGAAGTTGGTGGGGGAGGGAATGAAGAAGTGGACATTAGTGCCATTCAAAACATTGATTTATACTTCAATGATTTTGAGAAGGATGATTTCGCAGGTCCCTACTACCCCTCCAGCTCTGCCAATATGGTGACCTTCAATGGTAAGTCCTTCTCCGTTTCCGGAGAGCAAGATATTCTCAGCCATTTCGTCATCAGTCACATCCAACTAGTACTTGATTTGGAAAGACAGGTGAAAAGCCAGACCACCCATATCAATTCATCACCTCTGACAATGAGTCTCTATCAACCAGCTTTCTCGATGCCAATCAAAGTATAGATGAACTGAATAAGGAGATATAGGCATTAAAAAAGGACAAGCAAGAATCATCAACCAAGTTGGCCACCTTGGAAGCTGCCAGAACTGAGCACCAGACTAAGTATTATGGCTTGGAAAAGGACCTCACAGTGTTAAAAGAGAACGCGAAGACAAAAGATGGTGTCGTCCAAACCCTATATGATGAGAAAACTAAGTTAGAGGGTATTATGTCAAAGATGACCAAATAGAAAAGGAACTTGGTAAAGCAGCATGAGCAAGCTATTCAGGAAGGTATTGATAAATATACCAATGAAGTGATAGATTCCCTAGAGAAAAGATATGATGAAGTCAAGTCTGACATGGTGCTGCTCTTCCATGAGACATTTCCGAAGAGGACCCTCGGCCTCTTATGGAATTATGTGGAATATGAAGACAACCCATTTCATAATCTAGCAGACGGTGATAAGTGCAACTACTCCAACAGAATCGATTCCCCTATTGATGATGAAGAGGGCATTGGTGAGAGTTCGAGTGTTGAACTCAAAACTCCCAAGGAAGGTGGTGGTGGTGAAAGAACATCCGAATGGAACAAGCCCTAAGGTTTAACCATATTTTGTGTCTTTTTTTTGTTTGAAATGTTAAAGTCCTTGGATGGCCAAGGTATATTTTGTAATGTTATTCGGTTAGAGTCCGCATAAGTCTTTCAAACACCTAAAGTCCTTGGATGACCAAGACATGTTTTGTTTTCATGTTCGGTTAAAGTCCGAATAGGTTTAATTTATCAAACCTTCTTTTATTTAACACTTTCTTTCCTTTAAATTTTAATGGCTTATGTTTAAATAGCACATAGTATTTCAGAAGTAATGTAGTGGGAGTGTTTAATATCTCCGATGGCATATATTTAATAGTCATCATGTAACCATGTTTATCTGATCTACTAAAGATCCAAAGTGTTGAACCAATGATTTGTACTTAAATTAAATTGTAGTAAAACCACTCTGAATGTTTCAAGAAGGTGTCACATATTATTAAATAAAAAACCGGACACCTCATTAAAACCTCCCCGCGCCACCGGGGTAGGAAAGAGTATGCCCCATAATATTTAAATTGATATCTAACAAGTAAATATTTACACACAAATTTTATTCTAAATATAACCTGAGATGTTCAATATTCCATGAGTGCTTCGAAACTATTCCTTCTTTGTCCTGAAGCCTATATGTCCCATGCTTAAGTTTTTCAGAGACCTCATTGGGGCCTTCCCAGTTCGGAGCCAACTTACCGAACTGCTTCTCCTTGGTGTGTAAGAAAATGTTTCTTAACACTTTATCTCCTAGTTGAAAATCTATTCTCTTGACCTTGGAAGCCAATATGCTCCTCATGAAGCCTTGGTAGTGAGTTGTTCTGAAGTGAGCTTTAACCTTTCTTTCTCTATTAAGTCCAACTGATTCCTAATTGCTATTTCATTAGCTTGTTTGGAATAGTTATGGACCATGTATGATGGTAGTGTAGCTTCTATGGGGGTAATAGCATCCATCCATACACCAAAGCAAAACGAGATTCTTGTGTAGCAACCCGATGAGTAGTTCGGTATGCCCATAACACTTCTTGCCGATAGCTTGGCCACTTCCCTGCAGCTCTTTCCAGATTCTTTTTTAATCTGGAAAAAATGGTCCCATTGGCAACTTCAACCTGGCCGTTTGCTTGTGGATGGAAATGAGAAGAAAAACAGTGATGAATGCCTCTAGAAGCACAAAAATTCTCCATATCCTTATTGTCAAGATGTGGCCCATTGTTTGTGGTAATCTTTTGAGAAATCCCAAATCTGCAACATATTGGATATGATAAATTTAATGACAGCCTTCGAAGTAGTTTCTGCCAAATGAGTTGCCTCTATCCATTTCGAGAAGTAATTAATAGCAACTAGAATAGTCCTGCACCCTCCGGAGGCCATTGGGAGATGCCCAACTAAATCCAATCCCCAACAACCAAAAGGTATTGGCTCAGAATTAGACTCCATAGGTACTGCTGGCACATGAATTTCGTTGCCATACCTTTGACATGGATCACACTTCTTTACCGTTTCTTTAGCATCTGCCATTACGGATGGCCAATAGTACCCAGCCAACAATACCTTCCGGGTTAGTGCCTTGTACCCACAATGTGCTGATCCTTCTCCATCGTGTAGTTCGGATAAAACAACTTGAGATTCTTCAATAGAAGAGGTCTACTGAAATATTTTTTTATAGATAACTTCCCTTATGATAAAAAAAACCACGAGTTCTGTGTTTAATGTTTCTTGCCATAGCTTTATCCGGAGGTAAAACCCCATCAGAAATGCATTAAAGAGGAGAAAATCTCCAATCTTTAGGTTGAACCACCTGTATACTCAAGCTTTCCTCCTCTTTCTTGTTTTGATTTGATTATATGGATGAGCATTCTTGTATGTGAATCCAAGGGTATGACTCAGAATATGATATGGTTGCCAAGGAATCTGCCAGTGTATTTTCTGACCTAGGAATATGCTCATAACAAACACTGTTGAAGTTGGTTGCCACCTCTTTCAGGGTGAGTAAGTATTTGATCAGCTGTTCCTTCTTGGCCTCAGACTGACCTTGAACACAATGGATAAGAAGCTGAGAGTCACTCATCAGCCTAACTCTTTTAGCCCCACATATGAAATCCAATTTAAGACTAGCTATACCCTCTTCATATTCAGACTCATTGTTAGAAGCCCTGAATCTAAAGCATATAGCCTGATACATTTTATCACCATACAAATAGGTTAGGCAAATTCCATCTCCACAACCCATTGTGCTTGATCCACCATCAGTTCGGACTACCCACTATTTCTTAGTTTTTTCTTCTGAAGTTTGTTTAGAGCCCCTATCCGAATGGAACTCTACCAGGAAATCAACAACTGATTGACCTTTGATAGCAGTTTGTGGGGAAAAATCAATGTCATAATCACCCAACTCTACTGACCACTGGGTTTATGAACCGATCTATCCGGGGGACTAGATAAAGATCTTTTGGGAAAGCCCTGTTGAGGTCAGTAAAATCAATACACATACGCCATTTCCCGTTTTTTTTTCTTGACCAACACCGGATTGGCAGTCCATAAAGGATACTGGGATTCCTTTATGTGTCCCATCTTGGTAACCGATCAACTTCTTGGACTATTACATCAGTTTTCTCCTTAGAAAAAGCTCTCCTTTTCTGCACAACAGGTGCAACATCGCTCCGGATTGACAGCTTGTGTGAGATAATGCTTGCAGGTACTCCGGTTACATCACTATTGCACCAAACAAAGACATGTTCATTATTCAATAAAAAGGACAATAATTTCTCTTTCATCTCTTGTGCCATCTTGGAGCCAATCTTGATACTTCTACCCTCTGCTAGGGAGTGGGTTTCAATATCTTCAACCGGTATTATAACACTAGGAGCCTCTCTGGGGTCATCAATCTCACCCTCTCCCTCAGAAGGCCCCAATAACTACTAATCTTCATTAATCAGAACTGCTCACAAAGTTTTAGGAGCAAGTGCAGTTGCATAACATTCCCTTGCTATCGTCTGACTACTTCGGACAACACCCACTTTCCCATTAATTGCATACTTCAAACATCGGTGGACTGTTGAGGCCACAACATGCATTCTAGAGAGCCAAATATTGCATTGTAGCATGTGAGGCAATCTACCTTAACAAATAATACCCTGCCCATTGTTTTAAAAGGCCCCTTGCCTAACAGCACCTCTTCCTAAAACTCCCCGATTACATCCAGTGAGTTTCCTGTGAAGCCCACAATGGTTCTGTTTGATCGTTGAATAACGCCTGGATTCTTCATCTGCTTGAAGGAGCTCAATAAGAGGCTGTTTGGCGAACTGCATGTGTCTATCAGAATTCGTCGGATATCGTTGCCCCTAAAAGATGCTCCTATCACCACAACATCTTCATTGGGCTCGGAAATATTTCTTAAATCATCCTCAGCAAAAACCATAAATTGAAAAGAGGTTTGGCACTGATGAGATGACATGCTTCCTTCTAACCGAGTAGATAGACTATGTACGTGCCTCTTTCTTGATGAAGGAGTGGGCACTGTCATGGTATCTTCTCCAAAGATAGTGAGTGACTTTAAAACACTGATCAGTCCGGACACCGTCTTGGTCTGCTCTGTTATGACCCCCACTTTATTCCGAGTTAGATCGGGATCCAAAGACTCAGAATCAACATCAAATCTTTCAAGGATCACTATTGCCTCTTCCTGAGCAGATGTTCCCACATTGTTTGTAGGGCTTGTCCGAGGAGCATTGTCAGGCCTGTTTCTACTTCTTCTTTTGACATAAGCTCCCAGCTTGCCTCTTTCAATAAGATTATATACTTCATGCTTCAAAGCTATACTATCTTTAGTGTTGTGGCCTATATCATTATGATACTGACAAAAACAGGTATTTCGACTCTCTCTAGGGGACTACAGTGCTGCTGGTTTCCGGAAATGAACTTCCTCCCAGTCTTTCAATTCTGCAAACCACTCCGGTTGAACCCAATGACCTCTATTACTACTTGATTTTTGGCTCTTTTTTACTATGGTAAAACATTCTAAAAATACCTGGTCCTTAATAACTTTCTTGTCGGCTTCTGCCTTTTTAAAATGTTTAACAACCCATTGGAAGTAGCTTTTGGTTTTTTTCTTACCCTTCGATGAGGGTTTTAATGAGTGTATCGTTCTAAATATTTACTCCAAAAACACTCTCTCGTTCGTGATCGAAGACATCCACCTCCATTTTTGCACCCCTCTCTACCTCCTTGATTTGTGTAAGATGCTCTTCACCAACCGTTTCGAGCCGGGTCACTTCATCTTCCAACCCTTTCATCTTAGAACCTTGTCTCAATGAAGCAATTGCCACCTGTTCGAAGCATATGCTAACCCATTCTTGGTATTCACGAACCGACTTATGTAGTCCTTTAAGGACTCATTTGGCTCTTGGGCATAATGGATAATAATATCTCTATTTCTCTTCACCTCCTTACTTCCCACAAATTGCCTTTGGAAGGCAACCCAGAATGTATCAAAGTTTCTGATACACCCTTGGGTAAGCTGTTATACCACTTAAGAGAACTTCCCGTAAATGATTGAGAGAAGGCTCTGCACAAAATTTTGTCATCATCATCAAAATTCATCACGAAGTTTTTGAACTGCTCCAAATGGTTGTCCGAATCCTTACTTCCATCATACTTCTCCATTTTGGAGCTGTCAAACCTTTTGGGTAGGTTTCCGGATAGTATTTTGGCAGAAAAAGGTGACTGTCTCTAATTCCTGTTACGACTGAAGAGTGTGTCTTCATTAGGCGTTGCGAAATACCTGGTTCGGTCTGAAAAGCAAAAGCATCGATCAGTAACTGATCAGCATGCATGTGGCTGTGAGATGACCCTTTGCCCAAATTCCTTTTAAGCTTCCCATTCCTATCTTGCTTTCTTGAATATTTTTTAATTAGTTTCTGTTTCTTTCTGGACCTCCCTTCATCACTGTTGATGACAAAGACTCCTCAAGCTTAGCCTCGTTCGAAGAGCTGCTGGAGGACTCATAATCTAAACTTTCAACCAGCTTAGAGTGATGAGTCTTCTTAGAACTAACATGGGTCTTTTTTGAACTCATAGGAGTCGTTGCTGATGGATCATTCTCCCTAGGTTTATCAGTATGATAAATAGCTGACACCCCTGACTTCTTAGAACTAACATGGGTCTCTAATTCCTGTTACGACTGAAGACTGTGTCTTCATTAGGCGTTGCGAAAATATCTGGTTCGATCTGAAAAGCAAAAGGATCGATCAGCAATTGATCAACATTCATTCAATTAAAGATATAATCCAGAGAGATTGAAACTTCTTTATGTAATCAAGGTAATAGAATAATACAATATGCAATCAAGAAGAAAATTCAAAGAGTTATACTATTCTATATAATTAAGGAGAGAACCAAAAAAATATGTAAACTTATCCTGTATATAATTATATCCTTTGACGCTATAAAGAATAACTTTTGCTTCAATATATCACTTGAGAAACTCTCTAAGTATTTATTCTTTATCATGATATCAAAGCGTGGTTATCATTTGTTTGTTGTTAACCTAAGCTTTACGTGTAGGAGGACCACCATAACGGATCCAGCTTCTGACGGTGAAATAGGTATCCCACAGCGATTGGGTACTTTTAAAAACAATTATTTTCTCTCAAGACATATTTTAAAAAGTGTTAGGCGTATATCTTTTGTTATGGTATCAGAGCCTGACTTTAAATGGTAACGATAAAGAGTTAATCTCAACCAGAAAATCATTTGGTTAGAGATTACTCAAGTAATCTTAAAAGAAAATTATCATGAAGAATCAACGCGAGCGGTGCGCACGACACTTCGAGTCGTAAATAAATTTGGTTTCAACGTTGGACCATTCTTATTCTACCGGATGATTCAGCAGATCTTGAAGATTGGTAGACAAATAATTTATTACTAATTTTATGGATCATGAATACTATTGAACCTTATCTAAAAACCATGATTTCACATATGAAGATGGTTAGTTAACTATATGAAGATGTCAAATTTTAACTGTTTTGGTTAGTTGTTCACGCATCCAGCAACTCAAACGAGCATTAACAACATGTGACCAACGAGGGTTAAGTATTGCGATATATTTTGGTAAATTGAATAAATTTTGAGATGATTTGAAAGATATTGATCGATACACTACATGTAAATATAGTAAGTTCACATGTGCTATCAGCAAACAATTAGAGAAGAAATAAGATGAAAAGAATTCATTAGTCCCTCATGGGTTGTGATGAAATCTACACTCTACCTTGTTGTCCATAAGCCTTCCCTACCACGACACATATCTGTCGTGTTCCATCTAAAGAAGAAATGAAAAAATCGTTATGTTTCGATGAACAAGTTATTATGTGCCTGAGGCCGATTCTCTGGTTGTGTATATCACGGATAAATCTCGTGACACACCTATAATTTGTTCGTACTGCAGGAAGAAAGTTCATGAATAGGAATTTTTCTATCAACTTCAAGGCTATCCACAAGGATATTTTCATCGGCCTCGAAGCAACGGAGTTTGGAGAATTGAAGGCTATGTTCGTGGAAAATGTGGCTCTGGTTGAGGGCATGACGGACTGCAGCGCGATGCCATGTTAATGTCTTGGGTATTATTCATAGAGATGACAAGCAGGCGGGCCGAGTGGTTCTTCTCTCACTCTAATAATGTGGTACCTTTAAGAATTTGCTTGTTTAAGTATAACATAGTTAATTTCAACAAATATTAAGTATTATTTCTATTAAACGTTGGATAATTGACAAGATGTTACAAATCATATGACATGTAATTTGCAATGGTTGAATAGTATTCAGGATATTTAGGATTGTTGGCTTTCAGGAAAAAGGTTGTTTGTCTATAAGCCCATAAATGAATTTTTTAGGACTGTATATTATATTCATTGAGTTATTTATTTCAAAGTAGTATGATTTGACTATATTAATTTCTTTTTTAATATTATCATTGAGAAACACAGTCTTTATTTCTATTTAAAGAAGATTAACATCAAAGTGCACAAGTAATGACATGGTTGTATTAAAAGAATCCTTCGTCTATACCAAAGAGAATGTTTATTTAAAATTAATCCTTCCACACTCGGTATAACCTTTTACTACAAGGATTGTTTTATCTCTTTTTATATTACCCAAGGAACTGAGTTTGGTTTTGTAAACCCACTTACAATCAATTTCATTTTTTTTCCGTTAGATAATGGGACAAGTTACCATACAACATTGACTTACATTGTTTTATACACTTTCTTCCTAGCGTCAATCCACATCCCGAATTTATAGATTATCATTTCTTGTTTAGAGGATGACGGATCATCTACACTTCCAGCACACGACTTTTCATGTTCCTAAAAATATATTATATAATCATAAGGTGAAATATTCTTGTTATCTCTAGTGGACATTCTTAAGGGCATCATTACTTCCTGTAGCACTTCTAGAGAAGGTTGACTTTGATATCATAAACAATGTGATTTTGCTCTTCTTGTAGAAGATTACATTGAGTGTTCTTTTGTTATAATTGAATCATATACGCGCCCTGGTTAAAATGATAAACTGTAACATTAATGTTACTCTCAGTATAACACTATTCTAATGGGGCTAAAATGATTGACATTAAAGTCTGAATTTCTAATACTCGAGTATCTTCATTAAAACCTACATGAACCTCTACAAATTCTTCCTAAAAATGAAAATATGTTCCTTAACTCTTCTCCCCCCCCCCCCCCCCGCAAAATACAACATCCTTAAGAAGCTTTGCCGTTCCCGTCTAAAAATTACTACCAATGTGAGGATCATAAAACCTAACTCTCATTGAATATTCAGAATAAGCAATAAAAAACAATTAACCATTTTTGGATTTAGTTTTTTTCCTACTTTTTTGTACCATTTCCTCAACCAAACATACATGCAAATTCTTTAAATTGGGTGTGCACCTACTCCAAAACTCATATGAGGTTTTATTGGTTTTCTTACTTATTATTCTATTGAGTATGTATATGGAAGATTTGATGGCTTCTCCCAAAAGAGATAATGGCAGATTTGCGTTACTTATCATACTTCTAACCATATTCTTTACTGTACAGTTCTGGTTTTGGTATGTTTCTCCATATCGGGATCAATCCATTCAGAGTAATCAAAGGGACCCAATAAAACTTCGGCTATAAATAATCTTATTCACTACTAGTTGCGCATTCATTGAAATATTATGATTATCAATAATATTTAATAAATACAAGTTATGTTCCACCACCAAGTTACCATAACCAAATATCATATATTATAAGAGGGATTTAAACCATTGTTTCCAAACGACAAGCATAACTATACATGTCCAAAGACAGAAAATAAATCAAGTTCGTTCGAAACCTAGGAACATGCACAACATTCTCCAAATATAATATATGGCATATGGAAAATGTTAAACTTAAATCACAAATGACCAATACTTTGCACTAGCTCCCTTTAGCTGTGAGATGGACCTCTCATCCTTACTTAGCCTCTGACTTCTCAATGTATCATGCTAAAAAATACAGTCATGGGTTGTTGTTACTCAATCAACCCACCATGTATACTTTTCCAGAGAAATAATATTAACTTCCGAAACAACCAAAAATATGAGATTACATGTACTTAGCACGTAAACCCATTATTTCTTAGAGTCCTTCTTGAGGTGTTCATTTTCTTTGCAAAAACATATTGACCTACCATTGATTCTTGAGGTTTCTTCTTCTTAGTTAGACCATAGCCAGTTTTTTTGCCATCAAACTTTTGCTTTTACCCCATCCCCTTCTTGGATTCTACCATGTCCATTTCAGACGACTCTCTTTTACGTTTTCCTCGTCTTGTGCAACATGTGTAATCAATTCATTGATTTTGCATTTTTCTCGTATGCATTTGTAGGTGAATTGGAATGCTTAGGTTTTCTAGAGAGATTGGAAAATAAACCTTACTAAATATTCTTCAAGTAAGTATACCTTGATTGCATTTAATTTTTGTTGCAATCATAGACATCCCCAAAATGTGCTCCTCGATACCAAATTTGTCGTTGTAATTTCGGGTAAAGATCTCATTTAGGAGATGTTGCATCTCTACCTTATCATTTTTTAAAAATTATTTCTCAATTTATGTAGGAAACTCTAAGGTATTGGTAGTATCTTTTGGGATAGCCCCGCGAAGCATAATTGGTATTCCCTGAAGCATGACGGACAAGCACAACCGATTAAAATCACGACACTTAAAAACCAACTCAATATCTTCATCGCATTGGTTAAAATCAGAGCCATCCATCATTGGAGGCTTCCTCACCATCAGATTGTAACCCATACATTCACTCGAACATATATTTAACACAATACGTAAGTAAATTTGACATACAACAAAAAACATACTTGAACATGACGTATACACATATAACATAAAATATAATGATAATAGGATATGAGAAAGAAAATCATACTAACACATATTTATGAGTTTGAGAAACTTACCAGTGATCATTATTTTAACTATCCCAAGTACCGGTGAAACCGTCCGGAGGAATGATTTCACCTACTTAAACTAAACTAACCTAAATTTTCTTAAGAACATGTGAAACCCTGAAGAGGCCTGTATTTCACCTACCTTAGCTAAAATAAATGCAATGATTAACATAATTTTCCCAAATACCGATGAAACCTTTAAGAGAGTTCCTTTGAAAATATCTCATGGATTAATGTTTAGTAAAGATTAACTTCAATTAAAATATTGACCTTCCGGAAGGCCGACAAATCATAAACTAAATTAATTCTTTGAACCTTTTTTAAATCCTAGAATCTTCAATCGATAGGACTAGTTGATAGAACTAATATTAAATCGTCCAATATAGTTTGTCGGGATAATAAACCCTTCGATATTGTGATTAACTAACCGATATAAGATATATAATTTGCGTGGTTCTCTGCAATCTATTATCAATGATTGGTTGCTCCTTCAAACTCATTTAGATACACGATGGTTGTGGATATTCGAATATAGTTGAAAAAAAATATATTTTAACCATAATAAAATTTAAAAACGAATTTTGATTATTATAATAACTAAAAATCTAAAAATTCAGATAAACACCAAAATAAATGTTAGAAAACGTATAAACAAAAAATAATCCAAGTCATGGTGCTGATTTATCACAACAGTATGATTGCTCCCAGCATGTGTTCGACGGCACGAGGATATTTTTATCCTTATATTGAAATTTGTATCACAACGAAAACCACTTTGTTTACTGCCAAACAAATATTATCGAATTTATATTTGGAAAACCTAATGTTATTGTTTTTTCAGATTTTTATTTTAGAAAGATATATCAAATCGATACGTAGAAAAATATAAAGGGAATTGCTAAAAAGTTTCAAAACTTACTCTGCGAATTCGCCTATTTTTATTTTATAATATTTACAAAATTGTCACTATGCTAAAATTTCAAAATTTCTTGAAACTCAAATGAATTACGATCCATGCCATTGGAAACTTCAAATTACTCCATGAAGTTGCAAACACAATTTAAAACAACAATTACACTTCATCTTCTCAAAACTACTAAAAATAGAAACTCAACAACCAACAAATCTCATTTTCTCAAAAACTTCAAAACCTTTATAACATGGCCGAAAAAGAGTCGGAACCACTTCCCATGCAGAGCAGCATGGACGCCGAGGAGGTACGTTGCATTCCTCTCTCTCATTTTCGCGTAAAAACTAATTTTTGTAGAAAACTCGTATTTGCTGTTCGTCGCCATCCATTGGCGTGAGCAATAATGACTACGCCAAAATAGTGCGTATGCTAATCATCCACGCCAACGAATGGTGTAGGATCGTTTCAGAAGCGACACGTGTGGCGTGTGGAGGGTGTTATACGCCGTCCTTTGGCGTGGAGATAATGTTCTACGCTAGTACGTTGGCGAAATGGCTTAAACTAATTCAGAATGTCAGTTTAATTGGTTTGTCTACTTCTTACATATTGCAGGTCGTGACCCAATGCGATATTTCGCTTGTCTCAGACTATGCTCACCATTTCACCACTCACGACGAGTATAGCTTAGACTCGATGACCGCGTGTGTAAAAATTACGGGAAAGCCATTAGATTTTCCGATTAACGTAGCATCTAAGAAGGTTGGGAAAATAGGGAGAACACCGAGATTAGATTATCAGTGCGAGCCATCCTTAATTTTTAAGTCGGCCATTAAAGAGTGTGTCCGTAAGCGTAAGGCTACCGGTACCAAAAAAAATAAATTTTCCTTTTCATTTGGTTGGCAATCCGGTAAAAGGAGACGATAAATGGGCTCTTAGTGTCCTTTCTGATGTAGCTCAGAAAGTCCAAACAAAAGCCTTGTTTATTTTATTTTATTTTATGCAAATATCTTATGTATTTAAATCAAATCTAATTATATTAAGATTTGATTTGATTTGATTTTATTTGATTTTAGAATATTTATTTTATTTCCTTGTATTCTAATTTAGGGTTTTGAGAAGCTATTATATAAAGCCTCTTATGCCTTAAGTTATTTTAAGTTTTTGGAATAATATATTTTTATCTCTGAAAATTTCAGTCTTTGTTACCCTTAGAATTAGGTTTTCATCATGTTAGCCTTATATTAGGGTTTCATCTATCGTTGTTTCTTCTTCTGTTTCCGCCGCGTCATCAGTTTGGTATCAGAGCCTCAGTTCCTACTACAGGTCAAGCATGTTTCTGAATCTTGATTTCATCTGATTCAAGGTCTAAAGGAGAGAACAACATACGGCCATGAAGATCTCAAAGATCGTTTGGTATGCGGGAGACACACTATGCGTTTCAATGACGATTATATTGACCGGTTACTGAAGGAGTTTAAATTGGCTACCAATCGTCGAATCAAGGTAAAACTTTCTTATCGATATGCTGTCTCAGGCTATGAAGAGGTTACTGGACATGGGGATGTTGTCTTCAGGCTATGAAAAGGTTTTCGAAACTATATTTTTCCTTCAAATGGATGGCTTGAATGTTACTTCGAATAAGGAACACTCGAGAAGAATTTATCTTATTCCGATAAGGTCAACAATTATAATTCCCAATGTAACGATTGAATAAAATAAAATAAATAATTTGGGTTCTTGATGGTGATGGTGCTGTGAATTCGAGGACGAATTCTTGTCAACCAAGAGAGGATGATGTAGCTCAGAAAGTCCAAACAAAAGCCTTGTTTATTTTATTTTATTTTATTTAAATATCTTATGTATTTAAATCAAATCTAATTATATTAAGATTTGATTTGATTTTATTTGATTTTAGAATATTTATTTTATTTCCTTGTATTCTAATTTAGGGTTTTGAGAAGCTATTACATAAATCCTCTTATGCCTTAAGTTATTTTAAGTTTTTAGAATAATATATTTTTATCTCTGAAAATTTTAGTCTTTGTTACCCTTAGAATTAGGTTTTCATCATGTTAGCCTTAGATTAGGGTTTCATCTATCGTTGTTTCTTCTTCTGTTTCCGCCGCGTCATCACTTTCCAAGATGCAAAACCACAGACCGATTAAGTATTCCCAAGGACATTTGCAATGGTCCAAGTTAAAACGGAAGGAAAAAGAGCTCATTGATCTTTCGACGGTAAACGGAACAAGTCCGTGACAAATATTTGGTGTTTTGAAGAAAGCCGATTCAGAGAATGCTTCAAATATCTATCATATTTATAAGCACCGTCAAAGAACGAGGATGGTTGAAAATGGTGGTCGATCCCAAATGCAATGCTTGTTAGTTAAATTACAATTGCACAAGTACAAGTATTGGGTACAGATGGGCAATGATGGCTCTAACTTTATAACCGATTTGTTTTTTGCACATCCGCTTAGTATTGATTTACTACGGACCTTCCCATGATTGCTAATCATGGATAGCCCGTATAAAGTTATTCGTTACGGGATGCTTTTGTTCGAAGTAGTCGGGGTAACATCGACCAATAAAACATTTTGCATTGGTTTCACGTTTATGGTGAGTGAAAAACAAAACAACTACGAATGGTCATTAGGATGCTTGAAAATGGTAATGGAGGAGAATGATTGTGAATTACCTTGTGTTATCGTTACAGACCGTGAACTAGCCTTGATGAATAGCATCGACAAAATATTTCCTAGCGCTGGTCACATGTTATGCGAGTGGCATATTAACAAGCATGTTAGCAGGAGAACAAAAAAATGTTTAAAGACGGGAAAGTGTTTAACAATTGTTTTGCGGCTTGGAACGACGTTCTTTCATCCAATACCGTTGAGGTGTTGAACGAGAGGTTGGCTAAGATGCGGTCGGTGTTCAAAGACCAAGATAAGGCAGTGGATTATGTGATAGACTCATGTATTACGCTTTATAAAGAGAGGTTTGTTCACGCTTATACTAACAAAGTCATGCATTTCAATAATTACACCTCTAATAGGGCGGAAAGCTCCCATGCTACATTGAAAAAATATGTCGGGTCAAGCCGATTGGATTTCGATGGGTTTTGGGATAAAGTACATGGCTTGTTAGCGATGCAACATTCGACCATTAAAGAATCGATGGAGCTTAGTAAGTGCCGTCTAATTCAAAAATTTCAAGATTTTAAATTGTTCAAATTTTTACGGCGGTACGTATCATCTATTGCATTGGCGATAGTATACGATAATTTTGTTGATAAAATCGGTGGTGAAAACTCTTCGTGCGTTTGCACCGATCGTACGATCCATGGTTTGCCGTGTTCCCACGAAATCGAGGCAATCTGAAGAGTGGACGGTAATATACCTACTCGGATTATAGACGAGCATTGAAAGAGACTAGATATTGTTCCTCGAGTTAAAGTCATCGGCGAAGAAGAGGTGAAATTTAATTTTACAAATCTAAATGCTAAACTTAAAGAGTTTTATGTTTACGAACAAAGTCATTGGCTAATAAAATTTCAACAAAGTTTGGATCCGTCGACGACATACTTTTGCGAACTCCTCGAGAAGGTTAAAATCTGTGGTAGAACTCCCGGACGTGTCGGACGCCATGGTCGTGGACGGGGTCGGGGTTGTGGTAAATGTAGCAAACTCCAACGTGATATGAAAATAGATCATTCGTATCACGAATACGGCGAACACGAAATGTTCGAGTCCCACGATAGTGCCAAAATTCCAAGAATGGTAACACCCGTCACTAGTTTAGCAACTCTGGTCGGCACTTTCGGTAGCACTGCATGAACGGCCGCCACACATACTCTTAGTAATTCCGGAGTAAAACCACAAAAAAAAAACGGGTTGCATGTGTTGGTTTAGGAACTCCTAATGCGTCGAACAACATTAACGATATACCGTCATTATCGGTTAAACCAATCCTGACGAGATTACCAAATGTGTAGGACTTGAGATTTTCAAAATACATACCTTAATTTATGCGTCCTTTCATAAGCCGAATTACAAATGTTATGTCCGACGGTAATTGTGGTTTTAGAGCCACCGCGCATGGTATATATGGTTACGAAAGTGGATGGTTAATGGTTAGAGAAGCCATGGTTCATGAACTAAAGAGCGATCGGGACTTTTATAAACGGGTTGCATATTACGACGATGAAAGCGAAGTCGATAAGGAGATACACCGGTTGACTTTTAATAAAGAGAATACACCTTTCGCAAATTGGTTGTCCTTGCCTAGTTGCGGAAAACTAGTCGCGAAGATATTCAATTGTGTTTTCAATTGCCTCGCTCCCGGTGGATGTACGACTTACGTGAGTAAAGAACATTTAGTTTCGCATGCATTTAATCATTTATTTTCTTAACGCGCATTGAGCTTCAATGTCAATTTGTAGGTTGATTTGGTTAAAGGGTCACCTTTACCGACTATAGATCCAACGTGGATGCGAACGGCGAGAGAAGATGCTACTTGTTGGTAGATCCCCTTGTTAGATAGAGTCTGTGTATTTTCAGGACTCCAAAATCCCATGCCGACACATTCCGTTGAATTTGAAGAACCCCTAGTGGACTTAACAAAAGATTTTTAATTGAGTACGTGTTGTAACTTTTAATTTGAAATAGAATTTAGTTTGTGTTTGTTTTCGTTGTTTTTATGTTGCAAACTAACTTCGTATTGTATTCATTAACCATTAAACTACCTAGATTAAAGCAATTTTAATGGTTTGAACTTTTTTTATTTTCCCGGAAATTAAAAGGGGTGGGCCAGTTCGCCACCACTTTGGCGTAATGAGTGCCTCATATGCCAACCATTGGCCTATTGCCGCCACTGGTTGGCAAAATGCCCGTTGTGTATCCCAGTGTGTGGCGAAATTCCAATTTTGAAAGTTTAATCAAAGTAACAATGTATTTAATTAACTAAGCGTTTAATTAAATTAATGACGCATACACTAAAATTCAAGATGCGGCAAAATTAAATTAACGATGCATTTAATTAACGATCCATAACAGATTTAGTTGAAACAACAGTTAAAGGGAATCTTAGTCTAAAACAACACACGTGCAGGAGTAAGATAGTTGAAACATAGACTACTCGAAACATAACAACTCAAAGGCACAATCAGAGAAAGAGTTAAATGCTCAGTCGTCAAAATCGTATCCCATATTGTCATCTGAATCGTCCATCTCATTCCTCCAGATATGCCACCATATCCCTACTGATGTAGTGTACTACCGTCATGTTCCATACCAAAGACGCTTCTTTCTTTATTCTAGCCGGCATGAACAATAAAGGCTGTAGCGGTTGGACGAAGATGTACCTGCATCTGATTTTGTCACGATTTCGCACAACAAAACCTCATGTTCCTAAACGGCCGTAGTTGAAATAGACCATACATAGGACATGGTCAAAGAACGCATCGCTACTATCTTCCCCCATCTCTCGGTGGACAACCCTCACCTCTTTAAGCATATGGTAGTCTTAATCAGCCATAAACTCCATCTGTTAAAGTGTTTGTGTTTGTTTTTTAAGTAGATGCTTGGTTTCTATTTTCTCAGATTGGATTTCATGTCATGTTTATATAGTATAGTTACTCTTGGCGGGAGTTATTACGTTGGCGGGAGTTATTATGTTGGCGAGAGTTTTTTTGTTAATGAGAATTACTTTTGGCGGGAGTTATTATGTCGGTTTAAGTTATTATTATGTCCCGGTTCAATTTAATCTTCTATATAACTACACTGAGTAATTTAGGTATTTGTCCATATCCTTATCTTTTGTCATCCTTACTTTACATGTGTCACGTTTTGGTTGGTCTAACTGGATTACGTTATCTAAAGCCAAGACGAAATTGTCAATAAATAGATGTTGTATCCACATTAAAGGATAAACTAGTTGATAAATTAAGCAAAGATGTGTCTATGGACTGAGTTTGAAGATGAATATCTCATGAAAGCATCAATCAAAGTTGGTAAAGCAAACCAAGAAGAGTGGGTTAAACGATACTGGAAGACAATGCTATGCCAGATGTATTTCCTATACGACAGGGATGGTGTCCAGCCGCCTAGAATTTCTAGACGTGTAGATGAGGTGAAAGCTAGGTGGTCAGTCCTAGTCAGATTCCGTGTACATCTATTTTCTGACCTCAACGACTTGGAACGTTGTGTTGCATGTAACCAGTTTAATTGCCAGGTCATGGATTCTCTAACAAGCTGGCATGGCATCTTTCTAAAATGGTCCTTTGGGTCCCTGGTCAACAGGGTCATCCAAGTTCAGAATGGATTAAGTTTCTCTGGAGCTATCTGAAGTTATGCTGCGATGACCTGTCAATATTCTCCAAGTGGCCCATATTTCCAGTTGGAAACAAAAAACTCATGCAGCTAGTAGATAATTCTAATGTTATCAGAGATGATGGATGGAGTGAAAACATGTCTTCTTTGTTGCTCAAGGTTGGATGTTTAGCCACGAGCCACCAGTAGAGGATCCACAGGTGGAAAAATTTGTTCAGGCACCAACAACAATTGGCATATTAAATGCATTTCTTGCTGTCGCTGGTAAGCTGGACATCGTAGAAGAGCTTTTCAGTCACGCATCAGAAGGAGAATTGCATGAACTTCATAGTTTTATTCTTCAGATGAAGTGGTTTTCGCTTGAACAAATGGATAAAATTCATATTGAATTAATTAAACACCTACCTATATATGAGTTGTATAAAAGTTTAACACCATTTAATTTAAGCCGAGCAGTCAAGTGGCTTAAACCTAATGGCATCCGTGATGATCTATTGGATGATAACTTTGTTCGGACAAAATCAGAACGAGAAATAATGATTCTCAAAACATATTTAAAAATTCAAGAGCCATCAAGAGTGGAATTTTACAAATTTTATATACTCAATCGCATATCAGAGTTTCTCTCCCATCCCGGGGCTCTCTTAGAAATATTTAATGATTTGAAGCTTTTGATTAGAGAAGATTTATCCATCAAATTGGCACTTTCAACGACCTCGTTTGTTTTGGCTGCAGATGGATCATGGTCACAACCATCGAGACTCTATGATCCTCGCCTATCTGAACTACAGAGGCTTCTACATAAAGAAGTTTACTTCCCTTCAGAAAAGTTTTCAGATCCTCAGATTCTTGATATATTAGTTACCATTGGACTTCGAAGATCTCTAGATTTTGCAGGCTTCCATGATTCTGCTAGATCTGTCTCACTGCTGCATGATTCTATGGATCCAGAGGCACTGGATTATTCGAGAAAGTTGTTCTTACTTTTAAATGCCATTGCACTCACCTTATCAGCCAAGAAAAGCGAAGAATGTAGTGATGAATTGCAGAATACCATGCATTGTCAAAGTGTTGATGTTGTGGTCAATAATACTACGTCGGACAACTCTGTTGACAGAGATAAAAATCTGAGTGAAGATGATTTCAATCGTGAGCATCTTGTAGGCAACTTAATGGATGATGTATTTGAAGAAGACACATTTTGGAGTCAAATGAAGTCCATCACTTGGTGTCCAATAAGTTCGAACCCCCCAATAGAAGGACTTCGGTAGTTGAGATCTGGTGACCAAGTAGCATCTCCAAATATTGTGAGGCCCAAATCACAGATCTTGATGGTGTCAGCTACGCGTCATATATTAGATAGTGAGTGTTGTTTGTCATACCTGTAGCGTAAACTTGGTTGGATGGACAGTCTGAGAATTGATGAATTGTCAACACTATTAATTGAGCTATCCAAATCCTATAGGCAGCAAAAATTACAGTCTGCATCTAATCCTGATTTTGAAGCTATGCTGCAAAGAGACATTCCTGTGCTTTATTTAAAATTGCAGGACTTCATCGGTACTGCGGATTCTATGGTGTTGAAGTCAGCATTAAATGGTGTTCCTTGAATGTGGACCGAGGATGAATTTGTATCTGCAGAGGCACTTGCATTTGACTCACCTGTAAAATATACCCCTTATTTGTATGTTGTCCCATCTGAATTATCAGAATTAAGAGAACTACTTCTGGAACTCTGTGTCAGACTTAGTTTTGATATGTGGGATTACTTCCAAGTTCTTCAGCGCTTACAGATTGACATGGCTAGATCTCCATTGCTAGCTGATCATATAAGTTTTGTTCATTGCATCCTTGAAGCTGTTGCAGACTGTCTCTCTGATAATTCAGTACTTGAAGACTCCAGTATTCCATTGTTGATTCCAGATTCTTCTGGAATTTTGATGTCTCTTGAGGATCTTGTTTATAACGATGCACCGTGGGTAGAAAGCAGTGCTCTTCTTGGAAAACACTTTGTGCACCTAAGCATCAGCAATGATTTCGCCAATAGATTAGGAGTGAAGTCACTTTGTTGTATTTCATTAGTAGATGAAGATATGACCAAAGATCTCCCATGCATAGACTTCACGAAAATTAGTGAGCTTCTGACGATATATGGGAACAAGGACTTCTTGTTATTTGACCTTGTTGAGTTGGCAGATTGCTGTAATGCTGACAAGCTACCCTTGATATTTGACAAGAGGCAGCACTCATGCAAGTCTTTGCTGCAGCATAATTTAGGTGACTCTTCTGACGAGGAGACTGGTTCTGATTCGAGGGCGAATCTTCTCTACCCCGGAGGGGATGATGCAGACAGATTAGCGCTAGAATTTATGAAGACAGGCGACCACCCGAAGAATGCAGCGAATTGACAGTTTCGGAGCTCCCGGTTTCCGATTTTGACCCACAGCACCTTATTTCGAAGGGAACGATGAAGACAGATTAGCACTAGACTTTATGAAGACAAGCGTTTTTTGGGCATTCGGAGTCGTTTACTATTTTATTTCGAATTTTTATTACTTTAGGGCATTTTTGGTATTTTCGTATTAGGGTTTTCATTCGAACCCTTATTTAAACAGACTTTGTTTACGATGTAAGGGAGTTGAATTTTGATAAAGAAAATTAGGGTTTCCCTATATTGGCTTCTCTGCGTTTACTCTGTATCACCTACTTTTTCATCTTTTTCTATAACCGAAGAACGCCCTTCTTCTAAAGTTCAAACGGCTAACATACCTCGAGCATCTTCTTCTCAAATCAAAGCTTCTCTTCTAATTAGTGAAGAATCAAATGAATCTTCCTCAAAACAAATCTCAAATACACTATCCTCGAGTCATCCTTGAGAAAAGCTTTTGTAGCCATGGGAGATGATTCAGATGTTATTTCAATTTCTTCTTCATCGAATCCAACCACTTAATCTCCTCCTCGAAGAGAGATAACTGAAGAAATTCCATTATCTCAACAAAATCAATCCAAAAATCTTCCTCAAACAAAAGATCCTTCATCGGAAGCCGAAATTCCATTGCCTCGACAAAATTCTCCTCAAACAAGAGGTGAAGCATTTGAATCTGGTAAAGCTGATTCCGAGGTTACTAGATCTAATAATGACGATGAATCCGATGAGGGGAACTTAGAGATTGCTGCAAAAAATAAATTTCGCATGCTTCGGAAAAAGAAAGAACCGTACTTTGTTTCCGATGAAAAAGAGGGCTTCCATTGGTAGAAATTTGAGAGGTCTTGATGTTGACTATGTTATCGAACTGAAAAAGGTTCCATATATATACATATAAATTATCAAGAGAGTCAAGCATCAGACTTAAAGAAGCAATGGGGAATGGGAGAGAACATCACTCTTCGACTACTTCAGAAAGGAGAGACTCTCTTAAACTGCAAAGATGATGAATTGGTGGTCTATCCGGAAATCATCAACTGAGGTCTTCGGTTCCCACAGGATCCTAAGATTGTGGAGTACTTCGAACTTCTCAACTTATTCCCTACTCAAGTGACACTGAATTAATGGTTCACTCTCATGTCTGTGATTATGGCATCTCGGTTGTCCAAGATTCCTATCAGTATCAAGGACTTCATCTCTTTAACCAAGTTATCAAAAGGTCTGAAGCTCCCCATCTACTACCTTACTTTAGTCGATTATTTAAAAATCATCGATGATCTTCTAGAGGCGGATAAACTTTGGAAACAAAATTTCATTTTTATCTCTTGAGCATGGGAGAACGGCAAAGAAATATCTAAAGCGAACCCATCAAAACTAAATCCCATATGGAGAAGCGATCGTAAGTTCTTCGAATATTACATACTCGTAAGCTTCCTTGTTTGTTAATTATTTGTATAATTGTCTCAGAAATTTCGACTATTCGTGAGCCAACAACTGAGGACATTTTCAAGAAGCTTGTCGTTTGGTCTGAAAAAGAGTGGAACAACACTTTCCACATTCCCTTCCAACCGATCAACTTTCTTAACATCCATCTCTTTCTGATCACATCGGGAGCCTTTCCACCTCGAAATTTAATGAGCAAACCTAATCCTCAACATGCTTTTAAAAGTTTAGTTCAACCTGATTGCAAGGTATTTCTCCCTATCCGCAACAGATCGGAAAGTCACCTGCCTCAAAAGTAAAAAGAAAAGAAAAAACATAAAAGAAGAATAAAAATAATAAAAAGGAAGCTAGCACATCTGGTGCTAGCTCTTCCAGACAACCAAAAATTAAAGCTCGCACAAGAAAAGTAGGAGAACAAACTCTTTCAACCATCGAAGGAGAAGATCGAGAACCTTCTTCGAATAAAAAGAAAGCTTTCAGCGGTCCTCATGAAAAGAAAAAAAAACAGTCCAAAATCACTGAATATGCATTGGTCGTTGAGGAACAATCACAACTGTTGAAAATTGAAAAAATCCTCCTCTAAAATAGAAAACGACCAATAATGACGCTCTGATCATCATCAAAGATAATGTTGATGATGGGAATCAAAACATTGACCACTTCGACAGTGACAGCTTCATCAATGTCAATGAGTCGCATGAGCTTGCTGGAAAAGACGATCATGTCTTTCAAGAAATTTAAACTCGTATGCACTATATCGGGAAAACAATGACCATCGAAGCGTCTCCAGAAACCATATGTCCCTCTGTTCCAACTACTACTTTGGACATGATTCCTCGTCCTATCTCAACAGATATTCCTCCATCTTCACCTAATCCTGAAATCCTTGTTGCACTCCAACCATTTGTCGATCTCAACGCTGCAGCAAAAATACTTGCTTCTCAAGTTGAGGCTTCTCAAGATCATTTGAAGCAATTGGCCAAATATATGGTCCGCTACAAAGGACTTGCTGAAGGTGAAAAACAACTTTGAGAAAATATCCAAAGCAAGGTAGTCGAGTAATGCTACATGTTCAAGTTAGCAAGGTCTCAGCTTATCTGAGGAGCCCTCTTCATGAAAAATCATTTGCGAAAAACACATTTTGCCGAGAAAGAAGAGCTGACTGCCTCACACCAAGATAAGATGGATAAAATCGAAGCTAAACATGCTTATGAGCTAACTGCTGAAAGGGTCACATCTGAAGGTCTCCAAACTTCTCTTGTTTCTAGCGAAGCAAAACATAAAAAGTTGATCGATGAGATAACCAAACTAAAGGGTGATTTTGAGAAGGAAAAGGAAGTTGTTGTTGTTGTTGCCGAAGCTGAATGTTCTAAAGACATGTTGGCTGCCATTAACAATGGCAAAGAAGAGACAACCATCACTCTTCTTCGAAAACTTCATGCAAATTATCCAGAAATTAACCTCTCAAGTTTTTGGAACGACATTCCTATCGAAAAATGTCCTAGTGAAGCTTTCCATCCTATCCTTGACTCATCATCAGAGGAGGAGGAATCATCCAAAGACGAGTCGTCTGAATAACCTTATTGATCTTTAAACATCAATTATCGTTTTTGTACTTGTCAAGATAGAACCCTTGCTTATTGTACTTCATTGCATGAATCTAATTGACAAATGTTTGCTTATTTTTTTGTTTTTATCATCCTCATAAATTATTTGATGTTAACAATCTTAAAATAAGTATGATAACTTTTTAAATATAATTCCTTAAATATGATAATGTATTTCGAAATTCACACAATATATAACTACAAATTATAAGCATACCACATCGAATACCTCAATGTAGTTAGTGAACGTTACATTTCAAAAAATCATGGCATGTCCGGTGGACATTGCACTTCGAAAAAACACAATGCACTATCGAGAATTGCACTTCAAAAAAACACAATGCATTAATAAACATAGTACATTGAAAATGGTTGTTTTTTCAAAAAGTGTAATAAACACTTCAGAACATTCTACTCTTAACCAACCTCAAAGTTGATCAGTCTTTAATAAGTTGTTAATATAGTTTTAAATAAACACTTGTAAATAACCATTGGCCAAAAATGCATTTTATTGATAATATTGAATATGTACATAGCACCTCGTTAAAACCTTCATGGGCCAACAGGGTAGGAAATAGTGCACCATTCAATAGTAAAAAATCCATAATACAAAGATAAATCTATTCCCAATAAAGCTTCAAATGTTGTATATTCAGTGAATGTTGAAGCATCCTCCCTTCAAAATTACAAAGGTGATAGGACCTTGGCTTTATCCTCTCAACAACCATATAAGGCCCTTCCCAATTCAGAACCATTTTTCCAAGGATTTTCTCCTTTGTATGTAAGAACACTTTTCTCAACACTTTATCACCTTCTTTAAATTCTCTTCTTTTAACCTTTGAATCATATCTATTCCTCATAAGAGTTTGGTAATGGATGCAGTCTCCTCAATCAAATCTAAATTCTCCCTTTTAACTTCATCATTAGATCTTTCAGAATATTGATTTATCCTAAAAGATGACATCGTAGATTCTATAGGGATGACTGCGTCCATTCCATATGCTAAGGCAAAAGAAGTTTCTTTTGTAGCTTCTCTAGGAGTTGCCGATAAGCCCAAAGCACCTCTTGCAAATAATTTAGCATTTTCCTGCTGCTCTTGTCAAGTTTTTATTTAATCCATCTAAAATTGTTCAGTTTGTCACCTTGACTTGTCCATTAGCTTGAGGATGAAAAGGCGTCGAAACAAAATTGTTGAATTCCTTTCGACGTGCAAAATGCAGCCATCTCTTTATTATTAAATTGAGGGACATTATCTGTCGTAATTCTCTGAGGAACTCCAAAATGACAAAAAATAGTATTTACAATAAACTTGATCACATCTTTTGCCTTTGTTCCTGATTGTGGTTCTGCCTCAGTCCATTTTTTTTAAATAATCCACTGCTACAATTATCATTTGTCTTCCCCCAGAAGCCATTGGCAAAAGCCCCACTAGATCAATCCTCCACTATCAAATGGTATAGCCTCAGTTATAGACATAAGTGGCACTGTGGCCTATCAAGAGCATTAGCAAATCTTTGACAAGTATCACAACTTCGAACTAAATTCTTAGAATAATTCATGATTGTAGGCCAATTGAATACCGCAAGTAAAACTTGTCGTGATAAATATTTAAACCCGCAATAAGGTGACTCTTCTCCATCATGTAATTTTGATAACACCTCTTGTGATTCTTGCTTGTCTAGACATCGTAACAATGGCCTGCTTAATCCCCTTTTATACAATATTCCATTTAACACTATATATCCCAAGGCTTTACCTTTCAATTTTTTGGCCAACCTTGTATCATATGGTAATGTTTCTTGAGTCAAAAAATTAAGAATATATGCTCGTCAATCACCTCGAATAGCCTCAGATATGACAAAGAACTCCTCTATACATTCGCACTAATTATATTGAGTAACAATTGAAGAATTGTCTTGTAGCAAAATCCAAGGATATTCCTCCTTATAAGCAATATTTGCTAAAGAATCAGCCACCATGTTACTCCCTCGACCAATATATTCAACAACAATATTATCGAACAACAGCATTAAATTATGAAGTTTCCGAAGATACAAAATCAAACGATCCTTTCTTGCTTCAGAAAATACGGATACTTGATTTGCTAACAATGGAGAATCCGTTTCCAAGTGTATTGAAGTTGCTCCACAAATGTTTTCCAATCTTAAACCTGCCAAAACGGCTTCATATTCAGCATCATTGTTCAAAGCGTGAAAACCAAATTTAATAGATTTAATCATTTTTTTCTCCAGTTGGAGCTATTAAATGAACCCCAACACTGCACTGTGAAACACTAGACCCTCTATATGTTCGAACAATCCATCTCGATTTTACCGGTGCATCTTCTTTACTTTCTTCCACATCCGATCTGCTCGAATGGAATTCAACAAAAAAATCTACAAATGCTTGAAATAGGGGCGCATTTTTCAAAGAAGTTCGGACTTTAATAGTGTGAGCTTGAAATAGGGGCGCATTTTCCTAGCAGCAATCACCAATGCTAATGCCAACTTTTCCAGCTTCAAATACATCTTTTCTGCTACCATTAAACTTTTACTGATGTAGTACACTGGCTTAAGAATACCTAAATCTTCACTGATCAACACCGCGCTTAATGCGAAATCTGATACCGCAATGTACAAAAAGAGCCTCTCTCCATCTCGAGGTTTTGAAAATATTTCTGGTGATGATAACAAATTTTTGATATTTGTGAATGGTGCCTCACATTCCGATGTCCATTCACATCTTCTTGGTCCTCGTAAAACTTGAATAAAAGAGAAGAATTTTTTAAAAAATCTAGAAATAAATCAGTTAAGTGCTGCTAACCTTCCTGATAGAATTTGCACTTCTTTAATAGACCGAGGTGAATTCATTGTTATCAGGGCTTTCAACTGTTCTGGATCAGCTTCTATTCCTTTTTTAATGATTACATAACCCAAAAACTTACATGACCGAACTCCGAAGGTACATTTTTCAGAATTCAGTTTTAATATGATTTTCCTTAATTCAAAAATGCTTCCTCTAAATCATCAAGATGCACATCATCGTGTAAATTTCTTACCACCATATCGTCCATATATACTTCCATATTTGTTTTCCGATCGGAGTGGCAAAATATTTATTCATCAATATTTGATAAGTGGCTCCAATATTTTTCAATCCAAAGGGCATAACCCTATAGCAATGCAACCCTCTATCAGTTATGAAGGTCGTACATTCTTGATCTTTTGGATCCATTTGAATCTGATTTTATCCTGGAAAAGCGTCCATGAATGTTAGTATTTTATTTCCTGGGGTAGAATAAATCTGCTGATCTATTCGAGGAACAAAAAATTGATCTTTAGGACAAGCTCGATTCAAATCTGTAAAATCCACATACATTCTCCATTTCCCATTCTTCTTTTTGACCACTAATGGATTTGCCATCCATAAAGGATATTGTGACTCCCTTATATATCTGACCCTGGATAACCGGTCCACCTCAGAAACAATTTCTTCTGCTTTCTCCGAAGAGAATGCTCTTCTTTTCTGAATCACTGGCTTCACCTTCGGATCAATAGCCAAGCTGTGACAAATCATCTCGATTGGTACTCCTGTTACATCATCTGTTTTCCAAGTGAAAATATCCAAATTAACAGATAAAAACTCTAGCAGTTGTTGACGTAAGCGTGGGGTCAGTAAGGTTCCGATTCGAAGCACTCTTCCTTCCGAAAAAGTAAACTTCTCAATTTCTTCACTTACCGTTAAAGACCCTGGGGTTTCCCTCGGATCGTCAAATCCTTCTTCTAAATCCGAGGTCAACCCCTCTGACTGCTATTCATGCATCAAATCCCCACTGCTGGACCCCCGGATCCAAAGTGCAGTGGCATAACATTCTCTAGCTACCTTCTGGTCGCCTCGAAAGACCCCAACTCGATCTCCTACCACATACTTGAAACATTGGTGAACCGTTGATACAATCCCATACATTCTAGAAAACCATGACCTTCCAAACATAACATTGTAACTCGTGGGGAAGTCCACCACCACAAAAAGCACATGGGCCTTCTTCTTGAATGGTCATTTTCCCAAGCTTACTTTTCCCTCGAATTCTCCAATCACACGAGCTGTTACGCCCGTAAATCCTATAACTGTTTGATATGAATGAGAAATTCGAGGTGGATTTTTCATTTTATCATAAGTTAAATTTAAATGGACATTAGCACAACTACCAGTGTTAATAAGCACATGTCGAATTTCGACGTCAGCCACCTCTGCATCGATAGCCACTTCATCTTCATGTGGCTCTCCTATTCCTCGCAAATCATTTTCATCGAATAGGATGAAAGGAAGGGTCTTTTTTCCATACAAATGTGTGAACATTTTCCCTTCAATTTGAGTTGTCAAATTGACAACATGTCTCTTCCTCGAGCTATCAAAGTTTCCAGTCATTGAATCGCCTCAAAAAATGGCTAATGACTTGAAAATTTACATAAATCTTGCACATGCCCCTTTCCTATTGGCTCTTAAATTGTCATCAAAAGCAACATGTTTGGATCCTTCTCCACATATTCCGAAGAAACATCAAATTCTAGCCTTCGAATCTAAAATCATTATATTATCGGCTGGCGCAACTGGATTAGCCCTTTGAAGTTGACGCTGTGTTTTTCGAACCGCTCCCATATGACTTCACATAAGTTAAGAGCTTCCCATTTTCGATCAAGATCTGAACCTCCTTTTTTAGAGTAATGCAATCATTGGTATTGTGCCCAATATCTTCTTGATACCTGCAGTATTTGTTGTTTTGTTCCTCCTTTGGCCTACTTATTGGAGTTGGCTTCCTAAAATTTACAAAGCTCTTGTTCTTATTAAAGATTGTAGCCACATTCTTTGTCAAATCAGCATAGTATTCTGGCTTAATCCATTGATTTGGCATCGGTCTGTTATAGTTATAGGATGGAGCGTGATTTGAATATCCACTAGTTCGAGGTGGCAAGTTGTTGTTCTTCTGTCGCGTCTGTTGATTACCATTACCATTCAAAGGTTGCCCTTTGGTTATTTGCCACCTGAGTCGAATTATTTGGAGTGCTAACCGGTCATGTTCGGACTCTAGTTGACTCATCGACCTTAATCTGATCCTCAATTTGAGCTATCAAGGCTCCAAAAGTTAAAGGTCTCCTCTTTGTAGTTTTTTTGTCAGATCCCCAAGCAATAGTCCTTGGCGAAAAGCTGTCATCGACACATACTTCCTCGGCTGCTCTTTGTTCGGTTCCTGTTTCGAAGAACTCCTATATCTTTTAAAACCCGAAGGAGAGCTTTCTACCTTTTCGTCACTAGAGGTTACATACTTTTGCTTATATTTTTTTCCCTTTGCGAGAGGAATAACGCTCTTTAGGATATTCGAAATGCGTTTTTTATGTTCACTTTTAGCTCTCCGATCACCACAGCACCGATCAGATTGATCTCATATGTCAATCTTTTCATTTTCTTGTCTCACCTAGGATTTGAGCTTGGCCGAGTGGATTTCTTGTTCTCGTAGTTCATATTTTTCATTTAACAAATTTATTTTGTCTAAAAGCTGATTCATACGCATCTCAATGCCTGATTGAATTTGGATTAGAGTTGATCCATCCAGCCTGTTTTCATTTCTTTGTAAGTCATCTTTACAGTTTCAATTGCTGATCGAAGTGACAAATTGTTTTCGGGATTCATTATATGAGATTCAAAGGAAAAAAACAAGAAGATTATATTAAAAATCGAACAAAAAAGTCACTGATTATTAATCTGTCCCTAGAGGAGTCGCCAATTTGGTGAGTTCAGATATTAAGAATGTCATCTTAGGAAGATGTTATATGTGACTTCTAGAGAGAAAAAGAGAGAATGAGAGCTTTTAGAGAGAGAAATTCAAAGCACAATTGAGTAAGATAAAAAAAGTGTTCAACCCCTTTATTGGTTCAGCCTTGCCCTTTATATAGAGGCGCTAAGAATTAGCCTTAAACTGAAAACGGTTACACAAAAGAGGGTAAATTACCCTTAGTCCTCAATAATATTACATAGTTATAATTATTCTCCTAAACTTACATTATTTATATTTTAGTCCTTAAACTTATACTTTCATATCATCTATAACCAAGGCCTATGAATGTGTATTTATGATCTGAATTTTAGATTTTTTCTTGGGGCACTGATAGAGTGAGAACTTATCACATATGGATGTAAGGGTATTATAGGCTTGGTTTCAAACCAAAATGAAGTATGCTTTCAATGTATCTTCCACTCTACAAACAAGGTTTATTTCCCCATAACGGTTTCATCCTTTATGTTCATATAGTCGTGAATTCTCTCCAACTTTGATTGAACAACCACATTATCAATTAAAAATACTACAGTTCTGGATATCGTTTCCATACGAGTTCAAATGTTTTTCTTCATTTTGGATTTTATTTATGTTCCGCTTCACTTTTTTTCCTTATCTCTTCTAGTTGTGACTCGAACATACATATTGCCGATGTATTAAACGAGGAGATATCAGGCAGATTCACAAGATGTTTGATTTTGATTTGGATTAGGATTTTTGATTATTATTATTTGCAATGAGATATATACTTATTATGATCACAAACCTCATCCGTTAAAAAGGGATGAGCAACTCAATTCTAATATAGGCCTTCATCTATTTCCAAAAAATTTGTTACTATTTGTTGACTTAAACTTTGTTTTATGAAAGCTAGGGTACCTTAAAAATCATTCTCATGTATGGTGTTAATAATGATCACATAAAATATTACCCAAGGTAAAATAATAAAAATAAGTATCGTTCAAGACGTTAAAGAGTAAATAAAGGAATATTATACTAAAATAAACTTTGTTACATACACGTTTTTTTCCCTTTAAAGGTGAGTGTCGTATTTATAATAAAGATTCATACGGTGATCCTAAGATGTACGACACATAGGAAATAAGATAGATGGCATTCAAAGCAAATGATCAGGTTATACTATCATGTTAGTACTGTAGAAGTGTATCAAGTGGATTTGTTCGAGTCTTTACTTCGGTTAGCACTTTGAGATAAGACACCATGTCGAGGTCAATATTAAAGTTATTCTACAAACATGTCTACTGATATCATGTGGAATCTTTAGTACTTTGTAAGGCAAAGTAAAAAGTATATGATGTATTCATAGATCTTAATCCAAAATCTCTACTTTGGTTAGCTCTTGGAGGATGATATCATACCGAAACCCAACGATTTGTTATTCTCAACTTATGTACAGACATATTTGTTAACCTTGTATGTCGTATTCTGTATGAGGACGGACGATACATGTCGATATACTTTTTATCTTATACGAATTCCTATGAGGTTGGCTAATTTTTCTTATTTGAAGATTTACTTTGAAATATAAGAGTATGTATTGTTATGAGATATGTGTTATTATCAGCTCATTTTATTAATAACGATAGTATAAATTATAGGTTGTTTTTTAAAAAATAAAAATTGGCGTGTATTAAATTCCATCTTATAAAAGTATAGAGGTAAAGAAGTAAAGTTTTTGGAAAAAGAAAGTGAAGAATAAACAAATAGTTTAACCAAAAAATTCATTTCTTGTAGTAAGCTTAGCTTTGGCTTTTATATAGAAGCACCAAAACTTAGACGTAACTGAATTAATTATGCAAAAGGTCCAATTACATATTAGTTTTTTAACTTTACATAAAACCCTAAATTTCTCCCCCAACTATGTAACTTATTATACAAGGTTTCATTTATTACATTTTGATCCTAAATATTCTATTTCATTAGCAGTAGCCCCCTTAGTTCTTATGAAAGTCAATGAATGAGAACTAATTGTCATCGAAAATCATTATTAGTGGATAAAAAACTCATCCAGCCATGGTTCGAACTGCTTTGGGTCAAAACCAACAAATTCTTGACAGCGAGTGTTGTCCTCGAATTAAAACAAATTTTTGTTGACGCTTCGAATATCTCCGTATGGTAATGTTTTTTTCCTAACAATCATAAATGTTCGAAGTGCAAATCCAATTCGTGATGCACTTGGAACTAGGTCTACCACTAGGTCTGTCATGTGGCAATCTCAAGCTCTTCTTTACGCAACAGTTTTGGATTTTGCTAAATCACTTTCTCCACCTCTTCCACTTCCCTCTCTCTTAATCCTTTATATAAATACTTCTTTGTGCCTTAGTTTGCTTCACAACATATTTTAAGAGAGAGAGAGAGAGAGAGAGTTTGCTTGTTCTTGAGATTTCTTGGCTACCTTCATCTGAATCTTCAACCTCTAAGCTACCTTCACCGGAAAATACAAATCCACCATCCATCCTTTAATTTTTTTTATGAGAAAGCATCCAAAACTTAAAAATCCAAGCGTAAAAAAACCCAGAAATTCATCATCCCTAGACAAATACAAACCTCATTTTGCGCTAGAGAATATAGAGAAGTTGGATTAATAAGCAACACTCCTAGATTTTCCACTGATACAATACATTACAGTAACTTCGATACGAACCGAACTTCTCCTGCATTTTTATATTCATCTCTTCCAGAAGACGGTCAATCATCGAAAACTCAAACGCCAAAAACACCTCGAATTTCACTGATCTCTAGCAAGATCATCACCTCGAATCTCTTTTACAAGTTCCACTCCTTGAATCAATCACAAAGTAACCCAAACCAAATCTATTTGAAGAAGATCAGAGGAAACACCTTATTCGCTTAGCTCTGAATCTCCTCAACAACTATGTAAGGAAACCCTTCCAATTCGTTCAAAAACTTACCTTCTTCAAACCCTTAAAAGAAAGATCTTTATTGCTACGGGAGACGATGCCGACCATTCTTTGAATCCTACATTCTCTTCTCATCCCTTGAGGGAAGTTGTTGAGACAACTACAAAGCCTCAACAAAATTCCTCAATCAACAATGATAGAGAGCCAACCTCAAATAGCAACCCTCCTCGACTATAGATGAGGCCTCCAAGGAAGAAGTTGACTCTGAAGCTAGCCAATCAAACATTAAAGTTGATACCCAAGATGATGCTTCTAAACAAACTGATAGTGAAACGGTTAAGGGTGTTTCGAGGACAAAAGCACCAAGAAGAAAAAGAAAACTCATGTTAAGCTTTCCGAATATCTATTTGCGTCAATAGGAGAGAACTTAAGACCACTCAATCCAGAATATATATTGGCATTAAAAAACGTGCCATATATCTACTATCAGGATTCCCAAGCTTCTTCTTTAAAAAGAAATGGGGAATTCCAGACAATATTGTGCTTTGGCTTACGAAAGAGGGAGATACTCTACTTAATTGTGGAAAGGATGAGTTGGTTCTATACCCTGAAATTATTAACAGGGGTCTTCGGTTTCCGTTAGATCCGATGATAGTGGAATACTTTGAACTCCCAGACCTCTGTCATCCACAAGCCACTCTCAACCAATGGTTCACCCTCCTTTCTATAATTATGGCCTCTACACTTGCCCAAATTCCCCTCTCCATTCGAGATTTTATTGCCCTAACTAAACTTTCGAATGGACCATTTTTCCCTTCTACTATCTCACTTTGGATGCTGACATTAAGATCGTTAACGACTTGCTCGAGGCTCACAAATTTTGGAAACAAAAATTTGTCTTTATTTCCGAGGCCTGGGAGAACGGGAAGGAGATATCCGAGGAGAATCCTTCAAGACTTAACCTCGTCTAGATGAGTAACAATTTACTCCTTTGCTTTGTCTATTTTTTTATTGTTGCTTTAATTATTTTACTTTTATCTTTTGCTTATATTTTAAATATACCTAGAAATTTCGAGGCAGTATAAGATACGTCAAAAGGATGCTAAGAACATTTTTTCCCAGTTAGAAACTTGGGGAAAAAAGAGTACGACAATGGGTTTCACTCAACGTTTCTGCCTATCAACTTCATTAACAGCCACTTGTGGTGAATCACACTAGGTGTTGACTTTCCCGAAAATCCGATTGAGGTTACAAACCCAAAACTAGTTGTGAAGATATTAGTGGCACCTGATGGTAAGGTGCTACTTCTGATTCGAAATAGGTCAGATAGTCATCTTCCCTCAAAAAAGAAAGGGAAAAATTAAAAAAATAAAAAGCTAGCACACCTGGTGCTAGCCCTTCAGAAGTTTCGACGATGCAAACAAAAGCAAAAAAGGAAGGCAACAGAAAAAATCCTTCTCCCTATTGAAGAAGGAGAGGAGGTTGAGTATTCCCCAAAAATAAAGAAAGTTACTTCTTCGAAAAAAAAGAAGAGCACATCTAAGACACCACCACAGAAGAGGGCAAAACATAAAACTGTACAGACCTTTCAAGAAGTGCCGCCTTCCGATGCTGATGAAGTCATAGTGTTGAAAAATCAACAGGGAGAGGTTGCAGCACACACCTCAAAAATATTCTCAGATTTGTGCATAAGAAAGAGGTAGAAGAGCTCAACACTTCTCATAAAAGTAAGATAGAAGAACTCAAATCCAAACATGCTCAAGAATTATCTAAGGAGAAATAAAGGTACTCCACTCTTCAAATTTCACAAAAAAAAGTGAGGATGAAAATAAAAAACTGACAAAAATCATGGATGCTCTTAAGACTCAGTTCTAAGAAGAGAAAAAACTTGATGTGGAGGCTGTTGATGATGAATGTGCGAAGGACATGGTTGCGGTCATTGAGAATGCCGAGGAGCAAAAAACATTTAACCTTATTCACGAAATAAATACCTATTTCCAAACGTTGACCTGTAAAACTTCTCGGAGCTGATTCCCATTAAAAATCTCCCTAGTGAAGCTTTTGACCATGTACATAGCTCTTCATCCGAAGAAGACGAATCAGAGGAAACTACTTCTGAACAAGGGGAATCCTCCAAAGAAAACTCTGAGGACAAATAACTTCACTATATTTTTTTTGTTTGTTTGTACTTGTCATCCAATTGTTATAGGGTGACTCGATTTTGTGTACCATGGAATTACTATTAATGCAAAAGTATTTTGTTTCTCTCGTGCTTTCACTATGTTTACATTTATAATTTTATAAAACAAGAAATGTTTACCTCAAAATATTACAGAACGTTTAAAGGATGTAACACCTGAAATAATATAATGTCTTTAAAGAACGTAGCACTTCGAATAATATATTGCGTTTAAAGAATGTAGCAGTTCAACTAATTAGTGCGTTTAAAGAGCGTAACACTTCGATTAATATGGTTGTTTCTTTGAAAAGTTTTGACAATAACATACAACACTTTGCAATAATTACTCTAGGTCAACTTCAAAGATGATCAGTATTTGACTGGTTACTAAAATAATTTAAACAATTATAATTAAACAACCATTGGCCAAAAGAGATTTTTATTTATAACATAAAATATTTTACATAGCACCTCATTAAAACCTCCCTGGGCCAACAGAGTAGGACAGAGTGTGTCAATTATTTAAAAAGTTTTCAAGAGAAAAAATTACTCCCAATAAAATTTTAGATGTTGTATATTCCAAGGATGTTGAAGCATCCTCCCCTGTTCACCATAAAGGCGATAAGAACCCGATTTTATTATTTCCACAATCATATATGATCCTTCCAATTCGGAGTCATCTTTCTGAATCGCGTATCCTTTGTATGGAGGAATACCTTTCTTAAAACTTTATCACCAACTTTGAATTCTCTCATTTTTACCTTCGAATATATTGGCTTCTCATCAGAGTTTGATAATGAATCATATTAAAATATGTAATAACTCTTTTTCCTCAATCAGGTCCAAATCTGCTCTTTTTGCTTCATCATTCAGGTCCTCAAAATAATGAAGTACTCTATAAGAAGTTAACGTAGATTTTGCAGGACTAATAGCATCTATACCATACACCAGGGCAAAATAAGTTTCTTTAGTAACCTCTCTAAGAGTTGTTCGATAAGCCCATAACACCTCTTGCAAATAGTTAGGCCATTTTCCTAGAGCCCATCTCAAATTATTCTTTAGACCTTCTAAAATAGAACTATTTGTTACCTCTACCTGACCATTTTCTTGGGGATGAAAAGATATAGAAAAAAATTGTGTAATTCCCCTCGAAGCACAAAAAGAAGCCATTTCTCTATTGTTAAATTGAGGACCGTTATCTGTGGTGATTTTTCGAGGTACCCTAAAGCGGCAACAACTATTGTTCACAATGAACTTAATAACATCCTTGGATTTTGTTCCAGACAATAGTTCAGCCTGTGTCCACTTCAAAAGATAGTCCACAGCCACAATAATGATTTTGCCTCCCCCAGATGCCATGACAAATGGTCCTACTAAGTCTATTCCATATCTGTCAAAAGGGATGGCTTCAGTAATAGACATGAGCGGAACTGCAGGTTTGTGAATAGAATTGGAAAATTGTTGAGAAGTATTACAGACTCGAACTAAACTCTTAGCATCATTCATAACCGAAGGTGAATAATATCCTGCCAATAAAACGCTACGTGTCAACGCTTTGAACCCATAGTGTGTTGAACCCTCTCCATCATGTAACTCTGATAAAAATGTCACGAGACTCTTGTTTATTCAAACAATGCAATAATTTCCTACTCAAAAACTTCTTGTATAACACCTCATCTAATACAATATAGCCATGAGCTATTTACTTCAATTTCGTAGCCAATTGCACATTTTAGGGCAACACCCCTCTTAACAAGAAGTTCAAGATATTAGTCCTCCAGTCACTTTGAATTACATATGTTGTTACAAAAACTTATTCTGCATATTTACATTGCTCTGACCTGGTTGGAATCGAAGAACTCTGCATATTTTAGGCCCAGCCTCACTTGGTTTCTTCTTCTTGGGATCATTATCTTCCTCTTTCGGACTCTCCCCGGTCTTTTCTTCTTCATCGATTGTGTCATCCCAGCCACTGGAGTAATCATGCTTGTCACCATCAGCCATCCTATGGAAGATGAGGTCTTCATACTTTACAAAAGTCCATAAATCTCCCAGCGTCCTCTTCGGGAATTTCTCATGAAAGAGCAAGACCATGTCTGGCTTCACTTTGGCATACTTTTCCTCCTGAGTGTCTATCACTCTGTTAGTATAAGCATCAATCCTAGCTTGGATTGTTTTCTCTTGCTCCTTTAGCAAATCATCTTTTTCTTGTGCAACTTTGGACACAGAGTCCTCGAGCGAGGTCTTGTCATTAGTTAAAGTCTGAATGACCCTGTCCTTAGCCTTCACCTCCTCTTTTGAAGAATAAAGATTTTTCTCCAAGTCGGATTGCTTTGATTGGAGTTCTTTGATAGTTTCTTCCGAAGTGGCTAGCTTTGTGGCCCAATCCTCATGGTTTTTCTTCAACTCCTCATTTTCCCTCTCCAATGCATCAATATTTTGATTGGCAGTGACGAGGTCGCTAGACAATTTCTCTTTGTCAAAATTGAGGTATTGATGATGGCTGACTGATTTCGTACTTGCTTCTCCAAAGTAAGCACTGGCTAGACATTGCTCAGTAAAGAGTGAGCGATGACGTTTCTCTTACTTGAGACAGAAAAAGACCTACCATTAAATGTGACGAGGTTCGAAGAACTTGGGGGGAGGTAGGGCCCAGCAAAATCGTCTTTGGGGAGGTTTTCGATGTAAAGACCGATCCGTTCAAGCCCGCTGATATCGACGCCATCAATGCGGATATCCCCTCCTGCACCCCCTCCGGTTTGAAAGTCATCGGGGATCTCTTCTGCTTGAGTGGGGTCAGTAGGGTCAACAGGAGGAAGAGTCTTCGGAGGCTGGAGAGAAACTTCATCACCCTTGGAGGTTTTATTTTTCTTGGCCTCCCTATCTTTGCCTTCTACTCCCCGTTTCCTGTCTTTCTTAGGAGCCTTTGAGGGTTTTGGAGATCCAGCCACTTCTCTAGTACTTTCATGCTCCATTACTTGTAGAAGAGCAACATCAATTTGTCTTTGGTCTGGCCCCTCTGGGTTTGTTGGAACAGCTTCCTCCACTTCGGTAGGATTGGCTTCAACCATACCTTGCTTACCTTTTCCCTTCTTGCCCTTTATCTTTCTTGGGGCTTTAGCTCTACCTGGCAGATACAACGATCCATCATGTGCATCTGTCCTCTTGAATATTACTTCTGGAGGGGGTGGAGTGGTTAATTACTTCCAAAATAAGTCCCTTCGGTCAGTTGTGTTCCAAAGGTATGATCTTGTTAGATTGCCTCCAGTAAAAGCGTTGTGGAAACGGTTTCCCCACTTCTCAACAGTCCAAGCATTTAGCTTGGAGCAAGTGGTCTGCCCATCCTTTAAATAATCACTAAAGTCCTTAGGCAGCACTACCAAAAAACGAAAGAAGACGAGTTAGACAAACAAATTTGTGATAAGTAAAGTTGGAAATTGAGATGAGATTCTTACCATCACTTGGCCATCTGCTGGTAAGCAGGCTTGGGTTGACACCGGTTTTAATCTTCGTCCCATTCGCCCAGGCGCCACTAATAAACAAGAATTAAGTTTTCCAGTTCCTTTCTGACTCAAGCAGGTTGTCCACGGCCTTGTAATCATCACCCATGTTGAAATGATAAAATGGGATAATATGGTTTCTGTAGAGGCTGGCCACAGCTGCGAACTGCTCCATTGGAAGAGGGATTCTGGAGAGCCTGGAGGCCATAATACATGCCATGAGGGTATACCAAGCATTGAGGCTCAATTGGATTGGGAAGAGTTTGATGATGTGAAAGTATTTGACTATCTCTGGGTCTAGGGGAAACCTTAGTCCCCAGTTGAATAACTGAGTGAAGAAAACTATCTCACTGAGCTTGCAATCAATCAGTGTCTCCGGGTCCACCGGAATCCTCACCTTGACATTCTCTAGGATCTCTCATTTTGTTCGCATCCGACCCAGTTCGGCTGTGTGAATGAAAGCGTAATTAAGTTTTTGCAAAGCTAGCAGGTATTTGACACTTACCTTGTGGAAGCAAGGTCCCAGTTTTCCCACAAGGCTCTCCGGCAGATCCGGATGTTTTAAATATAGCTTCTCTTTGCCTTTGTCCTTCTTGGCAGCAGCAGTCTCACTTGTTTGCCCAGAGACGTCAGACTCAAAAGGAGCTTCTTCAAAAGAGTCCTCCAGCACTTCCTCCATTATTATGGAAGGATTATCAGTTGTTTTTGGATGAGAGGAACTGGTGGTTGGCTCAGCAAGCCCTCCGGATGGTTGGGCATTACTATCTTCTTGTGGTCTGGACTCCAGCTGGGGCTCAGATCCGGAGGTTTCTTTCCGGAGACTTGAACTGGTTGCCTCCGGACCGGACAACTTGTCCTTGGGAATCTTAATGGGTGCTTCTGACCCTGTATTTTTATTTTTAGCCCCAGACTTGGAAGGCGTAGTTTTTGGAGCCTGCCCTTTCACCAAACGACCTCTTCGCCGATCTACTAGCTTCTCTGAAGAGGCGTCAACGTCCGATCCCATGGAAATGAATGGGGAAGGTCTCTTAAAGCTTGTGACTGCCTGCCCTGGTTCAACAACAGGCTCTGATTCCTGGACCGATGAGCCCGAAATGATTAGTGAAAGGTTGGACTGGAACAACCTCCTGGGTTTAGCACTCTAGCTGAAGAAGAACCCCGGTCAGGCTCTGAACTTGGTGTTTCCGATTTTTCAATAGGGGAAACAGGGAGGCCTGCAGCAATGCGCCTTTCTCGTTCGACCTTTTGAGCTTTTTATAACTCTGACAAATTGAGCCAGCCACCTTTTACTAAGGCGTTTCTTGCTGTGAACATAAACTCACACCAATAGAAGGGTTTTTTTAGAAGTGAAAGCTTTGAAATTTAACGAGAGTAGAGATAATGGAGATGGTAAAACAGTGAAAAGTGGACTAATTTATAGGAAAGGAACAAAAGATGCTTCGATACCTAGGAAAATACAAAAGGATAGATGTAATGATTAAAGACGGCGCTGATGTCACCCACATTAATTGAAGAGGTTACTTTTTGGAGTAAGTGGGAGCGCCTTTCTAGGACAAAAACGGTCGGTGTGGCGAATCGGAGAATGATACGTGTCCCACGATATCTGGCAAAACCGTTCAGTTTCTGAGAGTTTTATCCATCCGGATAAAATCGTTACACAATTTGAAATCTGTCCGGACATAGTTATGAGTGCATATGGACTATTTTTAGGTCTTGCCAAAGACCTTTGAACGCAACCTAAAAAAGGGGCTAATGATGAGTCCGGATTTTGTCACCACTCATTATGAGGACCGGACAGGGGCAATTCGGACAAGATCCACCCACTAAAACATCTGAACTGAACTATTGTATTAAAAACTTAATCACTTCATTACTAAGCTAATTACCTACCTACTTAAAAACTAATGGGTCTTTGAACAAGACCCGAATTCATAATCATGACCCGAAAGCCCATATGGCCCAAGGTTAAGGGTAAAAATACCCAACCACTTTTATTTAATGAGGGTAATGAAAATTAAATACAACCAGGCAGCTCAAATCTCTCACTACAATCTACTAAACATTAAATACCCTTGAAATACCTCAAACTTCAGACAAAATTACCCTCAGTTGAAATTAATCCACACCATATACTGCTACACCGTGATGTCATTCGTTTTAAAGAACGCAGGCTTCACTTACCAACGACTCGTGAACCACATTTTCAAAGATCAATTGGGGCACCGCATAGAAGTGTACATTGATGACATGATCGTCAAAAAGAATACAATCCAAAAGTAGTTTGAGGTTTTGTAAAATGTGTTCGACGTGTTGCGTAATTTCTGTGTGAAGGTCAACTTGGTGAAATGGTCGTTTGGGGTTCTCATTGGCAAGTTCCTGGGGTACGTGGCTACCAAACAAGAGATAGAATCAGACTTTGACCAGCTACAAGCCATAATCCAGCTGGCCCCTCGAGTTGGGCGAATAGGATATCAATTTTGAACTACATAATGCGATCAATGGACTGGATATCGCAAATTTTATCACTGACTCCTCTGCACCTCGAGATGAATCAATTTTAGTCGAGCCACTCCAAGACCAACCGTACTTGGAGTGGGTTGTTAAACCGATGCGGCTCCTAGTACATCAGGGGATGGTGCATGAATTATCCTAAAATGAGAACTCTAGGCACCGTTTGAGTTGCTCGAATATACGCATAAAAGGACGTGGCATTACAATATTTGAATTGGAGCTCCTCGGTTTCTTTGTTACCTTGACTTGCTTCAACTTCTTTGTTTCTAGTAGGAAACTCCTCCGGTCTTACTATATTCACAAATTAAGACCCTATGCGTACCCTTTGAACAAAAGGGAAAGAGGGTCTCGCACCTATTTTCACAAAGTTCTACATACTTCAAGTTATCCCTTCAGGGATGTGTTTCCTCTTCTCCCCCCCCCCCCCCTAATCAGCTCCCTCAGTTTGGCTTGGTTGACCCTCCACTCAAGCCTTATCCAACATTATTACCTCGGGGGCCTTCCCCCTGTTCTGCTCAGACTCAGAATTTGATGTATGCGCATCCTGGTTTTCTTGCACCTGCATTTTATCACCATCTTTTTCGTCCACCAACTGTGGATTCCTTGTTGCGAGAAATATTGCATCCAAAATTATGTGAGACTTTTTTACCAGAAGGATCTCCTTATTTCTGCTTCCTCGTCTTTTTTTTCACTCGATCGACGCACACGATCATTACCAACGTCATTCCCCAGTTGGGCAACATCATGTTGATGGTTCACATCCCCAGCCTCTTGAATACTTAGCAACTCTCCTTCATTTCCAGTTTCGACCCTAGGGCACTGCCAGCCATACCCTCGTACTGTTACGGTCTTTGTACCTCTGGTCGATCAACGCTCGTATCCGTTCTTTGCTCGCTACTTCCTCACTACCAGCAATTCTCACTCTCCCATCATTTTCGATTGATAACTCATGAATATGCCACAACCCAACCTTCAAGTAATTTATTTGTGTGAATAGCTGAGCTGGTACCACGTGGAACTGGCTAGATTTGATACCTTGATCAAAAGGTTCACCGCCTATTTAGACAATCCTTCCTTGCATCACTTCTGATGCCTACCTTCACCTGTATAATCAAGCTTTCAAGTTAGTATCAGAAGATTGTTCCTTAAGAGGGAAAAATTACAAGATATTTCCCCTGACACTTGCCCTTCCACCGTCGTTCTAACTGAAGATTCGTGATAGTATTCTCATACTCCTGGTTTCCCGACACAAATATAAACAACTTCTTTAAGTTCTAATCTGAGGTAGGAAGTTCAACGATTTTCCTCACCCCACTCAGTTGGGTATAAAAAAATTGGGATGCTAGTTTAGTTAGATCTACGACAACCAACAAGTTTATGAGGCAGACCGGAATTCCTAACATATATGAGCTTAATATTACACTAAGCAATACCCTCCACCCATTAGCGGCCAGTTGCGTAAGTAATATGCCCATGAAGCTGAAAAAATCTCGTATCAGGGAAGGGAATGGCAGCTGCAAGCCCCAATCAAATATACTGGTATATAGACAAGTCTCATTCTCTTTGGCCTGATAAGGGTGCTCCCTGACCTCTGCTACCCTAATTATAACATCGCTCGGTATCACATATCTAGCCCTAAAACTAAGAAAACCGGCGTCATCAAGATACCCTTGCTTGGGGTGTTAATCGAGAAAAATAGCTCTCTAGGAACGTCGGGCATTCATATTCTCACTCTACAGCTTTAACCAAATTCGCCTTCTTCTTTCCTCCTTTTTTCAGGGCCATCACGATGACTAGAGCGACTGCAATGAGCCAATAGGAGGTGTAAGAGCAAGCAAGTCGCGGGGACAAGTCACGCATGAACTTCACTACTAGTAAGGGGGGCTAATCGAGAACCTATGGCAGAGCCAAGAGAGTTCCAGTATGATGTTGCTAGTTGTAAAGGAAAAAGTGAAGTTTAAGTATAAACGTACCTTATTTAGGAGAGATGTTGGATGACAACAATGGATTTTTTCTTTGGTAAACAAAAATTTCTTCTCTTTTGCAAAGGTAAAAAGGATTCTCCAAAATGATATAACATTTCGTGAATTTTGGTTATCAATTTAGTTTCGAATCTACTCTCCCCTACACGTGTGATGTGATGGCAGTTGTCAGTCATAATTAAAGATTAACACGTTTTCCCTAAAATCCTAGCGGCATTTCCACATTAAACAGACATTACCCACGCGTCGTCTGACATTCGTCACGTGTCATACAACTATTAAATATTCAAATATTTCCATCATTACACGTCATAGATCATGAAACTTACATCATATTGAATAGTTATCCAGTTACGCCATCACCACTACATCGCAAATCACTTTACTTCATCGGTTTTATATCATTCCCATATAATCTATGAACTAGGGGGTGCCCTGATGATGAGGTATCCACCAGCTAGTAGACTAGAAAATATCTGAGCAGATGGAGATGGCATAGATATGTAAACAATACCAGGCCAAATCGATCAAGGAAGACATCGAGTATTGTCTTGTTGAGGCCTAACCGAAGAACACCAGCCCATTGATGAGGTAATAGCAGGTTATTCAGACGACATCGGCCCTGGAAAACAACGATAAGGAAATGAAATCAGACTGGACAAGCGCCTTACCGAACAAAACTGGATTGAGCCGATGTCTCGCTGAACGGGATGGACCTGAGCCAGCATCAAAGGATAACAACCAGACCTTCACCGAACAGAAAGAAAGCTGAGCAGAAGTCGTAATCGAGCAGAGGGACATCACAACGCCTGTATTCCGCACGAGCGAGACCGACCTTTCGAAATGGACTATTCGAGAAATGATTGAGAGAAAACATTAACTAACTAGTCAACCGACTAAAGTAGTGGCCATAAATTTAAACCCAATATCATAAATGTCATTGAGTAAAGTTGTGTATTAAGTTACAATTTTAAAAATGTTATTAGATTGATATAAATAAGCAGACAAACTACACAAAATATATATAACTTTTTTAGTTAATAGAATATCATACTTGCACAATCTTTGTCATATTTTTCCAATAAAAATTCCAATATCTAAAATAGCGTACCGTAAGGTTCTACCTTGAGTGAGGGAATACAACCCATTCGCCATTAAATCTAATACAATTGTGAATTTCGAGTGGTAGAAAAACTTTGATTAAGATTTAGTTAGTTTAGTCTATCGTTAAATTCGTGAATATTATGAATTTCCGCAACATAAGTTTTTTATCATAAATCATTAAAATCTTTGTACCACTACAGGAGATGTAGTCAAATAACATGTAATTGTGTTCTTTTCTCCGGCCACCGGATCCTACTTGTCATTCGATAAATGGTGGATGGTGGAGGTTAGAGTCCGCATGTTCGTGGTAATAGTTGTCCGTCCTTTCCATTAATCCGGTAGTTTGTTTTCGATGGTTTTCTTAAAGCTTTTGTAAAACCAGCTGTTTTCGGGATTAAAGAAGCTTTTTCCGGTATCGATGCGTGCTCGGGCGACGCATATGCAGATTAAGGTAGGTAGCGGAGGTTATTGGTACTGGCGCCTGATAGCGATGTGTATACGGGGTTGTTTGATTATCAATTTAAACACAAGAGTAGGGGTTGTAAACGGGTCTGGATTTGCGAGAAATAAATGAGGACTAGTGAGAAATTAAATGAGAATCTGCAAAACTGGTTCGTTATACCTGCAGCCTAGCAGACCTGTTAGATCTCCATAAGTAGTAACGTGACAGACTTATAACCTGTTATACTTCCAACCTGACAGACCTGTTTAAATATTATAAATGTTGTAATTATTTTATAAACCAAAATCATATCTTAAGTTATATTTAAAAAATATTTTTATAATGTATATGATTATAAATTTATTATTACATTTTGGTTAGTATTATTTTGAGTTGGCTATTAATATTTGAAGTGTTGTTATTATTTTATAAACCAAAATTTTAAATATTACTTTTAAGGTTATAATGTTATTATTACATTTTGAATATTATTATTATTATTATGTTTTGGTTTGAAATATTAGAAGTGTTGATATTATGTTATAAACCAAAATCATATCTTAGCATGTTAAAATATTACAAATTTTATGGTTATAATTTTAATACTACATTTTGAATATTATTATTATGACTTGGTTATAAATAGTAGTAATGTTGTTATTATTTTTTAAACCAAAATCATATTTTATGATGGTAAAATATTACAAGTCATATGGTTGTCATTTTATTATTACATTTTGATTATTATTGTGATTTAGTTATAAATATTACAAGTGTTTGTTATTATTTTTTAAACCAAAATCATATCTTATAATTATTTCATAATACAATTGTTGTTATTATAATAAAAGGTAAAAGAAATGGTTTATTTAGCCGTTCAGAGTTTATACTCTTGCGGACCAGGAGTTGTATAAATATTTTCAAATTAAAATACAAAATAGTAAAAAACTATTACAAACATCATCCATCTTCTTCAAGTTCTTCTTCGTAAGTAAAATCTTCCTCCTCACTTGATTCACCTTCAGCTTCATTTTCTTCCGTAATTTCTTGTTCAAATGTATCTTCATAATCATCCGGATAATCTTCGAAGATGTCGTCTACATTCACTTCGTCTCTAAACTCTTTGTCTTGCATCTTTTTATCCGCCGCGGTCCAATCCTTGACTGCCACAAGCACTCTCAGTGCTTTGCCCGTCAATCTTGTTCTCTTAGTTGTGTATTACAACCTCGATTGGTTGAAAGCACACTCACTTGCAACTGTACACATAGGTATTGCATAAATCTCTTTAACGAACCTGTAAAGAATAGGATACTCTTCAGTTTTGGTACCCCACCATCTTATGATATCTTCAATACCACGGTCGGGAAATTTGTTAAATCAAACTTAGTGCTCAAATATCTAGACAGCTCATTATCATATTGAGGGGTTTCTATAAATTCATTGCTTCGTAACATTGCAATTTGAACATAATTAGTAAAAAATCTCCATGTACCCCTATTGTTACTACTCCTTACATTTGTAGTTGTATTTGGTCTATATCTTCAGCATACTTATCATACATATTATGCATACAATCATATACGATGACAATATACCCTTCATGGTCAACTGGATCATCTGGAGGAGTAGTTTCAGAAAAATGTAAGGATTTATAAAACCATCTAACTAGCCATTCAAATTGATCTTTTCGTGAAAAAAGATCCAAAATGCAAGCAATTGAATAAGTCATATGGATTGGATGAAAATACTTTTGGAACTTAAATTCCATTTAGGGCACCATGTCTACGCATACAAAATTTGATCTAAATTCATTCATATGCATGGCAAGATTAGTAATCGTGAAAAGGGTCAAATGAGCATTAGGTTGATTTTGTGAAGAAAATGTTATAGTGTTTTCTTTAAAAAGTTTTTAAAATCTTAACATGTTTGCACAATATCTCTAATGTTGATTTTCAATAACTTTTTGAGGATAAGATGCATTATAAAGTGACATAATCTCTTCTTTAAAAACATGAGCACGTGCAAGCATTGTATAAGTAGAATTCCATCTAGTTTCGACATCTAATATAAGTTTCTTATATGGTTTCCCATTTTCAATAACATGTGTTTTAAAAGCTCTTTTTTTAGCAGCGGAGTTCGTGCAAAATAGGATCCCATTTTTAATAGGAGCAATATAATCTTCCAAAACCATCCTTATTCCATCTTTCACAACAAATTGAAGTGTATGGCATAAACATTTGGTGTGAAACAATTTAGGAAAAATAGGAGTGCAATCGTCTTTGAGCAATTTTATAGCATGCAAATTAGCAGATGCATTATCGAACGAAATAGACGTAATCTTATTTTTAATTCCATAAATATTATTGCATTCAACCATACTCTCCCTGATTAATTGTGCGTTATGCTGACCAATAGATTCAAACCACACAATTCTCATTTGGAGTACCCATTCGGGATCCATCCAATGAAGGGTAACACATATCATATCAAAATCCGGCAAAAAAAGCTATGTCACTAGTAATCGAAACATTTCATGTCAAAGTTAGCATAGTTTCAATAATGTTTTTTTAATATTTAAAAGGCTAGCGATCGCAAAGAGCTACGTGGAATGTGTTTGGCTTGTAGGTTTACCCCAGCTTGCATCCAATTTTTATATCTCCAAATATCTGCATAACCGAATGGTTGTAAACTACTAATTGCATAAATCATTGTTCTTTCCCTATACATATCGTGGTTAAACTCAAAAGGAAGACCGGTATGAGGGTTTATGAAAATACTATTTTCGTTAGGTTTTGAAGGATCAAATAATTCATGTTTTTTTAAATGTTTTACCATAGTGTTAGTGCCCATATTTCTATTGCACACTTTACAAATAAGAGATAAACTATCATCTGATAAACTAAAGTGTTTCCAAATCTAAGATGTTTTCTTACGAGACCTCGACCCACCACTAGTACTTCCATCACCACTTTCGTGGGAGGAGAGTGTGTCAATGTGAGGGGAGTATCTAGGAAAATCATCATGGGTATTGAGATCTACATTAGCGGGTGGGTGAACATTAGTATTTCTACGTTGTAGAGGTATTTAAAACTTAAAACAACGTTTTTTTTTTAAATATGCAATAAAATACTAATTGAAACTAATATCTCAAAAATTAAAAACTAAATTTAGACTAATACCAACTAATAACAACTAATAACAATTAATATCGCAAATAACATTAAAATTAAAGAACTAATTTAAATAACTACAACAAGTAAATAACTTGATAAATTATACGAACCTCTTAATTGAGCTATTATAATGTTATCACAATGTTATTTAAGTGTTTTTATCAAATAGAAACAATTTGCGGAAAAAAAAATCTAATTATTCTGAAAGTATAACTACAATATGTAAAATAAGAAAGTAGAGTTTTATAGAATTTCTAAAACTAGTAGAGAGATTTAGAGAGATGTAGAGTAGATTTGCGAGATTGTGAGTTTGGAGTTGGGTTCTCCTCATTAAAAAATTAAAAAATTCGAAACAAAAAGTCTGGATGGCCCCGAACGATGACGTCATCGTAACAACTATTTTTAAAATTAAAAAAAACTATAAATAGACCCCACACCCCCCTATATTCACTCACACCATCAATATCTCTCTAAAATAGCTATAATTCTCTCTCTAAATTGTTTTTTAATTTTCAAACACAAAAACTCCTACAAGTTTATCGTAATGTTTTTGAGAAAATCAAAGCAAGTCCGGAAGAGTGGAGAAGATGATTCATCATCCGCGAGACGAAGAGCAAATGCCGAAAGAGATTCGGGGTATGAAGAGGTGGTGGAATCGGATAGCGAGACAATCGAACATCACGGCGAAGGAGAGGTTCGCGTCCGTAATTCACTAGCACCACGAGGTGTAACCAAATTTTGGGCGGGTATGTATTTGGATTACGATGAACTTATCCAAGTTGAAGGTATGCAAAAAAAATCACACTTATTGAACCTAATAGTGGCGTAGTTTGTATGGAAATTGCTAGATTCAATTGTGAATGGTATATCGAATTAGTACGAAAGTTTTATGGCACCCCACGTTTAATTGAGAATGATTCACATGGTACAGGTTTAGAAATGAGTTTTTTAATTGATGGTGTTGCCTATAGTTTCTTTGAAACTGATTTTGAAAATCTATTTTTCGTTCCAACCAAGGATATATATACTGGATAAAAATTACCTTCCATTTCTTATCCTCGTTCGGACTGTGGTGATGATTGGCCTATGTCCTACGAAGAAGCAGTAGAGCTTCTGAGTTGTCGTTTGACTGCTCCAAAAATTAATGGTAAATTATGAGCCATAAGAAGTAATTTGGATGCTAATGGGAAATTAGCTGTGAAATTGGTAAACAGTTTATTTCTTCCCCTAGTAACAATGATTCGCAACTTTCCTATATTCAAACATTTTTAACTGCTTTTATGGTATGAAATGAGGGAAGAATTATTTTTCCTAGTTTGATGATTCGAAATATGGCTATGAGGTCTGGGGGGATAAACTACCTTATGGGATGATATTGAGTCATTTTCTTATTACGAAAGGGGTTGATGTGAGTATGTACACTTCGATGATGGTTAGGCCAAGTAGTGCTATATGTAGAAACTCTTTGAAATTGCAGGAGATATACACTTGGGATGGAGAATTGATATCAAAATGGCAGGCATGGCGTCGGCATAGGCACTCGTTGGATGATATATGGGCTGCGAACAATCTTACCAAACCGCCAAATCCACCTTATGGATACCATCATCAAGAAACTTGTGGTGGTTCTTCTAGACTACCGCGACAATAAGGAAATCCAACCATGAATTTGTTAAGTGGGCGTATGAGCAGCAGATCGAGTATACCTAGTGGGCACATACTCAGCATACTGAGTGGCATACTCAATATAAAAACTGGCAAGGTCAATTTGAGCAGTGGCAGGGAGGGGTCAATGAGCAACTTGGTCAATTACAGTAGTGGCATGGTGAATACAACTACTATCTCCATGTTATCGAAATCTCCTCAACACATTCATTCTAAAGCTAGATGTCACAATCTTCATTCCAATTGTTTTTTACAGCCATCTATGCTTTCTATGAACCCTCCAGATGTATTCCGCTCTAGAATGATCTTAAGACTATAGCGTCCCAAGATCGTGGTACTCCACGCGTCACCCTTGGTGATTTCACTATTATTCGTAAGCCGCAGGAGCGTTTGGGCTCTACTGATAATTGGTCTTCGACAATTGACAAATTTAACAATTGTTGCTACCAGTGTGAACTCAGTGACCTTCGCTCTACTGGTTTCCATTTCACATATATTAATAAACAACCTACAAACCCTATTATCTCTAAAATTGATCGCGTCTTAGTCAATTCTAAATGGGATTGTTATTTCCCATGTGTTTTGCACATTATGGGTTTCTTCGTTCCTCTGACCACAACACGATTCCTATCAACCTTGGGGCCCCATGTAAAAGTCGGAAAAAAAACCGTTTACATTCATCAACATGTGTCAAATCCATCTCCTTTTCAAATATATTGTTTCCAACAGTTGGAATCTTCCCACCAATTCTCAAGGTATGAGTTTAGTTTCCCACAAGCTCAATCGTCTTCAATTGGAGCTTAGTTGTCTCAACCGTAAAGACTATGGTAACATAAGTTCGACATATTCTAAAGCTCAAACAAATCATTGTTATGCCCAATACTATCTTGCTCAAGATCATCTCAATCTTGTTCTTGTTTTCAATGAGACTGAGTTTTCTTCATCTCGCATCTTCTTTAGTCGAGCTTGAAACCTTTCTAAAAAAATCTGGAGAAAACTGGATTAAACTTGGTGATAGTAATACCAAATTCTTCAATTATAGTATTAAAACCTCCCTCTTTCGCAACAAGATTATCTCGATTACCAATAAACATGGTGTGAATATTTCTACACCCACCATTGTCGTGAGTGTCATTGTGATATTTCAAGGATTCGCTTGGTACCAGGCACCCCATTGATTATCCTGGTTTAGAAAGTGTATTGTCTCTCCTTTCCACCAAGGTTAATTATGAAGATAAGATCTCAATGACCCGTACAGTTATGTGTAAGGAAATTAAAAATAATTTATCGAGTATTGGTAGTAATAAATCATATGGGCCTGATGGTTTCAATTATAATCAGCCCTAATTTTAAATAGCCCCATCAATTTTAAATATCCCCAAATATTTTCACAAAATAACCCCACATTTTTACTAAGCCTTAACCTTATTCTCTAACTATCCCCAAACCAATTCAGCCCCCCATTTCTTCTTCCCTTTCCCTCACCAAAACCCCCAAACACGAAAACTCACAAACCCTATATTTCAGAAAAAAAATGTTCTACAACAAGTTTGGACTACTCTAATCTACTTAGAAACAAAAAATGGACAAAGGGAAAGAGTAAGAATATCTTGTAATTACTTTTTTTTGTTATATTTAGTTTTTTTATAGTTTTGTTATAATTATGCTATGTATGGTGTTTTAATAGACAAATGCATGTTTATTTAGGTGTTTCTAGTTGTATTTTGATGTTATAAGGTTGGATTTGTGTTTGAATCGAAGTTTTAGGGTTGGATTCGAAATATAGTTTTGGTTTTCTCAATTTTTAATCTTGATCCCTGCCTTGTGAGAACAAGTCAACCCGGCGGGGTAGCCTATTTTTTCCATATTGTTTATGAGCCCCCCCCCCCCCCCCCCCCCCCCGAGGTGAGGCTAGTTTGCCCCGGCGGGGACCTAGTCGATTTTACCATTTAAGTTAAGTTTTAAACTTTATTTTATTTTCGCAAGGACGCGGTACCTAGACCTGAGAAGGAGAAGGGAAAGAAACTAGCAATCTTTGAACGAGAAGAATTTTGTCTCCCGACAAAAAAAGAGATGGTAGTGGTAGTACGCCCAAGGTCGATCGGGCCGAACATGGTGAGCGCACAGTGCATACGGAACGCTCGGTAAGGCATAAACAATATGATGCAACAAGAGAGCGCGATTTACAGCCATCCCCTCCACGAGAGATCCGTAGTTGAGGTCGTTCAACCAATCTGGAGGGATTGAGGGACCTTTTCTTAGCGCATAACAGTTTTATTCTGTTCTCCGACTATATGTAGCACGAGGCTTAATTCACACTCATGGTCGACGTAAGTTCTTTAATTTAGTAATTAATTAATTATTTTATTACTTGAACTATATTTTTTTACGGTATATCTATGTTTGTTTTTTATTTCAGTCCCGTTCCGGCATCACATTCCATTCAAAATACGGGCTACTCGGTCAATGGGACTTCAGCAAACAGCTAGGGGTCAAGGCTATGTTGGTAAGGATTCCGTTTCGGCCACTTATGCACCACATTCTGAAATTCATCTCGCACCCCCAGTTGGACGATGTGTTCATTAAGACGTGGCTCCAGCAGACCAACACCTTCCAGTTCTCGTTCAGTCAAATGAAAATCTTGCTGGATAACGTGTATATAATTAACGGCCACCCGGTCGAGGAGAGAATTATCGACGCCTTTAGGACCGAGTCGATATATCATCCATATGCGCCATATGCCTCGTTGTTGGGAGTTTCGATGGAAGCCATGCAAGAGGATATAGAGGCGCATGACGGGAGTGGGTTCAACCTTCGATGGTTAAGGAAGACATTTTATGGGGCCGCATATTTGGATTCCAACGTCGTGCTTACTACGGAAATGAAGAAACAAGTTACTCGAGCATACATCATCTTTCTCCTCATATGTGCCATATTCACGAGTACTAGACAAAAGAACATCAAATGCGATTTTCTCCATCATCTCGAGCACTTGTAGAAACTTCATGAGTACGCATGGGGTACTTGCGCATTAGTATAGATGTACGAGATCTTGGGAATTATTTCAAAGCACTCATTGAAGAGCCCAGTTGGCTTTTTGGCGTTGTTGGAGTGTTGGGTGTATGATCACTTTCATATCTTCCGGGTGACGGTGAATAGCAGTTACAGCCCGACCAATCCGAAGATCCTGCGTGGTTTCCCAGAAAGCTTACCGGAAGCCATAAACCGTGACCTCCTCACGGCGCAAGTAGAAACGAATGTAAGTTTGTTTGTTTACGTCATCAATTAATATGTGTGTTTATTTATTACATGTTTACATATGTTTTTATTTATTTGCAGGTGATTTTACGACCTTACGAGGATATTCGTGCAGCGTTCCCAGAGCAGGAAATAGGGTTGTATCACAACCTTATTCACCTAATGTTTGTCAGCGAGGCATACCACCCGGATCGAGTTATGCGGCAATTCGGTTGGGTCCAACAGAAGTCGAAGGCTTCTATTTCTCTTTGAACTAGTCTCACAAGAGGGGGAAATCTTTGTTATGCGCTTAAGGGTAGGCACTGGACAAACTGGAAAGGACCATTTGGATATGATCGATAAGTATTCTTGGTGTTTGGAAATAAGTAGCCGAACATCGTCCCCTCAGTACGAAGCTTATGTGAAGAAAACCGGTTTGTATAACATCACGCCTCGTATCCTTAATGGGCGATTCACGGTTGATGTGGTTAACACAATAAATCATGTCTGTTCGTTAGACGATACTCCTAAAAAACTCGTTTCATTTGCAAAGAAGGTGCTTGAACTCAAAAGTGTGTGGCTTGTTATAATTATAGGCTTGTTGATTCTTTGTATGTTGTTTTAGTTTACGAACCATGTTTTTAGCTATTAGACTCATGCTACGCATCTACGCTTTATGTTTTGGATGTTGATTTATTCTACTTTTATTTCTTCTAAGTTTGATTCTATTAATGTTGTTGCTTATAATCACGGTACTTTAAGATTTTGTGTGTTGATGTACGTTAAATGTTTGTTTTAGATATTGTGTGTTAGTCTATAGCTATATGATTGACATGTACGTTTTGTTAACTCCGCAATGAGGGTTTAATATTGGTTGGGTTCTAAATATTTTAATACTCCCTTTCCCCGGTGGTTGAACAATTCTCAACGGGAGGAGAAGTTTTCACCCGGCGGTTGAAAATTGGTCAATCACCGGTTGACAGCGATAAAATAAGCATGTGATTCTAGATTTTTAAAATTACTAACCCGTCGGTTAGGGAATTATTAATCAGCGGTTGATAATGTCCCCCATAATTGTAAATTTTTCAACCGTCAGTGTCACCCCCGCCAGTTCTAAGCTAGCGATCCGCCAGCGCCATGCCCGGCGGTTGACAAATTTACAAGGGGGTTAATTTTCAACCGTCGGTTGAAAATTATCAAGCCGGCTGGTGACTAAATATATTTAGAAGTTCATTTTCAAAAGCAAAATGGTCTACCAACTCGGCGATGTGAAAATTCTCAACTGCCTGGGGAGTTTTTACCCCGCCGGTTGACAATTACCACACCGTCAGGTCATAAATCTTAAGTTGGAGACCATTTCTAGTATGTATATGGTGTCCGTACCCGGCAGTGTAACAATTCCCATCTGGAGGGTTGATTATCACCCACCGGCTGATAATGTTTCAACCGGCGGATAACTATTTTTTTAAGTCTTTGCAATACTTTGTTTCATTCCCGCCAAAACTTGTTTACCCGCCAAAACTATATTTCATTCCCACTAATTTTTGGGGGGAATTCCCGCCTACTACCCATATATAAGTATTGGAACCATGCTATAGAATTAAACATCAAAATAATAATGGGTGATTCTACTTGGAACGTGCACGAAGATGCAAACCTCCTAAATGCATTTGAGTTCGTCAAAGGCACGATGCGGGAGGAGACTCTTGGCTTTGTCGATATTGTTTTATGCAGAATATCCTTCAACCACGCTAGGGAGGCATCGTGTTCCGGTTGTATAATTCCCCGACCACGAGGACGCGAAGAAGTGACCGACCGGTTAACTTATCTGAACACTGTGACTATACTGATTGAGTCACTTCGTTACGAAGTCTGAAGCAAAACCCGCAATATATTTAGTATGGCATTTCGAAGTACTACTACGCAAGAGATTGTGGAACATGAAATGCAGAAAATGCAGGAGAGAGCGGACGTGATAGACACCGACATTAGAATTAACCCAACTCTTGAAAGAAACAACGAGGATGAGGAATACCCTTTCGAGAAACGTTTCTAGCATACAACTAAGAATTAAAAAGTGAAAGTCTAATTTTGTTTAAGATAAACGTCATCATAAACTACAAAACATACAACTTTTAAAATTCCTAAATTGTTCATATTGTTACAATGACCTATTTATGACTTAGTACTCAAAATAAAAGCAGATAAATTGGTTACTTCGGGCTACAACTTCTAAGCTCTTGGTATCTCTTGCAACGAGGGATAATCGGTAATGTTCAACCTGCTGCTTCCGGTGAACACAACTTTAAGAAACAAGGATGTATCCTCGCACATGGGAATGTAAATAAATACTTACGTTCACGAAGTGGTTGGAGTTGACCCAACCCAATCCGATTTCTAAACGGTTTGGCATCTGAGAGGGTGCACATCTTAAAGGAAGAAAAGTGAAGCCAACATCCATACTCCGGTACTGTCCTACGAAATGTAGTGTGCAGTTAAATGCAGATACAATTATGAGTCGCATCTTGGGCATGGACATCCAATGGTCTTTAGTACCCACAATATTATAGAAATTCACACGCTCCGCAGCATCAATCAAGTCCTCCATGGCTCTAAATATCTTAACATACACGAATGTGTGATCCTTAAACTCCTTATAAAGGGCATCCCTAATCAACTTTCACCCATCTTGTTGCCCGTTCAAGGAAAACACTATCAAGCGGTACACACAATGGCCATCGAATTTAACGTCGCTGATGGACGATGCGAAAGGTCTAACATAGATGGGGAATTGGTTTAAGTATCTTTTGGGATCAACCAAACTTGCCTTAGTCGGCATCGTAGAGCTTGACCTACAACCGCCCTTTCCACTAGAAATCACCGTCCCACTTGCTTGCGTTAGAATAATCCTTCCTTTTTTCGGAGTGGGGGTGCTTTCCCAACCACGTTTTGGACCCGACATTTCTTTCTATTTACTTGAGGTTGCCATCAGAGGTTTGAAGGTTTTAACAAACGGTGGTGAACTAGCTTTTTCGGAATCTAGCACATGCTCCTGCATAGATTTTTCAAGTTTAGTGGATGATTCGTATGCGGTAATAAACAACTGAAATTTGGAAGGTGGACGACCGCATTTATATAGGGTTAACAAACGGCTCTTTTCAAATGACCCCTTGATGTCCTCGTGCTACAATTTTATCAAAGTGTGCAACTTCAACCAAAAAGACTCGAAGTTACCTTTTCTCGTACCGATGAAATGCTTGAGGATCGAATGAGCGCTCTCCATACAGGTTTTGGTTTGGTTACCAAAATGCATCCATTTGTTAGTTCTCCACGGGACAAACTTATCATCTTCCGGACCTAAACAAGTTTAGATATACTCAATTGCTTTCGAATACTATTTGAAGTCACGGTGCAATTTCGACCAATAGTCGTTGAAGGATACCTCCATTTCCGCCCACATCATGTGATTCCATACTTTCAAGAAGACGTTGGAAACTTTATTTTCCTTTATGATTTGTTTTTGTTTTTCCTATGACGTTTATGTTGATGTGCCATCAACACAGCATGTGTGTTGCATTGGGGAACACTTCCTCCACCTCCTTCGTAGGCACTAAGTCTCTATCCGTCAAAACGATGGAGGGTGGTTCGATGGAGTAAGTTACCATCAATGAATGTAAGCACTCTAACACCCATTTGTACCTCTAGAATTATTCTCCCGACATAAATGCAAATCCAATGCAGAAACTTTTCCCGGTACAAGTAGCATCCCGTAAATGATTACCTTGTACGTGTTATCCATTTTAATGGCATTTTGAAATGTCCGTAATAAATCCAAACTAATCGGGTGCGCGAAGAAAATCGCATCTATGATATCACTTCCGGTATGATTACTATCGTAAATTACTTATGGTAATTTGGATTTGTTCTCTGACGGGACCATCGTTTGACCCTCTGTAAGTATAGTTTAATTTATGTTAATTACTCTCTGGAATATGCGTCTAAATGACTCTTTTAGGCAGAAAGGTGTTACTGATTTTATAATTATAAATAGCATATAACTAATAATACTAGTAGAAACTAAAGTCCAGCGTTATAAAGTTGATTCTATTATTTGAACTATGGTCCCTTTTTGACATGTTATCACCAATCATTTTTCCTACCCTCTAGGTAGGATTTGGATTATATGGAACCCTAGTGTAATTACTATCTCCATGTTAACAAAATCTCCTCAACACATTCATTGTAAAGCTAGATGTCATAATCTTCCTTCCAATTTTTTTTTACTACCATCTATGCTTTACTACCATGATCTTAAGACCATAGCGTCCCAAGATCATGGTACTCCGTGGGTCACCCTTGATGATTTCAATTTTATTCGCAAGCTAGAGGAGCGTTTAGGCTCTACTGATAATTGGTGTTCGATAATTGACAAATTCAACAATTGTTGCTACCATTGTGAACTCAGTGACCTCCACTCTACTGGTTTCCATTTCACATATACTAATAAACAACCGGAATACCCAATTATCTCTAAAATTTACCGTGTCTTAGTCAATTCTGAATGGGATTGTTATTTCGCATGTATTTTTCATATTATGGGTTTCCTCGTTCCTATCACGACAACATGATTCCTATCAACCTTAGGGACCCCATGTAAAATTCAGAAAAAAAAACCGTCCATATTCTTTAATATGTGGCAAATCCAACCTCTTTTCAAAGATATTTTCTCCAATAGTTGGAATCTTACCACTAATTCTAAAGGTATGAGTTTGGTTTCCTATAAACTCAATCGTCTTAAATTGGAGCTTTGTTGTCTCAACCGTAAAGACTATAGCAACATAACTTCGAGACTTTCTAATTCGCAAGCAAATCGTTTTTATGTCCAATCCTATATTGTTCATGATCATCTCAATCTTGTTCTTGTTTCCAATGAGAATGAGTTTTCTTCCTCTTGCATCTTCTTTAGTCGAGCTTGAAACCTTTCTAAAAAAATCCAGTGAAAACTGGATTAAGCTTGGTGATAGTAATACCAAATTCTTCCATTATAGTATTAAAACCTCTCTATTCCGCAACAAGATTATCGTCATTCCCAATAACCAGGGTGTGAATGATTCTACACCCGCCATTGTTGCTAGTGTCATTGTGATATTTCAAGGATTTGCTTGTTACCATGCACCCCAAGTGCTTATCATTATTTAGAAAGTGTCTTGTCTCTCCTCTCCACCGGGGTTAATGATGAAAATAATATCTCTATGACCCGTGCGGTTATGTGTGAGGAAAATAAAAATATTTTATCGAGTATTGGTAATAATAGATCATATGGGCCTGATGGTTTCAACTCTAGTTTCTTCAAGGGTTCTTGGAATATTGTGGGCAAAGACATTTGCAATGAGGTCCTTGAATTCTTCAATTCTGGAGTTCTTGACACTTTCTGAAACTTTACTTCCATAGCGCTCATTCCAAAAAAGGATTCCCCTTTTGTGGCTTCTGATTTTAGACCTATTGCGCTTTTCAATGTGGTCTATAAGATCATCTCCAAAAGTTTAGCCAATAGAATCAAATATTTATTCTCTTATCTCATTAATAATTCTCAACCAATTTTCATTGGTGGGAGGAACATATTTGATAAGATCCTTTTATCTCAAGAACTCTTAAGGGGTTATCATACCAATCATGGAGGCAAGCAGGTAGCCCTCAAAATTTACTTGATGAAAGCATTAGATAATTTTTGTTGGCATCTCATCCTTGACATCCTTGTTCCGATAAATTTTCCTAGAAAGATGATCACTTGGATCATCCATTGTATTTCTTATCCTTCTTATAACATTATCATAAATGGTGATCTCCATGGTAATTTCCATGGAATGAAGGATCTCAGGAAATGATATCCGCTCTCTCTTTTCATTTTTGTCTTTGTTATGCAAGGTCTATCTCATATTCTAAAAGATAAAAGTAATGACAAAAATTTACTATTTCACTAGAAATGTCATAAACTCAAAATTGTTAACCTCTCGTTCGATGATGATTTCATGATTTCTATCATAGCGATATTAATTCCCTCCTTCTAATTAAAGAAGTCTTGGATGATTTTTTTTATCTCTAGCCTCCAAGTTACCCTATAAAAAGTCAAGATTTCCTCTATGAGTCAATCCCTCTCTATCTAATGATCTCATTTTAATTTTAGGGTATAAGGAAGGTACCCTTCCTGTTAAATATATGGGTTTTCCCATTCTCACTGGGCGTCTCACCTACTTGGAATGTCGTCATTTTCTTCATAAAATTACGTCGATGATTGACTCTTGGATTTCTAAGCACCTCTCTTACGCTGGTAGGCTCCAGTTTATCAAGACAGTCTTATTTGTTGTACAAGTTTATTGGTCGTCTATCTTTATCTTCCCCTCTCGGGTTCTCAAAGAATTTCCACAATACCTGCGTCGTTTTTTTGGTCAGGCCCTGAAATGAGGATTCACGGGCTAAGGTTTCTTGGTCTAATATTACCACTCCCATTATAGAGGGCGGCCTTGGGATTCTAGATCTAAAAACCTAGAATCATGCGATTTCCCTTAAACATCTATGGTCTATAATTAGTAATAACAAATACTATATATAGTGCGAATGGATCAAATCTGAAAAAAATTAAAAATAATAATTTCTGGGATTTAAATCTTGGTTTCTCCCCTTCTTGGACTTGCAGAAAGATATTACGTGTTCGTCTGATGGAAAGTAATTTGTACACGGTGGCAATTGGAAATGGATTAGATAATTCATCCTCATCAAAGATTCTAGCCTCGGTAAAAATCTCAAAGTTTCTTATATTATCAACAATGTTCACTGGAACTGGCCATATAATATCAAATCGGCTAGAGCAAGAAATCTCATCAATCTTCAGGATATTATACATCGCATTCATCTCTACCTCCACATAATATCAACTTCAATAACGTTCATTATTGGATCACGAATACTGGAATTTTCAACTTCACGATCAATGACACTTACAATGTCATTTGTGCGTCCACCTAAACTGTTGGGGGGGGGAGCTAGTTTGGAATAAGTTTAACATTCATTGTCACTTCTTTATTCTTTGTCTTGCAATCAATGGCAAGCTTTCTACTCGTGACAAGCTTTGAGTTTGGGTTTAAATACCCAATCCGATTGTGTCTAATGGCATTCAGGCTCTAAAACTATTAATCATATCATTTATGATTGTAGTTTCACTTAAAGTCTTTGGAGTTATCCTAGATCCAAGCTGAGGTTCTCGACTAACGCTCAATGTTGGTAATCTTGGGTTAGCAAGGGGTCAAATTGGTTTTCTTCTCAAGACCGTCATCTTTAACGTTCTTGCTTTGACGGGGTCAATTACCATGTCTAGAGGAGAGGAATGCAAGAATTTTTTGTTCTCTTCCATCTCTTGCCTCTTGAGTTTCTTATCGTATTTTCTGAGACCTACAATTTAGATCCTATGGCACCAAGATTGGCTGGCCTATGTAATTTCTCCATAAATTTATTTACTTGTATATTTTCTTGTCTTTTGCAGACCCATCTCCTCTCCTTGTATGCCAGATTTATTGCTAACTGTTGTTAACGACTTCTTTGGATCTATTACATACCTTTTCTTGGGCTGTTTTTTTATCTCTCGTGTTTTATATTATTCTATATTTCAGTTTCTCGCAATATCGGATCATGTAACTTTAATTCACGTTAATTCTCTTTTCATTTCTCATGTTTTTCTTCAAAGTATGTCCTAAATATATATTATGAATCTTATTTATATTAATTCAATATTTTTTAACGGAAAAAATATCAATAATATAAAAAGGAAATCTCCATCAAACAATATATGTTAAAGATATTTATTCTTAGAATATTCAATACATAGCACATGTAATCTTCATCACATGACGCAAATCTTATGAAAAATAAATATCCTACATTTACTTTAATATTTTTTATCCTTTAGATTTGAAAGGATAACATGCACAACAAAATACTTCAATAAGGTATTCATAAAAGAGTGTATAATTTAGTATTTAAAATTGAAACTGTATCATATGTGTTTAAGTAGATTTTGTTTTTTTGTATAAAAAAATATAAAATTTATATATATATATATAAGGTGTTTCTATGGGGTTCTAACGGCTTGAGGCTAGATTACAGCAATATGCAAAACCTTTGAAAATGATAACCGAATAATAACATACATATTACAGTATGATGAGGTGTTCTAGAGTTTCCGGGAAGTTTGAGCAAAGACTGCATTCAGGTGGGGATTCAAGTCCCCAGCTAATGAGTTTATCTTGAGTGGTGATTTTGTTATGGATGGACATCCAGGTGATAAAAGAGTGTTTAGGGATAGAGTATTTGTTCTAGATGAGGGAAGCCCAAGCGATTTTGTTTCTCATAGGTCTTAAAACGGAGTAGGTGCTAGTGATGGTGAGTTGCGGTTTGGACTTGTTAGGGCTCCATAGAAATACGTAATTAGTCTCAGTGGCAGGAGGAATGGCACTGAGGGCACTTCTGATTTCGGCTGAGTGAGATATCATGCCCCTATTTGGGGCCCTAGCATGACAGGGCCAAGCCCAAAAACCATTGCAAAAGAGGTCTGAGACTCGAGATGTATTACGTAGTCGAGCCAGATTTGTGATATTGGTACCGAAACAGTCAATGATGGAAGATGGAAAGAGTCATGGATCATGCCATATGGAGGTGTTATTTCTATTTCCAACAATAACTTTATATAAGCTCGCGGTCTGATTCTGAAGCTTTAGAATTTTTTTCCATCCCCAACTGGCGTTGGAAAGAAGAGGAAGAGTCCAAAAGTTTTTAATTTTAATTTTTTCCATAAAATTCCACTGGGTCCACATTGAAATTTTATTTTTAGTTAATATGGCCCAGAAAAGCTTTAGGGCAGCCGCCTGATTCCAAATTTTTAATTTTGGGATCCCAAGGCCACCCTCATCTGTAAGTAGAATGAATTTATCACAGACGACATTTGCCCCCGAAATCTTCATCTCTGTGCCCAACGAGAGAAATCTTCTGAGCAGTTGTGAGAGCTTATTTAAAACTCTGACTGGGAGAATGAAGATGGAGGATCATTAGACATGGCTAGCGAATAGGACTGATTTGATAAGCTGGAGTCGACCGGCGTACGAGAGGTGTTTAGCAGTCCAAGAGTTTATGTGATTTGTAACTTTTGTAAAAAAGCGGCCTGCGGTCGTTGTAGGTAATCTTGGAAGTGATTAGCGGGACACCCATGTATCTGACCGGTAGTGTGCCTTCATTGAACCAAGATAGTTCAGAATGACGATCCTTTTGCTTTCCGAGGTCCCTGAGAGGTAAACTTGGCTTTTGTTCGGGTTAAGCTGGAGGCCCGAAAGAAGAGCGAATTCATCGAGACCCTATTTTATAAGTTTAATTAAGGGTGCATTAGCACGGCATAAGATCATGAGTTTATCAGCAAAGCAGAATTTGATTATCTTGAGCTTGTGGCATTTCCAATGGTATCCTTTCATGAAGGATACTTAATAGAACCTGCATGATAATGACAAAAATGTACGGGGAGAGAGGATCTCCTTGACAGAGGCCATTCAAATCTTGAAATGTGTTGGTGGGTGTACCATTAATACAAACAGCGAAAGAGATGTGGTGATACATTGAATGGTCCAATTGATCATCTCGATAGGGAAATCCATAATATCGAGGACATCCAAGATTAATTACCATGAACATTATCGAACACTTTCATTATGTTAATCTTGAGGGCACATCTAGGACCCTTGCGGTTGGTATGATAGTCATGCATAAAGTCTTGAGTGAGGAGGATGTTATCAGAAATCGAGCGACCAGAAACAAAAACCGATTGGGAGGAATCAATCAAGATAGGGAAAGTGTTCTTATTCTATTCACTGGGATTTTGGAAATAATCTTATAAATGACGTTGCAACGAAAAATGGGCCTACCAGCACCTTTTAGTAATTATTTATATTTTTTTATAACGTACTATCTTAAATAGACTTGGTTTCAATAAAAAGGATAATGTTAATCGGACGTCTTTCGACACTATTTAATGAATTGTTTTATTTATATTTATATTTTTATACCATATGAGAATCTGTGTTTTAACTAGACTAAATTAGTCAGATAAAGAAACTAATAAATTCATAACAGCTAAATTTTTACTCTATCAATTCTTTCTTATAACTTATTTTAACTAATTAATTTAAATTTGAAATCTAGTCAATAACTATTTATTTTATATTTTACCGATTCTAAGGTAAAATAATTTAAAAGAAAAATTTTACTTTTATTTTATATATTTATTTTATATATTTATGTGATAGATCTTTTATTAGTACTTTTTAGGTAATTTTGCTACCTAGATGTGTGTTTTAAGATATTTTATGGGTGTGATTTTATGTATTTTTTTATCTAGTAATTGTTGTAAATTATTTTTTTATAAAAACATATTACAATTTGATTTTAAGAAAAAGTTAATTAGATAATTGAAAAAAATATTAATAATAATAATATATCATTAAAATAATATTTAGTGAAAAATAATATATCTGAAAGTGAAATTGAAGCCACAAAACTTGTTTGGTGATGAGAAGACAACTCGGCTTTGAGGTTCCTAGAAAATATTATTTGTTATCATTCTCCTTATCTAAGAATTTTGAAGAAAAAACATGTCGTATTATCCAGGCTTTTCTAATTGTAATTTGTTTCTTGCTTAAAATTAAAACTTGAAACGATTATTCAAAGCTTGAACTGTCTCTAACCTGGAAAACAAGATTATACATGTAGATAGTTGTATCCAAAGAATAGAAATTCGAGTATTTTTCACGCTTACAGAGCATTTTAGTAGCTCTAAATCTTATAATAACATAGTTTATAGTCACTGTATAAGACTCGGCATAGCTTTTTAGATTGAATATCCTGAAACTAGAAGTAACAACAAGAAAACCTTGATATGCAAAGGAATAAAATTATATGAATTGATTAGCTAAACTGTAAGACAGCTGGTAAAATTGATTTATTTTCGTGAACCAATGAAAAGCTAAACTATGTTAAAGTTTTAGTAATTTTGGTAGAAATATGATTAGCCATTAGTCATCTATTCTTAGGTATCTTACATAAAGATTTTCTAAGAGGGTGATTTCTCTTAATTGAGAGGAATTTGATTGTAGTTATAGTCTAAATTTTTTTACTTTTAATAGTAAATTTTGTTATCCAATTTGCATTATATTGTCTTTTATATAATTGAGAAATGGTCATTCTAGAAGTAATGAGTTTTCTACAACAATCTATAAGAGGATCCAAGTACCAAGGAGCTTGTTTTTTAAGAGCATTTTAATTATAGATATAAAATCAATCTCTATGTTTAACTGTGTTATATCTTTACCTTCACATAGTTTAGATTAACCAATAGAGCCCTACAATAAGCAATTATAGGGGACTGTTTTCCGTAGATTCTGTCATATGCAACTAAAATATATCTTTTATAATCCCTAAGGATACCCCATCCACTAGACTCACTAGATAAGCTACAAATCCATCTGAGTTGAGCTTAATTCTTTGGCCCGAATATGGTTTCTGTTTGAGATTAGGGACATAATTGAGTTTAATAAGATGCTGGAAGCACCCAAGCTCCTTAGCAGCTTTAGCATCTTTACTTTAACATGATTTTTTAATGATCTTATTATAGTCTATATTGGTAATGATATGTTTAATATAGTGTATCGTAAAATTAGTTATAATGTGTGCCTCTTCGTATTTAGTTTTATTCCCAGAACTCTAAATTACCTAACAAAATTATAGGAGGCAAGATAGTTCTTATGAGAACCTCCTTGTTAGTGGACAAATACCAACTACCAATTAGATGGTTTATACTAATATGTTATCTATAAGAATATCAAACAAACCTGTGAAGTACTTCCATACTTCCCAAATTAAGTCACATAGTACAAATATGTGATTTGATGACTCAATATTTTCACTGAAAATACATTTAGCAGCCAGTGTTAAGTTCTTGTTTTACAAAATAGTGTCCATATGGATCCATTTGTGAAGTAACCTCTAATGGAGAAATGAACACTTTTTTAGAGTTTTATTATTCCATATTGTCTTAAATAGACTAGACTTAGTACCCTTAACTCTAAACTGATTCCAAGTTTCTTTTATTTTGGAATCACCAAATTTTGATAATGACCATCTAATTGTAGACTCGACATCTTTCTTTATATAAACCTTTGAATTTCTCTATATCAGAAGTAATTACCACTGACTTTAATTTATTTAAATTTCATCGACCCTATCTCTAGTACTTCTTTACTTTGTCATCAACATAATCATCATGGGATTATACTATAAGTTAATATAATTATAAATTAATCACCATACTTTATGAATAATATAAAACAATAGTTTATTTTTAATAATGATTTTAAATAATTTTAAATTGATTATCCTCTTAATATAAATAGATAAAACTGGATGTGATTTCGGTACGGTTGTTATACCAAATCCCTTAAATCATTATCGTTACCAATTATTCGGTATTATAAAATTGAGTATCATTCAATAGACTTATTTAACATATACAGTATGCCCATGTTAAAGTTTCATATGGATTTTATGTACTTTTATCTTCCACAAATAGCCCAACATTAAATACAGGTCACAACATATGGTTGCATGGCTAGTTAAATACTATTAATAACGGTAGTAATTTATTATTTTTAACAATAGTTTTTATAGACTTCTTGGTTTATAATGATATTGATACATATTTACATAAAACTAATTTAATCTTAGTAAAATTCTCTTTAAATGCGTGTGGTTCCAAGTTTATGCCAAATAAAAAAGATTTTGGTAGTAGTTTTTATTGTGAATATCCGAGACGAGGTGGTACTTGTGATATATCGGCTTGGGACACTTTTTATTCGAGAGTTTTTATGATTTTAATTATTTTATGATGATTTACTTTTTTTAGCATTGGAAACACATAACATTATGGCAAGGTAATGTTTCACAGTTAAATGAATCTTCCACTTATTTGAAGGGATGGTTAAGGGTAATGTTTCGCAATTTAATGAATCTTCCCGACATTTGTAATTCGTAGTCTAATTAGACAATATCTTGATTTGAACATAGGAGTTGCTAAGAGTAAAATTCAGGAAAAAAAGAGAGTCAATTGTATGGGAAATACTTTAAGAAGTTATGCAAAGATATATGTATTGTTGGATAGAGCGTCTACTTTGCATATGATAGGCTTATATACACTCCAGCCAATTTTAATGGAAGTGTGTGCTATTTGTTTACATCCATTAGTTTGTAAGGGATCCAATGCCGACTTTGATGAGGATAAGATGGTTGTCCATGTGTCTTTATCTTTAGATGTCCAAGCGAAGACTTGTTTACTTATGTTTTCTTATATGAATCTTTTGTCTCCCGCTAGTGGGGATCTAATTCCCTACCGACTCAAGATATATTTATTAGGATTTATGTACTAACGAGCAGAATTCATCAAGGTATTTGTGAAGAACCATATCCAAATTTCAATATACTGTTTTTCGGTAGATCAACATATTCGGTTTACTACGGTTTATTATCGTAAAATAATAATAAACCACAACTAAAAAAGATAAATTAAGAAAAAAAATACTTTTTTGAATAGTCTCTCTCGATATAGTTCAAAAATAAGAAATATTAACTATATCAAAATATAAATGATTAAAATAGGGAAAAATATCGGTTAAGACCAAAAACTAAAATGTTATGCACTTAGTGTCCTTATTTCTATATGTATGTAAAGAAAACCATTTAACTTTCTCCTTTGTTTTTTTTTTGTTTTTATTTTTAACAGTTTGTATCTTTAGAACCGTGATTCGAAAAAAAAACCTGAAACTACAATTAATTTTGTTTTTTTAAGATGAACCAAACTAGATCCATTTATATATTTTTTAAAAATAATTACGAGACATGAGATGATAGGTGAGAGACAAAATGTTAGATTGAGTTCGGTTTTATTTTTAATGTACCTTTGTTAAGTTTTCGCAAAAAAAAAATGAAGTTGCGTGTTTGGGTCTCGTGCTTTGGATCTCACATTTTTTGGTTTTTCATGTGCCAGACGAGAGACATCAGTAAATTACATGAGAGGCTTTTTTTATTTTTCATTTAAAAATGAATATTTTTAGGATTTTTATTAAATGGTAAATATATCTCTAACATTTTCATTAAAAATGAATATTTTTTGTGATTTTTATTAAATAGTAAATATATATTTAATTTTTCATTTAAAATTTAATATTTTTATGATTATTATTAAATAAGAAATATATGTTTAGCAATTTTATGTTTAATATTGTTGGGAATATGGGTGCCGCGTATAAGTAAGAACAACCGATCTCCATACTAGTATGATATTATCCGCTTTAGGCCCGAAGGCCCTCACGGCTTTGTTTTTGGTCCACTTCCAAAAGGCTTTAAACTAGTTGAGATATGTTCTTACTTGCATACCATTGATCATTCCTATGTTTAACCGATGTGGGATGTGGGAATCTGGTCACCACCCTAACAATCCTCCTCTCGAACAAAGTATCACTGTAGCCTCCTCCCAATTGAATTTCATTTCATAAATGAAATTTCTCCACTAGTTGTTTCCCAAATATCTCTCTCATCTTTTTTTAAAGCAACATCATTTTTTTTAGCTAACCATCTCCTTAGCCATGTTTTCTAAATGGCTTCGAGAAGAATTCACTTCTATGCATAATACTTTGGTTGCTGCTTCGAGTTTGGAAAACGATTGTAGAGCAAGTAAGACCTCTTCGGATGGCTCTTGGACAAGCATAAAATTTTCATTATTGTAAGGCATGAGAGCAGATAAAGAAGCCAAATGAGCATCTAAAGAAGGAAGGAGTTCATGCAAAAGAGGAGCTGTAACTTGATGGTCGAAGTTGTTCCAGTGTTTGTTGAACCTTTGGATCCATATATTTGTAGAGAGCTTGAAGGTCCTCCTCACTAGCAGGTTCATCAAGAAAGAATTGGTCATCTCCTTAGCAATGTTCTGTCGTCGTTTCTATTTGATTATTATCTACTGCAACTCCTCCTCGAAGATCTTCCGTTTCGGTTTCTTTAGCTTCGGTAGGAGGAATTTCTAAGGTAGTTGCTTCAGGGTTCTTTTCTAATCCCTTAGATGAAGAAGTTTTTGCAGTTTTTTTCTTCCTTGTGAATAAGGTTCAGCCTTCACTCCCTCTTCAATTGTTGAAAGGCTAGCCTCAGTTTCTTTCCTCTTGGTTTTAGTTCCTTTTTTATTTTCCAGCTTCAGTTTAATGGAAGAGCTAGCACCAGATGTATTAGCTGTTTTTTTCTTGTTCCCTTTCCTTTTCGAAGGCAAGTGACTATTAAATCTATTGCGCACAGGAAATATAACTTTGTTGTTAAGCGCAAGAAACCTCTTCATAACAAGGTTTGGGTTAGGTTGCTCCATTGAATTGTTGGGGAGGTTGGCACCCAAGGAAAGCCTCCACAAATGATTGTTGATGAAATTAATGGGTTAAAATACTGAATGAAACACATTGCCCCATTTATTTTCTGCCCATGTGGCCAGGTGAGCAAAGATATCTTTCGCATCATTTTATTGACTTTCGTACCTCTTCAAAATTCTTAAAAACAATGACGATATATGTGGGAAAGCATATTTCAGATATAAAAGATAAAAGTGAAAAGACTTACTGTTGCTTCTCCAAACAAGTTTAAGTTTGGAAGGGTTCACCTCGGATATTTCGTTACCATTCTCCCACATTCCAGATATAAAGATAAATCTTTGTTTCCAAAATTTGTCAGCTTCAAGTAGATCATTGATAACTTTGAAGTCATCCACCAGTGTTAGGTAGTAAAATGGTAGTATTGGTCACTTCGAAAGACCATACATGGCAAGGAAATCCTTAATGGAGAGAGGAGTTTGGCTTAATCTCGAAGCCATAATTACTGACAAGAGTGTAAACCACAGATTCAGTGTTGCTTTTGTAGGAGAAGGTCCAAGATTTTGAAGTATTGCACTATTATCGGATCTAGTGGGAATTGAAGACCCTAGTTGATGATCTCATGGTAGACCACCAACTCATCTGCTCCACAATCTAGAGGAGTCTCTCCTTCTTTTGGAAGTTGAAGTGTAATGTTGTCTTCCATTCCCCATTTTTTCTTCAAATGATCAACATGAGCTTCGTTATAGTGAATGTACGGCACATTTTTAGTCTTATGATATATTCGGGGAGGAGTGGTTTCAAGTTTACACTCATTGAGGTAGCAACATCCTCGGGAGTCTCAACTGGAGCTTTATTTTTCTTTCTTCTTCTCTCTACTGCTCCTTGTTTTAGAGGCATCATCTTCTGTGTCAAATGCAAATTTGATTGTGTTGCTTCTGAATTAGCCTCTTCCTCAAACGCTTCATTTATTAATCGAGGAGGATTAGGGTTTGAGGTTGGGTTTGCTTCTTAAGTATGCGATGGAGTTTGTTGAGACTCTGTGATGGTCTCAACAATATCCCTCGGAGGAGGATATAATAGTGTAGGGTTATTGGTGTTGTTTTGTGAAGAGATGACAGCTTCGAAGTCTCCCATGGCTATGAAAGTTTTCTTTTGTTTGAAATATTACGAGGGAGACGACCTTCTGGTTTAATCTGAGGAGTTACCTTACGTGATGTTCGGAGAGGACCAGAATTGGTAAATGATGTAACTTCTTCTGGACTTCTTTGAGTAAATGAGCTTAGGACCTTGCGTGATGTTCGAGGCAGAGCGGACGAAGATACTGAAGAAGAATTTGAAACGTTCGTTGTTGAGATTCCGGGGTGGATAAAGCTGAAAGTGCATTGGGTTAAAATTACTGTAATACGTGATTTGAGTAAAGAATCGAGGAGAATCGCTTATCACCAGAAGTATGAATCTTCTGGTGAGAAGTAGCCAAGAGATTGGGTGTTCAGATGAAGGTAGTTAAGGGTTCACTGGCTTGGATGAGCTCTCTCTCACTAAAATTTGTTTGTAAAACACAAGTAATGAGAGATATAAGAATTTATAGAAGAAAAGGAAGAGAGAGAAGAGTCACAAAAGTGGAAGAGGTGGTGAGAATGACTTGGTAGAATATCAAGTGGTTGCTTGTAGGAGAGATAATTTGACACCTATCAAACTGTCAGAGCTAGTGGCACGTCTAGTGTCTAGTGTCTAATGAACCATCGCACGCGTACCACACCGTACCAAATGTTTCTGACCGTTATGAGAAAGCCAACTCATGTTTCTACATATAAATGTTTGAAGCGCTAACAAAGGCTTAAGCTAATGTCGAGGTGAATACGCGTACAAGTTTCTTTGAGGATAATAAGTATGAAGTTAAACAATTTTAAAAGTGATTTACTTCCGAAGCAACACTTATAAATGCATTTGTTTGAAGACAAAATATATTCGAAGCATATTGAACTTTGGTAAAGAGTATTTTCTGCTTATTATGATTTTCGAGGATAACTAGTTCTTATTTATTATATTTCATAAGAACTAGGGTGCTACTGATAAGATATAGAATATCGGAGGTTTAAATGTAATAAATTAAAATATCATGTGACTGATTGTATAGTTGGAAGATAGTTAAAATAGTTTTTGGATTATTGAATAACCAATACTAAGTCTAAACGGCTAAGGCGGTAAATAAAGCATACGACATTTTCATGAGCTCAATCTTCTCTTTCACATTTATTAACTCTCTAAAATCAAACTTTCTTTTTCTCCTAAAAACTAGATTTACACATAACAGACGCGACTACCGGATTTATACATACCAGACGCGACTAGCGTAACATAAATTTTGTCCTAACAAATGTTTAGGAAATCTTTTCATAACAAATGTTTGCATCGCTACAGTACATGTGACAAAGGTGTGCATAACTGCTGTATGCTAGCATGTTCTGCCGTTTTGTATGCGTGATCCCGTTAAAACTTTCGCATGATCCGTCAGAAGTGGCCGTAAGTGTCCAACAAATGAAACGATAGTTGTCAAAACAGAACCCCACAACGATTCTGACATTATATTTGCTTCCCTCATAAACTTTTTAAGCCTTAACTAAAAGCTACCAAATTGTACATCTACGAGCACGTTTGATATTACCTGATAAATAATGTTGTAGAGCTCAGAGATATAAACAAAAGAAAATCAATTTATTAGGTCAAGAAATAGACAATATTAGGGCAAACCATATATTTGTCTACGAAAATCCAAACATAATTTTAAGTTTTAGCCACCACGGGAAGTCATCACGGAAAATGTAAAGTACTGACCACTGAGATACAAACCATCATAAACAACAAAGACAAGACATCATAAACAACAAAGACAAGACATCATAAACAATAAAGACAAGCTAATAGGTACAATCCATTTCACATTGTAAATCATAAAGCCCATCACCTCTCTCTTTATTTCTCATTTGATAATGGAAATCCCTCAACAAGTGTGAATAGATAGATACTCTCTAATAGCATCACCTTTCCAAGCATCATTGGTTGATCACAGAGGTTGGTATGGGACGTAGCCCAACAAACTCGAAAAGTTGGTTACTACGTCGTTGCATCTTGTCAGAAGGCTTAACATCTGCTGCGATATATCTATGCTACTTGTTGAAGATGAACCAATTTGGGCTTTCATGTTTCGAGGATTTTTGGGTTCTAATACTTCACTGTGATGATGCAAAGGTTTTGGTGTGGTTTTCGCAAATTGAGAAGGAAGAGGAAGACGTGTTGGGAGTGGAGATTGTGAAGGAATCAACTTTTGAAAGTTCTTATTACTATAATCTATTGTAACAGAAGGTCCACTAGTCTCCTTAACACCGCCAGTGTTGTTTCTATCAACGCTGAATTGGTTTTCTCCTCTAACATTACTTTCTTCCTCGCCCAGAACGAATTTCACACGCGGAGTACATCGACCACTATTACTACCGGCTATGTTGTCCTCGGATGGTTTCTTCAAGCATGACTTTAGCTGGATCCTCGGCTGCTGGGGAGGAATTGGAGCCGGCTGTTCACTTGTTGATTCCTTAGTCTCCGAAGATATGCTGGCTGTGGCTGTAACGGCTGTGGCTGCAGCGGCTGTGTTGTCATCTTCTACCTCGCGCAATTGATATCTCACATTAATATTGCCAAACAAAGAACTATTTTTTATGGCATATTTATACGCAGTAAGTGCATCAGCTTTGTGCATGTATACGACTCGGCATGTTAATGATTTCCAGAACACACGTAGAGCTGACTGGTCCAGTGCCCCGAAACGACCAAACCTTGCCTTCAACTCCGCCGAAGATGGAAGAGAAGTACCAGGAGGGAATTTCATCATTAGCATGGTGGGCTCGGCTAGTTTGGTTAATACCTCCTTTTTCTTTATCGGTTGTGGTCGAACAAACTTTTGTGACAGGCTTGTATCAACTTGTTCTTTTTCCTCTGCTTTTGGAGCATCTACAATCCTCTGAGCGCTCTTCTTCTCAGCAGCCAATGATTTCATCTGGTTAATTTTCTTCATCCTCTTTGCCGCAATCTCTTCCTGACGGTCAGATGGGAAGCGTTTCCTCCCCGCATTCACCAACTTATCAGGTCTAAGCAAAGAGGCCTTTAGTGGTTTGGGTGGGGTCATATCTTGGATGCTCTCACTGCCAGAAGCTCCAGAGCGAGATTTAGGAGCATTGACCTCGACAGCCTCTGAGTCAGACGGCGGAGATAGAGGCAGGCTTTTTTGAAAAACAAGGGACCTGAATCGTAAAAAGAAATGCCGAACAATCCCACCGGCGTGTCTGTCTTTACCATAAAATGGATTAAGAGCATATGCTTGCAAATTATGCAGCAGTTGTGGTATCTCCGCTGTCGGGAGTATTCTGGCAGAACTGAACAAAGAATCTTTGGAGTTGACATTTTTCCTCTGGAGAGCTGCCCGAGAATCCGATGAAGAAATCAGGGCAGTTTTTGCAGGTTTTGCAGTTTTAGTCTCTACAGAGGACAATTTTTTCTTCTTTTGGGAAGAAGTAGAGATAGACTCTGTAACTGTTTCATTCTTCTTTTTCTTCTTCGGCTCCAAACCGCGGTTCTCAGAATTCACTAAAGGCCGTTTCATGATTTGAACCCTTTTAACTCCTTCACCAGCATTTATTCCATTCAAGCTAGTTGCTTCAGTCAGAGAAAGAGGACTCTGACCATCCTGCATTTGTTTCAATCCCTGCCCTTCAGCCACTTGTTCTGAACTTAACCCAACTTCCTGAGAACCATCAATCACATTTAATTGTTTTCCACTCTCGTGAAAATCAAGGTTGATTGATGCTTCTTTTGCTTTGCTATCCCCACCATTGTTGCTTGAACTGACTACTATCTCTGCAACTTGACGTCCTCTCTCGTTAGCTTCTAATGGAGACAGATCTACATCTGAAGTGGCAGATTGGCGTACACCAGGACCATTAGAAGGCAATGTCTGACCTGCATCTTGAGTAACTGCATCTCTATTTGAATCTGTAGCATCATTACTGACAGGCACAATCATATCCCTATACCGTTTCACATAGTCCCCAGTTGAAAATCCCTCTGCATTTGGTGGTGGAGAAGCTGAGAAACTTGCTTCATCCCTACGCTTAAAAAGATACTTGTCTTTTTTTGGAGACTCTTTAGCTTTTGACGTATGTTTAGCGCACTTTCCATCACCCAAAGCTTCAGCTATGACCAGTGGACCACTCAAAGGAGCTGCAGATAGTGAGAGACCCATTAAAGCAAAGGAATATCTTGCTGGTGTGTTACAGATAAAGACTAACTTCTTTGACACCAATATGATTAATTGGAGTAAGTAGAGTTGAAAGTTTTTTGAAGTACTAAACAAAAAAGGAGAAGAGCCAAAATAATTAGCTACTAGACAGCAGACATGCTATAATTTGGAACTGAACTAAACTACTAATATATAAAGATGTTTTAACAGATAAAGTTTGGTTCAGTTTCTAGTAGAATAGGTTCATCTGGTTTAATATTTATTTCTATACTATAATTTACTAAAGAGATGTCATACTCATACATACACATAATCAGATGCAATCAACCAATTTAGGTTAAATGCAGTATTTGCATTAAATATAAACACTAAGTTTCTTAGTTTAGGTTCATTTCTTTCCAAACCTAAACCGAGAGTAAAATTGAATGTGTTGGTTTTCCCCAAATCTAAATCAAGAACCCAGTCAGAATGCATGTGCTTCAGATTTCCATATAACCTGATATATGTGCTCTACCTACACTTAAGAGTAAACAACTACAGTAACATAGTTAAGAAACATACAGGTATGTCCATGTTAAAAGAGAAAGCAGCCGTTCAAAATTTCTAACTAATGATAACTAAAATGCAGTTAGATGTAGCTTTTGACCATAAAACACAGCAAATGCATCATTCAACTATACATCTCTGCCGTGTGTGGTGAGATAAATTAACTCTTTGGAAACGTAATTAAAAAAATATATCTACATACATAAAAATCATAGTTGTTAGTATCGCGCGGATTCTAAACCCCCAACGATACGTATCTTATTATGTATCGCTGGGTTTATGTATCTGGTATTGTACGATACGATAAGTATCGGCGATATTGTATTATCGTCCGATTATTTTTTTTTCAGAATTCAAAGGTTTCGAGGAAAAAAAATGGAGAACTGAGTTAACTTACATAATTTTTAACTTAAATTATAATTTAAAGGTAACTGTCAATGTTTAACTGTCAATAAATAAACTGTAATAAATCTCTAATTCTATAACCTGTAAATCGTAATTTAAACTGCTTCAAGCATGAGAGGCGCACGCTATATCAGAACTATGCATGAAAATACAAACTATGCATTACTGAAACATGAAAATACAAATTAAATGACACTCTCTAACCTATGCAAAAATGTTAGTTTAAACTTGATTTCTAAAATTATATACTTTCAAATCTTAAACTAACTCACGGAAAATGTTTTGGCCTTTGAGATACAAGGAAAAAGACTATAAAAGAGTGAGAGTCACTCCTATTGAGCTAAGAACTATTGTACAATATATGTTTTATATAATATATATATATATATATATTGAATAGATCACACGATACGATACACGATTTGACAACTATGTATGAGATACATACAGCAGTGTATATCATTAGACACGGCCATTTTAGATATGCACCAAGAGATGTATCATGTAGGCAGTAGGCCTAAAAATGACAAGTACGGTAAGAAAAATACAAGGACAATGACAACTGTCAAATCAATTATGCTAGTAATGAGGAAGCGAGCATCAAAATAACAGGTCAAGAACCAGAAAATCAAGGATACCTCGTGTTGGATCTTTATAAGATTGTTCTGCTGCATTAAGTGAATTCTGATAAGGGTCTGAGCGCTGCAACCCAAAAGCTTGATCATAGGGCTCGTCAAACTCCTCATACACAGCTGTGCGAAATGCAGCTACTGTAGCCTTGTTCTTCAGGAAGTCAATGTCTTTCTCGCGATCAACTGTAGGCGCCACTGCTGATTGTTTTAAGAAATAAAGAATCTGTTTAGGCAGAAAACTTTCCCTTGCTTTGCTAATCTGATTCGCACCGTAAATCCATCCCGGATCAAAATCGGGCACGTCAACATGAAAGTAACCCGGAACATTAGCAGGTCGAAAGTTATTCGGATTTCTGCATTTACAAGCGAGACCAAGACCGCACCTCCTACTTACCTCATCCATGGCCTCTTCCACAGCTTTTACAAAACTCCTAGAGCTTGTTTGTTGAGATTTCTCAGCAAAATGAAGATCGAAAGGGATTAATTCAGCAGGATCAAACCACCCGTAACTACTGTCTCCATAAAATGCAACCAATACATAACCAGGCCTCCTTGTTCGCCGAACAGAGGATGATGCAGAACTTTCATTAAATATCTGACCTGGCCACCATGGGTGCGACTTAACTTTTCCCCACACCATATCGCCTACTTCAAACCCATAGCTTAATGCCATAGATATTCCACTAACCTTACTATCATTTGCAACATAATCGTCGAACTGCGACAACAAGGAGCTATAATTCTCTGTCTCTACCACAGTATTCCTGTCAGCTTTCACTATACTATCCTGCTTCCTCTCATTTTTCAAATAATTTCTATCAAACTCAGCATTTTTCACTTGAGAACGATGATTATCCAATTTAATTCTTTCGCTCTCATTCGCATCATTGAACTCAAAAGCACTAAATTTCATTTCCGTTTTCATACTAGCATCGCTAACCTTTGTAGATCTTTCCTTCTTAAGAGCCCTAAAACCAGCATCACCACTTTCACTCTCGGTCGCTATCCAATCATGCTCCATCGAGAGAAAAAAAAAACCTACCTTAACCACTGGTTACACAATCATCACTACCCTACCCATGAGACGTATTAGTATCACGAATCGTAATCCGTTTCCTATCGATGTTAGAACCAGATATCATCAACGCAATCAAAGAAAAGAAAAGGAAAACCTAACGAAAGTAAAAAAACCCTAGAATTGGAGAAGTGGAACGTACCTGTTGATATTGTCTGGCGACATCAAATCGAGACTTTGAAGTTATCGATAGGCATCCAAAGGCGAAATGGGAACAAAATTAAGGGTGTTTGGATGGGAAGAAAAGGTAAATCAGAGTGAGTAGTTATCAAGAAAGGAAAATAGAGCGATTTGGGGGTTTAAACGATTGTTACACAGCTCCCAAGTGAATTTCGATTTAGTCATCATTATTAATTAGTATTTTAATTAATATTCAGGATTACTAATTTTTCGGTACAAAAGTTCTTTTAGACCATCCACAGCAGTGGGGATATTTCATCTCTCAAAAGCGCGCCACATCAGCGCCACATCAGCATACTCTCCAAATAACTCTGCAAAAATTCACACTCCCCACAGCAGTGCATATTTCATCTTTTCAGCATACCCCACCATATTTCTCTCTCTTCCACATCATTCTACCATACAATATCCTACCATATATTTTTATTTATCTTTTTTATTATTTACTATATATTTATATTAAAATTATGTATATTAAAATAAATAATTTTTTTAAATTAACATAATATATTTTCTTTACAAATAAAAACTATAAAATTGAAATAATTAAAAATATAATACATAATATATAGTATATTTAAAAATCAAAATTAAATATAAAATTGGTTTGATTTCCGAAAAAGCTTCAACTTTTAATAGAATAAATAATTTACAAATTTAATAAAATATATTATTGATCACCTAAATTTATTTGTTTAATTTTTATTTACCAAACTATTACTTAAATTATCGATGATTTAATTTTTTTAAATGTAACTATATCAATAACATTATGAATTTTAATTTTTTTAAGTTTTGTAATGAATTTAAAACTTTTAAATCCAAATTTATAGCTTATTATGTTATTATCTATTTTTAAACCTTTCAAATTACTATAGGGTTATGTTGTTGTATTTGCTTTATTTCCTTTGAGCGCTTTAAGTTATTTATGTTATTTTATTTTCACGTGTAATGCTATTATATTTGTTTGGTGTTCTTTTTAAATGTTTAATTATACATCTACCAGGTTACAATATCGTTTTTTTGATTCCGAATATTCTTGTTCGTGACCTCCCGCGTGATCTGAGACAAGAGGTAGAACATCCGTATTTCCTTGAAGTTGATATGTAATCACTCTTATATATGTTATCCGTTGTTCTATGTTCCTTTGAGTAATGTTAGTACATTTTCTTAAATGAAAGTATAATTGTACAATAATATTGAAAATAACACACACTAAAATTAAATATTGGAATAACATACAAACACGCACACATAAAAACATAAATTGTTGGAAGCACAAACACGCACACACAAAAACATAAATTACTGCAACCACAAACACGCACAAATTAAAACATAAATCATTGCAAACACACACACATTAAAACATTAAACCTTGGTGAAGTTGAGCAACTCAGTCGAGGGTTGTTCCGAATCTAGCCCAAATGTTTTTGACGAGATCATTCTTCAACTGAATATGTAATTCTTTTTCACGCAATCCGGCTCTAGTTCGACCTTGGACATGCATTCCCAATCGAGGATGCATTTCAGTTTGGACAGTGAACGATGTGCTTGGTCCAGCACTTCTTGCCGGTTCGAAATCGATATTTTCCCAACTCCGTGAATATGAATGTCGTTCATTATCAACTATCATGTTATGCAAAATAATGCATGCTTTCATTATTGTACCCATCTTTTCGAGGTTCCATAGTAATGATGGACGATGGATAATGGCAAATCTTGCTTGCAAAACTCCAAATGCACGTTCCACATCCTTCCTGCACGACTCTTGCATCTTGGAAAACAACTTAGCTTCATTGCCTTGGGGCATTTGAATTGACTTGACGAAGGTGGGCCATTTAGGATATATTCCATCAGCAAGATAGTAACCCACATTGTATTCATTGCCATTCACATTGAAGTTCACTGTCGGGGCGACACCGTTCTCAATATCATCAAACAATGGTGATCTATCTAGTACATTTAGGTCGTTTAAAACACCTGGCATCCCAAAAAAAGCATGCCATATCCATAAGTCTTGTGAAGCCACTGCCTCTAGGACAACTGTTGCTCTGCCCTTGTGTCCATTAGTAAACTGCCCATGCCACGCCTTAGGACAATTCTTCCATTCCCAATGCATGCAATCGATACTTCCAAGCATTCCCGGGAAACCTCGGTTTTCACCGACTTCTAGTAGCCTCTCCAAATCAGCCACATTAGGTGATCTTAAGTATTCACCTCCGTAAAGCTCTACTATACCCTCGCAGAAATACCGAACGGAGTCCTTTGCAGTTGTTTCTCCAATGTTGATATATTCATCGCAAGCATCCGCGGCATTACCATACGCAAGCATGCGCATGGCAGCTGTGCACTTCATGATACTCGTCAAGCCAAGCTTATTTGCAGCATTATCCCTTTGAGTAAAATAACGCATGTGATTCGTCAAGCCTTCTACAATACGGAGAAACAAGGGTCTCTTCATGCGAAACCTTCTTCTAAATTGTTTCTTAGTGTATACACATGGTTCGTCGAAATAGTCGGACATTATCCTCCGATGAGCAGACGGATGATTTCGGGGAATATATATTCTTGTATGTTTATTGTTTTCCAACCTTTCAAGCTCTTCGAGAAGCTCTCTTTGCTCTTGGAACATGGCTTGCTGGATTTCCCATTCTGCTTGCACCTCCTCAATTGTTTCTATGTAGAAATCAAGTTTTGGTGCCATTAAAAGAGTACAAGATATGAAGAAGAAGATATTTCAAAGAAAGTTTGAGGATCAAATATTTGTGTTGATTTTCATACGATGCTGAATGGCCTATTTATAATCCAATGTTGTCTCCAAATTCCAACGTGGGTGACTTGTCTCATCATGCTAAAGTTTGTGGGTGACTTGTCTTATCTTGCTAAAGTTGCTGGGTGACTTGTCTTATCTTGCTAAAGTTGCTGGGTGACTTGTCTTATCTTGCTAAAGTTGCTGGGTGACTTGTCTTATCTTGCTAAAGTTACTGGGTGACTTGTCTTATCTTGCTAAAGTTTGGTTCGTGACTTGTCTTATCATGTTAAATTTAGCAAGTGCCTTGTCTTATCTTGCTAAAGTTGCTGGGTTACTTGTCTTATCATGTTAAATTTGGTTCGTGACTTGTCTTATCTTGCTAAATTTGGTGTAAAATTTCAGACAATGCATTGTATTATTATGCCATTCAATAAGAGTTCGAATGGAAACCCCAATACGAAAATACAAAAAATACCCTAAACTAATTAAAATTCGAAATAAAATATAGTAAACGACTCCGGATGCCCAAAAAACGCCATATGTCACGAGCGTAGCTGGTGATTTGTAATCGTGGCGTCGTTCCCTTCGAAATAAGGTGTTGTGGGTGAAAAACGGACAACATTTGTATATTTCAGGTTTCGAAGGATAACAATTAAAATCTACTTGCGTTTGTGTGTGCAAATAATTCAAACCATGTCTTGTGGTTGAGTTGCATTTGAATTTGAATTTGAACTTGAATTTGAATTTGAATTCAAACTCAAATTCAGACAGCATTTGTCTATTTCCGGATTCCAAGGATAACAATTAAAAACTACTAGAGTTGCAGCTAGTGACCAATGAATTGTCATCTCATGTCAGACCATGTCTTGTGACCAATGAATTGTCATCTCATGTCAGAAGTTAACAAGTGGGTGAGTTGCATTTGAATTTGAATTTGAACTTGAATTTCAATTTCAATTTGAATTTGAATTTGAATTTGAGTTTGGACACCATTTGTCTATAAATAGGGGCTTGTATTTCTGTATTTGGACACACCAATATTTTGAGCTTCGTGTCCTATTGTATCACTATTTCTTAGTCTTTTCTTGTTATATTCATGGATCCTTCAAGAAACTATAATTTCTATCCTTCAAATTCCCGACCACCTTACCCTAGACCTCAACGTCCTGAAAATCTTCAACCTAATGAGTGGAATCCTAATGTTGCTGCTCAATATGGCATGCCTCCCAATTTCTCCATTCAAAATCCCTACAACCAACCTTACATGCCATTTGGATACCCACATATGGCCGGAAATAGTTATGTTCCTGGTCATATGAACTACCCAAACACTTATATCCCGGAAATGCCAGAATTTTCAACCCAAATATCTCTTGGAGGAAGTGAAGGGGATACCCCTACTAGTAATGTACCTCATACTAAAAAATCCACTACTAAAAAACAGTATGGGGTGTGGAGTACAGCGGATAATAAATCTTTACTGTGTGGTTTTTTCCACCATAGTAATGATAGTGTGATTGGGACAAACCAATCTGGTGGAACATTTTGGCAAAAAGTTTCAGACTTTGTAACTGAAGAGACGGGAATTCCAAGAACCCAAGGACAAGCTAAAAGTCATTATCAAGCGATCAATAAACAAATTTGTATTTTTGTTGGTCTTTACGGTGCTGCATGTAGAAATAAACGTAGTGGTTGGTCTGAGGATGACTACATTAATGAGGCTTTAAATATGTACCAAGAGTCGAATGGTAAGAAGTTTCAGCTACTTGTAGAGTGGAAGTTAGTTCGTGACCAGCCGAAATATATGACAGGAGCCCCTGAATCTGGAAGTAGTGGATCCAAGAGAAAGAGTGATGGTGACTCGGTTGATTCCACATATGTACGTCCCGAAGGTAGGGATAAAAAAAAAGAGGTAAAAAAGTTGTAGCTACGGACCGGTGGGAGATTATGCAAGCTACTCAAGATGCAGCAATTACTTTACAAAAAGAGAGGATTAAACTAATAGAATATCAAACTGAGTCGCTTAATGGATACAAACAAATATTGCAACAACAAAATAAAGTTGAGATGATGAAGTTGTTTATGGAGTTGCAGAATAAAGTTCGTAATCCTATTGAAGAGAAGATGTTTGAAGACTTGATGAAAAGTATAAATTCGGAGTAACATGTTTGTCGTGTGTGTTGTTTTCAATTGTTGTCGTGTGTGTTGTTTTCAATTGTTGTCGTGTGTGTTGTTTTCAATTGTTGTCGTGTGTGTTGTTTTCAATTGTTGTTGTGTGATGTTTTCAATTGTTGTTGTATGCTCATTTCAATTATTCTCATTGTTGTTTTCACTTATTGTTGTTGTGTGATGTTTTCAATTGTTGTTGTGTGATGTTTTCAATTGTTGTTGTGTGATGTTTTCAATTGTTGTTGTATGCTCATTTCAATTATTCTCATTGTTGTTTTCACTTATTTTCGTTTAATGAGAATGATATAAATGTTGTCTTTTATCTATTATTTATAGATCTCAAGAAATTATAAATCATGGTATAATTTATATATTTTTTTAACTTACAAAAATGTTCGGAAAATTGTTTCGGAAATACAAAAACTTAAAAAAATTCGTATCCGAATCAGTCAAACGAAGTCTCTATTTATAGATCTCAAGAAATTATAAATCATGGTTTAATTTATATATTTTTTTAACTTACAAAAATGTTCCGAAAATTGTTTCGGAAATACAAAAACTTAAAAAATTTCGTTGTCCGAATCAATCAAACCAAGTCTCTATTTATAGATCTCAAGAAATTATAAATCATGGTATAATTTATTTATTTTTTTAACTTACAAAAATGTTCCGAAAATTGTTTCGGAAATACTAAATAAATAAAAAACTCAAAAAAATTCGGTGTCGGAATGAAACGAACCAAGTCTCTACTCGTAGATATCGAAAAATTATAAATAATGGTATACTTTTTTAAATTTTTTAACTTACGAAAATGTTCCAAAAATTATTTTGAAAATACTAAATAAATAAAAAACTCAAAAAAATTCGGTGTCGGAATGAAACGAACCAAGTCCCTACTCGTAGATATCGAAAAATTATAAATAATGGTATAATTTTTTAAATTTTTTGACTACCCATTTCTTTTTAAAAACCGTTTTTCTAAAAAAAAAAAAAAAAGAGTTGACTGCAGCATGCCAAATGGCATGCTGCAATTGGTCGTTTAGAAGATGGTTTGGGGTTCATCTTTTGAACCCCAAACCATCTTGGGCTGCCAGCGTGTATGAAATACACGCTGCTGCATATGGTCTTACTGGTGTTATGAACGATCACTTTCCACCTCACGTAAGGCACAATTTTTATCTTATGTAACTATCTAGTATGCCTAAACAGCAAATTTGATTATTTAGGTATACAAACGGTCGTGAAACCGACTATAGTAAATTTTTGTTTCGGTATTGATATAATTATTTTAGAATTTAATTTGATATTTTTTTTTGTGATATTTAGAGTTTTGGTTTGAGTTTTAAAATTCTAATTTTTCTTATGATTTTTGTGGTTGTTTGGAAAGATAGTTATAGGCATATATTTAGTTAGGTGTTTATCTTCGTTTTGGTATGTTTTTTTAGATTTTGTTAAGTTTCGAAGGATTTAGAAATTTGGTATCATTGTTGTTTCCATCAAGTCTTCTGGATTGTGTGCGCAATTTAGTCCAAATTGGGCATACACTATTCGCGATTTAGCCTAAACTTGGTATATAGTATGGCGATTTTTACTGTGTAACTACTATAAATCACCCAATTTGATATATAGTGTGTGCTATTTGATATATAGTGTGTGTTATTTCTATTGTGTAACTACTATGTTAAAAATTTACGCTTATTCAACTCATTTTTTGAAAAATGTGAATACGTATTTGATATATAGTGTGCGCTTTCTATTGTGTAACTACTATGTTAAAAATTTACGCAGAATAAAATTGAAATTATATAGTTGTTTTTACGTGATGCTTTGCAAAAGTGGACATTGTTTCTCTTAATTATTTTACATAGAAATTAGTTATAACAATAATCATCATTTTACGTTATATTACAAACATATCATTATTTGAATCTTATGTTTCATTGTCTTTTAGTGAGAAAGTAACTTTCATAGTGAATAAAATTTTAATCGGGTGTATTGAAAATAATTAACGCAATTTTATCACATATGTAAATAAAAATTGCTTATAACTTATGGCACATATGAATAATAATTTATAGAGCCATCGAGTATTGATTTCCCAATTGTGCTAAGAAGTATCCTCATTAATATAGTATAATAAGATTAAATATAAATTTTAATCAAAATTTATGAATGGTTTATTCAAACAAATATCAAACCATTGGTGAATCATCAAATAATAATGGTTGAGCAAAGAGATACGAGGTTGTGTGTTAATTACAATATATAAAAGGGAATTTCTAAAAAAAAACCACTTTTACTTTGTGAGGTCGCTTATTTTGGATCTTTTTTTTAAGCAAAAGATAACTATATTATCGAAAAATTGAAGTTTTACAAAAGGTACAGGCAAAATTAGAAGCAAATCAAAACAAAAGGCCCTAATTCGAAAAGGGCTTCAAAACAATAGGCCCTAACTCAAACCCCGGTTTACCCAAACCCGACATTGAAGAAACCCTAATAGACAAACTCGATATCCATCCTCATAAAACAAACGGCCCCAAATCACAATCAGAAAAAACCCTAGCAGCTCCAAAACCATAGATCGAGCCATAGCCACCATTTCAACCACCATAGCAGCTCCAAAATCGAGCCATAGCCACCATTTCAACCACCATATCAGCTCAAAACTCCCACAATCCAAAGTTAACCAGAAACGCTCAACTGCAGCCAGGTCGACGCTGTCTCCGATCAGCTTTTCTTTCGAGAAGACGCTACGGGGAGAGGTGCACCAGGCTTCAAACTACAGCCATTGCCCTTCCAAACACACATGCAACCTTCCATCTGAAGTCACAAGGTTGACGCTATCTTCATACAAAGTTTTTCTTCTCCAGAGAAGAGGAGTCAAAATGAAGAGAGGTGCACCAGGCTTCAGAGCTCAGACAAACCCCAAGTCACAACCCTAATCGAAATCAAAATAACCCAAGCCTAAACTTTCCAATGTAGTAATTGCCAGCAACTGAGAGGTCAGTAATGGCTTTCTTAGCTATCCAGTACGCAGCTTGATTCTGCGTTCTGGATATGTGACGGAGAGTCATTCCTGGCCTAATCAGCCTTCTACAAAGGATACCTAAAGGTTCCAGAGAATGGGTATATAAACCATTTGCAAGCATGTTGATTAGAGCCAGACAATCTGACTCTAAATCAATATTTTCCCAACCATTCTGCTTGCAAATGAGGAGCCCTTCAACAACAGTCTTGCACTCTGCTTGGAAAGGGGTAAGTTTCCCAAGAACAAAACATTTTCCCATAATAATATCTCCTTTATCGTCTCTAACTATTAGACCACCACTTGACTCTCTAGAGAAGTGGCACGAACCATCAGTATTGATCTTCAACCTTCCTGAGGGAGGAGCCAGCCACTTCAGGTATGTAGCACTTTTCTTCCTTTTGCTTATAGACTGACAACCCATCGCAGCTCCTGCATTGAAAGCATGAGACCAGTGCTTAGAACGTAATTTATCTCCATAGTCAATAGCCTGAATGACCCTAGAGACTCTATTAACAGCACCCTGGAAATCATCATGGGTGTTGTTAAATTTAGAGTTATTTCTATTGAACCAAATAGTCCAACAGATCACTTGGGGGACTAAGTGAGTAACATGAAATTTACTTTTAGAAAAGTTGAACCAGGTCATTAGCAAATGGTTTAAAGTCATAAATTTAGAAATAGAAACCTTGAACAGCCACCCAAAGTAATTCCAAATGGCCCAGGCAAAGTTGCAGTTGATGAAGAGATGATTTTTCTCTTCACAACTGCAACAAAATTGACATTTAGACACTATAACCAAATGTCTTTTAGAAAGGATACTGTCAATGGGAACATAGTTTTTAATGATTTTCCAGCATAAAAAAGAAAAAAAAATTGGAACAAAATGACTCCAGATCTTTTTAAGAAAACTAGTTTTGTTAAATTTACTTCTGATAACATCTCAAGTATCAGAAGTATTAAAATACTTGTTTTTTGATAACTTCCAAAAAATCTGATCATCCTGATCAGATTTGATCTTTAAAGTGTTTACATGATTTACTTGAGCTTGATTTAAAATAACTAAAAGATTTTCAATGTCCCAACAGTGCCCTTTCCAAAAAGACATAACAGTAGCAGGTAAGAACCAATTATTACCCTGACTTGACTGAAAATGAGGCAATTCATGCCAGCTATCAAGCCAAAAATCTACATTCCCCTTACCAAGAGTCCAACCAATATACTGCTCAGTCATATCTATAACATCATATAGCCTTTCCAGACCATAGAATCAGTAACCTTAAGTCTAACTTTAATAGGGTGAGTATAGGGACAGTAAGTTTTGTGCATTAAGTCAGAGCAAGTAGAGTTATTTTTACGAAAAAGAAACCGAAGTTTATAACTGAAAACCAACTGAATATCTTGGAGCTTTTTAACATTCAGACCACCCTCATCATAGGGTTTGCACAAAGCATTCCAAGAGGTCCAATGTATAGATTTCTCATTATACTTGGACCTCCAAAGAAAACGATTAAAACAGAGGTCAAGCTTGTTAAGGATAGAACTAGGAATAGCACTATTCTGCATCCAGAAGTAAATAATAGGATGCAGAACATTAGAAATTAGGGACAGTCTGCCCCCAAAAGACAAATTTTTAATATCCCATTCCTGAATTTTATTGTGAACTTTCTCAATAAGGGGATAGTAATTCTTCCCTTTATTATTTGCAGATATTGTGATCCCCAAGTAGACAAAAGGAGCCTGTTCAATATTGAAGCCTGTAGCAAGCTTTAATCTGGCTGCACCATCCTGAGAGAACTTTGAAGAGGTAACTACTTTTGTCTTCTGTTTGTTTATAGCTTGACCATTAATCTGCTGATATTTGTCAAGCAGGTCACTGAGTTTGCTGATGGTGGAAGGCACACTATTGGTGAAGATAATGATATCGTCTGCAAAATCTAAACTATGTAACAAATAGTTAGACTTAATATAATATCTCATATTAACATTAGCTTCAAAAAGCATTTGAATGCCTCTGATTAGGACATCCTGAGCAATAATAAAGAGACTAGGAGACATGGGATCTCCCTGTCTCAACCCTTTGCATTGAGGAAAAAACCCAACACTCGGACCATTGATTGTAACAGACACCATTACATTAGTAATTAAGGTATTTACAAAGCCAACAACCCTTTTAGAGAACCCAAAACAAGATAAAACTCTTAAGACAAAGGCATGAGACATTCTGTCAAATGCCTTTGTCATATCCAATTGCATAATAACATTACCCTTGCCAGGCCTTTTATTAATATTATAAAGCATCTCCTTAGCAATAAGAATATTCTCATGAATTAGCCTATCCTTCACAAAAGCTCCCTGGTTCCTAGAAACAATTTTAGGAAGTAAAGTAGCTAGCCTATGATTAAAGAGACTAGAAATAACCCTATTGTAAATAGAACACAGACTTATAGGCCTGTAGTTGTCCCAATTAATAGGATTAGCACCTTTAGGAATTAAACAAATTCCAGTGGCAAAGACTCATTTAGGAACATTACTACCTCTAAGATAGGCATTGATAGAGTTACACATATCAACTTTAATAACATCCCAACAAACTTTAAGGAAAAAAGTGTTAAAACCATCAGTGCCAGCAGCACTGTCTTTCTTCATAGTGTTTATAGTAGACCACACTTCCTCAGCATTAGTAGGCCTTAGCATAGAGAGATTATCAGAATCTGAAATAACCTTAGGAATATTAGAAAAAAACTCATCCTGCATATCCATATGAGAAATGTTATCAAGAGCATTAGAAAAAATAGTTTTAAAATGGGATTCAGCAGATTTAGCAATTTCATTTTGTCCACTTAGCCAGATGCCATTATCCTTGATGCCCATAATAAAATTCTTTTTACGTTGTTTAGATACATATCTATGATAGACCTTAGTATTGCCATCACGCTCATTTAGCCAGGTGTTGTAACACTTTTGCCTCCAGTAGGATTCTTCATCCTTTAGAGCTTGAATAAGAGTATTATTAGATAAAGCAAGACTAGCTTTAGAACTAGAACTGTTATCTCTAAGATGATTTGCCTCCATAAGCTTAACGCCCTCATTAGCCTTCACCGCCTTATTGAAGATATTACCATAGTGATTAACATTCCAATCTTTAAGAGCCTTCTTTAGTCTTTTAAGCTTATACCAAAAGACACTATTATGGCTGCCCTGACAAGGAATATCCCAATTCTGCTTGACAATACTTAGAAAATTAGAATCGTTAGCCCATGCATTTAAGAATTTAAAATTGCATTTGTTGTATTGTAAAACAGGATTATTATTATTAGATAGAGAAATAAGCAAAGGGCATGGTCAAAACAAGTTCTGACCATGTGAAACACCTGAATATTGCCTACAGTAGAGGCCATACAATTGTTGATAAGAGTTCTGTCAGGCCTTTTCCAGCACCGATTATTACTCCATGTAAATCTAGAACCCACGAACCCTGTTTCCTCAAGATTACAAGCTTTAATAGCTTCATTAAAATCTTCAGAACTTCCAATATCAAAAGTAGAACAGCCCATTTGATCATCAGAACTAGTAATAGAATTAAAATCTCCAGTAAGAAGCCAAGGATAGTTATCATCAACCAAAGAAAGCAAATTATTCCAAAGAATCTTCCTAATAGAACGCTAATTTTTAGCATAAACAGAAGTAAAGTTAAAAGATACAATACTAGTGGTAATATCCATATGTAAGAACTGATCATTATTAACCTTGACAGTAAGATTAACATCAGAAGCCCAGAATATCCAGACTTTACTAGAACAATTAGAAATAAAATTAATAAGCCCTATTCTCTTAGAGACCTTCCCCATTTTGTCCATATTAGCCATAGGCTCCTGAATAACCAAGACTTTAATTTTCTCACTTTTAACCATAGAAGTTAGCCTAGATAAGGTAGAAGAGTTATTAATGCCACGAGCATTCCAGCTATATATCTTTATCATTATCAGATAAAGATTTCAACCCTTTCCTCTCCTTCTTCTTCAGAGAGTTAATAGATAATTTCTTATTATTCTTTTTCTTATTTGCAGATTTTATTTTCTGATTAATGATCTGATTAAAGTCCAGACGAGGGGAAGTGACACTGGGGGAAGGACATAGAGAATTTGAACTTGGAGAAACATCACAGCTGCCGATATTTCTCAAAATTGGAGAGACATTACCTGAAATCTGCTTATCAGCACTATTATGAAACACCAAATCCAGTTTATGGAGAGCACCAATGATCTCCTGATCATTCTTGGAGGAACTGCAATCTTCAACCATAATTGGAGCAACCTCAGAAGGATCCTTCTCATCCTTCCCAGACACAACATCTTTAGGAGTAATAACAGATTTTAACTTTCTCGTGTAAACTTTAGTAACTGCTTGTAACTGAGAACTTGTAGGATCTTGAGAAGTATTCATATTGTAAACAGAATTCTTAGAATCATTTCCTAATAAAACATTTGCTTTGTTCAACTGCTCTTTATCTTCTTTCTTATTTTCAGACAACTGCTCTTTATTTTCTTCCTTTCTTTCGATCTTCCTAGAATCTTTAACAATGTGACCCAGATGATGACAGTGAGAACAATATCTAGGAACATTTTTGTAACTGATCCCAATCCAAACACCATCATTTTCACCGAATCCAACCCATAGACTTCTTTTGAGAACCAAAGCAACGTTAATTTCAACCTGGGCATAGCAAGCATTACTTAATGCTCGATTCTTATCCGGAACAACAATACGATGCACAGTACCCAAAGTTGAGGCAAGATCGTGAATGACCGAAACGTTGTACATGAACTCTGGAAGCCTTTCAAACCTTACCCATAAAAGAACAACAGGGCATTCAACATTCTTGTTGAAATCAGGTCCCCATTTCAGAAGCCTCATGTTCTTTCCATCAACAGCTCATACACCTCTTGACCAGAGAAGACTAACATATTCCTTTAGGAAAAATTCAATTAAAACATGGCGCGAGTCAATAGAGACAAAACTATAGGCTCCCCTAAACTTAAACGATTCCAAAAAGTGTTGAAGAGATGATCTCTTAGGAATTCCATCAGCAAATTTTCCAACTAACGTAGTCCTACTTTGCATCAGCAAACGATCCTTAGTCTCACCCGAATATTGAACAGAGATATGTCCAATAGAATCTTTAACGAATTCTGGAGAAGTTTCCTTAATTAAAGGTTTCTCTTTAACCATTTCAGCATAAGATTTCTTAACTGGCAATGTAGCACCGTTCAAACTATTCCTCAAGGCTGGAAATTCTTCTTCATCAATTACTCTGTTTTCCATAATGGAACAGAGCAAATCTTGAGCAGACCGGAAAAAAGAAAAACTGATTGCTGAGAAGGCAATCAACAGGAGACCACCGAATGCCGGAGATAGGGATAAGGTTAAGCAGTAAGACCGAATGCCGGAGATAGGGATAGGGTTAAGCAGTTAGACCGAATGCCGGAGATGGCAGCGGAGGCAGGATGAAAGCCACGGGAAACCTACTGGTTCTTGGAAAACCTACGGGTTTTCGGGTCCATTCAAAATATATTTTATTATCACAATTTCTCCGAAATACAATAGAAATGTGCAACCTAGAAATAATAAAATAGATAAAGCAATGTTAACATAGTGACTTCATGCAACCAAAAAATATTAAAATCGACGTATACTTACTAGAGAAATGTGTTTTCGTTATTAGATTTTTTTATTAAAAAGAATGGAAATATGAGTTAGTGTAAAGATAAAATGATCACATGGTAAGTAAAAATCCATTATTATTATTATTATTATTATTATTATTATTATTATTATTATTATTATTATTATTATTATTATTATTATTATTATTATCAAGTTTAATGCAAAAAATATAAGATAAGAAAAACTCGTAACGTTAAAACATCTCAAAAGAGGTTTGAATGTGCTACACATATTCATTAATGAAGTTGAAAGTAACCGTAGATTAATAAAATAAAAGATATTTTAAAAATACTATGAATCTTGAGCTCAAATAGATCAATTTTCTTGGTTTATTCAACAAAATTTTACATTTCAAAATCAAGAAACTTAAATTATTGTGTCTCGAACTTTTAGCCCAAACTACTTAATTATATAAAACTTATAAGAGATTGAGTTTTCAACTATTATAACAATAATCTAGTTCATAATCCTTATTAAGAACAAGACCCGTTCTTAAAGTAAACATATTCCTTACGGTCTTTATTATTTCAAGAACTATTTTTGGAACTCTAAGTAAGAACATTTTGCAATGAAACTCTAAATACCAAAAGAAAAGACACAAAATTGAAAAATTTAAACCTAGAACCCTAAAATATAAAATGTAAGATACAAAAACAAAAATATATGATTAAATGAAAACCACTCACGTTCCAGTGCCAATGAAACGTCATTCACCTAAACAAATTCTGTTAAACATCATCCTTACGATATAAACAAAATGGATTACTTGAAGCACTAATCAAAACAAAAAGTTGTAAATTGAATCTTAAAATATGTATCAACAATTTGAAGAGATAGGTTTTCCCTGCGATGAAAATGAAATTCGAAAATGAGTGAAAACTTACAATATACATAGATATAAGAATAGAAAAAAAACTAACAAAAATTGAAAAAGGAAAAAAGTTTTACTTTTATGGTTATATTTATACATGGCTTAATTTTTAATATAATTAAAAACATAATGTACTTTAATATTATTTTTTAGGTGGATTTGAGAGAGATACCAATGTTATAGTTTACAAAGCCAAAACTCGAACCGAACCAAAACGAATAGTAAAATTAAAAAATCATAACTCGTATCATTTTAAAAAAAATTCATGAGCTAACTGTTATGCCGGGTCGGTTCGGTTCGGATACCCACAATTTTGGTATAATTTTTTATCTATAATCTCCGTCACGTAACTTTCTAGTTGGATCATATTAAAGTTATACTCGAAACAAAATGACATACAAGTTTTATAGGACCAACATGCTTTATGAATTGACTGACTCGTCTTAAATCACTATATTTTTACTATTACAATGAGAATAATGTTATTTTGGCATCTTAAAAACTCATAATTCTCGACTATGAACATAATATATATTTTTTTGTACCAATTTATTCTTGTTCACTATTAGTATGATTATTATCTTAAATAAATCATTAGCAAGTTGAATTGCTTAAAAATAAATAAAAACAAAACGAACGGTTTCTCTTTCGTAAAAAGCAAGAATCATGATGTTTTAAATGCTAAAAAAACTCATTATTCCCATTACGAGCAAGAAAATGTTACTTCTTGAAATATTATATTTTTGTTTGTTTGTACCATGAGATATTACACTTTTAGTATTTGATCGTATCACGTGATAAATAAAATTATAATTTGGTCGTTCATGATATTCTGTAATAACAATTTTAAGATGCTTGTTTGGACATACTCTTCCTACTTCTAATATCCTGAAATCTTCAACTGTAAAATAGTGGATAGTAAAAGAACTATATAAACTTTAATATTTATTTATGTTCAATAAAAACAGTCGTTTTAGCTTTCTTTTCAACTATTATTTGAACATTTTGTTATACAATATTTTGATCTATCTACAAAGTATAAGAAATTAACACAACCAAATCAAAAAGCTAGTCACCATCGTACTAATCAATAGTCTACTTTTATTTTTGAAATACTAACGAAGGTGTATCTTAACCAAAACTTAATCTAATAATGAGCAATGACTAGACCTAGTACCTAAATGAATTTTCAGATGACACTTACTTAATAAATCCCATGGGTTGGAAACCAGCGCCAACTCCAATGATATTATACATCCGTATATTTCTAATAACATAAACCTATTTTTCCAGTGGTGGTTATCCTTCTAGTCTGACACCAATTGGTTTTTGTTCTCAATAATTATGTAAAAGTAGCACGTATACTTATATGTTCCAACTCGCACATGCTTACTGGATCATATATAGAAAATTCTAATTTTAATTTCAACTTACATATATGTTTTAACATGTCTATGGTTTAACATGGTTTAATAAATTCATTAAAATCAGAGACCAAACTAAACCATAGTAGCTCGACTGCATCGTTTGCTAGTTTGGTCATATCCAATCCATTCTCAACAGTTCAAAAATAAAATTCCTTCAAAAAATCATAGGACATATTTTTTTTAATTGAGTGACTAGGCTAGAAAAAATTAGAAGAAATTTTTTATATTAGAGTAATAAAAACAAAAATTGGTAAGAGCAAGGTATGACTCCATAACTACCAAAAAATATTACACTCTATATATTCTAAGCGAAAATATGGTTATTAACTCACACATGGATATCTATAGCAAGAAAAAAACTCGTATATAAGACTTTGTCAAGAGATTTAGAATGTAGATTATTACAAGATCTAAGAATATCTTCAAACATAAATGCAACAATATAATGTTTAAGGAAAAATTGATGGATTAGTGGACACGTTAAACATTTGGTTATACGCACATGTAGTTCATCGGGCTTTTAGTCAGTAATATAATATTGTATATGCTATTTTGTTTGTAGAATATTTGATTATATTCAATACATATTTAGATTATATGTTTATGTTACGAAATATTACAGTCGTTATTTATATTCAATGTTTTCTCTGAAATATTTCAGTATTTTGATTCATATCTCCAATTTTACATACTCTATTTCTCTGAAAAATATACAATTATTTGGGTCTAGTACTATTTTTATACATTCTTTTCTCTTAATTAATGCTCATTCCCTTTATTCAAAGGCCATGCTAACATTTATGAAGGAATCCTTAAATATGCAATCATAAATTTGGTCTTCTATCATTAATGCTTGCGGACTTATTAAATCCTTCTAGTTTAAATCGACCTGCTTGATTGCTTCTTCCGTTACCACCACCTATGCTCAGTTTTGTCTTCTCTACTCGTCTCTTGTTTGACTCTAAACTGAGGTACATCTTTCTACGCTCTTTTCCTTCCTGATGGGGTACTACAATGGATCTCTACTCGACAAATGAGCTCTGAATCCTTTAACCCATCCTCATAGGTGGAGCTCTGCTCTATTTGAAGATTTTATGGAGACTTTGTTGTCCTGATCCTCATAGCGGGCTTGTGATGATGGATCTCTGCTTCGTCGGGAGCCTTTCTATTTTGACCGTTGCGATCAGCCATTGGTCATAGGGCATTGTTCTGCCCGGTATCTTTATGTTTCTTAGTTGGCCCTCGGAGCCAGAGCTCTGCTCGGTCTGGAACCTTCACGATACTTTCACACGTTCTTTAATTTGCTACTTTCCTAGTTTAGTTTTATACCCGTCTTCTTCCATTTCCCCTCGGTTCGACCATGTGAGACAATGCGGATTCCCTCATTAGGGCACCCCTTAGTTTGGGGATTATGTGTTAAATTACACAGAATGCGTGAATTAAAATAAAAGAATGCTAATTGGAAAAAGTATCATAATAGAGGGGTTTATAAAAATAAATAATGGCATGACGTAAGATGTGTAATTATGATTACACTTACGCATCAGTTGTTATTGGACACATGTCCATTACGTAGTAGTTTATTCTGACAACGAAGTCATTTAATCTTTCAAAATGGCGCTTGGGGAATAGAGAGAACATGTCAATTTATATACTCAAGAGTGACAATTTCCATCCCATCACGCGTGAGGTATTTTTATCTTTGAAAAATGAAACTAAATTTTTAGACGAATGTTTAAACAAAGAATAGTCACTCAAAAAAGGATATCATACCATTTGGCTTGAAGAATCATCTGGAAGTGAAGGAATTAGGCTCTCACTCCTTTTGTTAAAGTTACTTTTTGCATCCAAAAGGTAATTTGAGTTGTCTTTATATTTTTGCTTCCTCTTTATCTTCTTTCGTAACACTGGCCGATGATAACCCTAGCTGTGTAGTTGTGATGCAGCGAACCCTAATTTATTGTCTTGAAGATACACTATTGGGTTGGCTATCATGTTTGTACCTGAATATCTACCCAAATGATTTAATCTTACCCATCCATTCGGCTCATTGCAGTCAAAATGGCCCTTAAAAAGGTTGCAAAGAGGCCTGGGAATTCTGTGAAGACCGTGGAAAAGACTTCAAAAATTCTTTGGTTTTAAAACGTTATTTCGTTCAACTAGCACCCAAATATGGGTATTTGGGTTAACCAGGGTTGTTGATTTTTAGGGCTAGATATGGTTTTCCGAGCAAAGTAACGATTAGGGTTCCAGAGGTTGGTGAACATCCATACCAAGCAAAAGAAAACGAAACTTGCCTTTATACGAAATTATTTGATTGGGGTTTAAAACTACCCTTGCCACTACTGATATGAGATTTCTTTAGCTTCATAGGGTATGCCCTACTCAATTGGTCGCCAATGGGTGGAGAGTATTACTTAGCGTTGTGTTGAGCGCGAAACTTTTAGGCATCCCGATTTGTTTAGCTGATTTACTAGCTGTAGTAGATGTGACAAAGTTGGTCAAAACCCCTTTCTTCTACCTACAGTTAAAAGGGTGTATAAAGATAGTGGAACTCTCCAACTCAGATAAAAACTGGAAGAATTCCTTTATATTTGTATCAAAGAACTGGGAACATGAAAATGAATTTATGCATCTGCAGTTGGAATGCCGATGGAAGACTAAGTGTAAGAAGGATGCTCCTAAGCTTAGTATGCGGTAAATTAGTGAGTGTGTGTTAAGATGCAGGTGAAGGGAGACACCATGAGTGGTGTAATGAGGGTTTACATGAGGGTGAAAAAAATCCCCTGATTCAAGTTGCTAACCTAGCGAGCGAGACGTGGCTTCAGGAGCCGCTTCAACTGTTCACGCGGATCAATTTCTTGAAAGCAGGATTATGGCCTATTCCTAAGCTTTTTATCTCGAAAGACGGCAAATTCACAATGGTAGGAAGTGGAGCAGATGCAACTACTGAACGTCATGGGTGTGGCTAGAAGTTCCCCAGAGTCGCAAAACAAAAAAGGTCGAGAACTCATCCTCTGTGTCCTGCCATAATGAGAATGAAAATGAAGCAGGCACGACTCAGGATACGGGGGAAGTAAATCAATGGATCATAGATAATGCTCCTCTAGAGATGAATTAGATAAAGATCGGACCCGGTCGGTTCGAGATGATAAGGAGGACGTAAAGGACCAGGTGACTTCACTGTAGAAGAAAGCGCAAGTGGTGGTAGATGCGGTTCCACTATCAATTGGGAAGCTTCAGTTAGTAGATGATGGCGAGTTTGATAGGGCTCAGGGGAAGAAGAACTAGGAGGAGATGGTCGCGACGCCAAATGCTGATAAAGAGCTCGGTAAAGCTCCTGAATTAATAGTCCTAAACGAGAACCATGCAGATGTTCATTCAAATAAGGATGCTGAGAGAGAAACTGAGAGGCTAACAAAGTATATCCCAGAGGATATAGCAAAAAGGATGGAGAACTGGGTCAAAACGACGAATGTTCGTCCTTCAACCTCATTAGTGCAAGAGGTGGGGTCCGGCTCGATCACCGTAAATGTGGTAATCCCTGAGCTACCATCTTTGAAAGGGACGGAGGCGGATTTGAAGAAAGGGGGAGCCTCGGCTGAAGAGTTTCTCCCTCCTTGTGTAGTGATGCCACCACCATCGATGTTTATGTTTTAACAGCTGAAATGATTTCTGGAGCCGTTGTTCTACGACCATTTACCTATTAGTGAAATTTTACAGAGGCAAGTAGAGTTGGCTATTGAGGTATGTTTATTCAGATAAGTCTCTCTTTATATAAAATTTGTTAGATGATTAACCCATCTTGTGCTCCATGTGCTTGGCTATATAGATACATCATAACTTAGTGGTACTCTTTTATCGGAGGATGTCAAAAGCAGATTATCTGCTTAGTGGAGACCAGAGCCCATGTATATTGGTTCTGTGAAGTGGCTAATGACCGAGCTGGCTCGGTTCAAGAATGCATATGGGATTGCCAAGGCGAAGAAAGATAAAGCAATTGAAGATAATGAAGGCTTGCGCTAAAATTTGACCACAGTCTAGGGTTTCTTGAGGTCCTGCGAGTCGTCATGTAAGGAATTAACAAATGGGAATGCTACACTGTTAGCACATAACAATGCTTTAATCAAAAGGAACGATGCGGTAATGACACAACGTAGCATATTGCTAGCTCAGAATGTGGCTCAGGCAAAGAGCGCGAGCAGCTACAAAAGAAGACCATGGATGACTTAAACAAAAGAGAAGCCCAATTCTTGGAGGTAGCAATGGAAATGGTGGCACAAAAAATGAAGGAGGCTATAGAGAAGCTTATGTCTTTGAACCTATGGATGAAGTTAGGCTCATTAAGGAAATTGGAGACTGGAGCAAAGCAGCGTACATGGGTTGGTATCGCATCTATCCGACCGGCTCGGCCTGAAGGGGATTTAGTAGCGAATGCGCTAACCACAAGGGGTGGTGACTGATGCTACGCATGTAGGTGCAGAGCGCGCGAAATACGCGTTGAGTGAAAACCCAAAACTTGATGCGGGATACCTAATTTGAAGGTCGATACTTATGTTTAAACATTATGGCACATTTGCAGACTTTTAATCTTGTAACTTGTATTGTAAAACCATTTTTGTTTTTGTTTTTGTTTTTTGTAGACATTGGTGAATTAGCTCTCTAGGAATATTGTTTATGGAATTGTCATGGTTGAAGTTTTGATAACCCTTACTGCATTGCCGACCGGATATTTGATGCATTGTTTAAATGTGCAAGGGGTTGCCTCCATTTTGTGAAGCTAATGGTGACTGATGATTGCATGATAGGGGCTTAGAGCATCTGAGATCATGAATAATGTTTTCATTTCCTTCTTAGTAGGGTCGTGCCCAACCGTAACGAGCAACTCAACTTCTCCCACACACTGTGAGACCTTCCTTTCATATCCCACGAGGGTCCACTGGGTCGGATTGTAGGGTGGGACGTCATTCACGCGGTCATAGTTGGCCTTGAATATGATGTTTGTAGAACTGCCCCCGTCAATGAGGACCCGTGTAACCATTACTCTTCTGATATCCAGGTTTACTGTTAATGCATCCTCGTGCGGCGTGCTGACCCCTCTCAGATCATCATCATTAAAGACGAGATCGACAACGGGATCACGATAGTTATAGTAGTGTAAGACCTCAAGTGCCTGAACCTCATGGTCAATCCTAGCCCGTTTCCTGGAGTTTATGTTATGAGACAACCCTGAATCCCCCCGACGATGGTTAACAACGCTGGTATTCGCAGTTCGTCTGGTACTATCGAGTTTCTGGATACCTTAGACCGTATTTCAGCATTTGTTGGGGCTAACTCTTCATCATTCACCATTTATTTGTGCTCAGTCATATCTGAATGCCCTCCATAATGGTGAACAACCATTGTTGATTTCCTTTATCGACGCCCTTGTCTTCATTGGGTTTGTCCTCCTGTATTTGGCGAATTTCCTCTCTATTCTCAAGCCGACGATAATGATCCCTTCGCTTTATAAATTGGAGAAGCTCCCCGATGTCGATCAATCTCTGAATTTCTTCATTTAATTGTCAGCATTCATCCTCAGGGTGACCGTGATCGTTGTGATAAGTACATAAATATATGTTTGACCGCTTGTAGCTCGATGCACTCATCGTCTTATGAGTTTGATACCTCATTCTTCTCTTTGTTCGGTCGTTGATCACAGAAATAGACTCGGTCAACGGAGTGAAACATCGAGAAATATTGTCCGAAAGGGTGGTGCGCCGAGAATGATCCCAACGAGACCCTTACTCGGTCTTTCTACAGTCATATTGCCCCTCTCTTGGATCATAAGAAGCTCCATCTGGAGGGTCGTCATTGTTTGCATCATCAACTCGTATGAACGTATTTGCTCGAGCTAGTAGGTCCCCTATATTTTCAGTAGAGGTCCATGATCTAGTCGCGTTCATGTCTGAGCTTCTTATTGCCTACAAATCTTTCCCTGAAGGCTCGCCGCAATCCTGCAAAGTCATGAATCGATGTTTTAGGCAAGATACTAAACTAGTCCATCGCGTTACCTTTGAGAGTCATAAATAATGCTCGACAGAGCATGGCATCATCAGGATTGTAAGCCATCATATTGCGGAATTGTTCTAAATGTCATTCTGTATCTCTTGTATCGTCATATGCCTTCATTCTGAATGGGTCGAATTTGCGAGGGAGCTAAGCTTCAAGGATTCTTTCAACAAATGGAGATTCTTTCAGGATATACGTTGAAAGTTTAGTTCGTACTTGATTATACTGAACAACCTCAACCTCATTTGCTTTCTTTGACGCCTGAAGTTTCCCCTCCCGCTGGTGGTTGGGCTCCTTGGAATGTATTTTGCTTCCACTTTTGCCCTCTCATTCACTTCTATCCTCACGCTTGGAGGATCGATCTCTGCGGTTTGAGCGACCATCCTCCGTCCATGCTCGATGATGTGTACAGGCTGAGGTTTGGGCTTTAGCTTTAAATGACTTCACCGCATCGTTCAGTCGAACGATAGTTGCGTGCATAGCTTGCTCTCTAACATCGCGCTCACAAGCTAGTGTAGATGTTGACGTTGCTGTTCGAGTCGCTGAATCATCGTCCCGGCCACAATGTGTTGGAAAATATCGTCTTTCACTATAATTTGGTACATGTTCATTTAATTATAATAGTGTAAGATGTCATATCCTTTTATCATCAATGTCCCAAGTAATTTTGTGATTTTTCAACGGGAACCATCTGTTATAAACAATAGTTATCATGGGAACAAAGCACTAGCTCGTCGTATGAGGGATGAGACAATCACATGTTAAAAAAATCAAAAGGTTTTTGTTACGCGACCTTAGGGTACCCATATTGATAGTAATAATGGAATGGTTTAAATAATGGGGTATCCCAAAATGGGTATTTGACATATGAAATGAATCGTCTCATTCACTATTAACTAGGACTCGATCAATTCTAGAAGCTATGAGGTTTAATGGGTTTTTATTGAGACAAGTGAATTGGAAGCCAAACGAGCGAATATCACTCAATTCACATTGATAGCAACAATAATTGAATTCGTCAATCTCACCCTAAATGAACGAGTCAGTACGTTCCTCGGATTTACGAATAACATTGAAGTCTCCAAGAGTAACCCGTCGGGTATAGTTGCGGTAAGATGTCGAGATGGCCTCCAAGTCAGCCCACAAAGGACAATGCTCAATGCCATCATTGTAAGCATAAATAATCGTGAGGAAGAATGTGACAAAAAAATTAAGACTACAAACTTTGCAATGAATAAACTGAAAGGAATAAGAGAGAATGGAGATTGAAAAGACACTTCAATTTCAAATAAGTCATATCCTACTCAAAAGCTGAAAATAGTGATTAGTGGTATAATTTCATGGAAAGATCCGCTTTGCTAATAATGGAATCAACATTACTCAATTAGGTTCGATCCAATACCCGATTGTATATACAAATCCACTAATTAAAAAATCATCTATCGAAAACCACTAATTAGTAAAAAACTTCATCACTAACATTTCAAAACAAACTTTTTAAAAAGAGGAAAGTACCCCTAAATACCCACTCAACTATGAAATACCAAAATGGTAATTGTTTTTTTTACTAGTTTCATAAAATACCTAGAACCATATTTGGGACAATTATACCCTCTAGGGTATAAAAGGGGTTGTTTGGTTGAAACCCACTTTTTTACACCTTCTAATCAGACTTTTAGGTTCCAATTCCCCCCACTTTCACATTTCTAAATTTGAGGAGAGAGAAACACGTTTCACGAGAGGGAACCCAAAATACTTTTTTAAACCAAAACGTAACCGGCGACAACAAACCGACGACAACTAACCTTCGAAACAACCATTGTCTCTGTTCCGATCTTTCAAGCAACCACCAGCGAGCCTCCAACTGCAACGAAGTATTCGTCGAACGGAACCGTCGACCAATGTCTATGTTCTTCCGTACGCCTTCGAACCGAACCAGGTATCTGTCTACCTTCTTCTCTGTTCGAGTCATATGCGTCGATGTATAAACTTTGTCGGAATACCTTTAATACTCCAGTAGTTAGAATAGTGGGTTGTTTTACATTGATAGTCCATGTTGTCTGACGTTTAATACTTCGTTAGTCAGTAAGGGTATTTCTTACTGTTGCTCGGCCTGACGACCTTAGGTGATAGTTGTGTTGGTAGTGCTGTCCGTCGCCATTGATTTGAATGCGGCCTGGTTGAATCGTAAACGTGTAACGTCGTCTTTCGTAGCTATAAGGCTGCTTATCTAAGCGTTGTGAGTGTACGTAGGTTTGGTATACATCTAGCAATCTGGGTTGCATTATCTATCAGTTTATGTTAATAGTTTAACTGGTTTGTCCCATCGATTTGAATGCATCCTGGTTGAATCGTGAACGTGTAACGTCGTCTATCGTAGCTATAGGGCTGCTGATCTAAGCGTTGTGAGTTTACGTAGGTTTGTTAGACATCTAGCAATATGGGTTGCATTATCTATCGGTATTTGTTAATAGTTTACCTGTCCGACGACATTGATTTGAACCTGGCCTGTTTGAATCGTGAATGTGTAATGTCGGCTATCGTAGCTATAGGGCTTCTATTCTAACCGTTGTGAGTTTACATAGGTTTGTTAGACATCTAGCAATGTGGGTTGCATTATCTATCGGGGTCTGTTAATAGTTGACCTGTCAGACAGCACGTCTGGGGGAGTAGTATATGATTCTGGTCACTTGTAGTAATCTTCATAATGCAGTGGCTGCTTAGTTTTGTTGTTTTAGTTACCATGGTATTACTAACTAGCTTATTATGTAAACGTTAACAGGTCAAAATGACAAAAACAGGAGTATTCTATAGGTCGGGGTTGGTTAGCATAATCAACGTACTGAGACGGGATATAATTAAAGCTGAACACATCGAGGCTGCTCGAGGAACTCCTTTCTATACCTTCCTCAAAACCTCGTACGACTTGAGGAACGAGGTTCTGAAGCTTAAAAGGTTTCACTACTTGATCGAGGCAATTTGTGGTTTATACGATGTTAGATGAAAGGCTTTCAAGATTGGATAAAAGCATGTAAGGCTGACGAAGAAAGATGTTAAGGCGATCTTTGGCCTGAAACACGGTAACGAAGAGATGCCGATGAGAAAATCAGGCGCATTTATCGCTCGGTACGCTGATGGAGCTGAGTTAGATTCGATTTTGATGAAGAAATATTTTTTGAGCCCAAGGATGAGGAGGAGCGGGCCAACAAACGACAAATCAGTTTCCAATGTGTTGATAAAGGTAAATAGAATGTGTTAGAATGTAGTTGTTTTTTAGTTTATGCTGCAGGGTGTTAGCTGTATATTACGTTGGTGGTTGGTTTTATGCATCTAGCAATGTATTGGATCATATCTATCAATGTCGTATTAGGGGCAGATGTCTTTAATTGTTATTGCTGTATGCTTGGTATGATGTTGTTTATTTTTGTAGGAAGTTATCGAGAAAGCAGTCAGTGAAGGAGGGGAGGATGAAGCGAAGGATGTTGCTCGGCTCCTGATACTTTTCATATGCTCGACACTTTTCTTTTCAGTGTCTGGCGACATAGTCGGGTGGACAACAATATTCTACGTGGAGAATCTCGAAAAGATAAACGACTATGACTGGTCTGGAGCCATCTTGGAGAAGCTTCACAAATCACTAGACAAATGTATTAAGGCCGGGCATCCTGGAAGAGTTATCGGATGCGTTGCTTTGCTTTTTGTAAGTACAGTGGATTATGATCAGCATGCCTGTTACGAAACTGTTTTTTTAATGGTTAGTTATGTTCTTTGCAGCCATTTCTGATGGAGCATATTTCGATGAACGTCGACATACCAAGGCCAAACATAATCCCTAGATGTTACAAGTGGTGGGGACTAGAGGGCAAAGAGTCGACATTCGAAATGATCCAGATGGTCAACGAGCTCAGGGACGATGAGGTATGTAACGCACCTATCAATGTCCATGTTGTAGTGTCAAACAAATCGCATACACGTGGTTCTTACAAACTAATAGCAACAATTAATATTAGGACAAAAAAATAAACATATATATCGATAAAAATATCAAACAAATAGCATACCATGTAGCATAACGTCATAACTTCAACATGTTCATGGATCATAACTGTCAGTAATTCGCAGTAGTGATTTTAATATTTTGCTGCTCAATATATATTATACTGTATTTGTTAGGTTGTGGGCGGTGAGTTGGTGTTTTCAGCGTCTGAATGTTTTGTTTATGGAGTAAATGATTCGCGGAGGCAGTGAGTAGCTGCTGGAGAAACAAGCGAACAGAGGAGTAGGAAAAGAAAGAAATCTGTTGCGCACAGAAGTACAAGAAGGAAGGTAGATGACGGAGTTGGAAGTAAGAAGAGAAGACGTTCGATGACTGAGGTTGATGATGATGTTACACTGGGGGAATTCATTGTGGAGAGGAAGGCAATAGTTGGTAAAAGCAAAGGGGAGAGGTTGAAAAACAAAAACAAACGTAGGTCTAGTATTATACCAAGCTTTGGAGTGCTGTCGCAGTCGGTGATGCGTGACAACAACAAGCTGAAAAAAAGAAACCGGTTGCGCCGGTTGAAAGTTGAAAACAAACGGCTAAAAACGTCGCTTGAGGAAAGAAACGAAGAGGTTAGTGTTACCATGTTTTTTAAGTACAGATAACCTCTATATGTTGGTTAAAATGAACATATGAAATGTATAGATTTAGCAAACGTAACTATAAGTTGTCTATCAACGATAATATGCTGTATCTATCATTGTTTAAATAATGTAACTATTTTGTATGCTCGTTTGATTCAGGTGGAAAAGTTGAAGAAAGATTTGGAGGAGCTTAAACACAAGCTGGAGGTGGGAGGTGAAAGAGTGGATGGTGAGGATGACCAACTGCTGTTGACCTTATCAATGCCATTTTGCCGTATTGATGGGGACGATATTGAACCCGTGGATACAAACGTTGCTGAGAAGGTGGTTAAGGAAACACTGGTTTACAGATCTCGGAGGCATGGAAAAAGCCCGAAGAGGAACCAAACAGTTTCTGACACAAAAAAAGCAACAGAAGAAAAGGATGTTCATGGGGAGAAAACAACAGAAGAATAAGAGGAGCTTGACAAAGCTGAGGAAAAAAAAAGGGACGTATCGGAGGAGGAGAAGGAAGAAGTTGATGGAGGGGGTGTTCAATCCGAAACACGTGTTGAACCAATGGAAGAGAGTACTACACTGGAAGCTATTGTTGTTGATGTGTCTAGGAAGCCGAAAAGGACTACAACAACTGGTTGTGACGCTGGTGATAGGAAAGGGGAGGTGGCAGAAGAATTATCACCCCTAACTCATGCTGCCGGTGCGCAAAATGAAGTTTTGGTACCTGCACAGGGACCCAGAGTTGGAAACAACGAGGTTGAACAACAACAGCTGATGGTGGACAGAATTGATTTGTTGGACGAAGGTTCCAACGAAGGAACGAAAACAATGAAACAACAGTTGGAGGAGTTGCCAGAAACCGTAGATCAAGGACAGAATGCGGAGAAAGGTAAGGAGAAAGGAGAAGATGAAATAGTAGTAGCAACTGCCTTGATGGAGATCGCAGCCACAGAACTAAAAGGTCCAGAACATGTCTCTCACAATGTGGTGGAGAATGTGGCTGAAGATGTAAGTGAATGTTAAAATACCTAAGATTCATAAATTGTCAGTAATTATGTTTTGGCTTGTTTTGGAATGCTTTAAACCCTAGGTTGGAAAACGTTTACAGTATCTGGGTTGTTTTTTGTATGAAAAAGTTGGTTTTACAGTATCTGTGTAGTGTAAGACAAGATTTGAATGATTGTCTCAATGAGTATTAGTTGATGCATGTTTGACAAATCAAAAACCCAATATGTATGTAGCCTGATTGATTAAAAATATATAGAATACCGACCAGTCATTGCAAACAAATCGCATGTATGGTAGGCTTAAATAACGTAGTTCTATTTGAATATCATCTATCAATGATAGTTGTGCTAATATCGCAATGTATGGTTTACAATGTTATGTTGTTAGGAAGTGGTAACAGCACAGCCTGAAGACACACGACACTCTAATGTAAAGACCTTGGCATTCACTGGGAGTAGAAAAGCAGCAAAGTGCGAACAACTATCGCAAGCTGTCTCTCCATTAAAGGTGATACAAATTTTCAACGGAGAAGAGCAATCCGCAGAGAAGATTGAAAAAGTGGCACAAGTTGAGCCATCTTCGTACGCAACACTACAACAACAGAAAGCAGCATCTAAGGATCTGATTGTCCGATCGGTTACACCGTTGGCTGACGATAGCTTTGTAGATTGCACTCAATCATTTTATGCAGAAGTTGACAGGGCTGTTGAAAATTCAAATGAGAAGAGACGTATACTGGACTCCATCGAGGAAGAACAAACAGACGTTGACGTAAGTAGATCTTTTGTATTATCAATAAACCTTTAAAAAGTAATGTTAACAGTTTACTATGATGCTTTATTTTAGGTGTCCGTTGATGAAATTCCTGAGTTCAACTTACTTACTCCGACGCAGGTTCAACAACAGCAGACTGAAGTCGTAGATTGGCCGTTCCCGACAGAGACAATGGAACTGATCGATGTAAGTGAGTACGAGAAGGTGCTGACCCTCAAACAGGTAGAACAACAAGAAGATCCAGAAGTATGGTACTTGCCAACAACAGAGTTCTCATACAGGCTTTCCATTAGTGTGTCAGAGATAATGGAACTGCCTAACGAAACTCAAGTTGACTTCAAGGTAATAAGGTTTCAGGTTTAATCTATCATAGTAAACTTGTTAGTCTATCAACGTGTCTCTGTACGTCTAGCAATATTAAATGCAGCATCTATCAATGTGTCAACCAATAAACCGTTGGTTATTCTTTTCAGTAATTGTCATTCAACTAATTTGAGCTTGTAATTGTGATTTGATAGGTAATAGATGCTTGGATATATAAGCTGTTAAAGGATTCAGATTGGAAAGTCCCTGTGAAAGGGTTTGATGATAAGTATTCATTTCCTGTCCCCGCCATTCAAATAATCGGGATTGCAACTGTAAGTTCCAAGGGAATTATTTGTTTTAGATTGGTGACATGTACTTCCGGTATTAATGACTTAATTTTACAGGGAACACTGGCTCTCAAGGGAGATTTTTCTGTCATTGTGGACAACGTTTTTGAAACAATGAAACCAAATACATATGTTGCATTTGTTCCCCTCTGTACCGTAAACACGGCCGGAGTGAACCACTGGACGCTCCTGGTTATAGACATGGATAATGGGGCTGCCATAAGCTACAACCCACTGTTGCCGTGGAGCAAACACATTCGAGATAAGACGAAAAACACAGTCGATGCTCTGGTAAGGAATTTAAATTCCAAGTAACCTATTTTGGTTGTCTATCTAGCAATTTCGAATACTATATCTATCAATGTATATAGTAATACATAGCAATTACTGCTACTCGTTAATCGCATAGTACCTATGGATTACTTGATTTTGCAGCTGACCTATTGCATGAAGAAGAAATACATACCTTATGTAAAAAGTGGATACAAAATAAAGACCGTGTTAAATATCCCACAGCAAAAGAAGGACAACCTTGACTGCGGTGTCTTTGTTTGTAAGTACGTAGAAGACATCATTACAAGAGGGTTTGTTCCGCGGGAATATGGAGAGGAAATGCCGGCACAAACAAGAGCTAAAATATTTAAGCATTTCATGAATGATAGTAACACAAACAAACGTTGGTAGTATGTAATTTATTTTTTGGTACCCATTTTTATGATTCGGATAGATTAGCAATGGGTGAATTAGACAACTAATATGATTTCTGTTGGTAGTAGAAAACTCACGTGTAAAAACACATTTTCACATCACTGTTACATCATTCAGTGTTGAATCTACTAATTTATATATGTTGTATCCTTCAGAGTAGTTTTCTAGTCGTTATCAAAGTTTTTATTATTACCTATCAGGCTTGAACTAAACATCTATCAATGTCTACTTGCTTAACTATCAGAATAATAAACAGGTGGTGTATGTAGATCTATAAGAAATTCTTTTTTAATCAGGTTTAAACCCAAGTAAATATGTATGCCAATGTTTTTATAAACTACCTTGGCATATCCCCCATTCGTTGCATGAATCAATTTCATACCTGGGCAGATGTAGCTAGTATTTTTTATGTTCTATATATGAAAGAGTAATAGTAAGTTATATCGCAATGTCTACCTTATTATCTATCAGAGATTTAATAAACTATCTATCATACTTATATCCAAGTACATAACAATGTCTACCAGTTTATCCACCGGGGTTATAATCAAGTATCTATCGTAGCACGAACTACATATCTGTCAGAATAATTATCTACTATATATGGATGTCCGCATGTTAATTTTTTTTGTTGCGAACCATATAGTACACTTTTACATATCTGTCAGACTAATTATCTAGACCAGATAGGTTTTAAATTTTAAATATAATTTATCTACCAGTGTAAATTACTCGTAAATCTCATATAACATATTAGTGATGCACGAAATATATATATATGGACTGGAGGATATGGTTATTGGTAGATGAGTAAAATTAATTTTTTGAAAGGACTTTTAACCACACCAATTACTCATTAAAAGTAAACGTGTTAAACCTATTGGTTAGATTGAAAGTTGAAAAGACAAAGGTAGATGGACTTGAATGATTACATGCATTAAATAGACGTGTGCCATTAAATTTGTGAAGGTAAGTATGGTTGCTAAATGGGACTCAGCTTTGGGAATTGTGTTTTGCTATAAATAGAGGGTAATACTTGAACCTATTCCTCTCACACTTCCCTGCAAAGCAAAAAAAAACCACAAAACTCTGCCCTAAGTTGAAACCAAACCACCTTCGAAAATGGCACCTTCCTCACCTTTCTCACCACCTAACTCCGGCGACAACGGGTGGTCAACTGACGACTACGTAGACAACAAGGCGTACAAGCGTACCACAACGTCGGAGTACTCCGATGATGAAGAAGATGACTGGTCCGTTTGGTCTGAGGACCAAGAAGACCCATATGGTTAATGGGATTCCTGGTCGTTCAACGACAGCTATGAGTCTGATGAAGAAACACTTCCAACCAGGAAGAGACGTAGGAGCAGTTGCAAGTGGGACAAAGAAGACGATGACAGTTCAGATGAGGCAGACGACGAGGCTTCTGAAGACGAAGATTTGGAAGAAGAGGAGGACGCATCTGGTGAAGACGATTCTGACTAGGTTTGAACATGTTGATGTAGTTTCATGGTACTTTTGGTTTTTATTTTGTTGTTTTTAATGTTTGTTTATGCTTTTTTTGGACTGTAACTTTTACCAACCCTGTGCAGTAGTCTCATTTTTTGACAGGGTTGGTGTATTTGGAAGATCTGTAGCAGTGAATGATTTTATGTTAATGTTTACGTTTGATTGCATTTTCCGTTCTCTACCTTAAACTGGTAACATATGATATGTTGCAGTTGACAGAAGCAGTTTTAATAGCAGTTATCTCATGGAATCGCATTATATGAAAACTAACATATCAGAGTTAGGGTAAAATTTAAAAAACTGTTTATGTAGACCTAATCTATCAGATGTAAGCTACCTTATCTATCAACCACTGTTTATGTCATCAATATATCTGGATGTTAAATAACGAGATGAATCAAGCAGGGCAGATGTAAAGGACCTCGTGAACAAATGTAAGAATGGTATCAGATGGATGTACAGCAAAACAGAAAACATACATTGATGTATCTGTCGGATGTAGAATACATGATCTATCAATGTTACATAGTTTGTCTATCATAGTATAACAGCGTATATAGCAATGTAGCTCTGAATAGATATCAGAGTCTGAGCCAAACAGACATGGTACATGTCAATGTTAAAAGTGTACAAAAACATAAGTCAAAATGATTCTGGTAGTGCTTATCTTTGAGATGAATCAGGCAGGGAAGATGTAAAGGACCTCGTGAACAAATGTAAGAAAGGTATCAGATGGATGTACAGCAAAACAGAAAACATAAATTGATATATCTGGCGGATGTAGAATCCACGATCTATCAATGTTACATAGTTTGTCTATCAAATTATAACAACGTATATAGCAATGTAGCTCTTAATAGATATCAGAGTATGAAACAAACAGACATGGTACATGTCAATGTTAAAAGTGTACAAAAAACATAAGTCGAAAGATAAGGAGTGCTTATCTTTTAGATGTAAAATGTTACAAAAAAATCGGTAAATAATGTTTAGAACGGAGCATCACATGACCTCCTATTATGCCCCGATTTGGAACATCGACCACAACGGGACTGGCTGCTGGAAACTTCACCTCTTGATAGAATACGCTTTTTCCTCGGATGCCCAGGTTGTCTTTTAACGTTCGGGGGCATCACCACGGGCTTTCCATCACAATCTGCAGTACTAGATTCACCAAACTCTGTTATAGCCGGTATGTTAAATGAATAGCTGGACCGGTAATTTTGGGTAGTGAAAAACGGCTCAACCAACGTCATAGGATCCTCGTTTAGAGATGCAATTGCAGCCAACGCATGAGCGCATGGGAAACATTCTTTCTGCCAAGAGCCGCATGTGCATTTGAAATCAAGTATGTTGACCACAATGACTGGGTCTGATAAAACCTCAAAATAAGCGGCAGAAGACTTGCGAACTAACCATGTCCGACTGCATTGTACATTCTCTTTGAACATCTTGTCATACTCGGGGCACAAATGTGTGTTCCAACTCAGGCCCTCTCCTAAACGTCGAGACATTTGAGTCATTAGAAGAGCTCTAATCTGGTCGACCAGTTCAACTATAGGCAGATGGCACAACTTTTTAATCTGGGAATTGAACGATTCAACAGCGGTTGATGCCATTGCCCCATACCGTTTGCCTTTTACATATGCCTGAGCCCATTTTTCTGGTGGCAGATTTCTTACAAAGTTGCCAATACGCTCACCGCTTAGGCGCACAAACTGACCAAAACGTTCATTAAAAAGTTCCACCGTCGGGGCATAAGCACATCTCTTAAACATCACTAGCATATTGTTCTTGTAGACTCTGTTAGTGTGTTCAAGAGCTTTATTCAAGTTCTAGATCAGATGGAAGATACAATAAGCGTGGTAGTCAGTAGGATAAAGAGTTGCGACAGCGTTAATAATACCAGCATGGCGGTCTGAAATGAAAGTTATTTGGCGCCCTAACAGATGAGGTTTTAAACTTTCCGAAAACCAAAACCAGTTGTCTGAGTCTTCACTACCAAATATACCAAAAGCTACGGGGAAGAGACCTGAAACGAATAAGATACAGCTTAAAAACATCACTACATTAACAAACTACATCAAGGTCGACTGGGTAATAATAAACATAGAACAGTGTATGTAACCTAATCTATCACAATCCATAAACTAAGATAGCAATCAATAATAACTAAAATAGCATGGTATGTAACCTAATCTATCAGACAGTGTAAGTAAATCGCAAACTATGTTAACCTATGTATCAGAGTAAATGTATATTGAAACATGTACTGACCGTTGTTTCCATCTTTTGCCACTGCTGAAAGCAACACGCCACCATGCTTCCCTGTTAGGTGGGTTCCGTCAACGTACAGTAGAGGGCGGCACAAATGGAAACCCTGAAGACACGCCCCAAACGCTATAAAACAGCGACGGAAAACATTGCCGGGAGCCAAATCCAGATGACAGTCCGTAGTGATGTCACGACTCTTTAGTCTCTTGAAGTATGGTTTTAGCAATCCGAAAGAGCTATTGCTATCTCCAAATACAACACGACGGGGCTTCTCCAACGCATTCCAAGATAGACGATATGAAATGTCTAAACCGTAGTCTTGCTTGATGGTGGACTGTATAGTCTTAGCTGTTACGGATTGACAGCTCCGTAGAGAATCGTGAATTTCATCAGCAATCAAATCGGACGACAGATGCCTGATTTTCTTCTTTATGAATACGGGACTACACATATGGGTACTGACAAATATTTTAATTGTCATCAAACCGGTCTTAGAATCAACAGAAGCATAAAGCCGCCATTTGCAGCCGTCCAAATCTTTGTTTACACAATAAACGGTGATCTTGCTAAAGGTATTGTGCATGTACCTATACGCAAAACCGTTCTCTAATGCATAACGGGATAAGGATAACCTCAGACCTTGAACACCATCTGGAAAAGACTGTCCAACACCGATGATAGCTTCTGCCCATCCCGTTGTAGCTAGATGTCTTTTTTGGGGGGTTGAAATGGCCAAACAGCTACTGCTTTCACCGCTAGTTCGTTGCATATGAGAGGATTCTTCGAACAGTTGAACATGTTGTTTACGTTTAATGGCGGAGCCCTTATCAGCAACATGTTCTTCGATAAGAAAACTAACACTCTTCAGACGCTCAACATCAAGGTAACATGCCAACCCAATAAAATCGGTCTCCTTATTAAACATACAATTATTCTGAGCACCGCAAGAGTACGTAATGTTGTAGTTGCCTCTAACAAGCCCTTGCCATGTTTGCTCAATGTACTGTTGAAAAGACTCGAAGTTTTCGAATTCGAACAGCGGAACAATAACTGTTTCCGTACCAAATTTGAAAATGCAAACTTTTGGTTTTGACATTGTGTACCGTGAAATGTAGGAGTTTTGGTTAGTTTGTTTAACGTTGGTGTAGAACAGCTGAATGTGTTACTGATATTAGTGAATGGTTGAACATATCTAGCAATATTCAGTAACTAACATATCAGGGTATATGCATCGTGGTCTATTTTCCAACACATATAGAAAACTGTCATAACTAAACTATCAGGGTATATGGAGTCTTGGTCTGCTTTCCTACACATCTAGCAACATATTATAGCTAACATATCAGGGTGTTTGCAGTCAGAGGAAATGGTTGGAAACATTTAGCAATATCCACTAACTAACATATTAGGGAATATGGATACGTGGTCTAGTTTTGAACACATATAGCAAACTGTCCTACCTAAACTATCAGGGTATATGGAGTCATGGTCTATTATCAAATACATCTAGCAAACTATTATAGCTAACATATCAGGGTGTATGCAGGAAGTTGATTTGGTTGAAAAACATCTAGCAATATCACGTACCTAAACTATAAGTGTATATGGAGTCATGGTCTATTTTTCAACAAATATAGCAACCTGTCATAACTAACATATCAGGGTGTATGCAGTCAGGGGATATCTCCCAACACATCCAACATATCAGGGTGTATGCAGGGATCTAGCAACCTCTAACGTACAATTGCAGGCGACAAATTGCAAAGTGTAACATACACAAATAGCGGGATTTTAAAATAGAGGTCGAAAAATGAAATTCCTCACCGGAATATTATCGGAGCCGGTATGGATGCTTTGAATCGACCAGAAGCAGATAGTAATAGGTTTCCTGCCATTAACGTACATTATATGAGAGACTAGAATCGATTTCGAAAATGGAAAACGATTTTGAAACTGAAAACTCAAGTCCGATACTAACCTGAAAGCTGTAACGCCGGGCTCCGATAACAGTGGTTAGAAGGTTGGAAATCGGTGGTCTAGGAAGCTGAGAAACGAGGCAAAACCGGAGCTAGAAGGCTGAGCTTTTTCACAGATGACGGAGCTAGGCCACTGTCTCTGTCTCTGTTAGAGTCAACGAAAAAGTGTCCAGAAATCGCCGGTGATCGGAAGCCTCTCCGAAGGTGTTTATATGGTTCGCCGGTGGATACGATTCTTAGCCGGTGGTTCAATAGTGTCGCCGGAGCTGGTGTGATCAGCCTACGTTTTTTGAAATGAACAGACGTTCTTGAAAAATGGGTTGTTTGTTAGGTTAGGAGAGAGGAGAGAGAAATGAGCTAATACATTCTAAATTTGAAATTTAAAATTCAAAAGTAATAAAGAAGGTGCTGAAGCCAAAAGGGATCATTTTTCACAAATTAACCCTTATATACTATGTTGAGGGTAATTATGGTATTAAAAAAAATAAAGTATTAGAAGTGGATATGTTAGATGAAATGGGTATTAAGTGAGCATTAACCCAATTTTGGGTATTAGGTTGTAATAGGTTTGGGTAAAAGGTACTTAGTGTGTCATTTCCCTTTTAAAAATCCGAATAGAATTACATCTACCCAAAAATTAGTTGAATAAAATAACCCTACTAATAAATAAATAAATAAAATGAAAGGTTTATTAGACCAGAAAAGAAAAAAACGAGTAAATAGGTGTTCAAAACCAGTGGAATCATAAAGGGATACAATTCTAAACGAGAAGAAACCCAAGTATAAGGATAACGACCGGTAGCGAGACAGTAGGAGATACCATACTATCAAAGATGGGAAAAGAAGTACACATAGGTAGAACTCTGTTGCCGCACAGAAACAAGATCGAAAAAGAACTTACCGAAATCAAACTAGTGGTGCTAGCCCCTGTGAGGGCGTCAGACGGAGCTGGCAAATACGGAGTGAGTAGAACCGGTATCAGACTCGAAGTGGACTGCATATTCAATGCGTGCGCGCGCGGAAGAAGAGAGGAGGAAAAGGCTTTGAAAGCCATAAAGTCGGCCGTGGGTTTCAGGGCATACAGCTTAAAACCTCCGCAGTTATCTAAACCCCTGAGAATAATAGAGTTAACTTTTAAAAATACAGACGTTGTGTCTCTCCATTTTTAGAGAGAGAATCATCTTTGATCTCGAGTGTTTTTTAAAATCAAATATAAAATTACCTGCGATGTATCATTCATTCCCCCAGTTTATTTATTTTTCCAAAAGATTAATTATAATCAAGATTAATTATAATCAGTTAAAAAATCCAACAAAATTAAAACTTCGTCAGATTTTTTATTATTAGACTTTTTTACTTTTCGTAAATCTAACAATCAAAATTATTTTTAAATATCAAATCAATTTTAATTTAATTTTTTAATAGAAAAAAAAGATTAAACACATATAATATCATTTTTAACACGAGGATAGTTTTATGGAAGCCATCTGACAACTTTTCACTATAATTAGTTTGACATTTTGTTATTTATTTTAGACATTTAAATAAAGACAAGTTTATACAATTTTTTACCAAGAGATAATACATTATATAAACATTATATAAGATTATGGAATAAACTATAAAGAACTTGCAAATTCATTAAATCTGGCATACTATGTATTATTTATGAACTGGAAAAAAATGTTCTACTATGTTTTGTTCAAGAACTAAAAAATATGTCGTTCCACGTTTTATTGATGAACTGAAAAAATATGTCTTGTCACATTTTACAGCGATTGAGAAAATTTGTCATGCACATTTATCGATCGATAAAAAAAATGTTCCGCTATACTTGTTCACCAATGAGAAATATCATGTCAAGTTGTTTCATAAACTAAAAAAATTATGTCATGCCACTAAGATAATCTGTTTGCTTAAGGAATGAAATTTATTTTTCCAAATCTTTATTGCCTTACCAGAACAAATTATATAAATATACTAGTACCTTCTTGTAAGATTTGACTTGTCTAATATACAAATCTTATAAAACGTGTCTTACATAAAATCTCACTTACCCTAACATAGAAATCCTATAAAACATAATCTTGCTACATAAAATATAACATGTACTGTTTAAAAGTTCGTAACCAATTAATTATATATTGTAAAAAAATATGTTACCTAATGATAAGGAGATTAACATAAGGCAAGATAGGATCATGATATGAATGTCCATCGGTCTAGCTAGGTATGTTCAACACTAAACAAAGAAGTTCCAAAATGGGCGAAATGTGCACCCTCAATCTCAGTTAGAGAAATCTAGACTGAACGCTAAAGTGCACCCACGGTCTCGGTTAGAAGAATCTAGACCAAACGCTACAAACGATCAAGGATCACCTAACACAAGAATTTACCGAGGGATCAAACACCTTACCGGTGCCACTCTTAACCGTTGTATATCACGTTCTCTCACCGTTACCAATCATGTGACATAACTGGTCATGGAGAGACGTAATGATCATTTACTTCAGTCCACGTTCAGTCTAAAGTGGTCCACGCTCAAACAAAACCATTATATCATTAAATAGGATCAATATTATGTAAATCGTATCTTTTCTACTTAGATCAATACATTTATCTATTTGGCATACACTCATGAGTATTTTCCTTAACAAATTTAGCTTTGTATGTGGGAATTAATAGTCATGAATAAGCATAATGTTTTTCCAATGTTGATAACAAGATCCAGGATTGAAAAGGAAACACCGGGGTGAAAAATCATAACTGGCAGTCAAACGGTTGTTCTAGAAACATCCGGAAACCTCACCTTTAAAACATTCCCAGCAACCAATCCATCTCTAGCCAGCCCGGCCGCAGCAAAAAATAGAGCTCTAATCATAGGGGAACCACTATCCGCCGATATCAGTATTGGTGTCTACCCCGTCGGCGAGGATGATGCACCCGCTTAGGTTGAGCCCGCTGTCGTTCAACTTCTGATATCACAAATAAAGGAAATATAACAAGAGAAGCTTAAAGTGATCCAACTGCAAGTAACCAAGAAACAAGAGGTCAAGGTCACTCTAGCTAAAATGAGTGACGCATTACAGGCACTAACTGCAAAAATATTGAATGACGGTCATGGTTAGCAGTGGTCAATTCCAGAAGCTAGCAAAGCGAGCTGAGAATGTAAGTCCATGAAGTAGACAGAACCCAGTGAGGGTGAGGGAAAAATCAATGGAAAGAAAAAACGATCCAAGAACCGGGGAGAGCTGATCAAAGCAGCGCCCAAATGATCTAAGGAAAATAACGTTGTCCAGTACGACCAGGTTTTCCCCAAGATGTCAATATACGTCCTCAAAGAATATCATTTCATGGAGAAGACATTGGACGTGAAGCTCCCACGCAAAATCGACTCGTTCTGAATGTAGGCATACGACGGTACCAGATACCCAAAGTCACACCTGGAGAAATTTTGAAACATGATGATAGCGTTCAACTCGGACGATGCCATGTTATGCAGGGCCTTCTCCATGACCCTTACAGGTAATGCTATGGATCGGTTTAGTGGTTTACCAAAAGGGTGTATACGTGATCTTTTAGGACTCTGAAGTGCTTTCAGAAATCGGTTTGTGGGCAACAAAGAACCCAAAAGAGAAACTATTCAATTATGGATATGTACCAGAGAATTGGGAAGTGACTAAAAAGTTACATCAGAAGGTTCGTCCATGCCATGAACGCCTTGACCGATTTGGAAGAGTCGATGATGGTAGCGTCTCTGAAGCAGCATTTGGACCGTAAAACGAGATTTATGTTGTCATGGTCTATTTTTCTAGTAAAGAATATGACCGACCTCCTAGCCCGGGCATACCAGTAAATCCAGGTGGACGACGCACAAAATGGTGATTCGTCTTACTCTCCTCATAGAACACAATAAGACACTAAAACTCGTAAGGTCTATTTCTGCCTGAGGGTAATTTAGTAAAGTGTTTAAAGGGTGTTTTAAGTATTTTGTGGTGCTTTGGGTTTAATGTGGAGAGTAGAGAGATAATTAAGATGTCTACTAGTAATAAATTCTCATTACCCTCATTAATGAAAGCGATTGGGGTACTTATACTTAAATACTGACCCATGGGCTTATTGGGTCGGGTTATGAAGCCGAATCAAGTTTAAGGACCCGTTAGTAATTTGGTGTGATGTGATTAGTAACTAGCTTAGTCAATAATTAATACGTTTGTCCTGTTCGGAATTTCATTGTGGTGGTTTAGTCCAAATTGCCCTTCAGATTTAGTCAAGACACAGTGACTCTACAATGACTCAAATATCTGAACTCATCAGTAGCCTGTTTAGATCTTGCAAGGATCTTTGGAAGAGCTAAAACTAAAAAACCCAATAAGAACATTTTCCGATCTGTTTGTGTCATTCGAAATGCAAAAGTTTTTCTTTAAAATTGACCCTGTTCGTATTTTGGTGGAATTAATTTCTCATATCACAATTCTAAGAGTTTTTCTTGAATCGTAGGACACATATCAGGCTTTAGTTCGACCTCTCATTCGTTTTTCTTCTAGATTCTCGTACCCATTAGTCTAGAAATTTACATAGGCTTTAATTTTCACACCTTGCAACTTTTTATCATTGCTAAAAATCGATCCACCTTCTCCTAGGTGACTGTTTTTTACACATTTATATATAACTTTTTCTACTATTTCATTGTCTTCAAAAATCATAAGCACTCTAAGAGAGAGAGAAAGAGAGCTGAGTTCATCTTCAACTTTCTTCTTGAATCATATATGTTCACAGCGAGAAACGCCTTAGTAAAAGGAGGTTGGTTGAACTTATCTGAGTTAGAGAAAACTTAGAGAGTAGCAAGGGGAAAACGCATTGCTGTTGGTCTTCCCACTTCACCAAGTGAAAAAGGTAATCAACCACAACTGAATACTGATCAGGGGTCTTCTTCTTCAAAAACCCCCAAGGTTAGAAAACTTCTATTTGTATCAAATCTTTCACCTCTCCCATCTGGGTCCTCAGTCCAGGAGTCCTAAAATCCTTTACCCAAGGAAAAAATCGTCTCTAGTGTAAGAAAGCCCTCACATTTCATTACGATAGAATCAGACACAGAAAAGTCTCCAGACAAATTAACTCTTCGTCGGGTCCCGCGTCAATCTAAACCAAAATCCACTCCCACATCTTCAAGGCCCTCCAGTTCGGAGGCAATAAAGTCTGTACCACAAGCTAAACCATCCGGGCAACAACCCCTAACAGAAACCAGATTATCCTAATCGTCATCCGCACAACCTTCTGAACAACCGTTTGCAAAGCCATACGAACAGCCATCTTCAAAGTCGCCAGAACAGAATTCTTCAAAGCCATCCGAACAGCCTTCCACAATGATGGAAGAAAATATGGAAGACAACATAGAAGAAGCCCTTTTTGAGGCTGAGGTATCTGGTCAAATACAAGATACAACTTCAGACCGAAAAGGCAAAACCAAGGTGGTTATGTCTCATCCGGATGCTCTTCGGGAGAGCTTAGAGGGAAAAGTGGGTCCATGCTTCAAGAAGGTCAATATAAAATACTTGTTGGCCCTTCGAAACATTAACTATGTGTATACCCACACAACTGAGCTAGGTCGGATCCACACTAAGTGGGGTATCCCAGAATCTGTAAAAGTGATGTTTCTGATCACTTCGGAGACCCCAATGGATTGCAAGCTAAATAGAGTGGTGGTTTACAATAAAGTGTTGAACTGGGAATTTGGTTCCCTTTGGACCCGGAGATAGTCAGATACTTCCATCTGATCAAGCTGTGCCCCAGCCAACTGAGCCCCAATGCTTGGTATACCTTTTTGGCCTGCATCATGGCATCCAGGCTGTCCACGATTCCACTACCGATGGAATAGTTTGGTGCTGTGGCAAGCTTGTGCAAGAACCATCAGATCCCCTTTTATCATTACAACATGGGGAACGATTATAAGGTAGTGGACGATCTGTTAGAGTCCAAAAAAACCTGGAGAGGGCAGTTCCTATTTATAAGTGGGGCTTGGGAGAACAAAAAAAAAATCAAGGTAGACTTAAATCCAAGCATTTTGACCAGTCGCTGGAAGAGCACTGGTGAGTTTCTCTTATTTTTTTTTATCTTTCAAGTACTAAGTTTTTAATTTGGACTAACTCATATTTCTTTTCATAATTGCTTCAAGTCAGGTAACTTTGTGAGGTCTCACCCGTGAAACACCACATGTAGAAAAGATACCACCTGGGAAGAGTTGACTACCCCTCCCCCACTGATGTGATCCTAAGGAGGACAGAGGCCAAAAATGCCAAGTTATACATGTCTTCCAGGGCCAAAGCCCCTAGTAAGACGAAGAACATGAAGAAGAAGGCCACAACAGACCCAGCTCAAACGACTACTAATGAGACCGGAAACCAGGGAGGTATCAATGCTCCTTTGCTGAAAGCAGTAGAAGTGACTGTAAAAGAAGCTAGTGGGTCAAAGAACCCACCAAAGCCTCCGAAAAAGGATAAAATGCGTAAGGCTAGCAACGATGAGAAAGCTGCCAAGAAAAAGAAGGTCACTCTAGGAGCAGAGATAATCCTTCTCCCTCTTGAAGTCCTCCCCCAACTTTTACTGATCTTACTGATCCTACTTTGCAGGAGGAAATTCCAGCTGATTTTCATTCCGGACAGGTTGCAGGTGATGGTAATGAAGAGGTAGATCTTGAGGCCATTCAAAATATCAACATATATTTCAATGACTTGGAGAAAGATGACTTTACGGGGCCTTACCGTCCTCCCAGATCCTCTAATGTGGTGACTCATAATGGGGAGACCTGTACAATATACAGGGAGCAAGACACTTTGAGCCATGCCCTTTTAGGCTATATCCGACCCATGCTTGATCTGGAGAGATAGGTAAAGACTTAAACATGTACCATCAATTCTCTAACAACAAATAAGTAGAACTTGTCGAATGATCTTCTTAGTGCTCAACAAAGCATAGAGTTATTGTAGAAGGAGAAAGAAGAGCTAGTTGCCCAACTGCTCAAGTCAGAAGTGGCCAACAAGGAGCTCCAAACCAAATACTCTAACCTAGAGACCTCTTCTTCAAAAGACCTTACAGCTTTGAAGGAGCAATTGAAAACTAAAGATGGTACTATCCAGACTTTGTCTGATGAGAAGGCTAAGTCGGAGAGTATTGTCGAAGAACATATCAAAGAGAAAGAGGCCTTGGAACACCAACAAGATCAAGCCATAGCTGCATGTATAGAGAAGTATGCCAACAAGGTAGGGGACTCTTTAAAGAAGATGGACAATGGGATCAAGTCTGATATGGTCCTTTTTTTCCATGAGACCTTTCCTAAGAGGAACCTCGGTCCCTTATGAAAATATGTAGACTACGATGACATCTCATTCCACACCTTAGAAGATGGTGACAAGCGCAACTACTCTACTGGAATTGACTTCACTGATGACGATGAAGGAAAGAGTGAGAGTTCAAGTGCTGGACTCAAAAGTCCCAAAAAAGATGGTGGTGAAGAAATATCTGAAAGGAACAAACCCTACGTTTTATTGTGTGTTTTTTTAAACACTAAAGTCCTTGGATGGCCAAGACATTTTTTGTACTACTGATCGGTTTGAGTCTGATCAGGTTTTTTATTATCACATTTCCCTTTTATTTAATATTCTGTTTAAATCTTCTATGGCCAATATTTAAATAACCACTAATATTTCAGAAGTGTTTAACAAAAGTATCCAACTCCGATTAGATGCGTTTAATATTTGTGATCAAGTGCTAAACATATCTGATCAACTCAAGAAAACTTGGAGCCGGGGTGTTGAATAAGCAATTAATATCCGAATTGAAACATAATCATACCAACACCAGAATTTTGAAGAAGGCATCATATATTATTGAAAAACCCGGACACCACATTAAAACACAAAGGTAGGAAATAGTATGCCCCCTAATATTTACATTGGTATTTAACAAGTAAATATTTACAAAAGAGTTTTATTCTAAATATAACCTGAGATGCTCAACATTCCATGGATGTTTTAGAGCTCTACTTTCTTTGTCTTGGAGCTCGTATGTCCCTGGTTTAACCTTTTCACAGACCATATAAAGGCCTTCCCAGTTCGGACCCAGCTTACCGAACTGCTTCTCCTTTGTATGTAAAAAGACTTCTCTTAAAATTTTGTATCCTGTTTGAAAATCTCTTCTTTTAACTTTGGAAGCAAATCTTCTCCTCATTAAGCCTTAGTAGTGTGCTGTTCTCAGTTGTGCGATAACCCTTTTTTCTTCTATTAAGTCTAACTGATTCCTAACTGCTACATCATTAGCCTGTTCGAAATAGTTTTGGACTCTGTGTGATGGTAAAGTAGTCTCTATGGGATAAATTGCATCCATCCCATACACCAAAGCAAAATGAGACTCTTGTATGGAAGCCTGAGGAGTAGTTCGATAGGCCCACAACACTTATTGTAAATAACTTGGCCATTTTCCTGCAACTCCCTCCAAATTATTCTTTCATCCGGATAAGATGGTCCTATTCACAACCTTAATCTGGCCATTTGTTTGAGGGTGGAAATGAGAGGAAAAACAATGTTGAATTCCTCTAGATATAGGCCAGAGTGGGCTCAGCAGTCAGCCTCCATTCGAATTACGTTAGGGGGTCTTTGACAAAAGGCTTTCGTGTCTTTATTATCGAACTGTGGCCCATTGTTTGTAGTAATCTTCTGAGGGACTCCAAACCTACAACATATATTGGATAAGATAAATTTAATAACAACCTTCGAAGTAGTTCCAGCCAAAGGAGCTGCCTCTATCAACTTGGAGAAATAATCAATAGCGACTATAATAGTTCTACATCCACCGGATGCTATAGGAAAAGGCCTAACTAAATTCATATCCCATTTGGAAAAGGGTATTGACTTAGATATAGACTCCATAGGTACTGTTGGCATATGAATTTCATTCCCATATTTTTTACAAGTATCACATTTTCACCATTTTTTAGCTTCTGCGATTATGGTTGGCCAGTAGTATCCTGCTAACAAAACTCTTCGAGTCAAAGCCCTATAACCATAGTGTGCTGATCCTTCCTCATCATGTAGTTCATAGAATACAATCGAAGATTCTTCAGACCCCAAACAGCGTAAGAGAGGCCTGCTAAAAGATTTTTTGTAGAGAACTTCTCTTAGTATCAAAAAACTACGAGTCTTGTACTAAATCTTTTTTGCCACAGCTTTTTCCGGAGGTAATATTCCATCGGAGATGTATTGGAAAAGAGCATATCTCTAATATTTAGGTTAAATATCAAGTATGTGCATATTTTCTTCATCCTCTTTCTTTTGATATGTCTGTATAAATGGACATTCTTGTACAAGAATCCATGGGTAGGATTCAGAATAGGCTATAGTTTCCAAAGAGTCTGCCAAAGTGTTTTCCGATCTGGGAATGTGCTCATAGCAAATATTTTTAATGTTTGCTGCAACCTCTTTTAACATAAGCAAATACTTAACCAACTATTCCTTCATGGCTTCAGACTGCCCTTGAGTATGGTGGATGAGTAATTGAGAATTACTCATTAATCGGACTCTCTTAGCCCCACGTAGGAGAGCTAGCTTAAGACCAGCTATAGCTGCTTTATACTCAGACTCATTGATAGAAGCTTTGAATCCAAAGCATATAACTTGATACATTTTATCACCATATGGGGAGGTTAAGCAAATTCCAGCTCCACAACCTATAGTACTTGATCCACCATCAGTTTGAACTACCCATTCCTTTTTAGAACAATTTCTTGACTCCTGTCCGGAGGATCTATCAACATGAAACTCTACCAAGAAGTCAGCCACTGATTGGTCTTTCATTTCTGTTTGAAGGGTAAAGTCAATATCGTAATCACCCAATTCTACTTACCACTTGGTCATTCTGCTTGATACATCAGCTATTTGAAGAACATTTTTAAAGGAAAAGACGTTCGGACAACAATAAAGTGAGCTTGGAAGTATGGTCTCATTTTTCTTGCTGCAATTACTAAGGCCAATGCCAACTTCTCCAACCTCAAGTATCTTCTCTCAGCATCCAGTAGACTCATACTGATGTAATACACCGGACGAGGGTAATTGTCCACCTCTCTTACTAGCATAACACTTATGACATATTCTGATACAGCTAGATACACATAAAGCTTTTCTCCCCAAACAGGTTTGAAAAGAGTTTTGGGTGAGGACAAATGTTTCTTTATTTCAATAAAATTCTGGTCACACTGTGGGGACCAATTAAAGTCTTTAGCATTCCTCAACACTTGGAAAAATGGAGCGCACTTGTCTGATGACTTTGAAATAAATCTATTCAATGCAGCTAACCTTCCTGTGGGCCTTTGAACTTTTTTAATATTTCGAGTAGGGTCCATTGTGATGTAGCCCAAAAAGTCCTAACAAAAGCCTTATTAATTTTATTTTATTTTATTCAAATATCCTATGTATTTAAATCAAATCTAATTATATTAAGATTTGATTTAATTTAATTTTATTTTATTTTAAAATATTTATTTTATTTCCTTGTATTATAATTTAGGGTTTTGAGAAGCTATTATATAAAGCCTCTTATGTCTTAAGTTATTTTAAGTTTTTGGAATAATAGAATTTATATCTCTGAAAATTTCACTATTTGTTACCCTTAGATTAGGGTTGCATCATGTTACCCTTGAATTAGGGTTTCATCTATTGTTGCTTCTTCTTCTGTTTCCGCCGCGTCATCAGTTTGGTATCAGAGCCTCAGTTCCTGCTACGGGTCAAGCATGTTTCTGAATCTTGATTTCATCTGATTCAAGGTCTAAAGGAGAGAACAACATACGGCCATGAAGATCTCAAAGATCGTTTGGTATGCGGGAGACACACTAAGCGTTTCAATGACGATCATATTGACCGGTTACTGAAGGAGTTTAAATTGGCTACCAATCGTCGAATCAAAGTAAAATTGCTTATCGAGATGCTGTCTCAGACTATGAAGAGGTTTTCAAAACCATTTTTTTTCATCAACTGGACATGGGGATGTTGTCTTCAGGCTATGAAAAGGTTTTCGAAACTATTTTTTTCCTTCAACTGGATGGCTTCAATGTTACTTTCAATAAGGAACACTCGAGAAGAATTTATATGATTCTGATAAGGTCAACAATTATAATTCCCAATGTAACAATTGAATAAAATAAAATAAATAATTTAGGTTCTTGATGGTGATGGTGCTGTGAATTCGATGACGAATTCTTGTCAACCAGGAGAGGATGATGTAGCCCAAAAAGTCCTAACAAAAGCCTTATTAATTTTATTTTATTTTATTCAAATATCTTATGTATTTAAATCAAATCTAATTATATTATTATTTGATTTGATTTAATTTAATTTTATTTTAAAATAATTATTTTATTTCCTTGTATTATAATTTAGGGTTTTGAGAAGTTATTATATAAAGCCTCTTATGCCTTAAGTTATTTTAAGTTTTTGGAATAATAGATTTTTTATCTCTGAAAATTTCACTATTTGTTACCCTTAGATTAGGGTTGCATCATGTTACCCTTGAATTAGGGTTTCATCTATCGTTGCTTCTTCTTTTGTTTCCGCCGCGTCATCACATTGCTAGTAAGGCATTAAGTTGATCCGGATCAGGCTGGATTCCCTTTTCACTTATTATGTAGCCCAAGAGTTTTCCAGATCAGACCCCAAATACACATTTCTCAGGGTTCAACTTTAAATTCACACCTTCTAAATTGGAAAATATCTCTTGAAGGTCAGATATGTGTGAATCTTCCTTCAATATTTTAACCATCATATCATCTATGTAAACTTCCACAGTCCTGCCAATCTGATTAGCAAAAGCTTTATTTAACCAGCCTCTGATAAGTGGCCCCAGCATTTGTCAACCCGAAGGGCATCACCTTGTAACAATGAAGACTTCTGTCTATGATGAAAGTAGTATGATCTTGATCCTTCAGATCTACTTGTATCTGGTTGTACTCTGAGAAGGCATCCATGAAGGATAATAGCTTGTTTCCTAACTGATCTATCTGAGGGACTAGATAAAGATCCTTAGGGCATGCCTTATTGAGGTCAGTGAAATCAATACACATACGCCACTTACCATTATTTTTCTTGACTAAAACAGGGTTGGCAGTCCACAAAGGGTACTGAGGTTCTTTCATGTGACCCATCTTGGTTAACTAATCAACTTCTTGAACAATCACATCTATTTTTTCTTTAGAGAAAGCTCTCCTATTTTGTACAACTGGTGTAATATTACTCTGGATTGACAGCTTATGTGAAATAACATTTTCTGGTACTCCGGTAACATCATTGTTGCACCATGCAAATACATGTTGATTATTCATTAAAAAGGACAACTGGTGCTTCAACTCTGATGCCAGCTTAGAACTAATTTTAACATTCTTGCCCTCTATGAGGGAGTGCATTTCAATCTCTTCAATATGTATTATAATACTGGGAGCCTCCCTGGGATCATCAATCTCACCCTCCTCAGTAGAATGCTCCAATAACTACTAATCCTTGTTAATTATGACTGCCCCAAGAGTTTTATGGGCAAGAGCTGTTGCATAACACTTCTTGGCTATCTTTTGACTACTCCAGAAAACACCTACTTGTCCCATATTTTTAAAGGGCCCCTTGTCCAACAATACTTCCTCTTCGAACTCCCCGATCACATATGCAGAACTTCTTGTGAAGCTTACAATGCTTATGTTCGAACGTTGAATAACTATTAGATTTCTCATCTGCTTGTAGAAGCTTAAAAACAAGATGTTTGCCGAACTGCCAGTATCAATCAGAATTCGGCGTATATCATTCCCCCTATTAAAGCCTCTATGACCACCGCATCCTCATGAGGTCCTGCAATGTCCCTCAGGTTATCCTCATAAAAAACTATGAATAGGAGTGGGGATTAGCATTGATGGGAAGAGATTCCACCATCTAACTGGGTGGCCAAATTGTGGACATGCCTCTTCCTTGATGAAGTGGAGGGTACAATCACAGTATCTCCTCCAAAAATGGTTAACGATTTGAAGAAGCTGATCAGTCTGGAAACTGTCTTAGTTTTCTCTGTTATCACCCCCACCTAATTTTGATCTGGATCTGGATCCAGATACTCAAAGTCTACATCAAATCTTTTAAGAATCACCATTTCACCCTCTTGTGCAAATGTCCCAAGATTATTCGAAGGGCCCATCCGGGGAATATTATTTTGTGCGTTATCCGGTCTATTTCTACTTCGTTTTTTGACATAGGCTCCCAACTTGCCCCTCTCAATAAGGTTTTGGACCTCATGTTTCAACACTATGAAATCTTTAGTATCATGGCCTATATCATTATGATATTGGCAAAAATGAGTGTTATGGTTCTCTTTGCGGGACTGAAATGCTGCCGGTTTTCGAAATTGCAATTCATTCTTGGTCTTATCATAGATTGTGACAACATTATCCTCTAACTCAGCAAACCACTCAGGCTAGACCCAGGGCCCCCTCTTACTTCTGGTTTGTTGGCTCTGGGTTTGGTTGAACTGATTCTGTCTTGACTGGTTGGACCCCTTTCTGGTCTCATTTGCCCTATAACTATATGGGTTAGTGGCTGGAGGAGTCATTGTAGTAGTGGTAAACCGGTTTCCTCACTTGGTTCAATAAACCACCCCAAGTCATAGCCTTTTTCCGAGTCACAGAATCAGCTAAATTCCTAGGATTTAAACCTTGCCTAAGGGAAGCAATTTCAACATACTCAAATCAATCTTCCAGCTCATTCTTCGTATTCATAAATCAACTTATGTAATCCTTCATTTGGTTCCTTAGCATAATGGATAATGGTTTCCTCATTACCCTTCAGTTCTTTACTTTCAAAAAATTGCCTCCGGAAGGTAACCCAGAATGTATCAAAATATCTTGTACACCCGTGAGGGAGACTGTTATACCATTTAAGGGCACTCTCTTTGAAAGTTTGGGAGAAATCCCTACACAAAATCTTGTCATCGTCGTCAAAGTTCATCATGAAGTTCTCGAACCGTCCCAAATGGTTGTCCGGATCTCGACTCTCATCATATTTCTCCATCTTGGAGCTATCAAACCTTTTATGAAGAAGTCCGGACAGTATTTTGCAGACAAAAGCGATTACCTCCAATTCTTGTTGCGACTGAAAACGGTATCTTCATTAGAGGTTACAAAAATACCCGGTTCGGACTGAAAGGAAAATGGATCAGTCAGCAACTGATCAACATGCTTATGAGTTGACCATTTACCTTGGTGCCTCTTGAGCTTGCCATGCCTGTCCATCTTTCTTGAATGTTTTTTAGTTAACCTCATTTTTTAAATCTCCTTTCATCACTAGTTGAAGATATTGATTCTTCAAGTTCTGCTTCATTTGAGGAACTACTGGAGGAATCAGATGCAGAACTCTCAACAGGCTTAGATCGGTGTGTCTTTTTTTAGCTGAGGTGATTCTTCAAAGATTGCTCATTGTCTCCAGAACTGTCAGTGTGGTGAAGTAGTGGCGCTCTGGATTTTTCCTTAATTCATTTTTATGTTTGTTTTATTGCTCGCAACGCCTCTATTTCAGCCCTTAGCTGGTCTCGCTCCTCAATGGTATATTTCTTGTTCTCCTTTGCACTTTCCATCTCTAGGGTGGAACATCCTGCTCATTCGGATCCATCTGAACTGCTTTGCGTACTGGTTTTGAATGTAAAATTCAGGCACCGCCACGCTTCCACTATGGTCTATTTCTACATGAGGGTAATTTAGTAAAGTGTTTAAAAGGTGTTTTGAGTATTTTGTGGTGTTTTGGGTTTAGTGTGAAGAGTCAAAAGATAATTAAGCTGTCTACTAGTAATAAATTCTCATTACCCTTATTAATGAAAGTAGTTGGGGTATTTATACTTAATTACTGACCCATGGGCTTATTTTGCCGGGTCATGAAGTCGGGTCAAGTTTAAAGACCCATTAGTAATTTGATGTGATGTGATTATCAGCTAGCTTAGTCAATAATTAATACGCTTGTCTTGTACAAAATTTCATTGTGGTAGTTTAGTCCAAATTGTCCTTCGGATTTAGTCAAGACACGGTGACTCTACATTGACTCAAATATTCGAACTCATCAAAAATAACATTGTCACAGCGTCAAATGGTTGATGATAATCAACGCCGCAACGATTTGAGGAGCTCAGAAGGCCAACGGGTGGCTTACTATGATAATCCAATGCATTGATTTACGTCTTTGATAAAAAAAGATATCATCGATTTAGGATAGAATTAAAAGACGAGCCCGATACCAGCTTCCGAGAAGCATGCAAGCTCCCGGTTATAAGATTTCTAATCGATATTTATCCTCATATCGAATGACCACGATCATCCAACCGACGAATGTCGGGAGCTTAAAAAGCAATCAAACGACTCTTCGACAGTGCGAAGCTAGTGCAATTCATCAAACAACAAGGGAATGACCAACATGAAGAAATGAAGGTTGAAAGTAAGCCAGAGGACACTAGCGTACAACGACTGGATAAGTGCACCTAATAATGGTTGTTTACAATCTTGGGGGGGGAGGGGAAGTATTGTCAGGTGTTGTCATCTGAGCCTCTAAGAAACGACATAAAACAGACCATAAGATCCATGTCGTGGATGGATCTTCGTACCATAATTACCATGACCATATGGCTAAATTCACTTTCAACGATGACGACCTACGGAGGATTGTGAAACTCATGAGGATGTTTTAATAATTAATTTGGATATTGGCGGTGTTATGGTAGCAAGAGTAATGGTTGATGAAGGAAGTTCGGTGAACATAATTTTCAAGACAAACTATGACGAGATACTCCGGATATCCAGTACCAGTTCACCCATCCACTCTGGTAGGGTATGAGGTTAATCATCACGTAGGATATATCAAGATAATGATAACGGTAGGTCACACACTTATATTTTCATTCGGAGACGAATCCGTATTACCTAAGCATGGAAAAATACCCGAGATACATTAGATAAACACTTAAAAAATTATAAATACTAGAATGAAATCAATATAAATTATTTTTAAAAATTACAGGAACTAATATAAATTATTTAAACAAATATAAATTATCTAAACAAAATATTAATACAAACTACAAATATAAATTATGTTACAAATTATAAAACATTAATCTAAATTATTTAAACAAATTAATATGAACTATTTGAACAAATAATAATTATTTAAATAAATTATTAATACAAATTGTAGGAAACTAATATAAATTATTAATAAAAATTACAAGAAACTAATATAAATTATTTAAACGAATTATAGGAAACTAAAATAAACTTGTATCGTTATTTATTATTTTCTGTGCTTAGATTCTTGCGGTAAATGTATTATATATCTACAAAGAAACAAATTTGTACTTATTTGCCGCTTTTGATAAATAAGACTCAAAACAACTCTTATGAATAATTAAAACTAATATACCATAATAGATGTATCACAAGATAGTGTAATCATAAAACGTTGTTTAATTCAGCCTTACGATATATGTTTAGGAAACGAAAATCTCACATTCTAAAATTTTATATTATTTTTTTCAAATTTATGAATAAAAATAAACAAATAGCAATTATAAAAATATTGGTTATTGTGAAGTTCGATTCGAAATTGAAACAACTAAAAGTCTAGATCGATAGGCAAAATTTAATATACATGTTCTTGCAGGATTTCAAAATCCAATCTAAAAACATAACACCTATCGAAATTGAAAGAGAGAATCATAAATAAAAAATTGATAAATAAAAGCGAAAAAATAAATAGAAAATAGAGTAAACGGTATATATAAAAGAGTTAACGCGTACCGAAAGAGTAGAAAGGGTGGAATAGTGGGTAGCGAAAGTTGTTAAGAATTATGATATATTATTTATTTTAAATTTTTATATTAAAATAATAATTTTTATTAATAATTTTTTTTATATAAGTTTCGTGTTTATACTTTATAGGTTTTTTTACTAGTAACTTTGTGAGTTTATATAAAATATTAATAAAAATTAAATTAAATTTATATTAAATTAATTTAGAATTTTTATTTTCTATTTATAAATTATATATTTATATAAAAAATAGATTTTTTTATAAATGTATACAAATCTGAATTATATAAATAAAATAACATAAATAGTATCTAAACAAGGTAGATATTAGAACTATAGAAATTGAGGCTAGAAAAATGGAATAGAAGTTTAAATGTTTTTACGGTTTTATTGGTCAGTTTCAGATTTACAGGTTTGTAGGTTTTTTTGGATTTTACGGGTCAGTTTTGGGTTTGCAGATATTTTCCGGTTTACAAGTCAATTTTAGGTTTGCAGGTTTATTCAAGTTTTATCGGTCAGTTTAAGGTTTTAGGTCTATTCGGGTTTTAGATGTCAGTTTTGGATGACACGAACCCGACCTATTTATTTTTTAGGGGAGCTCCGTGTCGTGCCATTAATTTCATCGGATCATAAATATCAAGTCTCTAACCCTAAAATTTGGAGTCGGGTTCGTGTTGGGTTTACAGTTGTGTCAAAAGTTGACAACCCTAGTTCCACCAGATGGAGGCGACGTCGTGTACGTTTCGATAGTGCATCAAATACCCCATCAAACATTTAGTGGGGATCATTAGAGGGAGCCAAAGAACGACGAGAACATATTACACCATCAGCGTCGACCCGTCCAAACAATGACGATAACAACTAGTTGATGATGGGTAGGGTGAGCTGCCAAACCTTATCCTATTGTTTGACATGATAGACGACCTCCTCGAGAATGACGCAGTTGTCAGCGCTGCAGGAAACACAAGTGAAGAACCCCTGATTGAGGGCAAGCGGCTTTGTGTCAGGAATCAACTCGACCTTATTTTCTGAACTACTTTAATCAACTTATTACGACATAATATGAATATTTTTGCTTGGAGCGATAATAACGTATCATGAGTGAACCATTTGGTTAAATACCGCGAGCTCGCCATCGACAGATGATCTAGGCTAGATTGACAAAAGCAGTGCTCGTTCTCAGTAGAAAAAGTTGAGGCCATCACCAAGGAGGTCGATAAGCTCCTACTGCTAGGACATATCTGAAAAGAAAAGTATCTAGTGTAGGTGGCCAACCTGGTCTTAGTTAAAAAAAGGAAGAAATTAGCATATGTTCGTTGATTTCACCGACCTCAACCAGGCCTGCCCAAAGGATGCATTCTCACTCCCCTGTATCGACCATCTCGTGGACTCGGCATCTCTTGCGAGTTCCTTTTGTTTATGGACGTTTATTCATGCTACAAACAGATTTTTATGCACCCCAATAATAAGGAGCACACCACATTTTAGACCGAGAAAGGACTCTACTGCTACACTGTCATGCTCTTCGCCCTCAAGAATGCCGGTTGAATGTATCAGCGTATGGTCAATCAGGTATTCAAAAACCATCTCGGCAATGGTATGAAAGAATACATTGATGACATGCTTGTTAAAAGCACCACTAGAAGTCGGCAACTCAAGGTACTTAGTAACATAAGAGAGAAGTAGCCGCAGGAAACGGCTAGGGTTTTGTGTTTGTTAGAAAATGTTTCTTTTTGTTTTATTGATGAATTAGAGATGTTAACTCAATAGTAAGGCTCTCAATATATAGAGAACTTAGAGGCATATACAAGGAAACTTAATACACTGAATATTCTAACACTCTCCCTCAAGTTGTGTAGTGGGATCACCAATACCCAACTTGGATAAAACTGATTCGAATGTTCTTGCAGCAACCGCTTTTGTGAGGATGTCTGCCAGTTGGTCTTCGGATCTAACAAACGGAAGTTCGACTGTCCTATCTTCAATCTTTTCTTTTATTAAGTGCCAATCTATTTCAACGTGCTTTGTTCTATCGTGCTGTACCGGGTTCTCTGAAATCTTAATCGCAGCTTTATTATCGCACATTAACTGAGTTGGACACTTCAGAGGGGATCCGATCTCTTTCATTATATTCTTTAACCAAAGTATCTCGGTAATCCCCTTAACGATTCCTCTAAATTATGATTCAGCACTTGACAATGATACTACTTTCTGTTTCTTACTCCTCCAAGTCAGCAAGTTACCTCCAAGAAGAGTAAAGTAGCTAGCAGTTGATCGCTTGTCGTTAGGATTCCCTCCCCAATCAGTATCTGTGAATAGTTCTACATCAAGGTGTCCATTTTTCTTAAAACTTATGGCTCTTCCTGGTGTGCCTTTGAGATATCGAATAATCCTCATTACTGCCTCCATATGGTGTTCCTGAGGATGATGCATGAACTGGCTAACTACTCCCACCGCGTATGCAATGTTGGGTCGAGTGTGAGCCAGGTAAATCAATTTTCCGACCAACCTTTGGTACCTTTCTTTATTCGCTAGTCTGGACCCTTCAATTATCTTTAGTTTGTGATTCAAAACCATAGGAGTGTCATTTGGTTTGCATTCCACCATGCCAACTTCAGCTAATAAATCCAATATATATTTCTGTTGGGAAATATAAATCCCTCCTCTTGACCTAAGAACCTCGATTCCTAGGAAGTACTTCAATCCCCCAAGGTCTTTCATTTCGAACTCCTTGAAGAGGTTTTTCCTAAGAGAGCTAATTTCTTCTTCGTCATTCCCCGTTATAATCATATCGTCGACATATATTATAAGACAAATGACTAATTCTCCTCTCCTTTTGTAAAACAAGGTATGATCCCCAATACTCTGTTTGTAGCTATACTGCTTCATTGCCATTGTAAATCTCCCAAACCAAGCACGAGAAAACTGTTTGAGCCCATATAATGCCCTTTTCAGTTTACATACCTCATTTTCTTGAAAACCATCAGAGAACCCTAGTGGGGGTTCCATATATACCTCTTCTTCCAAGTCTCTATGTAAGAAAGCATTCTTTACATCAAATTGATGAAGAGACCAATCTTTATTCGCGGCTATTAAAAGTAAAACTCTGATAGTGTCAATCTTTGCAACCAGAGAGAACGTTTCAGAGTAGTCTATGATGAGTCCGGATTTTGTCACCACTCATTATGAGGACCGGACATGGGCAATTCGGACAAGATCCACCCACTAAAACATCCGAACTGAACTAATGTACTAAAAACTTAATCACTTCATGACTAAGCTAATTACATACCTACTTAAAAACTAATGGGTCTTTGAACTCGACCCGAATTCATAATTATGACCCAAAAGCCCATGTGGCCCAAGGTTAAGGGTATAAATACCCAACCACTTTCATTTAATGAGGGTAATTAAAATTAAATACAACCAGGCAACTCAAATCTCTCACTACAATCTACTAAACATTAAATACCCTTGAAATACCTCAAACTTCAGACAAAATTACCCTCAGTTGAAATTAATCCACACCGACCACAGTGGGAGGAGAAAGTGTCTGAATCTAGCATTCAAAACTATCAGGAAAAACCAGTTCGGATGAATCCGGATGTGCAAGAAGTACCACCAACTTTACCCGAAGTGGTGGATGAGAATGATGAATATACTATCGAGGAACGAGATAGGTTAAAAGTTGAAATATAAGCTCTGAGGCCTGCCAAGAGGGCAGAGATGGGGACAAAAGAGAAGTCTAAGGCGTCAGTAGCTCATCATACTGACAATCCAGGAGAGCATGAGCCATCAAAAACCCATGTGAGTGCAAAAAAGACTCATGCTAGCTCAAAAAGGTCTCACCGGTCTATACCAGTGGAGAGCTCTGATTCAGACTCAGAGTCTTCCAGTAGCTCCTCAAATGAAGATGGAGTCGAAAAGTCCTTGTCATCCAGCAGTGATGAAGGCCGTTCTAAAAAGAAACAAACGTTGGTCAAGAAGTACTCAAGAAAAAAGGATAGGCATGGAAGGTTAAAGTGGCATCTGGGCAAATGATCGTCTCATAGTCATAGCCGGATACATGTAGATCGATTGTTAATGGATCATTTTGCCTTCCATGATGAACTAGGTATCTTTGCAACTCCTAACGAAGATACGGTTTTCAGTCGTGGCCGAATTTGGAGACAGTCTTCACTGTCCTAAGAGGTTTGACAATACGAAAATGGAAAAATATGATGGTAGTAAAGACCCGGATAACCACTTAGAACAATTCAAAAAAATTATGATGAATTTTGATGATGACGACAAGTTACTTTGTAGGGCATTCTCCCAATCTTTTACGGGGAGTGCTCTGAAGTGGTATAATAGCTTACCATAGGGTTGTATCAGGAATTTTGACACTTTTTGGGTGGCCTTTTGGAGGCATTTTGTTGGAAGTAAGGAAGTAAAGGGCAATGGAGACACGATTATCCATTGTAACGAAGAACCAAACGAATCTTTAAAAGAATACATAAGTCGTTTTGTAAATACCAAAAATGGATTGGCTGATTACTTCGAACAAGTAGCAATAGCTTGTCTGAGGCAGGGCTTAAACCCTGGAAACTTGGCTGATTCAGTAACCAGAAAAATGCCATGACATGGGGAGGTCTGTTGAATCAGGTCGGAAAATAGATTAATGTAGATGAAACAAAGAAACCTAGGGTGCACAGGCAGGTGAGGTCTGCTCCGGCTGCACCAAATCCAAACCAAAACCAGTCCGGGAACAAGGCTAAGGAAGCCGGACAGGGTCATAACAGAGCCAAAGCTCAGTCTCAGCCAGCTGCACCAGCCCAGAGTCAGCAATCTAGAAATAAACGAGGGCCTTGGGTTCAACCGGAGTGGTTTGCTGAGTTGAAAGAAAATATAGCCACCATTTATGATAAAACAAAAGACGAAGTACACTACAGAAGGCCGGCTGCATTATAGTCTCCTAGGGAGAGTCGTAATAATTGTTTCTGCCAGTATCACCATGATACTGGTCATATCAATGAGGATTGTATTGCGTTGAAACAAGAAGTACAAAATTTAATTGAAAGAGGAAAGTTGGGGGCGTATGTTAAAAGAAGAGGTGGAAATAGGCCTGATAGCGCTCATCGGGCTGGTCCAAACAATGCGGGCACATCGACTCCAGATGGGGCTATAGTGATAATCGGAAGGTTCAATGTAGAGTCGGAATACTTGGACTCTGATCCAACCCGGAATAAAGTGGGTGTTATCATGCATCATTGCAAGACAGTGTCCGGATTTATTAACTTTTTTGAGTCACTTACAATATTCGGAGGGGATACTATGACTGCATCAACTGCTTCTTCAAGAAAGAAGCACGTTCATACTTTAGCTACCCAGCTTGAAGGAGGCATGACTTCCTATCAATCGCAAATTCCTTTTCCTTTTATTGTTTTTGTCGAGGATGACTTGAGGGATATTGCTGGTCCACATGAAGATGCTGTTGTTATAGGAGCATCCATTGCAGGCAATGATATAAGACGAATTTTGGTAGATACCGGGAGTTCAGCCAATATTCTTTTTTGGCTTCATGACAAAAAAATGAAGAATCCAGCAGTAATTCAGCGTTCGAACATATCAATTGTGGGTTTCACTGGAAGCTCAGCAGATATGATCGGAGAATTCGAGGAGGAGGTTTTGTTGGGCAAAGGCCCTTTTAAAAAGATGGTTAGAATACTTTTTAGTGTGGTGGATTTTCCCACTTGTTATAATGCTATTATGGGAAGATCTTGGCTTTCCAGGATACATGCTGTGGCTTCAACAGTCCACCAGTGTTTGAAGTATGCTGTGCAGGGACAAGTGGGAGTTGTTCGAAGCAGCCAAAAGGTAGCAAGGGAGTGTTATGCGAAAGTACTGGCCCCTCGAATATTGGGGGCAGTCCGGATTAATGAGGAATAGTAGTTTGAGGGGCCCTCTGGGGAGAGGGTGAAATTGATGACCCCAGAGAGACCCCTAGTGTTTTAATACCGGTTGAAAAAGTTGAAACTCACGCTCTGACTGAAGGAAAAAAATGTCAAGATAGGATCCAAGATGACTTCGGAATTAAAGGGTAAAATGTTAGATTTCTTGAAAGACCATCAACCCGTGTTTGCTTGGTGCAATGCTGATGTAACCGGAGTACCAAGAAGCATTATATCACACCAGTTATCCATTCGAAGAGACATAACACCTGTTGTACAAAGGAGGAGAGCCTTTTCTAAAGAGAAGACTGATGTCATAGTTCAAGAGGTTGACCGAATTACTAAAATGGGACACATAAAGGAATCTCAATACCCTTTATGGACAGCCAATCCGGTGTTGGTAAAAAATAAAAATGGCAAGTGGCGTATGTGCATCGATTTCACAGATCTCAACAGGTCTTGCCCAAAAGATTTATATCCGGTCCCCCGAATTGATCAGTTGGTGGACTCCACTTCTGGAAACAAGCTGTTGTCCTTTATGGACGCCTTCTCCGGGTATAATCAGATTCAAGTAGATCCAAAGTATCAAGAACATACCATGTTTGTTACTGATAGGGGCCTCCATTGTTACAAAGTAATGCCATTTTGGTTTAAAAAATGCTGGGGCTACTTACCAAAGATTGGTAAACAAGGTCTTTGCTAATCAAATTGGAAGAAACATGGAAGTTTATATCGATGACATGATGGTGAAAAGTGTGGACGAAGAGCTACACTTGGCAGATCTCCAAGAAACTTTTGCCAACTTGGTGAAAGTAAATTTAAAGTTAAACAGAGAAAAGTGCGTTTTTGGAGTTCAGTCTGGAAATTTTTTGGGGTATGTGATAAGTGAGAAAGGGATACAACCTGATCCAGACCAGTTTAATGCTTTACTACAAATGGAGCCTCCTTGGAATATTAAAGAGGTACAATGATTGACTGGGAGGCTGGCTGCACTAAACCGTTTTATTTCAAGGTCTTCGGACAGGTGTGCCCCGTTTTTTCAAACTTTAAAAAGTGCAAAGGACTTCAATTGGTCCCCACAGTGTGATGAGGGCTTCGATAGAATTAAGAAGCATTTGTCTTCCCCCAAGACTCTGTTTAAACCTGTTGATGGAGAAATCCTTTATGTGTATTTAGCCGTTTCTGATTGTGCAATAAGTGCAGTATTGGTAAGAGAGGTGGAAAGTTATCCTCGTACGGTGTACTATATCAGCAAAAGCTTGATGATTGCAGAAAAACGATATTTGAAGCTGGAAAAATTGGCATTGGCCCTGGTGATTGCAGCAAGAAAAATGAGGCCCTATTTTCAGGCTCATTCTATCATCGTCTGGACCTCTTTCCTTTCAAAAGCGTTCTCCAAAAAGCTGGCATTTCAAGTAGAATGACTAAGTGGTCAGTAGAGTTGGGAGACTAAGATATTGATTTTGCTCCTCGAACAGCAGCCAAAGCCCAAATTGTGGTTGATTTCTTAGTTGAATTCCATTCTAATAGGAATACTAAGCAACCAACCGGTGTAAAAGATAAAAAAGTCTGGGTCGTCCGGACTGATAGTGGATCAAGTACCATGGGATGTGGTGCTGGGATATGTTTAACCTCTCCGTATGGTGACAGAATGTACCAAGCTATATGCTTTGCCTTCAGGTCTTCCAATAATGAGTCTGAATATGAGGCTGTTATAGCTGGTTTAAAATTAGCTCTCTCTGCGGAGCTAAGAGAGTCAGGTTAATGAGTGATTCTCAAATTCTTATCCATCATGCACAAGGTCAGTCCGAAGCCAAGAAATAGTAACTTATTAAATACTTGTTCATCCTTAAAGAGGTGGCGCTTAATTTCAAAAGCATCACCTATGAGCACATACCCCGAATAGAAAATATGCTGGAAGACTCTTTGCCAACCGTAGCCTACTCTGAGTCCTACCCTTGGATACATGTGCAATAGTGCCCATCTATTCAAATAAATCCAAATAAGAAAGAAGAAATTTTGAATATACAGATCAAGCAGCCCCAAGATTGGAGGTTCCCAATCCTTCAATATCTCTCAGATGGCATCTTGCCTCTGGAGAAAGCAGTGGCAAGAAAAATAAAATACAAGGCTTGTGGTTTTGTCATCCTAAGGGATGCTCTTTATAAAAAATTCTATAGTAAACCCCTCTTACGATGTCTGGGAGTCGAGGAGTCCCAGATAGTGCTCTCCGAATTGCATGATGGTGAGGGATCAGCTCACCGTGGATTCAAGGCTCTGACAAGAAGAGTTTTGTTAGCTGGGTACTACTGGCCCTCCATTATGCAAGATGCCAAGGAGTTGGTAAAAATGTGTGACCCATGCCAAAGATACAACAATGAAATTCATACTCCAGCTATCCCTTTAGAGTCAATTTCTAAACCAATACCTTTTGCTCGTTGGGGTCTGGATTTGGTGGGACCTCTACCTATGGCATCCGGAGGGTGCAGAACTATAATTGTTGCCATTGATTACTTTTCAAAGTAGATAGAAGCAACTCCATTGGCAGGTACAACATCGAAAGCTGTTATAAAATTTATCTTATCTAATATTTTTTGCAGATTTGGAATTCCACAAAAGATAACCACAGACAATGGGCCATAGTTCGACAACGAGGAAATGGAGAATTTTTGCGCCTCTAGAGGCATACAACATTGCTTCTCTTCTCCTTTCCACCCACAAGCAAATGGTCAGGTCGAAGTGGCTAACAGGACCATCTTGTCCGGACTTAAAAAGAATTTAGAGGGAGCTGCAGGAAAATGGCCAAGCTATCTACAAGAAGTATTATGGGCCTACCGAACCACTCCTGGGGATGCAACACAAGAATCTCCCTTTGCTTTAGTATATGGGATGGACGCCATAGCTCATATAGAGGCTACTCTTCCTTATTTTCGAGTTCATAATTTCTCCGAACACGCTAACGAAGTGGCAGTAAGAGGCCAACTTGACTTGATAGAAGAAAGAAGAGTTAAGGCTCACCTCAGAGCCACACACTATCAAGGACTGATGAGAAGCAGGTTTGCTTCCAAAGTTAAAAGAAGGGATTTTCAGCCAGGAGATAAAGTATCGAGGAAAGTCTTCCGACACACTAAAGAAAAGTAGTTCGGCAAGCTAGCTCCAACTTGGGAAGGGCCCTATATGGTCAGTGAAAAGCTTAAGCCTGGGACATACCGGCTTCAAGATAAGGATGGAAGGGTTTTGAATCACCCCTGGAACATTGAACACCTCCGGTTGTACTTGCAATAAAGACTATGTAAATATTTACTTGTTTTAAAGTTCATGTAAATATTTGGGGGCATACTCTTTCCTACCCTGGTTTTAATGAGGTGTCCGGGCTTTTCAATAAATTCGATGCCTTCTTAAAAGATTTGGAGTATTTCAGTTAGTGCTTTCTTTGATATTTTCTATCAATGTCAGATCGGATTGATAGAGTGATGACTACTTAAACATTTGTCATCAGAGAATTTAAACACTCGCACTTTAAAATGCTTGCAAACTAACTAAGGGTTGTTTAAACATTAGCCACCAAAGCTGAAAAACTATGAAACAATGCAAGTTTGTGCAAAGTAAAATTTCTCATTAAGATATACGAAGTGCCTTTGCCACCCAAGGACTTTGAGTTTTCAAACAAAAGGTTTATCCGGACAGGAGCCAGACACGATTACAAAAAATCCCTTGGCCATCCAAGGACTTTGGTCCAATCACAAAAAATAGAAAAATAGATAGTTGATACTTTAAGACTAAGCTTTCTTAGATAGCCCAGCCTCACTTGGTTTCTTCTTCGTGGGGTCATTATCTTCCTCATACGGACTCTCCCTGGTTTTTTCTTCTTCATCGGTTGTGTCATCCCAGCCACTGGAGTAATCATGCTTGTCACCATCAGCCATCGTATGGAATGGGAGGTCTTCATACTCTACAAAAGTCCATAAATCTCCTAGTGTCCTCTTTGGGAATTTCTCATGAAAGAGCAAGACCATGTCCGACTTCACTTTGGCATATCTATCACACTGTTAGTATAAACATCAATCCTAGCTTGGATTGTTTTCTCTTGCTCCTTTAGCAAAATCAGTTTTTTCTTGTGCAGTCTTGGACACAGAGTCCTCGAGTGCGATCTTGTTATTAGTTAAAGTCTGAATGACCTTGTCCTTAGCCTTCACCTCCTCTTTTGAAGAATAAATATTTTTCTCCAAGTCGGATTGCTTTGATTGGAGTTCTTTGATACTTTCTTCCGAAGTGGCTAGCTTTGTGGCCCAATCCTCCCGGCTTTTCTTCAGCTCCTCATTTTCCCTCTTCAATTCATCAGTATTTTGATTGGCAGTGAGGAGGTCGCTAGACAATTTCTCTTTGTCAGAATTGAGGGTATTGATGATGGCTGACTGATTTCGTACTTGCTTCTCCAAAGTAAGCACTGACTGGACATTGCTCAGTAAAGAGTGAGTGATGATGTATCTTTCACTTGGGACAGAAAAAGACCTACCATTGAATGTGACAAGGTTCGAAGAACTTGGGGGGTGGTAGGGCCCACAAAAATCGTCTTTGGGGAGGTTTTCGAAGTAAAGACCGATCCCCTCAAGCCCGCTGATATCGACACCATCAATGCTGATATCCCCTCCTGCACCCCCTCCGGTTTGAAAGTCACCGGGGATCTCTTCTGCTTGAGTGGGGTCAGTAGGGTCAACATGAGAAATAGGCTCTGGAGGCCGGAGAGAAACTTCATCACCCTTGGAGGTTTTCTTTTTCTTGGCCTCCCTATATTTACCTTCTCCTCCCCGTTGCCTGTCTTTCTTAGGAGCCTTTGACGGTTTTGGAGATCCAACCACTTCTCTAGTACTTTCATGCTCCACTACTTGTAGAAGAGCAACATTAATTTGTCCTTGGTCTTGCCCCTCTGGGTTTGTTGGAACAACTTCCTCCACTTTGGTAGGATTGGCTTCAACCATACCTTGCTTACCTTTGCCTTTCTTGCCCTTCATCTTGCTTGGGGCTTTAGCTCTACCTGGTAGATACAACGATTTGTCCTTTGCATCTGTCCTCCTGAGGATTACTTCCGGAGGGGATGGAGTGGTTAATTCCTCCCAAGATAAGTCCCTCCGGTCGGTTGTGTTCCAAAGGTAGGATTTTGTTAGATTGCCACCGGTAAAAGCATTGTGGAAGCGGTTTCCCCACTTCTCAGCAGTCCAAGCATTTAGCTTGGAGCAAGTGGTCTGCCCAGCCTTTAAGTAATCACTAAAGTCCTTAGGCAGCACTACCAAAAAACAAAAGAAGACGAGTTAGACAAACAAATTTGTGATAAGTAAAGTTGGAGATATGATATGAGATTCTTACCATCACTTCGGCATCTGCTGGTAAGCAGGCTTGGGTTGACACCGGTTTTAATCTTCCTCCCATTCTCCCAAGCGCCACTAATAAACAAGAATTGAGTCTTCCAGTTCCTTTCTGACTCAAGCAGGTCGTCCACGACCTTGTAATCATCACCCATGTTGAAATGGTAAAAGGGGATAATGTGGTTTCTGCAAAGGCTGGCCACAGCTGCGAATTGCTCCATTGGAAGAGGGATTCCGGAGAGCCTGGAGGCCATAATACATGCCATGAGGGTATACCAAGCATTGGGGCTCAATTGGCTTGGACAGAGTTTGATGAGGTGAAAGTATTTGACTATCTCTGGGTCTAGGGGAAACCTTAGTCCCCAGTTGGAAGGCGTAGTTTTTGGAGCCTGCCCTTTCACCAAACGACCTCTTCACCGATCTACTAGCTTCTCTGGAGAGGCGTCAGCGTCCAATCCTATGGCAATGAATGGGGAAGGTCTCTTAAAGCTTGTGACTGCCTGCCCTGGTTCAACAACAGGATCTGATTCCTGGACCGATGAGCCCGAAACGATTGGTGAAAGGTTGGACTGGAACAACCTAATGGGTTTAGCACTCTTAGCTGAAGAAGAACCCCGATCAGGCTCTGAACTTGGTGTTTCCGATTTGTCAATAGGGGAAACAGGGAGGCCTGCAGCAATGCGCCTTTCTCATTCGACCTTTTGAGCTTTTTCTAACTCTGACAAGTTAAGTCACCCACCTTTTACTAAGACGTTTCTTGCTGTGAACATAAACTCACACCAATAGAAGGGTTTTTTGAGAAGTGAAAGCTTTGAAATTTAACAAGAGTAGAGATAATGAAGATGATAAAACAGTGAAAAGTGGACTAATTTATAGGAAAGGAACAAAAGATGCTTTGATACCTAGGAGAATACGAAAGGATAGATGTAATGATTAAAGACGGCGCTGATGTCACCCACATTAATTGAAGAGGTTACTTTTTGGAGTAAGTGGGAGCGCCGGTCTAGGAGAAAAACGGCCGGTGTGGCGAATCGGAGAAGGACACGTGTCCCACGATATCTGGACAAACCATTTAGTTTATAAGAGTTTTATCCGTCCGGATAAAGTCGTTACACAACTTGAAATCTGTCCGGACATAGTTATGAGTGCATATGGACTATTTTTTAGGTCTTGCCAAAGGTCTTCGAACGCAACCTAAAAAAGGGGCTACTGATGAGTCCAGATTTTGTCACCACTCATTATGAGGACCGGACAGGGGCAATTCGGACAAGATCCACCCACTAAAACATCCGAACTGAACTAATTTACTTAAAACTTAATCACTTCATGACTAAGCTAATTACCTACCTACTTAAAAACTAATGAGTCTTTGAACTCCACCCGAATTCATAATCATGACCCGAAATCCCATGTGGCCCAAGGTTAAGGGTATAAATACCCAACCACTTTCATTTAATGAGGGTAATGAAAATTAAATACAATCAGGCAGCTCAAATCTCTCACTACAATCTACTAAACATTAAATACCCTTGAAATACCTCAAACTTCAGACAAAATTACCCTCAATTGAAATTAATCCACACCAGTCTATACCATATGTTTGTGTATATCCTTTGGCAACCAATCTTGCCTTGTGTCGCTCAATGGTGCCATCAGATTTATATTTTATATTAAACACCCATCTACAGCCGACTGCTTTCTTCCCTTGTGGTAACACACAATTCTCCCATGTACCATTCCTTTTTAGAGCTTCCATTTCGGTATTCATTACCTCATGCCATTGAGTCATCTTCTTAGCTTCTTGAGCTGTTTTAGGGATTTGTTCAGAAAGAACAGTAGCTGAAAGCGCCTTTGCAATCTTCGTCATTCCTTTCCTGTCTGTTTGTCTTCGGGAGAATCATTGGTGGTAAGAACTGCCTCGTCAATCTCCTTTATGTTGAAAGAGGCGTGTTCGGTGGCGCCATCTACTGACCTTTCGGCACATCCTCAAAGTAACTTTCATATACCAACCAGTCGAGTGATTCACTTACTTTCTCCCCATGAGCACGAGATTGGTGGTCAAAAAAATAATCGGATTCTAAGAAGTCACAGTCCATGGTGACATGGATTCGACGAGTAACCCGATTGTAAAACCGATAGTCCATTTAATGGACACCATACCCAACGAATACACACTTTTCAGCACACAGATTAAGTTTGTTTCGACTAGTTTTAGGGATATGAACAAACACCGAACAACCAAAGACACGAGGTGGTGAGGTCATAACAAATGGAATTGTAACTTGGGTGGCAAGCACTTGTAATGGAGTTTTATTTCCTAGACATTGGGTTAGTAGATGATTTGCAAGATATGTGGTTGTAGCAAGAGCTTCTGGCAAAAAATAATGAGGAACTCTAGATTCAATCATAATAGCACGAGTTTTTTCAAGTAAAGTACGATTTTTTTGTTCTGAAGTACCGTTTTATTGAGGTGTGTTTGGACAATTGGTTTGATGGATAAGACCATTTGTTTTGAAAAAATTATTCATTGTTTGGTTGACAAACACTGTTCCATTATCAGAACGGAGAATCTGTATTTTTTTCCCAAACTGAGTCAAAATCATTTTGTAAAAACAAACAAATATATCTGGTACTTCCGATTTATGTTTTATGAATTATATCCAAGTCATTCTTGAGAAATCATCCACAAATAAAACAAAGTATCTAATTTGATTGTTAGTGGAATTTGGTGATGGACCCCAAACATCAGAATGGATTAGCGAAAAAGCATAATCAACTCTAGTATTACTTTGATTAAATGAGACCCTACGATTTTTTACAAGAATACAGGTTTCACATTTCTCATGAATGGAATTATTCAAAAAAAGACTAGGAAACAAACTCTTAAGATAGCTAAAAGAAGGATGACCAAGTCGCCGGTGCCATAACCAAAGTTTCCTTTCGGTTGTTCTGTGAGCAAGCATGGCATGTCCCTTATGAACTACCTCATCAACATAATAGAGACCTCCTTGTTCGGTACCACGCCCAATGATCTCCTTCGTAAGAATGTCCTGTAAAATACAAAAAAATGGATACATAAGAACCACACAGTTGAGTTTTTTTGTCACTTGACTAACAGATAATAACTTTAAGGATAGTGAAGGAATGTAGAGGCAGTTTTTAATTTCCATTTTTTCCGAAAAAATAATTGAACCTCCCCCTTTGACTTCACAAATTTCTCCACTAGCAGTTTCAATATGGGACTTCTTTGGAGATGACATGTCACCAAAGTCTTTAGGATCATAAGACATGGTGCCCGTAGCCCCGCAATCAAAGATCCAATTCATTGATTTCTCAAACCTTTTACCTCCAAGTTTTTCATAGGAGTTCGCCGTCATTCCTCCAAAACCAGTGCCACTTCCTTGCTCATTTTTAGTCGGATCTTCACCGCCACTTGTAGACGAAGCCCGTTTGACATTAGATCTGAAACACTGGTTATTTTTCTCCTTATGACCGTCCTCCCACCATTCTGGATAGCCAACCAACTGGAAACATGTCTCTTTAGTGTGTTTCCTGGATTTGTCTTCTTTCTCTTTGGATCAGAATTTAAACCTCTGTGCAGAATCTTTAGCAGCCAAACCATTCCAATTTCAATCGAGTTACTATCAGAAGAACTTGATTTTAGTATATTAAGCATGGCCACTTCCCTTCGTATTGTAGCATATGCTGTTTCCACGGAAGGAAGAGGATCCTTTTTTAGGATATCTCTCTTTACTCGTTCCAGCTTGTCATTAATCGCCATTAGCGATTGATATAGTCTTTGCTCTTGAGTCTTCTTATTGTAGATCTGAATGTCTTTTGGGACTTTCATAGGGTTCAGATCTCGCCTATCTATAGACATCCAGATGTTCTGCAGTTTGTTCCACAAGTCTTCTAGTGTATCAGACCCTTGCCTTAATGAATTAACCAGCCCTCTTATGAAGTTCAAACACATGTAACGTATGTGGTGGCTAACCCATCCCAGAGGCCTTTTGCAGTCGAGTATTGCGAGACATTATTCACCAAGCTGGATTCAATATTCTGGATAAACCATGTGAAAACACATTGATCATCTTGTTCCCACCTTGTATATGTTTTGTCAGTTTTGGATGTAGGTGTCGGCTCCCATGTAATGTGAGAACCTCTCCCCATTCCTCCAATTGATTTCTTCATAAGGTTTTCCCATAGGGCATAGTTGTCACCACCGAGTTTAATCCCTAGGGATAAATTCTCGGGGTTAGTTGTTTGTTGTTGTGTTCTAATACCATTTCTCAGAATGGCAGCAATCTGCATTGTTAATTCATCAGGGATTTGACTGACCACGACTTTATTGCCAGCCATCTTTGTTGAGGATGTTCAGAATTCCCAGAATCACACGTGCTCTGATACCATGTTAAAAAACAAAGAGAGAAGTAGCCACAGGAAGCGACTAAGGTTTTGTGTTTATTAGAAAATGTTCCTTTTTTTGTTTTATTGATGCATTAGAGATGTTAACTCAATCGGTAAGGCTCTCAATATATAGAGAACTTAGAGGCCTATATAAGGAAACTTAATACACTGAATATTCTAACAGCGTATGGTCAATTAGGTATTCAAAAACCATCTCTGCAATGATATGAAAGAATACATTGATGACATGTTTGTTAAAAGAACCACTAAGAGTCGGCAACTCAAGGTACTTAGTAACATATTTGCACCTTAAGATGATTTAATCTGAAGTTGAACCTCTTGAAGTGCTCCTTTGGTGTTTGAAGTAAAATCCTCGGATACGACGTTAGAAAATATGGGATAGAAGCTTATCCAGATCAATTAAAGGCACTACTATATATAGAGCCTCCCATGAACATCAATGAGGTGTAGTGCTTGACCGGGTGTTTGGCGGCACTGTCATGCTTTATTTTGTGGATGTTGGATAAGATCCATACTTTCTTTGAGGTCCTCTGATGAGCTAAAAAATTCTCTTGGTACAAAAAGTGCAGTGAAGCGTTCAATACACTTAAAAAAGACCACATCACCTCACCAAAGTACCTATATTCTCATACCTCAGATGAATCCTCTCTTTCTCTACCTTTATGTTTCATATTTTTCAGCTATGGGGGTTTTAGTCCGTGAGCCAAAGGGCGTTCAGAGGCCGATTTACTATGTCAAAAAAAGTTGACTCAAGGCGAAGACTCGCTACTTTAATTTTGGAAAAGCTGGCTCTCTGTCCGGTAGTTACAGCGCAAGATGCGACCATATTTTCAGGGCCATACTATTACCCTGCTTACCCCATTGTCCTAAAATATGTGTTGCAAAAACCTGACATAAGTACGATATTAAGTACGAGCCTTGCACCGCGATCAAAGGCTAAGCCATCACCAATTTTATTAATAAATTTTTTACATCGCGAAGCAATGACAACCTGCCCAAATCCTCGATGGATGAAACCTTACACTGCGGAGCTGGTATCGTTATGAACATGTCCACAAGTGAAGAAATCTGATAGACCATCAAGTTTGACTTCCCCGTAACAAACAACATAACATAGTAAAAAGTTATTTTAGGTGGCATAAAATTCCCTAGTATTTGTAAGGCACGAGAAATACGAGTCTGTTCAGACTCTCAGCTCGTGATCAATTAGTTGAAGGTCCTCTACGATGCCAAACAAGATGTAGCCCGTTATTACCTAACTGTTCTAAAAAAATGGGAAGCAAAGTTTGAGCTAGTCATTTACGACCAGGTCTTATGTCTTGACAACTCAACTGTTGACGCCCTGGCCAAGGCTGCCGCTTTTGAGGACAACCTGCTCGTCCTTTTATTATAAATATATACACTTGACACTCTAACGACAAATCTCCATATCGGTGTGGTAGAATCAGCAAACGATTGGCGAAAACCATGCATTTTGTGCTTGTGTGATGGTAATCTCCCTGAGAAAAATGCAGCCGCAAGGACGCTGCAGATATGCGTGACCAGGTATACAATACTTGAATGCATCCTTTACCGAAAGATAGTTACGAGACCCATGATGTGGTATCTCGGCAAGGATGAGGCCCTCGATGTTCTATAAGATCAGCATGATAGTTCACGTTCGCTAAAATGTGTTTCTCGGGTTTACTTCTAAAATGTTTTGAGCAAATGTTGAGTTGAATATGAAAAAATTATGTGTTTGTAACAGATAATGGTAAATAGAAGAGAAGGGTATAAAAACATAAACTTAAAGTTAATTGAAGGGTAAAATAGTAAAAGTATAAATTGATTTTTTAAAAATTTAAAGTAGAAAATAAAAAAAAATATGGAGAGAATAACCATTTCAAAAAACGATTATTCCAAATCAGTCAAGTTTTATATGTACAATGATATAAATATATGATTCATTTTTTATATCATATGTTAAGAGAAAAAATAATCAAATTTATTAATAATTAAACACAATCAATCAAAATATGTACTATCTTATTCAAATATATATATATATATATATATATTATATAATGTACAATTAATATAGTTAATGTATAGTTGTTTTAGTTTCTTATTACTTGGTAAGTTGATTGGATAGTAAGAGTTTTGTTTAGTTACCATTTATTCATCTTTTTTATGTTCATTATACAATTATTTATATAACCATTTCATTTGTTTTTTTCTCCATTTATGGTTTCTGAGTCTCTCGACAAATAATTTCTTTTTATGCTCATATGTCTCGTTTTGAAGATCTATTATGTTTCTCATCTTTCTTATTTGATCTAAAAAAGTAAACAACATAAGTCATTCAAATTGGAAATAATTACCCACGGGTTTCGAATATTAATTAAACTTTGGTAGAAAAATTCATACCAACATGCTAGCAACAAAAATTACAAAATCTCATGTCTTTTACAAAAAAAGAATTCATATTGGGTCTAAACTAAACTTTGGTAGAAGAACTGATGCTAACATGCTTGTTAACATAAAAAAATTCTTAGACGTTTGTGGGCGTACACATAATCTTTCATTTCTTGTTATATATTTTGAAAGGATGTATCCACAAGTGTTAAATCTAAACTATAATTTAGTAGAAAAAAATCATGCTAACATGTTTGTTAACCTACAAATTTGTCATGCCTTTATCACTCAAACAAAAAATTACAAAATCTTTTATGTATTTCCCAAAAAAGTAGAACAAATGTACATGGGTAAATATTGTCTTGTTATATTTTTTGAAAAGCATGGCAAATTATGAAATTGTTGTATAAACACTCGTATTGAATTTGAATAAAACTTTGTAAAACAATTCATGCTATCATGTTTATTAACATAAAAAAAATTCATTTTTAGAGTGAAAAAGAATTACAATTGTATCTTATTTCCAATTTTTTTTTTGTCTTTCAAAAAAAGTTAACAATAACAAAAAAAAGACATACAAATAAGACATAATAATTGAAAAATATGAAATCGAGTAATCAAAATCCCTAAAAACAAAGTTCCATCAAATTTTTAAATTAATTTTCCATTCAAAGTTTATGCAAACACGGTTTCAAAATCGATTTCTCAAATAAAAATTTATGCACATAAATTATGATGACACAAGAAATAGAGTAATAAAAAACTCTAATAACATATAAATAAAATACATTTTCACATATTATTTGAAATCTTTCTTCTATTTAAAATCTAAAAAATATGATGAATAAGAATAAAAAAATTGATTACTATAAATTAAAAATAACACTAAAATCGTAATAACTTATCTCGAACAACCAATTTAATTACAAGTTAATTTATTTTTTTAAAATCACAAAAAAATCGTGGTGGCGACTGGTTTTGAAACACAGTCGTCGGTTGTAGAAATCAAGATGAAGAAGACAAGAAAACCAGACAAGAAAACCGATGGATAGTTCTAACCCTAGGTTAGATTAAAGGAGACTTTAAAGAAAATCAAAACAGTATTCAAAAAAGTCTGAGGCAAAACTAGGGTTTGAGAGCCTTTTATAGAAGTGCTCGAAACCCTAGCCCAAAATTACAGCTTTTTTTGTTATGCAATAAAATAAAGCCCAGCCCAATTTCAAAGCGATTGGAGCTGGTTAAGTATTTTAATAAAATCTAAATAAAATAAGAAAATGCAGAAAATTTACTAAAACAGCAAAACGAGGGTTTAAACGACTAAATTTAGGGCCTCGACTTCATCACTTTGTGATGCTTTCGAAAATTGTTGGGCTTCTCGACGCGTTCGATTTGAGTGGTCGCATCGCCTAATTCTGATATCTGGGACCCAAATAAAGCCTGTTTCCGTTTGTCCAAAAGGGCCATATAGTCATGGGCTTGTGCAACTACATCATCCTCCCATTCTTCGGAAGAATTCGCCCACGAATTCTCAGCTTCATCATCCTCAGCAGCAGCGGTAAATGGCACCAGGTGCTTCACGTTGAAAACGTTATGGGTCTTCATGTGGCTAGGTAGTTTCAACCTGTATGCATTTGGATTAATCTTTTCAATAATTTCAAACGGACCCACCTTCCTTGCAGCCAACTTGTTATACTCGTGTGCAGGATAGCGATCCCTGGTCAAAACAGCCCATACAAAGTCTCCCACTGCAAACTCCACCAGACGGCGCTTCTTATCTGCGGCAATCTTGTACTTCTGTGTTGTTTCCTCCAGGTGTTTGCGGGTGTTCGCATAGATCTCCCATAGATCAGCAATGGCGTTCTCGACCTTAGCTGGGACCTTATCAAGCGTTGGGAAAGCTAAGTCCATAGGACCCCGTGGGTTATAACCATAGACTACCATGAAGGGACTATACCCAGTACTGCGCTTGTGGTGCCTGTTGTAGGCGAACTCAACATGATAAAGACGAGAATCCCATGCTTTCAAGTTCCCAGAGACCTCTGTGCGTAACATGTTGCCTAACGTTCGATTATTTACCTCGGTTTGGCCGTCTGTCTGCGGGTGATATGCGCTGCTAAAACTCAGCTTCGTGTTTGTGAGGCGCCACAAACTCCTCCAAAAATGCCCCACAAATCGCGCATCGCGATCAGAAACGATATTCAAGGGTAGACCATGTAAGCGGTAGACCTCACGAAAGTATAAATTAGCAACATTCACAGCATCTGTGGTTTTCTTGCAGGCAATGAAGTGGGCCATCTTAGAAAACCTGTCAACCACTACAAAAATAGAATCATTACCTCTCTGTGTTCTTGGCAGCCCAGAGATGAAATCCATGCTGACGCTTTGCCATGGTCCTTCCGGTATTGGGAGTGGTAGGTATAGACCTGCGTTGGAGGATGTACCTTTTGCCACCTGGCAAATCCGACAACCAGCTACAAAACGGATAACATCTCGCCTCAAATGCGGCCAGAAGAACTGACTGGATACAGAGTGAAGGGTTTGATCTCTACCCCCATGACCCTCGTTATGTCTCTCCTGTACAATCAGTAATCTCAAGCTGCTCTCAGGAACACAAAGTAAATTACCTTTGAAGAGGTAACCGTTGCTCACTGCAAAATCTTTTCTCAAACATGCGCTGATGTCCTCTAGAATAGGACAAAAATATGGATCGATAGCCAGTAGATCCTTCATCATCTCGAATCCCACAACTTCTCCTTCCATACGAATCATCATGCTGCGTCGGCTTAATGCGTCAGCTACGCGGTTAACTGTCCCCGAAGTATGCTTAATGGAAAAGGTAAATTGTTGCGTAAATGCTGCCCAACGTGCATGGCGGGAAGAGAGTTTCTCCTGACTCTGAAGATGCTTTAAGGCATCATGATCGGTGTACAGGACAAAGTCATTGTAGGCCAAGTAGGAACTCCAGTGCTTCAAAGCTCGTACAACTGCATAGAACTCCTTGTCATAGGTGCTGTAGTTAAGTTTAGCTCCACTTAACTTTTCGCTGAAGTATGCTACCGGACGACCTCGTTGGCTGAGTACAGCGCCAATGCCCAATCCGGACGCATCAAAATGCAGTTCAAATCTTGTAGAAAAGTCAGGTAAAACCAGAATCGGTGCAGTGGTCAGTCTTACCTTGATTTTCTCAAACGCTTTAGCTGCTTCAGGGGTCGAGCAGAATGTCTTGCCCTTCATACACTCTGTAATGGGAGCCATAACAGTGCTGAAGTTATGTATGAACCGTCTGTAAAAAGAGACCAATCCGTGAAAATAGCGGACTTCAGTGATGGAAGTAGGAATAGGCCAGTCTCGCACGGCTTCTACTTTCGACTGATCCACTGAAAGCCCATCTTTTGACACAACATACCCCAGGAAGACGACCGAATTTGTCATAAAACAACACTTATCGAGTCCTCCATAAAACTTCTCTCGCCTCAAAACAACCAACACCTCGCGTAAGTGCTGGAGATGCAGCTCTTCCGTGGTACTATAAATAAGAATATCATCAAAGTACACAACAAGAAATTTTCCGATGAACGGGCGAAATACCTGGTTCATAACCCGCATGAACGTGCTAGGAGCGTTAGAAAGACCGAATGGCATTACCATCCATTCAAACAGACCTTCTCGGGTCTTGAAGGCTGTTTTCCACTCATCCCCCATACGAATACGAATCTGGTGGTATCCGCTCTTCAAATCCAGCTTCGTAAACACAGTAGCACCATTCAATTGATCCAGTAAATCATCAAGGCGAGGAATAGGAAACCGATACCTGACTGTAATTTTGTTGATAGCCCGGCTATCAACACACATTCTCATTGAGCCATCCTTCTTTGGTGTTAATAGTGCAAGAACCGCACGTGGCCTTTCGTTAACAGTTCCTCCACCTGTCTGCGGAGCTCTTCATGCTCTTTTGGGCTCATCCGATAATGCGGTCGGTTTGGTAGACTAGCACCCGGTACAAGGTCAACCTGGCTCTGATACCAATATGGTGGCGACTGGTTTTGAAACACAGTCGTCAGCTGTAGAAATCAAGATGAAGAAGACAAGAAAACCGATGGATAGTTCTAACCCTAGGTTAGATTAAAGGAGACTTTAAAGAAAATCAAAATTGTATTAAAAAAAGTTGAGGCAAAACTAGGGTTTGAGAGCCTTTTATAGAAGTGCTCGAAACCCTAGCCCAAAATTACAGCTTTTTTTGTTATGCAATAAAATAAAGCCTAGCCCAATTTCAAAGCGATTGGAGCTGGTTAAGTATTTTAATAAAATCTAAATAAAATAAGAAAATGCAGAAAATTTACTAAAACAACAAAACGAGGGTTTAAACGACTAAATTTAGGGCCTCGACTTCATCACTTTGTGATGCTTTCGAAAATTGTTGGGCTTCTCGACGCGTTCGATTTGAGTGGTCGCATCGCCTAATTCTGATATCCGGACCCCAAATAAAACCTGTTTCCATTTGTCCAAAAGGGTCATATAGTCATGGACTTGTGCAACTACATCAAATCGGATAAAAAAGTATATCGTTAGCATAGAACACGATAATTTTGAATATTATTAAAAAAAAAATCTCCCACCGTATCCCTTGAAACCTAACAAAAAAATGATAAAACAAGGTACAAATGACAGTATAATCGCGAGCGATAATATACTATTTCTTTTGAAAGCAATCACAGTTATCTTGTCATGGACTCTTTTTTATTCATTTATCTTTTCATATGTTTTCATTTTTGGTTTTCTTTAATATAATGAAACTTTAATGAGATATGTTATAGTTTTAGCCCACTACTCATAGGGGTTTTATGGAGACAAGGCGTTAAGGGCATCTTTGTTTTGGACTTTCAAGTCAGTTGCTGCTTGTATTGCTTTTGTCTCTGTCGAGGTTTTGGCGTTATTTGTCATTGTCGTTTTATCAACTAGCATCCTCTTTCAATCCCTGAGCCCATTATAACGCGCTTCCTAAAATACCCTGAATGTGATGACTTGTGTTTAGTGTTCAATAATAGAGAATTCTTACATGGTCATGTGTCTAAGTTAACTAGTCTGATTCTTATCATGATCGCGTTAGGTAATGTACAAACATTCATTCAAACATGGTAGATTTATAACAACACAAAAACAAAGGCTGTCTGATTCTTCAACTATAAATACTAGTTTGTGCTTTAATAGAGGCTGAGAGATTTTCATTGATCTAAATTCATCTTCTTAAAGCTTCAAGAGACAAATCTCAATCTTAACATACCAAATTTTTACACGAAAAAACACATTGTCTCATAAGATACACACAAAATGAACCTTTTAGCTTTAGCGAAAGGGAGCTAGAGGATTAGGAGTAGTGGGCGCTTTTAAGCTCCTCAGCTCTCTACATACATGATCTAACACACCCAGAAAATCTCTCACAATAACAAATATCCGAAGCGGGTTGGCTTCGTCTTTCCTCACATCTCCATGGAAATACTCGGTTATGTCTTTTACACGTAAAAGAACCCTGTCTTCATCTTCTTGCAACATTTTCAAGCTTGTCTCCGCGTGACTCAAGAACGCATTCATTGTTTGAACAAAGCATATGCTTTTTTCGTCTTTTGATAAGTCTTTGTTTATTAGATTCTTGAGTTTAGTCATCCCATCTGATAAGTTCGAGACCGAGCCTGCAAGAACATCAATGTCGATAGTAGCAGTCTTCTTTACATTGTAGAGTTCAGTTGTTAAGCCTGAGACTAAATCCAGTCCCATTCTTCGATAATCTTGCTCCTTTTCTTCGGCTGTTCTGTTTTTGCTTTTCTGATTGAGTTTCCCCATTATGCTAGTGGAGACTCGAATTCCTTCTGAACGGATTATCTCTTGGACCACGAAGTGGAGTAAAGTAGTTTTTCCGTCCGTTCCTTTGACATCTGCTAGTTTAAGTAGAGCATCGAGCTTAAATGCTCGAGCACCACCTCTTATGGTTCCAACGTTCATTCGGTTTCCTGTTTTGAGCACGGCTTCCAGTAGTTTTGAGAATAGCCTGCTGGATCGCAGTTCCTTGCAGGCTTCCTAGTAAAAACAATAAATAAAGAAAAGTTATAGTATGTTCAATACGAAGGAATCCTAGAACTTCTCGAGTGAATGGTTACCTCTAGCATTGAGAAAGAGTTTGTGAGATGAGCCACCTCATCTTGGAAGGTTTCTTTATAAAGCATGGCTTCGACTCGAGAAAATGCAAATGGTATCCCGAGCATTACTTTGAGTAACTTCTCAGCCGACCCAAGTTGGTTAATGTCTCCTTTGTATCTTGAAAATTTAGCTTCTTCGTCTTTGGTTGGCACCATCTTCACCAATGCCTCTAGTTGTTGCAAGCATAATCCATCCCCTATATTGGACCAACTTTGTGTTTGTAAACTTATAAAGAATGTAACCACTTATGCTTTCGTTTGTCTACTTAAATCATGCGATTGTCATCTTTCATGCTATATCGTTAAATATATAAAAAATGCTGCATTTTGTTTTCCTTTCAGACTAAGATTTTGTACCTTTTGATAATGCATCTTGTACATGGTCAGAAGTTGCACTCAAAGCTTTTAACAGAATGGTTATATTCTGCAATCTCTTGGACTCCATAATATGTTTGGTTGGTGAAGGGCTTTTACTTTTTGATTCTTCATTCTTCATTGAACCTTGTACGTTGTATCCGAAAAGCGACTCCATCATTTCTTCATCAAATCTGTTTCAATCTATATTTAGAAAAATGCTAATGAAAATGTATTGATTAATTAAAAATGCCAAACTTACTCGAATGAGTTTGTCCTCAGCTTGTCCCACACCATAGACCGGTCTGGTGCAGCTCTAACTTTGTCCCAATGAAGCGGCTTCAACTTTGGTAACGGAGATCCATCTTTGCTCAACATTGAACATTCATAATCCTGACATGGAAGAGGAGGAGGTGGTGGCCCTTGCTTGTTTCCTGTCGGGAATGGAGGCGGACGTGGTGGTGTAGGAACATTCGATGAAGGCCTAAAAATGTTTTCAGGCAAATCATCCTGAAGAGTACTAGCATCTTTAAGTCTTGAAACGCTCATTCTTAGAGGTGGATGTGGAGGTGGAGGTGGAGGAGGTGGTGGTGGTGGAGGTTGAATGCTATTTTGTGGAGTTGAAGGGATATTAATCTCTAAAATGTCATCACAAATACTCGAATCGGAAAGTCTAACATTCGATGCAACAGAATGGAAAGACTCGTTGTCTGACGAATGACAAACAATTTCAATAATTTTATCATCACAAGACGATTTAACATCATCAGATTCGTATCTGACCGATTGAATCTCCTCCATCGGAGAACAACCATCATTCTCAAACTCGGAGTAAGTCGCTACATTTTTGTTAACGTCCGGTGACGTTTTGACAATTTCGTGGTCTAGTGGTAATGAATGAACATATAGAAGATCAAGAGCAGGGTTTACACTCACCTTCTTAGCTACCGACATATTTCGTTTGGATTTCTTACGCGGTTTCTTGCAGGCGCAAAGTAAGCCAAGAACACAAGCTACAAAGGCAGCTCCTGCCGATACTGCAAGGACCGGAACGAGTATCTTCTTCCCCATTACGCCCTTGTCTTTTTTTGTTTCACTCGCAGTCTTACGCAGAGAAGGATGTTGAAAATGTGGGTGAACAGACAAAGGAGGGTCAGATTCAGTAGATGGAGACAGTGACGGCGACGGTGATGGTGATAAAAACAGGACAGAAGCATCTTTACCATCATGATTTGGTCTTGTTTTCACACTTTGTTTGAAACCTAACAAGGCTCTAACTTGTTGGACAATCATGATTTCTCTTTCGACAACATCTTCTCCTGATACTTTCACAATCTTGTCTTCACTCTCTAACTCCATATCCATATAACCTTCTTCTTCTCCTTCACCTTCTAGATATGAAACAGGATTTGAAGCAGAAACCGAAATGTGACTCCTTTCCACTAGATTTATCATGAGCAAAATGGGTATAATAATTGCAAAAATCAGGGGTTTCCTATGATATCTATAACCCATTTTTTCCAAAATCAATAATGACAAAAGTGGTTTCCGAATCTTATGATATTTTACATTCTTTATATCCTTGAGGGATTAAAAAAAAAGGAATATAAAAAAGAAAAAAAAGAAAAGAAAATAAATTTTTGGTGGTGTTATTGTTAAGTGAAGAAGAACATGTAGTAGTGTGCAGTGTCTTTATTGCTACTCCAAGGAACCCCTGAGCTTGGCAGTTGGATATGTACCGGGCCTTCTTTACTTTCTTCCCTGTTCATACACTTCTTCTTTATTTCTAGTATTTTTTTACCTCTCTGTTGCTGCAAAACACTATCTAATTTGATATAAGCAAACCTACTCTGTTATTAAGCTCACTAACCAATGGACTCAGTCTACCAGCTTAATTTTGCTACTTTCTCGCAGGCTTGACAATCTTTATTACACTCTCTTACAAATATATATATATATTGTAGATATTATACACGTCATAAATGGGTAATCAAATAATTTTAATTATAGAACAAAAAAACGGCTTCTCTGTCCAAAAAAATGTAATCGAATAGTGAATGAAATAGCTAAAATGTATACTATTTATTTTTGTTCGTGTAAAACCACGTTAACTGAAACATTAGATTTATAATAAAAAAATAAAAATATTTCGGACCGATGGATGCAATTGGTTTTAACGAAATGCTGGCGTTATTTAGAATGAATTGAAATAAAAAATATATCAAAAAGTTGTGTATTATAAAATCTATAAGTTACTTATATATTAAGCAAATAAAAACAGTATTAATTTTAGCCGAGATTTATATGTGTAATTTATATGGTAAAAAAAATCCAATTTTCTTTAATGCAAATTTTATTATGCATTTAAAAAATAATAATATAGAAAATTCAACTAGTTGTTACAATTCTATTTGATAAATTTTTTTAGGGTGATATTAATTCATTTCCTCTTATCAAAGATGGTATGTATGAATGAATTCTTTTCGTTTTCGGGTTTTCAAGTCATTCGGGACAAGTTGTATTTTTTTTTGTGGGTTCAACTATACCCTAAAAAAATGATCTTATCAACATTTTAGGATATAAGATCGGTTTCCTTCCAGAGAGATATTTAGGAATCACTCTTCAAACATGACGATTTTTCACATATGGATTATCGACCCTTTCTTCATAATTTTACTTCACATATAGGTTAGTGGACTTCCAATCACCTCTCTTACTTAGCCGGCTTCAACTCATCTGTTAGGGTGGCGACCAAAGACTCACATCCCACAATGGTTAAACATGTAAATGATTAGTGGTATATAATGCCTTTTGGAAGTGGACAAAAAGCAAAGTCGTGAGGACCTTCGGGTCCAAAGCGGACAATATCATACTAGTGTGGAGATTGGATTGTTCTTAATTATATACGGAGACGAAATATGCAGTACTTATATTCCCAATAAATAGTATCAGAGCTCCGGGCCTAGATAGAGCGCGATGTGGTGCATGAAATTCTCAGAGGCCGAGTATGATGAACCAACAACCCTGCTCAAGGTGAATGGTATGCTCTAGAGATCCTAATTCAGAGCGCTAGTGGCTCATCAAGCAGTGGTAATTGATTGGAGTGGGGAATGACTCAAGGTGATGAAATTCTCGTAAGTCAAACATATGATGAACCGACAGTCGTGCTCAAGGTGAATGATATGTTATAGAGATCCTAGTTCGGAGTGCTTGCGGCTCATCAAGCAGGTGGTACTTGATTGGAGTGTGGCACTGAGGAACAATACAGTGTGGTCTAATAGGAGGTGAGCAGTTTGAGAGGAGGCTGAAGTGGTACTTTGTTGGAGATGAGGATTTTTTATTGTGACGACCAAAGTCTCACATCCCACATCGGTTAAGTATGGGAAGGATCAGTGGTATATAAGTAAGAACATATCTCAATTAGTATGAGATATTTTGAAAGTGGACCAAAAGCAAAGTCGTGCGGACGTTCGGGTTTGAAGCGGAATTTTGGACTTTTACCCATTGATGGGACCTCTAACCGGCCAACCTATACAAAATCTACAAGTCTCTAACCGGCCAACCTATACAAAATCTACAAGTCTCTAACCGGCCAACCCATACAAAATCTACAAGTTTTAAAAATCACAGCAAAGCAACCTCCAGAAGATCAACAACCTCATCCATTCTCTTTCTAGCCGCAACATTGTCTATAACGACTACCGACTTACAAAGAGAGGAATCAACAAGTTCACTATTAAAGAAACCGACAATATCATTCGTACACCCATCCACCGTGTCGAGTGGGTGGGTTAGTATGATATAAATTTAATATTCTTTATCACTTCTTCACCGTTTGGCTTGCTATCCAATGCAATTATTAACCTGCGACAAGCTTATGAGTTGGGATTTAAACCTCCACCCCTCAGAATTGTGCCTTATACAATTATGACTCTGAAACTATTAATCATATCATCTATGAATGTATTTTAACTCGGAGCATATGGGGTTAAGCAAGTTCCAAACTTGGATTTTCTTTAAGTCACAATAAGAATTGTGTTTTTTTTACTCAAGAGGTGTCTAACTGGCATCCCTCCAGTTTAAGCCACCTATGTCGTGTCTACTTTGACGTTATTTTCTACCACGTCCATCGTAAGAAGAATGCTAGAATTTCTAGCTCATCTTCTACCCTAAAATTTGCGGTATCTTATCGCATGCTCTCCGACCTCTAGTCCAGATTCCTTGGTACCAAGGGTGTATGGCTAGTTGAACCTCTATAATTCTAACTTAAATTTGTTTTTTTGTTGATTGTAGCCATATTTCTTTAACTAGTTTGTTGTCTTTGCTTACTTATTTTTTGGGCGCTACCGTTTAGTCTATTTTATTCGACTTTCATTTTGTTTATTTTTCATCTTGTTTGATCAATTTAAGGTCAACTTTTATTGTACTATTTCTATTACTTCTCTTTATGTCACTCCTCGTAGTATACCCCATATATTTGTAAGAACTATTTTTATATTTATTTAATACACTTTTCAAACAAGAAAATATTAGGTTTGGATTCGGTTTTGATATTAATTTTACATTAAAAATATAATGTGAATTTGGTTTCAGATATAATTTTTTTTTGATGGAACCCGCAGCCGCTATTCAGAGTGCAATGAGTGCGCACAAGGTAAATCCTCAGTCTGAGACAATAGCATGCAAACCAACGCAAGAAGGTAAACCACACAAAGTGACAAGCTCAGGCGAGAAAGCGTATGTAAAGGGACTCGAACTCATGACCTTTGGTTACAAGCATGCCTTACTTAACTAACTCGGCTACCCCCTTCGAGGCTGGTTTCAGATAATTATGTACATTAGGATTTGGTTTTGATATAATTATTTATATTAGGATTTGGTATGGATTTTATTATTATTTTATATTAAATTAATAAATATTATTATTTTATATTAAATTAATAAATATTATGTGAAACAATTAAATGTTTTTGTTTCTAACAAATTATATATATATAACATGGATTGTTTTGGATATTATTTTAAAAATGTTTGTGTGTTTGAAATCCAGTTGATATTTTTTTTAAATATTGATTGTAAAAAAACATTATTTTATATGATTTAAATCTAAATTTCCATATCATATTTATAGGTTTTAAAAATAAAATATGATAATTGTTTGTTATAAACTTATTTTGATGTTTTACAATAATATTTTACATTTAAAAAAAATGTTAATTTGATCTTAATATATTGTTTTATTTTCTAGTTAAAATCAGTAATTATTTCAAACTTTTTGTTCTTTTAGTATGTCCAACTACTCTTTACATGTATCTTGAATGTCAAACTATATATTTTTTTAATATTTATATGGTCATTTTATAGTTTGAACTCAAACTCAAATAAATGTTATTATTTAAGATTATCAACCAGTAAATAAAGAGCATTTTAAAAATAAATATTTAAAAAATATAATATCTCATTATTTGAAAAGTAGATAAAATATCTAAAGCATAAAAGATAAATTTAGTAAATGATAGTTATTTAAACAATAAAATGAAACAAAAATAGTTATAAAGATATATGATTATACTAACAAAATTCTGAAAGAAATATTATCGAGTATGGCTAGTTTTAACATTGAGAACGAGTATATAATAAAATCATACATGAATTCGATGATTATTAATGCAATAAAAAATGTTATTTTTGTATCGTGATATTTAAATGGTCGTTTGAACTCGATTATATATATATATATATATATATATATATATATATATATTATAATGATTTTACTGACTCTTTTTTAGTTTTAATAGTGATAACATATCAATTAACTTGTTATGTGTGGTGTTTCTTTTTATATATATATATATATATATAGAGTTGTTATTCTCATTTGGACATCGATGAATTATAATAAAAAAATTATCATATATATATATATATATATATATTTATTGGAACTCATAGACTCTTTCCATTTTAAATGCCATTAATTATTCTAGTTATACATTTTGTAGTCTCAGATCTTCTTAAATAGACCCCTGTATATTCTAGTACTAGTATAGTTAAAAGACAAGTTGTGATTAATGAATTTCTATAAAAAGAAAATATTAATGGGACAAATATTCTATTTTTTATAAGTTTGATAATAAAAGACTTTTTAAATTCTTATTTAGTTGAGGAATAAAAATCAGTTATCCGAGGTCTTTTGAGTCTGTATATCCTCTTTTTTAACCAAGTAATGTTCATACATATACAATTATCATGTGAAAAAATTTACCACAAAAAGGTTAGAAACTAAAAAAAACACAAGCTATTATGGAAAAATTGGTCACGTCTCCTAAAGATGAAGATAACGCCGAAAGAGAAAAGCAAGTAACGACAAATCATTACGAGGTCAACCAGAAAGCCCTTTCATTAGCTTAGGAAAAATTATTCCTCTTATACTCTTTGTTGAGCATGCTCAAAATAATTTATTTGGCGTCACACGAGTGAAACATAGCCGATTACAAGTAAAAATAATGTTTACTTTATGAAAAAAATGTTAAATCTGTAACTTAACTAGACATACCCAACATCTATTCTTTTAGGTTTTATAGTTTAACCGATAAGAAAAAATGTAAAATATTATTTATAGTCAGTATTTAAACACGTTTGAATAATTATTTTAAGTTGATCTGATGCATTTGTCATAAACCAGGATACAAATTCTAATATTCATTTCAATGACTTTCTAGAGAATAATATTATGTTTCTTATTACATCATTTAAAAATATTTAAGTTTCTATTTGGAATCTCGAGGTTGATCACTTCAGTAGGGTGAGGTAGTCGACAGTGAAAATAACATTTTATTCTACATAAAGTTTGATGAGGATCACGCAACTCTCCTTCATATACCATTAGTGAGGCTTTAAATAGTAACTCGTCCATGGACTATCAAATTTAGTGACAGATAGTCCATAGACTTTCAAAAGTCCGCTGGTAGTCCCTAGACTATCCAACTTGGATAAAGTTAGTCTCATTTTGTGTGTTGACTATTAATTTTTGTGACATATAGTTCATATACTATGTATTTTTGATAAAGTTAGTCATTTGACTACCAAAATGGATAGTCCGGGGACTACCAACAGACTTTTGAAAGTCCATGGATTATAGGTCACTAAATTCAATAATCCATGGATGATTTACTGTTCAAAGCCCCATTAGTGATGTTCATGACTTTTTTAACCCGGGGGGTTTAACTGACATGATCGTAAGTTAGTTTGCTCGGAAAGAATAATAAATGAGGGTGTAAATGATGGTGATTATTTAAAAATATTCGGATTATTTTTTCTGCTTTTTATGTACTATGTTTGGTTCACCTAATTATAAATACTTTTTAAGCTTTGCCTATTTGATTTTATGCTTTATATATATATATATATTTGTATACCATTCTCAATTTTTGTAGTATAAGTTTATTTAATTAAAATTATATTTTGATCAAAATTTGATGCCGTACATATTATATATTACTCTTCTAATCAAGTAAAGGAATAACATTACTGTAAATATAAAAATGTCTCTTAAAAGTTATCTCACCAAGCAATCATATAATCTTACAATAATGAGCTTAGTTACAAATTATGTATTTGATCACTTTTTAACGATGTTTGGTTTATGAACTAGACCTATCTATTTTTTATGTATAATATAATAAAGAAAATGATGCTTTATTTAATTCTCAATGTAGAATTTTTTAGTTTCTTTATTATTAAATTACAGTTGATGATCACATATGATGATACGCGAAACATCAAACATGTATAAAATATCATTATACATGAACCTTCTTATGTCTTATATGGAAGTTTGAGTAATACACTTGGTCTCACCCTATTTTATGAAACCATTGATGATATCATGTAGATGTTATACCAAATTGAGGTATTATTAGTCAAAATTACTTACATTCATGCTAGAGATAAACTCAATATCAAGTTGATGAGTCATATTTGTGAAATATTAACATTTTTTTATTTTTTTATCTAATCTCTTACATTGTCTCTCATACCGGGGTAATATTTTCCAGGACTTGAAGCCATATGGGTCAAATATTTAGTTATGATATGCTCATCCATATATTTTTAATGTATCTCTATAAGTTTTGATTATAATTTTTAAAAAGGTTTAAAACCCTTCTTAAAATATATATTATGGTATAACATATTGGACAAGTATATGTAAAATATATGCGTGTCTGACTTGTTAAAAAATATGATTTTTTGTTATATGTTTGTTTGAATGAGGTTCATTCATAACTCGATTATTTTATTTTTTAGCTCAATAATTTTTAGGTTGGAGTTTATCTATTAGTGCTAGAGTCTCATGACATATAATCCGGAATGGTTTTTTTCAAAAAAAATGTTAGAACAAGATAGAGCTTTGTGTCATCTCGATGATGATGTAATCAAAAGATAAAATTATCCTAATTTTTATATTTTAACACTTAGTGGGCAAGCTTGACCACTTCATTGTCTATCATGTATCGACTCTTCATCGTTGTGATCGTGACTATCATTTTTTTGATCTAGTCTTAATGAGGTATTTCACAAAAATGGCTAAGTCATTGAATTTTTAGGTCCATTTGTCAAAGTAGATCTCATATGCACGATTTTAGTTTTCGTCGAAGCTCTAGTGTGAGTCGATTCTTTAGCATTCAAGATGGTTCCATCCTCTATGATTTTTTCTTGTTGCCTGTTAATGTGGTTACAAGCTATAATAGTTCTTGGTTATAAAATAATTTTCCGAACACACGTTTATAAATTAAACTAAAACATATTTTTGGCCACAAAACCAATATCAATAAAAAAACAAAATTCATTCTTTAATGATATATATATATATATATATATATATATATATGAACAATGTCTTTTATTGATATTGGTTAGTTAAATTTATAAGCGATACATGAATATAGTTATATATGTATTATAAAATAAACTTATTTTTTTCCTAGCTTTTCAACCACCGTTCACTAGCTCATTTAGTCTTTTATATAGTAGTTTAGTATATGAAGGATAAATTGACTGGTGAAATTTTATTTGTTGACCTATTGTAGTGTATAGTCACCAATTATCATTTAGTTATTGGACATGTTGATATTGAGTGAACACGTCTTATTATTAATTAGTTGATTTATTTAGGTTTCATGTTGCTTTAATTAATGTTGAGTGCATGTTATTATTGCATGTATTTGTACTTGAATTTATTCTGATCTTATTTGAGTGATGATCTATCTTTCTAAACGATTTTGTATTTTTATCAGCGAATCCAGATTGCATTAGATAATCATTGTTGTTGTCTGATACGCGGTAATGGTATTAATATATGCTCTAATTTTGTCAATTGTTTCTCAAATCTTGTATGCATTTATCTAATGTTGAGGCATTATAGATGAACATATCCTATTATATATGTAATAACAATTTTTATAAATTAGTATTTCTTAGTCATATTCCGTTAAGATTTCATCCATCTTGAATCATCACACATGGACTATCTAATTATGTCCATATCAGGCCTAATAGTAACTTATACAAATAAAAAAACTTAAAGAGTTTTATTTGTATAATACAAACGATAGATTCATAGACATAAATACTCCCATACTGACTAAATAATTATATATAGATTATATTAGCGTGAGAACATTTTAAAAGCTACTCTAATAAAACAAATATATAACAATTCGAATTTTTATTTTGTACCTCAAGTCTAAAAATAATAATATTACAACTGACTTTTTTAAAAACCATACAAGTAGAAAATTGAAATGGTTTGATAATTTAATTATAAAAATATATTAAAAAATAAAATAAAATTTGCAAACAATATAATATGTTTATTAATTATATAATTTATATTTTAATTTTCAAATAAATAAATAAATAAAATAAAATAAAATTATGAACTTGGTCATCCTTGAATAATTTCATATTTAACTAATTAACTACATAAAATGGATATTGTCCAACTATCTTAGCTTAGTTGGTAGAGCGGGTGACTTTTAATCTCGTGGTCGTGGTTTCGATTCCCACAAACAAACTCGAATTCGATTCCCACAAACAAACTCGAATCATCTAAGAACCTTGAACAATGAGTACTAGAAATTAAAAGTCTTACTTTTGGATGAAGAACTTCAAACCAGATAATTCACATTCTTACTTTTGTTTGAAGAACTTCAAACCAGATGTTAATTCACACACTCAAATTTATCAACTGAACTAAAAAATGATTTTACATCTTATAAAACTCTAATTTGAGGGGTTATATCATACATTATGACTTACATAAGACTTTGACTTATCTAACATTAGAATTTACGTTATCTCTTCTCCTAATAAACTTCCAAAATATATAACCATAAATCTCAGTTATTGAGTGTCGATTTATCTCATCTGAAAATTATACCAAAGGTTTATGTCGCAATCACATATAAAAAATACATTTTAATTGTAGAAGATATTTTTTTATGTATTTTCCAAAGAGACGCATTGAATTGCTTTTTCGTATTTCTTGCCTTAATCCAAATTTATCGTTTACTTCACTCAATATCGAACAGATAAAATTTCGGATCTAAATTCGTTTTAAACTTGTAAACTATTATGCAACAGATTTTTTATTTCAAAACAAAACAAAAAACAATATATAAAAAAACCGTGAAAAAAATTTCTTATAATTTTTTTAACTTAATATATTGACAAAATCTTTATGTTATTTAAAATATAAATTATAAGATAAATGTTAAAATTTGTATGCATAGTATATAATATAATAATATATATCTTTTCAAATGGGAGAGACATTGAACATGCCTTGCCTTATTACGAAAAAAATATTGTTTAAAAAATAAAATAACTACATTTTAATATATATATATATATATATATATATATATATATTATTCATAAAATGATCTTATATGCACTCTTTTAAATTTTAGGATGAGGTATTAAAATATTTTATCGATTGTCTATGCATAAAAATATATTTAAAAAATCAAATTACTAATAAAACAAATATTATATAAGATTTAGTTTATATCAAATTAAAAAAAAATATTATAATAAAAAAAAGTTTATAATCATTATAATGTATATGTCAAAAATAAATTCAAGTTTTCAACACTAAAAAAAATAAAAAGCCGTGAATAGCTCAAACTTATTAAATTTTTAAAAACAACATCTCCCGCGGAAAAAAACTATTTTCCTGAATTTATTGACAAATATATATTAAACACAATGTTGAGAATAAATCGAATAGTATACCTTGTGATTCTGGTGTTTATTGGGTACACTCTTATGTTCATATTGTGTCCATACTTGTTAATAACTTCGGTTAGGCTCATTAGGTACATTATCTATAAAGTTCTATTTATTTCCTATAAGGAAACTATTAAGATATACAAAAAAGACACTCAAATCTGAAATCCTTTTTTATAATAGTAAAACAATTTTCTTAGTCGTGCCGATGGATGCAGTCACCCAAACCTCACTAATAATGGATTGACATAATCACTAATTTTTGTTACATCCGGACCTGCTTGTATTAATTCTTCAACCATCTTCAGTTCTTTCATTTTTTTAGCTGAAATGTTCTTTCGATCTCTGGACCAAAAGAAAGAGAGATCTTGCTACCTATTATATATATATATATATATATATAAATTAATCAACACAAAAATATATCAAAGCAATAAATATAAAAAATAAATAATTTTTCTCCGTAACAACACTAAAAAGTTGCCACTACAAATCGCAAGTGTATGATTGTTGTAATAGTTTTGAGAAGTACGAATATCGGGATTTATCAAACTCTATGGAAAATATATATTTTTGTAAACCTATAGTCCAATATTACGCTATGCTGATTTAATATTGATTGATTTTAAGTTTTAACTAAAATGATCCAAATTGAGGTTTTGATTGAAATAATAATAAAATCATTTGGAGACTATATTTGCTATAAAATATTTAGGATTATATAAAAATGTATCAATAATTTATAAACTTTTTATAGAATTTACATAATTTAATTTATACATATATTCTACAAAACTAGGTACTCTTTGAGAATGTTGTTCTTATATCCAGATCATCGACAACTAATTTTTTTTATGCCTGATTATATTTCTTATATCCTATCTTTTACAATTGGATCATAAGATTTAAAACCCCGATTGAGATTTTATTCGATCATGTTGTAGAGAACTACTCAACTAACCCAGCAACACGAGTATAAAACCAAATTATACATCACTTTGTCTTTATCTAAATCTATTTTATCAAGAGTTTTAATATATAAATAATTACAAACATTATAAATACTACCAATAATAAAAGAATATTCAAAAGCAAATATTAATTTCACATATTAATTGTATTTACATAGATTTTCTAAACCGTAGATTAAAATAATATTAGCACATACTAATTTTGTTCATAATAAAAAATAATTAAAAAATAATTATATAATATAATCTAAGTAAAAAATTGCTGAATAATTGTTTTTTAAATCGTGATTATTTATAGGTGAAGACAATTACCCATTAATTATACAAAAATAAGTCTAATTAAATATTTTTAATTTTATAATTGATTGTTTAACGATAATAAAATATGATTGATTTTATTTATTTATTATAATTATGGCTTTCATTGTATTATTCTGATTGTTTTATTATTTTGTTGTCATTTGTTTTAACTCTCGATTGTTTTATTCTTATTTTTTACTTTCACTTTTATTTTATTTTATATTAAATCCTGAAATTATCTATAAAACATAAAAATAATAAAATATGTGTATCTTAATTTATTAAGCCAACAATTACATTTATTTTAATGTATAATAAAATCAAACATAAATATATTTTGATCAATTAACCATCATGATAATATTTCCAAAATATTAATATTTTACAAAATGTTTTTTTTAAACGAAATAATGTTTTGACTATAATTGTGTAAGGAAGAAAGTAAGGCTTTATTTTTCTAGAAGTCACTATTAGTGATAGTGCAAGCTTCTCAAACTGTAATTATCGAGTCTTTGCATCAAGGATATATTTTCTTAGATAATAAATCTTTAGAGTTGGCTTCTTCTTCTATTATTAGTATTGTGCTATTATTAGTATTGTGCTCACGGTGTGGTTAACTATGGCTAGATACAAATATTTATCATGAGTTTGGTCTTATCAGGATCTCGGGAAACTAAATGCTCTTTAATATCTTTGAAGGCTATGTCGTACTCCAAGGTTTAGTTGAACTGTATGACCCACTTTAAGATTTGAGATAATAAACTATATTTTTATCCGAGTATGGAGAAATAAACTTGTTAAGAGCTGCCAGGCGTCCTGATCAGGATTTGAACCTCCTTCATGATATGTGGAGGTTTCATAGCCACTAAATTGGACAACCAATTTACTTCAATTAACTTCTCACTGACTAAATATACAAAAATATTTTCTAACCAGGCTCTAAATGTGTAAAATTTTGGATTGAGCTTGAAATTTACGAGACGTAGGTTCTCAAAAGTTTCTATAATGTCGTTGAAGTGGTGGTGTCATATCTTTAAAAATATAACATTCGTTCAATCATGTAGGTTGTATGTTATTCATCTTCTGGGTGGATTGTTATTTTATTGTTCCTGGAGTAAGCATCCATGGAATATAATATTCTATCATCCAAAATGACATATATTAGGTCGATACATGGGACCGAAAAAAGAACTTTTAAAAAACTCTATTAAGGTAGGTGGAGTCTATACATATTCATCAATTTGTATTTTTAGTTTTTAACCGATATTGAATTGACAACCCATGTAGAGGTAAACATATTTTCGCATGTGACATATTTAGGTATGCTGAGTTTGGAAACTATCGCTTATGTTGGCATTTTCACTTTATTAGCATAAATTTGTTATCTACAAATATATTATGATATGATACATCGACTGATACTCTAGTTATGTCTTGCAATGACCATGCAAATCCATCCAAATTTGTGGAAAATATTGTTAGCATATTTGTTTGGAGGACTATAAGTATTCACTGATGGAGACTATGTATCATGCCCCTCTAGTGTTACCTCTTACACTTTTGGTTGTTATTCTGTAGATTTTAAATAAGCCGTGTACATTTTCTGGTTATGCACTAATTGCTTAGAATTAATCCGATCATTACATTTATATTGTAGTGAAGGTACTAATACACGATAGATATCATGTCGTGTATCTGGTTAAGCCATGATCACCCAAAGATGAAATTGTAGGATAATGGTCCAGCTATCATCGTAAATAAGCATTACACGTTCTTCATACATTCTTTTCAGATGAGGATCACATCTAATTGAGTTCTCTAATAACCGGTGTATCCAGTACAACTAGTCATGACCGTTTTTATGGTATCAATGATGTTATTCCTCGGATCTGGTAATAATTATTTTTGAATAAGATATTGGCCAAACTACTAGTATTAATAAATATTCTTTTTATTTCTACCTCGACGATCTCTATGATCATTATGACTGCTTCTTTGTAGGGGTGTACTACCCGTATCAAATCATCATCAAAATTAGTTGCGGGGTATCGAATTTGGTAAAGATGGGGGGAAGTTTGGTGTTGGTGATGGATCTCAAAGTTATTTGTGTGGCGTGGTTAAGAGGAATATATGAATCATGCAAAGTGACGATGAGTACTAATTTTTTGCCTAAATCAAAATCCAAGTTTTCATTGCATGCCTCATATATTTCTAGGGTTTCTAATACGAGGGGCCCTGTGGCTATGTCTCTAATTGAAGAGACTCGACCTAGGGCATTGGTATTGGGTTTGCTGAGGAATTTCTTGAAGTTGACGCTCTTAACACTTGACCAAATTAATAAAGTCACCATCGTTAATGAGGTTTTAGATCTCATTCATAATCTCTTATTTGATATTCATTCTCATTATGGTATTTATAGTTATTATTTGAATAATTTTTCTTTGGGCTTCAAATTTTTTATGGGCTTTCGAAAGTGGACAACATGTTTTTCAATGTTATAAAATATTTCCCATACTTTGGATGAGATCATGGTAGTGGAAACCTGAGTCCCTAATGAAATTTTTATTCTTACTTTTTTGGTTTTGTTGTTCTGGTGGGATAATATTTTAAATGTCTATTTGGTATAGTATTTAGATATTTGGACTGGAGCAATGACCAGTAGGTAGATTTAAGTGTATGTTGGGTGGTGCAAGGGATACGCGTCAGGTCTTCCCTAAATATTTATTCGTATAGTTTTATCGCCTTTAATTTATGTTTCAACCTGGGGTAAGAGACCGTCAAAGATTAAAGACTTTCATTTTATAATATGTTTGGTCAAAAGATTGGTGAGTATGCCATGTCGAAAAGAAACACATACTATATAGGAACCCCATTGTGTATTACCATACATTCTTATTAGGATTCTTCTTGTAATAATTTATGTAATCATCACCTTTTAAAATATTTCTTTTAATGAGATGGTCTCCAAACGATGTCAAGAGCATCTCAAATATTTGAATCTATCCTTGATTAAATTATGCGAGAGAATTACCACAAAAGGTCAATGAATAATATTAGTATAGTAGTTGATTGTCTTCTCTGAACCCTATTATCGCATTTTAAAATTATTCTATATGGGATTCATAATCGTTAGGCATAGTTTGGCATACTCGAAAGCTGCGGGTTCACCATAAATTCAACATGTGGTGTTGTCAAGGTTATTATGGGCATAAGTTGGAAAATATATTGCTATACCAAGGGTTTGACAAGTTTTTGTATGGTTCAATTGACTTCTTGTTGGTCCATATATGTCGATATTTTATTACTATAATAGTAAGAAATAATTTGACTTCTTTCATCAGAATGAAAGTTGGCATATTCTCATAACAAGAATGTAAATAACCTTATTCTGTTTTGTCGAGAGAGGTGACGTTTTAATCTAATGATTGACTCTCGGTCATACCAATCCCTGAAAATCCTTTCCCTCATAACTTATTCATGGGCATTGTAGATTTGATTTTCTTATCTTTAAAAGAATTTTCCTACTGACGGGGTTGTTAAATTTTCGAGTGTAACTTTTCTTTTGTATTTTGGGTGTATGTTGGCAACCATGTATCTGATGGTGAGAATTTTATCCAATTGAGTACGACATAAATTGTCCATTTGTTGTCGTATTTCGAGAATTTGATCTAAGTGATTCTCTTTCACTGGAATGTGGGGTTTGGTGGTGCGTGATTTTGACGTGGTCTAGCTTAGTACTTTTTTAGTAAAGAAGTATTTTGAGGATTCAATATCTTCGGGGAATCTTGTTTCCCACGAACATCGTATAATGATCCCTGTGATTTTGGTTCGACTATGTCAAATATTTATTTGAGCGAGACAGAACTTCAAACAATGTTTTGACATATGTTATCTAGCAAATGTAAAGTGAGATATTAAGTAATGCTAAGCTTGGCAAAGTCGTGAATGATAAAAATTGCATTGTATCAATTAGTTCTCTGGTTAGATGTTTTATTTACATATTTTGAATACACAAACCCTACCTTCTAATATATAGGATAAGTTTTGAATTTTATCCCTTACAACAAAAACTAAAAATAATTTGTTATTTCATTTAGTTTATCTTTAACGTTCAAATATCATTTTTTGTTGCTTATTTTGAGATGTATATTTTGATAATATTATCAACGATTACTAATTGACCTCCATATTTTATATTAAATTAGACTGATTTATATATTTGACCATTATCATATTGTATTGCCAAAATAATAAATTTATCAAAATATTTAAAATATTTTAAAATCATTTTTTAACATTTATCCCGTGTTATAACTATTTTTGTGTTTAATATTATTTTTAAATATTAATTATTCAAAATTCAAAATTTAAATATTTAAAATTAGAGACTCGAAAAACAAAAATGATCTTTCAGCTCCCTTCTATAACAAGGTGGATTTAAAGGGTTTTAGGCTCGTACTTGCTTAATTAAGAACATTGCAAACTAGTATTATTTTTAATTTTATTTTTATAAAATTATACATAATAACTAAGGAATTCTCATGAGATCTAATGGAACAAAAACTATCGGAATACAACTGCAATTAACTTGTAAATATTGATTGGACATACATGCCGACAACACAACAGATATCGAGATTACAACGTGTTAGGGTGCGACTAAGGGCTCATATCCCACATATGTTAAAAATTATGAAGTATCAATGGTAGATAAGTAAGAACATATCTCAACTAGTATGAGGTCTTTTGGAAGTGGACCAAAAGCAAAGCCATATGGGTATTTTGGCCCAAAGCGGACAATATCATACTAGTTTGGAGATCAGATTGTTCTTACTTAAATATGCAGGCAAATATGCGATACTCATATTTCCAACAAATTGTATCAGAGCTCCAGGCCCAAACAAAGAATGCGATGTGGGTGAAATTCTTGAAAGTCGAACATGACGAATGAGTAGCCATGCTCAAGGTGATTGATTTGATCTATAGTTCACTAATGTGAGATAGTTTGGATTACTCGCAGCTTGATTCTTATCAATTGGTGTGATTTGATTGGAGTGGTGCTAAAGAACAAGATGATATGGTCAGATAAGAGTGAGCAGCTATATCCATTGGTCCTTTATGGTTCAGGTACTCTGCAACCTGATTAGAATGGATGAATCGAAGTCAATTAAGAAGAGGCTTTGTTCGAAAGAATGATTTATTAGGATACGACCAAAGTCTCACATCTCACATCGGTTGAAACATGAGAACGATGAGCGGTATATAAGTAAGAACATATCTCAATTAGTATGAGGTCTTTTGGAAGTGGACCAAAAACAAAGGCGTACGAACTTTTAGGCCTAGAGTAGAAAAAATCAACCTAGTTTGATATCAGATTGTTCTTACTTATATACACAAAGGGAATATGCGATATCCTAATTTCCAACACAACGGAGATACTATGATTATATATACATAAAGATAGATCTAAAATCACACGTGCGTAATGCCATAATATAATGGAATATGGTCACCCAGTGGAGTTACAGAGGTCTTAAGTCATAAAATGGGAAGTAATTGAAGGAATTTATGAGTTGAATTTTGAGACAATCTAAATAATTTACATAGCCAATCGAAAACTCCAAAAGCGCCGAAAATATGACCAAACCAACGAAACGAAAAACCAACAAATTTGAATTAAGACTTCAACCACAAGAACTAACCAAAAAACCAAACACCGTGCAACCTGTAAAACTAAAAAAATAAACAGAACTAAAAAAATAATAAAATAAAATAAAAAATATATAAAAAGCACACAAAAATCGTGAAAATCAAAACACGTGAACAATGGGAAAAAACTATAATAACAAAAATCAAATTATTTCTTAAAAAATAAAAAACGGCTCTTTTTAAAGAGTTAAAAAAATGCTACATAAAAACAATTTTGCTTCCTAAAATATATTTAAGTTGTAGCTTTCAGACCATGGTGAAAAAATATTTCAATTGACAATTTCATAATGTTTGGATATGTAGTGGTCGTTTATGAATCTAAAAACTGGAAAAATGTCAACGTTTCAATGGAACAAAAATATATCAGAAAACAAAAATATTTTATAAATTGATAAAATAATATTAGATTGTTTAGTGTTGAGTATCACATAATCGTCAAAACTCAAACAAATAAACAAAAGCAATAATAATAAAAATATATAAAAAACGAAAAAGAAAATAAAAAATCCAAACTTAAAAAAAGGTAGGGTTTGAAAATCAAATTTAGATAAATAAATAAATATTTTAAATATTATAATTTATTTCAAATTATAATAAATTACATTTATTCTAATTTGGAATCATCTTATATATAAATATAACTTTGGATCATCTTTCAATATCTAGAACTAGGTATCGTTATAGCTTATTTTTTTAACAAATATCGTGTAAGTAGAAATGACAATGGAAACTGTAACTCATTTAGGCTATTTCTTTTCAAATTGATCAAATTCGTATGTTTTTTATAAAAACAAATTTCATATCAAAAGTCGTTCGATTTGAATATCCATGAATATTATATATATTTAAAAAAATATTATCCGATAAATTTTTGAAACAGAATAAAAAATGATATATGTTAAAGATAATAATAATATATTTCATTTAAAAAAAGTTAATACTAAATATATAATAGAGGTTTATTATTATTTTTAAAAAGTGAACGATTGTTTTGATATTGGAGTTACAAGATTATAATTTGAGGCAAAGTACAAAATGTTACAAGTCTTAATTTATTGGGTCATAAGTGTAAAACGAATAATCAAATATGTTTTATTGTTGGGACTTAGTTGTTGAACCCTTAATATATTTGATGTTATTCTAACTACACTACCTTTTAATATGCAAGATAGTGTGTCCATAGTGTTGAGTTGATCCTTTAATCTTGAGCTTGAGATCCATAGCCTGACCTGCGGGGAAGTACTTGCGTGACTAGGAACCTATGAGTTAACACTTGAACGAATAGAGGCGACAATTGGTATTGTTGTGCTAGGACATGGGACCGTTCATCTTTAAAACGCCATTGGTGTTGTCATGGTAGTATCTAAGCCTTCGTGAAAGGGCTCTCTCCAAATGCAGTACGCCTTGATGTACTTTAGAAATATTGATAGGATCGAACATATTCAGTTGGTCCTTAAAGTGTTGTCTCATCCCACCTATGTAGCAAGATATTAATTGACTAGCCGAATCAGCAATACCCACACGGTTTTGCAGCTTGAAAAAAATCGTTACTATATCCATCTATAGTCATTGACCCATGTTTAAGGTTTTGGAACTGTTGGTACATTATACGTTCATAATTTGAAGGCAAAATGCAGCCATCAAGTGCTTCACAAATTTAGCCCAGGTTGTTATTTTTTGCTTATATTTTCTCAAACTGGTGTGCTTTAACTGCTGCCACCATGATGTGGCTCGGCCTCAGAACTTAGTTGCAACCAACTATACCCATTTCACACCAAAACCTCCTTGAAATCAATGAATTTTTCAACTGAGGTGATCCAATATAAAAACTCATCCGGTTTGAGACCCCTTAAAAATAGGATCTAAAGTCTGAATCTTGATTCCCACCGGTTGATGGCGTTCTGATCAAAATTTCTCTCAGGCGGTTGCTCAAACACCTATTCATGACAGTATTGGGGTAATATTGACATCTACCTTGTTTCATCCGAGGATCAAACAGATTTCGTTTACGGTCGGTCTCTCTCTCAGATCCTGATGGTTGGTTGCTCGAACCTAGAGTTCGAAATCTGTTGGCTTGGTTGTTCAACAAACTATGTATAGCGTCATATACGCCCCTCGTCTGGTCTTTCAACGAATTCATATGTTCACCCATCTGCCCAAATCGGTTTTCCATCTCCTCCCGATCGGCCGGCTCTGCGATTGGAAGAGTGGACTTCCCGCGCATGGATCTCTTAAGCGACATATCTCATTAATCCACGTCGTAGGAGCTATGTCGCTCTTATACAAACTAATGGCAATTATTGTCGAAGTAGAATCGTGGCTATAAAAAAAATCAATAGGAGAAAAACAAAGCGGTAAATATAAAACCTAACCTTATGTTAGAGATAAAGAGACTTAGAGAAAAACAATCGTAAATTTGATTCAAAAAGTCTGACGACAAAAGTAGGCTTTGAGAGTCTTATATGAAAGTGCTCAAAACCCTATATAAAACTTGCATCCCGTTCTTTGAAAATAAAATAAAGCTTAGCCCAATTTCAAAATAATTAAAGTTGGTTAAGTATTTGAATTAAATCTAACAATAATTGGAAAATATAGAAAATAACAAAAACAGCTAAAATAGGGCCTAAACGGTGGATTTCTGGGCCTAAAACTTAATTACCCGTCTTTTCCCTATGATGCTTTTGAAATTCGTTGGGCTTCTCGACGCGCTCGATTTGAGTAGTCGAAAGCGTCTGATTCAGATAATCGAGCCCTAAATAAATCCCGCTTCCATTTGTCCAAAAGTCCATATGGCCATGAGCTTGTGCAACTACATCAATTATGGCATTTATACTATTCTTTTTCCTTTTTTAAAAAAATTATGAAAGCATTGAGTGTTTTTGTTGTTATCTTTGAGGTAAAAAAGTGGCACTTTTTTGCTACCAATAGATTTATTCTTTGGAAAGTAAATTAATATGTGTTGCCTTTTGAGAGATTTATTTTGTGAGTTATACCGTTAGAGTGTTCCATGCTCTTTTCAACAATTATGACATCCTCTTCAGTTTTCGCAATACTATCAAAGATATTGCCAAAAACCATTTTGTTCCAAATTCTTAATTTATTTTTGAGTATTTTTAGTTTTGACCATAAAACTTGTATGAGATTGTGATACATGTGTTCTTGCCAGCTTTTGTCAACTGTATTTAGGAACTCATTTTAAAGAGTCCACATATTTTTAAACTTGAAGAGAGGTTTTGGTTTGTTTGAGTTTGATATCATTGTTATACATAAGGGTGGTGATCTAAGCTAGTTATTGGCATATGTTTCACCCTTGTGATGTTAAAATAAACCATCTAGACATCATTGTGTAATGCCTTGTCAAAGATCTTCCATTTGTGGTTGTTAGACGATGTATATTTGGATCTTGAGTAGTCAGGATCCTCTAAGTTATAGTTTATTATCATGTTGTTAAATTCATCCATTCTTCTCAAGAAGAAGGTGAAGCATACAAGTTGTTCAATGGTATTTATAATTATGTTGAAGTTACCTACAATAAGCCAGGAATGATTAGTAGTAGATATGTGTCTTAAGTGATCTCAAAGGTCAAGTTTTTGGGATCCCGTACATTTAACATATATAACGGTGACAAGAACTTATTTGTTTGAAGAATGATAGATCACCATTGTATGAAGAAATTGTTCATTTGTTGTTAATAATTTAGATTTGGAATTAGTCTCTCCAGGATAACCAATTTTGTTATTGTTATTTGAAAAAATAGAGTCAAATCCAAGTTTTTTAGTTATTTTGTCAATTTTTCCATCAGAGATCATTGGCTATTGCAAAGCAATAAAGTCTATGTTTTAGGATTTTACTATTGATTTCATCCTTCTGGCTCATTTAGAAGTTGAGTTTGAGGATTTGGTTGATCCATTGAAGTTAATAATTTTATTGATTAAGTTTCCTTTAAGGATTTTAGTCTTTGGTTTGTTGGTTTTTTTATTTGTTTGTTTATCTTTTTTCTCGCAAATATCCTTTAAATTTATAATGAATGGGGTAAACTTCCAGTAGGCCTTATTTTGGGTGTATCAGTTTCTGATTCTGAATTATCTAAATCTTTGAAGATTGAAAAATTATTTACTAAGTTAATTGATTCAAGATCCTCAATAATATATATATATATTACAAACTTCAAAGGGTTCACAATGTTGATTTAAAAGTAGTTGTTTGTCCTATTTGTATTGATTTTGTATATTATTGTTAAGAGTAACATCTACTTTCCCTTTTTAATCTGATTGGGAATATGATTAGATTCTGTTTGGGATGAATTAATTTTTGAATGTTGAGAACTTCCAACTTCATATTTCTTTCTGTTTCATTGGTGTTTGATTTTTTTTCATTTGTCTATTTTTGTTTTGGGTCAATAATAGCAGTCTTTATTTTTTGAACCCATATTTCCTTTGGTGGAATTCTCAGTTTGATTGTGTTGTTGATATTTTCAGAGGAAGTTTGATTCTCCTAAACAACATTGTTTTTGTCTTTGCTTTTTATATTACAGTGGTTATCATTGGGACCAAGATGTTTACAAGATTTGTAGTAGGTATACATATCACCATAGGCGATATCTTGCTAAAAGCCATCTTTTTCCTCAAAACTAATCCAATTTTTTTTGGGAATTAGATTGGATACATCAACAATGACCCATGCTTTATAATAGTTAAAACTTTTTCCGTTTTTATATGGAGTGCATACTTCGAAGGGAAGTCAAATTTCCTTAGCAATATGGGTTATAGAATTTTGATTATATAGAAATTATAGTATTTTAGGTAAAATTAACACATACTGGAATTCGAGGAGACTCCAATCTAGGGTTGAAATCTAGTGACCACGGAAGGATTGCGAAGGTATATTGTCCTGCAGACTTTCTTTCCAAAATATTTTAATGTCATCAATTAGATTAAATTCAATGAATAAATGTAAATAATCCCATATTGTAACACTAAAGAGTCCAGAAAATCTAAACGTTTCTAAGTATAGTTTTAAAATCATCTAATTTTGGTTTTCATAAAGAAAATTTTGCTATTATAGTAATTTTAAAAGAGGAGATTAATAATTTATTGTCTGTTTGTCGGAATGTGACACCTTTGTATTCTCCTTTGTCCTGGTGAACCTTTGAATGCTTGAATTCTTTTATTGTGTGTCATAACACCTCAGCGTACGGTCTTGTTGGGTTGAGTATATTTTCAGTAGTTCTTTCTTGATGATTTGGTGAGCCATTTGCAAATTTTGGATTGTTGATCAACAATGGAATTGCTCATTTTTTTCGTATTCTGAATCTTAGTGACGTAAATTCTTGGTAGATCGCCTCGTTCTATTTGTCTCTTAAGATTAGGGTTTGTTGGATTTCACTAGTTTTGGAGTTCTGGACTGTATTTGATGTTTCTGCTTTGTTTTTGTTATGTCGTGGATACTAACCTCTAGTTAAGGTTGTGGGCGAGATGAAGCCATCGATTAGGTCAATCGTGCTTCAATAATTGTTTAGGATTCTTGATTTATGGGTTTTATTTGATGCCTTCACTTAGAGGGAGAGGGTTAAAATTATATACATGTTTAAATTTTAATAATATATATATTTATTATTGGGTAAAGTACCATTTAAGACCCAATACCCAAACTATTATCCACTTAAGACCCATATTTTCATGTTTTAGTCAAATATTTATCATTTAAGACCCACTAATACCTTTTATACCCATACTCAATTATATAAAAGCAATTAACCTTTTTTTTCTCTTCCTTTTCATCCACGAGCGATAGTGAAAGATATGAAACCCGTGAGTTACATGGCGGAGCCAATGGTGGCGGTGATGGTGTCGATACAACTCTTACATGTTGTGTCGATGATGATGGTAGGCCATCTCGGTGCACTCTTTGTGTCCTTGTATGGTTCTCTCACTCTCTTTTTATTACTAGTAATTTCTTACTTTGGGTACTAGTTAAGATCATTATAAGTTCTAATCCACCCTAAGAAAAAAAACATATCATGAGTTGTACTAGTTTTGTTCGTCTTAAAAAAAACCAACGGTATTTTCGGATTTTTTTTCCGAGTTACGGTTTTAAAGATACAGATTTTAAAATTTTAAAATTTAAAAGGTAAACGAAGAAGATGCGAAACCTTCTTTATTTTGATAGATGCTAAACTTTCTTTATTTTGATAGATGCGAAAAAATCTTTATTTTGATAGATGTTAAACCTTCTTTGTTTTGATAGATGCTAAACCTTCTTTATTTTTATAGATGCGAAACCTTCTTTATATTGATAGATGCGAAATCTTCTTTATTATGATAGATGTTAAGCATTATTTATTTGGTAGATGTGAAACCTTCTTTATTTGGATAGATTTGAAACCTTCTTTATTTTGGTAGATAAACCTTATTTATTTTGATAGATGCGAAACCTTCTTTATTTTGCTAGATGAGAAACATCCTTGTTTTGATAGATGCGAAACCTTCTTTATTCTGGTGTATGCAAAACCAGTCACTAGATGCGAAACCATATAACTGAGAAACGTGTGTAAAATATATATTTCTTAAAAAAATTCAAAACATGTCACGAGTGGTACTAGTTTTGTTCGTCTTAAAAAAACAAAACCAATGGTATTTTTCGATTCTTTTTCCGAGTTACGATTTAAAAGTATGGACCTTTAAAAATTAAAATTAAAAAAAAAGAAAGAGAAGTTGGTTAATGGATTTTATATGGAAGGATATTTGTGTTATAAAGTCTCTTAAAAAAAATTGGGCCTTTATCCGTTGGATCTTAAATAGTAAGTCTCCCTTTATTATTATATGTATTTATTAAAATAATTAAATTAAATCTATAATTTTTACTTCTAAATCTATTCAATTTATATATGTAGGTTTGTTAAATTTAAATAATTTAATACTAGTCTAAAGATAATAAAATATGTAAAAACAATTATAATAAAATAACATAAAACATCAAAAACTAATTTAATCACATTATAATATAATTAAAAAAATAATATATTATATATTAATATATTATGTTATATATAAATAAAATATATTATACATTATAATACATGTGCTCCAAGAATTTCTAGAATCTCCTTGAAGAAATGAAGATCTTCATCTTCTCAAATTCGTTTCTGTCTCTTCTTTAATTGATTTTATAGTCTCTTCTTATAGTCGATTTCTTCTTCTCCATGGAAATCTACGATAATGATGTTTTTGAAGATGAAAAATTCCCTATTTTTCAATAAAAAACAGAGAAGTGTTACCTATAATTTTTTTTCCAGAAGATCATATGGTGAGACAGTTAGCACAAAGAAAGATCTCATTTGGCCAAATTTCAAACCTAAAATCGTAGATCAGAAACTGGATCATATATCCCTTCAGTATCCCCAATCTGTGAAAGACTTGTTAGTTCAAAACTAAAAAACAACTCTTATAGGCAAGTTCACTAGTGGATTACCCAAAAGATCTTTGTTAAATCAGTTTTTTAGTTGTTTCAATTTAAAAGAGATTACAATGTTGAGATTTGGGATTCAAGGCATATTCTATTTGAATTCTATCATAAAGAAGATGTTTGCAGTTTTTGGTCACAAAGCATTTGGACAATTGGAAATTCAATGATGACAATCTTTCGATGGATGCCTGGATTCAGCACAAAACAGGAAAGAGCAATATCTCTGGTATGGGTAAGAATTGAAAGAGTTCCAAAATACATGTATAATTCAATAGTTATGAATGATAGTGTTTCATCAATTGGAGTCCCTTAGAAGATAATCGTTCTTAACAAAAACAAGGATTATAAAAATGTTTGTTTTGCGTTGATAGAATTAGATGTTTCAAAGAAAATAAAATACAACATTTGGATAGGATTCGACAATAACGATGGCTGTTGGTTATCTCTAAGTTACAAAAATCTGCCAAATTATTGTAACTTCTATTACCACTTAGGCCATAATCATTCAGGGTGCAATAAAGATCCAAGCAATGTAAAAGAAAAGAATACTGAAGGTAAAATCGAAAGCAAGACCAATCTGTCTACAGACAATCTTGAAGCCACATATCAAAGCAAGAGTAAACCAAGGAATACTGATTTACCAGACAAGGTTATTAACCCAAAGATCAAATCCATAGTTATAAAACCTAAACAAAATACTAAAGAGAATAATATTAACAATAAGACATGGATATTATTGAAACCAAAATACAGGAAACACAAACACAAGAAAACATGGATATTATTGAAGCTATTTATAAACTGGATCAGGGATATAAACATATTATCTCTCTTCATTACGAAAACCTCTGCTTTGGAAAAGTAACTCCAAATCAAGAGAATATTGGTAGTACTACTAACACCCCATCTATCAAGGCTAAATACATTAACACAGAATTCCATGATATCTTGAATAAGAAGCTCAAGTCTGCAAGAAAATGGAAAAAACCAAACAAACGTGTTATTAAATCCTTGAAATATTCAAGAGCCAATATATACCATCAATCTTTACTCAGATAATGATAAATATCATTAGCTGGAATGTTAGAGGTATCAACAACAATGTAATAGTTAGAAGACTACATTTTATTATCATTAAAGAGAAGATTAACTTACTGGAAATTCAAGAGCATCTAGTCAAGATTGAGAAACTAGAAGATATTGCTACTAAACTGGGGTTCTTAAACTATACAGTTAACATATCTAACAAGATATGGTTTTTCTAGAACGACTATATCAGCATTAAAAATCATATTGACCACAGTCAATGTTTACATCTTGATGTAACCTACCATGTCTTATAAAATAGCTTCCACTTAACAATCATTTACGCTAAGTGTCAGAGATCGAATAGAAAGGTTATGTGGGATCAGGTTAAAAACATCTCTTGTACTAAAAAATGTTGGATCACGGTTGGAGATTTTAATGCTATTGCTATTGTTGATGAACATATGGGTTTCTTGACTTTATGCCACAATAGTATTGAAGATTTTAATGATGTTATAAAGGACTTTCAGATAGAAAAATGTTGGGTTTGCTGGGTCTAGATTCATATGGAACAGAAATACTAAATGGAAGATATTAGATCGTGCTATCTTTAACACTTCTTAGTCCAAGAATATTAAAGAGACCCTTGTTCTTCACATGGCCAGAACTTATTCTAACCATGTTCCTCTCCTTATTACTATTCCTTTTAATAACTACAATCACAAAAAAGATTTAAGTTTATGAATATGTGGATTGTTGATGAAACCTTTCTTAGCTTTGTTGAACACAATTGGAATACAAAGATAGCAGGCAATCCTCTTCATATATTCTTGCACAAATTGAGAAGGTTAAAAAATGACCTTAAGGAGTGTAATACTAAGCATTTTTGGAATATTTGTGACAAGGTTAAAGATACTAAGGAGAAATTTAAGAACATGGAAGCTCTTTATTCTTCTTCTAATAATCCTGATACTAAGGCTGCTCTAGACAAAGCTAACAGTCTCTACCCTTAAGATTTAGGAATGAAAGAGGACTTCTGAAAGAAGAATTGTTATAGTAATTGGATGAGAGAGGTGACAGAAACACTAAATCTTATCATTTTTATGTTACAAAAAAAGAATGTCATTAAAAGCATTAAAGATGGAAACAATTGGATTATGGATCCCGAGGCTATTGGTAAATCTGCTAAGAGCTACTTTAAAGACATCCTAAGAAGTTCTCCTTATGTCAAAATTGATGATGAAACTAATGCTAAAATCTACTAATCCTACACGCTGGAATAATTATAGACTTATAGGTTTATGGACAATGCTTAACAAAATCATGTCCAAGCTTTCGAGGATTCTGCCTAACATTGTCTCTAATTCTCAAGGGGCTTACTAAAAGATAGATCTATCCAAGAGAATATCTTAATAGCTAAAGAGTTATTTTATGACTTAAACAGAGAGCCTTAATTAGGGAATATTATGATCCAATTGGACATAGCGAAAGCTTTCAACAAGATGTCTCATTCATTTATAACTAAAGTCCTCCTCACCTTTGGCTTCTCTACTGTTTTCGTGAACTTAATTAATAAGCTTATCAGAGATGTGAATATCTATATGTTAATTAATAGGAGTGTCATTGGCTACTTCAACCCTAAGAGAGGGCTGAGGCAAGGTGATCCCTTGTCTCCAAGATTATTCATCATAGGTGAAGAAGTGGTAATCAGGGGACTGTATAATCTATTCAGTTCAAATAACAAAATGTAGTTTGCTTTAGAACTGGATACATTTTCCCATACTTAGCTTTTGCAGATGACATCTTGATTTTCATAGTATGCAATCTACCATTGACATTTTAAGTAGGTTCTTAGAAATCTATCAATCAGTATCAGGACAATCAATTAACAAAGAGAAGACAAAGTTAATAGTCTCTACCAAATTCCAACAGAGCAGAATTGCAACTTTGGTGGGTCAAACTGGATTTCCAGTGGATCATCTCCCAACAGATTACATGGGCATAACTCTAAACAATAACAATAGGTCTTGAAACTTCAGAGCAATCCTGGATAAATTAAATAGAAAAATATTAGAATGGGAGAGCAAACATTTATTGTATGGGGGTAGGCTAATTCTTATCTCATATTTTCTTCTATATTTACTTACTTACTGGATGTAAAATAGTTGTATTCCTAACTACATAATTAAGAGACTTGAAATTGCTATAAATAATTTCTTATATAGATCCAGTACTACTAAAAAGTATACATTGGATTAAATGGTCTCATCTTTGCAGCGCTTTTGAGGAAGGTGGTCTGAATATCAAGAAACTTTCTGATATTCATAATACTCTCTCCCAAAAATTATGGTTCATTTTCAGATTAAGGAAAGGTTTTGGGGCTTAAATCATGCATAACATCTATAGTAATAACACACACCCTCTTAAAGCCTATTAAAAATAACTCAGATTCTCTTACATTGAGAAGACTTTCAGGAATTAAAGAAAAAATTGAAACCGACATCAAGTGGTTGCTAGGAAAATAAGAGATGGACTCCTGGCTCGATAATTGACACAATGATTCACCTCTTATTATTCTTAATGACAATAAACATATAAATAAGTTCCAAACTGCTAAAGTTAATGCTGTCTGGCATAATAACTCTTAAGAAATTGACAGAATGCATTACTTCCTTTCAACCACCAGAATTAATCAAATAAAGGAAAAATCATTAACATTTACAAGGAATACACTATGATTTTGGAGAATTCAGCACTAAATGCACTTGGAACAACTTAAGATACCATTACAATCAGTCCAGGCAGTTCAGGAAAATCTGGAATGTTATTACTCCTAGGAAGTTCTCATTTCTATTATCGAAGTTTACTCATAACTACATCCATATAGATTCGATATTACAGAAAATACATTTACAACTAGTCTCAAAATGTCAGTTTTGTAATCATTGTGAAGATGCTAACCCGTTGTTTATTAGTAGTAACTATCTTGGAAAATCTGGAAAAACTTTGCTGACTTATTCAAAGTTAATATCGAGAGATTCATGAACATTACTCACGTCATTAAACAGTGGTTCTGGTATTAAAATAAAAAAGTTCACATTACGCATGTAATCCCTTCTGTTATTTGTTACGTAATCTGGCAGAATCGCAACAAAGCTAAGTTTAAAGGGACTCATTTCTCTTCCTATGCATCTATCAATCATATTAACCACATAATTATTATTTTAGACAAATCTAACATGTTTTCTCGTAAGTATTGGTCTAACGCTACAAATGCAGGATCTGTTATAGGTTACTTATCAATAATCAACTGGAAAGAAAAACCATTATACCTGAAATGGATTGCTCCGCCAACAGATAGATTTAAGATGAATACATACGCGGCTTGTCTAAGTAATGAAGAGTCCAATGGAGGTATTGTATCCGAAATAGTCTTGGAGAGCTCATCCATGGTTCTAGCAACATTTACGGTAAGTTATCTCATTTAATGGCTGAAACTAGAGCCTTATTATAAGACCTTTTAACATGAAAAAATAATAGATGGGTCAAGATAGACAAAATTCTTTATTGTTTGTCAATCTCTTTGCTGAAGGAAATTTTCCTTGGTACTTTAATATTATACTAATAATTTGTAGAAATCTGATTGCTTCAACAATAACTATTAAGCACATCTCCAGAGTCCAGAATTAGGCTGCTGACTGGCTAGTTAAATGGACTCTGAGGTGCAAAAAACAGAATTTAACTCAGTTTCAAGCTCCAAATCAGCTTTTAACCATTATTCTCCTTGAGAGTTTGGGACTGGGTTATATCAACCCTAACCTGAACGATTAATCTTACTAATTGATGTTTTACAGTTGTTTCAAGTGCTCTGTTTGCAGATTTATTCTAGTCTTGTAATCAAGTGCAGGTTAATCATCATTGTCAAAGGATCAAATGGTATTGCTCTATCATCTTTGTTGCGTTGAAAGGATTATTATGAAGTTTTCTGTCAATTAAGATCATTTCTATGGTTGATTTGGATGAATTCGTTTCAAGTTTCATGGTCAAACAAAACCGGAATCCATGGCTTCAACGTTTCAACTCTCGGTCGGTTACTGAATAAAGAATGATGCAATCGAAGCACGTTTATTTTGAATACTATTCAATCAAAATTCTGGATAATTAGAGAAGTCTACTCTCTTTGCAGTGCTTCTACTTTAGATTAGGGAAGCGTCTTTCTGTTTCAAATTTCGTGTCCAATTTGGTTTAAAATTTTGAAAACCAAAGTTTTTACGCCTAATTTTTGACCTAAAACAAAGCTTGTAGCCAAATTTTCATTTATTGATATACTTGTTTGCTTAAAAAATATATTAATATAATAAAATTTTGGAGGCTTGAGTTCGAATTAGATATATGTCCAAAATTATTCAAAACTCGTAACTCGTAACAAATCCTCGGACGGATAATATATTTGGAAACGAACAATCCATCTTAACCCACCACCTATCCCATAAAAAAATTCGAACATCTTGACCTACCAGACCTCTTCAGATCGGGTACCAAGTATCTGAAAAAAATTACCCTCCTTACTTGCAAGAAACATAAATTATCATAAAAATAGTTAAATCTAATTAGAAAATAAAAACATCTCTTTACGTAGGTTAAGGAAAATGGTAATATGAATAGAAAATAAAATTCATTTATGGGACTTGGCTTTCTCCCAAAAAACAACTTCTTGAAATCTAAAAAACAACTTTTCCTCATTTGATAATCCGTGGCTTCTTGCCAAACAGTGAGAAACAAAACTACACAATGCAGCACAAGCATAGGATTGAAGCAGGCCATCAACAAATTGAAGAATTTCTCTCTTTTCCTCAATCTCTAGCTCCAAACCTACAAAAATCAGAGAGTTTCCATCAGCCTCAACCTCCAACTTTTACTAATCTAAAGTCTTACTCAGCAATTGTACAAAAGACAACACTCGATGATGTCTTCAAACCAATCCATACACAATACAAATGTGGTCATATCTCATTGTAATTTGGTAATCAGGTCAACAAATCTCTTTTACAAACTACATCATACACATTGAATGGTAAATTTATAAAAAGTCTTCATAAAAACAAATTCTTGACAGATTCTTTGAAGGGCAAAAAATTGAAGGAGACTTTTCCTACTCTAATTAGGTATCAAGACATATGTTTATAGAATTTTCACTAAAGGAAGATATAAGTAAGATATGGTCGAGGTTTGTGTGACAAGTTGGAGAATACTCTATATGTGTACTGAAATAGATGCCTTCATTCAACACAAAGAAGGAATGCCCAATAGTCCCAGTGTGGATAAAAATTGAAAAATTGTATGACCATCTCTACAACTCAAACATTATTACCTCAATAACGTCTGCAATAGGCAACCCCATCAAAACCTGGATCCCATCAAAGAATAAGGCAATGTATAACGCCTGTTATGCATGGATAAAAATTGATATCACGAGGAAATTGCAACATCAAATATGGCTTGACTTTGGAGATAATAGAGGCAGCTGGATCCATGTAAGCTATAAAGAGGTACCAAGATATTGTGAACATTTCTTTCATGTAGGTCATGACAGATAATCCTCTAGCAAACTAGTTCATGATTCAGAAGTGCCAAGACCCAACAACACACAAAAATCATAGAATGAGACCAATGCAACACCAAAGACACCACCAGTCCAAAAGATACAAACCTCAAGACAGAAAACCAAGCTTAAATCTATCATTGTTAAGCCTAGTGAAAAAACCAGTAATAGCCCAGTAAAGCACAACAAAAAAGGGCCAGAAAAAAATTCAAGCTCAATCGATGTATAACCAAAAGGAAAATACAAAAGATTGAATGAACAAGAAGACAACACCAGTGAGGAGGACATTATTGATGCAATTAAATCCCTTGATAACAATTAAAACCTTTTCCAAACTCTTGAAACTGAATCCTTATCATCTGGTAACATATCTCCCAACAAGGATAACATTGGCAGCTTACCACCTACTCCAACCCCGAAAAAGAAGACAGTGGATCCAAGTTTTAAAAAAATCATGGACCACAAGTTAAAACAAGCAAGAAAGAATACAGGAAGAAAACTGTTGTTGATTAAATCTCTGCAGTTTGATGAGATCAGTAGAACTTCCTACACAAGCCCTAAATGATTAAAGTACTAAGTTGGAACATAAAAAGAATGGGAAACAATCTTTTAGTTAGAAGATTGAAATCAATTGTCAAGAAAGAAAATATAAAAACGGTTTTCATTCAGGAGCCACTGATTGATAGAGAACTAATAGAAAAACTACCAGTAAAGATCAAACTACAAAAATTCTACACAAACTCATCTAACAAGATCTGGATGCTCTAGGATGAAGATGTGGAAATCAACATAATTGCAAACCAAATCCAATACATATATGCTTCCATCAAACATGTTATGCTTGATAAATCATTCAACATAGCATGTATATATGCAAAGTGCCAAAAAAGGAATAGAACTGAACTTTTGGATGATCTAAGACTAATTTATACCTTAGTAAATGAATGGATTCTACTTGGATATTTCAGTTCAATAACATCAACATCAGAGCAAGCTGGTTGTACAGATTTTTGTTCCCAAAGCTTTAATGATTTTACTAACATGATTAAAGACTGTTACTTGGAGGATGCAGGCTTTTTATGTACTAGATTTACATGGACAAATTGAACAAAAATGAGACGTCTGGACAAGTTATTATTTAACCAAGAATGGGCTGAATACTTCAATGAAACAAAATTCATTCATCTAATTTGAACATGCTCAGACCACATACCATTGCTCATCATTATCATAAAAAGCAGAGTTAAACAAATGAAATCATTCAGATTCCTTAACATATGAACAATGGATAATGAATTCTTAAATTTTATAGAATCAAGCTAGAATGCTACAATGGAAGGCTACCCAATGTTTGTGTATTGGAACAAAATGAAAAAGCTGAAAAAGGAACTTAAAGAATTATGCACAAATCACTTTGGGAATCGGTTTGATAAAGTGAAGCAAACTCAAGAAAATGTGGCTGCTTGTGAAGAACATTACAACATACCTATGAGTACACAATACAAAAATCTACTCTCAAAAGTAACAGCTGAACTCATGCTAGCACTCACCATGGAGGAAGAATTCTAGAAATAAAAGTGTCATGCTGATTGGATAAAAGACGGAGACAAGAACACAAGAATCTACGATAACTTTGATATGAAGAAAATAAGAAAATGAAGGATTACTGGAATAAAGCTCAACAATAAGTGGTGTACTGATGAAGAGGAGACCAATTCATTTGCAGAATATTAATTTAAAAATAAACTCTCATCTCACTCTTACAATAGCTTAAATCAAGAATTAGAATACATGGAAAACAACATATTCAATGTCATTCCTAGAACAATAACTCATTTAGACAATAAATCTCTCTTAGCTATTCCAACAAAACTAGAAATTTGGAACATCATACAACAATTAAATCCATCTAGAGTAGATGGAATGGATGGATTTAATAGATATTTTTACATCACTTGTTGGAAAATCATAAAAAGTGACCTATGTAATGCATTAACATCTTTCATACAAGGTCAAGACATACGTAAAGGAATTCTTGCAACAAGAATTTGTTTAATTCCTAAAGTAGTAAATTTTACATTATGGAATCAATATAGACCAATCAGTCTATGCACACTAATGAACAGAATAATGTCTAAACTTGTAAATAACAAACTAGCCTTATTACTACCTAAATTAGTCTCTAAGGCTCAAGGAGCATACATTAAAGGTAGAGTTATCCAAGATAACACTCTGGTAGCTAAAGAGCTTATTCATGATCTGAATAGGAAAACAAAGGCCGATAATATTGTTATTAATGTGGATATATCTAAAGCGTTTGACAACATCTCACACAGTTTCATCCTAAAATATTTAAAGTGTTTGGGCTTTATGAACAAAGTCATCACCCTAATCAGTAGCATTATCAAATCAGTTTTAATATCTATATTAATTGATAGGAATGCTATTTGATTTTTCAAAACTAAAAGAGGAGTAAGACAAGTGGGCCCTCTGTCCCCTAGTCTGTTCATTCTAGTAGAGGAAATTTTGCTAAGAGGATTAAAAAACATGTTTGATTCTGATAAGACTCTTAGATATTCATATAGAGGCAATATCACCATACCAATATTTGATGATGATATATTAATATTAAGTAATGAACTAACCTCTTCTTTGAAGAAAATTATAGATGTCTTACAGATATACCAAGATACTTCAGGCCAAGCTTTAAATAAAGAGAAAACATAGATAATCACAACAAACAAAATACCTCAACTCAGAAAGAAATCTCTTAGCATCCAAACAAGCTTTAAGACAATCTACTTACCTACAACTTATCTGGGTATAACCCTTAGTCCACATAACAAATCAGCCAACTTCAGCCCCCTCATGGAGAAGATCAAAGGAAAAATTGCAAGTTGGGAAGGAAAAAACTTTCTTATGGCGACAGACTCACACTGATTAACTTAGTGCTAATGCCTATCCCCCTTTATTTGTTACAAAGCTGCTGGTTGCCCACATTTATCATCTCAAAAATAGAAAAACTAATGAATAAATTCTTATGGGGTTCAAGCAATGAAGGAAGTAAAATGCATTGGTCCTCATGGACTGTGCTATGTAAACTATTCAACGAATGAGTGCTCAATTTTAATAGTCTCCAAGATATTCAAAAAGTTTTCTCTTATAAGCTATGGATAAGGTTCAGAGAAAACAACTTACTATGGGCAAATCTGCTACATAATATCTACTGTACATGAAGACATCCACTCCAAATTAACTACTCAAAACTGGGCTCACAAACCTAGAAAATACTAGCTAAGATCAAAGAATTTGTTGAGGCAAACATCATGTGGAAAATAGGTAAAATCAACCTAGATACATGGCTAGAAAATTGGTATGGTAGACCTTCTCTCATATCTTTTAATTCCAACTGTAATAACACATGGTTTAAAGGCATGATGGTCAGTTCATTGTGGATCAACAATTCATGAAACTTGAATAAAATGACACCACTATTAACTGACTATAATATAAGCCTTATAACTAAACTTAAGATCGATGAAATAACACTTGATGTTATTACATAGAAGCCATCGAAAGATGGAATTTTTAACATAAAATACACTTTATAGACCATAAGAACTTCAAATGATGAATCGTCTATATATGAAAAGATACGAAACCAGTTATCTCCAAGGAATGCTCTTTAATTGCACGGAGATTACTGCAAAATAGATCGCCGATTAACTCTATAATGTAATTGAAACACATAACTATGGTCTTGAAATGTCAGATTTGTAAAAATTTAGAAGAAAGGATCATCTTTTTATATCATGTACATTTGCGTGTTGAATCTGGTCTTACTTTGCATGAATTCTTAAAGTAAATATAAGGAGTTCATAAAAGTGAAACATATGTTTAGAACATGGTTTTGGTCGGCACCAACCAAGACACACGTCACGATTCTGCCTACAATTATAACATGGGTGATATGGCAACAGAGTAATAAAAGTAAGATGAATGGAGAATCTTCATGAGTAAATTCAATAATCAATTACGTCAAATTCATGCTGATGACTCTTGATCACTCTAACCTTTTGAAGGTCAAGCACTGGAAACAGAATAATCAGGAAGCAATCACTTTTGGATGCATAAATCATCTGAAAATCAAGAAGAGAGTGTCCTATTTATCATGGACTCCTCCTGCAAATGGTAGATTCAAAATAAACACAGATGCAAGCTGTTTATGAAATGGTGAAGCAAGTGGAGCAACTGTAATCAGAGATAGTGAAGGAAATATTATTTTAGGATATGTCAACAACTATGGAAAGCTATCAATTATAAAGGCAAAAGCTAGAGCTATCTATGATGGATTTCAACTGTGCAAAATCAAAGGAATCGTGGAAGTTGATGTCGAAACTGACTCTGAAATCTTAGTCAATTTAATTTCAACCGGAAACTATCCAATCAGTTAAAATATATACTTAACAACATAAGATCTTTTTAACCAATAAAATGACTCTTCCTTATATCTATAGAGAACAAAATCGAGCAGCCGATTGGCTAGCTCGATAAAATCAAAAACGCAAAATGAAGATGAACTACAAAATTGTTAAGCCTCCACCTCAAATGGAAGCTATAATATTTTTGGAAACTCTTCAAATAGGTTATATAAAAGTAGACTAATCTTAACCTTTATGAAATCTCAGGCATCCATTGAGCAACATTCTCCTGCAATCTAATAGAAGGTTCTGAAAACTCACCAAATCAAGCTAGGATAGATCGTGATATGCTGATACGAAAAGATGATTCAACATCCAGAAATAACAGGACAAAGAAAAAATTTCAAAATTCTTAGCGTTTTTTGTTTTCAATTGGATGTAATTTTAATATTAAATCCTCAAATTTGCAAAACCTAGTAATTAGATCTTCTTTTATTAATGAAGTTTACTTAGATTAAAAAAAAGTAAAAAATAAAAAAATAAACTAACAGCAGCGACCCTGTAAGAAATCAAGCTGATCCTAAACAAAATAAAATAAATTAGAATAAAAATTGAGTAAATCAGTTTGAAGATTATCAAAACTATTGCGATTCATATATAGAAAAAACTGTAATTATATGCACGAAACTATTTAAGGTAATAAAACCTTAAAACGGAAAGTGTGGTCTGGTCTGGTGTGGTATCAGGTATGGGGGTCCTGAGTTGGTTGGACTTGCCTTCCCCCCTTAACAGCATACAAGTTTCCTCCACCGCTCTCAAATCAAATCAATAAAAGATGAGAGAGAAAGTGGTCCCATCATTACAAACTAAACTACTACTGTATAGGTACCAGTAGTATTACTATTAAGTATTAAACATCTTTCATGTCTTCGGGATCTCTAAATTATTCTCCAACACTCACCTCGTGGCGGATACCAAATGTTTTACTAGTACTTTACAATCGTTATATGATTATATCAACTGAGTTGAGTTTTTAAAAATATTATAAACTATTTTTTTTAAATACTTCACAATACTTCACTGGTTAAATTTAGACTATGATTAAATTTGGTTTAAAAGTAGCTATCCTAAATTTTTGTCAAATTTGAAAGTTTATTAAAAATATATTTTTATTCAGCCACTGCAGATATTCTCATCCGACGGTGAAAACTCTCCCCGAATGAATCTAACCGGTGAATGAGGAAATTGGTCACCAAATAGAATCTAGAACAAAATAGTAGAAGATAAAAAAAACTTTTTTTAAAAAAATATTTATAATTTTTTGGACCAAAATTTAACCTACACAGTATATATTTCAATTAATTTTAATTAAATTAAGGATCTCTCTGGAAGAAGATGTGGTTATAAAAAGTAGAATTCTCACTTTCTTTTTACGTGCTTGAACGAGAGTCTTGCTGGATAAGATTAAATAGTGATGCTGACTCCTGCCAATGCTATACAATAATCTTAAAATATGATACTTACCGTCTTCTAAAACATCTCATTTTATATCATACCTTATTACTTTTGAATTACGATTAAATACCTTTTTTCTTTTCGATTATCATTTAAAATCTAATTAAATTTTAGTCTATCGATAGTCTTATTTTTATCTTGGTTTATATTTTTTATATTTTATTCTAAATATTTTAAAAGTTTAGAATTTGTACTTTAAATCATATTATAATTTAATTTTAGAGTATAGGGCTACTTCCAAACAACCGGCTAAGTCCACCCACAATTCACTAATCATTATTTTTAGGCAAAAGTTATTTTTTTTTTAAGAATTTTTATTTCTTTCATAATTTGAAATATTTAAAACACTTAAAACATTATATTACTAGTTTATTTTTATTTTGTTTTCAAATTTAATATTACGTGCCATTATTGAAATAGATAGCCTACTGTGAAAAAACATATCAGTAATCTATTTTTAATTCTACATATTTGATTTTTGCAACTAAGATTCCGAGTGGCCATCTTGGAATCAGGTGCAAAGTTTTTTTGAAAAATTACATCTGATTCCGAGTGGCCATCTCGGAATCAGGTGCAAAAAAAATTTCACAAATTACTTCTGATTCCGAGATGGCCACTCGGAATCAGATGTAATTTTTCAAAAAAACTTTGCACCTGATTCCAAGATGGCCACTCGGAATCAGGTGTTTTGCAGTTAAAAAAAGCATATGATTCCGAGATGGCCTCTCAGAATCATATGCTATCGTTAAAAAAAAACAGAATACAGTAGAACATCCATATAGACACAAAACCGAACTAAACTTGAAAATAGATCCAAACAAACAGCATAAACCTTAATCGAACCCTAAATATACCAAATAAGAACCCTAATCGAACCCTAAATCTACCAAGTAAGAACTCTAATCGAACCCTAAATCTACCAAATAAGAACCCTAACCTAACAAGAACAGCCATAGCCAAAAGACAGTACCGAAAAATGAAAAAAAACAAAATGTAGAAAACTGAAGAAATAGATTAGTATGGTTTTTTTTCTTTGAATTTGTTAATGGGTAGGATAATAGAATAAATGAGTAGAATAATGACGTTCTTGAAAATGAAAGAGGTAGAATAAATGGGTAGAAGGACAAATGTGTAATTTCCTTTATGGAGGAAATAAAAACATGTGATTTTTTTCAAATTATGGAGGAAATAAAAATTCTCATGGAGGAAATAGCTTTGGCCTTATTTTTATTTAGTAGTAATGGATTAGTTGTCCACACTAGAAAGGTTCCATACTGTGTACGGGCCTAATTCCAAACAACCTACTAAGTCTTTATTGTGTTTTAAACAAAACAATTTTTAAAATTGAAAGCGAATTTATATGATGGCTTAAATTTAATAACAAATAAGTCATATATCGGGGTATAGGTTTAAAAACACTTGTTAATTTTTAAATCAATTTTATATATTAATTATATTTTTATATTAGTTGGTTTTTTATTAGCCGAATTTTATATATTACTTAGATTGTTTTTATTAATTATGTTTTTATATTAGTTTTTAAATTTTCATAACTATGAATGTTAAATATTATTATTCAGAATCGCATCAAATAATATATAACAAATGACGAAGAAATAATTAAATCTTTTTAATAGATTCACCTAATCAATAAACAAAAAGAGATTGCTTACGGATTTGTCTGCTACTATTCTTTTTTGTTTCTTGGCAATTTTGTAGATGAACTTGAAAGATCCTGCGGAACCAAGTTAGAAAGTAAAGGGTTTGGTTTTTCGGACACTGTATGAAGCAACAAATTTGTGTTTAGGGTTTAGGACGATGAAATTCCTAAACATATCCTCTTACTTATACTCTTTAGAATGTAAAACCAACATTGTAAATCCCATATTTTAATACTTTCTTGTGTTCGGGGCCATAACTCGATAAATTAATAATTCAATTTATTCTTTGATTTAATAGTTCACGCTTAAGTGTTGAGATTGTGCCCTCTTCATCACAGTGTCCAAATTCAAATCGGTTACCACACTTGAGCCCATAACACATTTTCACCCATAAGTCCAATTTAGTTAATTAAATAATTAACTGATTACTTTTAATTTGGATTTCCTTAAGATAATAACTAAATATGTTTACTTACGAAACTTTTTTATCCTCTTTTTCTTCCCCACCTTCAATGATCATGACTATGAATCTGAATTTTTTGTCAAAAGCCTATTGAAAGGGAGATTGTGGTTTTTTTGGAGGATTATTTTCGGTGCTGAATTTATATTGGTCAAAGATGCAAAAACATTAAAAGATGCATTCTCTGATCTTGGTACTTGCTCAAATGAATCTACTCGGTGATGAATTTGTTTCAAGTATTAGATTAAATTTTATTTTTTGGCCTTTGCGTGACCTAAAGCATTGTTGGCCATACATATTACCTTTAAAATTACTAGCTAACCAAATGCCATCTTATTCTTGCTTCATATTTTGCTTCATTGTTGGATGTAGAGAAACCAAATTTTAGAGATATTAATTGAACTTCTGCTTCAAATCCTAAATTGTTTATTCCTCCATTTATTATGACCTATAAGTTTTTTGCAGCTGTTCATCGAAATGTACAGGTCTTTCTAACTAGAACTATGTTAAGAAATCTCCAAGGTTTGAGTTTATATGGTAGTTTTTTACATAAATTGTATATGATAGTCTCTTAATTATATGATAGTTATTTAGTTGATATTATATGAAAGATCATGCTTTTGAATTACATTTCTTAGTGGGAAATAAGTTTTTATTATTATTGTATGAACCTGAAAATAAGGTATTATCTACTTGACTGCAACTACGAAAGCCCAAACAAGTTTCTCTAGTTGTAGGTAACGGGTTTCGACATTCAATATGGATTTTCTTACATAGTATATGGGTTTAGATTCATTTCATTCTTCTCAAATTAGTAATCCATTAATGCCAAATTATGAAACAACTAAATATAAAAATAGATCCTCTCATGGCTTTTGTTTGGTCATTACTTCTACAGAAATCATAATATTTTTAAAGCTTTATGGAAATTCGGAGCATAGTTTAACCTTCATGCTCATTTTTTATATTTGAAAGAATAGCTGACACTTATTTGGAGATCTTGAAATAAATTTATTTTGTGCAACCAACCTTATGTGCATATCTTTGTAACAATAAAATTCCATATTTGTGATGAATGTAGTGTGTTCCTGATCATTTTCATGCATTGGTATTTGGTTGTGTCATGAGTAAACATTCATGAAGAATAATACTTTGTTCGATGAAACTGCATCCACCAATTGATCAATTATTTAGATAGTGAAAGGGTTCTTAAGTTATTTTTTTTAAATCGGTGAAGTCCACATACATCATTCAATTGTCATTATTTTTATTTAGTAATAATGGATTAGTTGTCCATACTAGGTATAAAGGTCCCATAATATGTCCTACCATACTGAGTTTGTCAACTTCTTCCACAGTCAATTCTATTTTTTGTTGGAAAAATGATCCACTAATTTATTTTATTGGCTAAAAAGTGTTATTTATTCGTAGCTTATGACACATTAATTACGTCCGGACTCCTATTATATTATGGGAAATCAAAATTAATATGTCTATGGTTTTTTGTAAAAATATCTGATAGTTTATACTCGAGGTAGGTAGGTATGGCTCAGTCGAGTCGTAGAATTTATATTCCTTCCATCATGAGGCTTTCAACCTTTTCTCTTGGATCTATAAGGTGAAGGGAGTAACTAGGGTAATCCATATTGTCAAAGATGATTGTACCATATCATGGGGATCTTTTAAGTATTGTGGAAGTTACATACGCCTACAATGGTTCTGTTCAAACGTTGAATAATCATTGGGTTCTCATTTTCTTGTAGGAGCTTAAAAACAGAATGTTTGCCAAACTGCCAGTGTCAATCAGAATTCGGTGTATATTGTTTCCCCCTATTCAAGCCCCTATTACCACCACATCCTCATGAGGTCCTGCGATGTCCCTCAGGTCATCCTCATTGAAAACTATGAATGGGGATGGGGATTGGCACTGGTAGATAGACATTACACCATCTAACTGGGCCGCCAAATCATGGGCATGTGTCTTTCTTGATGAAATAGAAGGTGCAGTCACTGTATATCATCCAAAAATAGTTAATGATTTAAAAAAGCTAGTCAGCCCGGAAACTGTCTTGGTTTTGTCTGTTATCACCCCCACCTGATTTCAATCTGGATCTGGATCCAGATACTCTAAAGCTACATCAAATCTTTCAACAATCACCATTGCACCCTCTTGTGTACATGTCCCAGGATTGTTCGAAGGGCCCGTCCGAGTAGGATTGTTTTGCGCATTGCCCGGTCTTTTCCACTTTGTTTTTTAACGTAGGCTCCCAACTTTGCGCTCTCAATGAGGTTTTGGACCTCTTGTTTTAACGCTATACAATCCTGAGTATCATGGCCTATATTATTGTGATATTGAAAAAAACTAGTGCTCCGGTTTTCTCTAGAGGACTACAACGCTGCCGCCCTCTGATTACATACGGAAGGCCCTAATTTACAATAGCTTCTACAACATGCATGTGATCCAGGAATGGCCTTTCAAATTAGATTGTATGAAGAAGGCGCATCTAGTATCACAAACATGTACTGAACCTGTTTTTTCCTAGGACTACGTCCCATATCAGCTCTTCTACCATACTTGAATCTGCTTTAGTGGATCTAGTTAGAATCATTTGAGATAAAATCAGAATTAAAACACCTCTTATTTTTTTTGTAAGTGTTATTTTATACGATTTACCGAACTTTCAATATCTATCATGACTCTATTAACTTCCACTCATGCCTAATCTTGTATGATTATCACAACATCTTGTTACGGTGTTGTCATTGTTCTTAAGTTATTATCTTGGAATCCCAACATTGAGTACAAATACCAGTACACGTATGGTGATGTATGGACATGATACTTAACCTTTAGATCATCAATGTGTCATTTCTGTATTCTTTAGAAATTCATGAGAGTGAGTCTCCTCCCACAAATGCAAGTGATTTTCCTATTGGGATTTAGGTTCTTTAATATTCTTCTTGTTTGTCCATGATTATTGGCAACTGCTACAACGTAATTTTCTTGCTTTTTTGGAGGCTCACACTCAACCAAAACATGTCTCGACTCGTTATTGGATCTTATTTTTACAAATATTGAAAGTATACCTTCATCTATTATATTTTGTCTTCATCTTTCAAAGACCAACAATCCCTTATGTAGTATCAAATATCATTGTAAAATTTACAAAACTTGTTCTTTTATCTCTGCTCTTTGGTAGATAATATATTCTTTGATCGTTGATACTTTATTATATCCTTGGTTTTTCAACAATCATCCCTAAAATTTTTATTAGCTTTGTGTAGGGTCTATTGTTCAATCATCTGGACTTTTGGTCATTGTTGTAACTGATGTTATAGTTTCCTCTTCATATCCCGCTGGAGCTTTGACCATGACTATAATGTCTCTGGCATGGCAATACTTTAAAATTATTGTGTTTAGATGTTGAATCTTTATTATTGGATTGGTAGTTAACTTGCGCCACTTTAGTTGTTCATTTTTATTACCCAAAGATAGTAATATGGGTAGGAATTTAGAGTTGTAGTTTCTCGATTCATCCTTGATTTTAAAGTCTCCTCCACCTTTATTTATCTAGCTACTTGTGCCAATAATTCCCTAAAGTTTAGTGTCTTCTTTTTTATAGTATGTTTGGCCAAAATTCATAGAAATATCCATTGCCTATATGGTGCAACTGCCACCAAATCATGACAATCTTATAACTCATTCTTTGTTTTCATAAACCTTTGCGTGTAACTCTTAGGCTCTTCCTCCATATTTTTTTACAAATAGATTATATAATAACGATCTCCCTTATGAATTTAGAGCCAATGAATTCATTTTGAAGGTTGTCCAGAATATCTTGAAGTTTTTTATACAAGTTGAAGGAATGTTATTGAACCAAGTTTAAGCATTACCTTATTAGGAACGCATTGTACATCATATTATCATCATCATCAAAACGTAGCATCTTGATTTTAAATTATTCATTACGGTGCTCAAGATCTCTTTTGGAGTTTTACTTGTCCATTTTATGATTGTCAAACTTCGATGGCATATTTCCATATAAGATCCTTAAAGCTAATGTAGATTTCAATCTCAAGAAAATCTTCATCATTAATAAATATAGTCTTTTTGTTATGATTTCCTTGTATTAAGAAAGGGTAAACTTGTTGTTATTGTTATGGTCTAAACTATTATGTAGTCAAGGAATGAAAGTTATTATTGGTATGATTCACTTGTGGTAACTATAGGGTAATTATTGTTATGGTGGTATAACACGATAAAGGTTTGACTGCATTGTTGAATGATGATATAAAAGGTTTTGCTGACCAGTATAAGCTTAATGAGGCAAGTTCTACTAGGTTGCATTTGTTGCGGCTGATACTTGGCGGTAACCTTGTTACATAGTTGGGTAAAATGATGGATCAAGAGTGAAATGTTGTTGTTGGGCAGGATGCACTGATGGAAAGACATAACGGTAGTTTGACTGAGCTTTTTGTTGTACTAGAGGGGTTTAATAAAGATTTTGATGAGCCACTTGAGACGCTGGAGGAGCTTAATATTTGTTTTCCGATGCGGCGTACTTGCAGGTGCTATGAATTGACGTCATATATTGTCGTTTTGTTAATATTGGGGTGTGAGATACTCTAGGACATGCTCCTCTATTCTTATTTTTCTATGACGCTTTGATGTTAGAGTCCGACTCCTCTTGTTCCAACGAAGATGATGCCTGTCATTCTTATTGGAGGATACTTGATCTGAATTTTCTTTGAGATTGTCAGCCTTGGTTAAGAAATACAGTTTCCGCTTTCTCGTAATGGTAGCACCCCCTTATCTAGATCTTGTAGAATCTTCTTCTGCATCCTCGTTATCTTTCTCATGACGTTTGATTACAAATTTAAAAGATGATGCAAGGGTGGTCAACATAGAATTCAAAGCTCTGAATTGGCTTACTTGCCCGTCTCAATTCATCTAATTTATCATGGACATGCATAACGAGAGCCGATAGAGAAGTAAAATAATGATGTTGTCAAGCATGAGTCACTAGATTAAATTTTTGATTGGATTAACATACAAGTTTTCAATTGTGACTTGTCTTATTTTTTATTAGATTTTTTCAGAGCTTTTAGAACTTTTAGATATTTTGTTATTAGTTTTTGAAATAAAATTTATAAGGATACCAATAGTTTCCGACATATGACATAAATTTGGTGATATGTATTTGTGATAAAAGGTTATTCGAGGAATTATTATGATTAAAAGGAAAATAAGTGAGCTACAAAATTTGTATGGGCAAAACTTTCAGGGTGATGCAAGTGCCTAAAATATATTCTAGATTTGAGTTGAGATAAAATAGAAAAATGTGAAGCTAAAAAGAACTTAGTTGCTAAAGAGTCAAGTGATTTCATGATGATAATCTCTCTGTTATTTATAGGTGTATATGGGCAAACAAAACTTTTATGTTATTTTGGCGCAAACATGTTTATTTGTGTTACATCAGACACTTATTGACCTTCACTTTACCAGTCTAAGCTTTAGCCAAAAATTAAGTTATATTCAATAATAAAACTGGGGTTTTAACTTATAAGTTTATAAATTTAACGCATTTAAAATTTCTAATTCTAAATCTAAAATTCTTAATTTAAAAATATTTTTATATGTATTTTAAAACTAAATTTTTAAATTATATATTATTTTATATAATATATCATTTGTATCTAAAATCTAAAATGTGTGTTACTCACAAATACCTCAAACGTTTCCGAATAAGGATATGAATTATCATGGACTTAAGATGATAACATTAAGATTGTTATAGATGAATTGTAAAGTTATCAGAGAAAATTTGTATTATTTGTAAATATAAGGACTACAATGCAATTTGTCTCCTTATGTAACTGATTCAGTTGAAGTCTTTTTGCGCGCCTATAAATAGAACATGACACGATAAATAAAAGATTCCATTTTTACTTCTTGAAATAGGTTACGTTTAGTTGTTTCTCTCTCCAGAAATTCAATACTTTAATTCGCTCTCAATACATTTGATTTCTTTTCCATGATCACAGATTTAATTCAATCCATTTATAACAATATCTCTAAGACTTAACATTGGCGATCACAGTGGGAGAGATTAAGTACCTAGATCGCACATCCAAAACCAAAAAATATAAAATTCATTGTTGATAGTATTGATCGTAATCGAACCAAAAGAGATAAGAGTTGATCCAATAGTTAGGGAAACAATTAAATCAATTAAGTCAGATTTACATAGGGAAGCAAGTCGAGATAATAGTCAGGCTCATGAATAATGTAATCAATATGATATTGAAAATCGAATGAATCAACTGTAAGAAAAAATAATTATTTTAAATGATGAATATACTTGAAGAGAATAATAAATTCAATATGGTAGATTGAAATCTGAAGTGCATCCAGTTGAGGAAAAATATGAGTTGGGAAACCAATATGGTGAGTCTTACACAACTTATCAAACTTGGAGTGAACGCAAAAAAGCACATTTTCAGTCAGATAGGGAATACCATTTTTTTAGGATAGAAAAAAGGATAAACATCGATATATATCACCAAGTGATAGTGAATTCTTTGGCTCAAATTCCGAGGGTAATTTGTTAAAATAAGAAAGGTACAGAAGTTCTTCGAAATGGGAATGAAGTCGGCATCGAAAGTCATATAAAAAGTATAAATTAAAAGAGGAGAGTAGGCCTAGACATGTAAGAGAATTTATTTTATGAAGGGAATACGTCCAATCAATACGTTATAATAACAGATCAAAACTTGTATGCAATAATTGAAACTAATGGAGATGATCAATATATGCAATGAGTAGACTAGAGAAATTCTCGTTTATCTGCAGACATCAGGTCGGTATCGCTTCTGAGGAATTTTGATATTTCAAAGGTAGAGATGTTTGATGGAACATAAGATCCTGACGATCATATTGAATAGTTCAAGAATTATATGATAATTTTCGAGGATGATGATAGACTGGTTTATAAAGCATTTTCTCAAATTTTTAAGGGTACTGATTTGAAGTGGTATAACAGGATTCCGAGGGAGTCTATTAAAAATTTAAGAATTTTTTAAACTGCTTTTCGTAGACAATTTGTAGGGAGTAAGGAAATGCGAGCAAATGGTGATAAAATTATACAATGTAAACAAGCCATTCGGGGAAAAATTGAAGGACTATACCAGACGATTTGCATTAACAAAACTAGAGTTGGAAGATTGTGAAGAACTTGTGGCTATGTCAGATTTTAGACAAGGGTTACTTCCAGGGGATCTAGTAAATGAGACTACTAGAAGAAAATCTCTAACATTTGGAGCTTCAATGGCTCAAATTAAAGAGCAAATTAAAGTTGGAGAATCCACTAGAGTTCAAGGTGGATTAAGTTATATTCAAAGAACTTCAGGACATGCATATATTGGCCAAATGATTCAAGTACACGCTTCAAATTCTGAAGTACCACCTCGTACGATGACTAATACTAATCTACCTCCTCGAACATCAGGGGCTCCAAATCATGGGTATAGCTATCAACCTCATAGGCCAAGACCAAATCAGTGGATAATACCAGAATATTTCGTAGGGCTAACTGAGAATGTAGCTGCAATCTTTGAGAAATCTAAAGGTCAGGTGAACTTTAAAACGCCATCTCATATAAAAAGGCCAAGAAAAAAACACAACTATAGGTTTTACAAGTATCATAATGATATTGGCGATGAAACTACAGATTGTATAGTGTTAGAGAAAGAGATACAAATTTTGATAGAGAATAGCAAGTTAACAACTTTTGTTAAAGGACAAAAAGCAGTAGGTCAAAAATTTGAGCACAACAACATAAAAAATGGTTAATGCAAATTTGAAGCAAGAGAGATCATTAATGATTTTGAATTCTACATGTGATAAGTTTGATGTAGTAACATAGTTTTTAGATGCAAACCCGGATCGATTAATTTTGTTAGTTATGGATGAGCCATCAATTCGACGACGCATTTGAAGTTTGTGTGAATTTTTTAGTCTTTAACAATTTTTGAGGGAGATACCATGATTGGTAATACTAATAACTCTTGAAAAAAACATGTGGTGAGTTTGACTACCCAAATAGTAGGTAAATGTCCATTTATTTATATAGAAAGACGGATGCTCATTTTATTTTGTTTGATGATGACGATCTTTGGGGAACAACAGGACCTCACGAAGATGCAGTGTTATTGTGGCAGGCATTGTTGGGGTTGAAATTTGACGTATTTTGATAGATACATGCATTTTAGCAAATATATTGTTCAAGTCTACGTATGATAGGATGTGTAATCCACCTAAGATTCTTCGATCTAATCGTACAATAATTGGATCTACATGTGTAACAACTCAAGTGATTGGAGAATTTGAAGGGGAGGTATGTTTGGGAAAATGACTTTTTAAAAAGAGGGTCTAAGTCTTATTTATGGTGGTCGAATGTCGAACTCACTAAAATGCTATATTTGGGAGATCTTGGCTATCGAGAATGTATAAAGTAGTCTCCGTTGTCCATCAGTTTTTGAAGTATTTTATTGGGGATCGTATTGAGGTAGTTCAAAGTGATCACCATGTATCCAAACAGTGTTATGCAACAACTCTTCATTCTCGAAGATCTAATTCCAATGATCAGATGGTTGAATATCAATCAAGGGGGTTTACCTCGAATGAGGATGGTGTGGATGATCCGAGGGAAACCCCAGGTCCTTTTGATGTAAGGGAGGATATCGAAGAGTATAAATTTACAAATGGGAAAACTCTGCAAATATGAACATTGCTATCACCCATATTTTGTTTTCAGTTGTTGCAGTTTTGATTCGAGAATTTGGATGTTTTTGCTTGGAAAATAGAGGATATAGTAGGAGTTCCACCAAAAGTAATATGTCATAGTTTAGCTTTAGATCCGAAGGTCAAGCCTATTATTGAGAATATGTGAGCTTTCTCTATTGAAAAATCTGAGGCTATTGTGCCAGAAGTGGATCACTTATCTAAGGTTGGACATATTAGGGAGGTGAAATACCCAACTACTAACCCATTATTGGTTAAAAAGAAGAATGAGAAACGATGAATGTGTGCTGACTTTAGAGGTTTGAATCGTGCATATCCTAAAGATCCATTTCATGTTCCTCGAATAGATCAACTGATTCATTCCACTTAAGGAAATAAAATTCTCTCTTTTATGGATACATTTGCAGGGTATAACCAAATTCAAATGAATCCAAAGGATCAGCATAGTATCACATTTATAACTGATCGAGGGTTACATTGTTATAGAGTTATGCCATTTGGTTTAAAGAATGCATAGGTGACATCCCATAGACTCGTGAATAAGGCTTTTACTTCTCAGATTGGGAGAAACATTGTGGTTTACATTGATGATATGCTTGTTAAAAGCCCAACAGATAGTGAACATTTGAAAGATTTAGAGGATACGTTTTTGAACTTATGAGTTATTCAATTGAAGTTGAATCGTGGAAAAAATGTACTTTTGGTGTAAGGTAAGTTTCTAAAGTATATCATTCGTGAAAAAGAAATATATGCTAATCTTGGACAATTAAAAGCTTTGGTATCAATGGCATTTCCTCGAACCATAAAGAAGGTGAAAATTTTGACTTGAAGGTTAGGTGTTCTTAATTGATTTATTTATAGATCTTCTGACAAAAGTTCTCATTTTTTCCAAGTATTACGAAGGCCCAAAGATTTTATATGGACATTAGACTATGAGATGGATTTTTCGAAGATTAATGAACTTTTGTTGTCACCTGAACTTTTGTCTAAGCCTTGAATTGGAGAACAACTATTTTTGTATATATTAGTGTTATATTTTGTTGTTAGCGTTGTTTTGATACGAGAGGAAAATGAAACTTCTAAGCCAGTTTATTATGTTAGCAAACGTTTGTTGGCATCAAAGATATCTGAGGCTTGAAAAGTTGGTCCTGGCTTTAGTGGTGGTTGCTAGAAAAATGCGCCCTTATTTTAAAGCTCATACAATTGTTGTTCGAACTTATTTTCCACTAAAGAATGTGTTACAACGACCATATATTTCTAGTAGAATGACCAAGTTGAGTTGGGAGACTTTCATATAGATTTGGCTCCTCGAACAACGATTAAGGCTCAAGCTTTAGAATATTTATTGGCCGAATTTCATTCAAGTCGATCATATGAGGGGACAATTCGATAATTTATTCCCAAAGTTTCAACATGGTTGGTTTGAACTTATGTTGGTTTAAGGATTGCAAGTATTTGTGGAGCGAAAACAGTTCATTTGGAGATAAATTCGCAGCTAGTGGCAAATCATATGACATGGATATCCGAGGCTAAAAAAGATAATTTAGTTTTATATCTTCATGAGATTTGAGGCTTAATTCTTTTATTTATAAAGTGATTATTGAGCATATTAATCGAAGAGATAACATAAGGTTTTATTCTTTAGGAACCATTGCTTACAAAGAGGAATATTCATAGATATTACTACAGGAAAGCCTTTTGATTTTGATATGATCAGAACAATGTAAATATGCCGAGAATGTGTTTATCACACCAGAAACAATTCAAGGTGATTGACGATCTATAATCGATTTTTTTACTAAGAGGTACGCTACCTCAAGATATAAAGTTAACTCAGAGGTTAAGATACAAGGTTCATGGTTATGTAGTGTTAGATGGAGTGTTGTATAAGAAGTATTTAAGAATACCATTATTACGGTGTCTGGGTAAAAAAGAATCTCAAGATATTTTATCTGAGTTGCATGATGGTGAAGGTTTAGCTCACTATGAGTTTAAGTCTTTGACGCAGAGGGTTTTGTTAGCGGACTATTATTGGCCTTCGATTGTGAATGATGCTAAAATTTTAGTACGAGACTGTGATACTTGTCAATGTTTTGCCAATTCTATCCATAAACCGACAATACCACTTACATCCATATCCAAAGCCATTTATTTCGATAGATGGGGAATAGATTTAGTAGCACCACTACCTATTCCTTCTGGATGGCGTCAAATGATTATTGTGATGGTGGGTTATTTTTCGAAGTTGGTTGAAGTTGAACCATTATCCAGTAAAAGAGCCAATAATGTTATCAAGTTCGTTGTGAATAATATTTATTATCGCTTTGGAGTTCCTCCAAAAATCATTACAGATAACGACCCTCAATTTAACAGCGAAGAAATGACTTCTTTTCATCCCTAAGAAATTCAAGGGGTATTACAAAATGTTTTTCAAGTGGAACAACTAATAGGTCCATTTTGGAAGGCTTAAAAAACAAATTAAGGGGTGCTGCGGGAATATAGCCTAATTATTTACAAGAGGTATTATTGCCTTCTCGAACTATTCCAAGATAAGCTACCCAAGAAATATTTTTTCTTTGGTATAGGGTATGGATGTTGTAAGCCTTGCAAAATCTACTTTACCTTCTTATAAATTACTCCATTATTCCGAGGAGTCAAATAAAGATGCAAGGACATACCTTGACTTGATCGAAGTGAAGAGAGTTAGAGCGCATGTGAATTTAACTCATCATCAAACTTTGATGAGGAGCCATTATAATTCGAAGGTAAAATGGAGGGATTTTAAGGTGGGTGATAAAGTTTTGAGGAAAGTATTTCTCCATACAAAGGACAAACGGCTTAGAAAGATGGCCCTGAATTGGGAATGTCCTTATATGGTAGTAGAGCAAGTAAAGCAATGTACATACCGCCTCCAGGATGAACAGGGCAGCATCCTACAATATCTTTAGAATATAGAACACTTGAAACTATATTAGGAGTGATTTTTTATTTTGTCAAAAGTTTTATATGTTTTGTTGTTTTTTTGGATAAGTGGCATACTCTTTCCTATCCTGTTGGCGTAAGAAGGTTTTAATTAGGTGCCACATTTATATTCGCAGATATTAATGAAATTATCTTTCTTGGCCAGTGGTTATTTTATACCAAAATACTTAAATTATTTTGGTAACTATGCAAATACTGATCATCTTTATAGTAGTTAACCAAAGGTAACTTAAATAACTATTTTTATTCAAAGTGTTACACGTTCATTTAGAGCACTGTTTGAAGAGATAATCATATTCGAGGTGCCAACGTTCTTTAAACGCACTATTTTATTCGAAGTGCTACACGTACATTTGGAGAATTGTACGAAAAGATAACCATATTCGAGATGCTAACGTCCTTCAAAAGCACTATTTGTATTCGATGTGCTACACGTTCATTTAGAGCACTGTTCGAAGAGATAACCATATTCGAGGTGCTAACACTCTTTAAACGTATTATTTTTATTCGAAATGTTACACATTCATTTAGAGCACTGTTTGAAAAGATAACCATGTTCAAGATGCTAACTTTTTTTAAACGCTTTGATTCAAGTAATAATAGTATTCGAAGTGTTAATGCCTTGTCCATTAATTAATAGAATTATTAAATATGAAATACAAAGACGGCAAGTATCTGAAAGATAAAGAAGGAATTGTTAGATTAAGACATATTTTTTAGCCTTACAAAAATATAAGTTCAAGTACCAAGCAGTTAAGCACTTACAAAACATAGAACACCAACAACAACTGGTGATTTAACAACATATAAAAAAAAGAAAATCTATCTTTTTAATCCTCTTGATTTCATTGGGAGAGTGGTTCGAGCTTCCTTCAAAGGAATTCTTTTCCTGATCAAAGGTGTCTTTATCCTCCTCTGACCCAGTTTCGTCAGAGGTTTCGTTGGGTATAGGTTTGAATGCCTCACTTGGACGATTTTCTAAGGGAATTAATATCCAGAAGCTCTATAAATTTGTCTCGCTGCATGAAATTCGCGGAGCAAAGTGATTGGTTTTTCCTCCTCGTCATTTTCGATAAGAGCAAGGCTTTCTAGTCCGCTTTGGGTCTTGGCAGCTTTTACAACAAGGCATTTCTCTTCTTTGAATGTTGTCTTGAGTGATGTCAATTCGTCAGCTATTTTTTTCTTCTCTTCCTTACTTTTCTTAAGTGATTCTTGCAGATAAGAGTATTTCTTTTGTTCTTCGCCAATTTCTCTTTTATGATTTGTTTTGAGTTCATCTAGATCATGTTGATGGGAAGAGTTCAACTCCAATTTTTATTTTTTGTGAACAACTCTCAGATGACGTTTGAGATGGACAATTTCTTTTATGAACTTTGATCTAATTAGTTTAGAAAACTTGGAATTGATCAAGGATATGTCGTCCAAAAATTTCTCTCATCTTTTTCTATCATGCAACATCTTTTTTGCACCGAAACATATCTTTGGCCATGACCTCTAGTTTGCTTCGAGCATATGTAACCTCTGTGCATAAATGCTTTGTTGCTTCTTTGAGGTTAGAGAATGGGTGAAGTGTATTTTATATTTCTTCAGAACGATCCTTAATAGAGATAATAATTGAAGTATGAGGACTTTCATGAATCATAAGAGTGGACGATGAGGAACCTGGTCGAAGATTCGAATATATAACTTTAGGCTGAAGAGGTGCATTAACTTGATGAGAAACTTGTTCCAGCTGTTCATGGATTCGTTGAAATTCAAGTTTTATGTCGTTATAAAGATCTTGAATCTCAGCTTCACCAATAGTCTCTTCGTTGATGAAGTTATCATTTTCTTGGCGATCTATCAATATAACTTCTTATGTCTATTCAGTATTTGGCTTTGAATTTGAGGGAGGCACTTCGATACTTTTCTTTGTAGTTTTTGTTGGAGGAGTTTTCAACGAGCCTTTCTTATTTTTTGAAGCGACGGTCTTTTTTCTCTTCGTAGAAGGTTCAACTTTGATTCCTTCTTCAATGGTCGAAAAAATTGTTTCCCTTGTTATCATTTTGGTTTGTCTTTGTCTTTTTTGTGGCTTCAGATTTGTCGAAGAACTGACATCTACTTTTTTCTTTTTTGTCTTCTTCTTTCGGGGTAAGTGGCTTTGAGACTGATTTTGAACCGGAAGTATAACTTTTGCGTCAGCTGCTAATAGTCTTTTTACAACGTCATCTGGGTTTGGAGGATCTATTAACTCTTCATCTGAAACGACAACATCCGGGGAGATCCTCTATAAGTAGTTGTTGACGAGACTTATGGGTAAGGAGGAACTATGGAACTCGTTACCCCATGCATTTTCTGCCCAATTGGATAAATTGGCAAAATTTCTTGGGAAATCTTCTTACAAGTTTTTTACCGCTTCAGAATTTCTACATGCAATAACAATACATAAAAAAACGACTTGGAATATAAGATACAAAAAATAAAAGAAATTATTTAACTTGCTAGAACTTCTCCAAACAAGGTTGAGCTTTGACAGATTATCTTTGGAAATCTCTTTGCTATTTTCCCAAGCTCGACAAATAAAGAAACATCTTTATTTCCAGAACTTATCAGCTTCGAGGAGATCATCAATTATCTCGAAGTCATCTCCTAGGATGAGATAATAGTATCTTAACACTGGGGTTTTTGAAGGATCGGTCATTGCTTTGAAGTCTTTGATTGAAAGAGGAATTTTTCCTAGTTTGGAAGCCATAATGACAGACAAGAGAGTGAACCATAAATTCGGGCTTGCTCTTGTTGGACACTAATCAAGAAGTTCGAAGTACTCCACTATCATTGGGTCTACAAGAAATCAAAGTCCCCAATTGATGATCTCAGGGTAGACCACAAAGTTCATTTACTACACAAGAGAGTGGAGTCTCTATGTTTTGAGGTAAGCGAGCATAAAATTTTGTGGAAGATCCCATTGTCTTTTTAATCGCTCTGTGTGAGCTTGATTATAATATTCATATGGCACATTTTTCAATATAATGACATATTCACGGAAGACCGGCTTCAGGTTTACGTTTAGAGTTACAACAATGTCCTTAGGTAGTTCAATTGGCTCTTTCGTTTTCCCTGCCCTTTTCTCCGGAGTTCTTTTCTTTGAAGCTATGTCATCGACTCTGATTCAACTTTTTCTTCAGATGCTTTGTCTCGTATTTAAGGTAAAGCTTTCTCACTAGTAGTTACTTATAGATTAGAGGATGTTTATGTTATTTGTTGAAGGGTCTTCGAAGGAGTTTGTTGTGACTCTTTGTCAGTCGAGAAGGGGTAGGACTTGTGAAATATTGTTGTCTTTGAAGTCTCTCATGACTACAAATTTTTTTCTTCTAGGAAGTTGAGTCTGGGTGTTAACTATATGAGATGTTCGAGGAGTTATAATGTTAACTATATGAGATGTTTTTGATGCTTCTATGAAAATATTTTCTTTGTGTCTCTTTGGGATTTATTCGAGGAATAGTGGATACGTTGCAAGAGAGTGTCAATGAAACATTTCGAAGTGGTGACTGTGGAGGAGATTTTGGCAAACATCCATCAAGAACTGTTTTGGATGGATTTTCATACCGAGAAGAATTCTAACCATAGATGAAATTATCGTATACTGTAGTTTGAGTTGAGAATTTTAAAGAGTTATCTATTACGCCAGCTGCACAATATTCAGAAGCCGTTTCACTGATGCACAAATAGTTGAATATACTAAAAATGGGTTTTTTGGTAGATATATATATTTTCATAAACTAGAATGTAGAAGAACCCTAAAGATAATCTATAGAAAGATGGAGGTAAATCCGAAAGGTTGAATTTTACGGTGAAGGTGGTGAAGGAAAAAGGTTTTCAGATAATTCTCTATTTCTCTCACTAGAAGTTGTATGTGAGGAAACAATAACTAAAGGAGGGAGTATTAATAGAATAATATTGAACGATAAAATAGGAAGAAAAGATGAAGAGTTGATGACAACTATTGGATGGAAGAAGAACCGCCAAACGGTTGCCTACTACTAAGTAGGGTGACACCTATATATTGTTAGATCAAACGACATTCTGCACGCGTATTAGAGTATTCCTTAACGTTTTAAGAGTATTCTGATTGACAAAGCCACGTAGATATTCGAAGCAAACTTGAGAAGATTGTGTAACATTTCGAAGATACATTAAGTATAATATTAAGAAGTCCTGATTCGAAGTGGACTTAAAGATAATTTTGTTCGAAGAAGATAAGTGTAGAAATAAGTCGTTCTAATGCAATGATAGGTGGTTTGTATTCGAAGTAACCTAGAGTATGGCGAATTGTATTTTTTATCTGGCATGGCTTCAAATATTATTAGTTCTTATTTGACATTCTCCATAAGAACTAGGGGGGCTACTGATAAGGATATGAATTATCACAGACTTAAGATAATAGCATTAAGGTTGTTTTAGATCAATTGTAAAATTATGAAAGAAGATTTGTATTAATTGTAAATATAAAAGGCTACAATGCAATTTTTCTCTTTATGTAACTGATTCAGTTAAAGTCTTCTTGTGCGCCTATAGATAGAGCAGGAGAAGGTCAATAAAATGTTCAAACTTTACTTCTTAAAAATAGATTATATTTCGTTGTTTCTCTTTTTAGAAATTCAATAATTAAATTCTCTCTCAATACATTTACTTTCTTTTCCACAGTTAGAGATTTAATTCAATCTATTCAGAAAAATATCTCTAACACTTAACATTTCCAATCACAGAAAAGGATGTGTAAAACTCAAACGACTGATAAGTATATGAAGCAAATTTGTCTCTTTCTAAACCAACGTTTTAAGTATGAAGCACACAACAGACACAAAACAACACACATGTGAGTCTTTTTTAAACTAGAGAATAAAATTAATTTTTTTATATCTTTATAATCGTAACTAAAAAAAATATCATAAAACATCGATGTTTTTTAAGACGAACAAAACAAAATTCATGACTCGTATATATTGATATTTTTATGTTATTATTTTGCAAATAACTTGAATAACGTTTTGTAAGTGATTTGCACTTATTTATGGAAATGAATAACGATAACTATTTGTGCTTCATTTTTTCACAAGTAAATGTACTTTATGCAAGTGAAATACACTTATTTCCACATGTGAAATATACGTGTGTTTGAAAGTTAAATACACGATTTGTACAAGTGGTTCACAACTTGTTTTTCACAAGGAAAAATACAAGTAAATCTATTTACGCAAGTAAATCTATTTACGCAAATAAATTGTACGTATTTCGCTAGTGGATAAAAACTTGTTTATTCACAAGTAAATATATTTCTGCAAATGAAATTCACGTATTTCCGCAAGTGGTTTACATCTTATTTTTTCACAAATAAAAATGTTTTTTTTTTCACAAGTGAAAATGACTTTTTCAAAAGTAAACGTATTTCCATAAGTGAAATATACGTATTTCTGCAAGTGGTTTACAACTTATTTTTTTCAAGTGAAAATGACGTTTTCTCACAAATAAATATATTTTTTACATAAAATAAACATATTTCAGCAAGTGGTTCACAATTTATTTTTCACATGTGAAATTTTTTTTTTCCACAATTAAATATATTTCCGCAAGTGATTCACGGCTTGTTATTTCACAAGTGAAATAATTTAAAAATAGATACCGCAAATAAGATCAAGTATTTTTGCAAGTGGTTCATATTTTTTACATATAAAAATCTCCTTTATTAAAAGAATATATATTTACACAAGTGAAATATATTGGTTTTCTAAAGTAAAAGACATATAATAAATAAAGTTTCACAAATATTTTTTCCATACTTCTCCAACTGCACGTGTTGCTCATTAGCGAGAACAAAATATAAGATATATACCATTACAGCTTTTACTACACTCACTAAATCAAATCTAAAAAATCAATGTCAAATCATATTTTTGTTAAGATCAATTCAATATGTATACATAAAAAAAGTCACGAGTTCGAGTCCCTCTACATACGCTTTCTTGGCTGAGCCTGTCACCTTGTGTGGTTTACCTTCTGGCGTTGGTTTGCAGGCTATCGCGTCAGACTGAGGGTTTACACTGTACGCACTCATTGCATTCTGAGTAGCGGCTGCGGGTTCCCTCCGAAAAAAAAAATTAATATTAAATATAAAACATCTACCAAAATCAATCCAAATTATCTAAATTTATAGCATATAAAGCATTAAAAAGTATGAAAAAATTAAGATAATTTAAAGAAACTAAAAATAAAATAAAATAAAAATCTTATTTTTTAACTTATTTATTAATAATAAACAATTTAATATTAAGTATTAAATAAAAACTGATGTTAATGTTATTTTATCCAAATTTTAATTTTTTATAATACATTCACTAATAGTATCGGTTGGAATTGAACATATACTAATAGTTTAGTTATTTTAATTTTAATATTAAAACATCTTGACTCAAATGTTTATGTATAATTTGTACATTTAAAATAACAAAGATGTCAAATTTAAAAAGGTAGGTTATCAATAACAATTAAAAAAAAATAAAAGTACCAATAACTAATGAGTCCGGATAAATTCACCACTATTCACTCAGAAAATCGGATATGGGTAATTCGGACAATGAATGCCCACAAAACTATCCGAATAGGACAAAAGTATTAAAACGCTAAACAATTTTTGGTTAAACTAGGTGCTAATCAGCTTATTAAGTAAATGGGTCCTTAAACTTGACCCGAAAGCCCAAGGATCCATAATTAAGGGTATACATACCCAACTACTTTCATTAATGAGGGTAATGAACATTTAATACAACCAGGCAGCTCAAATATCTCACTACAAAACACCCAAACATTTAATACCCTTAAAACTCTAAAAAACATTTAAAAATATTACCCTCAGCTTAAAATAAACCACATCAATAACTACTTGAATTTTCAAGTTTATTGATAGCCACTGCCTACATAAAAACCTTTTAGATTATCTACTGGCTATCAAAACAAAAAAATCCAAAACTTCACTTTCTTCTTCAAATGTTCAAAACCAGCAAGAAAAACTAGTTCGGATGAATGCGAACGAGCAAGCAGTGCCACCACCGTTGATAGAGGTGGTGGAAGAAAACGATGAGTACACGATCGACGAACGAGACAAGCTGAAAGCTGAAATAGAAGCGCCGAGAGCCACTAAAAAGGCAGAGATGGGTTTAAAGGAAAAGTCGAAAGTGTCAGCCATTCACCATACTAACAACCCAATGGAGAATGATCCGTCAGCAAAGACTCACTTGAGCACAAAAAAGACACATGTCCGTTCCAATAAATCTCACCGGTCCAAGCGAGTGGAGAGCTCAGAGACTGAGTCCTTTAGTAGCTCCTAGAATGAGGATGGGCTTGAGGAGTCCTTGTCATCCAGCAGTGATGAGGGGAGATCCAAGAAGAAACAAAAGTTGGTTAAAAAATATTCAAGAAAGAGGGATAGGCATGGGAGATTAAAGAGGCATATGGGAAAAGGATCGTCTCACAGCCACAACCATAGTCGTAGGCATGTGGATCAACTGCTGATGGATCCCTTTGCTTTCCATGATGAGCCAGGTATTTTTGCAACACCTAATGAAGACACAATTTTTAATTGTGGCCGGAATTGGAGGAAATTGCCATTGTCATCCAAGATAATGTCCGGAAACCTTCCTAAGAGGTTTGCCAGTACTAAAATGGAGAAGTATGATGGGAGCAAAGATCCAGACAACCATCTAGAATAGTATAAAATTTTTATGATGAATTTTGATGATAATGACAAACTTCTTTGTAGATCCTTCTCTCAATCCTTTACGGGAAGTGCTTTGAAATGGCACAACAACTTACCATAAGGTTGTATCAGAAACTTTGACACGTTTTGGGTGGCATTCCGAAAGCAGTTTGTGGGGAGTAAGGAAGTGAAGGGCAATGGAGATACTATTATCCATTGTGCCTAAGAGCCAAACGAATCACTGAAAGACTATATAAGCCAGTTCGTAAACACAAAGAATGGGTTAGCTGATTGTTTTGAACAGGTTTCGATAGCTTCTTTAAGACAAGGATTAAACCCTGGAAATCTGGCCGATTCGGTAACCATGAAGAAGGCCATGACCTGAGGCGGTTTGCTAAATCAGGTAGGAAAGAAAATCAATGTAGATGAAACAAAGAAGGCTAGGGTGCATAGGCAGGTTAGATCTGCCCCAGCTGTTCCAAACCGGAACTAGTCCGTTTACAAGCCATAGAAGCCGGACAAGGACCTAACAGGGCCAAGCAGACTCAATCCCACCCAGGTCCAGCTCAGAGCCAGTAGTCCAGAAATAAACGAGGACCTTGGGTCCAACCGGATTGGTTTTCTGAATTAAAAGAAAATGTGGCAACCATCTATGACAAAACAAAAGATGGGGTACATTTCAGGAAGCCGACAGCGCTTCAATTTCCTAGGGAAAGTCGTAATACTTGTTTTTGCCAATATCATCATGATATTGGCCATAACATCGAGGATTGCATCGCTTTGAAATAAGAGGTGTAAAATCTGATTGAAAGGGGGAAGCTAGGAGCTTATGTCAAGAGAAGAAGTGGAAACAGGCCTGACAATGCTCACCGGACTGGCCCAACGAACAATGCAGGGACGTCTGATCCGGATGGGGTTTTGGTAATCATTGAAAGATTTGATGTCGAATCATGTTCACACTCTAGCTACTCAGTTAGAGAGAGGCATATCTTCTTATTAATCCCAAATTCATTTTCCCTTCATTTTTTTGATGAAGATGATCTAAGAGACATAGCTGGGCCTCATGAGGATGTTGTGGTGATAGGAGCTTCGATTGGGAGAAACGACATCAGGCGAATTTTGATTGATACTGGCAGCTCAGCCAATATTCTCTTTTTAAGTTCCTATAAACAGATGAAGAATCCAGCAGTGATTCAGCGTTCGAAAAGATCCATTGTGGGCTTCACAGGGAGCTCTGCGGATGTGATTAGAGAATTTGAGGAGGAGATATTATTGGGCAAAGGCCCTTTCAAGAAGATGGGCAGGGTACTTTTCGTTGTGGTGGATTTCCCCACATGTTACAATACGATCTTTGGGAGATCCTGGCTCTCCAGGATGCATGCTATGGCTTCTACAGTTCACCAATGTTTAAAGTATGCAGTTCAAGGACAAGTGTGAGTTGTCTGGAGTAGCCAAAAAATAGCAAGAGAATGTTATGCAACTGCACCTGCCCCCAAAACTCTGGGGGTAGTCCAGATTAATGAAGATTAGCAGTTGTTGGGGCCCTCTAAGGGTGAGGGTGAAATGGATGACCCCAGAGAGACCCATGGTGTTTTGATACCAATCGAAGAAGTTGAAACCCACTCTATGGCTGAAGGAAGGAGTGTTAAAGTTGGCTCCAAGATGGCACCAGAATTAAAGAAAAAATTGTTGTCCTTTTTGACAAATCACCAACATGCTTTTGCTTGGTGCAACAGTGATGTGACCGGAGTACCTGCAAGTGTTATATCACACCAGCTGTCTATCCGAAGTGATATTGTGCCTGTTGTGCAAAGAAGGAGAGATTTTTCTAAGGAGAAATCTGATGTCATAGTTCAAGAGGTTCACTAACGTACCAAGATGGGTCACATAAAGGAGTCTCAATATCCTTTATGGACAGCCAACCTAGTGTTACTAAAGAAAAAGAATGGGAAATGGCGTATGTGTATCGACTTTACTGACCTCAACATAGCTTGCCCAAAAGATCTCTATCTAGTCCCCCGGATAGATCAGTTGGTAGACTCCACATCTGGGAACAAGTTATTGTCCTTCATGGATGCCTTCTCCGGTTACAGCCAGATACAGGTGGATTCGAAGGACCAGGAACACAATATCTTTGTTACAGATAGCGGTCTCCATTGTTACAAGGTGATGCCTTTTGGGTTGAAAAATGTTGGGGCTACCTATCAGAGATTGGTTAACAAAGCATTTGTTGATCAGATTGGGAGAAATATGGAAGTATATATTGATGACATGATGGTAAAAAGCTTGGAAGAAGAATTGCACCTAGTTGATCTTCAAGAAACGTTTGCCGACTTGGCAAAGATTAATTTAGAATTGAATCTAGAAAAATGTGTGTTTGGGGTGCAACCCGGAATTGTTTTGGGGTATGTGATAAGTGAGAAAGGGATACATCCTGATCCGGACCAGCTCGATGCCTTACCTCCTCTAAATGTTAAAGAAGTGAAAAGGTTGACAGGAAGGTTGGCTGCATTAGATCGTTTTATTTCAAGGTCTCCGGACAGATGTGCCCCGTTGTTTCAGACCTTAAAGGGTGCTAAAGACTTTAACTGGTCTCCACAATACAACCAGGCGTTTGATGAGGTAAAGAAGCATTTGTCTTCCCCCAAAACTGTTTTCAAACCTGTTGACATAGAAACACTGTACATATACTTAGTTGTTTCTGAATGTGCTATAAGTGCAGTGCTGATAAGAGAGGTGGATAATTATCCTCGTCCGGTGTACTACATCAGCAAGAGTCTGATAGATGCTGAAAAGAGGTACCTAAAGCTTGAAAAACTGATACTAGCCTTGGTAACTGCTGCCAATAAGATGAGGCAGTATTTTCAGTCTCATCCTATCATGATCCGGACGTCTTTTCCTTTGAAGAATGTTCTTCAGAAGGAAGACATATCAAGTAGGATGACCAAATGGTCAGTAGAATTGGATTATTATGATATTGATTTTACCCCACGAACTGCAATCAAGGCTCAATCTGCTGCCGATTTTATGGTAGAGTTCCATTCACACAGAAGTACTAAGCAAGCTAGAGATGAGAAAACTAAGAAAGTATGGGTTGTCCGGACAGATGGTGGATCGAGTACCATGGGTTGTGGGGTTGGGATATGTTTAACCTCTCCATATGGCGATAAATTATACGAGACTATATGTTTTTCTTAGGGCTTCTAACAATGAGTCCGAATATGAGGCTGCTATAGCTGGCTTGAAGTTAGCTTTTCTGTGTGGGGCTAAAAGAGTAAGGTTGATGAGTGATTCTCAGCTTCTTAACCATCATGCTCAAGGTCAATCTGAGGCAAAAAAGAACAGTTGATCAAATACTTGTTTATCCTTAAAGAAGTGGCAGCTAACTTAAAAAATGTTAGCTATGGGCATATACCTAGATCGTAGAACACACTAGCAGACTCTTTGGAAACCATAGCATACTCTGAGTCTTACCCATGGATTCATGTATAAGAATGCTCATCCATACAACCAAATCAGAGGAAGAAAGAGGAGGATATTTTAAGTGTACAAGTGGTTAAACCCAAAGATTGGAGATATCCCCTTCTTCAATACATCTCTGATGGTATTTTTCCTCCGTAGAAGGCTGTGGCAAGGAAAATGAAGCATAAGGCTCGTGGTTTCTTAATCATAAGAGATGTCCTTTATAAGAAGTCGTTTATTAGACCTCTCCTGCGTTGTTTAAGGGTTGAAGAGTCCCAAATTGTGCTATCCGAGCTACATTAGGGATGTCAATTTTTCCCAAACCCGCGGGTACCCGAGCCGACCCGATGGGATGGGTAATTGGTTTAAATTTTTTTTTCTGCGGATGGGTCGTGGGTTTGAAAATTTACTACCCGCCGGGTTTGGGACGGGTTATGGGTTTGAGAAATTTCCCATGGGTACCCAACTCGAACCCGATCCATTGGGTAATACCAGGTACCTGGTACATTAATATTATATAAAAAAATAAATTATCTAATATTATTTAAAAAACTTTAAAATAAAATTATTGTAATTAATATTTGTATTATGTAATGCCAAAAATAATTTATTATTTGTTAATATATATATATATATATATATATATATATATATATAATATTTTAAAAATATTATTCTACATTTAAACATTCAATTTATTTATTTTTAATTTATGTTTTTGAAATATTTTGTTTTTTATCTCTACAAAAATGAGAATAATATCTATATTTTGAAAAATATCATCATAAATTTGTTATTTAAACAAAATATTTGCTACTTATAATAATTATAGTATATTTTGACAAATATCATTCTATATTTAAATATTGAATTTGATTTTTCAATATCTCTTTTGAAAATATTTTTTTATTTTTCTGTCCAATAATAATATTACTAACATATTCCAAAACCATATATTAATTATTAAAAAATATTTACTAACATATTTAAATTTGATATTTTTAAACATGTTTCCTATATTTTTTGGAATCAATATCAAATTCTAGAAGATCTAATAATATTTTTAATCAAATTAAAAGAAAAATATTTACTAACATATACCAAAACTATATATAAATTATGAATAGATAACAAAATATTTGCTTATTAACATACAATATATTTTCAAAAATAAAATTTTCGATGTAAATATTAAATTTGAATTTTTAATTTCTTTTTAAAAAGTATTTTCCTTTTTTATACAAATCTTGTGGAATGAGTATAAATTCAAATTCAAGATATCGTTATAAATTTAATTAAAATAAAAAAGTTTCATTTTTCTCTCCAAGATTGATAATATAACTTAAACTGTAATTTATAAAACCTAATTTACAGAAGAAAATAAACCTATATGCTTCCATTGGTACCCGAACCCGGCGGGTTCGGGTGTGGGAAAAAAGTATTACTACCCGACGAGTACGAGTTAGGGTATGAGTTTGGAAAAACATAGACGGGATGGGTTACGGGTTTAGCTATACCCGCACCCATCCCGACCCATTGCCATCCCTAAGCTACATGATGGAGAAGGATCAGCACACTGTAACTATAGAGCTTTAACCAGGAGGGTTTTGTTGGCCGGATACTATTGGCCACCCATAATGGCAGATGCCAAGGAGTTGGTGAAGAAATGTGACCCTTGCCAAAGATATGATAATGAAATTCATATCCCAGCTGTTCCTATGGAATCGATTTCTGAGCCGATGCCTTTTGCTCGTTGGGGACTGGATTTAGTTGGGCCTCTACCAGTGGCATCAGGAGGGTGCATGACTATCATTGTAGTCATTGATTATTTCTCAAAATGGATAGAAGCAACCCCACTGGCAGGAATTACTTCGAAAGCAGTTATAAAATTTATCTTGTCTAACATTTGTTGCAGATTTGGAGTTCCACAAAAGATAACCACAGATAATGGGCCACAATTCGATAACAAAGATATGGAGAATTTCTGTGCCTCCCGGGTCATTCAGTATTGTTTTTCTTCTCCTTTCCACCCACAAGTAAATGGTCAAGTTGAAGTGGCAAACATGACCATCCTTTCCGGTTTAAAGAAGAACTTAGAAGGGGCTGTAGGAAAGTGGCCAAGCTATTTCCAAGAAGTGTTATGGGCATACCGAACTACTCCTGGAGCTGCCACACAAGAATCTTCTTTTGCCTTGGTATATGGGATGGATGCAATTGCTCCCATAGAGGCAACTCTTCCATCATACAGAGTCCATAATTATTCCGAACAGGCTAATGAAATAGAAATCAAAAGTCAGTTAGACTTGATAGAAGAGAGAAGAGTTAAGGCTCATCTTAGAACCACCCATTACCAAGGCTTGATGAGGAGTAGATTTCCTTCCAAAATCAAAAGAAGGGATTTTCGGTCAGGAGACAAAGTGTTGAGAAAGGTTTTCTTGCATACTAAGGAGAAGAAGTTCAGCAAGCTAGCTCCGGCTATATCTGGAATGAAAGTTGTGTAAATATTTACTTGTTTAAAGTCCATGTAAATATTGGGGGCATACTCTTTCCTACCGTGGTGGCGCAGGGAGGTTTTAATGATGTGTCTGGTTTTTTCAATAAAATATGATTCCTTCTTAAAATATTAGGAGTGTTTTGATTACAATTCCTTTCAAGTCTTCAATTTTCTAAGGATCTTTGGCAGATCAGATTAATTTGGTTAAATGATGACCCTTAAACACGCGTCATCGGAGATTTTAAACACTCTCATCTTAAATACTTGTAAAGTAAATAAGGGCTCTTTAAACATTAGCCATTGAAATTGAAAGCAAGTATAAAACAAAGCAAAAATTGAGTAAGATAAACCCGTCTGGGTAAAGACTGGGTAATGATATTAGAACACAAAATATGCCTTGGCCATCCAAGGACTTTAAGTTTTAAGAAAAGATTAACCGGACTCAAACCGGACACGATTACAAAAATGCCATGGCCATCCAAGGACTTTAGTAGTTCACAAGATTAAAAAAGTAAGAAAAGATAGTTAAAACCTCAGGGCTTATTCCCTTCAGATGTTCGTGCATCATCTTTTTTCTAGGGGCCTTTGAGCTCAGTACTTGAACTCTTCCCCGTTCCTTCTTCCTCATCAGTAGTGTCATCAATTTCACTAGAATAGTTCTTCTTATCACCATCCACAATAGTATGGAATTAGATGTTTTCATACATAACATATTGCCACAATATACCAAGTGTCCTCTTCGGAAATGTTTAGTGGAAAAGCAGAACCATGTCAGACTTCACTTCGGCATACATTTTTTCTAGGGAATCTATCACCCCGTTGGTGTATGCATCGATGCGGGCCTGAATTCCTTATTCCCGCTCTTTCACCAAGTCTTCTTTCTCCTTGGTTACCTTGGACACAACCTCTTCAAGGGAAATCTTGTCACCAGACAAGAACTGGATGGCATCGTCTTTAATCTTCACATCTTCTTTCAAGGTGAAGAGATCTGTCTCCAAACCGGAGAACTTAGTTTGAAGTTCTATGTTAGCCTTCTCCAAAGTGACCAGCTTGGTTGATAGATCTTTATTATCCTTCTTCAGTGCCTCAATGCTCTGGTTGGCATTGAGAAGATTAGTTGACAAAGTCTCCTTGTCTGTGTTGAGGGTGTTGATGAGGGTAGACTGATTTTTTACTTGCCTTTCCAAGTTGAGTACTGGCTGAATATGGCCCAGAAGAGAATGAGCCACCACATCGTTCTCCCCGGAGACAGTATAGGACTTGCCATTGTAAGTCACCATATTAGAGAAGCTTGAAGGACGGTAGGGGCCGGCGAAGTCATCCTTCTCAAAATCATTGAAATAAAGATCAATGTCTTGAAAGGCACTGATGTTTACTCCATCAATCTCCCCTCCGGTTCCTTCTCCGAATTGCAAGTCTGTTGGAATTTTCTCTGCCAAAGTAAGGTGAAAATGAGCTGGCGGAGGAGGAAGCTCCGAAGGACGAAGAGTTATTTCTCCCCCTAAGATGACCTTCTTCTTCTTGGCAACCCTTTCATCACTACTGGCTCCCCGTTTTCGGTCCTTCTTCGAAGGCCTTGGTGGGTTTTGCGATTCATTTTCCTTCTTAACGTCTCATCCTCAACCACTAGGAGCAAAGACGCATAAATCCCTCCTTGGTTCTCCCCTCCTTGGTTATCCGGACCAGTCTATTCTACAACACCCCGAACTGCCTCTGCTACAACCTTCTTTTTCTTGCCCTTTCCTTTCATTTTGCTAGGGGCTTTGGCTCTGGAGGACAAGGCCAATTTGCCATTATTTTCCTCTATTCTCTTAAGAATGACAGCTGGAGGAGGTGGTATGGTTAATTTCTCCCATGTGAGATCTCTCCGGCCCGTGGTATTCCATATGTGAGATCTCACTAAGTTTCCAGAAGTGAAACAGTTGTGGAAAGCGTTCCTCAAACTTTCAGCAGTCCATGCATTCAGTTTAGCACATGTGGTCTACCCCTCCTCCAAATAGCCGATGAACTCCTTCGGCAATACTGACAAGGGAAAATGGGTGATTCAGGAGTTGAATGTTTGTGAAAATAAGAAAAAGAATATGAAAAAAAAACTGAATACTTACTTTTGCTCTTCCACCTGCTGGTAAGCATGCTAGGGTTAACATTAGCCTTGATTTTTCTCCCATTCTCCCATGCCCCACTGATGAATATGAACTGAGTTTTCCAGTTCTTCTCTGATTCTAACAAATCATCCACCACTTTAAATTTGTCTCCCATGTTATAGTGGTAGAAAGGGATGCGATAATTTTTGCACAGGCTGGCCACAGCAGCGAATTGCTCCATGGGGAGAGGAATGTCGGACAACCTCGATGCCATTATACAAGAAAGGAGGGTATACCAAGCATTTGGACTTAACTGGCTTGGACAAAGTTTGATCAGGTGAAAATACTTGACGATTTCGGGGTCTAAGGGGAATCTGAGCCACAATTAAACAACTCAGTGTAAATGAAAATCAGATTAAGCTTACAGTCCATCGAAGTCTCTGGTGTAACTGGTATTCTCACCTTCACTGATTCTGGGATCCCCCACTTAGTTCGGATCTGGCCTAGCTCATCGGTGTGAGTATAAACGTAGTTGATGTTCTGCATGGCCAGTAGATACTTCACGTGGACCTTATGAAAACAAGGTCCCACCTTGCCCTCCAAGCACTCCGGTAGCTCCGGATGAGCCAGTCCCACCTTCACTTTGCCTTTCCCTTTTCTGTCAGAGGCAGCATCCTCAGTTTGCCCAGAGGCTTCAGTCTCGAAGGGGGCCTTTTCGATACTATCTTCCATCACTTCTTCCATCATTGTGGAAGGTTTGTCAATTGTTGAGGATGGAAGAGTGTGAGCTTGTGGCTCAATGGGCTGTCCGGATGGTTGAGCACTAGTTTCTTCTAGAGGTCTAGTGTCCGGTTGGGGATCAGCTCCGAAGGACTTGGTGTGAGAAGCCACTTTGGATACCTCTGATCCAGAGGGCTTATTTGGAGGAGCTCTTATGGAAATCTCCGATCCGGATGGTTTGACTTTACTTGCCGAATTAGAGACCCCCGACTTGGAGGACTTTGATTGAGAGCCAGTTGCTTGGCCTTTCACCAAGCTTGTAGTCCGGTGATGAATGGTTTTCTCTGGGGACTTTTCGATATCAAATCCCATGGCTATGAACGGAGAGGGTTTCCTAACACTTAATACTTCTTTCTCTTGGGCCGTAGAAGGTTGAGACTCCTGAACAGAGGAGCCTGCTGAGATTTGTGAGAGGTTTGGCTTGAATAGACGTTTAGGTTTTGGACTTTTGGTAGAAGACGATCCTTGATCAGCTTCTAAAGATGGTTTATCATATTTATCGCTTGGAGAGACTGGAAGACCAGCAGCAATGCATCTTTCTCATTCAATTTTCTTCGAGTTCTTTAGTTCAGAAAGTTTCAACCAACCGCCTTTTACAAGAGCGTTTCTCGTTGTGAACATAAAACTATCTAAGAGAGGTTTTGAAAGAAAAGGTGAAAGCTCTAAAAAAATATTTGTAGAGTGATGAAGATGGTGAAACAGTAAAATAAAGTGATTTATATATTAAGGAAAAAATCTACTGATACATAGGAGAAGACGAAAAGATTCAAGTAATGATTGAAAATAGCGTTGACGTAGGAAGCATTAAATGTAAAGGTTACTTTTCAGGCTTAGTGGGAGCGCCGTTCTAGGGATAAAACGGCTGGTAGGTCAAATCAAAATGCGACACGTGTCCCATGATCCAAAGAAAAACTCTTAGAATTATGAGAAGAAATTAGTCAGGATAAACCTTGGACCAAACACACGAACGGGCCGGAAAATATTGCTATTGACTAAATGAGTTTTTTAGTTCCGCCAAATATTTTTGACAAAACTTAAAAAGGGGGCTATTAATGAGTCCGGAAAAATTCACCATTACTCAGTGAGAAAACTGGACATGGGTAATTCGGACAATGAGTGCCCACTGAACTATCCGGACAGGAGAAAAGTATTAAAACACTAAACACCTTTTGACTAAGCTAGGTGATGATTAGCTTATTAAGTAAATGAGTCCTTAAACTTGACCCGGTTTCATAACTTGACCATAAAGCTCATGGGTCCATAATTAAGGGTATAAATACCCAACTACTTTCATTAATGAGGGTAATGAACATTTAATACAACCACACATTTTAAATCTCTCACTACAAAACACCTAAACATTTAATACCCTAAAAACTCTCCAAAACACTTGACAATATTACCCTCAGCTTAAAATAAACCACATCAATAACTACTTGATTTTTCAAGTTTATTGATAGCCACTGGCTACATAAAAACCTTTTAGATTATCTACTGGCTATCAAAACAAAAACGTCCAAAGAACTTCACTTTATTGTTCATCGAAACTCACAAATTTGAATGAATTTTGAAGCATTTCGGCATAAATCACTACTACTAAATCAAGTTTTCACAATGAATTTCTCTTTTTCGTCTTTAATTTTCCAATTGATGTGTTCGCAATTATATGTTTGACCAAATAACTATTCATTTTTTATTTTGATGATTTCTATACTTTTTAACATAACAAAAAATACAATTAATAACATATGAACTACTTGTGTACCTCTTTAAATGTTCTGGATGAACAATTTTCTTTTTTCTCAACCGAGTAATACGTATTTATTCAACCAAATGACAATAAGTTTCCATATCTAGTTTCATTTTTTAAATCGAGAAATACATTTTTTGCAATAAAGTTCAACGTAATTACGCACCCAACTTAGAGGTAGTTTCAAGACCAACTTTCTATTCTGTTTTTAAAACATTAAAAAACATTTCACAACCAAAATGTACGTATTTATGCACTCAACTAACAGTTAGTGCCGATACTAATATACATGTATTTTAACTTTGTAACATGTCAACAAAATCAGTATTCTCTACAACATGAATTCCATATACATTTTAGTTCATAGGAGAAATAAAAAATCTTCACGAAGAATTCAAAAATTAGAATAATCAATATCAACAGATATGTTAAGTGTTTTTTAGCAACCAAAAAACTAAAGTCGCACCCAAGATACTCACAATTACGCAACCATGTTTAACCCATCTAAAAATGTAGTTTCAGAACACTATTGTACGTAATTACACAACGATAGTTTGAAAAACCTTTATTTATTTTTACTTTGCAGTCAGAAGACATGGATTCAGACGAACACGTCATTAAACGAATTGAAGAATTGAAAACAAAAACCAATGAACTGATTAAAGAAGTGCAAGAATCATATGTTATTCTTGAATGCCACATTTAAAAACTTAAAAAGTAAAATTAATCTATTTCCACAACCATTGACAATGATATCTTGCATCGCACAGAAAAATATATTGCATCGTATATAAGAACATAAACGTTTGGTTCATTTCTTAACTAAGTTTTTTTGTAAAGGTTTTATGTAACTAAACTAAGTTTTTTTTAGTATTATTTTTCTTTTATCGTTTATTTATATATTTTTATTTCACAACAACAACAATTTATAATGTAATAACGCAACCATAATTTTACACCCTAATTATAATTATATTTTCAAAATATATGTCTATTTACGTAACCAAATTTTTCATTTCGCAACCCATTATAACATAATTTTGCACGCGGCTAACAAAATTTTACTTTCATTGCTAAAAAATGTATAATTCTAAAATATTTAACATAAAAATCATGCAAATGAAAAAAAGAACATATAAAAAAAGAAAGATACATTGTTTTATATATTTTCTTTATAAACTATATTTTTATTATGACCAGATTTTTGACAACATCCACAATTTACTTTATGAATCAACTTTTCACCTTGGGATACAATTTATTTCTTCTTAGGTCTTCCAATTCTTATTTTCAAGGCAGGTGGAAGAACAATATGAGATGGATTTGAACCATAAACTTCACCAAAAGTAGATAAAGTTGGTATGCCCCGAGAGTAAGTTTTCTTATAAGAACTTGTGTTATAACATGACTCCACATATGCCACAGGATTTCCTAGAATACTAAATATAGCAGCACAATAACGAGAAAAATGAAAACACTAAGTTCACCAACTACCACAAGTACATTTGTAGCTCAAAATATCAACAACTATAACCAATTCTGGTTGAACTTCAAACAATACTTCGATACACGACCAAAATATTCGGTTACAATCTTATTCCACGTTTCTTTTAATCTTCTTTTCAGTATCGCTCTTCCTACGTAAGCAATCATAATAACGCTTTGGCATCTGAGACATAAGCATAACCCTAATTTTATCTAATAATTTTGAAATAGGCTGACTACAAATTCTTTGATTTGATTATTAAAAGATTAAATTAGACTTGAAGTCATAAAACCATAATGTTTATCTAAACAGGTGTGTACGCGTACTTTTCAGATAGAAGGTTTCCTATGAACGTAAGTGATTTCTTACACTTTTTTTAACAAATTCATGGAAATGTAAATCAAATAAAATCTCATTGGGTGCATAAGCACGATGCTCCAAAATATTGACCATATTCTCTCTTAAATCTTTTGGTGAAAGTATTAACGCATGCTTCAGATTTTGAATAAGATGATAAAGAAAATGTGAATGGTAGCAATCAAGAAAAACAGTTAAGACAACATTAACAATACCTAGGTGACGATAAGATATGCAAGCGATTTGACAACCAAGTAAATTAGGCTTTAATGTCCCCAAAACCCACTACCAATTATAAGGATAATAAATATCAACTCGATAAAGTAATTTAAAGACCAATTATATAATCTTTAATTCCACAATCTAAAATACAATTTCGAAACCCATTTGCACTTAATTTTGCAATGGCTAACATGTAATGACGCAACCAAAATAAATTCTTATATATGCACAACACGAGGAAAATTTTGTAAACTTAACTACACAATTATTTGTACGTATTTATACAACTAGTTAACACGTAATTTCACACCTATAGTTTGTTTTTTTATTTAAACATCTTTTTTTGTTAAAAAATAAAACTTACCATTGTTACCATTTTTAGCTATTTCAAAGAGTAAAACCCCTTAATGTGTTCAACTAAAAAATGTCTCATCCATAAAAAACATCAAGCATCAAAAGTGAAATTCTTAAAGAACGGTTGTCTTCATCATACTCCAGTACAAACCACTTGTGATGTCTATAGTCTTTAAAGTCTTAAAACAACCTTTTAACAAGCCATAGGAAATAAAACTATCTCCGTAAATGTCCCTTCTAGGTTTCTCCAAAACCATCCATGAGTTGCAATAAGAAACATCTAAACCGTAATCAGATTTGACTAGGGCTTGAAATTTTTTATGAGTGATATCACTTCTTGATCTAATACCATAATATATCTCACTTAATATCAAATCAGACGCCAAATAATTTTTATATTTCTAGTTGAGAAACCAGGTAACACTTATGATCACCAATATGAAGCATAAAGCCTCCATGGAAATCCTTTGGTTTTGTCAAACAATGACCATTTATTTTTATTTCTGATTATGAATGAATTTATAAGTAAAGTCATGTTTTATAGAAAATTAAGATAAAGCTAGGCGTTCGCATATAACACCACCTTTAAATACTTACTATACACCTTGCATACTATTAATCCAACCTTTAGTAGCTAGTTTTTTTTCTTATATTCACAAAAACAAACACCCGGACTAGGTTCTTCAATTGGTATATTATCTTCAACTATTGAACCAATATTATGTAAAGATATTCTATCAACATTATCTAAATCAACAACATCAATACCTAAATTTCTAGTTTCAACAATATCACCATTCTCAATAACAATATCTTGACCTTTACTACTACCAACCACTACAACTAATTTCAACAATATCACCATTCTCAATAACAATATCTTGACCTTTACTACTACCAACCACTACAACTAATGATATAAAATCATATTCACATCATAAAAAATAGTTCTTATATTCAACCAATGAATAATTGAAGCTAACAATTAATGACCCAAAGTACACATAATTTCGTAATCAAATGAACTACTAATTACGCAACCAAAACCAATATAATTTTGCAATCCGATGTAGTGCCTAATTACAGAGCCATAATATTCATAATTATTCAACGAAACTAGCAAAACCAAGAAATAAAAAAGTTTGTTGTCTCAAAATCGATATCTTCATATAGTTGTCAAGATATTTTACATGAACGTGTGAAATCAAAGAATCACCATAACTAAAACAATCATATAACAATAAAATAACAACAAAATAACTTGAATCGATAAAAAATAACAAAAAAAATCACATGTGAATCGATAAACAATCGATAAACGCCAAAACAAAAATACAAAAAAATGATCCACAATCGCAGAAAAGTGTTGATCGAAAGTAAAAAAACTACTCTCAAAATAAAATAACAAATTGGTCGATGAGAAAAAAATTAAGATAATAAGAAAAAACTAAGGTTTGATGACTATTTAAAAAATCTAAATAATTATCAATAATTTAGTTTCAAACCAAATAATTATCGGTATATTATATTATTATAGATAAAAAGATTTGGTTTCAAAAGATTATCGATATATTATCTAATATTAAATGATAATGAAGTAAAAAAATCACATTATATTTTTATTTTCATAATCTAATTATCATAAATAAATAAAATAAGATAAAATAAAATATATAAAATACATTTTAATTTAGATGAAAAAATATATTTGGAAATATGTAAAAATACATTTTGGGAAGGGAGAAACATTCATGAGCATATATTGATTGCTCAAGAGCTCTCTTATGACTTAAACATTTAAATCAAGGAACGAAAATGTCAAAGGATTTTGATATAATGGATCACAAATTTCTTCTCAATGTTATGGCCAAGTTTGGGTTTAATCCGCTGTTTCTAAAGCTGGTGGAAAATAATATATCAAATGTTCATTCTTTTATATTGATTAATGGTGAAATGAATGAATTTTTTAACTCTACAAAAAAGTCTTAGGCAGGGGGATCCCCTCTCCCATAGTCTCTTCATAATCACAAAGGAATATATACTCAAAGGTTTAAAGTCTATCTATTCATAGAATTATGCTAACAACTTCAAATATAGAGGGAAGATTAACATACATTTCTTGACCTTCGCGGATGATCTGATTGTCTTCTGCAATGGATCAATTGATGTTGTTAATCAAATCAACTCTTTATTAAACCACAATCAAATTGTCTATGGGAAGCTTATCAACAGAGATAAATCCAAGCTCATTGTTCATGTTAAGATGACAATCAGAAAAGCTAATGAGTTGGAAGGGATTCTAACCATCAAACACAGTCATATTCCCTTGAAATATTTGGGTAGTTTGATCAGCAACAATAACAGAGCTGTAAAGTATGGAGATCTAATAGACAAGACTAGAAACAGGATTCGTGAATGGGATTCATCTCTCCTGTCTTTTGGGGGAAGACTAACCCTAATTCAGTATGTTCTAACTGCATTCCCTATTTTATGCACTCATAATTCTGTTATTCCTATTCTGTAATTCGAAGGCTTGGGCTTTTCTACAACAAGTTCTTATGGGAAAACAAAGAAGAAAGTAAAGCTATCCATTGTTCTTCTTGGGATAGGTTATGTAAAGCTTACAATGAAGGTGGTATTAACATTAAAAGACTTATGATATTCAGAAAACCTACTCTCACAAGCTACAGTTTTTGTTCAGAGGTCAAGAAAGCCTTTGGGCTAAACTAATGCTCTCTATTTACTGTAAATTCTGTCACCGTATCTATGCTCCTAATCCTATCAGAAGCTCTAAAGTCTAGAAAAGTCTTATCAACGTAAGAAATAAGCAGAACAATTCATCTTCTGGGACAGTGGTATTAGAAATGCTGATTTTTGGCTTGACAAGTGGTGTACTAAAAGACCTTTCATTCGATTTAATCAAAATAATGATAGATCTTGGGTGGAAAATATTAAAATTCAAAAGTATTGGTCTGAAGGCTTATGGGATTTGCCTAAACTAACATCATTTGTTTCTTCTACTGAAATAAAAGAAATTCTAAAGATCTGTATCAGTTGTAGACCTGATTCTGTTAAATGGTCTTTATCTCCTGATGGGAAATTCAATTCAAAATTAACTTGGGATGCTATGAGATTAAAGAGAATTCTTCTAATCTTTTCATGAAGACTTGGAATCGGATCACACCTAAGAAATTTTATTTTCTTCTTTTAAGAACCTTCTTTAATTGGTTCCCTACTTAGACTAATCTACAAAAAAAATTCATCCTAGCTTCTAAATGCGAGAAATGTGATAACATCGAATCAACAGATCATGTATTTGTCCAATGTACTAATTCATGGTCTGTGTGGATCTACTTTGCGGCTCTTTTCTATATAAACATCACGAGATATATGTCTATGCCTCACTTAATCAGGACTTGGTACTAGTCTACTATCAAGAAGTTTCATCTCAGAACTATTATTCCCTCAATAATCGCATAGGTTATCTAGAAATCAAGGGACAATAACAAGCACATAAACAAAATTGACAGTTCTACTTCAATGATCAACCGTGTGATATTCATCTTATCTAGTGTTGATAGGTCTAAGCTATTTAAGAGATCTCATTGGGGCAAGGATAACAAAATTTCTTCAACAATTGGTTGTGTTAATCATCTAGCTAAGCCATGTCTATATATCGATCTTAGCTGGAAGAACCTTAAATCTAACAGGTACAAGTTAAACACAGATGGAGCTTGTAGCAGGTATGGAGAATCTAGTGGAGGAGGGCTAATCAGAAATTAGAGTGGAAATATTATCTCAGGTTTTGGCAAGCTCTATGGGAAATCAAATCTTATTATTGGAGAATGCAGGGCGTTATTCGATGGTCTTCTTCTTTGTCAATCTTTGGGAATCAAAGAGCTTGACATTGAAACCGATTCATCCATTCTAGCATTGATGATTCTCAAAGGAAATTACCCTTGGTTGCTAAAACCTATCATAACTTATTACAGAAAACGTATTTTGCCTACAATGAACCTAATTCACATCTGTCGTGATCAGAACTCTACAGTCGATTGGATTGCAAAACAATCTCTTAAAGAAAAGAATGATATGAACTTTAATAAAGCTCAAGCTTTCAATTACCTTAGAGTCATTATCTTCCTTGAAAGTCTGGGGATTAGCTACGTCAGATCCGAACCGCCTGATTAATAATTCATGATAATAGTTATGTTGATTGACTATGATCTGCTCCGTTTGTCTGCTTCATTTGCAAGTCTAAGCATCAAAAGAAGGATTATGTTCTCTCGGCTTAGCATCTATTATTTTGTCTCAATCATCCAAGCTTTCCATGGAGTTTAAGCTTCCTTAAAATTTGAATTTAGCTCTCTAATATTCAATTTTGGTGAAACTCTTCCTGAATTCTTGTGGCGCTCTATTTTCAAGTCTGAATTTTTGGTTGTGGTTCAAATATTGTTGGGCCTATTAAAAAGCCATGCTGTAACTCAATTTTTTTTTTCAATAAAATTTAAAGTTTAATTGAAAAAATAAAAATAAAATTAGTGTAAAAAAATGCTATTCATATAAGATAAAACGATAAATATGTAATAAACTATATACATATAAAATAAACCATGGAGAAATTATCGCCATGGACCATGGTCAATTATCGTGTGGTACCGCTTTAACAGATGGCGAGTTTTGTTGTTGTGTTGCTTTGAATAGGTTGGCAGATATAATATCAATTGTTCGGTAGGATTTGATCGTGATTTCATCATTTCTCAACTACTGCTGGGTATCTTCTTTCCATGAAAAAGACTACTCATTGAATTAGATACCCAGTTCTCTTCCCTCACATATCTTATATCGATATTATCTTGTATTTGTATTTTCGAACTATTTTCGGGCCATATATAAAGCCCCAGCATTTCTTTAGTTTTATAAACGTTTTTAATTCACTTTAACTTATTTTTTAAAAAATAAAAGGCTTTTAGTGAAAAATAAATCAATATTTTTTAATAAACACGTTAACAAAGTAAAAAAAATAGGGAAATTGCACCTAACCCACTCAACTATTCTATTGTAATTTAAGTCCCTAAGCTTTGTTCTATTACCTCTTAATACATATCTCAACTACCTAATTACCATTTAATACCTAACATTATTTTAATACCCTAACTATCCTCACCCTTTATCAACAACCACGTAGACAAAATTTCACTTTCTTACTTTTACTTTTTCTTTTTCTTTTATTTTTAAAAGATCGATATCTTTCAAACCGGAGCTCGGAAAAAATAAATAAAAGTACCATCACTTTTGTTTTTTTCAAAATGAACAAAACTAGATCCATTGATGATTTTTTTTTAAAATAAAATTTCATCAGTAACAACTCTCAGGAAATCGAGAGAGTTGCAAATAACTCTCAGGTTAGTTTTTCAAACAACTCTGAGGTATGTTTTTCAAACAAATCTGAGGTTAGTTTTTCAAACAACTCTCAGGTATGTTTTTCAAACAACTCTCAGGTTAGTACTGGTGAAGGTACCAGCGGGTATATATAGTCGGGGGGTATTTTTGTCCAAATTTTAATTCGAGGTACCAAATGACACTATCCAAAAAATGGGTATTAGTGAGTAATTAGATAGTTGAGTGGGTATTTACTAGTACTTTTCTCGAAAAATTAATGAAAAAAGAAATTTAATTTCCAAATCATTAAAAGGAAAAATTATAAATTTTACTTATTTTATAAGTGAGTTTATTATTTAGATATTAACAATCTCCTATCTCTTATTAATTGTTTAACAACCTTCAATCTCTCGCTAAGGTGAAAGTGCATACTTTCTAACGTATATCAGCAACATTTCGCATATTTAAGGCCTTACTGATCTTCATGAAACTTTCAACTTTTAAGGGCTTAATCATAATATCACCCAACTGATTTTTTATACTACAATATTGCAAACTGATCTCCCCATCTTTAGTCAGGTTCCTAAAGAAATGAAACTGTACGTCAATATGTTTAAAGTTTCCATGCATTATAACGTTCTTCGATAGCCTAATGGTAGAGCTAGTGTCACATATAATCACAGTATGGTCTTTCAGATTGTCTTTTAATCTATTTGGTAGCTCATTCAACCACAATGTTTTTCATGCATATACTCTAGTATCTATAAATTCAGCTTCAGTAGTTGAGAAAATTACTGTAAGCTGCTTGTGAGATGTCTATGCTACAACCCTTGATCATAATAGAAAAACATAACATCAATGCTTTCATATCATCTCTATCTCCGACATAATCACTGTAAGTGCATGCTAGCAAATGTTTTCATTCTTCATGTTTTGTATAGAACATCCCAAAGCCCGTTGTTCTGTTTAGATATCTTAGTATATTCTTAGCAATTTTCAAATATAATTCCTGATGAGTCCGAATTCGGAGTGCTCCCCGGAAGGGCATCCCAAAGTAAATCTCTCCGTGAACCGGACAGGCTCCAAGAGCTTAATTCGGACAGGACTTTTGAACCGGACAGATGACTTCGAACACTGCAAGTCTAAAGCAGTTCGAACTATGACTAAAGTACTAAAAAACCTAAACACTAACTGACTAAGCTACCTGCCCATCTGCTTAAAACTCATGGGTCTTTAAACATGACCCGGGTCCATTAAACTTGACCCGAAAGCCCATAAGGGCCCAAACTACATACTATAAATACCCAACCACCAGCATTAACTATGGGTAACAAAAATTTACTGCTGCCAAGCTGCTCAATTCTCTCTCCACCTTGAAATATCTTGAAACACCTTCACACCACCCTGAAACACCCTCATGCCGCCTTAAAACTCCACTTGAAATTACCAGCCTACCCTCAGGCTACTTTTATCCTCACCAAATTGGCGACCACAGTGGGAGGCGACGGTGCCTGAATCCAGTATTCAAAACCAAGTAAAGAAATTCTGTCCGAATGAATCTGGATAATCCAGAGCTTCCACCAGCTTTGCTCGAAGTGGTGGAAGAGAATGATGAGTATACTGTCCAAGAGCGCGACAGGTTAAAACTTGAGATAGAAGCCCTGAGGGCTGAAAAGGCCAAGATGGGCATGAAAGAGAAATCCAAAGCATCAGCTGCTCACCACACTGATAACCCAAGGGAGCATGAGGTTTCCAAAACTCATGTGAGCACTAAGAAGACGCATGCCAGCTCTAAAAAGTCTCACCGGTCCAAGCCTGTGGAGAGTTCTGACTCGAGTTCAGAGTCTTCGGACAGCTCTTCGGACGGTGAGGGAAATGAAAAGTCCTTGTCCTCTAGTAGTGATGAGGGACGAACCAAGAAGAAACAAAAGCAAGTTAAAAAGTATTCCAAAAAGAGAGATCACCATGGAAGAATGAAAAGACATATTGGAAAAGGGTCATCTCACCACCGGAGGTATACGGACAAGATGCTGATGGATCCTTTTGCCTTCCATGACGAGCCAGGTATCTTTGCAACTCCTAATGAGGATACCGTGTTCAGTCGTGGAAGGAATTGGAGGCAGTCTCCACTGTCTTCTAAAATCCTATCCGGAAACCTCCCCAAGAGGTTTGATAGCACCAAGATGGAGAAGTACGATGGCAGTACTGATCCGGACAATCATCTGGAGAAATTCAAGAACTTCATGATGAACTTTGATGATGATGATAAACTACTCTGTAGGGCATTCTCCCAATCCTTCACGGGGAGTGCTCTGAAATGGTACAACAGCCTGCCTCAGGGTTGTATTAAAGACTTTGATACTTTTTGGGTGGCTTTTAGGAGGCAATTCGTGGGGAGTAAGGAGCTGAAGGGCAATGGAGACACAATAATCCATTGTGCCCAAGAGCCAAATGAGTCGTTAAAGGAGTACATAAGTCGTTTTGTAAACACAAAGAATGGGTTGGCTGATTGCTTTGAACAGGTAGCAATAGCATCCCTGAGACAAGGTTTGAACCCAGGCAACCTGGCCGATTCGGTGACCAGGAAGAAAGCCATGACCTGGGGAGGATTGCTGAACCAAGTTGGCAAGCAAATAAATGTTGATGAAACGAAAAAGACCAGGGTGCACAAACAAGTGAGATCCACCCCGGTGGCACCAACTCCAAATCAAAACCAGTCCGGGAACAAAGCAAGAGAAACCGGACAGGGGCATGGAAGGGGAAAGGCTCAGTCTCAACCAGCTGCTCCTGCACAAAGTCAACAGTCTAGAAACAAAAGAGGGCCGTGGGTCCAACCGGAGTGGTTTGCAGAGCTCAAAGAAAGTGTGGCAACCATTTTCGAGAAAACAAAAAATGAAGTACACTACCGGAGACCGGAAACCTTGCAGTCTCCCAGAGAACATCGAAATAATTCCTTTTGCCAATACCATAATGATATTGGCCATACCACCGATGATTGCATAGCGTTGAAACAAGAGGTACAGAACTTGATTGAAAGAGGAAAGTTGGGTGCATACGTTAAAAGAAGAGGAGGCAACAGGCCTGACAACACTCATAGGGTTGGTCCAAGCATCGCTGCCCCGGAGGGGGCTATGGTAATAGTTGAAAGGTTTGACGTGGAGTCCGAGTATTTGGATCATGATCCAACCAGAAACAGAGTGGGTACTATTGAGGAGCGTTCTAGATCAGTCTCCGGGCTCATTAAATTCTTCGAGTCGCTGACAATCTTCGGAGGGGACACTATGACAGCTCCTACTACTTCTTCAAGAAAAAGGCATGTTCATAATTTGGCTTCCCAGCTAGAAGGAGGCATGACCTCCTATCAATCTCCAAACTCATTTCCATTCATAGTTTTCGATGAGGATGATTTGAGAGATATTGCTGGCCCTCATGAGGATGCTGTTGTCATAGGAGCATCTATAGGGGGCAATGAGATAAGGCGAATTTTGGTGGATACTGGAAGCTCTGCCAATATCCTTTTTCTAAACACTTACAAGAAAATGAGAAATCCAGCTGTGATACAAAAGTCGGACAGATCAATCGTGGGCTTCACGGGCAGCTCAGCCGATGTGATCGGGGAGTTTGAAGAAGAAGTGTTGTTGGGCAGGGGCCCTTTCAAGAAAATGGTTAGAATACTCTTCATTGTGGTGGATTGTCCCACCTGTTACAATGCTATTCTAGGGAGATCATGGCTCTCTAGGATGCATGCAGTGGCTTCGACAGTCCATCAGTGTCTGAAATATGCTGTTCAGGGGCAGGTTGGGGTTGTCCGGAGCAGCCAAAAAGTTGCAAGAGAATGTTATGCCACTGCCTTGGCTCCACGAACGCTGGGGGCAGTCCGTATAAATGACCAATAGCAGTTTGAGGGCCTTTCTGGGGGTGAGGGTGAAATTGATGACCCCAGAGAGACCCCCGGAGTGTTGATCCCAGTTGAGGAGGTTGAAACACACTGCTTAGAAGAAGGAAAAAATGTCAAGATAGGATCCAAAATGCCACCGATGTTGAAAGAAGGAATGTTGAAATTCTTGAAAGACCATCATCATGTTTTTGCTTGGTGCAATGCGGATGTTACTAGAGTTCCATCAGAGGTGATTTCCCATCACCTATCAGTCCGGAGAGATGTGGCACCAGTGGTACAAAAAAGGAGAGCTTTCTCAAAAGAAAAGGCTGATGTCATTGTACAGGAGGTTGACAGACTCACAAAGATGGGGCACATTAAAGAATCTCAGTACCCTTTGTGGACTGCCAATCCTGTCTTGGTAAAAAAGAAGAATGGTAAATGGCGTATGTGCATTGACTTCACAGACCTCAATCGAGCTTGCCCAAAAGACTTGTATCCGGTTCCCCGGATAGATCAGTTAGTAGACTCTACTTCAGGGAACAAGCTACTCTCCTTCATGGATGCATTCTCCGGATATAATCAGATCCAGGTGGATCCAAAAGATCAAGAGCATACCACTTTTGTCACTGATAGAGGTTTACACTGCTACAAGGTGATGCCCTTTGGTTTGAAAAATGTCGGGGCTACTTATCAAAGGTTGGTCAATAAGGCATTTGCCGATCAAATTGGAAGAAATATAGAGGTTTACATTGACGATATGATGGTGAAAAGCGTGGATGAGCAGTTGCACTTGTCCGACCTCCAAGAGACTTTTGCCAACTTGGCCAAAGTGAATTTAAAATTAAACCCTGAAAAGTGTGTGTTTGGAGTACGGTCCGGGAAGTTCTTAGGGTATATCATAAGTGAGCATGGAATACAGCCCGACCCGGACCAACTCAATGCGTTGTTCCAAATGGAGCCTCCTCGAAACATTAAAGAAGTGCAGCGATTAACGGGGAGGTTGGCAGCCTTGAACAGATTCATATCCAGGTCTTCGGACAGATGTGCTCCATTCTTTCAAACCTTGAAGGGTGCAAAGGGGTTTGAATGGACACCACAGTGTGATGAGGCATTCAATGAAATCAAGAAGCATCTGTCCTCTCCCAAGACCTTGTTCAAACCAGTCGATGGGGAGACTCTTTTTGTATATCTGGCTGTTTCAAGTTGTGCCATCAGTGCTGTGTTAGTAAGGGAGGTTGATGGGTATCCTCACCCAGTGTACTACATCAGCAAAAGCTTGATTGATGCTGAGAGGCGTTACTTGAAACTTGAAAAGCTAGCTTTGGCCTTGGTGATAGCTGCAAGAAAAATGAGGCCCAACTTCCAGGTTCATCCTATCGTTGTCCGGACATCTTTCCCTTTAAAGAATGTCCTTCAAAAAGCAGACATTTCAAGCAGAATGACAAAATGGTCAGTAGATTTGGAGGACTTCGACATAGACTTTGCTCCTCGGACAACAGTAAAAGCTCAAGCTGTGGCTGATTTTCTGGTCGAATTCCATTCTGATAGAGATTCTGAACAACCTGCTGATTTAAAAGACAAAAAAGTGTGGATTGTCCGAACAGACGGAGGATCCAGTACCATGGGATCTGGGGCAGGAATATGTCTCACTTCCCCCTATGGGGACAACATGTTCCAAGCTATTTGTTTTGCTTTCAGGGCATCCAATAATGAGTCCGAATACGAAGCAGCTATAGCTGGGTTAAAATTGGCATACATCTGTGGAGCAAAAAGGGTCAACCTACTAAGTGACTCCCAATTGCTTGTCCACCATGCTCTAGGCCTGTCAGAGGCCAGAAAGGAGCAATTGATCAAATACTTGCTCCTCCTTAAAAATGAAGCGTCAAAGTTTAAAGCTATTGTCTATGAGCACATCCCCCGGGCAGAGAATGAATTAGCAGACTCATTGGCAACGATAGCATATACGGAGTCCTACCCATGGATCCATGTGCTTGAAAGCCCTTCTATTCAACTTGATGAAGGTGAAAAAGAGGAAGTCTTTGAAATACAAGTAAACCGGCCTCAAGACTGGAGGTCTCCTCTTATGCAATATCTGTCCGAAGGCATCGTGCCCTTGGATAAATCACAAGCCAGAACATTGAAACACATGGCTCGTGGTTTCATTATGATTCGAGAAGTCTTGTACAAAAAGTCCTATAGCAAACCTCTCCTACGCTGTTTAGGGGATCATGAGTCACAAATGGTTCTATCTGAATTGCATGATGGTGAGGGATCAACCCATTGTGGATTTAGAGCTTTAACAAGAAGAGTGCTTCTCTCCGGATATTATTGGCCATCAATTATGAAAGATGCTAAGGAACTGGTAAGGAGATGTGACCCATGTCAGAGGTACAGCAATGAAATTCATGTACCAGCCATTCCTTTGGAATCAATTTCTGAGCCCATCCCTTTTGCTCGATGGGGATTGGACTTAGTTGGGCCTCTCCCTGTGGCGTCCGGAGGGCGAAAAACCATAATTGTAGCCATTGACTACTTCTCGAAGTGGATAGAAGCAGCCCCCTTGGCAGGGACAACATCAAAAGTTGTTATAAAATTCATTCTGTCCAACATATGTTGCAGATTTGGTGTCCCCCAGAAAATAACAACAGACAATGGGCCACAGTTTGATAATAGAGAGATGGAGAGCTTCTGTGCCTCAAGGGGTATTCAGCACTGCTTTTCCTCACCTTTCCACCCACAGGCCAATGGGCAAGTTGAGGTGGCCAATAGAACAATACTGTCCGGTTTAAAGAAAAATTTAGAAGGGGCTGCTGGGAAGTGGCCTAGTTATCTACAAGAAGTCCTATGGGCCTACCGGACAACACCTGGGGCTGCAACACAAGAATCCCCCTTTGCCTTGGTCTATGGGATGGATGCAGTAGCTCCCATAGAGAAGACACTCCCCTCCTTTCGTGTTCATAACTTCTCCGGACAGACTAATGAGATGGCAGTTAGAAATCAGCTTGATTTGATTGAAGAAAGACGGGTTAAAGCTCATCTTAGAATGGCACACTATCAGGGCTTGATGAGAAGCCGGTTTGCTTCTAAAGTTAAAAGAAGGGACTTTCAACCAGGAGATAAGGTATTGAGAAAAGTTTTCTTGCATACCAAGGAAAAGCTCTTCGGAAAGTTGGCCCCAACTTGGGAGGGTCCGTATACTGTGGTTGAAAGAATCAAGCCTGGGACATACTGGTTGGAAGACAAAGATGGCAGGGTTTTAACTCACCCTTGGAATATTGAACACCTTCGAATGTACTTGGAATAAAGCTTATGTAAATATTTACTTGTTTAAACATCCATGTAAATATTTGGGGGCATACCGCTTCCTCTCTTCGGCGCCACAGAGAGCTTTCAATAAAACTTGATGCTTTCTTCAATAATTTTCTAAGTTTTTGCAAAATTCTGTTGTTTGTCATACTACCCGGACTGAAAGGACTAAAGGCTACTTAAATTCTAGCCAGAGAAACTAAAAACTCTCACAATACAATAACTCAAAGCTACTTAAATTCTAGCTGTCTAAAGTGAGACAAATAATAAAAGAAGAAGATGGTTGAGTAAAATAAAAGCATTCATTCAACAACTTAAAGTTGCCTTGGCCTTCCAAGGACTTTTTGAACATGTTTGGCCACAGTACAAAAATCTGTCCGGATAATACGGACACCATCACAAAAAAGGTGCCTTGGCCTTCCAAGGACTTTAGTTCAAACAAAAGATAAACAAAACAAATTATAAATTAAGGTTGAGCCTTTGAAGATGGCTCACCCTCATCCTTTTTCTTGCCCTTGATGTCGCTCTTCTCCTCGACAATCTTCTTACCCTTGGGGTCAATCTCTTCCTCACCTGGACTCTCTCCGGTTTCCTCTTCGTCACCAGACGAGGACACATCGGTGTACCCTTCATCAACCATGGTCCAGTATGGGAGATCATCGTCATCCACATAGCGCCATAAGTCCCCTAGTCTCCTCTTCGGGAACTTCTCGTGAAACAGGAGGACCATATCGGACTTCACCTTTTCAATCATTAATTCTTCACTCCGTATCATCTCCCTGGCATAAGCATTGATTTTGGCCTTGATCATGGCCTCCTGATCCTTCACCAAGGCAGCTTTCTCTTCAACAGCCTGATTCACTGCATTCTCTAAGGAAAGTTTGTCAGTGGTCAGATTGGTGACAAGCTTCTCCTTTGCTGCAGTCTCCCCTCTTGAGGCTGTCAAGTCCTTCTCCAGTCCGGACAACTTAGCCCGGAGATCTTTTACGGTCTCTTCTAAAGAAGCAACTTTTGTGCTGCTTTCATTGTGATTCTACTTTAGCTGTTCGTTCGACTCCTTAAGCAAATCAACCTTAGTAGCAGCAGTCCTGAGGTCATCAGACAACTTCTCCTTCTCAGACTTGAGGTCTTTGATGGTGGTTGCCTGACTTCGGATTTGCCTTTCCAAAGTAAGTACTGGCTGCACGTTGCTAAGGAGAGAATGGGCTATGATGTCCCTCTCACTGGAAACCATAAAAGTCTTACCATTGAAGTTCACTGTGTTGGAACTACTTGGGGGAACATATGGCCCTGCGAATTCATCTCTGGACAGGCCAAGGAAATAATCACCTAGTTCACCAAGACCGGTGACGTCCACTTCATCCATGTTAATCTCTCCCCTTTCGACCTCATCAGTATGGAATTCCATTGGAATCCCTTCATTAAGATTCCCTGGGATCTCTTCGGCTAACGTCGGGTCGGTTGGGAAAGTGGGCTCCGGATCCCGGAGAGCGAGCTCTTCTCCTTGGGAAGTCTTTTTCTTTTTGACCTCCCTGTCAGCACTGTCACTTGCTTGCTTACGAGCCCGTTTCGAAGCCCTTGACGGTTTTAGGGGATTCACTCATTGTTTCTCGCTCTCCTGTTCTACCACTTGTAGAAGGTTTGCATCAACTTGAGCCTGGGCTGGCACCTCTGAATCCATTGGGGCCTCTTTCTCAGTATCCTCTACCGCTTTCCTGCCTTTCTTCTTCTTGCCCTTCATTTTACTTGGGGCTTTGGCCCGGGCAGGAAGGAAGAGGGTCCCATCCAGTTCGTGAGACCTTCTCAGCACAACATCTTCATCAGGCGGGGTGGAGAACTCCTCCCAGGTTAAGTCTCTTCGACCTGTGGTGTTCCACAGGTGAGACCTCGCTAGGTTCCCAGCAGTAAAGGCTTTATGAAACCGGTTCTCCCAGTTTTCTGCGGCCCAAGCGTTGAGTTTGCCACAGGTGACCTGTCCGGCCTTCAAATAGTCCCCGAACTCCTTTGGCAGCTCTGATAAAACAAAAGAAAAACCGATTAGTATAAACTTAAAAAGAAAGTTTCAAACAGAAACTTAGAATAAAAACTTACGATCGCTTCTCCATCTACTTCGAAGAAGGCTAGGATTCTCCCCAGTTTTGATTTTCTTGCCATTTTCCCATGAGCCACTGACAAATAAGAACTGGCTCCTCCATTTGCTCTCCGACTCCAGGAGATCATCGACAGCTTTAAGATCATTCCCCATGTTGAAGTGGTAGAAGGGGAACTGATGGTGTTTGCACAAGTTAGCCACAACTGCAAACTCTTCCATAGGAAGAGGAATTCCGGATAGCCTAGACGCCATAATACATGACATCAAGGTGTACCAACCGTTGGGGCTTAGCTGTGTTGGACATAGCTTGACCAAATGAAAATAGCGCACTATCTCTGGGTCCAGTGGGAACCTAAGTCCCCAGTTGAATAGCTCCGTAAAGAAGACTATCTCATTTCTTTTGCAGTCCATCGGGGTCTCTGGATCGATGGGAATTCGAATCTTTACATTCTCAGGGATCCCCCACTTAGTACGCAGTCGTCCCAGATCTCTAGTATGGATGAACGCATACATGGTCTTTAACAGAGATGAAAGATACTTGAACTCCACCCTGTGGAAGCAGGGCCCTACTCTCCCTTTGAGGCTCTCCGGCAGGTCCGGACGGCTCAGATACAAGTCTTATTTGCCCTTCTTGGCAACAACGATAGCAGTTTCTGCCTGTCCGGAGGACTCGGACTCAAATCTAACCTCCTCAGTGGAGTCCTCCATCCTCTCCTCCATTATTGTTGGGGGAGCTTCTGTAGAAACAGCCCGGGGAGGGATGAAGCTTGGCACAGCTAATCCACCGGACTGTTGGCTCTCCGAATGTTTTCGACTTACCACCTCAGTTTGAGTTTCTGAGGTTGAAGTTTCTTTGGGAGGTAGAGGACTGCTAGCCCCCGGACCGGCCGGTCTTTCCCGGAGAGTCCTAATAGTTGCCCCGGACCCTGATTCAATATTTTTTGCCCCCGATTTTGAGGGTGTACTTTTAGAAGGAAGCCCTTTAACCAACCTACTTGACCTTTTCATGATTAATTTGTCTGGGGAGTGGTCAGAATCGGACCCCATAGCGATAAAAGAGGATTTTTTCCTAACACTTGTAGCAGTGACCCCCGGTTCAACAATAGGAATCGACTCTTGAACTGAAGAGCCAGATACTATGGGAGAGAGTGTTGATTGAAAGAGTTTCCTAGGTTTCGTACCTTTAGAAGAAGACGAACCTCTGTCAGATTCTTCGATTGAAGGGGTTGGTTTCTCGACAGGCGACGCTGGAAGCCCTGCTGCAAGTCTTTTTTCTTTTTCAACTCTTTGAGCTTTCTCCAATTCTGAGAGATTAAGCCAACCGCCCTTGATCAGTGCTGTTCTTGCTGTGAACATAAACAACTAAGGAAATTTTGAAGTTTTAGAGAGATAAAGCTTTGGGTGAAATGGCAAAGTGAAAGAGATAGTGAGACTGTGAAAGGTGAAAAGAATTTATAGTAAATGTGAAAAACGGGTTTGATTCCTAGGAGAATCCGAAAAGTTGGGTAATGATTAAAAGACGGCGCTGATGTCATTTATGGCATTTAAAAAAGGTAACTTGTTCGAGAAAGTGGTGCAACTTTCAAGGAGAAAAAACGGCTAAAGTGACCAACCAGAGAGTGACACGTGTCCCACTAACTCTGACGAGAACCGTTTGGAATTCGTAACGTTTGGTCTGTCCGGTTCTGTTCTCAACTCTCTCCGAATTGATAAACCACTTCCTGAATCAGACTGTTTTTCAGTTCTTTGACAAGGATACTTGTTCAAATACCTAAAAAAGGGGCTCCTGATGAGTCCGAATTCGGAGTGCTCCCCGGAAGGGCATCCCAAAGTAAATCTCTCCGTGAACCGGACAGGCTCCAAGAGCTTAATTCGGACAGGACTTTTGAACCGGACAGATGACTTCGAACACTGCAAGTCTAAAGCAGTTCGAACTATGACTAAAGTACTAAAAAACCTAAACACTAACTGACTAAGCTACCTGCCCATCTGCTTAAAACTCATGGGTCTTTAAACATGACCCGGGTCCATTAAACTTGACCGGAAAGCCCATAAGGGCCCAAACTACATACTATAAATACCCAACCACCAGCATTAACTATGGGTAACAAAAATTTACTGCTGCCAAGCTGCTCGATTCTCTCTCCACCTTGAAATATCTTGAAACACCTTCACACCACCCTGAAACACCCTCACGCCGCCTTAAAACTCCACTTGAAATTACCAGCCTACCCTCAGGCTACTTTTATCCTCACCAATTCTGTTGGCCTCGACATGAATCTGGTAAGGATACTTATAAAGTATGTCATATCAGGTATGGTTGATATTAAGTACATCAAACTCCCAACTAGTTGTTTCTAATATGTTTTATCAATGACTTCACCTTCTACGTCTTTATTAATCCTACTGTTATGAACTATATGACAGGTTACTGGATTGATCTCCTCCATCTTAAAATTTCTTTAATATTTCTTCTGTATACTTCTTCTAACAAATAAACACCCTTCATTAGTTTGAAATACTTCTAATCTAAAGAAATAACTTATCTTTCCTAGATCAGTGATACCAAAATCTTTCATCATGAAGTGTTTGCAGTATAGTAATGGATCTTTGTTTCTTCCACTAAAAATAAGATCATCCAGATAAATGCTCACAAACATTAAATCACCCTTGTTTTTCTTTCGAATGAATAATGTGTCCTCACTTGCACACTTTTGGAAGCCTTGATTTTTGAATTAAGTTTCAATATTGTTGAACCAAGCCTTTGGTGGTTTCTTTAGGACATATAGAGATTTATATAGCTTGTAGATATAATGTTATTTCCCTTTTTATTTTATAGACTCGAGGCTGTGCAACAAAAACCTCTTGTATCAAGTCATCTTGTAGAAAAAACTGATTTTACATCAGTGTGTATTATTTCCATTTTATTTAGATGTATTACACTACATATACCTTCATTGAACATGGTTTTTAATCCACTTTTATACAATTGACCTACACTCAACATATTATTTTTTAAACCAGACACATAATATACAATTATGATTCCATAAGTGAGGCCCTTGATTCTTAACTTAAACAAACTATTTTGTTTGACTTCAGTTATGCTGTTGTTTCCAAACTTAACTGAATGAGAGAAAATATGATCCAAAGTTATGAACATTTTCTTTTTTCTGCATATTTGATTAAAGCATCCCGAATCCACGTTTATGAGTTACATCTTCTTCAATGTAAGCCATCATCATAATGTCTTACTCATCATCAATGATTGCAGTGTAATTGACTCTTTTTGTTTTCTCATGATATTCATACTTGAAATATCTCACTTTATGACAATAGTATCATTTAATTTGACTTTTACTGAAGCTTCTCCCATAACTATTTTCCCCTCTGGACCAACTTCTTCCCCTTCCCCTCACGCTTGGTCTTTCTTATACTTTCAAAACTTGTTCCTTCTCTTTTTTCTAAACTTACAAAACTTGTGCTCATGCATGACTAAAGTTTCTTGTAGTTCATCAACTGTCATTGAATTGATATCATGTGATTCTTCAATGGTCTAGTGATATAGTTGAACTTATCTGTTAAAATTATAATTACTTTATCTATAATTTTAGAATCAGACATCTCCTCTTCATTGCTTCTCCGCTATTTTTATATTGTCATTACTTTGAAGAAGTAATTATCCAATGTGTCATCTTTCTTCATTTCACGAACTTAAAAATTAATCCTCAACGTAATTATATGAGATTGTTTTCCTTTTTAATTTCCATTGAACTTACTATTGAGGGAATCCGAAATGATCTTGGTAGTGATTTTATCCAAAAGTTCATAAACATTTATCATATCTAGTGCTTGAAACAAGTAGTGTTTCACTTGAGAGTATTTTTGCATTTATTTGTCTTCCAGTTGCATCTGACTATCATTTAGTAGAGTCTCATCTATTTACTTACTAATACCTCGTTAAATTAGTCCCCACATTCCCTTAGCCATCAACAGATTATCTATAATTTCCTCCAATGCGCATAATGAACATCAAAGTGAGGAATATTGTTTATTATCTTATCTTCACTCATTTTGAATTGTATCACCGTCTAATATTACACAAGCTCTGATACCAATTATTAATTTTAAAGACTGGTATAACATATACAAGAATCACAAAATTAAAATGAATAGAAAATTTAACCAAAAGAGAAACTCAGTTTTCAATTCAATAAAATAAAATGTTATAGATCTCAACAATTTTATGTGGATACAATTAGTTTATTAGCTGAATTTTGACAACCTCATATCCCTTATTAACCCTTTAACAACCTAGAAGTTATACGTTAGCATTTTTCATACTTAAAAAATTTGTCTATTCTAAAATAAACTAAAGAGGCTTACTATTTTTCCTACTTCTATTATCCATAATCTTTATTTTTCAGATTCTACTATTCTTCAATCTCGTTTTAGAGTTCATCAAAACTCAATTGATACAAAAGAGTTGTTAATCTTCCTCTTACTAAAAACGACGACTGATTTGTTTTTGGATTTAGGTTAAATGAATGTATGAATCCTACTCTTTCAATGTCTCCAAATTGATGTAGGTCAGACGGCCCAAAACTATGTAGCTATTTTGGATAGACACAATTTAGCCTTATTTGTCACTTGAATATCAAAATTGGACAAAATTAGTACTCAAATTGAATGTCTCGACGAACCCAAAAATTATCAAATACGCGACAATATCTTGTCACAAAATCCGGACCTCAAATTCTATAGTTTAGCGTTTGAAAATCATATATTACTAATTATTTATATTTTATTCTGAAAAATATTTAATTAGTGAAAATCAAATCTAATTGCATTCAAATTTGATCTCATTTTTGTCTTTAATATTTTTATTTCATTTTTTAGAATATTTGATTAGGGTTTTGAATGTCTCTTGTATAAAACATATAGTATCTTAATGGTAAGTAGTAGTCGTTGGTTTTCCTGGAGTGAATTAGTCTATAAAGTCTTTTTAATGAGTGCACTATCCAATTAATTATACATAACGTAATTAATCTGAATATTTTTATTATTGAAATACTGTATGAAAATGACCAAATCTATTTACATTTTTTTACAATATACCGGTATATAGATATTCAAACAAAACATTATAATTTATTTATTTTAATAAAACCTAATATTAAAATAAATTGATAATTTTATTTGCTCATTCTAAATACACATTTTACCATCATAATTAATTTATCATCGAGGTTTTTAATCCATCCATGTTAGACTAAAATGACAATTTTATTCTGTTTTTCAAATGAATTGGAAAATTTGAATGACTCGTTTAGTTACGTGTTGTAAAATTGTGTAGCAATAACTAAATAGTAATTCCTGGAACCATTGTCTTACGGAAAAGCTTATCGAGAACCAAACATAAACTAATTAAATGTTTAATTTTAGGGCGGTGATCAAAATTTTCCGCTTTAATATTTTAATAATATAACTATTAGTTAGGGTTTGAGTTGATATATAAATATAATATCATTCATTAACCATAGCAAGATATAGTACTTTTTTTTATCGTTGGTACATTAACGGTTCGATAAAATTTACAGTTAATCCAAATAATGTTAACATGTTCGGATGGTTTTATAGTGTTGAATTTGGATAATATTTTATAAAATTACTACAGAAGAAATAGTTAATATTTAAAAGAGAATAGTAATTATTTTTATTTAGTGTAATAAGTTATACAGTAATTAATGTAGATATATTTTACATTTGTTAGTTTACTTTGTGGTAAAGATTTCATTAATGAGACGCGTTGCATCTCTACCTTGTCATTCTTAGACAATGCTTTATCAACCACCACTGGAAAATCCGTAACAATGGTAGAATATGTAATGGTAGAATATGTTGGGACAACCCTAAAATTCATCTAGTATTCTTTGAAGCATAATAACCGTGCATAATTGGTTAGACTTTTCTCAGGTGCATAATTGGTTAGACTTTTCTCAGGTCTCACACTGTTTAGTTTTCGCATGCATACTTTCCTGAGTGGGAGAAGTTGGTTTTGGTGTTATTAATGCATGCTCATATTTACGAATAAACAAATAAAACAGCATATCCTCTTTTTATTGGTTAAAATATGTGTCATCCAAGATGAAAGGTGTATTCCCCAATGAATTGTAACTCATCAAGTTCATTTAAAAAAATAAAACAAATAACACACATCATATTTAGATTCGTGACATATAACAATTAACATAGTTAAGTATGCTATATACATGTAAAACATATTATACACTGATAATAGGATACTAGAGGGCACATCACACTAACACATATTTTATGAGTTTGAAAAAATTATCGTGATCATCAATTTAATTTTCCTAAGTACCGGTGAAAGCCTAGGGAGTCCTGATTTCACTTACTTAGAATAACCCTAATTTAATTTTACTAAGTACCACTAAAACCTTTTATATAGCTGATTTCATTTCTTTAAAATTAAAAAAATTGCAATGATTAATTTAATTTTTCGAAGTACCGGAGAAACCTTCCTTAGGGATGATTTCACCTACATAAATTAAATAATTTCATGGACCATTTATAATAAATTTTCCCAATTAAACCCAAATATTAACCTTCATAAAATCTAAAAATATTCGAATTTTAAATCAACTCATTGAAACTTTTCGAATCCTAGGATCTCAAGGAGATCAATCAACCTTTTAAATGGCCGATTAATTGATTCAATGATTCACCTACGAGTTTAAGAAATCTTAATCATACATATTAATTTAAACATTGAAGCATACAAATAATTTATTTCATATATACATATAAAAACCAGTATGCCCAAACACTTTCACATGTAAAATAAATCAGATTAAAAAAAGAATATAAATTTATTAATTAACAATATATATGTTGAAAATTCAATTTTTTTATCCTATTGTTGTCCTTGGCCTATGCCCAACTAGTAACTTGGCTGGTTGGATTTAATTCGTTACATTGGCGGATAGTTTATGGTAATTTTGGAAGAACATTTGAGCCATTAATCAAACCTTAAATTAAAATAAAAAAGTCAAACCGTTTTCATACAATCAATTTATTCAAAATAAATAAACACATAATCATGCTGTAAATATGAATAAAACACTGTATAAATGATTTTCATATAAACTCTAAGTCTATACTCTAACCAAGTCAATTAAGAAACTAATTCATAATAATATGCATTCTTTTATTGTAAAAGAAAAACATGTTTGAATCAATTATAGTTAAACATTGAGTTATCATATGAGTCATAAGAGGGTGTGAGGATTTAATACAAGTAAATAGATCTAACTCAATCACGTCAAATTAGTCTATCAAACATGTGGAAAATTATTAAACCCTCTATATGATTTTCTAATATAGAATAAACTGAAGAGGTTTATTGTTTTGTCTACTACTATTATCGATAATCCTTCTTCAAATTTGACTACTCTTAAATCCCGCTTTAGAGTTATTAAGAATCAGTTGCTGGAAAACTCTTGTTAGTCTTCCTCTCACTAAAAATGGTGTCTAACACTTTTTGGATTTAGGTTATACGAATGTCTGAATCCAAGTGATTCATTTTGAAAGAAAATACAACTAAAATTCTTGGGTGTATAAAACCCATAACTTATGTCGTTTTGTGATTAGAGACCATAAACGACTATTTATTTTTATCAATTTAGTCTCTGAATTATCAATTCAGACTTAAGTCCTCAGATTTGAACACACTTATCCGAAATTTAACCTGTTTACCATATTTATTAGTCCATAACGAGTTTTTACGTATAAACCTAATACCTAATTAATTATGTGTAATCTAATTAATTTGATTTATTTTATTATTTTATTATTTTTAATAATAATTGAATATGCTAAATTAGCGTACTTCGTGCATAAATATTTTTAAAATAATTTATACCATTCTAATTTTATATAACTAATATTAGATTACATTTATATTTTTTTTCATTCTTGATACGTATTTGACATCATAATTAACTTATCATCACGGTTTTAAAGGCATACATATTCTTGATGGATATGAACGACGGTATGTGTTGCGGCATATAATTGTGTAACACTAACTAAATAGTAAATCCCGGAACTACGGTCATTTGGAAAAGTTTATAGAGAACCAAACATAGAACAAATAAATGTTTAGCTTTATGACTGTCACGAAAACTGAAAAAGATGATAACTAAGCTAAGCAAACCCAAGATTGGCTCCGAGATTGGACCTTTCTTCTGAAACTTGGGAATAACTTTCTCTCCAAGATTGGCTTATGTTTCTTGCTTCTCCTTCCTTCTTCAATGGATACTACTCCTCTAGCTTTCTCTTCTTCTTCATCTTAATCTCTCTTTGTTGTCGTTTATCTCTATCATGGAGATTTAAAACAATGAAATTTTTACGGAAGAGGATTTCCCTGTTCTTAACTCAAGAAACAGAGTACAGGTTAAAGATGGATTAAGTATGAAATCATATGTTGATATTGTTAAAGATATTAGTGGTGATTCTACTGTTAAGTTAGTTCCTGAAAGTATAAACAGCCATGAAGACCATATTTCTATTCAATATTCAAGTGATGTCAAGGATTACTTAAATATTTTGCCTAAAATCACGATTATAGGAAAATTCTCACTGGGTTTACCTAAGAAAACTTCTATTGATCTTTTTCTGCTTCTTTTAAATTTAGAGGTAACTATAGTGTATTAAAATGGGACTCAAGACATCTTATTATGGATTTTGATTTGAAATAAGATGTTATCAAAGTGTGGTCCAAAAATATTTGGAGAATCGACAGCTCTATGATGAGAGTTTTACGCTAGAAACCTGACTTTAATGTGAAGTATAAATGCCTTATTTCTCTGGTTTGGGTAAGGCTTGGAAAAATCCCTGAATTTCTTTATAATAAGAAAATGCTAACTGAGATTGTTGCCACCATTGGAGTTCCTTATAAGATTGAATTTCCGGACAAGAATAGAGCCTTCAATAAGGCTGTTATTGCTTTGGTAGAGATAGATGTTTCTGCGAAGATTCATGATAGAATCTGGGTGGGTTTTGGTAGGAATGAAAGCTGTTGGCTTTCTGTATCTTATAGAAAACTGCCTACTTATTGTACTTCCTGCTGTCATCTGGGTCATAGGGTGGATGACTGTTTAAAGATTCAAAAATTTGAAGATAAAAGAAGTAATGCTACTGGAAATGTTAAGAACGCAAATGAAAATGAAATTTTATTGCTTAAAAATGGAAATATTTACAAAAGTGTTGATAAAAGTAAGAATAGTAATACTATTTACAATTAGGTCTATGTTCCTAAAATAAAGTCTATGGTGATTGAAAATAATGTTGCGTTTTCAAATATTTATGGAAATCTTGGCAACTGTAATGATCTCCTCAGTTCCACTGATGTTAATAAGGATGTTCTTGTTGCTTTAAAAAATGTAAATCTTGTTCAAGGTTCTCTGCAAGACTTTGTCAATGACAATCAAAATCAGGGTGAAGACACTGAGATTATAGATGCGTTGAAGAATCTTAATAAAGACATTGAGTCTAAGATCTCACATGAGTATAGCAGTCTTTATATTGAAGATAACTCTCCTAAACAAGGAACATTGGGAGTGATTGTACCTCTCCTACTGACCATGGCTTTAACAGTATTCTGAAAAAAAAGTTGAAAGCTGTTAGTAAAGGAAAAAGACCAAGTAAAAGAGCTCTTAACTCCCTGCACTTTTTAGGGATAAAGAAAAAGTATAAGTTTGTATCTAATCATGATTAAAATCTTATGTTGGAATGTTCGTGGTGTAAATAACTACTCTACTATTGGTAGATTGAAAGAGATTATTTTAAAAGAGAAAGGGAAGATTCTTGATATTCAAGAGCCTATGGCTAGGGTGGATGTTGAAAGTGATGTGGCTGATAGATTAGGTTAGCCTAACTATTCTGTTAATTCTTCTAACAAGATCTGGGTTTTATGGACTGTGGATATAATCATGGATGTGTTATCTAATCATGATCAATGTCTCCATCTTGAGGTTTGTTATCCTGGTATTAGTAGCAGTTTCCTGTTAACGGTGGTTTATGCTAAATGTAATAGGCAGCTAAGGTGTGACTTGTGGGCTGAGCTAAAAAATATATCTATTGATAACAAGGCTTGGCTTACCATGGGGGATTTCAATGTTGTGGCTTATGTGGATGAGCAAATCGGTTGTTCTTCCGTTTGTTAGAATAGCATTGAGGACTTTGTCAATGCCATCAGTGAGTGCAACTTTGGAGATGTTGGGATGGTTGGATCTAAATACACCTGGAACAAGAATTTAAAGTGGAAAAGATTAGATCGCGTGATGATAAACACCAACTGGTCCAACCTCCTCAATTTCACTCAGGTTATCAACATGGTCAGAACTCATTCTGACCATGCCCCATTACTTATCTATGCATCCATATTAAGTAATACCTATACATATAATAAATAAATTTTAAATTTTCAAATTTTTGGTCTACTGATGAATCCTTTTTCATTATGGTGGAGAAAAATTGGAATCAAAGTATTATAGTTCTTCCTAATGAGTTGTTCTAGTTCAAAATGAGAAGGCTAAAAAACTGTTTAAAGTCTTGGAATATAAACCATTTTGGAAACATTTTTAGTAAAGTAAAGGATGCTGAGGAAAATGTGACTAACATGGATATTATTCATCAAAGAGATAATAACTTAACCTCTAATGCTAATCTTAAGAAGGCTATTGCTCTGCACCTAAAGACTCTTAGAACTGATGAAGCCTTTTGGAGACAAAAATGTTACAATGCCTGGTTTAAGGGGCCTGACTGTAACTCTAAATTTTATCATGCATATATAGATAAGAAAAGAAGAAGGAATGCTATTAAAGGCATTAAACATGAAGATAGTTGGTTTTATGATGATCCTAGTATAAGAAATTCTGTTGTTAACTATTTTAATTCTTACCTGTCTTGTGATTCATTTAGTAGTAAGGATGAAGAGGATGCTTTGATGTCAAGTGATATCTTTGATACGATCGCCAAGCTGGTGACCAGTAATGATAATGCTCTCCTTATGATGCCTGCAAAAGAAGGAGAAATTTATGATATTATTAACAGTATGAAACAGACAGTGTTGTTGGATTAGATGGGTACAACATTTCTTTTTATAAAACTTGTTGGAGCATAATTAAGGGTGATTTATGTTCTTCTATTAACTCTTTCTTGTAGGGATATAGCGTGCCAAATGGAATGTTTGCTACTGGGATTTGTCTGATCCCAAAGACTTCTAACCCTATTAGTTGGAGTAATTATAGGCCAATTAGCCTATGTACTATGTTGAATAGATTATTTTCTAGGCTTATCAATATAAGGCTTTCTACTATTCTTCCTTGTATTATTTCAAGCTATCGGACTGCTTCTGTTAAAATGAAATAAATTCATGAAAATATTCTTATAGCCAAAGAGATGGCTTATGATCTGAATAGAAAGCCTAAAAATGGTAACATCATGATTCAGTTGGACATGTCAAAAGTATTTGATAAAAAGTCCTTCTCATTCATTCTAAAAGTTTTATCTCACTTTGGCTTCTCTAGTAGTATAATAAGTTTGGTTTCTAAGATGATTAAGAGGGTAAAATTTTCTATCCTTATTAATGGTAACAACTATGGCTATTTCCATTCTAAAACGGCTTGAGACATGGTGATCCCCTATCTCCAAGCCTCTTTATTATTAGTGAGGAAGTGCTTATTAAAGGTGTGTATAAGTTGTTAAATGTTAACAAGTCTATGCAGTATGCTTCTAGGACCAAAATCCTAGTCCTTTTTACTGCTTTTGCTGATGATATCATCATCTATACTAACAGTCTCCCTAATTTTATTGAGCTATCAAGCTGTTTCTTAGACAGGTACCAATTAGTGTCTGGCCAGTCTATCAATAAAGACAGGACAAGAATCATTACCTCATGCATTGGAGAGCTCCACTGGTTTTAGCACTGATACTCTCCCAACCAGCTATCTGGGTATCACCCTGCACATAAATAATAAGGCTCAAAATTATATCCGTCTTCTTGACAAGATAAATGCAAAAGTTATGGAGTGGGATTCAAAATACTTATCCTATACGGGAAGACTTTCTTTGATCTCAACTATTCTTATATCTATAACTTACTATTTGATGCAAAATTTAGTTATTCCTATCTGTATTATCAAAAGAATTGAAAGAAGTTTTAACATATTTTTATGGAGGTCTAAATTTAATGAAAAAATGATACATTGGACTATTTGCGATAAGCTGTGCGTTCCTTTTGAAGAGGGTGGACTGAATATCAGAAAATTAGCTGATATTCAGGCCACTTTCTCTCAAAAATTGTGGTTTTCTTATAGGAAAAATGAGAGTCTCTAGTCTAGAATCATGAATGATATCTATAACAGAAACTCTCATCCTTTAAAAACAAAATTAAAGAAAGATGCATCTCTAACCTGGAAACGCTTTATAGGTATTAAAGATGATGCAGAGAGAAATATAAGGTGGTTATTGGGGCGTGGTGATATGGATTTTTGGTCTGAGAATTGGCACCACTGGCCTTCTATCTTGGATCACAACCTGCTTACTAACAACTGGTATCTTGAGGCCATGGTGAATTCATTCTAGAAAGCTAGCTACTGGGATTTAGAGGCTCTAACTAGCGTTGTTCCTGAAAACAAAATGAACCAGATTAACAAATTCAAAGTGGATCCCTCCAAAGCTGATGTTATGATCTGGGATTTATCCCCTGATCACAATTTTAATATGAAATGCACTTGGAACTCTATCAGAAAAACCGATAGACCTTCTCGTTTCTACAAACAAATATGGGCTTCTATTACTCCTAGGAAGTTTTCATTCATTCTTTGAAAGATTTTTAAAATTTTTATTCCCATTGACTCTGTTTTACAAAAAAAACATTTGCACCTGGCTTCAAAATGCCAATTTTACTTAAACAGTCAAGATGTTAATCATCTATTTGTCAACTGTGATTATGCATGGAGTCTTTGGAGTCATTTCAGTAATCTTTTCAATTTAAGAACTGAAAGATTCATGACTTTAAAGCATGTGGTCTATAATTGGTTTTGGTTTTCGACTCAAAAGGTCAATATCACCCACTATTTACGAGCTATAATCTGCTGATTGATATGGAAGAGTCGTAATAATGCCAAGTTTCAGAACTTTGGCCTCAATATTGCTACTTATATTTCTATTATCAACATGACTATTTTGGGTCTTGACATTGCTAATGTTCTCACCAGTAATCACTGGACTAATGTCAGTGAAGCTGGACAAACATTAGGATGTATTTCCCATGAAAAGCTTTGCAAAAATATTACTTATCTTAATTGGGTAGTGCCTGTTAATGGCAGGATCAAGCTCAATGTGGATGCCTCATGCCTTAGCAATGGTGAATCTTGTGGAGACATGATTTTCAAGAATGGGAAATGCTAAATCATAACTGGATCAAATAATTTCTTTGGCAATCTAACGCCTTTAGTTGCTGAAACCAGAGCGCTGCTTGAGGGTCTCTTGATCTGCAAATCCAGAAACTGGGTTAATATCGATATTGAAACTGACTCTTTGACTCTTGTTAACATAATTAAAAATCTGAAAAATCCTTTTTACCTTAAACTCTCATTCCTATTTGTAGAGATCCTTTTCTCCCTTCTATGACCATTTCACAAAGTGGACATTGAAATATAAAGAGAAATTATCGTTCTCTCATTTCAATGCCCCCAATCCGCTTCTGGCTATTGTGTTGCTAAAAAACCTTGGATTGGGCTACATCTCTTTTTCTTGATAAATGTTGTTTCTCTGAAAACTGTTGGAAGTTTGTTTACTCTTGTAGATGAATTCCAGATGAAGAGCTTTTTGAAATGATGCTACTTTTGGAGTGGTTCTAATGTTTTGTAGAGCTTCTGAAGAGAGTTTGAAGTTGAAAATGGCTAGGGTTTTTGCTAGATTTGGGTTTGGAGCTTAACTTGTTGAATCGGTAGCTCTGTTGGATAGAATTTGATGAAAATTATCCAAAAATTTCAATCGAATTCGATCTTTGAGCATGTATTCGCCTTTGAGTATTGTTGAAGAAAGGAGTTGAAGCTCTCCTTTGTGTGAATAGACTAAATCAGCCATTCTCTGATTATTGTATTAGGTCTAAATTGGCTTATATGGCATTTTATGCCCCTGTGTTGTATTACAGTCTCAATTGACTCCTCAAACGTTTGTAATTTTCTTATTCAAGTAATAAAAGTCTTTTGCATAAAAAATGGTTGTCACAAAAAGTTTCCACTTTAATTTTTTTTATAATATCAATATCAATTAGGGGTTGGGTTGGCATATAATACAATTCATCAACCCAACAGAGACGATATAATTTCTTTGATATTCTTTATACATTTTCAATTTGATCAACTCTACTGTAATCAAATAGTGTTAAAATACCCGGATGGTTATATATCGGTTTAGATAATATTTTATAAACTTAAGAGAAATAACTATGAACAATGACAAATTCAGAGATTTCCTATCTCAAACTAACATCAATTTTATTTGTTCAACCCCAATCAACCATAACTCTGAAGACACTATAATATGGGAGCTCTATATAAATTTAAAGTTCAACACCAAAAAATCATCACTATAAATTTAATATATTTAACAAAATTTGGAATTTCATAACCCATAAAAAAATTCATTTTTATTATGGAAACTCATTTTCCATTACATCCTTATTGATTCAATCATACAGAAAAGGATTCTAGTAACAGTCTCTAAATGTTAATTATGTGATTCAGTTGAATCTTCTAATTATTTATTCATATCTTGTAAATTTGCTTTGCCTATTTGGAGTTATTTTGCAGATATTTTCAAAATTAATATAAGCAACTTTATAGCATAGCTTATATGACAAGGTCTTGGTTCTGGTAAGCTAACAAGCAGGTTCATGCAAGAACAATTATTCCTCCAATCATTTTTTGTGTTATCTGGAAGGCCAGAAATAACTCTAAACTTAAAGGGAGTGTGTTCAACATCAATCAGGCTATCGATTATATCAAATGCATTATTGTTAGCCTTGACATCTCAAACACTAATCAGAGCTAAGCATTGGAAGAATGATGACTATGTAGAAAATGGAATATCAGGTTATAATTATATTACTTCCAAGATCAAGCTCTCCTACATAAAATGGAATCCTTCTACTCAGGGAGGCTGAAGCTTAACACGAACGCATCATGTCTTCTTAATGGTGACTTAAGTGGTGATTCTAATTAGAGATAACTACATGGACATTGTCTTGGGTTCCGACAACCTCTAAGGTAACTTAACTAATGTTCTGGCTGAATCTCGAGCTCTGCTTGATGGTTTTCTCATCTACAAAAAAGGGTTGGTAAAATTTGATGTGAAACTGATTTTCTAATCTTAGCAAACCTTCTATCTTATGGTCACTAACCATGGCCTATCAAATCAATTTTATCTTGTTGCAGAAACCTTTTGTAACAAACTATGTAGATATCTCGCATTTTCAGGGACCAAAACAAAATAGTGAATTGGCTTGCTAAATGGACCTTGAAATGTAAAATGAAAATAGAATTTGTAATAACGATTAAAATTACATTGTTCTCTATCTAAGTTGATAGCTCTCGTCTTCATTGGTGATTAGTTGTTTAGAATAGATTGTTTGGGTAGTCTGATTTCAATCTTGTTGTTCATGCATCTTGATAATTTTACCTAGATAATTTTCTTATGCTTCTCATTTCTCTTTCTTGTAATCGGTTTTGGAAATAACTTGAAGCAGGAAGCTATTGCTTGAAAATTGCTTAAAATATCAGGAATTCTTAAAGTAATGACCTTCTTTAAGAATTTTCTTTAATCTTTTGGTCTTTGGTAACTCTTTCTCGAAAGGATGTTTTGGTCCTCGTCTCTGAATTACCTCTCTGCTTTATAAAAATGTTTGGCTTTCCCTCTTCTTTAAAGGCCTCAACCGTGGGATTCTTAGTATCATAAATGAGTTGCTTTTCATGGAAAATTTGTTGGATCAAATTTTCTTTATATTTTTTAAGCTGAATCACCTTGAAGATGTTGCTACTTCCTCATGGTTATCTAAAGAGGATTCATAGCCATTCTCGTGTTAATTTTTTGGCTGTTTTTTAGATAATCAAGAGTCACCTCTTATCTAACATCATTAAAGCTTCTTTGACCATGAATGTCGATTTAAATCTAGCTTCTGAGTTAGATTCATTTTGGCGGTGATTTTAAATTTGATTAAAATTTATGAGCGCCTTGTATTAGCTTTCGAGTATAGAAATGTGGAAGCTCTCTTACCCTTTTTGGGCTTACATCTTGTTAAGATTTATATCAATAAATTAGGCCTTTTGCGAAAAATAGAAAGAATAAAATGCTCTTTAAAAAAGAGAGAAACAATTGGGAAATTGGATGCAGGAAACTGCTCTTTCAAGAATTAACGTTCATAAAAAATCAAAGAAAATTGAATGTAGGAAAACACTATTTCAAGAATTAGGAAAGTGGGTCAAAATCTCTAGTTTTAACACGCTCTTTCTTTTAGTCTTACTCTAAAGATTATTATGACTTTTTTCGTACTCCTCTTCTCTACCGCCAGTTCATACCCTCTATCTGCTCAACAACACTCCATCGAGACAACCATCTTCACCGAGCCAGACATTAACTCGAAAGATGTCAATTACAAGAAACAAGAAACAAAAAATGGAAAATAAGTTTTAAGAATCCTTTGATAAGCTCAAATCTTGAAGTAAAGAAATATTTAAAAGAATGTGGTGCTAAAGACCAATTTCCTCCTCCACCACAAAAGAAAACAAACCAAAAAAAATTAACAATCTACGCAAAGTCTATGAGTTTTTGATAACCCGGTTTTTAAACAAGACATCATCAGATTCAAGTAAATCCATTGAGTCAAGGTCAATCAGCCAAAGAAATATTATTTAAGGACTGTTTCAAAGGCTAAAAGCTAAAGATTCACACACTCGGGAGTTCAAATCCAGAGCAAAGAGGGCTGCAAAGCCATCATGTTCGTGGAATCAGATAAGTCCCATCTGTTATCTCTTACTAATTTTACAATAGTTTCTAAAGTTTCTTATAACAAACCTAGTATAGGAAAAGTTTATAAATTTCTAGAGAACTTTAAATTACCGGACTGCATAATATTTCACAATGGGACTACATACATTTGTTTCCTTGAATTTGAACTAATAGAAGATGCAATTAAAATATGAAAAAAATGTATGGTCAATCGACCAACATTGCTTAAGGTTTCTAAAATGGTACCCGTGATTCAACCTTAGGGTTGAATCCCCTATTACCCCAATTTGGGTTTCTTTCAACAATCTCCCATAGTACCTTTGTAACCATGAGACTATTGTTCAAATATCTAAAACATTTGGTTGTCCCCTATCAATATTATCTCTCAAACATTGCCTCAAAACATTTGGTTCCTATTTGGTATACAGGAGAGGTTTTGGCAGCATATTCACTATAATGAAAACCCCGCCTATTGTAATAAATGTAAACATTTAGGTCATCAATTGGGTGATCACAAAAAAATATCAAATAAACAACACTAATGGGTTAATCCTACAACAAATGCAATCTGGATTCCAAAACAAAACATTATTATGATATTTGTCGTTGTTCAGCCTTCTCATGAAGAGACTTTTAATAATAAAACTAATCTTTACCTTGAAAACTTTAAACCTCGGGAAAGAATAAAATTAGAGATTGTTAGTGATGCTAACATCTCTGATTCTCTTGAAACTCTTGACATAAGTAACATAAATAAAGGAAAATATGAAAATTCTGAAACAACAATCAATAAAGGAGAAATAATAGAAGTCGTCCATACTTTACAAGTTGGTAAAATATTCAATGCATTAAATATCTAATAATCCTTCAATTTTAATTACTGATCTCCCAAAAGAGATATCCATAGATAAGTCCAAAAATACTAAGACGAAGTTGAATCCTTCCAGAAATGGTTGAACTAGCCACTCAACTGGAATACAAGAGGGTGTGTCAACAAGGATACCTTGAGAAAGATAAAATATATTATCAAAGATGATAGAATTGATTTCCTAGCTCTACAATTGCCTATGATAAACTCTATTAGATTGCCTCAAGCTGTTAAATTTGTAAAAAAATTATCTGATTGTGCAAATTCAAACAATGAAATCTGGCTAGTCTGGGAGAAAGACTTCCAGATTACAACCGTGGTTGATAATGATCGATTTTTGCATCTCTTTATTAGTCATCCCTTAATTAACAGAAAATTCTTAGTATTTATCATTTATGCAAGAACCTTAAGAGCTGAATTATATAGTAAGCTTAAAGAAATATCTAGCATTAACCAGTAATGATTAGTTTTATGTGATTTAACTTTCATTGCATCAAATGATGAACATTTATCATGTTCATTTTTGTGCCACAATAATATTGAAGACTTTAATGATACCATATTTGAAAGAAAGTTGGAATATGTTGTCTTTTTAGGCTCAAAATATACTTGGACCAATAATAGAGTTTGGAAAAAATTAGAAATAGTATTATACAATGCTCATTGGCGTAGTTATTTTGATGTCAAAATGGTGAAGCATTTGGTCATAACTAGCTCGGATCAGTCACCATTGTGTTTTATCCATCTCATACAACTTTAATAAACCAAAGCCTAGTTTCAAGTTCTTCATATGTGGATCCTCCATCGAGAATTCTTTAAAACTGTGGAGGAGAATTGGTCCATCAGCATTACTTATCCTCCTCTACAAATTTTCTGGTTTAAAATCAAAAGATTAAAACAAAGATTAAATTAGTGGAATTGTGATTCATTTGGTAATATATTTGATAGTCTTGCTAGCGATGAAGAGGATGTAAAATTCCTTGAAATCCGCTTCGAAAACTCTAAAACAAATGAAGACAGAATTAATCTCTCAAAGGAAACATTAAATCACTTAAACCTGTTAGTATTCTGTGAACATAAAAGATTCTTCATCTTGGACTAAAAATGCTGATAGAAACATTTAATTGTTTCAAAAATTTATAAAAAGAAGAATTAAAAATAGGATTCATGGAATATGGATAAAGACTTTGATATGCCTTAGATTAATTTTTTACTTAAAACTTTGGATATTTTTTATTTCAACAACAAGTTTATTAATATTATTAAAAAAAAGTCTAATAAATACTCAATTTTATGTTATTGTAAAATGGTTCTCTCCATTGCCTTTGTAGATCTTCCAATGGTGTGAGGAAGGGTCCCCTTTGTCACCCAGCCTCTTCATCATTGTTGAAGAGTATTTCATTAGAGGTCTAAGGAATCTCTTCAATTAAAATGAGTATATGTATTATCTATCTAGAACCAACATTCCAACTCCCTGCTTAGGATACGTTGATGATATAATAATATTTTCAAATGGATCTTTAAACAACATTAAAATTGTTTTGGAACGTTCTCTCTCATTATCAAAAGATGTATGACCAGATCATAAATAAAAGATAAATCCAAATTCATAACTTTTAAGAACATAAATAGTGTTGCTCTCAACTCAATAAAAACATGGTTGGTTTCAATAATTCAAACCTCCATATCTATTATTTAGGAATCAATATTCATCTTAGTAAAGAAACGTGTTACTTTGATGATATTATCAATAAAATTAGAAAGAAGACTAGTGAATGGGACTGCATGAATCTTTCCTTTGGTGGTAGAATGATATTAATACAATTTATATTAATGACATGCCCTCTTATTATATTCAAACTTACTGTCTCCCTAAATCAATAATTGAGAGAATTCATAAACTCTTAAACAAATTTATGCGGGGTTTGAAAGATGATAAAACTGTTATAATCTAGTCCAAATGGACTAATCTCTGTAATATATATGATGAATCTGTTCTAAATTTCAGTAATCTTAATGATATCAAAAAAAAAATTCTTGTAAAGTTTGCTTTACTTTTTAGACAAGAAACCTTAATGGTATAAAGTTATGCATTCTATTTATTCTCCTAAACCCCGTCATTTACAAAGCAATAGAAAGCCTAAAGAATCTAAAATCTTGAAAATTATTAATTTCTGTTAGACAAATTTGTGAGCCTTTTGATTTTTTGAAAAATTGGTAACGGTATGACTGACTTTTGGCTTCAGAGATAATGTCATACCAGTAAAAAAATTAATTCATTTAGGGAAAAAAATTATTTAAACATAACAAACTTAAAGAAAATATCACTCAAAATGATATTACCAGTATAACTAAGTTTACTCTTAATGGTGATAAACCAGATACTATTAAATGAAATATTTCTCAATATGGAAATTTTAACTTCAAATATATTTTTGAAAAAATAATATTAGAAGAACCTTCTTTCATAATCAATAAAAAGATTTCGAATTTTGTTACTCTACAGAAGTGCTCATTCACTCTTTGGAGAATCTTTAAAGGCTTAATATATGTTAAATCTATTCTTCAAAATAAATTTTTTGCTCTTGTCTCAAATGTTAGTTCTGTAGTAAGACAAACAATATTGATCATCTATTTTCAATTTTTCAAACAACCTTTGAAGTTCGAAAATATTTCTTTAGTTTATTTGGATTTTTTATTGAAAACCATATGACTATGCCTCATATAATTAGTATATGGTTCACATAAACTAACAAAAAAACTCAAATTAGAACTATTATTCCTGCAATAATATGTTGGAGTATCTCAAATGCCAGGAATAAATCTAAATTTAATAATATCATTGAGATTAAGGGGATCTAATCCTGTAGAATATGCTCTTGAGATTCACCAGTGCTTTCAAAAGCTTGGCCTTGGTTAATTTTATGAGCAAACCTTCAAGGCAAAACATCCTCCAGGTGTATCTTTGAAGTTCAATCTAATATCTAAGGAATAAAAAGAGAATATCAAAGAGAAATTAGAATACAATAAGATCCATGCTCTAATGTATTATGTGGGTCTGGGCTCATTGGTCGATGTTGCTGCTAACACCAACTCCCCGCTATCCAAATCACTTATCTGAAAAGCTAGAAAAATATTCCAATTGCCCGAGTTAATCACAAAGTTACCAAATCTGAGTACTTACTTAGAGCTTAGGATTTTAATTTGACCAATAACAGTTGAAACATTTCTCAATAGTTTGAAATGTTCTGATTCGTGACCTGTATGCTAGAAATATTAAATTACATCCCGAAGCGACAAAATTTTTATAGAAAACGTCTCATTAAAACATTGGCTATGTATTCACCTAATTAGAATCTTCATGCGCCACCATGGTAGGAGAAAGTATGACACTAATACCTTTAAAATTTACAAACAACTTAGTTCAAAATAAACTGTACATAATAATACAAGTTTACGTAACGTATAACCTGAGGTGTTCAATATTCCACAGGTGGCTGAAGGTTCCTCTCTTATTCATATACCAGATAATAAGTGTATGCCGTAAATTTTTAGTCACAGTGTAAGAATGTTTCCTATCGGTCCAAGATTTTCAAGCCTCCGTTATTTAGTGTGCAAGAACACGTTTCTCAAGACCTAACTTCAAACTTTCGAGGCGTATATACTCATCATAAGGGTTTTCTAATGTTGGATTCTTAGGGGATAATTTGTTATTTTCTGTTGGATTAGATTTTTCCTAGCCATTCTTTCTTCTTTACTTACTTCATGAGAGTAATTAAACATACTAACGTATAGTATAGGTGTTTTTTTAGCACCACGACATTCATATCATACACTAGAACGAAAAGTGTATTACATGTAGCGGTCCGAAGAGTTCTCCTGTGAGCCTATAACACTTTCAAAAATAGATTGGCAACTTTCCAGCAACCTTTGTAAATTTTATTTTTAAGTCTACCCTTGTGGCCTCCATCTGGTCGTTCGCCTAAGGGTGAAAATTGTACAGAAATGTCTATATATTCCTTTGGTTTTGCAGAAAGTGTCTCAGTCGGGATTGTGGAACCAAAGACTATTATATGTGGTAATCGATCATATTCGTGGAAGTTATCATTGATAGGATCAGATATCTTTGGAGGTATATTGTGGTAATTCAGATTTTACTTAAAAGGGTAATTCAGACCTAAGAATCAAACATTGATGACTAAGCAGTCACCTAAGTCAACCCATGATGCAACTGTATGTCTAGCATCTTAAAGTATGGGCTTAGGGGCTCGTAACATGGACCCGAATAAGAGAATACGAATCGAAAGGCCCATGGATATAAAAAAAGAGTATAAATATCCCAACCAACTTCATTAAGACGGTTGGACCTTTTCCAAAACAGTAAATATAAGAAAACACCTCATTTCTCTTAATACAAATAACCTAAAGATTTCTCTCTTATACTCTGGTGATATATTTTAACATCACGAATCTTAAAGAGCGAATTTACCTTCATTGACTTTAAAAAATAGTCCACAACAACGATGATATGCTTGTGGTCTCCTCCAAACGATGGGTAGTGGTCTGATCCTGCCAACACCCAATTTATCAAAAGGTAAAGCTTCAGAGATTGACACGAGCAGTTCAAGTGGACAATGAATTTCATTGGAAAATTATGGGAATGGTCATAGTGGAGTTCCTCCAAGACCCTTCTGGTTAACATTTCAGAACAGGAGTGCGCTAAACCATACCTACAAAAGAGTTCCCCCAAAATAGTGAATGACTCGCGTTCTAAGAGTCATAGCAAAATTCAGATGAAATATTTCTTATATAGTGTTTCGGTTAATGCTAGGAATCGTTTCACTCTAAAGCTTATCCTTCAAGTTGTCTTTTTGTCCTTAGAGAAGATACCGTATTCTAGAAAATTCAGGATTTTAGTCATCGAGTCCCAAACTTGAGTATCATTCATGCAATTCCAGTGTTTCCTCGTAACTTGGCTCATATTCTTTATCAATCGAAAGGTTTTCCTATAGCGTGACCCACGGTTTGGTTTCAGAGCAAGCTATCGAAGTAAAAAATCATCCTAAACATATTTTGGCATAAGTACTTGTTCGTAACTGATACTTTTGAAGAGTTGCACTTGAGTTTTCAACACTTTAAGATATTTGATCAGATGGTACTTGCGCACCTCAGCCTGTTCCAGAGCATGATTTAACAAAAATTGGGAGTCATTCACCAAACGTACTCTCTCCCCCTATAAACATGGGGCAAATGAAGCTTGAAAATTATTACTTTGTACATAGCTTTATTATTTAGTGCCTGAAAACTGAAATGGATGACATTATTTATTGCCTCTCTAAAAAGAGCTATGAGGCTGATATCAACCCTACAACTTAAAATATTTGACCCTTAATACGTTTCTTGACATTATTAATGGAACCATTCATTAAAATAATAATATCATTTGAAAATGCAAGACATTCTGTATTTATATTGTATCACTTGATCCATCGTTTTTGCGGAAGAGGAGTTGAGACATCAACAACGAGCCAAACTTTACAATAGTCAAAGCTTGCTCGGTTTTTGTTTGGTACACAAATATTTAAAGGCAATCCAGCTGCCTTAGCAATTTAAGTAAGTGATTTGGATTATAAAGATACTCAGGAAGTTTAGGGAATGTAACCCAGATTGGAGGTTGGGGACACTCCAATCTTGGATTGAATTTAGGAATCCACTTTAATAACGTAAAATTAATTTGTCATATACTATACATATTTTTTTCTATGTTATTTTTAGGTATTCTAAATTTTATAATTCGATTAGCAAATGTTTGTAATGTCTGTAGTCCCAAACCGCTAAGTTATATGAACCAGGAAATCTAAGGTAGTCTAGAAAATATTTTAGTTTATCAAATTTTGGGCGTCCAAACAAAAATTTAGCAATTATGGTATATTTAAATACAGAGATTAAAGACGACTTATCGTATCTCGAAAAACTACATCTGTATGATTTCTCCTGTTTTCGTAGAGGATTGTTCCATCGATGAAATCCTTCTTCTTGAATCCCGCAGCTTCTGCGTACGATCTTACCATATTATTTTTTGGTCCAGATTGATTTTGATAAAGATGTGTGAACAAAATTTCAAAGACTCATTTGTCCTTACTTCATGTATTTAATTTACTCATTTATGATTGATTATCTTCTTTGTGGATGGAAGTGGTGGTAAAATAATTTATGAGCTTCGGTTTCGTGAACGAGTGGTTCTTTAATTTGACTCTCGGTTGATTTTTTTTTATATCTGGTCATGTTTTGATACGATTTTGGGTTGGTTTTTTATATGTTGTGACAAGATTCAACCTCGAGATGAGGTTGTGTTTATTTTTCTACCATTGTTTTGGTTTGATTACAAATTTAGAGAGGTTTAGAGCTTAACAATTTTAGAATCGAGGAGAGGGAAAATAGGTGAATCTTAGAATGTGTAAGAGATCTTTTGTAAATTTTATAATTTATTCGATTTTTTTTTCGTCTCTATTTATATTTTATAGTTTTATTAAATATATTGTTTATTTTATTTAAGTACATTTTCCATAATTAAATTATCTTTTTTAAACGATATTTAATTTTTTTAGATACGAATTAATTTAATAATTAAATTATACGTTATCTACCATAAATTAAAAATAATAATATGTTTTTAATAATCAAATCATACATTTTTTAAATCTTTTTTTAATTTTTTTATATTTTTAATCATCAAATTATACATTTTTAATATTTTTAATATCTTTATATGTTTTCAATACCTTTTCATAATTGGATCAACGTTTCCAAACTGAATTTAGGGTGAAAGTTGCTTTCTTGAACTCCAAGAAAGCTCCTTAATTCCTTTTTCTTGCAATTTCCTCATTAGCTTTCTATCTCAATCCATTCTCTATGTTTCTCCAGAAGAAGTAGCTGTTTTGGATCCATCCCTGTGAGATTATAGATGAAGTCCTATCTCTGCAAGACATAGTCCAATCTCTGTCTAAACAAACCACTCTTGTCAATCTAGTAAATCTCGATAAAATACAAAAGTTGTTGGCGCCAATAAACTCACCAGACTAACATACGCTCAATCTCTCATGGCCAAGAAATAAAGTCTTTGTTCTTCTTTGATTCTGTTAGTATCTATGAAAAGGTTGATCACATATCGATCCAATAAGTGCAGGATCAACTGAAAATATTAACGAAATTCACAATCATATGGAAATTTCAGGGTCTCCATAAAAGAAACTTACTAATTCAATTCCTCTAATCTCTTAAATTTGAATTCGATTATAGATACTCGATATGAGATTCAAGGAATATTTTACTCGAATTTGATTCTAAATCAGATTTTTGTAAGATCTGGTCCAGATCTGTTTGGACTATTGGCAGTACAATGATGCATCTTCTGAAATGGACTGAGCATTTCTCCACCAATCAAGAAAGTTCCATAACTCCGGTTTGGATTAAGATAGAAAAGTTACCTGAATATCTATACAACGAAAGTATCATCAAAGCTATTCCATCTGCTATTAGAGAACCACTGCTTATTACGGTTGCTGATAACAACAGAGCATTTTACAATTCCTGCGCTGCCTGGGTGGAACTGGAAATACCAAAAAACTTCTAAATGACATATGGATAAGATTTGGTTCAAATCAATGATGTTGGGTAAAGGTCAGCTACATAAATATTTCCCAAGACTGTAAAAACTGTGTTCACATGGGTCATAACATTCAACATTGTAAGAAAATTATAGCAAATCCTATCCTATCACTGGAAACCATCAAAAGATCAGTTTAGATGAAGATACAGGAAGCAGGACAACATAAAATCTTCATAAAGATCAGATCAACAATAAAATGAAATCAGTCATTATTAATCCTAATGACATAAATAACTATATGGATACAAACCAACATAATAGATATTCTACTGGAAAAGGCATACAAAAGGCCAATATTGCCAAAAAAAAAATGATCAATTTAATCGTTATAATGGTGGATTCAAAACTCTTGAAGAAGGGAAAATAATTGAAGCTATTCATGTTTTTTTTATTATGGATACAATATGGCGACTACTTTAGACTATGCGAATGTCATTTTGGGTAACTCTTTTCCAAAGCCTCGTAATATTGAAGTATACAAGCTTCACCAGATGGGAGCAAGGTGAGTGATGAAACCAATAAAGCCTCTCTAGAATTTAACAGAAGATGATATAAGTTTCAAAGAGATTTTTGACAAGAAGATAAAAGAAGCAAAAGGAAAGTAAAAAAACAAGATCATTAAGACCTTTCAATTCACGGGAATAAGTAAAACTAAAACCTCTTCTATTAGTAATGATTAAACTGCTAAATTGGAATATAAGAGGGATAAGAAACAAATTCAGAAGACTCAAGCATATAATTAATAAATATCATATAAAGCTCGTTGCTATTCAGGAACCTGTAATTGGTAGTGAAAACATTGCTAAAAAATTGGTTTTAAGCATTAAAAAACTAATATTTCAAATAAAATTTGGTTGTTCTTGCATGAGGACTTTACTATCAAGACATTAATAGATCATCATCAATGCTTGTATTCTGAAATTAGATATTCTTTTATAAACTACTGTTTCTAATTACTGTTATTTATGCTAAGTGCTAGAGAATCAATAGAATTGATCTCTGGAACACTCTTAGATCTTTCTCTTCAACATCATTAGAATGGATGATTATGGGAGACTTTAATTTTTTTGCCTTCATGGATGAGCAATTAGGTTGTACTTATTTTTGTCAAAATAGCATTAATGATTTTATGAGATGATTGTGGATTGTCAAATTGAAGATGTAGGTTTTTCTGGTTTGAAGTTTACTTGGTCTAATAAAACTAAGTGGAAGCGTCTGAAGAGGGTGTAATTAATACCAAATGGTCTGCTTTTTTGGTGAAACTAAATTATTACATATGGCAAGAACTTGTTCTGATCATATGTCACTATGTATTACTATCTTTAAAGACTACCTTAACAAAAAAAAGCTTCAAATTGCTTAATATGGGGACTTTAAATAAAGAGTTTCTAAGTTTTGCTGAAAGTAACTAGAATATGGACCTTGATGGGAACCTTTTTTTTTTAAGTTTTAGCACAAATTAAAAAGACTTAAAGAAGGTTTTAAGAATTAGAGTAAAACATAATTTGGTAACATTTTTAAGAAGGTGCAAGCTTTTGTAGAGGAAATCCAAATGCTGAAAATTAAGCATCAAGAGCATATCAATATATCTTCAAGGACTAACTTATCTAAGGCTAATGTATTAATTCTTTAAGCTCTCAAAATGGAAAAATCATTATGGTTTCAAAAATGTTATGCTAATAGGATAAAGGAATGCGACAGAAATACCAAGATGTTCCATAAATATGTTAATAAAAAAAGATTGAAGAAGTATTAATAGTATCAAAGATGAGAATAACTGGATTACTAACAGTCCTTCCATTGGTTTGTCTTCTATTTCCTACTTTAAGGATACTTTGACTGATTATCCATAAAACAGTAAGCATGATGAGCATTCCAAAAATGAATGACTGTATTTTCAGCAACATTTCCTCTCTTATTACTGATGAAGACAACGTTTTGCTGATTTTGCCTCCAAATGAAGACACAATTTTGGGAATAATTAACACCATGAATCCTTCCAGTGTTGCAGACTTCTCAACATGTTTCAAGACACGTGATCAATAAAGAAAAAACTAAAGTTATCACAACTTCAAGAATGAACTCTTTGAGGATCAATGCCATCACCAACAATACTGGATTCAGTTCTTGTACTCTTCCAATAGAATACCTTGGAATAACAATAAACACCGATAATATAACGAGTAATATCAACAATCTGATATGTAAAATTAAGAACAAGTTCAAGGAATGGGAATTTATTCATCTTTCGTATAGAGGGAGGTTAACACGTATTTCTTCTGTTCTTATGAGTACTCTTTTATACTGGACGCAAAGTAGCTTCAATCCTAAAGGTGTTTTAAATAAGATTGCTTTTTTTAACAAATTCTTTTGGGGATCTTCCAATGCTGACTAGAAAATTCATTGGTGTTATTAGCATCCTGTTTGTAAGCCTTTCAAGAAAAGAGGTCGTAATATCAGGAAGCTTTCTGATATTCAAGACTCATTCTCTTATAAGTTGTGGATTAATTTTAGAGACAATAGGACCACTTGGGCTAAACTTATGAAAAATATATATTGCAAAGGTCTTCATCCATTGCAGATTTCTTATTCTAAAGCTGGCTCTATGGTGTGGAAAAGGTTGGCCAAAATCAAGTACTATGCAGAACCTAACATTAGTTGGAAATTAGGCTCTGGTAAGATGTACTTCTGGTTGGACAATTGGTCTAATCATTCGTCTTTCATAATCATTGATGATAATATGGATAATAGATGGTTTAAGACTGAAATGGTTAGAGCTTGTTCTATTAAAACTAACATGGATGATATCATGAGTTGGAATCATTCTAAAAGTGGTAAATTTACCTATAAAGAAACTTGCAATTAAATAAAATGTCATCATAACAAGTCTAGCATATAGTGTAAAATATGGAATTTCCTCACTCTTAAGAAATACTCGTTCTTACATTGAAAATTATTACATAACTATATCAAGAGGAGAGTGTTATGAGTCGTGCTACCTCTATGCACACATCAAGCTTTTGTTTCTGTAATGATTTCGTCATCATATCTGATGCATTGTCATCGCTGTGGATTTTCTCAATACTCAGCTGATTTAACTCTAAGGTTTCACGAATCCAATGGTATCAAATATCATTATGTTTCGATCTCAAATGCAAGCTTGGAATTTTTCTGAGATAAACGGCGCTTTCATTATCGCAGTGAAGAGTACAGTTTTCTTGATTGAGTCCCAACTCTATAAGAAACTTCTTCAACCATAAAAGTTATTTATTAGCTTCAATAATATAAATATATTAAGCCTTGGTAGTGGATAATGCAACGCACTTTTGTAGTCTTAATTGTCACAAAATTGCTCCCATTGAAAACGTAATTACATATCCCAAAATAGATTTTCTACTATCCACATCACCAGCCATATCTGAATTTGTATAGCCTTCAAAAATAGGTTTACCGTGACCAGAACATAAACATAATTGAGATGTTCCTCGAAGATACCTGAATATCAATTTTACAATTTCCCAATTCTCTTTTCTAGAATTAGATAAAAATCGACTAACTATTCCGGCGGCATGAGCAATATCAGGTCTTGTAAAAACCAAGACATACATCAAACTACCAATAGCTGAAGAGTAATGTATTTTATTCATTTTGTTTGATGCCACTCTCTTTTGTAGGTGAATAAAGTTTAAAGTTCCATGCAAGTGGAAAAGTGACACGTTTTGCTTGACTCATACTGAATCATTCTAAAACCTTCTTAATATATGTTTATTGCGACAACCATAATTTGTTGTTCACCCTATCTCGAGTGATCTTTATTCCAATATTTTTTTTTCATGACCTAAATTATTCATTGCGAAGGATTTGTTGAGTTCCATCTTCAACTTTTCTATCTTTTTAATATCACGACCAACAATAAGCATATTATCCACGTAGAGCATAAGGATGATAAAATTATTTTTAGAAAATGTGTTGATGATGACACAATGGTCAGATGAAGTCTTATTGTACCCGTGTTCCACCATGAATGAATCAAAACTTTTATACCAATGTCTCGGGGCTTGTTTGAGACCGTACAAACTCTTCTTTACTTTCCACACCAAATGCTCTTTATCTTTAGTCTCAAACCCTTTAGGTTGCATTATGTAAATTTCGTCTTCCAAATCATTATGGAGAAAATCAGTTTTCACATCAAGTTGTTCAGCTTCCAAATTCAAGCTAGCAGCTATATCAAGAACAACATGAATGGATGACCTTTTTACTATAGGTGAAAATATTTCTTCAAAATCAATACATTTTCTATGGCCAAATCTTTTGACAACCAACAAGGCCTTGTATCTTAATTGTGGATTTACTTTTACAGGTTTTAGCTCAAATATCCATTTATTTTTGAGTTCATTCTTCCCTTTTGGTAACTCTACCAAATCATATGTGTTGTTCTCATGCAAGTACTTCAGATCTTCTTGCGCGGTCTTCCACCACTCTCTCTATTGAATGTGTAACACAACTTCTTTAAGAAAATTCAGGTTCTCCCCCGCCAGTTAGTAACACATACTCATTTGTTGGGTATCTAGTCGAAGGTCAATGAGCTCTAATGGATATTCTCAAATAGGATTCTTCAGTATAATTTCCTTCAACTTCAACTGTTGTTTCTTTATGATCAGGAGCCTCCCCATGACCCTCATACTCAACTGGAAATTGTGTATATGGAACTAAGTCAATTTTGGTATTGACATCTAATTTTGTGTGCTCAATGTTCTCTATATATCGAAGAGTTTGGTCTTTAAAAAATATAACGTATCTGCTTCAAATGAAGTTTCCACTTCTTGGATTCCAAAGTCTATAAGCAAATTCATCATGTCCGTAACCAAGAAATATGCATTCTTTGGTTTTCTCATCGAGCTTGGATCTTTCATCTTGAGGGACATGTACGAACCCCTTACAACACCTTCAAGTGTTTGTAGCTAATGTCTTTACCGATCCATATCATTTCAGGAATCGTACCATCTAAAAGAACTAAAGGAGATAAGTTGATAAGATCTACCATCTTTATCAATGCTTATCCCCAAAAGGACTTGGACAATCTTGAATGGGAGACCATGCATACAATCTTGTAACAAATAGTTTGATTCATTCTTTCTGCAACACCATTATATTGTGGGGTCTTGGGTACTGATCTCTCAAGCTTGATATAGTGAACTCTACAATATTATACAAATGGTCCAATATATTCACCACCATTATAGCAACGAATGCATTTAAAAAGTTTTCCAGTTTTCCTTTCTACATTTGCATGGAACTTCTTGAATACTTCTAACAGATGATATTTGGTCTTCAAAGGATAAACCCACACCTTTCTGGAATGATTATCAATGAATGTGACAAAGTATAACGATCCGCCAATACTTCTGTCACCCATAGAACATACATGTGTATGTATTAGATTAAAAATATTATTCTTTGTGTGTGGTTGTCTTGCTCGAAATACGACTCTGTGTTGTTTTCCTGCTAAACAATGAGTGCATTATTTTAAAGGAATATTTAGAAGATTAGGTAGAATATTTTATTTCGTGAGAATTTGAAGTCCCTTCTCACTCATATGACCAACTCTGGTGTGCCACAAATTCGCCGAGTTTTCATGCTTGATCGTATTGGCTTCTACTTCACTTGATTTTTTTGTTTGCATATAATATAAACGATCAATCTTCTTACCTCTGGCCACATCCAGATTTTATTTCTTAAGCTTCTAAACTCCATTTCCAAATATGTTTTTGTATCCTATGTCATCAAGCTGACCAGTAGAGATCAAATTGATACAGATATCTGGAACATGTCTAATATCTTTTAATAACAGCTTACAAATGTTGCTAGTTTCCAGTGTTCCATCGCCTCGACCAACAATTTCACATTTTGCTTCATTTCCCATATTCACAAAACTGAACTCGCTGGATATGACGGTTGCATTTCCTCTATTGTCTTCATTATTTTCTTTAACGTCATTTTCTCTCAGCTTCCAATAATCCTTCTTAAAATTTCTAGGTTTATGATAGTCATCGCAAGTGAAGTCGACTCTTGACTTTGATCAACCTCTAATTTTTTTTTCTCATGTCTCTGGAGAAATGTTTGCTTCTAGGTCTTCCTCTCTCAATAAATAGTGTTTGTCTTTTAGGGTGACTGAGAAAGATTTTCTCCGCTCTTTTTTTGTCTTCTATGTTGATACTTTATTTTACCATGCTTAACATTATTTTTCCTCGTGGTGCTAATTTCTAAGAGCTACCACAAGTATCTTCCATCTATCTAGTAAAGAACTTAACAAAATTATTGCTTGAATTTCTTCAGCTAGGGCCACTTCCATGTTCGTCAAATTGTCGAGAATCTTATCAAATTTTTCCAAGTGGTTAGATACACTTTGCCCATCATAAAGTTTCAGGTTCACAAGTCTCTTTATGATGAAAACATTATTCTGGTAATTATTTGGCTCATACATTTATTTTAAATGTTTCGATAATTTGAAAGCCTCTGTTTCTTTTGTAGTGTTGCAAATCTCCCTTATTTCAATCCACTTTGAATTACACTAACAACTTTACGATTGAGTTTCTTCCAGTCTGCTTCACTTGTTGCACCTTGTTTGATTCTTTTTAATTCAATAGGATCAAACAAGTCATTACAGTACAACAAATCTTCCATCGTGGTTTTCCAAATGGAATAGTTTGTTTTCGTGAGTATGATCATAGAACTGCCACCAATGTTTGTACGTTCATCTATTTTTGTACGAAGAAGAAGAATATGGAACTACAACCCGTGCTCTGATACCAGCTGTTGGGAAAAAGAATCCTATGAATATAGAAATGAAATCAAACAAGAGAAAAGAATTTAACGTGGTTTGGCTAATTTGCCTATGTCCAAAGGAGAAAAAAAAGTATCGGTATAACTAATAAATATTACAAAATTTAGAGTCTCACTCCATACACTTACGAGTTATACACTCACTCTCCTCACTCCCAAATATTATACCTAAGATGGAATAATAATCTCCCATATCACTCATACAAGTTCTCTCACACAAAGCTCACAACTTTCTCTAAAACACTACCCGTATTTCTCTCTCACTCAAAGTGTTTCTCTCTAATATTTCTTTCTTAAAGTGTTGTTCTCCAAGAACAACATAAAGTCCTATTTATAGAAAAGTAAGGCTTACATAATAAGCCACTTAAGCTTTCAAAGGAGGCTAATTTGTAACTTGTAAGAAACACAATAACATTAAATGAAAGGTTAATGCTTCCAAGTTACCTTTTTATCGTGAGGGGAGGTTTTTGGCCGACACGGGTTCTTAACGTAGGGTGTCAACGCAACTAATGTAGAGATGTTTCTAAGGTTGGATTGGCTAGAGTAAAAAGCAATCTACTAAGGTATTACTTGATATACTTTGAATTTGGATATTTTACATCAACTAAAAAGAGCATTGAAGGAAACCAACAAATTTTTCCAAACACTCAAAAAGAAAAATAATCAAGATTTACTATTATAATAGTCATTCCTCGATTATTTCACAATAACTAGAGAGATACAGATTAAGGTGGATTTCACCTACTCAACTGAAACCCCGCATCAACAACATACCTCAAAGCTCATGCCCTAGTAGACACCATGACTGACACCACGTGGCCGATGCCTACTGGTGAATGCCCTCCAGGATGCTGCCTCCTAGTCGCTGCCTTGCTAGACGATGCCTCATGGTCGATACCTACCCTTCGTCAGAAGTTACAACACTTATGGGAATCAATTACAAAGTCATAAATTCTCATGAGAGTTACCTTTTATTATCCATAAACACTTATGGTCTTATAAGATTAAGTGAGCAATCATTAGAAATACAATAAATGTAATTAGTTATATTCTTTCTGATATAAGGGAGAATAAGTCATCACATAAGATATATAATTATCAATGAAGAAACAATAGATTAATAGTCTACTTTCTAATGTCGTTTGATATATTTATACTTCTTTTTCTCTTTTAAAATCCATGAGTCCATAAAACAACATTTGTACCACTTTCATAGTTTTTACACTTATCATAATATACGACCATTTTTTATGTTACCGATCTTCGTTGAACCTGTGTTACAATCCAAAAACCCAAAATATTGTTAGTCTCTTAAGAAGTTGGTGGCCTCGCAGGTGAAATCAAAACACTACCATTATGACACACTTTTTGAATTACTAGAGTTTATTATACTTAGATTTATTATTTTCAATAATATTTATAATGTTTTATTTATCATTTTTATTATATATTTTGTTTTTGTCATTGTATATGTTATATTTGAGCCGTACAATAACTTGAGATGTTATTTCGAATAAAAAAATTCGTGTATATGACAGTTCGATTTAGATGATGGGTTACGTCAAAGGTTATACGACACTTTGGAATGATCAAGGATGTACTGTAACTACTTTTACAACTTAGAGAATCCTTGACGAATGGAAATTACCATACCATATACAGTTGGTGGCAATCCACTTGAATGGATTAATATACGCATTTGTTGAAATAAAACATATGAAAGATAGCCTTGCATCTCTTCTCATTCCACGACAGTATCCATACTTGAGTATGGATGATGTGTGAGTACCATAAGGATGTTGGTGATGGTAAATTGGTTGAGGGCATGAGGCAAGTCAACATTATTCGTCCAATTACCGACAACAAGGTGGAATGGAGGCACAGGCGGAGCCAGGTGGGTTCCTGTGGGGTCCCAGGAACCCACCCGATTCCCTAGATAATATCGTTAGCACTTAAAAATCAAGTTTGCATATTTGGCACAGTGGAAAACAACCAAGTAGGAACCCACCCTTACCAAGTTCGAAACCTATCAACAATAGATATATAACTTATATATAAAATACCAATCTAATTTTTATCATATATATTATTATGTATAATATAAATATATTATTTTAATATAAATAGATGTGTTGATTTCAAAAATAATATAAATATTATTAATTTTTGAATGTATAATATAAATAAATATTATTTTAATATAAATATTATTAATTTTTGAATGTATAATATAAATAGATATTATTTTAATATAAATAGATGGGTTGATTTAAAAAATAATATAAACTTATTTTAGAAAGAAAGAGTCAAGAGAGTTTCGCTAGAAAGAAAGGGTTTTAAAATTGGACTAAGAAAAGTAGATTAAAAATCAATGTTGGAGCATAACTTTGCAGTGACAAAATGTGAATCTCTTATGATGTATAACCAAAGTATTAAAGCTTCTTTAAAGAAGCAAGATAAAGATAAAGCTGATTGTCTTCTGAGATTGAATGCATCACTTATAGCTGCTAAATATTTTCTACTAGGTGGTTTGACATTTAATGGACATGATGAATCTAAAAGTTCTTCCTATAAAGGGAACTTTCTTGAGTTATTAAAAGTTTTTGGCTTGATCAATGAAAAAATAAGAGTTGTTTTAAAATATGCTCTAAAAAGTCATAAGATGGATTCTCTTGATATTCAAAAAGTGCTTGTGAATGCTTGAGCAGTTGAATCAGTTAACAAAATTGTCAAAGAAGTTATAGATAGTATTTTTTCTGTCTTAGTTGATGAATCCGGAGATTGCTCTGGTAAAAAAGAAATGGTTATTTTTTTTTGTATTTTGTTGATGAGAAATGATTTGTTAGGGAAAGATTTATTGGAATAGTTGATGTCCATGAGACTACTATAATATGACAAAAAAATGCTCTTGAAAGTTTATTGTGCGGATATCAATTGTCTATGTCTAGAATCAGAGGACAAGGATATGATGGGGCAAGCAACATGTATGGTAGATTTAAGGGTTTGAAAACTTTGATCTAAAATGACAATCCTAATGCTTATTATGTGCAGTATATTGCTCACCAATTGTGATTGACACTTATTATAGTTTCCAAAGAACGCGTTAGTGTGAAATATTTTTTTAATATTTTTACACGTGTTGTTAATGTCATAAGGTCGAGGACACCCCTATGTTTCGATCCTGGCTACGCCACTGAATGGAGGTTCTTCCACATGTGAGTGTTTCATATAAGTTATCTTTGGTTGTTTATTTGTATTTTAAGATTTATCATACTTTGCATCTCTTAGATGTTGTTTTATTTCAGTTTCGAATGATATTTTTATGTTTCAGTTTGAGAAGACGTTGTTTCATTTTAGTTTGAGAAGATGATATTATATATGGGTTTTTTTGTTTTTTAGAATTCATACATATTTTAATGTTGATTTAAAAAAAAAAAAAAAATTTTAATAAAGTTATTTAGAAATTATATTCAGATATTAAATTGTGCAATCTATTTAAACACCGCTTCATCAAATAAAACTTTTAAGATGATGTTAATAGATATTTCTGACGACGTAATATCATGGTGCCAGCATTAGCTATGTGAGGACACCAACAATACTAAATAATGGTGTTAGTAGTACTTTGTCAAAAATTTTACAATGAGTTACTGGAAGAATCTAGGCCAAGGTACCAACGATAGGTTCGTCATCAGACGAGGTGTATAGTGCCGCTAATAACTTAGCGAAGATTTTAAAATGAGTTATTGAAAAAATCTAGGTAAGGTACCATCAGTACCATGGCTGGGTACCATCGGTTCTGTATCAATGTATCGTCTCGACTTTCTGCTTCCATGGCAAGGTTCTTTTATTTAATAACAATATTATCTCACCAATTAGAATATTTCTATTGTGTACTAGTGGTGTTATTTTATTATTTTATATTCAACTTTATCTATCTAATCTTATCATACCTCAATTTAATATAATTTATTATTTATTTATCTATGCATTAACCAAACCTACCGTATATATTGATATAATTTTTTTATAACAAATAAAGTTTTTGATATTTAGGATATAGAATTGAAAGCGGCCTCCATTATGACCTATCATTTATTTCTATATATATATATAAATGCCAAGCTAATTCCTCAATTAATATTTTTATTTCTTCCGTATAAAAAAATCAAAACACAATTAAAACTGGTTTTTATCTTTTTACCCTACATTTCATTTTAAATTTATGTTTATTTGCCACTGTTTCTATCTTGACTAAAGAAACTACATCTTCTGGAAAAGAAAAATTGAGTGGATTCTAGAATCCAGTCTCCGAATTAATCAGCTACTTCCAAAGAAAAAAAATCAAATATCGGCGTGAAACATAAATACAGTTGATTCTAAGGAAGGTTTCTGATGATTCTGAAATAAAATCGGCAGTTGATTACGAGAAGGGGTTTCAGAATCAACTATCGATTTTGAAACAAAAGTGTAGTCTTCCGAGACTAGGTCTCAGAATCCACTGTCATTTTGAGACAAAAGGGCACTCGATTCCGAGACTGGGTCTCGGAATCCACTGTCATTTTGAAACAAAAGCGAAGTTGATAGGAAGGATATGGCAAGAATCAACTGTCATTTTGATAGGCTTCAAATGGTTTTTCAACAAATCAATTTTTTTAAAAAAAATCTTATGAAAAAAATAACCCTAAAGCGTAGCATTTTGTAAATTAGTAAATCTTTTGTTTATTTATACGTCAATCCGGTGTAATCCAATAAATCTTCTATTTATATGGTGGGAGGATTTTTTTTAAAGAGAAAGAATAGTGGAGAGAGAAAGAACTGAGTTGCTCGAAAAGAAAGAAAGAAAATATGGAGAGAGAAAGCTCTACATTCTTCGCCTAAATTTGATTAAAACATTTGTATTACATAAGGGTAAAAATGAATTTTACTAAATGGAGGAAATAAAAGATTGAAAATAGATAATGGAAGATGAAGGAAATAACAAAACTAATGGAGGAAATAACTCTACCCTATATACAAACGCACGATGATAAATACTTGTTGAAAGTTGCCGTAATTATGAAACAATATTAACAAATGAAACTATAATATTTGTGGATAAAGTATTATGAAAAGTGCACTATATGTACGTTCGTACATGTCCAATGTCGCTTTCACAAGAACAAATTCTGTATTATTATGTTATAATATTTGAAATCGGTTTTAATATTTAGATTTCGACTTCCTGTATTATCCCAAACAAGTGATGCACAAGGTGTTCTTTTTGGGTATTAGTGATTTAATTTTTTTTTTGAAGAGGTGGACTTGAACCTCGTTGAAAAGAAACTAAAAAAATAGAGGAGGAGGCATACTTCCTAGAACAAGATATGGAAGGATATAACTCGATTTAAAGTCTTGTGTTATTTCTATTGCGTACTTCAGTTTTTTATGTTTTCAATCTTTTATAGGTCGTACTTTGGTTTTTTTTTTGAAGTGCAATGTTATCACTTTATGTTTAATGTTATAATATTATATTTTAAGTTTTATTTTTGCATATAGTGCTTCATGTTAAATAAAATCGAACAAGTCTTTAGCAAAAATAAATTACAATGATAAATAGTGCGCGGTTGCTACTACGAAAAAATAAAAGAGGCTTACTTCCTAGAACAAGATATGCAATAATATAACTCTTCCTAAAGTGTTGTGTTATTTGTATTGCGTACTACAGTCTTTTTTATGTTTTCAAACTATTATATTTTCTACTTTGGTTTTCCATTTTAAGTGTAATGTTATCACTTTATGTTTAATTTTATAATATTATATTTTAAATTTTGTTTTTTCGTATAGGGCTTCCTGTTATATTAAATCGATCAAGTCTTTAGCAAAAATAAATTACAATGATAAATAGTGCGGGGTTGGTACTAGAAGTTAGACGATTTTGAATTCTAACTATCTTTTGCAACGAAATATAATTGGTACTTCCTAACCTGTCACTTCTGGGCTACATAATGTAATATAACAAAGATATAACATTACACAGGCACATTTTACATACTATAAAACTATTTTAAAAATTAAATTAAGGAGGAGGGAAAAGTCACTCTAATTTAACAACAAAATTTCAAATGTATACATCGAATATTTACGTGGATAAAATGGTTGTTATCAACAAAACCAAACCTGGTTTTCTTCTTTTGAGACATCGAAGTGAGTGCATTTCATAATGGTAGAAATATGAAATTAATTTCCCATGATACAAAATGAAAAATTCAGTTAAAATATGATGCAATTGCAATTCTCAAGGTCGGCATTGCAATCCAATACTTAAATGATGTCGGTTCTTTAAAATAGTTGAGAGTTTGAGTGATCTTTAGTAACTCATGCTATAAACCTTAAAGTTATCTATAAACTCATAGCTAAACTTCTTTATAAATATCTTCCATCCATCATGTTGACCTTATATGCATACAAAAATTCTTAAAACCCGCACTCACCATAGACTTTTAAGAGGTCACTAGTATACATGAAATTGTGTTATGTACCATTTTTGAACTTCCAGTTCACGACCAATATTGCAGCTCCTTTCTTCGACTATTAATGGTTTGTTACGACTAATCGTTTCAGTAGATAGTGACGACACATTAACATAAACTTTGACCGATATCATAGAATTTTCACATTCGAATGTTCATCACACGAATAATTAGCTCTACTATCTTGTGCCAGTATTTAAAAATAAATATGTGAAGTTATGCTCCTTCTCTACACTTTGACCGACGGAGTTTATAATTAAACCTAGTGATTGTGAACTTGTTTTTAGGATTCTAGCATATGTTTAAAATAAAATTTATCTCGTTTAGTGGATGAAAAACCTAATAAGTTTCATTTGACCGGTTAACAACCACAAAGATTTATGTTTCTCTAAAAGTTCCAAAAGTAAAGATGTTTCAAGATAAACTATTTCAAGCTATCTATTGTAAATATATTCTACACATTATTTAGCACAGGTTTCCATGAAAATTTGAAGAATAAGCTTATCTATATTTTGTTTCAAGATCTACTTTATCATTATATTATATGTACCATTATATCTTTCCAATAATCAAAGATTCTAAAGGTACCATAATGTTTTTTTCTAATAACTCATGAATCTCATACGAACACGATAAACCACATATGGCTTGTAGTGCATAAATGCAATTTGTATCCCTCAATTCAACATTATCAACATTTTTTAGAGATTGCAAAAAAAATTCTAAAGTAGATTTCGAGATATTAACTTTGATTTTTTTAAACATCATTTATTCATATTTGTGTTGTGCTATGAATTGACTATTTTTAAAAGATCATGTTGCATCTCAAAAAAATAATGTATCTTACCCAAAACAATTGAAATTAAGCTTACTTTCATCAACCAAATGCTTTAGTTTGGAATGAGCTATATCCACCCGGTTAGTGATCATGTTTCCGAAATGCATGATTTTGTTAGATTTCCACATGGAAAACTTATCAATGTAATTAATAAACCAAGAGTTTGGTGCATTCGATTGCTTGATGATAGTATTTGAACTTATAATTAATCTAATTCTGTTTGTTTTAAAATTCACATTTAGTCTTCGATTACTTGATCACATTACACTAACCAATAAAGAGATCAATTTTTTTTATCTTACGTGTGCTTTTTTGTCTACATTTCCTGTTAATATGCCATTAATATAACAATTGTATTGCTTTTGTGAATATTATTTCTATAGAATTCATAAATGTTAAGTATTTATCTATCAGACCAAGGCTGATTCTTCGATCGAGTTACCTTCCATCAAAGAATTCAAAAAACCTTATACACACGTGAAATTAATAACTTTCTACCAAATATAAACGTAAAACCTGATATAAAAAGCCAAATTGGTCGAGGTTGCTCCGAACGATCTGAAACAAAAGCATCTCGTACCTTATGTGCTTGTATTTTTGAAAACATCGATAACAAATCCATAATAAGTGGTTGTTTAAAGAAAATACTTATAATTATATCACTTAGATATTGGCTAGCCTTATGCTATACAAGATAATTTAACTATGTAAATTCTCCCAACATGTCCTCCAATTGTTACCGATTGACTTTGTCTAAAAAATATTGGTCTATATGAGTAATGGTTTGTTAGTTATTTAGAGATATATATTGGTAAGGGTGTGCCTAGTATAAAAAGTGAGGTAACCTAGTTATGGTACTTGAGGTTTGGACGTGTAAGTGAGAAGAACCTTATTTAGCTGAGTAAGAAAACGTTGTTGGATGGTAGCACCGTTCAGAAGTTGTGCTTTTGTATAACTTATGTATTGGGTAAGAGAAAAATGATAACGTTTATTCCTAGTATACATACAACCAATGAGGTAATTGAGTATGTTCATTAGGATATCCAGGGTCTAGCACGAGAACTACAATAGGTAGTGCAAAGTACTGCATATCCTTGATTGATGACTACTCAAGGATAATATGTGTTATATTATTGAAGACAAAAATAAAATATTTCATGCTTTTAGAAACTCGATATATTTGATGGGGAATCATACTTGGAAGATGTTGAAGAAGCTTGAGACTGATAATGGCTTGAAATATGTAAACAAGGATTTCACTAGTCATTGTTCAAATATTAGCATTACTAGTCACTGAAGTGTGAGTGAGACTCCCCAAAAACAATAGGCTTGCTATAATGATAAACTGAAACTTATTGCAAAAGGCTAGGTGTATGCTTCAAACAACTGAAATACGTCGAAGGTTATGGGGAAAAGTTATGACTATGGCTGTGTATATCAATAACAAGAGAAAAACCTAATGTGGAACATTTGATAGTGTTCAAATATACTACTAATAGACATGTGAAGTAAGATAATCTTCTCACAACCGATCATGATTTGACCATTTCCCAAACAATAGTCTGACATTCAAGTGAAACAGGAACATTAAAAATCACGTCCTTACTATTAAAAAACATGGAGACTTAATAGTGGTACATTATAACCTATATCCCTTCACTCTAGTATCATATCCTAAAAATATGCATTTTCCCCATATCTCAAGTTTACTATCTCTCATGGGAGCGTACATAGGACAACCAAACACCCTCAAGTGTTCGTAATCAGTTAATGATCCAGAGAAAATCTCGAAAGGATTCTTACAATCAATAGCTATTGATAAAAGACTAATTCACAAAGTAACACGTTTTATTGATAGCTTCGCAGTAAATATTATTCCCATACCGGAAAAAGAGAGCATGCTTCGTGCCTTGTCAAAAAGTGTTATGTTCATTATTTTTCCGACCATATTATTTTGTGGTGTTCAAGACCATGTGCAATGACGGACTATTCCTTTAACATCAAACAACTTGTTGAACTCACGAATATAAAATTAAAACCCATTATATGTTCTAAGACGCTTGATCTTTCTTCATGTCTACTTCCCTATCATAGTATTCCATTTGATAAAGGTTGAATATGTCTCTTCTTTAATTTTGAATAAACCCATGTCATTCTTGAATAATCATTGATCATACTCATGTATTATCTTGCTTCATTCTTCGACGAATTGGTGTTTGAGACCCAAAGGTCTCAGTGAATGTTCACTCTCCTTTTAGTCTTTCTTATAACAAAATTGCTTAATTTTACAATAGTTTATTTCCAAAACACACAGTGTTCACAAAATCCTAATGATTATGTTGTATACCATTTTACAAAATCTATATTTCCCAAAACCAATACACTTTCACTTCATTGAACAAGACACCAAATGCCACAATTCATTCTAATCCTACCGACCTTGGATCTTACTCCTTGATGATAAGCTAAAATATTTCCCATAGCAACTTCCTCTAGAGAATATAAAGTCCACTTTGCAAACTATATTTCATACACACCATCAAGCCGTTTGTCTACTTGTTTACACAATCTTATACATGATATTTGTAACATCGAGAGTATAATATCCCAAGATACACCGGGTTCTTTTTTCAAACCATGAATATGCCAATACGTCACAATTCTGACAACATCATCAAAAAATTTGATCCTCATGTTACAAGTCCCACAAACATGAAACAATAATTGTTCCTCAAATAAATTTTTTATTAAATTGGTTTATAAATATCAAACCACTACTTGAACTGACACGTGTGGTATATAGTGTTAGATTCGATTGCTCAATAGTTTTACCATAGTCTGAACTATAAAAAATACATCTCTTATACCACTTTTATCACTATCATCATAATTAGTCACACATTCTACCAAGTACCCAACATTTTCTTTTTTATTTCTCTTCTTACCTTTTAATTTCAGACAATCTCTCCTATAATCACCTTTTTCACTGCGTTTATAACAATTTAAATTACTGGCTCTTAACTCGGATTGCGTCCAATTATTTTTCTTTGAAGAACTCATCTTGTTTATAGATCTTTCTCTGGTCATAAGACCTACTCGTCCATCTAATTATTTAGCTGTAACTGACTCAAATCCTTTGATTTTAGTTCCCTTTGGCATCCATCATATATAGTTTGTCCTTACCATACACAATGGTATCATAATGTATTTTAGTTCCCTTTGATCCTCATTATCGATTATAATATCGATGCTCTCCAGATCCATGATAATCGACTTAAAATTATCAAGATATTCAATTATATACATACCTTTTATCAACTTAAAGTCATACAAGTGTTTCTTCAAGTATAAACGATTCACAACAAATTATTCTGAGTAAAGTTCTCATGACTTGTTTCTTACGCAGACATCAGTATTCTAATCTCTAATATCGCGAAGTGCGTTGATCTTTTGCTTCATTAATTCCAACATAGATTCATTTTTTGAAAATAATTTTTCTCATATTCTTTCATATTTCTTGGTAAATTATTCTCCCAACCTGTATGGTTTCAATTTAACATTCCAGAACAAAAAGCTGGATCCCCCATCAAATGCTTTGATTTTTTATTTTTTATCTAGATGATATTGTTAACCTTAAATTTTAACAACCTACACATTGATACAAATTTGTTAGAAATCAAGATACAATATCTATCATAAATGACTCATATGCAAAACATAATAAATAAAACTAAAAAAAACACATGATTAACGTGGTTTGACAAGACACAACTAGAATAAAGTCTTTTCACTATGATAGATTAAGGTTATAAATTTGAATGCTCTAGTTTCTAATAACCATTTTAGAAAACATATAATGAATTTCTAGCTAATTGTCCCAATAAGCCCACTATTAACAACCATTTACATCACCGTTTTGACACAATAAGGTACACTATAAACACAAGATACATTGTGAACACAAATTTTATTGTGGACTCTTATATGACTAGTCATTTAAGCCTCGTGACTATTTGACTCATTCTCAATAATTTCCAATACACGTTTTTTACTTCTTGTGTGCTCATACTCACGATTCTGTTAGCTTATTCAATGTTGTTGTTCTCGACAACATCAGATATCTTGGATTAGATAATTGTTTAATACTTTGAAGAGATGAAAAAAACAATGACTATAATTGGACATAAGCAATAAAGAAGAAACTTATAAATTTAATTCACATATATTTTGATACTTAAGGTTGCAGGAGGTGTTGTAATATTCTTGGTTAGTATCTTAATGCCATTTCTTAAGATAAACCAAAAATTTATATAATCAATCTTATATATTTGATACATGCAACCATTAATCATGGAACACAAAACACTTGGTGAATTGGCATCTATAGAAAGTTTGATCCAATGATGTTTTAAACGGGTAAGAATTAAAGTGGTTAATTTGATTAAAGCCCATAGAAAATGACAAATGATCAGGTATTTTCTTCTTAATAAAGTTTGTACATATTTCACATTTAATAATTTTTATATATTTTGCAATTCACATTTCTTTCGTACTCTCAGATTCACTTTTACTGATGTTTCGCAATTATTTTTACAGATGATTCACGATTCACAATATTATAGGTTTTGGATGGTAGATTGGCTCTAATCAATGTCAAACTAGAAGTATTTTATGGTGAAGTCTTGGAGGAAGAAGAATGAGCTCATGAGGAAGGAAATTTTGTTGATTTAAGAGATAGTGAACGAGATGGACCAACAAATAATCTGCACGAAATGTATAATAACGTTGCTTCTTTGGAAGATCCATATAAGTACTATATCGAACTGCACACTGAAGACACACTCAGGAGAAAAGAACTTATTCACAAAACGTTATCTATAATTAAAGAAACATTGAGAAGATCTCCTTAATAATTATGTAGGTATCTATAAAAACCAATAATTGGGTCATAAAAGAATAAGAAGTTTGTGGCTATGACTGCAAAATATATCGATTAAAAATAGATAACAAATATCTAAACAAATTACTAGAAAAAAGGTAGGAGTCAGTTTGTATTATATATTTTATTTTCATCCAAATTTGGTATTATGTCTTCATTTGAATTTTTCATATTGGCTTCATTCGCATTTGGAATTATGTCACAGGGAAAATAATTGCGGAATTATGAATAAAAAATAGTTAATAATGAAGCAATTCATATTTGTTCGAAATACATGCTTTGCAATTCACATTTAATAATACTCATCATTCATGATCTATGATTACTATTACTTATCTTTTTTAGTTCTTATTTACTAGTTATTTCTCATTTGTAATTTGCGTTTACTAGTAATTGATCATTCCCAATTTGTTTTATTTTAATTTACCCATAATTTACAATTTGCTTATAAGATTACATAGTCACTCAGAATTCACACTTACTATTAGATACTGAATCCAGTTTACGTTTATATTAACCCATTGGTTGTAATTTACATTTAAACTCAATGGTAATTTGCAATTCGTATTTGAACATGATAAAACGATTAGAAACCTTTTGCTGTTGTGATAATCCTTGGATTTGATAGATATCATTACTCTTTTATATTTACGCATTAAAAATATCTCATCAATAAAATAATATTGGATGAAAAGAATGAAAATCTTGGAGATAAGAGCCAAATGATATGAAGAACCATTTGAAGAACTTAGTTTTAAGACTATATTCAAGTGAGTAGTTACTTGTAAGATCAATACGCTTTAATGATTTGAAATAACCTTTAACTAGATGAAAGAAAGTAGAGTTATCTCCATATATGACTTGCTTTAGATTTCTCTAAAGCAATCCACGATAGTTGGTACGAGATATCTAAACCATATTTATTCTTAACTAACGATTGTATTCTTTTGCTTATCACATCAGTTAATACAACTCTGTATCTCTTATTAAATCAAATATCATGTCAAATGATTTTTTACTTTCTTTGCAAACATCAATCCTATAAGTATGATATCCAATGTACTTCTTAGTGGAGGTATCAAATGATTCATAAAATCTCTATGCACAACCCATTGAGAATTGTTTCTCATAATAAGTATTTATTTTTGAGCTAGTATTATGCAAGTATTTAAAATAAAAACTATTCTCTATAGCCTAACGTCATATAGTTATTTTCATGTAGTTCCTTCCTAAACAACTTGTCCAACACTTATAATTCCATTAATCCAACAAACTCTAGCAAGTTTTTTCTTCTTATGATTAAAAAAATAAAATTTATGACTACTTTCCCCCACTAACTAAATGTTCATTTTAAGATTCAAATAAACTTAATAGTTGTTTCTCTAACTATTTCTCAATCAACCGCATATATAACTATGTCAATATTAATAGTTGGACAATGTTCCAAACAAGAACTGCTAGTATACTGGTAAAATAATCTTTACTAACTTAAGAAAAATTCTTATATTCAAAACATGAATATCCCAACGAGAATTTTCCTCTAACCAAACTCTTCTTATTTGATAAAACAAAGTTAAACATACTTTCCAAGTCTCCAAAAAGACCAATACGATAAATTTCAGTTTTCTCATTTAGTTTTAAAACATCCAACTCAATTATTGATATTGTGTACCTCTAGTTTTGCAATAAATTTATTATATTATTCATAATTCTCACTAAGAAAATAGTAGTGATTCGCACTTAACAAACATAACAAAATTTACATTTATACTACCTTCATGGTTTTCAATTTGTATTTCAGTTGAGCACGACATTACTCACGATTCACGATTCAAATAATTCATATTTTTCATTTTACTTCGCTATATATTTGTAATACTTATATATTCATGGTTTGTGATTTGCGTTTACTAATATATAAGGATACAATTCACATTTACATCTTATATTTTGCGCAACTAGTGTCAAAAGTCCTTTAAGTTTTTCATTTCCAACATAACTAGAAACCAATGTCAAAGTGTCTTGGAATTCAAAGAGTAAAATATAAAGTGTCTAATATCTTTTTTTCGAATTTCTAAATCGTTTATATAAAATACGGTAACCTATCATTTTATGATAAACCAATCCAAATATTTCATAGCAATAATCATTCACAAATAGAATTAACTAAGCAAGATCAAGAACATAAATCTATCTTTGGTTTCATCAAAACAAATTTCAGTGCAGTACTTACGAAAAATAAGATTATTAGCATATAACCTAACCACAAATTTTAGACCAAATTTCGAACAACTAATTAATTTCAATAAATTTAGAATAAATATACTTAGATCATAATTATCTAGTTGAATAGTGTTGATATCAATTTTTTTTGTGTTTTATTATTTTTGGCGAGGAGCTTGACCACGTCGGTAAGTTTGACTATTGGTATCAAACTAACTGATCCATTTAAGGTCGGTGACAATTTAATTGTGAGAAAAAGAGTATGTATTCAAAATTGATAATAACGTAGAAAGAGAAACAATATGAAATATACTACTCTTATAAATATTAAACTTATATACCTCACTAAAGGTATATCGGGTATTACAAAAAGCTAGATATTAGGTGACAATTGAAAATTGTATTGGTGTATTATGAGATAATAATCAAATTTTGAGTTTTAAATGAAGAATCGTGTAATTTCTAGGTATGTATTGGTACTTAACCCATAAATATATAATTATACGCTCCCATGCAATTAACTATTTCACTAATTTTATTATAAGAATCAACAATTATTTAAAAAATTCTCATCCTAAAATCTTAAAAGTTAATTTTCATGTTTTTTTTTAATTTAATGATTCGTCCTTTTATATTTTTTCCATATTTATTACAAATATTTTTTCAGACTTTTTTCATGCTTGTAGGCTTGCATCGCTGCAAACACAGGCCAGATAGAGAAGATACACATTTTATTTGTTAAGTGTGACCAAAGCCCCACATCGTCTAAACATGAGAATGATCAATAGTTTACAAGTATAAAAATATCTCAATTAGTATGATGTCTTTTAGTAGTCGACTAAAAGAAAATCCGGGTGTGTGTTTAGGCTTAAAAAGGATAATGTCATACTATTGGGGAGATCGATTATTGAGAATGAGTCGAATAGTCTTGAGCCTTTAGTGACTTTTCACATAAGATTTCACGATGTAACTTGTGATTCTTGTACCTTGTGTTTATAGTGTATTCTATTGTGTTAATAGTGATGCATATGATAGAAATACTTTACGGATTTCTAATCTAACTTATTGAACCATGAAGTTAAATCATCCTATAATAATGCGGAATAAATACTTACAAGATGTAGACATTCTTTGATCTTCAGATTCCTGAGATAGAGCAGATGATCGGCGATCCTTTGCTAGGTTATTGATTCTTCTAAGAGATGGCAACCAAAACACACTTTTGTAATTGATTCGAAGGAAGAATCAATTTGTTTTTCTTAAAGGATTTTCTCTCTGTATTTTCTTTCGTTTCTTTCAAGAATGAGAAACTCATTCTTATATAGAACTGAAGTGAGAAAACGGTTCTTCATTAAGTAATTGTCTGTAACTTCCAGACATTTACTTAACGAAGACCAGTAACGGTTCTTCTCTCTTAATTGTCTGTAACTTCCAGACAGTTACTTAATGAAGACCAGTAACGGTTCTTCTCTCTTAATTGTCTGTAACTTCCAGACAGTTACTTAATGAAGACCAGTCCTTATTAAATTGCCACTCTTAGGGACCATAACCCGATATTATTTTGTTTTACAAAATAACCCCAAAACTTTACGTTTTGCTTAAGTTGTTTATTTCCGAATCCAATCCTTCACAGTATTCGGAATTAAACATGTTATCTATACAATTACCTCCATGATACATATTTTATCTACTAGTCCGTTCTTTTCTTTATGATTACTTTTATTGGACTAATATTAACGATAGTTCGATACATCGATACGACATGTGACGGTCCAACTTAATGGAGAAATTCCAACAATCTCCCACCTGGATCATCATATGCTACTATAGGATGCATCCACTTAATGAACGTTCTAAATTTCTATCGTCACATAGATAACCTTAACAATCTCGTAAATGACTATTAACGACATAGGACTAAAGTCATCATCAATGCATTTCAAGCCGCAAATAGATGCATCAGTAATCACGATATCGCAACAATCAACTACATGGATCTATCGTGGTGCATAGCATAAGAATAATATGAAATGTAATCTTACATATCTATTCTTAACTAGTCCCACTTAATTGGAGGTCTACTTACAGCAGAGTACGAATAATCAAATACAAGAGCACACTGAAAACTTGTATATAAATATGTTTGCATTAATGACCTTAAGTTCGCGAATATCATAATACAAACAAATTTAATATCTTAATACAAACTCCCACTGAAACTAATAATCCTCTAAGTACACAACACCCATGTTAATGGTATGTTCAATAAAAACTTTAGGTACTAATGCCTTCGTAAGAGGATCTGCTAACATTGAGTTTGTCCCTATGTGATCCACACTAATTTGACCACTCTGTACTCTCTCTTTAACAGACAGGAACTTGATATCTACATGTTTGGACTTAACCGAGCTCCTGTTACTGTTTGAATACTGAACTGCCGAGTTATTGTCACAATATAATCTAAGGGGTTTTTCTATCCCTTCTACGATTCGCAGTCCCGTGACAAAATTTCGCAGCCAAAGCGCCTGATTGGATGCCTCGAAACAAGCAACAAATTCCGCAGCCATAGTGGAAGATGCAATGAGTGTTTGTTTAAAACTTTTCCATGATATTTCACCTCCCGCTAAAAGGAATATAAAGCCTGAGGTTGAACGACGAGAATCCTCACATCCGGCGAAATCCGAGTCGGAATACCCTATGACCTCCAGTTTATCCGACTTCTTATATGTTAACCTGTGATGTTTTGTTTGTTGCAAATACCGGAGAACTCTTTTGACTGCTTTCCAGTGTTCCATCCCCGGATTACTTACGTATCTCCCTAACACACCCACCACAAAAGTAATGTCTGGTCGTGTACAAACTTGAGCATACATCAGACTTCCAACAGCCGAAGCATATGTAACCTTTTGCATTTCCTCAATCTCAAGTTTTGTCTTTGGGCATTGCTTAAGGCTAAACTTTTCACCTTTTGATATAGGGGTTTCCTTTCCTTTGCTGTTAGCCATCCCGTAACGTTGTAACATACTCTCAATATACGCCTTTTGTGATAAACTCAAAATTCCATGGGATCGATTCCTGTGAATTTGAATTCCTAACACAAATGATGCATCACCAAGATCTTTCATATCGAATTTGTCCGAAAGATATTTCTTGGTCGTATGTAACAATTCCTTATCGTTCGTGGCCAATAATATGTCATCAACATACAGCCCTAGAAATATGAATTTACTCCCACTGATTTTTTTTATACACACAATCCTCTACCGAATTTATCTCGAAACCAAATGAGACAATAACTTCAAGGAATTTGTGATACCACTGTCGAGACGCTTGCTTGAGACCATAAATAGATTTCTTCAGTTTACATACCGTCGACTTTGGATCACCAGAGACAAAGTTTTCAGGTTGTAACATATAGATCGCTTCCTCAATGTCTCCATTAAGAAAGGCGGTCTTTACATCCATTTGATGGAGCTCAAGGTCGAAGTGTGCAACTAATGCCATGATTGTCCGAAAATAATCCTTCGAAGAAACTGGAGAGAAGGTTTCTTTAAAGTCAATCCCTTCACGTTGAGTAAAACCCTTAGCTACAAGTCACGCTTTATGCCTCTCCACATTACCCTTAGAATCCCGTTTGGTTTTAAAAATCCATTTACAACCAATCGGCTTCTTTCCTTCAGGTAATGGAACAAGCTCCCATACCGCGTTATCTTGCATTGATTTAAACTCTTCGTTCATTGCTTTAATCCAGAAGTGAGAATCAGAACTTTTAATGGCTTCACGAACACTTAAAGGATCGTTTTCTGTTGAACCATAAAATTCTTCATGTTCTTGAAGATACACTATATAGTCTGAAGATATAGCGCTCTTTCTTTCTCTAGTAGATCTACGCAAAGGCATAATTTCTTCATTTTGCACTTGAACTTCTTGAGGAGATAGAGTTTGTTCTTCTTGAACAACTTCATTTTGCTCCATTGGAACAACATCCATAGGAGGAAGATTAACATCATCTTGAGTATCTATATGTTCTAACGAATCTGAAGTGATGATTGGCCTTCTAATTACCATATCATCATCTGACACTATAGTATCATTGTTAGATCCTTCATGAATCTCTATTGATTCTTCCTCAAAATGAATGTTCCTTACTAAATTCTTCCCCCCAAACTCTATATCCTCAAAGAATTTCGTTGTACCCGTCTCAAATATATTCTTTGTGGAAGGATCATAAAACTTAAAACCCCTACTGTGCTCGGGATATCCGATGAAATAACTACTAACCGTTTTGGAGTCCAATTTCTTTTCATTCAGCCTATAAGGCTTCGCTTCAGCTGGACATCCCCAAACATGTAAATGTTTTAAGCTAGGTTTACGCCCAGTCCAAAGTTCATACGGTGTCTTAGTAGTTGCTTTCGTCGGAACTCTATTAAGTAGGTAGGTCGCACATTTTATTGCTTCTCCCCAGAGTGATATAGGTAATGTTGAATGACTAATCATACTTCTTACCATATCCTTTAATGTACGGTTTCGTCTCTCAGATACTCCATTCATGTTGGGCGAACCCGACATCGTATAGTGAGGGACTATACCACACTCTTCTAGGAACTTTGCAAACGGTCCATGACTTTGTTCACCAGAACCATCATATCTCCCATAGTATTCACCACCACGGTCCGATCTGACGCACTTAATGTCTTTACCAAGTTGTTTTTCAACTTCAGTCTTAAAGACTTTGAACTTGTCAATGGCCTCTGATTTTTCGTGAATGAGATATAGATACCAATATCGTGAAAAGTCGTCAATGAAAGATACAAAATATCGTTGGCTGTTCCATGATGCTGTAGGGAACGGACCGCAAATGTCTGTATGTATCAAATCCAAGACCCCTTTCGCTCTGTATGCATCTAATCGTTTCACTTTGGTCTGTTTTCCTTTTATACATTCAACGCAAACGTTGAAGTCCGAAAAATCCAGTTCACTTAATAAACCTTCTGAAACAAGCTTTTCAATTCTATTTCTAGAAATGTGACCTAATCGTTTGTGCCAAAGTTTTGCTGATTTTTCCATTTTACAATTTAGTTTTCCAGGTACATCTACATTCATTATCTCTTTGTGATCCTTTATAGTATCCAATAAATACAAGTTATCATTTGCTATTAACTTTCCAGAACCAACAACATTATCATGTAAATAAAGACATAAACTTTCATTTCCAAATAGACAAGAATAACTGAATTTGTCCAACAACGGAAAATAAATTAGGTTCCTTCGAAAAGAAGGTACATACAATACGTCTTTTCAATACAAAAAATGTCCACTGGTAAGCAGCAAACGAAAATCACAGATAATATGAACTAAACACGAACTGCCATCAGCTGTATAGATGGATATTTCACCATCATTCAGGCTTCGGTTTCTTATCATACCCTTTGGCTTTCATCATAGCCCTCCATTTTTCATATTCTTTCTTAAAGTGCCCCGGTTTCTTACAATCGAAGCAACGCCCTTTACCAAACGTACCCTTATGCTTCTTTTGTCCCGAACCGGATGCATGTGCATCTGAACCTTCATACTTTCTCTTAATTCCCTTATCCACCTGAGCTTTCACCATTTGCACTTCTGGATGTTCTTGCTTCATCTTTTCCTCCTCTTGCACTGCCTGAGAGATGAGCTCGTTGAGAGTCCATTTCTCGCGCTGACAGTTATAAGAAGTTTCGAAGTTCTTATACTGAGGAGGGAAAGAGTGAAAAGCAAAGCTTACCACAACATCTTCGGGAAGGTCAATCTTAAGTGCTTTCAGTTTGGAAGCGATGTTTGACATTTCCAAGATGTGCTCACGAACAGTCCCTTTGCCACGATATTTCATAGAGGCTAGCTTAATAAGCAGCGTCTTAATCTCTACTTTATCGTTCTTGGCAAAACATTTCTCTACCTCTTCGAGAAATATTTTCGCATTAGTGATCTCAGGTGAAACTGCACCATGGAATGCTAATGGAATTGCTTGCTTCATGATCCCTAGACTTATCCTGTTCGACTTTTCCCACGCCTCTGACTCTTTCTTCTCCGTAGGAGAACTGTCATCAGTCAGAGGTTTAGGTTCATCGACCCTTAATGCTAAGTCGTAATCATGGCACATCAAGTGCAGCAACATATCTTCTTTCCACAGCTCAAAGTTGCTCCCATTAAGTATGGGTGCCTTTTTGCCTTCCGGGTTATAGAAATACGAATTTGCTAACATAACAAACAACAAACAATAAATAGCCAAAAACATCACTTAACATATAACCTCCATAGTATTTAACAAATAAACATAGCATAATAAAACATACTCTTACAACATCAATAAGATACCTTTGGGCAAGCATATTAATTTGTATATGTATGAGTTTGAGCATAATTAATGTTGATCCTTCTAATTGACAAGAAAAAAAAATCTTCCTTTGGGCCGATTTTTTCCTAGTTCAATTTTCTTAATGATCAATTCACAAATAACTATCTCGTGTCTAAGATTAACTATGTCAAACATTAACCTTCCTTTGGGCCGATTAAAATTTACATACTTGTCAATCATAGACTTGTCAAAACTCTAAAATAATTAATTCAGCAATAGGGATCACTTTGGCGATATATTGAATCATTAATTATTTACCGAAGTTCGGACAACTTAAAACATGCTAATTATTTCGAAAAATACTATACGACTACCTTACTTAATGTCCAAACTATTTCGTAGTCTATGTATAATTTAATCAAATTAAATTTACACCTTAAATTTAATATATTATAATATATCTTTAATTATATTGTAATATATCTTTAATTATAATATATCTTTAATTAAATTAAATTTACACCTTAAATTTAATATATTATAATATATATTTAATTATAATATATCTTTAATAAAATTAAATTTACACCTTAAATTTAATATATTATAATATATATTTAATTATATTGTAATATATCTTTAATTATATTATAATATAATTCTTAATATATATTATAATATAGTATTTATTTATATATATAAAACTCATTCATATATATACTATAATATATATTTTTATATATAATAAACTTCAATGATATAATATAATTCTCGTAATAATTCACTTATAACTTTATATAATATATAAGCAAATTTAATTACACATTTATCGGTGGTCACGTATATTTCGCCTATTCTTTAGGCGAAAGGACAGTTACTAAATTAATAATTTCAGATTTTAATTTAATTATATTAATTATAGTAGCTGCGGCATCTTTTAACTGCATATATAATTATACCACCGTAATTGTATAATTGTTTGTGTAATTTCCGATAACCGACATCATATCTAATATATAGATCTAATATATATGATCTAATTTTATAATCTGAAAAACTAAGAATTTAATTTCATGGTGGCTCTGATACCACTTGATAGAAATACTTTACGGATTTCTAATCTAACTTATTGAACCATGAAGTTAAATCATCCTATAATAATGCGGAATAAATACTTACAGGATGTAGACATTCTTTGATCTTCAGATTCCTGAGATAGAGAAGATGATCGGCAATCCTTTGCTAGGTTATTGATTCTTCTAAGAGATGGCAACCAAAACACACTTTTGTAATTGATTCGAAGGAAGAATCAATTTGTTTTTCTTAAAGGATTTTCTCTCTGTATTTTCTTTCGTTTCTTTCAAGAATGAGAAACTCATTCTTATATAGAACTGAAGTGAGAAAATGGTTCTTCATTAAGTAATTGTCTGTAACTTCCAGACATTTACTTAACGAAGACCAGTAACGGTTCTTCTCTCTTAATTGTCTGTAACTTCCAGACAGTTACTTAATGAAGACCAGTAACGGTTCTTCTCTCTTAATTGTCTGTAACTTCCAGACAGTTACTTAATGAAGACCAGTCCCTATTAAATTTCCACTCTTAGGGACCATAACCCGGTATTATTTTGTTTTACAAAATAACCCCAAAACTTTACGTTTTTCTTAAGTTGTTTATTTCCGAATCCAATCCTTCACAGTATTCGGAATTAAACATGGTATCTATACAATTACCTCCATGATACATATTTTATCTACTAGTCCGTTCTTTTCTTTATGATTACTTTTATTGGACTAATATTAACGATAGTTCGATACATCGATACGACATGTGACGGTCCAACTTAATGGAGAAATTCCAACAGCATATACTTGTTAATAGACGAGTGATCGGGCCTATTAGATCTATTATAGGAAAACCTAATATGTATTCTATTTATTCCTCTATAAATATACTCATGTTGTTATGGAAAATATATTATTTAATTTTTTAACATTTTTCTATCATAGTGAAACACTTCATTCTGGCGGTGCCCGTGGACATAGACTTTTTTTTAACCACCTAAGTTTTGTGTGTTTTTTCTTTTGATTTTATTTATGTTGTTTGTGTATAAGTCATTTATGATAAATATTAAATATTGAATTCTTAAAAATTGGTATTAGGGCATATCTTGTTGCAATTGAAAGTTAACAATGATTTCTACATAAACAAAATACAAAATCGAAAGATTTGAGAGGGGATCTAACTTTGTATTATGGAAGATTAAGTTGAGATATTATTTGGTACTACAAGGGGTATGGAAGGTTGTGGAGAATTTATTATGAATTCAACATGCCAAATTTGGATTTTTATTTTGAGGATGTCTTATCCTTCTTCCTCAAGATCACCATGCAAGAATGAATTTTTTACGTCCATCGAAATTAAAGACCACCCATAATTGATAGTCAGATGTAAAAGAGTTCAAATTGTGATCATCTCTGCAATAAGAGAAAAAGTCTCATTTTCACAAATACTAAACTTCTGAGTGAACCCCTGAGCAACAAGACGCATTGTATGCCTATGAAGAGAACATCTAAGTGAACTATCAAAGTTGAATTTTATTTTAAACACTCAACGACTATCAATTATATGTTACCCCTGAGAAGATGTATTATAGTCCAAGTTTTATATTCAACAAACACAAGTAATTCTCCATGCATAATGTTTTTTATCAAACAATATAGGATTTGACTTCGTGAAATTTATTTGTCTCAAGAACTCTTAATATAACTATATAGAAGGTTGTATGCACATATGATAAAAAGTGATATGGAAAAAATAGTGACATAACACCTAGTTGTATGAGCAGTATAATTTCCAATTTTGTTGGAGGATGACACATCCATGAAGGATTATGTTTGGAAGATATTCGTTCACCTTGTGCATAGGAAAATTCTTATATGGACTATCTGATAATATCTTCATTGGAAGAAGTATAAATGATATCTATTTGATCATCATAATGTCCAAGGGTCCGCCGATCTGAAATAGTTTGGCCAAGAGGTAAATCTGAGTGAGTTGATGATCAAATCAATTCTAAACTATGGAAATAACTAATAGAACTTCTTCCTATGATTATAGGCGAAAAATATAGATTATTTCAACAATGTTGACATCTCTAGTCACATATAATTTCTTAAAGAGAAAGTCATAACATTTGGCCTCTTTTGTGTTTGAGAATAAGAAAAAATATGCATTTAACAACGTGATGATCAAATTTGTCACGGTGACTAGTTGCGTCATGCACAAAAAATACATTCATAAATTTAGAGATGCGAAACATCAGAAACGTTGTATTGTAATACTTCAAGGGGAGTTTTAAAATCCAGCGCTCGGTTGGGTAAACAATACACAAGATAAGTTGGTGTAAGAACACAATAAGACCAAATATTTTTTAGGATACTCATTTTAAATATTATGGCTCTCGTTTGCTCAATCAACTAACGATTTTTCACATTTTGAAATCTTATTTTGTTGAGGTGTACAAACACAATTAGTCTTATGTAATATGTCATTAAAAATCAGATAGTTACTATGTTATGAGACACATATTCTGTATAATTCTTATATCGAAGAATTCTAATATGAGGTGAAAATTGGGTACTAACCAATATATAAAAATATTTTAAAAACTATTTTTTTATTTCACTAAGGACAAGCAAGTTACTCTAGAAAAAATAGATAATAAAGGTTACACAATAGTTACACCGAGAGAAGATGAAACATGTCTCTACATGTCTGATTTTACCATTTCAAAAGGTTGAATAGTACGAGATAAATATGAATTAAAAGTAAGCTTAGAAGACTTAGAAAAATGATAGAAATCACAATAAAAATTTCTTTTAGGTAGAACTTGATTTATTTTGTCAGAAACAAAATTTGAAGAATGTATACGATGACGATGTCATAGAAAATGCTTAAATACTGGAGAGAAAATAGTCTGAAATCATTTGTAAATCTTAAAATAATAAAAATAATATAGTTATTATTAAGCTATCAGACCAAACTGTCTGGTAAAACCAGTTACCAACTCAATCGTGTTATTGGACAGTTCGCATATCATCTTTTGAACCCAATCGAATTACCAATAAAATTGGTAAAAGCCAAGTTGATATCAAACTCTATAAAAAAGAATCTTTCGTGCAATGATATCACCTACTGCCTCCAGAGTTTTAGATATTTTAGTGTAATTGGATCGAATGGTCGACCAATTTAATTATGATACATTATCAAACAAATCGTAGAGTGCGGAGTGCATGCTTGTTAGATTATATCATCATTAACAGAGTCAATGGGGGGGGGGGGGCTGGCGAGGTCCAAGGAGTAGAGCCCCTAACCGGGGTCAACATAATTTCGAAATTGGAAATTTGAAGTTGGAAGTCAACAGAATTTCGAAATTTTAAATTTGAACGTTTTTATTCAAATTTCAAATTTTGAGTTGTTTTAATACAATTCTCGTTTAAGACCTTAACTACCATAATTGCCAAACCGATTTGTTGGTCGAATTGCAAAAAGGATGGGTTCTGTTGAAAAAAACACACATCAATTTCATACTTTCTGTTCAATTGATTCTCTCTGATTTTATCCAATTGAAATTTTTGGAGAACCCCAAATATATTTTAATAAGAAATTGTTTACAAGACTTCAGAGATTTATCCGGAATCTAAACACTATTTTCTACAAATTATTGAAATATTCTGGTCTTGTTTATGAAGATAGAGATGACAAACGGAGGAGAATTAGCGAAGGAGATGACAAGCAAATTCACTAAACTTGACAAGTTCGAAGGACATGATTTCATACGCTGGCAGAAAAAGATGCATTTTATGTTGACTACCCTCAAGGTTGTGTATGTCTCGAGTACCCCCTGTCTCGAGATAATGGAGAATGAAACGCTGGAATGAACAAGGAGGCGCAACAAGTGGGAGAATGATGACTACATTTGTCGCGGCCACATATTAAACGGTATGTCTGATACTTTGTTTGATGTATACCAAAATGTAAAATCTGCAAAAGATTTATGGGATTCTATTGAATCGAAATACATGGCAGAATATGCTTATAATAGGAAGTTTATGGTTAGTAATTTCATAAATTACAAAATGGTTGACTCTAGACCTGTAATGGAACAATATAATGAACTATTAAGAATTTTGGGTCAATTCGTTCAACACAATATGAAAATGGACGAATGTATTTTGGTGTCTTCTGTTATTGAAAAATTTCCTCATTCATGGAAGGATTTTAAACACACATTGAAACACAACAAAGAAGAAATGACTTTAGTCGAACTTGGCAATGATTTTAAGATTGAAGAGTCCCTAAGGGCTCAAGATGAAATAAGTAATCCTAAGAGTAAAAATCAAGTGGAAAACTTATCTATAAATATGGTTGAAAACAGTAGATTCTTTGAGAACAGAAATACAGATACAGGGAATAAACGAAAGTTTAAAGGCAACAACAAAAACAACAATTTTTCTAGCAAAAATCCAAAAATGACATGCTGGAAATGGAGGAAGATTGTTAGATATTTAAGTGCAATTTGATCGACTAGTCGACCAATTTAATCATGATACATTATCAAACTAGTTGTAGAGTGCGGAGTGCACGCTTGTTAGATTATATCATGATTAATACGGTCAAGGGGACGAGCCTCTTGCGGGGTCCAAGGGGCAGAGCCCCTGGCTGGGGTCGAGTTGAATTGGTTAAATCAGTTATTTTTGGAAGTAAACATAATTTTGAAATTGGAAATTTGAACGTTTTATTCAAATTTCAAATTTGAGCCGTTTTAATACAATTACCGTTTGAGACGTTAACTACCATAATGCCAAACTGATTTGTTGGTTGGATTGCAAAAAGGATGGGTTCTGTTGAAGAAAAAAACACATTAATTTTATATTTTATGTTCAATTGATTCTCTCTGATTTTATCCAATTGAATTTTTTTGGAGATCTCCAAAAATATATCAATAAGAAATTGTTTACAAGACTTCAGAAATTTATCTGGAATCTAAACACTGTTTTCTACACATATCAAGAGGTTATATATTCAGTTCACATAAAGTCCAACTCTTTATATTGTTTTGATAATTATATTTGTTAACTATATCAAACTCTATATAAAAGGATCCTTGGCACAATAGTGGAATGTTTGACTCCATATAAAGAGAGGTTACATGTTTATTTTATTTATTTTTTAAGTCAAAGAAAACTTTATTAATTGGGCAGAAATTTGAGGTTTACAAAATATTGGGCCTAATTAAGAAATTACAACAAATATGGATCTTTAATAAAATTTGAAAATGAAACGCGCCAAACGAAACTTTTCCTCGTTTTGAATCTGAAATCAAAATTGCTTCTCCTCTCTTTCCTTTATTGAAGAACATAATCACCATTAATGTAGCTTACTTTTGATGATGAACCTACAACTGATTATCCTCTCAAGATTCAGTTTCAGTATCATACTTTAAAGCTTCTCTTTATTTTTTTAATTCCATTTAATTGATCAACTCCAGTTTATACAGTCTACCCTCTACAACCTCTATTATTCATTTCTCACTAATTCTTTCCTCTTTAAATTTCTTTCTTATGAGTTTCTGCGAAACAGAAACAGAGGTGAGTTATTTACCAGCTCTGATATAACCTATTTTTAGGCTTTCTAGATGTGTTATTGCTTCTAGATGGGCTGGTGGTTTGAAGTTCTTGTAATCTATCGTCATTTTACATTTTAAGGCCCAACGAGCTAGCCAATCACCAACTCTATTATGTTCCTTAAAAATAAAATGAATATACATCTTACTTGTAATTAAGGATTTTATACTTTTAATTACCGATTCTAGGTATTTTGTAATTCTTGAAGAAGAAATGAGTGAGATAAGAATTTCAAAATCAGATTTGATATCTACTTTCTCGATTCCTGTGATTCTGCATATATTACGACCATCTTTCATCGCCCTGGCTATAGCTTTCAGAGGTGTGAGCTTTCCATAATTGTTTCCATATCCACTCATTATATTTCCTTTGCTATCTCGAATGATTATTGCTCCACTTGACTCTCCAGTTGATAGACAACAAGCATCGGAATTCAGTTTGTATCTTCCTGGCATAGGAGACGTCCATTTAAGTAAGAGATATTTTGTTTGGTCTTAATATGATTGATACATCCAGGGATTGATGCTTTATTTTCATTTTGTTTCCAATGCTTCCTGAATAGAAGATTTGAGTGATCCAGATGTAATAGCATGTTAGAGATATAGTTGATTGTTGACTTTGTTGAGAAACTATCACCCTTGACTTTTGACTTGTTCCTTTTTTGCAAATTTGCCCAGTTGATTAGTGTATAAAGGATTATTTTTATATGAATCTTTCCATGAGATGACCAAAACCATGTTCTGAACATGTGCAATGTGGTCATATATATATATATATATATATCCTTATATCAACCTTTAAGATTCATGCAAAGTGAGACCATATACTCCAAGCAAAGTCACATGACATAAATAAGTGGTCTATTGATTCAACATTTTGGCAAAAATGGCAGGTATATGTCTAGATTGATTTATACAATCAATAGGAAGTTTATTTCCCAAAAGTCTCCAAACAAGGAAAGAACATTTCCTTGGAGTTATGTTATTCCACATATTTTCAAAGAGTGAAGATTTGAATCGGGAAGATCTGATAACATTCAAGGTATCCTTTATTCTGAATTGGACATCTCTAGTTATACTTCAGTCTATTGTATCTTTGACATTATCTTTAATACAAGTCTTTAAGACTAGTTTTATGTTAGAGTCAGTTAGATATCTTTGCAGTTTGTTAACATTCACAGAAATGCATTTGAACCAGCTATCATTTGTGTTATTTTCAAGATTAATTAAGGGAGGATTACCATACCAGTTGTCAAGCCACATGTCTACTTTACCTTCACCAAGACTTCATCGGATTTTATCTTCTACAAAGTATTTGATGTTAGTCAATCTTTTCTATGTTTGGGAGCCTTTTTTTGAAAATTTTATTTGTAAGGGGTGTCTTCCTTTGCAGTAGATGCTATGTATGAGATTGGCCCACAATGAGTTATTCTCTGTGAAGTTTATCCATAGTTTACACGAGAAAGCCATTTGAATTTTCTTACATTCAACCCTCCTTCACCATATGTTTTACAGATCTTTTACCAGGAGGACCAGTGGATTTTGTTTACATCATTGGTTGATCCTCACAAGAACGTGTTCAACACCATTTCTATTTTAATGATGATAGAGTTGGGGAGCCAGCAGTTTTGCAACCATTATTGAGGAATATGCATCAGAACTGTATTTATTAATGTAAGTCTTCATTCAAACGATAATGTTTTGTCATTCCAGCTTTCTATATTTGCTTTAATCTTTTCAAGCAGAGGATTATAATTGAGAGCTTTGTTGTGAGGGCTATAAGTTATGCCTAGGTAAGTAGTTGGAAGGTTGCTCAGGCTGAAATTAATATGGATTGCAAGGGATTTTCTTCTATTTTGAGAGAGACTTGAAGCTATGATAATGTATGTCTTTTCTTTGTTTCGAGACTGGCATGAGATGTTCTGATATACCTGCAAAAAGTCACCAATTTTCTCTATAGAAGTTGACAGTCCATTAGTAAATATAAGCAGGTACCCGCAAATGATAGACTGGGGATTATCATTTTACTTATGTTAGAAAATCTCAGGGATTTTTCATTCTTAGACATAACATTTAAGCCCCTTAACGGAACCTCTTCAGCTAGAATAAAGAGACTAGGTGACAGAGGGTCCCCTTATCTAACACCCCTTTTAATTTTAAAAAAGCATACCGATTCTCCATTAATAAGGATAAATACATGAACATATTTAATAATGTTATCCACTAGAGAGATTACTCTGTTGTTAAAACCATAGCACTGAAAAACTTTCAAGATAAAGCTGTGGGAAAGGTTATCGAATGCCTTGGATATGTCCACCTTATTGATTATGTTTCCCGCTTGTGTTTTCCTGCTTATATCATGTACTAGCTCATTTGGAATAAGTATGGTTTCATGAATTAGCCTGCCTTTGGCATATGCTCCACGCATATCAGGAATCAGTTTAGGCAATAGGGAAGATAGTCTGTTATTTAGTAGTTTAGACATAATTCTGTTTAGCATTATACAAAGACTTATTGGCATGTATTGATTCCAGTACTGAGGCGTTTCTACTTTTGGTATCAAGCATATTCCAGTAGCTAAAATACCCATTGGAATGTTTTGGCCTTTGATGAAGGATTTCACAACATTACATAGATCTTGCTTGATAATGTTCCAGCATGTTGTAAAGAAGCATCTATTAAAGCCATCTACTCCAGCAGCTCCTTTGAGTTAATGCATTGTATTGTGCTCCATTTTCACTGATCTGTAGGTTCAACTAACATAAAACCATTATCAGAGTTATCAATTAGTTTAGGAATAACATTAAAAATGTCACTCTTCATGTATTCACCTTGTATCTTCTGATTCGGATATGAGGGTGTAGATAGAAGTTTTTTGAAATATTCTAATGCTAATGATTTGATAGTTTCATCATCAGAAAACCATTTGTTGTGAAGCTTAATTCCAGTAACTCTTGATTTCTTTCTCTTTCTTTTTACATAATTATGGTATAAATTTGTATTTCTGTCTCCATCCTGGATCCATTTTGAGTAACACTTTCGTTTCTAGTACTTTTCTTCTATAGAGAGGGCTAGAAGATGCTCATCATTTGCTTTGGCCAGAAATATATTGTCTTCTTGACTATTAGAGTTTATGAAATTCTGTTATCTAGCCTTAACATTTTCTTCTGTTTGAGTAACCCTGTCAAAGATGTTTCCAAAATGTGTTTTGTTCCAGCTTTTCAAAGCTTCTTTAAACCTTTTTAACTTTTTCAAGAAAATAAATAGAGGGTATCCATTCATTGGTTCCTTCCAGTTTGACTCTACAATATTCAGAAATTCCTTATCCAATGTCCAGGCATTTTAGAACTTGAAGTTTTTTACATGTTTGTCTTTTTCTTTAGTGATGGACACACACAAAGGAGTGTGATCAGAGCATGTACGTGTCATGTGTACCACATTTGTTAATGCAAAATAATCAACCCATTCCTGGTTGATAAGTACCCGAACTAAAGGTTTCCACTTTGTCGTGTTGGTCCATGTGAATTGAGTCCCTGAGAATCCTGCATCCTCTAGAAAACAATCTTTAATAACATCATTAAAATTTGAAGAACTCTGATAACAATAATAAACACAACCAATGTGTTCATAAGAAGATGTGACAGTATTAAAATCTCTCATTAGTAACCATTCATTTACAGAATTGGCTACATTTCTGATTATTTTCCACAATTCCATTATGTTTGCTTTCTGGGATTTTGCATAAACACAGGTTATTGAGAATATTTTGTCAATGAGATAATGTTTAATGTTTATGTGAATACATTGATCACAATCTATAATTATGTTAGTTTGTAAATCTGCAGACCAAAACAACCAAATGTTTTTAGACACATTAACAAAGAAGTTTGGAAGACTTAGCTTAGTTGATAGATATTCTATTTGACTGTTGCCCATCATAGGTTCTTGAAATACTTAACAGTGAGATATTCTTCTTGTTAATGATTGATTTCAGACTTCTGATAGAACTTTTGTTTCTAGCTCCTCTTATGTTCCAACATAAGGCTTTGATTATTTAGGATTGATACGAGCAGACCTCCTAGTCTCTTTAAACGAAAGAGATTGTATAACTAATGGTTTATTCTTTTTATTTGATCTTACAAACTTTAGCTTCCCGTCCAACAGCTTTTTAAAGCTCGGATCAACCTCCCTCTTACTAAAAGTTGGAGTATTAAGGAGGCTACCAGAGTTGTCTTTATTAGGTGTAATGTATCCACGAGAATCATCAGACTCGGAAGATATGTGTTCTGCTTCCAATGACTTTATTGTTTCTATTATATCCTCATCTATCATCTCTTATTCATCAACTGTACTCTCATTTTGTATAGCAGGTATACTTGATCCTTTGTGACTTGGTTGAAGACTAATATAGTTATTAGTTCCAAGTTCCAATTCTTCTGATATTTTGGTGACTTCCTTAGGAATTATTGTTGTAGAATTGAGATTGTTTGGCATTTGCGCTTGTCCAACATTTTCTGTATTCTGTGCTCGTACATCCTCATTCTTATGCATAGAATTCACTTTTTTTCATGATGATTTATCATGGCCAATATGGAAACATTGGTCACATTAATTAGGAACATTCTTATAGCTAAGATGAATCCATGCTTCTTTATTTTCACCAAAACCAAGCCACATATTGTGGTGTAGTTTTCTTGATATGTCAATCTTCACCCAGGCATAACAAGCATTCTATAATGCTTTGTTTTTTGGTGGGATCCAATATTTAATTAGATTCCCTAGAGCTGATGCAACTGAGTGTACAATGTCTTCATTGTACATGTTTTCTGGAAGTCTTTCAATTCTGAACCATATTGGAACTATTGGGCACTCTATTTTTAGACTGAATGAAGGCTGCCAACTGAGTTTTTTCATTGAGTATTGACCAACTATCCAAAACCCACGGCTCTAGATTTTGTAGATATCTTCTCTTAGAGAGAGTTCGAGAAGGTGTCTTGAGTCCCAGTTAGTATATGAGAAATCACCTTCGAATCTTCTTTCTTCAAAAAATTTGTCAATAACCTGTTTTTTTGGAAGACTCTTTGAGAATTTCCCGAATACTGTATAAGTTGTACTAGAATGGAGATTGTCTAGAACTCTTTCATCAAATTGTAAGTCAATGCGATCTTCCTTATACTTTGTATATTCTGGTTTGATCTATTCTTTCCTTGCAGGTTTGGTTGCAGCTTTAAGATACGAGTTCTTGTAAGAATTCAACATCTGTTCCATTTGATCAAAAATTACTTTGCTTTCGATGACGGAAGATTGCAAATTGTTTCTGGACTGAAAACTTAAGTCTGCAATCCTGTTTGAAGATGAAAACTAAGTTTGATTTAAATTTTCGAATAGCTGTTTGAATTCTACCGGAGAATTAGATGGAGAGATGGGAAATAATCCTTAGAGAAAGATTAGGATGATAAACGAGATTGAGGCGAACTTCAATAACTAATTCTATTTAATTTCATTTCAGGTTAGTGTTTGTTTAATTCACCAAATATTCAATCTTTTATACAAATTCGTCATATTAAACTGTTTGGCTGATCGAACCCGATACTATAATGATCTGGATTTAAATTTGACTTGCAATCGCATCAGTCCGGATTAAGAAAAATAAATCTATAAAAATTAATTTATTTCACAAATTCATAAGATTAATTTTGTATAAAATAAATATAACTTCCTAGTTAAGAAATTATGTTAGTTTATAAACGTAATAAATTGTGATGGAAAGGAAGCAACATGCAAAACATCATACTCTAGAATATATGAAACAGGTTTAATCTTTCCTTTACCTTTCACAAATTTTATGAGAACGGATTAATTAATTCGACGTATAATCATGAGACGAGAATCAATAATTCATATATTAGGCAAACTATCAATATTTAATCCAACAAATAAAATAACCGGAATAAAAATTTAGATCAATTAAAAAATAACCAAAATCATTTAGAAGTACATCTGATCTTTTTTTATTTATTAACAACTCGTCACTCCTCTTAGACATGTCGTCTGACCATGAATGTTTGTAAATAATTTACAAAATAATTAAGTAAAGTAGTACGATTAGAAACAGATAGGTGTAACCAAATAAGCCTTATGATTAGAAATAAATCTGTGTATCCTCCCCGTTTCTGACTTTTGGAAATTTCGGGCTTCAATTATGGGTGGAGAAGTCAATAAATTTTCCAATATAATCCTAATACTCGCACTTAAGATCGTGACATTTTCTTTTGTTAGATTTTTCTTTATAGTGTGAGCAAACTGAGATTAAGAGTACGTGACATGAGGTTTCAGCATACTTCCTCGAAATCATCTGGTAATGTCGGTATTCATTAGAATATGTTCCTTAAATTTTCAAAATCATGACTAAGATAAATGATATCTTTTGACTAAATATAAATATCTCAAATGATATTTATATGAATATTGAATCATTGAATGATATATTTGATATATATATATATATATATATATATATATATATATATAACATTTTTCTAATTCCAATATTAACAAAATATGTTTTTTATATAATTAGTTTTTGTGTGAATAAATTTTGTTTAAGTGGTTGTTTTGTAAGGTACGAAAAAAGAGTTGATAATGGGCTTTTTCATTTATTATTTAAAGGGAGAATATATGAATTTGTCTTAATGCTCCATTATTATTAATGTTTTCTCAAAAACTATTTATAGCTTAAATTTAAGCATATGTCGAGCCATGCTAATGGGCCAGACACATAGGGAAAAAACCTAATAAGTCTCCGAACAAAATAAAATATATAAAAATATAAACTATTTAAATTATAAATTAATTACATTTTAATAATAAAATAAATATTGATCCGCGTCCAATTTTACCTTCCGAATATTTATGTTCTCGTCATATAACCCACTTAGTCATCTCAAAAACATTTAAGATAGATAATTAACAAACTATTCAAAGAAATGTTGACCATATCTTTGAACATGGTTCTCCGAAGTTTTGTACAAGTCGCTTAGAAAAATAATATGATCGCATCATATAACACTATTTAGATAAATCAGTTGGACGATTTTATGAATGTCAATCGGAAATATTATGGGACACGCGTGATCACTTTACTAGACCCATGATGTTGATATGCTATAGGTAAGTGATATAAACAGTTGAAGATATTTATAATCCCCGAAGGATTATAACCGTCGGCGATGCTCCCACTTTTGTAGAGGTGAAACTAACGGTCTTCTACAATCCCTTCTATAAGCTCCACTTTCAGTTTCTCAGTATAGTAACTTTTAAAGAGATTAAATTCCCTTGTAAAGAGACAAGTTGTGCCTCATCATTATTATCAAGTTAATGGTCACATTTTTCTTTCCTTCACCATTTTCACCAACGAGAATTCCATCTATAATTATGTTTTGGTGTTTGTATGTTCACTGCCAAAAATGCTTTTACCGAAAAAAGGTTTGTTGAATTTTTCTAAGCAAGACGGAGATAAAAAGATAGCTATGGTTGTTGCTGGACTCCCCTCCTCCGAAGGCACAGTCACTGTCACTAAGACAATCAACTATATATGAGTTTTCTTATATAACAAGCGCAACATTCCGTTGGAGCCTTCTTATACTTCTTAATCATTCACTTCGAAGAGTTGTTCATCCAAGCCATCATAGTTCCAAGGAGCTACTAGTCGTAGACATCATTCTACTTTCATAGCCATGTGTTTCGATTTAGAAGAAAATTCTCCATCAAATTTAGTCATAAAATCTAAAGTTCATACAAACCTGTCCTCTGGGAACCACGAGACCATTCAATAACAATAACCCCTATCAATCCTACCTTACAACAACCAGACATTGAGGAATATATTACGCATCAAAAATAACATCCCTTTATCTAATCTGATTCTCTCACAATGATTAAACAGAGAGAGTAATACTACTCCCAAACAGACAAAGCCTTTAGAATCCAATCCAAGAGAGATAGAGGATAACGTTCAGAGCTTGAGTGAGGAATATCCTTCAGAGACATATGGTTAATCTGGGGAGAACATAGAGAGTAATACACCGGGATGGATGATTGAAACTTGTATGCCGTTATAGGAACATGAAATGATAATCAGTATGTACAAGGATTGACTGGAAAAAATCTCATTTGATGACTGAGTAAGGTCCATCACTCTTCCGAAGCTGTTCAATATCTTTAAGGTCGAAAGTTAGATGAGAGGCAAGATCCTGATAACTACATCGAACATTTTAAGAACTACATGATGAATTTTGAGGACGATGATAGGCTGGTATACAGAGCTTTCTCTCAAACGTTCAAATGAACAAATTTGAAATGGTACAAAAGGATTCCGAAGGGATCAATATCCAGTTTCAAATATTTTTATACAACCTTCTGATGAACATTTGTGGGAAGTAAAAATATACAGGAAAATAGAGACACAATTATACAGTCCAAACAAGTAGTGAGAGAAAAGTTGAAGGATTATACCAAACGATTTGTGTTAACAAAACCTGATTTTAAGGATACTTGTAAAGAGTTGGTAGTTATGGCTGCATTTCAACAAGGTTTGTTACCATGAGATTTAACAAATGAAACAAAGAAATAGAAAGATTTGACCTTTGGAGTGTTGATGGCTCAAGTGGAGGATCGAATTAAAGTGGAAGAGTCAACAGATTTTAATCAGTGGTTTGATCCAGTCAAAACCGTTCAGGGCATGTGTCAAATAGTCAAAGACATTATTCGAACTCAGCCCAACCATCACGTCCAAGGAACAACAATAATTTTACTCCTCGAACTGGAGGGTACCCAACTCAAGCTACAGGGTATCAATTTCGAATATCGAGGCCAAACCAGTGGATAAGGCCAGACTACTATGCTGATTTAATTGAAAATGTTGCTGCAATTTATGAAAGGCGAAAAGATATGTGAATTTTAAAAAGCATGCTGCTGTAAATAGACCAAAGGATGAGCGTAATAACAGGTTCTTTAAATATCATAACGACATAGGCCACGACACTGCAGACTGAATAGCTTTAAAGAAGAAGGTTCAAACTTTAAGTAAAAATGGCAAGTTGTTAGCCTTTATTAAAAGTCAGAGCAGTGAATCAAAGGATCCTGTTGCGTCGACTTCACAGACATCGAATCCAAATTCACAAGAAGAGAATCTAATGATTATGGATTCTAAGATTGATGATTTTGATGTTGCGTCAGAATATTTAGATACAGATCTGGATCGACTGATTTTGATGGCAGTTGATGAGTTAGTTAAACAATGTCGAGTTCAAAGTTTATATGAATACTTTGATTCATTGGCAATCTTCAAAGGAAATACTAATACTGGCAATACTGAAAGCTCTAGAAAGAAGCATATGGTGATTTTAGCTACTCAAATCGAAGGAATGATGTGTACTCATTCGTATGGTAAGAAAGATATTCCTTTTATTCTTTGCGATAAGGATAATTTGAGAGGCACTGGAGGTCCTCATGAAGATGCAGTAGTTATTATAGTGGAAGTAGCTGGTACTGAAATACAACGCATGCTGATAAATACAAGAAGCTCTGCAAATATATTTTTTCAAGTCAACATGTGATAGGATGCGTAATCCTCATCGAATTTCTCAATCAGGACGTAGTATAATCAGATTTACAGGTGGGATGGGCCAGGTGATTGGAGAATTCGAGTGTGAGGTGTGTTTGGGAAAGGGACATTTTAGGAAGAAGGTTCAATTTTTATTCATGGTGATGGATTGTCCGACAAGCTATAATGTCATTTTTGCGAGATCTTGACTTTTGAGGATGGATGCAGTTGTATCCACAGCCCACCAATGTTTGAAGTATATCATCGAAGATCGCGTTGGGGTTGTCCGAAGTGATCAGAAGGTAGTTAGCGACTATTATGCCACAACTCTTTGAATCTGAGGTTCGAGCAATGGTGATAATATGGTTGGATAACAATCAGAGGGTTGACCTCGGATGCGGAAGAGGGGGTTGATGATCCAAGGGAAAACCGCGGGTTCTTTGATAGTAAGTGAAAGCATAAAAGAGTATATGTTCCCTTTTGGGAAGGTACTTCGAGTAGGAACATTACTGACCCCAGCTTTACGTCAGTAGTTGTTACAATTATTAATTTGGATGTTTTTGCTTGGAAAACATAAATTATGGTAAGAGCCCCAATCGAGGTGAAATGTCGCAACTTAGCAATTAATCCGAAGATCAAACCTGTTATCCAAAAAAGACGTGCTTTTTATTTTGTAAAATCAGAGGCTATTGTTACTGAGGTGGATCGTTTGTCAAGGGTCGGACATATAAGCGAGTCACAAAATCCTTATGGATAAAAAACTCAGTGGTGGTTAAAAATAAGAATGGAAGATGGAGGATGTGCGTTGACTTCACAGATTTGAATCGAACTTGCTCTAAAGATCGATTTCATGTTCCTCGAATGGACCAGTTGATTGATTCCACTTCAGGATATAAGATTTTGGTCCTTTATAGATGCTTTTGCAGGGTATAACCAAATTCAGATGGATCCAAAGGATCAAGAGAGAACTGCCTTCATCACGTACCAAGGCTTGCATTGTTATAGGGTTATGCCTTTTGGGTTAAAGAACGTTGGAGCAGAATATTAGAGGTTAACGAATAAAGTCTTCGCATCTCAGATTGGAAGAAACATGGAGGTGTATATTGAGGACATTTTGATCAAGAGTCTAGCAAATGAAGCGCACTTGGAGGATTTAAAATAGATTTTTTTAATATAAGAGCTATTAGATTGAAGCTAAATCATGAAAAGTGCATCTTTGGAGTTTGATCAGGAAACTTCATGGGGTATGTAGTTAGTTAAAATGGGATAGAATTTGATTCAGAACAATTAAAGGTTTTTGGTATCAATGACATCACCTCGAACTATCAAAGAACTACAGATCTTTACAAGAAGGTTAGTTGCTCTTAATAGATTTATTTCCAGGTTTTCTGATGAATGTTTTCCTTTTCCCCAAGTATTACAAAGGCCAAAGGAATTTGAGTGGACCTCGGAATGTAAAGCAACATTTTTAAGCATTAAGGACCTATTGTCATCGCCAGAGATATTGTTTAAGCCTCAAATTAGAGAGCAACTCTTTTTATACATTGTAGTGTACGATTTTGCCATGAGTGTTATGTTCATAAGTGAAAATTCAGGAATTTCGAGGCCAGTCCACTATGTTAGTAAGAGTTTGTTGGCAATTGAAAAAAGATATTTGAAGGTTGAAAAGTTGGCATTGACTTTCATGGTGGCTGCTATGATGATGTATTCCTATTTTCAAGCTCACACTATTGTGGTTCAAACTTCATTCCCATTGAAAAATGTTTTATAGCACCCCGACATTTCTGGGAGGATGGCTAAATGATCAATAAAGTTAGTAGATTTTGATATCATTTTCTCCTCGAACAACTATTAAGGCTTAAGCCTTAGCCGGTTTTCTAGTTAAATTTCATTCAAGCAAATCAGATTAGGAAATAGACAAGGAAGTGTCTTCACAAGAAGTTCGATATGGGTTGTTCGAACTAATGGAAATTATAGTATTATGGGATCCAGTGCATGAGTCCAACTAGTTGCTCCATTTGAGAGGCAATGTTTCAAGTCATTAAATTCGGTTTTCACACTTCAAATATTGAAGCTATAAATGAAGTTGCATTGGATGGTTTAAGGATTTCGAGCATTTGTGGGGAAACTTTGGTTCGTTCGGAGACAGATTCCCAATTAGTAGAAAATTGGGTGGCCGGTGTTTGCAAAGCTAAAAAGAATCACTTAATTTTGTATCTTCGAGAGCTTTGAAAATTGACTTTTCTATTTGACCATATTATTGTAGAACATATCAGCCGAGGATACATTACAATTGCTTATTCTTTGGTAAATGTTGCTTACTCAGAATAGTATCGTTGGATTTTATTATAGGAGAGTCCTTTGATTCTAACTTGGTTAGAGCAATGTAAATATGCAGAAGAAATTTTTATCGCTGCAGATGTAATTTGAAGAGACTGAAGAACTGATATCCTGAATTTCTTGTTAAGAGGAAATGCTGCCTCAAGATATCCAACTGGCTAAAAAATTAAAGTATAAAGCTCACTGCTATGTTGTATTGGATGGGGTATTATATAAGAAATATTTGAGTAGGCCTTTATTGCATTATGAATAAACAAGAGTCTCTAGGAAATTTTGTCAGAGTTACATGATGGTGAGGGTTCATCGCATTGTGGGTTCAAGGCATTGACACTTCGGGTTTTGTGGGTTCGAGGTTGTGATACTTGCTAATAATTTTCCAATTCTATTCACGGACCTGCAGTTCCACTCATGTCTATTATCGAAGCCATCTCTTTTGATAGATGAGGAATACATTTGGTGGGACCATTGCATATGGCTTCCAGAAGACGCCAAATGATTAATATGGCAGTGGGCTATATTTCGAAGTGGGCAGAGGAGGAACCATTGTCTGGAACAAAAGCCAAGGATGTTATTAAGTTCATTGTGAACAATATTTGTTGCTGCTTTGGGGTTTCTCGAAAAATCACCACAAATAATGGTCCTCAATTTAACAATAGAAAATGGTTTGTTTTTGTGTTTCGAAGGGTATTACACAGTCTTTTTCTACACATTTTCATCCCCAAGCAAATGGTCAGGTGAAGGTAACAAATAGATCTATTTTAGAAGGGTTGAAGAGGAATTTGAAGGGCTGCAGGAAAATGGCCTAACTATTTGCAAGAGTTGCTATGTGCTTATTGAACAACTCCTCGAGAGGCCACTAAAGAAACTCCTTTTGCCTTGGTGTATGGTATGGATGCTATTAGTCCTATAGAATATACATTACCTTCTTATAGAGTACTTCAGTATTCTGAGGACCTGAATGACGAAGCAAAAATAATAAATTTGGACCTCATTGAGGAGAACAAAGTTAGAGCGCATCTGAATACGATTCATTATCAAAATCTGACAAGGAGTCGATATAATTTGAAGGTAAAAAAGAGGGACTTCAAAGTTTGTGATAAAGTCTTAAAGAAAGTATTCCTCCATACAAAAGAGAAGCGCCTGAGAAAGATGGCCCCGAATCGAGAAGGACCTTATATGGTTGTGGAAAGAATAAACTAGGTTCTTATCGCATTTGTGACGTGCAGGGGAGATGCTTCAACATCCTTGGAATATACAACATTTGAAATTGTATTGGGGATAATTTTGTTTTTTGAATTTTTTTAAATAATTGACACACTCTTTTCTATTAAGTTTCCCAATGGAGGTTTTAATAAGGTGTCATGTAAATATTCGAAGTTACCAATAAAAGTATTTTTTGGCCAATGGTTTTTTAAGTATAAGTATTTGAATTATATAGGTAACTAGTCAAAGAATGATCATCTTTGAGGTTGACTAAGAGTAAATATTCTGAAGTGTTACAAACACTTTTCGAAAAAACAACCATATTAAAAGTGATACATCCTCTAAACGCACTATAATTTTTGAAGTGAAACGTAAACGCACTATAACTTTTGAAATGCTACTTTCTCTAAGCACTATAATTTTTGAAGTGCTACGTTCTCTAAACACACTATACTTTTTAAAGCGATACGTTCTCTAAACACACTATAATTTTCGAGGTTCTAGTATCTTCACTTGAAAAATGATTAGTTTAATTTCGAGGTGAACATGACATGTTTTTATAAAATTATAAGTTTAAAAAGAACAAGTATATATAGGAAAAATATAATATTGTTGCATTAAAATTAGTCCGATGAAACAAAAAAACGCTTTTCAATGCTAAGTAAAATAGAATTTATCAAAAGCAAGCCATCTTACAATAATTACAATACAGGTACAAACAAAAAGGAAAAAGCAAAGTTATTTGAGAATCGAGAAGCGTTGCTTATTAATCCAGCCACTTTATATTCTTTAACCCTTTCACTTATGCAGAAGTAGTCGTAAGTACCAAACTAGGGTTCCACTTCCCGTTTATCAGGAGAGTTTGATGTTCTGGTTTTCTAGCTCTTAGTTTTTTGGTTTTTGGATGCTTTCTCGTATGCTGAATTGAAGGTTGGGTGGTGAATTTGATTTTTTCGGTGAAAGTTGCTTAGAAATTGATGATTCAGATGAAGGTAGCCAATAAATTTCCGGTGTAAGCAGATTATCTCTCTAGAAATATGTTTATGAAGGAAGTTATGATACATAAGTATTTATAGAAGGAAATAAATGAGAGAGAAGTTAGAGAAGTGGAAGAGGTGGAAGAAGCTATTGGATAGAATGCCAAACGGTTACATGAAGAGGAAAGCTTAACACCTACCACATGGCATGCCTAGTAGCAGAACTAATACTTAGTGAGATTTTTTGCTCGAATGTTTATGGCCATTGTGAGATTAGTTTTATGTTTACATATGAAAATATTCAAAGAGTTGAGAAAATGTTGAATTGATTTTGAAGAAAATATATATGAAGTTTTATTCAAGGACATACATCTCTATTCGAAGTGATATTGAGGATTGTTTCAGTTCGAGGAAAATCTGTGTTGTCAAGAAAAAAGAATCATTTAACTCAAAGTAGATCGGGCTCTGGTAAAATGAATTATTTTCTACTGTCAAAGATTTTCGATGACAACTAGTTCTCATTCATTGGCTTTCATGAGAACTAGGGGTCTACTGATAAGTGGTGAGTTCAATTATTAAGAGTTATCTTTGGAAAAAGTAATACACGAGTTTTAGTGTGAGAGAGATTTTTTAGAGAGAGAAAGTCAGAGCACAATTGAGTTAAATCGAAAAGTATTCAACCTCTTTATTAGTTTAGCCCTGACCTTTATATAGAGGCGCTAGGACTTAGCTCTAAATTGAAGACGGTTACATAAAAGGATATATTACCCTTAGTCCTCAATAGAAATACATAATCATAATTGTTCCATTAAACTTCCATTATTTACACTTTTAGCCCCTAAATTTCTACTTCCTTATCATTAGCCCCCCTAGTTTTCATGTCTGGGAATGAATGAGAACTACATATCTTCGAATCCTGCCAGAAGTCATATCAGAAACTCGAAATTAAAAAAATCAATAATATTTTTTCTTTCTCCTCGAATCTTTTAAGACACAAATTTAGAATGTAATCATCGGATTTTGCCAAACGTGCCCACACATCAAAACGAAATTCTCAAATTCAAAAATATAATCATCGAAGTTTGCCAAACGTGCCCACACATCAAAAATCTCAAAGAAATAAATAATCTTCGAAATCATTTCAAAGTAAATCTCTATAAAATCTAATCGTTCTGATTCATTATGAATACCTAGCTACTAGACTTATAACTAGCTAGCTAGTCTGACAGAGGTCGAACTCATAACCCTATCATCATTTCGTATTCGACCCAATGATCACAAAGTCTTTTCCTCTTCTACACATCTTCTCATCCTCCCATAAATTCGTTAGTAACTTCATTCTCTAATTCACAATCCAAATTTCTTGAGAGAGAAACAACACACCTTTGGCTACCTTCAATGTTTTCTTCAAATTTCCCAGCTATCTTCGCCAGAAAACCCTTACTTTCCGGTCAATGTTAATCCAGTTATGAGAAAAAATAAAAAATCAAGAAGATCTAAGGCTAGGATACCCAAAAAACCCAAATCTCTGAAGCCTGAAGATAGTCTAGTCTTTGGATAATACGATTATTTTTGCATTAATGAAAGAGCAGAGGAGTACAAAGCTACCAAATTAATAAACAACGCTCATGTTGGAACAACAACCAAGACCACTTACTACGGTAATTTTGATCCATCTAAAGTCCCTATTTTTTCCCTTTCTCCTGCTACTGAAGAACATCATTCCGCTAGAATTCAAACACCCATAACCCCTCGAACCTCTTCTTCTCAAGTCAGAGCATCACCTCTGATCAGTGAAGAATCAAGTAAATCCTTTTTGAAACAAATCGAAATCACTTCTTAAACTTGTCCTCCACCAATCCTTAAAAGAAAAACTTCCATAGCCATGGGAGATGATTCTGATGCTTCTCCAACTTCCCCCTCATCGAATCCACCTACTCAGTCTCCTCATTGGAGAGAAATAGTCGAGGAAGATTCATTACCTCATACAAATCTTTCCAAAAATCCTCCCCAACCAAGGGATAAAACATCAGAAGCCGAAGAAGCTGATTCTGAAGCTACCCGGTCTGATAATGAAGTTGAGTCCGATGAAAGAGAAACAGAAAATTCCACATAAAGGAAAGTTCGTAAGCCTCAGAAAAAGAAGGCATTGGGTACTGTTTCTGATGAGGAAAGAACAGCCATTGGTAGAAACCTGAGAGATCTCGATGTTGACTACCTTATTGAGCTGAAAAAAGTCCCATATATCTACTATCAAGAGAGTCAAGCATCGGATTTAAAGAAACAATGGGGAATAAGAGACAAAATTTCGGTTCGACTACCTAAGAAAGGGGAAACTCCCTTAGATTGTAAAGATGAAGAACTGGTGGTCTACCCAGAAATCATCAATTGGGGTATTCGGTTCCCACTGGATCCTATAATCGTGGAGTACTTAAAAATTCTCAACATGTACCCAACTCAAGTGACACCAAATCAGTGGTTCACTCTCATGCCCGTGATCATAGCCTCTCGGTTGTCCAAGATTCCGATCAGCATCAAGGATCTCATATCCTTAACGAAATTATCAAAATGACCGAAGCTCTTATTTTACTACCTTACTCTAGTAGATGATTTAAAAGTATTGATGATATCCTGGAAGCTGAAGTTTTTTGGAAACAAAGGTTTATCTTTATCTCAAGAGCATTTGGAGAACGACAAAGAAATATCTGATGGCAACCCATCGAAATTAAATCTCATATGGAGAAACAACTGTAAGTACTTCGAACATTATACATTTTAAGATAAATTAACATTTAATTGTTGTCTCCCTTATTTATTATTTATTTGTATGATAATTTCAGAGATTCTGAGGCGGTATGCTATTCGTCGGACAACGACCAAAAATATTTTCAAAAAGCTTGTCGCTTGGACCGAAACAGAGTGGAACAACACTTTCCATACTGCCTTCCAAACGATCAACTTCCTCAATAACCATCTCTTTCCCATAACACCTCAAGCCTTGCCTTCTCCAAATCTAATGGATCAGCCCAACCCCTATTACGCTTGTAAAAAACTAGTTCAACCTGACTGTATGGTACTCCTCCCCATCTGCAATAGGTCAGAGAGTCAACTGCCTCAAAAGAAAAAGGAAAAGGCAAAAAAGGAAAAGAAAAAAAAAGCAGCTAGTACATCTGCTGGTAGCCTTTTAACACAGTCGAAGCCCAAAAATCACAAAAGAAAAGCAGCAAAAAAGACTCTTTCAACCATCGAAGAAGAAGAAGAGCAAGAAACTTCTTCGAATAAAATGAAAACTTTCACCAGTCCTCATGGGAAGAAAAACAAGAAATCAAAGGTCATCGAATATACACTGTTTGATGAGGATGGAGTCATAATTGTTGGGAATCAACAAAATCCTCCTCTCGAGAAGAAAACAACTAATGATACTCCAACCATTTGTTGATCTCGATGCTATAGCAAAGTCTCTATCTTCACAAGTTTAGGCTTCCCACAGTCACTTGAATCGATTGGCTAAAGACATGGTTCACTATAAGGGAATTGTCGATGCTGAGAAACAACTGAGGGATAGAATCAAGTAATCGAGAAATTCCACATCTTCGAAGCAGCAAGATTTGAGCTTACTCGAGGAATGCTCTTCGTCAAAATCCATTTGCGAGCGCAAAATTATGCTGATAAAGAAAGACTAAGAGCCTCACATCAAGAGGAGATGAACATTCTCAAAGCTAAACATGCTAAAGAGTTTCCTGCTGAAAAGCTTAAATTCGAAGGTCTCCAAACTTCTGTTGCTACCAGAGAAGCAAAAAATAAAGAATTGAATGATATGATAGCCATGTTGAAGGCTGATTCTGAGAAGGAAAAAGAAGCTGCTATCACTGCCACAGAAGCTGAATGCTCTAAGGACATGTTAGCTGCTATTAATAGTGGTAAAGAAGAGACATCCATCATTCTTCGAGAGAGATTCATGCGACTTATCCAAAAATCAATCTTTCTAGTTTTTGGAACGATATTCACCTCAAACGGTGTCCTAGTGAAGCCCTTGATCTTATCCCAAGTTCAATATCATCAGAAGAAGAATTCTCCGAGGAGGAGTCGTCTGAATAATTTTCTTGTTCTTTGATTTTATGTTATCCTTGTTGTATTTGTCAAATTAGTATTCCGCCTATTGTACTTCATCAAATTAAACTAATTGACAAATTTCTTTGTTTATTTCTTATTTTTATCATCAATATGAATTATTTGAGGTTAATAATCTTGAGATGATATTTTTTTAAACAAAACTCCTTAAATATGATAACATACTTCGAAATTCACAATACGTAATACTTCGAGTAACTTAATGCAAATTTTGAACATACTACCTCAAATAACGTAGTGCATTTATTGAACGTTGCACTTCGTAAAATCATAGTGCATTTATTGAACGTTGCACTTCGTAAAATCACAGTGCATTTATTGAACGTAGCACTTCGAATATGGTTGTTTCTTCAAAAAGTGTAATAAGCACTTTGAAAATTTTTACTCTTAACCAATCTCGAAGATGATCAGTATTTGATAAGTTGGTAAGATAGTTTTCAATAAGAACTTATAAACAACCGTTGGCTAAAAATGCATTTTATTGATAATATTGAATATGTACATAGCGCCTCGTCAAAACCTTCCTGGGCCAACATGGTAGGAAAGAGTTCGCCATTCAATAGTAAAAAATCCAAAATACAAAAAATGTATTCCCAATATGAGTTCAGATGGTGTATATTCCATGGATGTTGAAGCATTCTCCTTTGAATATTACAAAGGCGATAAGACCCTGGTTTTATCATCTTGGCAACCATATAAGGCCTTTCCCAATTTGGGGCTATTTTTCTGAGGCTCTTCTCCTTTGTATGCAAAACTACTTTTCTCAACACTTTGTCACCTTCTTAAAACCCTCTTCTTTTTACCTTCGGATCATATCTGTTCCTTATAAGATTCTGATAATGGATTACGTTTAAATGAGATCGAACTATTTTCTCCTCAATGAAATCTAAATTTTCCCTCTTAGCTTCATCATTGGATCTCTTAGAATATTAAGTTATTCTAAAAGATGACATCGTAGATTCCACGGGGCTAACTGCATCCATTACATATGCTAGGGAAAAAATAGTTTCTTTTGTAGCCTCCCTAGGAGTTGTCCGATAAGCTTATCGTGAGGATGAAAAAACGTTGATAAACACTGTTGAATTCCTTTTGATGTGCAAAATGAATTCATTTCTTTATTATTAGATTGAGGGACATTATATGTTGTAATTCTCCGAAGGACTTCTAAGCGACAACAAAAACTATTCACAATAAAATTGATTACATCTTTTGCTTTTGTTCCAGATAGTGGTTCTGCCTCAGCCCATTTCTTTAAGTAATCCAATGCTATAATTATCATTTGGCGTCCCCCAGATGCCATCGGCAAAGGCCCCGCTAGATTAATCCCTCATCTATCAAATGGTATGGCCTCGGTTATAGACATAAGTGGAAATGCCGGCCTGTGTATAACATTATCAAATCTTGGAAAACTATCACAGCTTCGAACCAAATTTTTAGCATCATTCATGATTGTAGGCCAATAAAATCCTGCAAGCAAAAATCGTCGAGATAAAGCTTTAAACCCGTAACGAGCTGACCCTTCTCCATCATGCAACTCTGATAATACCTCATATGATTCTTGCTTGTCTAGACATCGTAGTAATGGCTTGCTTAATGCCTTCTTATACAAAATCCCATATAAAATTATGTATCTTAAGGCTTTACCTCTCAATCTTATGTACAACTTCGTATCATATGGCATTGTTCCTTGAGTAAAAAAAAATTAAGAATATTTGTTTGCCAATCTCCTCAGACTACATCAAATGTGACAAAGAGCTCCTCTATACATTCACACTGATTTGATTGAGTCAAAATCAAGGGATTTTCTTGTAGTAATATCCAAAGATACTCCTCCTTGTAAGCAATATTTCCTAAAGAATCAGCCACCAAGTTACTTCCTCGACAAATATATTCACCAACAACATAATCGAATAGTAACATTAAACTCCGAAGTTCCCGAATGTATAAAATTAAAACATCCTTTCTCGCCTTGGAAAATCTAGATACTTAATTCGCTAACAATTGGGAATCCGTTTCCAAGCGCACTGAAGTTGCTCCATATATTTTGGCCAATCTCAAACCTGCCAAGGCAGCTTCGTATTCAGCTTCATTATTCGAAGTGTGAAAACCAAATTTATTGGATTGAATCATCGTCTCTCCAGTTGGAGAGATTAGTTAAACCCCAACACTGCATCCTGAAATACTAGACCCTCCATATGTTCAAACGATCCACCTCGAATTCGTTGGTACAACATTTTTACTTTCTTCAATATCCGATCTTTTCGAATGAAACTCAACAAAAACGTCTGGCAACGCTTGAGCTTTAATTGCAGTTCGAGGTGTGAACAGAATATCATAATCTTCTAGCTCAACGGACCACTTGGTCATCCTCTCCGAAATATCAAGTTGTTGCAAGAAATTCTTCAAAGGGAATGAAGTTCGGACTTCGAAAGTGTGCTTGGAAATAAGGGCACATTTTTCTAGCAGCAATCACCAATGCTAGTGCTAATTTCTCCAGTTTCAAATACCTCTTTTCTGCCACGAGACTTTTGCTGATATAGTACACTAGCTTCAGAATACCTGAATCTTCACTTATCAACACTGCACTTAGTGCAAAATTCGATACCACAACGTACGAAAAGGGCTTTTCTCCACTTCAAGGTTTTGATAAAATATTTGGTGATGATAACATGTTTTTTATGCTTATATATGCTGCCTCACACTCCGATGTCCATTCAAATCTATTTGGTCCTCGTAAAACTTGAAATAAAGGAAAGCATTTGTCAGAAAAATATGAAAATAAATCAGTTAAGTGCTGCTAACCTTCCTGTCAAAATTTGCACTTCTTTAACAGATCGAGGCGAATTCATTGCTATCATAGCTTTCAATTGTTCTGGGTCAACTTCTATTCCTCTTTCAATGATAACATAGCCCAAGAACTTCCATAATCGAAATCTAAAGGTGCACTTTTTAGGATTTAGCTTTAGCGTGATTGCCCTTTAATTAAAAAATGTTTCCTCTAAATCCTCAAGATGCACATCATCCTTCAAACCTTTTACTACCATATCATCTATATACACCTCCATATTTCTTCCAATCTGAGTATCAAAAGGTTTATTCATCAATCTTTGGTAAGTGGCTCGAGTTTTTTTCAATCCAAAGGGTATAACCTTATAGCAATGCAACCCTCTATCAGTTATGAAATTCGTACACTCTTGCTCCTTTGGATCTATCTGAATCTGACTGTATCCTGCAAAAGCATCCATGAATGTTAGTATTTTATTTCTCGAGGTGGAATCAATCAATTGATCTATTCGAGGAACTGGGAATGGATATTTAGGACAGGCTCGATTCAAGTCTGTAAAATCCACTTACATTCTCCAGCTCCCTTTCTTCTTTTTTACTATTAATGGATTTGCCGTCCATAAAGGATATCATGACTCCCTTATGTGTTCGATCTTGGATAACCGATCCACCTCAGAAATGATTGTTACCGCCTTTTCTGAACAGAATGCCCTTCTTTTCTGAATCACTGGTTTTACCTTCGGATCAATAGCCAAACTCTGACGAATCACCTCGATCAGTACTCCTGTCACATCCTCCATTTTCCAAGAGAAAACATCCAAGTTAAAAGAAAAAAATTCTAGCAGTTGTTGACGTAAAAGTAGGGTCAATAAGGTTCCAATTCGAAGCACTCTTCCTTCCGAAAAAGTATACTCATCTATTTCATCACTTATTATTAAAGACCCTGGGGTTTCTCTCGGATCGTTAACTATTTCTTCAAAATCCGACGTCAACCCCTGTGACTTCTATTCATGCATCAAATCTCCATTGCTCGATCCCCGGGGCGAAAGCGCAGTGGCATAACACTCTCTGGCTACTTTATGGTCACTTTGAACGACCCCGATTCGATCCCCTACCACATACATGAAACATTGGTGTACCGTTAACACAACCCCACACATTCTAGAAATCCAAGACCTTCCAAAAATAATGTTGTAGCTCGTGGAAGGTCCTTTCCCCAAACTCACTTCCGCCTCGAATTCCCAAATCACATGAGCTTTCACGTATGTAAACCCTATGACTCTACATTCCGATTGAGAAATTTGAGGCGGATTTGAATTCTTTCATAAGTCGTTTTAAAGAGGACATTTGCCGAGCTGTGAATGTCTATAAGCACACACCGAATTGCAATACCAGCCACTTTAGCTCCAATAGCTACCGCGTCTTCATGCGGCCCCGCTGTTCCCCGCAGATCATCCTCATCGAATAAGATGAAATGAATGGGATTTTTTTTTCCATACAAGTGAGTCGAAATTTTCCCTTCAATCTGAGTTGTCAAATTGACAACACGCCTCTTCCTCGAACTATTAGTGTTGCCAGCCATTGAATCACCTCAAAAAATGGCTAATGATTCAAAATATTTAAACAAATCTTGCACACGCCCCTTCTCTATTGGCTTTTCAACAACTATCAAGATTAACTTGTTCGGATCCTTATTCAAATATTCCGAAGAGGCATCGAATTCTTCAGCCTTCGAATCTAAAATAATTAAATTTTCAGCTGGTACAGTTGGGTTAGCCTTCGAAGTTGATGATATGTTATTTGACCCACTCCCTTGTGACTTTACATAAGTTAAGAGCTTCCCATTTTCAATCAAGATTTGAACTTATTTTTCAACTCGATGCAATCTTTAGTATCATGATACCTGCAATATTTGTTATTCTGCTCCTCCGCCTATTTATCGGAGCCGTCTTTCTAAAATTTACGAAGCTTTTGTTCTTGTCAAAACTTGCAGCCACGCTTTCTATCAAATCAGCATAATATTCTGGCCTAACCCACTGATTTAGCTTCAGTCTGTTATAATTATAAGATGGAGCATGATTTGAATATCCACCAGTTTGAGGTGGCAAGTTATTATTCTTCTGACGTGACTGTTGATTACCATTATAGGGTTGTCATTGGTTATTGGCCATCTGACTCGAATTCTTTGGAGTACTAACTGGTTCTCCTCGGACCCTGGTTGACTCTTCAACCTTGAACTGATCCTCTACTTGAGCCATCAATACTCCAAATGTTAGAGCTCTTCTCTTCGTCATTTCATTAGCCAGATCCCCTAGTAGTAGACTCTGGTGAAAAGCTGCCATTGCCACATTTTCTTCGCAATTATCCAAACTTTATTTAGTCAGAACAAACCTCATTCTGTAATCCTTTAATTTCTCTTCAAGTGCCAGCTTGCACTGAATAATCGTATCTCCATTTGTTCTCATCTCCTTACTCGCAAAAAATTGTCTTCGCTGGATCCCCTTGGAATCCGATTGTACCGTTTTAATGTTGCTCCTTTGAAAGTCTGCGAAAATGCACCACACACCAGCCGATCATCATATTCAAAATTCATCATGTAGTTCTTGAACTGTTTGATGTGCTCATCTAGATCTTGCATCTCATTGAACTTCTCTACCTTAGCAGTATCAACACACTTCGGAAGCATTATAGATCGAATCTCACTTGTCACCGAAGAGTTGCTCTAATCGACACCTTCAACAAACTGATCCTCAATCCTCATGACTGCATACAAATTTCGACGAGTCCCACCATATTGATTCGAGGTGTTCCCCTCACACCAAGTAGATTCCCAACGAGGAATGTTTTCCCTTTTAGATATATGTTCTTTCTTATGCTCCCTTGATTGTTCTCTTTCCAGGTCCTCTTTCGAAGAACTCCTATACCTCTTAAAGCCTGAAGCAGAGCTTTCAACCTCTCCATCACTAGAGGCTACATATTTTTGTTTGTTTTTTTCCCTTTGCGAGAATAATGATGTTCTTTTAGAGCTTTAAAGCGCGCTTTCTTCTGCTTACTTCTAACGTGTTGATCTGTACAAGATCGATCAGACTGATTTGTCATCTCAGCTATCTCGTTTACTTACCTCACCTCGGATTTGAGCTTCGCCGAGTGAATTTCTTGTTCTCTTTGTTCATACTTTTCGTTCAGCGTATTTATTTTATCCAAGAGTTGATTCATACGCATCTTAATATCTAACAGAGTTTGGATCGGAGCAGATCCATCAGGTCTATTTTCGTTTCTTTGTAAGTCATCTTTTAACGTTTCCATCGCTGATCAAAGTGATGGATTTTTTTTCAAGATTCATTATAAGAATTCAAACGATAAAATAAGAAGGTTATATTGAAATTCGAACAGGTAAAACACTGATTCTTAATCGTCCCCAGTGGAGTTGACAATTTGGTGAGTTCAATTATTATGAGTTGTCTTAGGAGAAAGTAATACATGAGTTTTAGTGAGAGAGAGAGATAGAGAGTTTTTAGATAGAGAAAGTCATAGCACAATTGAGTTAGATCATCAAGTGTTCAACCCTTTTATTAGTTCAGCCCTGACCTTAATATAGAGGTGCTGAGACTTAACTCTAAATTGAAAATGGTTACATAAAGGGATCAATTACCCTTATTCCTTAGTATAAATACACAATCATAATTGTTCCATTAATCTTCCATTATTTTCACTTTTAGTCCCTAAATTTCTACTTCTTTATCAATCAGGATATAAACTATTGAGGACTAAAATATAATAGTTTGAAGTCTTGTACGAATAATTGTAAAGATGTATGATAAATTTCGGTTTTGTTTGTAATGATAGGGGGTTAAGGTGCAATTAACCCATTTTTGTAACAAATCTAGTTATTCTAAGTTTGATTTTCCTATATATAAATTCTACGACTGAATTTAATGACACGATACTTTCATTTTGTGAACTATCTTTCTTTACTTAAACCTTCTCTCTCTAAAATCATCTTCCTTGTTTATCTCATTCTGGAATCAGATTTCATTCACACCAAAGGTGGTCTGAATAGTTGATTTACTTTGATTTCATGCATCATGGCATCTAGGTTATCAAAAATTTATACGCCAATGGAACAATTTTCTGCTATTGTTGGGTTGTCTCGAAACTCACAGATCCCCTTTTACTTTTACAACATGGGTGATGAGTACAAAGTTTTCGATGATTTTTTGGAGGACGACAAGCTGTAGAAAAGGAAATTACTCTTCATTAATGGTTAGTAGGATAATTGAAATAAAATTACCTCTAAGGATAATCTGAGTTGGTTCACTGGGTTTTGGAAGAATATTGATAATCCTTTGAACTCATAATGTTGCTTATTTTTTTTATTTGAAAATTGTTTCTAACTTTTTTTATAGTGATACTGAAGGCTTATCTATATTATTTGGAAAATTCTAAAGTCACTTTTAAGAAACTACATCAATGGGCCGATAAAAACTGGTCCAATGGCTTTCATCAGTGTTTTACTCAGAACTAGATCTGAAGGACTAGCTACGAACGAGATCTGACGTGGGAGCAACTAACCACCCATCCTCGGTCTGGGGCTATCCTTAAAAGAATTGAAGCTGCAGACGGTAAAGTGTATATTCCAACAAGAACCAGAGCCTCTGACCATCGGGCTAAGAAAGGTAAAAAAGCCATGCAACGCTCCAAAAAAGATACAATTGAGGTTGAAACTGAATTGCAGTCTGACGAGTCTTTGTCAGCCACAATTGATGAATTTCTGTTATTTGCAGTTATTGCCAATATCAAATAGGGTGATGCACCCGCAAAGCTTCATGTGTCAAAGAGGAGGAACATAAAAACTACTAGTTTAGAGATCGTCCTCCGTTCATATATTGTTCCTCATACAATCTCAACCATTGATCCTCCAATACTCCTAGTATCTGAGCCTTATTCTATTCTTCCCTCAATATTAGAGGGGAAAACATAAATAGAAGGCAATCTGATGGAGCCTATGGGTGGGATTTACTTTGATGCTTTTGAATAAGACTTCCTTGAGTCTACATGCAATGCCACAAAGGTGTTTTTGATAACCCACCCTTCGAGCTGATAAAAGAGTATGATATATTAACGTATTCGATGTTGAGCTTTGTAAGACGTATTTCTAAACTGGAGAGGAAGGTCAAGGCATAAAAGGAGACCATCACTTTTCAAGGAAGAAAATAATAATTACAAAGAGTCCCTCGAAGGGGAGAACGTGTGTGCTGATGGTCTAACAGATGAAGTCAAGTTGGTTAAGGATGACCTTGCACACCTAAAAGCTACTTAAGAAGGGTTACAATCATCTATGTCCGGAGAGATTACATCACTGAAAAATCAACAGGACATCGATAAGACTACCATGGAACGCTTAATGAAGGAGAAGAAGAATCAAGAGGCCCTTGTGAAGAAATACGAGGAGCAAATGACTTCTCTCAAAGCTTATGACACAAAAGACATAAGGGATATAGTGGAAGAATACGTTAGTGGGATTTTAAAATCTTTAGACAAACGAGATGCCTCAATTAAATCTGATATGGTCTTGGAACTTCACAAGACATTTTTTTTTGTCGGAGGGAACCCGCAGCCGCTACTCAGAATGCAATGAGTGCGCACAGGGTAAACCCTCAGTCTGACGCGATAGCCTGCAAACCAACGCCAAAAGGTAAACCACACAAGGTGACAGGCTCAGCCGAGAAAGCGTATGTAGAGGGACTCGAACTCATGACCTTTTGGTTATAAGAATGTCATACCCAACCAACTCGGCTACCCCATTGGGGGCAAAAAAGGGATGCAACATGAGGACTTCCCAGGAGGTCACCCATCCTAGTACTACTCTCGCCCAAGCACGCTTAACAACGGAGTTCTGATGGGATCCGGTGCATTAGTGCTGGTATGATCGCATCCAAAAAAGATGGAATAACAGAGCCCTTGGGTTACAATCAGAAAGTTGGTTTTTGTGAAAGTTGGTTCCAGAAAGGTTGTGGCCCAATTATATGCACATAGTTAACCAGTTAGGTATTTCTATGGAATCATCTGGTCATGGCTCAGAGAAAAGTGATGCAGGGAACTCCTGAAAATAAGAGTTCAGAAGAAGAAAATGTCGTTGAGGATGAACCCGAAGGCGAATGAATTTTATATTAGTATTGTAAGTCGTTAGCTCATGTAAAGAATTTTTATTATCTTACTCGGATTCCATCAAGTCCTTGGTTTGTCCAAGGAATTTTGTAATACTTATAGGGATTGTTTTGATAAGCCCTTAACATAGGTTAAGGCATTTTGTACTTTCTTTCTTTTTATTCCATTGGGAAATAAAAATTTATTTATTTTCTTTTATTCTTTACTCATTTTAACCATTAAAATTTAATCCATTTCAAGGACATAAAACAAATCCTTTAACTATTGGAAGGTAATCCATTCAGATAATATAAAATAAACATCTTAACTATAAGAAGGTTATCCATTCGAAAACATATAAAATACATACTTTAACAATTCAAATGTTATCCACTGGAAGGCATATAAAGTAAATATTTTAACTATTCGAAGTTAATCCATTCGAAGGCATAAAAATAAACACTTTAACCATTCAAAATTAATCCAGTCGAAGGCATAAAAAACAAACACTTTAATATTTCAAAGCTAATCAATTCGAAGGAATATAAAATTAACACTTTAAACATGCAAAGGAAATCCATTTGAAGTCATAAATATAAAACATAGCAAGTACAAAAGATAATATAAGAGTGGTATAAAGAAAATGTGATAGATTGCAAGGATTCAAACACCTCATTAAAACCTCCCGGAGCCACTAGGGTTGGAAAGAGTATGTCCTTGAATATTGACATAAGTGTAAACCAATAAAAACAAAATAAACACTCTATAAAATTATCTAAGTGTTCATTCCATTATTTCCTTAAACAATTTCTTTCTTGATCCATTAATTGATACTTTCGAGGCTTGACCCTTTCACCTATTATATATGACCATTCTCAATTCGGTGCTAGTTTTCCAAGTTTTTTGTCTTTAGTATGTAAGAACACATTTTTAATACTTTTTCCCCCACTTTGATTTTTCTTATTCGAATTTTAGATGTGTACATATTTCTCATTAAACCTTGACAAAAATTGTGATTCTTTTTATTCAACTAAATCTAATTCAACTCTTATAGTTGTGTCATTATTTTCTTTAAAGTAGTTTTGAATTTGGAAAGATGGGAGGATAGATTCAATCGGTGTTACTGCATCCATCTCATAGACCAAGTAAAATGAGATTCTTAAGTGGCGGTTTGGGGGGTAATTTGGTAAGCCTAGAATACTGCTTGTAAGTAGTTTGGCCACTTGCATGATGTACCCTCTAAATTCCTTTTGAGACCCACTAAAATAATTTTATTAATAATATATATTTTCCCATTCACTTGAGGGAGAAAATGTGAAGAAACAAATGTCGAATTCCTCTAGAATTACATAAATTTTTCATATTTTTATTTTCTAACCAGGGGCCATTATATGTCGTAATGCTCATAAGGATCCCAAAACTACAACATATCTTGGAGAGGAAAAAATCTGATCACTGCTTTAGATATAGTTCCGGAGAGGAGTGCAACTTCCACCCACTTAGAAAAACAAGTAACTGTTATTATAATAGTTTGACATCCTCTAGATGTCATTGGTAGGGGTCCCACTAGATCAACCCCGCTTAGATCAAATGGTATCGCTTCATATACTGATTCCATTAGGATTGTCGGTACTTGTATTGCATTTTCAAACCTTTCGCATAAATCACATCGTTTAATTAATTCTTTAGCATTTACCATGCTTGAAGGACAATAATATCTTACTAATAAAAATATTATGTTAAAGTTTTATAGCATCGGTCGCAGAGCCTTCCCCATCATTTGATTGAGATAAAATTGCTTGGGACTCATTATCCTCTAGGCATTGCAATAGAGGCATGCCAAAGTATATCTTATAGAGGACATATTTTAAAACTAAAAATTCATGTTCTCTAAATTTCAAATTCTTAGTTAATACTTTATCAATAGGAACACTTCCCTTAATAATGCACTCTTTGATCTTATGCCTCAAATCCTAGTTTGTTATTGTGGATGCTTGGAAACTTTCCTCAATATTCATCCCCACTTCAAAGCCTGTTATTATCGAATGACACTCTTGTATCAGAATCCAAGAATACACATCAAATTATGCAATAGTAGCTAAGGAATCATCCATCGCATTATCAACCCTTGGTGCATGTTCATATTCTATACACTTGAAGAAAATGGATGTTTCTTCAACACTTCCAGATATTTAATCAATTTTTATTTTATTTTATTTGATTGTCCATGAGCTTGTTGAAAGAGTAATTGTGAATTATTTATCAATCAGACTCTTCTACCACCATATTTTTGGGAAAATCTTAGCCCATCTATTGGTGCCTTATACTCACCTTCATTGTTTGATGCCTGTAAACCAAAATGTATAACTTGGTATATTGAATCTCTGAAGGGAGATAATAGATAAATCTGATCCTCACAGCCCCACACCTTTGATTGGCTTTTCAATATAAGATTCCACATGTGGTCGTTCCAAATGGAATTCAACCAGAGAACCTACTACAGTTTGTGCCATGATTACAGTTGAATGAGCAAAATCAATATCATAATCCCCCCAACTCCGCAGACCACTTGGTCATCTGACCCGGCGTATCTAGTTTTTACAACATATTTTTAAGTGAAAAATAGGTTTGAAGAGTAATGGATTGTGCTTCGAAATATGGTCTCATATTTCTAGCTACTATCACAGGAGCTAATACTAACTTTGCATCTTCAAATACCTATTTTCAGCGTCTAACAAGTTCTTTCTAACATAATACATGGGGCGAGGATAATTATGTACTTCTCGTACCAAAAATTCACTAATGTTTAGTCGGACACTACTAAGTAGATGTAGATCCTTTCATCCAATACTCGCTTGGATAGAGTTTTGGGTGAAGACAAATGATGTTTTATCCTAAGAAATTCCTCATCACAATTCAGAGACCAATTAAAAGTGGTTAATTTTCCATTCTAATTTAAAGTTTGAATTTCTTTCTTTAAAGTAATTCAATCTTTGGTATCCTGACCCACATCGTTATGATACTTACAGAACTTAGTGTTCTTATTTGCTCTAGGAGTTTGAATGGATGGTGGGCTTTAAAATTGTACAGACTTCTTTAATTTATCACAATTGGTTGCAACATTCTCAGTTAATTCCGTAAAATAATCAGGCCAAACCCACTAATTTCCTTTAGGTCTAAATGGTTGCCCCTGAGACTGCTAGTTAGCCTTAGATCGGTGAAAATTCTATCCGGAATCCTTCGAGCAATAAATAGTTGTAGTTTATTATTGAGAAAAATAATAGCCGATTCTGGACTAATAGCGCAGTTTTAATCTTTCCGTCTACTCAATTGTGATTTTTTTTTCTAACTTGGGACAATAAACCTCCCCACGTCAATGTTTTGTTTAGGTAACAATATCATATAATTCCCCAAGTAAAAGCCATTTTCTAAAGAAAGTTATGGATACTTGTTCGAAGCAGTATAGAAAACAATCTTTAGTCTCAATAAAATGCTTGGTATGGTTCTTTAAGGTTTCGTCAGTGAATTGTTGGCAGTGGATTATTATATCTTTATTTATTTTGAGTTTTTTACTTCTTACAAATTATCTTCCAAAAGCCACTTAAAATATGTTAAAGTTTTTTATCGACCCTTGCGAAAGTCGATTATACCATTTTATAGCAATATTCTTAAATATTTGAGAGAAATCTCTACACAATAGCTTGTCATCGTCGTCAAAATTCATCATGAAATTCTTGAACTATTCAAGGTGATTATCCGAATCTTTGCTCCCATCAAAATTTTACATCTTGGATATATCAAATAGTCTAGAAAAATGACAGGACATAATTTCGGGAGACAAAGGTGATTGCCTCCAATTATGCTCTTGACTAAACTGATGATTTTCATTGGAGGTAGAAAATATACCTCGTTCGGATTGGATGGCATATTGATCATTCACTAGATGCTATCTACTATGATCTCCTGATCTCTTTATTTTCTCTTTACACTCATTTTTCTTCTCTTTATCTCTTTGTTGTTTCTTTTCATCCAAAGAATCTTATTTACTTGACTTGTGAGGTTTGTTCAAATATTTGTTTGATCAGTACTTTTCAAGGTGAATCTTTCTCTTCTTACGATAATAATCAATGCTCGAAGAAGATGAAGACACTTCAGACTCAGAAATTATGATTTTAATAGATCTCTAAGAGCTGGAACAATCCTTGGTTCTACATTTCTTTTTTAACGTTTGATGCTTTTTCAGACTCTATTGGGAATCATCCTCTTGCCCTTCATTTTTTTTCTTTAAACTGTACCTTCAAGTCTTTCCGGATTTTTATAATTTATACGAGGTATTGGGAGATCTTCTTGTTTGATCCTAAATCCCTCATTCTTTGGAGTATAATCTATCTACATTTTAGAATTCATGGTTTGGAGGGCTCGAAAGGTGAATTTTTTCATGCTACGTTTAAGATTTTGTTATCCAGATACATTTGCGAGGCCTGCACTGTGGTCGTCAATTTGGTGGGAATAAATTTTGTTCGAAGATTTGTTTTGTAAATCATGAAGTAAGAGTTGTTATTTTGTGGAGAGTAGAGAGATCATTGAGATGTTTCAATTATTATTTAGAGAGAAAATGTATGGATTAGTCTTCAATTGTCCATCCTCATTAATGCTCTTTCAACAACTATTTATAGGCTAAATTTAAGCCTAATGGGCGAAATGGGCTAAACCATGCTTATGGTCCAATTCCATAGCGCAAAACCCATTAAGCCAATTAAAAAAATAAAAGTTTTATTCTCCTCTAAAGCCCGAATTTCTTTCTACATAGCCTCCCTCCAACCTGGGTCTCTCATGTCCTTCGTGAATGACTTAGGTTCATCCCCAAAGATAATAGTTGCAAGATAGTTATGGTGTGTCACAAAAAAATAATTATCTACAAAATAAGTGAGCGAAGACAAATTACTGTGATCAACGGATGGATTGGAACTTGCGGTAGTGGGAGCACGTGCAAGAGTTGAATCTATTACTATATTCATGATAACGTCTTCCAATTGAATATAAGCAACCTTATTGCGCTTGCCTCTACCCATATCAGTTGTAGAACCACACTATCTAAAACTACATATGTAACATGAAGAGACACATACTAAGATGGAGAAGACGATGCCTCATTTACTGGAGGATCCACCCCTATTGTGTGGATCTCGATTATCGAGCCATCCTCCCATAACTTATGAAGGACGGATGGGGCCACCAAAATATCAGGTTCATAACTTACAACAGAAGATTACTCCCTACATTTAAATAGGAAAATGGTCAAAACTTTACAAAAAATGAGAGACAATAAACTCACAAGTCTCTAGATTATATATTTTCTATTTTTTCTTAGCATACAGATACGCCAAAAAACACACTTTCTACTATGGCTTGAAAACATATTAGCCGTAGATTTGTGATCATGAATATAGCACAGAGACCCAAATACACGTGACTCAGACAATATAGGAGGGATACCAAACACCAATTCAAAAGGAGATCTCAAAACATTTAAAGGGGTCGTATTAAAAAAAATATTGTAGTAAGAATTCATTCTCCCAAAAAACAAATAGGTAAATTACCTTGAAATTTGAGAGCCCAGTCAACATTAAAAAAATGGACGTGTATTCTCTCTAATCTACCATTTTTTAATGGTACTCGCAAAAGAAGTTTGAAACATCCATTCGTCATTAAAAACATTTTTATGGAAAAAACAACTAAGTACTATTATTATTACGTACGATTTTAACCATAGTAGTGAAATTTAACATGCCCATGCTTGTGGGAATAAGTTAAAATCAAATAAAGAGAAACATGATGTGAATATACAAGATGAACTCGGAGAGCAGACTAAATAACAAAAACCACAACAGTGTTAGACATGGATTTCTCCTAATAATAAGGTTGTAACCTGTCCTTAGTGCACATCTTCTTGACAGCAACAACAAGACTAGAAGTATAGTTTATAAGAAAGCAACTAAGATCAAATATCACCAAATCGCACTTTATGAATAATAGACAAAACACCATGTAAGGGTAGTCAATGGAAATAAGCACTGGTCGGCGCCATGAGGTAGCATAGTTGATGGGTTAGCGATGAAAGAACCTTTATTTTCGACCATCTGAAAACGGGTGGAGAAAGGAAAATTTCAGTTGGATTGCTGGAGATTTGCAGTGAGACGACGGTGTGAAGAGAAGCCAGTGCTGCTTCGGCCGTCGACAGCGACGAGGTGACGTCGCAAGGGTTTGGCAAATAAAGAGGTAGAAGCTGAAAGAGATGGAGGTTAATTTTTCTTTTGTTTTTATTAATTTTGATACCATGTTGGGAGAATACTATATACAATTCATCTAACTCTATTAAACTAGTCAATCTAATGCGAAACTATCAAGCTAATATTTATAAACTAAATGTTAATAGCTATAAACTAAATGTTAATACTCTTACACTAAGAGAATGAATAGAAAATAAAATACAGCATATAGTTTTTTATTTTTGTACGCTAACACACTTCGAAACTTGCTTTTGGCGAATGATCCATCAAAATTATGATAGACTGCACCAATTTTTTCTGTTAAAAATAATTAGAAAGATTATTCATGAAATATTCATTTTCGTTGTTTATCGTTAACCCATGTAATTATCTAAGATGCGAAAGACCCATAGTTTAAATTTTTAAAGTTTTCATTCTTACATTTTTAATCAAATGATACCACATAAATATATATGTATTACTTACTATGTTCCACACATTTTTAATACAATCGTCTATTTTTAAATCTTAAGATCAAGAAAATGTTAACTAACATTACATTGCAAAGATGTCTTATTAACTCCAATATTAATCTAGTCCTAAAAACTAACATTAAAAAAATGTTAAAGATATAATAAGAGAAATATAAGAGCCTAACTAAGGCCCTCTAAAAAATCATTAACAATTGCTACCATGTCAAAAGCTTTGGTTGTACCATCCAGACGCAAAAACTGTAACCATTGGATATGGGAGATTTCTAAATAAGTACAATGTAATATTGCGACCATCATCACAAAACTATATTGATTCGTGTTACGAACATAAGTAAAATTTATCTTAAATCTCCATGGATGTCTTCAAACTAAATGACAAACGTCTATAGTAACTACGTTATACCATGCCATATCTTCATAACCACCAACTAGAAAATGCAATTCGGGAACGTTTAGAAATTGTTACCTCAATGTCCTATGTACGGGTCTGGAAGAGCTTCGGTTTTTTATGATAGCTTATGAACAACCTCCTCTGAAATTAGATTCTAATTACTATTCGAATCATTACAAACTTCCAATTTTTTCCTTCAATTGTAAAGGTAGACTCGAAGATGTTGTTCTCTATTCTAGTCCTCAAACCAGTAAAACCAGGTTATGGGAATATTTTTAAATAACGATTAAATATGAAAACTAGTTTTTGAAGGTTTTATGGGTCGAATTTGGGTATCAAACTTGATGAAAAGTCACATTTTTTGAAGCTAACGGGCTCGTCGAATTATTCAATTTGAATGTCTATGTGACTCAATTCTGATACATGAGGAAAAAATCTTGTGTGTTTACATTCTTAGCTACATCATTTGGTCTCGACATGATCTATCTAGATCGGTTGGGTCTATTTCGGTCCATTTCAGTTACTTTATATAAAGTTTTTATAAAAAAAAATTAAGTGCCGAACTTGTAACTTTTTACGTAAAATTTAATCCACTAAGACACATATATAAAAGTTTTGATGTTATGGTAGTGAGTCTTACTATTAAGATCCTTCGATAATATAAATATTCTCTAGAATCAATATTTTTAAATATACCAAATTTTTATCGATTTATCATTTAATTTTTTTGAAAGAATAATAACTAATGATATTAATATAATATAAAAATCATTTCCATTTTTTCTTTTCATTTTATAAATAATATTAGTTAAAAAAATATCTATTACTTCTTTTCTATATGTCTATATATATAATTAAAATATTATAAAAACTGATGCACCTAGTGAACATTCTAAGTCTAATTTTATTTTTATAATTTAGATTTTCAATTAATTTTTCTATTTTATCCATTATTATTTTTATATTTAAAAAAAAAAGTAAAAAAATTAGATTTTTATTAATTTTATTGATCCGGATCACGGATTCGTGAAAGGTTTGTTACCATCATCGGAGGGGTCCTACAAACAGACTGTACGGAATCGGGGATTATTGGGTTTGATAGCCGGATTTAGACACAAGCGAATTGTTTAGTTACCGTTCCCTACGTATTTAGAGATTGTTCTAATTATTGGCTGGCCCATCCCAATCAACTTAAATTGTATTTGACCAGATTTGAAACCAATGTCTATAACTATGTTAGTATTCATTTTGTAGATAATTCTGCAAAATATAAAAAGATTGAGCCAATATGTTAAAGCAATGATAATTTGGAGAGCATAAAAGTATATATATTTATTTATATATTTAAGAGATACAAAATAGTATACTATTTTCCGGACAATGTGTGAATTGTAATGAATGAATTTGTGCGTAGTTGACTCCTGAAATTCAACAGGAAAACGAATCAACACATATTAAGAACATTTATCCGTTGTTTGAGACCGTAGATCTGATTAATAATCTAAAATGGAGGTCGTAACAATCATCTAAAATGAAAAAAGATTGAGGATTTCGGGTTTGGTCAACTTCTACATTACAAGCCAACAACAACTTTGTTTCCTAATGAGTGCAGCACTTTGACAAATTCATTTCCCTCAACCGCCTTCAATGATTCAAACTCTAACATACAAAGGTGGCTTCGTTCTTGACTGGTTTTGGTGCAAATCTGTGGATTTAACAGAAGATAATACTACAAAGTGGCCTTCTTTTACCTACTTCCAGTACCCAACTTGTTTATTCTTAAATTCCCTTATTTGTCATTGCTCCCTGTCAAGAGAGCTTCTAGATGTTATTATAGTAATTACACTGGCATTTATTATACCATTTTATAGGGATAAGACATTCGTTTGCATTAGATTAGACTGGATAATGAACTAGATTAAATGACAAAAATTATTGTTAGAAATCGATTAAATGATGGGTCCGGATAATTTAGCCTAACAAAAACTTGGACAAACAACAGATCAGAGTTGAGTAAAACATTCGAAAAGGAGACCTGCAAAGTTCTGGCATGCGAAGATGAGCAAAAGATTTTGTCCGTGTACCACAGTTCAAGCTGCGCTACAGCTCGGCACAAGGCAAAATATTAGACTTGAAGCAAAATGTAGAAATTCTGCACGCCTCTTATTTTTGGCTGGAAATAGTTGAGTCCTACATCCTCCAGAGCCCAACAGCATGGAAGAACATACAATAACCTATACCATTTCACATTTTTAGGTTGCCTCGTTGTTTATATTAGACCTAAGAACTAATTTCAATAACTTTTGAGTATCTCATTTTGTCAAAGGAGCTATTATAAAAATGGTGGTCCTAATGTTTTAGGCTGATCATAAATCCACGAAAACTGAAACGGTTACCATATATAAGCTCAAAGATTTCATACAAAACTACTCAAGAACTTAATATAAGTTTAAAAACCTACTTTTTAAATATTTCTTTATGATTCTTTTTCAAAAATTCATGGATTCTCGAATCACTCAATCACTTCTGCTATATATATATATATATATATATATTAGTGTATCACACAAACATACACCATATTAAAAAGAAAACCAAAACAATTAGGACAAACTTCTAACAACCTCTATATGGTATGACCTCCATACGTTATGATAATAAAAACATCTAAGAATTTTAATGATGAATGAATTTTATTACTGATTCATCCACTTAAATCCAAACTAATACATCAAATTTAATTTATAAATTGATTACAAAGACAACCAAAGCGTTGACTTATTTGAGGCTGAATCCCTTTATTGAGGCTGAATCCTTTTATTGAGGCCGAACCCCTTCTAAGGTGAAACCTTTCATGCATAACAATTATCCACCTAAGCCTACAGTAATTTAAGGATTTCATTTCACGGTTCTATATCTAGCAATACCAATTTAAATACTAGCTTATAAATGGTTCATTCAAAAATTCGAAGCCATTATAAATTCTTAACTTCTTTAACTTCTTCTCAGACTAATTATCCACCAACGTTTTTTAATCTTTAAAGTTTGAACGGTTCATATTGAGACCTCAAATGCAAAATCCATAGTTTCTTTGAATAGCTATCAATTATGGACATAAAGTACCTAATATCTTTTTATGTAAGAGTCTTCTGAATGGACATATTCAAGAACATTTTGAATTTTATGGTTGATGGTTGCAAACTTAACTCTTTACTTTTGTCCAGCTCATAGATGTCATAGAAGCTTCGCTTCAGAACTTTATCAACATCCAACAATTTTTGTTTGCTAAGTTTATTTAGTTCTTTCTCACTTACATGTCCTAACATTAGATGTCACATCTTTCTAAAATTGCTATCAACATTAGACACATCTCCGAACATTACAGATACTTCAAACGAGTACATTATTAGATCTATTAGTTTTGATAACCGCCAATGAGTTGTTAAGGAATTTAAATATACCACTTTCACCATTATAATTATACATTTTCTCATCTAACATTCTTTTAGATAAAATATTTTTCTAACATCATGGACATACGTCACCCTTTTATGACTCTCTAAAATTTTGTAAATAACTTGAGCCTCACACTCCCCATACTGTTTACAAACATGCCTCTCATTCCTCAATATTAATTTACCATCCTTAAACTTCTTTAGATCTTCAAACCATTGTTTGTTGTCATGCGAAATGATTCTCTTGAGTCATAACCAACTTGCTACCATATCTTGAATTTTAAGTCCCCAGTCTATTAGTGAATTCATAACCATCAAATAATTGAGGAATTAATAGCTTCAAAATTATGTTGGTTATCAATTTTCTCCCTCTCTAGGAGTTTTTCATGATATAACTTGTTTTGTATAACTAACACTTAATTTAAAACCATTAGTCTTCTTTTTTGAATCTCTCATTTGAGGCTTCCATATCACAATCAAGTCATCTATAATAGAGTTACTGTTAAGATCAATCTTTTTTTAAAATATCCTTTTAATTTAGAGCACTCATTACTATTGACATGCTAAGATACTATTTGCTATGGAGCATAGTGTCAACAAAGTGCTCACACACTACTAATAAGGGCTTAAGAGGACAATTTCTCGATCCTCATCTTCAACATTTACTCCTACTATATTCAAACAAAAGATGATACTGCAAAATCATCCAAGTGTTTCTTGATCTCTTCGCGACAATTTGTACAAAAAACCAAGGCATTACCAAGTTGTACTCCATCAATTTCAATCTTTTTATAGTGTCATTATAGAGAATCTCAACCCTATTTTTCATATCATTTTCTCTTACTATATATAATATAATTATCAAATATTTATTTAGGTAAATAACTTTAAGATTAATCAAAATCTCTATGACAGTAAATTCTTTAAACACCTCTCTGAGTAGTTTATCTCCCATGTTTAAAATCAAAGGACTTTAAGCCTTGGATAACACTTTTGCATATATCTCTCTTAAACTTTCTTTGTCAATAGTGTCAACTATTATCTTATTTACAAAACTATGTTTGATATTAATCGTCCATAGATTAAAATCATTACCTCTAGTGACTTTATCAAAATCAAACTTCATTTAATTCATCGTCACCAATCATCTTGCTTCCTATTCATGTTGATTATTAACGATCTAATGATTTTCAATTTCATGATAACTGCAACAACTATTTTCAATTCCCATGTTAGGTAAGATTTCTTCGTACTAAAGCTCATAATTAAAGTCTTGGTTTAATTAAGTTCAATTGTAAAACAACTATTTTAACCTTAGCTGGTCAAGAGTTGTATGAAACTCTAAGTTAATACATCGTTTTAATCCAACCTAGTAAAGTGTTTCAACCATAGCTGGTCAAGAGTTGTGTGAAGATCTAAGTAAACGACTCGCTTTAATCCATCATAGTAAAGTGCTCCAATCTAAGTTGGTCAATATTTCTGTGAAGCTCTAAGTTAAACTCTCGCTTTAATCTAGCCTATTAAATTGTTTTAACCTCAGTTGGTCGAAAAACTTTTTGAAGCTCTAAATATCAGTAATTTATATATAATTGAATTTTTATCACCTCTAGAGAATTATCAACTCTTGAGAAGTGGAGATGAAGCTCTAAACCTTGTTCAAAAGATCAAAGTAAAAAAATCATAAGAATACAAAGTAAATAAATAAAACAGAAAGTTGGAGCTATTAATATACAACAAAATTTTGATATTCTTGTTAATGGTATGTTGGTTCGATGCGATGGTAAACTGAATAGTATGAGTAACAACATCGACTAGGGTACCTAAAATCCTAGCTTCGAAAGAAACTTACATGTTAGTATCTTTGACATCCTTGTTCTCTTATTCTCTTCCTTATCCTCATCAAACTCTTCTTTGTACTCGAGGGCTACGCCTTTCGACATGTTTTCCAAAAGGAAACATCTCATATAACTCATTGATTCTTGTTATCAATTGCGGTTCCTAATGTGTTTAGGGACTATACAACTCAAATGGAATCTGTATTGTTAAAAGATAATCATACAAAGTACAAACTAACTTCATATTTATAATCATAACTAAGAAAGGAAAATAAATCTTATACTCTAATTATTTTCTAGCAATTTAGTTAAATCATAGACGAAATCTATTAATAATTTCTCAATCTATCGTTTGATTACTAATTTTTTTTAGCACTGCCCATCAAGATTGTGCAAAAGTCCTTGAGGTATGGCAATAGCACAACCTTTGAAACTTGAACAAAAGTAGTTGAAGTGCAAGCTTGATCAAAAGACTCAAACGAAATCACATTCCTCCTCAAGTTGTAGTGTATATGTTAAGTATTCTCATCTTGTTATAAATATAATTAATACGTGATATATTAAGTGTTTTGTAAATATGTCTCTTAGTTTCTCTCTTATTCTGACATATCCTATATGAACAATATATTTTAAATATATTCACCGATGAAATGATAATAAATATTAATATGCTTTGCTCTTTTGTGATTATCACAACATAACTTTAGATGTATGGTCTTGATGCCAATATCATTCAACAGTTGGAAAATCTAATTTTCTTCACAAGTCGATAGAGTCACAACTCTATATTCAACTTAAATACTCGATCCTGATACCATATTATGATTCATAGCATCCTTAGACCCAACCTCTTACAAAAACACAATAATTAGTGGTCGTTCTCATAACATCCTTAGACCCAACCTAGTCATCATCCGTAAAACATTTAATATTAGTATGACCATTACTCTCATTGAACAATCCAAATCCAAAAGATAATTTGAGATAACACAAGATATGTTCTGAAGCTACCCATTGGTTAACCGTTGGAGTTGATATAAGCAGATTGGATATGTAATGCATGGATGAGTTGATGTAAGATAATTAAGGTTTTTACTAATCTATGATATTTTTTTAATTTTATATCATCATTTAGTAATTTGATATAAGGAACCATTGGTATATTATATAGTTTTGCTCTTAAATTTCATATTTTCATCAATAATCCATAATAAATCTTCTCTACGATCGAAAAGTAATATTTTTTAATTCTTTTTTAATCTCAGCTCATAAAAAAATCAATGATCTTAAATATTTTGTTCGAAATTCTGAATGGAGACATGTTTTAAGTAATGAAATTCATTCACTATCATTCCCAATAATAATAGTGTCATCAACATTTACAACTACGAGTATAATGTCATTTGCAATCCGTTTATAAAACACATTGGTAGGGGAAATCACCTAAACTTATGACACTTGGAAAAATTGGAGAAATTAAGATCAATAGTAAAAGATTAGAAGAACTTAAAATTAATGTATGAAGAAAAGTTGTATTATATTTATGACATGAATTATAAAATGATATCTCTTTCTGTTGCTACTATTCTCTCTAGTTTTCACCTAACATTATAAATGAGATACTATCTTGTTATATATTGGTGTTGACTTGGAGGTATCTTTGGTAGTTACCTCCTTATTGGTGTAACATTTTCTAGCTCTCGAGATGCTTTATCTTACAGAGGTAAGCCATTGGGGGTTGCTTTATCGTACAATGTCAAACACAACTTTCGTACGTTGTCAAACATGATTTTCGTACACTTGAAAGACACTCTAGAGAGGGGGGAATGATGGAGGCTAAGTGTTTATTGGCTAATGATCATGGAGGAACCAAGCACATGCTCGGTGCAAGCTTATTATGCGGGTTCGCGAGCCTCTTTTTTTGGATTTCACCGAGGGATCAGATGAGGCTTGGCTAAGCCGGGTAGGCCATGAAAGGAAGATTCCTCAACAATGGGCCAATTTCGGAAAGCTAAACCTTAAGTGACCAGCTGGTCGCTTAAGTCCATCGAGCCAATCTTGGTCAGCTTGGCCTTAAGCGTCTAACAAGTCCATCTTGATAACTTTGTCCATCGGGACAATTTTGGCCACCATGATAATTTAGCTTAGCCAAGCTAGCCTTAAGAGACCAACTGGTCGTTTAAGGCTGGTTGGCCATATTGGCCTTGGTTGAGTTCAATTATTAATTCGAGTTTATATATCAAGAGGTACGGGTTAAATGAAGAGACAAACAAGAGGGGTGCGGATTTTGATTTTGTTTTACTACTTGTTTGAGTTCGATTATTAATTGAAGTTTATATATCATATCACGGGTACCCGCCTCGAATTCACAACCACATGCATTCGTCTTTAAACTCACCCCAAAATCTTCCTAAAATTATAAATAGAAACATTTGTTTTTGGTGATATAAGATTTTACCTTGGTTTTAGTTTAATTTAATGTTAATATTATTTTGTATATTTTAGTTTTATAAATTTGATTAAATTTTAGTTCAACTGCAATAAGTATTTCAGGTTTTCATCTGCAGGTAGTTCACGGGTATTCATGCTAACACGAACTTGCAGGTCCAGGTTTGGTATAAAAAATTTATTACCCGCCAGATTCGGTCTGGGTATCAGATATTGGGTATCACTTTTTTTTATTATATGATATATAGATACCCGCCCCTGATCCGCCCTGTTTTCAAACCTACATAGTTGTTATGTTTCTAAAGGTTATTCTCAGGAGTATCATATAAATTAGAAAAAAACTTTTGCCCATGTTCTAAAGATGACAATTTATTGCACGATCATTGCAGTTTGTTTCGTTTGGTGACGGAGAATATCTCAAATATATGTCCATTAATGAATTTTGAATTATGAATTTTGTGATAAAATTTATATATTGCTTTTTCCCGGTATTGCTCACCAGCCTGGTCTATTGTACAAGCTTTGTACAACTTTTTATAATCTTAAACAAACACCATTTGCCTGGTTTGAGAAGTTTTCCAAAATGTTAATTTCGCTTGGCTTCCTATCTAGTCATCATGATTTGGATCTATTTATCAAACGTACAATAATATAAACAATTATATTATATTTGTATGTCAAAGAAATTATAATTACTGACGATAATTATATGGTATTGAATCTTTAAACTTTGAATTGTCACGTTACTTTGCTATAAAAGACTTAGGTATTCTACGTTACATTTTAGGATTTGAGGTTTCTTATTAGATAAAAGACTATCTCATGTATCTCAATAAAATTATATAATTGATTTAGTTGAGAGTGCTTGATTTACTAACAACATAATACTTGATACTTTTAAGACTATTCATAGTTATTATTTGTCTCATAAAAATTATTTTAGAAAATTTCAATATGTATTGTACCATTGTAGGTAGTTTCGTTTTATGTTACTGTGACTCGTTCAAGCATTATCCATGTTGTTCACGTGGTTAGTCAGTTTGTAAAAGCCCCTACTATAGGTCATTTGGATGTCATTCTTCTTAGTTTTAGATATCTTCAGGGTAATCAGTTGTATAGTCTTTTGTTTCCTCCGTGTCTTTGTTATAGTTGGGTGCTTAGTCTGATGATGATTGTATTGGTTATCTTACTAGCTGAAAATCGAGCACTTGATTTTATATTTTCCTTGGCGACTCGCTTAGTTCATGAAAGAGAAAAAAAAATCATTTTCTAAATCTTCAATAGAAGGCGAGTATCATGTAATGGCATCAACATAGTTATAAAATTATTCGGTTACGCTGGCTGCTTGTTCATATGGGGCCTTTGTATTTATTACACTACTCCATTACATTGTGATAATCAGATTGCACAAAATCAAGTTGACGTGAGTAAATCAAACATATCCAGATTTGTTACCATGCTACTCGCCCACCATCTACAAATTGACACAATCACATTAGCATTTGTTCCTTCTTTTATGCATATTACTAATATGTTTACAAAAACTTACTCGATTTCACACTTATCATTTAGTTTTAAAGTTTGAGGGGGTATTAGCTATATTTTTTTAATACCTTAGGATATTTTTAGTCTATTTAATTTTCATTATAAGACTTTTATATATATACATTTGGATTTGGTACAAGTCAATAACAAATCTCTAAACAAATCTTTATGTATTCTCATGTAACTTCGAAAGTGTAATTTTTGTGTCTCAATCTCTTTTTATGGTTTCAACTATAACTTAGATCATTTAAATTATATGTCTTCAATATTGTAACTCTTTTATTTTAAATGTTAATCCAATTAAAAAAGTTATGATGATTTACTTAATGTATATTATTTATTTAATGGAATGTTATATTGATGGTTCCAAACATGACTGGAGGGTAATTATATAGAATAAATCACGAGCATAGTTATATAATTGTTTAGAGAGATAAGCTTAAATAAAAATTCTGAAGAGAAAGTAATTTTCAAAGAAAAGTCAATCATTAGTCCATCTATTTCTTAAGCCTAAAAAGGCTTTATAGAGTGATATTCGTCTCTTTGCATCATATGGGCTTACATTGTTAATAAGCTTATATGAGTAACCCGTAATGAGTTATTATATCCCATTAAATTACTAATTTTAAACATAATTATCCCTTATTACACAAGATATCTCCAGTATTATACACTCATTAGGTTGGTAATATAAAGAAAATTCTGAAGTATGGGTCAGATAATTTGGTCCTTACAGTAGTCCCCTTACTCTTGTTGACGGTCATTTGGGAGGACTAAATGTGGTACTACTTCGAAATTTATCATATGTGTGCTTCAGATTATCACCAACACTAGTTGATCTGAATCGACCATGGCTGAGTAGTCTTACTTCTAATCACTAACGCTCCAGAAATTACACGTGTGGTTTTACTCTTTTACACGCGTCATAGAATTATTCGGCCCACAAACTAGTCCTTAAATGGTGAAGTGATTTCTTTTTTTAAACTGTTCCACTTCCCAAGGCAAGTATCTGTTGGGGTAACATTTTCACATTCCAACGCTAGTATTTGATGGGCCTAAGAGAATCCTATGTTGGGCTTTTCCATTTCAATCAATAAATATACCATCCCTCTCTCACAATTTTTCACTTGTTTCTGATATCCAATGGGCCCAAGCTCCTGATTTCACCCACCATAAACCCCACAAATCACCACCACAAAAAATTATCCAATAACAACTTTAGCCTTTCTCACTCTTCGATGCTACATATCCTCTACGGAGTTATATGTGTTGTATCGACAACACTATACATGATTGGTTATCTATCTCAAAAAATTCCAACATGGTAACATAAGCAAGAAGGGGTATTAGGCTTCCAGACAAAGGGCTCGTTAAAATTGTTCAAGTATTTGACTATACAAGTAACTTTTCTAGGAAAAGACAATCTGAATTAGTTGATCCCCTACCTTGTCACATACCTTCAATCCAGCCTTCAATATCAAAACCTTACCACGCATGACCAACCTGGTCCCAAAGAAATGAGCACAATGAATGTTGATCACGTTTTATTGCGATGGGTTTTGTAGACAAAGAAGCAAGTTCTTCAATGAGAAAATCCATGACAGCTCCAAAGAAAAGGAGGCAATCTCATGGCTATCATGAAAAAAGAAAGAAAATGGAAAAATGATGATTACATCCCAAGTTATCCCTCTGAGCAATCGGTTAGGTGCGGTGTTGATATTTCCAACTCCTGCCCCATAAGTTATACATATCGGAGGGGCCTTAAGGCAGACTACTAACTTCCAGAGACACTTTGATGCAGTTGATTAAAAAGAAATAGAGAAAGGAAGATGATCACACCGATATAGGATCAAATTTGGTGTCTCAAGCCAGATAAAAGGTGATTCTGAAAGAGAGGTAGTAATCTCAAAGAAGAAAATATAATAGACTTCGAAGCCAAAAGCGGAAGTGGAACTCCCTCCCACAATAGTTGAGGTTCTGAGATCGAACCTTCATAATATTGAGAATAAATATTTGATTGACCTTCATAACTATTACTATGAAAGAAAAAAAGTGGATTTACGGGTGTGTTGGGGAATTCCAAACTTAGTGGAGATATGTGTACCAAAGGAAATAGAGATGCCTCATTTTGTTGTACAAAAAGAGTTGGTATACCTGGATGTGCCAAACTAGAGGCTCTGGTTCATGTAGACCCTACAATAATTCGATACTTTGAATTGGGGAACTTTTTCCCAGTGCAAGCAAGTCCAAACATTTGGTTCACATGGATGTTGTGCATTTCTACGTCCAGGCTATCTAAGATCTAGATGTCGATGGAGTAGTTGATGGCGACCACTTCATTTTCAAGAAACCCTTATGTCTCTTTCTACTTTATTATTCGAAGGAACGAGTATAAAGTGGTGACCGATCTTCTTGAGGCAGAGAATATTTAGAAGCATAAATTCTTCTTGGTCATTGGTTGTTGGGATAATAACAAGAAGATCTCAACAAATAATAATTTGAGTCGAGTCCCGAAGGAGTCGTAAAGCATAGGTAAGTTTATCTTTCTAATGATCAAACCTATAATTATTATTTCCTTTTTTTTGCAGATATTTCTCAGTCCCAACAGCAATATTTTAAGGTTTCCAAAAATACTTTAGGAAACTAAACTAGTGGGCTGAGAAAAACTGGTCGAATGGGTTTCACAAGTTCTTCACACCGACCAACCTAGTTCGGAGTCTTCTTTGGCCCAAATATCAAAGCTCGATTTATCATGTATGTCTTATGAGTCAAAGGTACTTAATCAACTGGAAGCTTCGGAGGCCCGGGTTTTCTTTCCGACCAGGAAAAGGGTACCAAGCCATACGGTTAAAAAATAATATGATGGGGGTCTGGTTCCAAATAAACCAACTACAAGTGTTGCGGTAGAAAGGAAAACTAATAAGGAAATAAAGGAAGTAACCAAGCTAACCATGAGTCAATCAGAAGAAATAACTTCAACCTGAAAAGAAAGAAATCATCAGATGGATTAAAAGATAAACACGGGACAAAGAAGACTGGAGAGAAAAACAAAAAGTTGAAGACCGACCACGAGATTATCCCCGCGACAAAAAAATCCATCATGCTTGCTATGTTGGACCGTTATGACACTCAAGGATCGGAAACCCAATCCCCACCTCCTATGAAGGATGATTAATTGGTGTTTTAGAGTGAGAGTTTAAAGTATTCACCAACTAGTCTTTGGGATAGTAGGCAATATGAGCTTGGCATTGAAAACCAAAAAGAGCACTTTACAGTCCATAGGGATTTGTTGGCACCGAATTCTTCCAACTTGTGGAATCAGACTCCTATGCAATTTCTCTATATCATCTTGTAAATCTCATCGCAAAATTGGAAAAGAAAACAATAGAGCAGAGGGAGACCATAACATTTCTTATAGAAGAATTTGAGTGTCATCGGAAAGCTACCGAGAAATGCATGCCAACAACCAATGATATCGCGTAAAATTGGTTGGAAAAAGCTCACAAAACAAAAACTTGGAAGTGAGGCTAAATTACTGAGATATAGTCCTTCTTTAAATACCAAGCTCATAAATATCAATAGGTCGAAAAATAAAACGAATGTCACATAAATGTCTTACAAAAAATGGTAGATGAGCAAAATGAGGTTATTTAAAAAAAACCGAGGATAATAAGAAAACTATCGATGATCAGACTTCAGTAAAGAAGCATGTGGCACGATAAAATGAAGATCTAGTCATGGTCTATGCTGAGGAATGCCTAAGCTCTCTAAGTCATATAGATGCTAGGGTAAATCTACTATAATTCTCAATTTTCTCAAAGATTTCCTGAAGCTAAGTCATAGCTCTTTTTGGAACACAATTCGTAAGAGGGAACATCCTCTTGACCTCTCATTCAAAGATGAACTTGAAGAAACACTAGATTTAAAGAGTGGAGATGAAAAATCTGAAGACAGAAGTTCCAAGGAAGATTAACAGCCAGAGAATCCTAAGGATGAGGGAAAAACAACCAGCAACCAAGCTAATGAAGATAAATATGAGGGCGCTAAATAATATCCCCTTGTGGGCAATGTTTTAAACCCCCTTGTTTTTTTTGTATCTTTTTTTGACAATTTTAAGTCATTGGTCGGCCAAGTTGTTTTGTACTTGTATTTGGAATTTATATAAGTCAGTTCTTGTTATTCAGTTTTCTTCTCGTCATCATTTAAAAAACTTTACTTATAAATTATGTATTTCAAATTTTCCTAGTTGAGGGTGATCAATCGTTAACCGGTCACCGAAGCACTCTTCAAACCTGACCAACTAATATTGGAACCTCTTAAATGGACCAACTAGCGTTGGAACCTCAATTTGATCAACTAGTTTTGGAACTTTTTCAACATGACCAACTAATATTGGAAACTATTAAAAGTGACCAACTAGTGTTGGAACCTTTTAAATGTGACCACCTAGTGTTGGAACCTATGAAATATGACCAACGAGTGTTGAACCTTTTAAATTGTGAACAACTAGTGTTTGAAACTTATCAAATATGCTAAACTAGTGTTGAAAACTTTTCAAAATTTGGGTCATAAATATCTAGACCTATTAACAATGAGACAATAATATATCAGGCAAAAATATTTATAGTAGCCGCCTATATGGACACCTTACAAAAACTTACCCGCGCCACTGGGATATGAAAGAGCATGTTACCGGATATTATAGCATAGAACTAATTAATACAATATAGTTTTAACAATCATTCTAGATACAATCTCAAGTTCTCAATAGTCCACGAGTCATGAAGTGGCTTTCCTTCTTGATCTTACAGTCGATAGGTTATAAGTTTAACACTTTCGGTAACCGAATAAATATCTTCTGAATTTGGCGTAGCTTTCCCAATGTCTTATTTTCAGTGTGTAAGAAGACCATCTTTAGAATATTTCCCTCTATCTTGAATTCTATCCGGTAGATTCGGGATGCATATCTGCTTCTCATTAGAGTCTGATATTGAAAGGACCTTAAATGTGTCTTTGTTATTTTTTTCCTCAATTAAGTCAAGCTCGACTTTTCAGCCTTCATCATTATCCGCCTCAGAGTAGTTTGCTATTCAGAAAGATATGATGATGGATTTTGCTAAATTTACTGCATCCATCCCATAAACCAACGCTAAACAGGATTCTTGGGTCGTTGATCGGGGTGTAATTTTGTACGCCCATAAAACTTCTTGTAAATAATTTAGCCATTTTCAAATGGATCCCTTCAAATTATTTCTCAAACCATCGAGGAGAGTTTTGTTCGTAAACATAACTTGCACATTATCATGCAGATGGAAAGGTGTTGAAAATCAATATTGAATACCTCAAGAGGAACAAAAACATGTCATCTCCTTGTTCTCAAACTGAGCACCATTATATGTTGTGATTGTTCTTGGGACCCTGTACCTCCAACATATCTTAGATATAATAAATTTGATTATATCTTTCGCATTAGTTCTGAACAAAGGCTCAACTTCCACCCATTTAGAGAAATAATCAATAGGTACTATTATGGTTTGGAACCCCTGGAGGCCATATGCAATGGTCTGACTATGTCTAAACCTCATATGTTTAAAGGAAATGCTTCAGAAATTGACTCGAGTGGTACTGTTGGTACATGTATTTCATTCAGAAATTATTCGCATGTATCACACCAGAAGACCAATTATTGGTATCAGTAATGATATAAGGCCAATAATACATGTCCAACAAAGCCCTTCTTGTCAACGTTTAAAAATCATAATATCTCGATCCCTCTCCATCGTGTAATTCGGTTAACATCACTTGTGATTCATTAGCTCTGAATCATCGCAAGAGTGGTCGATTTAAATATTTTTTATAAATTTCTCTGAAGACTCGTAAAGTCCCTATGATTATAAATTCTTTAAGATCATGCCTCCAATATTTTTCAATACTTTTCAAAATTTGGAAACTTCTTCGGTATATAATTTATATTAAAAAAATACTAATATCGATAGTGCTCTTACTAAGTATCCATATATACCCTTCACTATATGCAATGGCTTCTATGGAATCAACAACATAATTTTCTACTCGGTGAACACTTTTAGGTATTTTATTAAATGGTCTTTTCTTTCCCTGGTATGGCATGATGCATGGTTATAATAAGTTGTGAATCTCTTATCAGATAAACCTTTTTGGCACCACATATTTGTGCATGTCGTAATCTAACCAACGCTACCTCGTATTCAGCGTCATCCTTAGATTCTTTGAAGCCAAAGCGTATTGCTTCGTACATAGCTTCTTCGGCTGCGGCTACAAAATGAACCCCTGCATCGCACCGTGAAATGTTTGAATACCTATTGGTTCAAATTATCCACTCGGCCTAAGTGATATCAATATAGCACTCGGACTTGACTACAAAATGAACCCCTGCACCGCACTGTGAAATGTTTGAATACCCATTGGTTCAAATTATCCACTCGGCCTTAGTGATATCAATATAACACTCCGCACCGTGAAATGTTTGAATACCCATTGGTTCAAATCTTGTTTTGTGAACCAAAGTCCTTGGATGGCCAAGGCATTTTGTGTGATGGTGGATCAGACATATTCCGATCAATGTGTAATGTTAAGTTTTCCCTTCGTATGTATTTCTTTCTTTTCTTATGTCTAGTTGTTAATCAGTATTTAATAAGCGTTTAATTCACTGAATCACTTCAAAGATATTTCATTTAATAAATCGGATCACTTTAAAGATACTTCATTTGAAGGTCGGAGGTGTTTAATAGATATTTAATTTATCTGATTTCCTGGTACTCACCACAATCTTTAAAGAAGGAATAAGCTAACATTGATTGAAAACCGGACACCTCATTAAAACCTCCCGGCACCACCAGGATAGGAAAGAGTATGCCCCCGAATATTTACATTGAAGTATAATAAAGTAAATATTTACAACATAATTTTATTCTAAGTACAACCTGAGATGCTGAACATTGCATGTGTGCTTCAAGATGTTTCCTTCTTTGTCTTGAAGTCTATATGTTCCTTGTTTGATTCTTTCACACACCATGTAAGGGCCTTCCCAATTCGGAGCCAATCTCCCAAATTGTTTCTCTTTGGTATGCAAAAACACTTTTCTTAATACTTTGTCTCCCAACTGGAAATCTCTTCTTTTTTACTTTAGATGCAAATCTACTTCTCATTAAACCCTGATAGTGTGTTGTTCTTAAATATGCCTTGACGTTTTTTTCTTCAATTAGATCCAACTGATTCCTTACTACAATCTCATTAGCCTGTTCGAAGTAATTTTGTATCATCAATGATGGCAAAGTATCCTCTATGGGAGTGATTGAATCCATCGTATAAATAAGGGCAAAGGGAGACTATTGGGTGGTCGTTCGTGGAGTAGTTCGGTAGGCCTTCAATACTTATTGTAAATAACTCGGCCATTTTGCTGCAGCTCCTTCCATAATTTTTCAACCCCGTTAAAATTGTCTGACTAGCAGCTTCAACCTTCTCATTAGCCTGAGGGTGGAAAAAAGAAGAGAAACAATGTTGAATTCTTTTGGAAGTGCAAAAGGTCTCCATATATTTATTGTCAAAGTGTGCTCCATTGTCCGTAGTAATTTGTTAGGGAATTTCAAATCAGCAACAAATATTAGATAGTATAAATTTTATGACTTCCTCTTAAGTGGTGCAGTTTCCAACCATTTAGATAAATAATCTATTGCCAAGATTATCATTTGATGACTTCCATATGCCATGGGAAGAGGTCCAACTAAGTCCAAATCCCATCTATCAAAAGGTATGGGTTCAAATATTGACTCCATAGGAACTGATGGCGCATGGATTTCATTCTCACATTTATGGCAAGGATCACATCTTCTGACCATATCTCTGAAAATGTGTTGATCCCTCTCCATCGTGAAATTCGGATAGAATATTTTAGGATTCTTCAAATCCTAAGCAACGTAGGAGAGGTTGGCTGAAAGATTTTTTATAAACAATTTCTCTCAATACCAGGTAACCACGAGCCTTGAACCTGATCTTCTTAACCACGACTTTATCTGAAGGTAAGACTCCATCAGAAATAAATTGATGCATTGAATACCTTCAATCTTTGGATTGTATGCCAGATATATTCATACTATCTTCAGATTCACCTTTTTCCCCTTTACTAGAGCTTATGGAGGGGCATTCTTTCATAAGAATCCATAGATATACTTCAGAATAGGTTGTGGTAGCTAAAGAATCTGCCATAGTATTCTCCGATCTAAGGACATGTTCATACCGGATTGTTAGTCATTTTCTCACGTAAGTATACGCGGTCAAATAGTAGCAAGTAATAAGTAAGATCGTTCCCACGAAAACCAGGTGTATATGACAAGAATTCAGTTATGCAACAGCGTATGATTATTAGACTAATGCTTGAACAACTATAAAGTTTGGGTGAATGAATATAACTAAGCAAATTAACTAACGAGATTAAATAACGAGTTTACTTATGCGAGAGAAAACATGGAACCCTAACTTTATTGTTTATTTTACTCATGGTATTACGATACTTAACCAATATGTATGATAACAGTGATTACTAATCAGATAACACAAAATCAGTATACGCTACCTCTCAGTACACGTAAACCAAACCACTTAAACAGCCACAAAAGAGATAGCAGTTAAGCAGACACCCTTTGCATGACAATCCTATATGTTTATACTAATTGAGGTACAAGTGGTTTTAAGCACAAGTTATCTATTTCGATTACATAAGTTAATATGATATGGTTAGTGAGATATTACGAATCATGAACAATCACAATACGAATCATTCAAGAACCTATGCTAGCATGACAAGTTCTAAACCCTTAAATCCACTTTCGTATTCATTTAAGATTAACAAACTAGATGTTCGCGACGCATCTAACAATAAGCACAACCATACTAGGTAACCGATAAACGTATCTCACAAATCAATCAAGCAATCAAACCATAAGTATTATTCAAACAAATCTGTTAGAGTTCCATGACAATGATTAGTTCATAATCGAACGAATCATCATGGGCTCAAAAGTTAACATAGCTCTAAGACGAATGTAAATAGATGAATAAACGTTTAGAGAATGTCAAACCGAACAATAACCACCAAGTATCACCTAAGAAAAACGATCCGTAAACTACCGATCGAAAAACATCGAAAAAGAAGTAGTCGTCACCTATCTCGAGCAATATATAAACTACCGATCGAAAACACCGTAGCCGTTACCTCAACTGTTGGTCGAAAACGGCAGTAGTTGTCACCTGCTGTCTTTCGAAAACCACCGAAACAACTGCCTGCCTCCTGCCGTCTGGTTGTATTTTGCCGCTGCCGAAAGAAAACCCAAAAGCAGCATGACCTGCCGTTTTCTCTTCCTTTTCGTCTGTTGCCGATCGGAAAACCAAAAGCAGTAGGTTGTGTTTTCTCTTCCTTTTCGTTTCTATATTCTGCATAACCAAAGTAAGTAGCCAATTGTAATTTTTCTTCTTTGTTTTGTATTCTGCCGTAAACCAAGTCAGTAGCCAATTGTTTTTTTTCTTCCTCGTTTTTCTTTCGCTTTGTATTTCAGCGAAATACCCTAGTAGTGGTCTCTTTATATGCCAAAAACCCTAGTAGAAACCAATTCACTCTTTTCTTCCTGCTGGGCTTTCCTTTTCTGCCCCAAGAAAACCCAGTAGTCGTCAATTGTCTTTTTTCTTCTTTTATTTCCTTTCTTTTCTCTTTCTGTTTTCCTTTTTTGTTTCTTCCGATTCATGAGCCCAACGAAGCCTATTTGTACGACTTTGGATCAACAGACCCAAAACTTGTTCAAAACTTGCCCTCAAGTACATTAAATTTCAGTTTCTTCAATTTCAATCCCAAATTTATTAATATTATCATAATTTACCCGTGGCACAACATAATTATAAATTATAAATTATTAAGAACATTATGCATTCTATTCCCAAATAGTTTATATTGTCTGCATATTGTTATACCTACGAGAATGAATGAAAAACACGTTGAAACACAATGAAAACTTGTTAACCGGCGATGTTTTAAGAATAATAGAAGCGTAATAAGTGACATGAAATGCACTTATCAAACCCCTAAACTTAAACCGTTGCTTGTCCTCAAGCAATACAAAACAGGTTTAACAATTGATGCATGAATGCAACTGAAGTTAAATGAATGCAAAAATACAATGATCCCGAACGAGTAACCGTTCACTAATTCAGCATAAATGCCTCAACAAATGTAATGACCTCGGAATGCGAATTAATGGACATGTTTTTAGTACAAATTAATGTACCTTACTCGTTCTTATCACAATAATCACAAGTTTAGAAATGAAATACAACCTGGATTCTTCATAGTCAAGATGCACATCCATATTTCCCCGGGGTTGTCAAAGATTTATTATGCTTTACTCTATATACAGACGCTTATTTGACCATGCAATGGACGAGGTCCCCGAAATACTTATACAATGGTGTCCATTTAGCGAGCTTTAGGTTAGCGGATCCCAGACCGGAAAAGTCTTAGGTCACTAGGCACAAAGTCCCCTAGAACTTAATAACTCGAGTACCAAATAGCTCATCCTAGCCAATTTTGCCTTTTATTTTTCATCTTTTATTTTCTTTTTTTTCTTTTTTTCTTTTTTTTAATCGATTGGGAATGAGTGCGTTTCGCTTTATCTCATTCCACCCCTAGACTACTCGTAATACGCAGCCCCCAGTGAGAGGACGTACGTCAACGAACGGCTACTAGCCTTTGACGCCTAAATGAATAATACGCATATTTATCTTTCAACTCCCCCAAACTTATATTTTTTGTAATCCATGAGCTAATAAAGGATTAAGGTATGATTCTGAACCTAAGCAAGGATTATGTATAACAATACTCAAGTGTGTCTGTAACTAGCATAAAAACAATTGATGAGTCTATGTGTATTAATTGTGCATCTACATCAAGCAAGCTAACTTACAAGCAACCTAATTAGATTTTATTCTTACTGTCATTCCAAACAATTTTCATCATTGGCCACGTAAGTAGAAACAACAACTCAAGGGATCAAAGATGCAAAATGCATGAAAAAATGCTATGCTAATAGACTAACTCGATCCTAAACACAGTCTATATGATCATGGAATGAATATGCAAATAAGCATGACTAACATGAAGATGCACTGTCTATCATGAACAACTACTATGATGAATGCAACTAAAAGAAATTAAAAGATACAAGAAACACTCCCCTACTCGGACAGCAGTGTTGATTAGGCATGGGAATTTTAACCGGAACCGAAAGAACCGAACCGAACCGAACCGAAAGAACCGAACTGAAGTAGATTTGGTTCTTTCATAATACCCGAATGGTTCCAGTTTTCAATTACCAACGGTTCTTGGAACCGAACCGTACCGAACCGAAGAACCGTGGGTACCCGTTAGGAACCGAACCTATGTATTAACCCTTACTTTTGAATTGTTTTAAAAATATATTTTCTATTTTAAAGTTAGATTCCCCTAAATTTGTCTTTTATCATCGATCTCTAATTATGTTCTCTTGAATAAATGACAACATACTTTGAATAAAGTGGCGACATATTTACAAACTATTATGCGTATAAACAAAATAACAAAATACCAACCTTTATATAATTTAATAAACTAGATATCATTTCTCCATTTTTTATATTACTAATATTATTCTTTAAAATATATTAATTTTGAATACTTCTTATATTTAGTATTTTTTTCTTACAATTTAACATAGTTTTATTGTTTTAAAGTGTAAAAAGAGTTTTATATACGTTGATATTGCAAAGCATTTAAAATATCCAAAATTACCTGATTGGAACCGAGTTAAGTACCCATACCGAACCGAATTAAGAAGAACCAAACCGAAATTTATTCGGTTCTTAAATGGATACTAGTTTTGAAGAACCGAAAGAACCGAGAACCGAAAGAACCGAACCGAATGGAACCGAAGAACCGAATGCCCATGCCTAGTGTTGATCATTGTTTCCCAGTGGGTTCCGTCCCACGAAGCGCTTGTTTAACGTCGATAGCTCAACGATACCACTCGGAATCATGTAGTGACGAGGCTGATGATGAATGCCTCACGGTTCATCATATCTCCATAGTAATTCTTGAGTTGTTGACCATTGACTTTGAATGCTTTGTCTGGTGATTCCTCATAGATTTCAACTCCTCCATGTGGATATACTATCTTGACTTTAAAAGGTCCAGACCATTTTGACTTGAGCTTTCCAGGGAAAAGATTTAGACGAGAGTTGAAAAGAAGAACCATTTGACCCGGCTCAAAAGCTTTATGTAAAAGCTTCCTATCATGCCAGTTCTTGACTTTTTTCCTTATACATCTTCTGATATCTGCTATGGTCCAACCAATGGCTGATTTGAACTTCCTCAGAACTCTTAATAGCTTTTCTTCCTCAGTACCTGAAAGGTTAGATACAATAATAACATGTAATGTAGATGACTCTCCTAAGAAAGCATACCTCAGATGATCTGGTAGTGGTTTGAGTTCAAGTTTAGGAGCTTCTTCTAGAGAAGGTTTAAGTCTTCCCTGAGAATCCTTAAGATCACCCAATCTGAGCGACTCATGTGGAATATTGAGCCTCTTTTGATATGGGGCTTCCTGTAGTAGTTGAACACATTCGGATATTTCTTCGTCTTCGAAGTGAGATTCACCATGTAGAACTCTGCCTAGAACATCTGAACTCGCAAACTGATCCAACTCATTACTGTGCAGAGAATCGACCATATCCAACCTGAAACATTCCTCATCCTCTGTTAGAGATTGCATGGCCTTGAAAACATTGAAAGTGACCTTCTGATCTTGCACTCTCATAGTGAGCTCCCCTTTCTGGACATCAATCAAAGTTTTTCCCGTAGCCAAGAATGGCCTTCCCATGATTATGGAGATGTTTTTGTCCTCTTCAAAATCCAAGATAACAAAGTCAGCCGGAAAGATGAGCTTATCTACCTTTACTAAGACCTTTTCCACGATACCACGAGGATATGTGATAGAGCGATCAACCAGTTGCAAAGAGATGTTAGTCGGTTTTGGCTCAGGTAGCCCAAGTTTCTCAAACACAGATAGGGGCATCATATTGATGCTCGCTCCTAAGTCACATAAACATTTTCTGAAATATAAATTGCCGATCGAACAAAGAATGGTGAAGCTTCCTGGATCTTCAAGATTGGGAGGAAATTTTTGTTGTAAGATCGCATTACATTCCTCAGTGAGCGCCACCGTCTCATAATCATCAAGCTTTAGCTTTTTCGAGAGAACTCCTTTCATGAACTTGACATAACTAGGCATTTTCTCTAATGCTTCAGCAAAGGGTATGTTGATGTGTAGCTTCTTGAATACCTCCAAAAATCTCCCAAACTGAGTACCTAGCTTTTGTTTCTGCAACCTTTGCGGAAAATATGGAGGAGGGTAGATCGTAGGCTCAACAACTAACTGAGATGGATTTTTAGGTGGCTGATCTTGATCAGATTTAACCTCATATGAGGGCTGATTTCGAGAAGATTCAGCCTCTTGTTCAACTGTGGGGTTCTCGGCAACCTTTCCTGATCTCAAGGTGATAGCTTGGCATTGCTCCTTGCCGTCTGGTTTACTTGGGTTATGTTCTGTGTCGCTAGGAAGAACTCCCTGAGGTCTAACGATCATGTTACCGGCCATCTACCCAATTTGATTTTCTAAGGTCTTGTGAGATACCATCAGACTTTTAATCATTAACTTCATCTCTTCGAATTCAGAGTCTTTCACAGAATGTTGAAGAGGGCCAGGATGTTGATTCTGAGGCTGTCTTGGGTCATACTGTTGAGATTGATGTTGTTGACCTTGTTGCTGAAATCCAGGAGGAGCGTATGGCTTAGCAATATATTGCTGATTACCTTTTTTATTATTGCTCCAACTGAAGTTCGGATGATATATGTTGCTTGGGTGATAGGTGTTTGAGATTGGTTGTTGGTTCTGCCTTTGAAAGTTACTCACAAATTGCACTGACTCAGTAGAGATTGGGCATTGTTGAGTGTCATACCCTTCAGCACAAATCTCACACACACTAGCTACCTGATGTACCCCTAGTTTAGTCAAAGAATCTACCTTCATGTTTAGAGCTTCAAGCTGAGCTGCTAAAGAAGTGGCAATGTCTACATTAAGAATACCACATACTTTATGTTGTGATTGTCTCTGAGAAGGGTTCTGGAATTCATTAGCAGCCATCATCTCAATGAGCTCGTGAGCCTCCTCATAGTTTTTCGTTAATAAGGCTCCCCCAGATACAACATCAACCATGGGCCTTGTTTGCGCACTCAAACTATTGTAGAAGCAATTTATTACTAACCAATCAGGCATCCCATGATGAAGACATTTTTTGAGCATCTCCTTGTAAACGCTCCCAAGCTTCACTTAAAGATTTACCATATGACTGAGAAAACTGAGTAATAGCATTCCTCATGGCGGCTGTTCTTGCCATGGGAAAGAATTTTGAGAGAAATTTATGCGCAAGTATATCCCAAGTAGTGATAGAGCCTGCTGGTAAAAAGTATAACCAGCTCTTAGCTTTGTTCCTCAGAGAAAATGGGAAGAGTCTCAGTCTTATGGCATCATCTGAAACACTGTTAAACTTGAAAGTATCACAGATTTCAAGAAAGGTCATAATGTGCATATTAGGATCCTCAGATGAAGCTCTCCTAAACTGACAAGAATTCTGCATCATATGAATAATGTTGGGTTTAATCTCAAAACTATTCGCAACAATATTGGGTATGACAATGCTAGACTGAATATCCATGATCTTTGGCTGAGAGTACTCCATGAGTGATTTTGGAGCTGGATCGTCCATTGTAGAATTAGTATCAGAATCTGAGACTAGTAACTCTATTCCTTGGCTTGTTTCAAGCTCCTTTTGTACTAGTGCTTTAGTTTGAGACCGTGTTTGCATACACGCTCAAGTACCTGAAACACAAGAAAACACACGAAAAGCAAGTAACCGAATCAACTCAGTAGTTTTATAACGACCCCTGATGATAAGCAATAAAACTGTCAAATAACACCGAGTCCCCGGCAACGGCGCCAAAAAAGTGTTAGTCATTTTCTCACGCAAGTATATGCGGTCAAATAGTAGCAAGTAATAAGTAAGTAAGATCGTTCCCACGAAGACCAGGTGTATATGACAAGAATTCACTTACGCAATAGCGTATGATTATTAGACTAATGCTTGAACAAGTATAAAGTTTGGGTGAATGAATATAACTAAGAAAATTAACTAACGAGATTAACTAACGAGTTTACTTATGCGAGAGAAAACATGGAACCCTAACTTCAATGTTTATTTTACTCAGACTGTTACGATACTTAACCAATGTGTATGATAACAGCGATTACTAATCAGTATACGTTACCTCTCAGTACAGGTAAACCAAACCACTTAAACAGCCACAAAATATCAGTTAAGCACACACCGTTAGCATGACAATCCTATATGTCTATACGAATTGAGTTATAATTGGTTTTAAGTACAAGTTATCTATTTTGATTACATACGGTAATATGATATGGTAAGTGATATAATACGAATCATGAACAATCACAATACGAATCATTCAAGATACTATGCTAGCATGACAAGTTCTAAACCCTTAAATCCAGTTTCGCATTCATTAAAGATTAACAAACTAGATGTTCGCGACGCATCTAACGATAAGCACAACCATACTAGGTAACTGATAAACATATCTCACAAATCAATCAAGCAATCAAACCATAAGTATTATTCAAATAAATTTGTTAGAGTTCCTTGACAACGATTAGTTCATAATCGAACGAATCATCACCATGGGCTCAAAAGTTAACATAGCTCTAAGACGAATGTAAATAGATGAATAAGCGTTTAGAGAATGTCAAACCGAACAATAACCACCAAGTATCTCCTAACAGAAATGATCCGTAAACTACCGACCAAAAAACAACGAAAAAGAAGTAGCCATCACATATCTCGAGCAATATATAAACTATCGATTGAAAACGCCGTAGCCGTTACCTCAACTGTCTGTAAAAAAACGGCAGTAGCTGTCACGTGCTGCCTTTCGAAAACCACCGAAAGAAATGTCTGCCTCCTGCCATCTGGTTGTATGTTGCCGCTTCCGAAAGAAAACCCAAAAACAGCGTCACCTGCCATTTTCTCTTCCTTTTCGTCTGTTTCCGATCGGAAAACCAAAAGCAGTAAGTTGCGTTTTCTCTTTCTTTTCGTTTCTATATTCTCCGAAACCAAAGTAAGTAGCCAATTGTAAATTTTTTTCTTTTTTGTATTCTGCCCGTAAACCAAATCAGTAGCCAATTGTTTTTTTTCTTCCTCGTTTTTCTCTTGCTTTGTATTCTGCGAGATACCCTAATAGTGGTCTCTTTATATGCCGAAAACCCTAGTAGAAACCAATTCACTTTTTTCTTCTTGCTGGGCTTTCCTTTTCTGTCCCTAGAAAACCCAGTAGTCGTCAATTGCCTTTTTTCTTCTTTTATTTCCTTTCTTTTCCCTTTTTGTTCTCCCTTTTTGTTTCTTCTAATTTATGATGCCAACGAAGCCTATTTGTATGACTTTGGATCAACAGACCCAAAACTTGTTCAAAACTTTCCCTCAAGTACATTAAATATCCAGTTTCTTCAATTTAAACCCCAAATTTATTAATATTATCACAATTTACCCGCGGCACAACATAATTATAAATTATTAATTATTAAAAACATTATGGATTCTATTCCAAAAAAATTTATACTGTCTGCATATTGTTATACCTACGAGAATGAATGAAAAACACGTTGAAACACAAAGAAAACTTATTAACCGGCGATGATTTTAAGAATAATGGAAGCGTAATAAGTGACATGAAATGCACTTATCACAGATGCTTTTAAAACTTGTGGCAACTTCCCTCAGTATTTGCAGATAATTTATTAACTGATCTTTTTTAGTTTTAGATTGCCCTTAAGCGTGACGAATAAGTAACGGAGAATCAAATACTAACCGGACCCTTTTTGCTCGACATATTTGAGCTAGTCTTAACTCAGCAATGGTCGCCTCATACTATGATTCATTATTGGATACCCTAAAACCAAAACATCCAGCTTGATACATAGCATCACCATAAGAGGAAGTTAAATAAATTGCTCCACATCTCATCGTACTACACCCACCGTCTGTTTGGAGTAACCACTCTTTCTTAGCCTTGTTTTTCTGCTCTTGTTCGTAAGGCCTTTTAGTATTAAATTCTACCAAGAAATCAAACATATTTTGAGACTTGGTCGTGGTCTGAGGCGCAAAATAAATATAATAATATCCAAGCTCAGCTGACCATTTATTCATTTTTCGTGATATGTCAGCTTTTTGTAGAACATTCTTTAAGGGAAAGATGTTCAAACTGTTATCGAATTTGCTTGAAAGTATGGCCTCAATTTTCTGGCGGCTATCACCAACACGAAGGCTAGTTTTTCTAACTTTAAATACCTTTTTCATGCTTCCACCAAACTTTTCCTTATGTAATACACCGTACGTGGGTAATTATCAACTCCACTTACTAAAACAGGACTCACGGCATACTCCGACACAGTTACGTACATATAAATTTTCTCCCCTTGGATATGTTTGAACAATGTATTGGGTAAAGACAAATGTTTTTATATTTCAACAAAGGCTTGATCACACTGCAGATACCAATTAAATTCTTTAGCATTCCTCAAAACTTGAAAAAATAAAGCACAATTGTCTTATGATCTTGAAATAAACCTATTCAAAGCAGCCAACCACCCGGTTAATCTTTGGACTTCTTTAGTATGTCAAGGACGATCCATAGCCAACAGAGCATTTAACTGATCCGGATCGGTCTGCATTATTTTTTTTTTCACTTATGACATATCCTAGAGAGTTTCCAGATCGGACCCCAAAAATACATTTTCCCATAAACTTTCCAGATCGGACCCCAAAGTCTTTGGAAGATCGAATACGTATTCTTTCTCCTTGAGGATCTTCACCATCATATCATCTATATATACTTCCATGTTTCTGCCAATCTGGCTAGCAAATATTTTATTTACCAATCACTGATAAGTAGCTCCAGCGTTCTTCAACCCAAATGGTATCACCTTATAACAATGAAGCCCTATGTCCGTGATAAAGGGTAGTATAATCTCGATCGTTCGGATCTACTTGTATCTGATTGTACCCTAAAAAGGCATCCATAAAGGGTAACAACTTGTTCCCCGATGTGGAGTCTACCAACTGATCTATCAGAGGTACTGGAAAAGGATCTTTAAGATGTGTTCTGTTAAGATTAGTGAAATCAATACACATGCGTCATGTCTCATTCTTTTTCTTGACTAAAATGGAATTAAATGTCCACAACGGGTATTGAGATTCTTTAATATGACCCATCTTGGTTAACTGATCAACTTTTTGTACTATCATATCAGCGTTTTCTTTGGTAAAGGTCCTTTTTCATTGTACTACCGGTCCAACATTAGATTAGACTGAAAATGTTTGGCAAATTACTTCGGCGGGTACCCCAGTTATATCATCATTGCACCATGCTAACACATGTAGATTGTTAGACAAGAAAGACAATAAATTTTGTTTCAAAGTTAATGGCAATTGAGTGCCAATCTTAACACTTCTACCTTCTGCCAGGCAATGGATTTCAACTGTTTCTATGAGTATTATAACACTAGAATCTTTCATTGGAACATCTATTTCATTATCATCGGGGGAATGCTCCAATAGTTGTTATTCTTTGTTAGCCTTGACTGCCTCCAATGACTTTGAGGCAAGAGCTGTTATATAGCATTCTCTAGCCACTTTCTAACTACTTCGATCAACACCCACCTATGCACCCACAACATATTTTAAACATTAATAGACAGTAGAGGCCATTATATGCATCCGAGAAAGCCAAGATCTTCTAAATATAGCATTGTAATATGTTGGGCAGTCAACTACAACAAATAATACCTTTACCGTTTTCTTAAAAGGTCTTCTACCCAGCAGTGCTTCCTCTTCAAACTCACCAACGACATATGTTAAACTCCCAATAAACCTCATAATAGTTTTGTTTGATCGTTGAATAACTGAGGTATTTTTCATTTTCCCGTAAGTATTCAGAAATAAAACGTTTACAAAACTACTAGTGTCAATCAAGATTTGGCATATGTCATTACCCCCAATTGATACCCCTATCACCACAACATCTTCATGTGGCCCCATAATATCTCTTAAGTCGTCCTCATAAAATACTATGAAATGAGCTGGGGTTTTATACAGATATGTGGACATTTTTCCTTCCAACAGAGTAGTCAAGCTGTTGACATGCCTTTTTTCTTGAAAACTTCAAGGGTGTTGTCACAATGTCTCCACCAAATATGGTTAATGATTCAAAAAAATCACCATATCGGAAACTGTAGCAGATTTATCCACTATCAACCCCACTTGATTCTGATCTAGGTCAGGATCAAGGTATTCAGAGTCCACGTTAAATTTTTCAACAATCACCATGGTATCTTCCTGTCTGGATATCCCTGAGACTGTTACAGAAGTCGTTCGAGGAGTATTGGCATTGAATTGTGTATTATTCGGTCGGTTGCGATTTTGCAACATTATGATATTTTGCACTTCTTTCTTCAATGCTATATAATTATGCATGTCATGACCTACATCATTATGATATTTTCAAAAACGGGTACTTCGGGTCTCTCTAGAGGACTGCAGTGGGGTTGGCCTTCTAAAGTGCACATTATATCTAGTCTTGTCATAAATTGTCGACACACTCTCTCCCAACTCAGCAAACCATTCAGGCTGAACCCATGGACCCCTTTTACTCTCTAGACGATTGCAGTGGGGTTGGCCTTCTAAATTGTTTTTTATTGGACTTATTCTGCTTGGGCCGATGTATTCCATATCTGGTTTCTTTTTACTTGTAACCGGATTGAGTTGTTGCTTGTGTAATTGGCACAGTAGTGGTGGATCCATTCTGACAAGGCACTCTAGATTTCTTAGTTTCTTCAAAAGTAATCTGCTTTCCAACTTGATTCAACATTCCCCCAAAATTCATTACTTTTTTCAGGGTTACTGAGTCAGCCAAATTGCTTAAAGAAGTGATTTTTACCAGTTCAAAACAATCAGCTAGCCCATTCTTCGTTTTTGCAAACGTACTAATGTATTCCTTCAAAGATTCATTTGGCTCTTGGGAATAATGAATAATCGTATCACCATTCCCTTTAAGCTCCTTTCTTCATACAAATTTTCTTTGGAATGCTACCTAGAATATGTTAAAATTCTTTGTAGACCCATGGGGGAGACTGTTGTACCACTTAAGGGCACTTCCTTTAAAGGTTTCTAAGAAGGCACGATATAGCAGCTTGTCATCATCATCAAAATTCATCATAAAATTTTATAATTGCTCGAGATGATTATCTGGATTTTTGCATCCATCATATTTCTCTATTTTGGAACTGTCAAATCACTTCGGAAGATGCCCGGAGAGTATTTTTGAAGACAATGGTGACTGTCTCCAATTTTCGCTACGGCTAAATACATGTATCTTCATTGGGATTAGCAAAAATACCTAGTTCGTATTGAAAAACAAATGCATCGATTAGATAATGGTAAATGTGGTGATCAATTGAGCCCTTTATTTTTCCTTGATACTTTTTAATTATGCCTTTTTTCTTAAATGTTTCTTGGTCAACTTCAATTTCTTCTTTAGATGGCCTTCATCACTGCTGGATGAGAATGACTCTTCAAGGTCTAAATCACCGGATGAACTATTAGAAGACTCCGATGTAGTGCTCACAACTCGTTTAGACCGATATATTTTCTTAGAGCTGACATGAGTCTTTATGGACTGCTCATTTTCACCAGGCTCACCAGTCTTTTTGGACTGTTTAGACCGATGTAGTGCTCATTTTATTCCTTTTTCAACTTGTTTCTGAGCCCTTAAAGCTTTAATCTCAGTCCTTAGCTGATCACGTTCATCTTGCATGGATTTTTTCATCATCATTGTGATTGACATGAGAGTCGAATGAATCAGCTGTTATAAAAAGTAACTATTTTAAATGATGAATATGCACAGAGAGAACAACAAATTCAATCTGGTAGATTAAACTCCAAAGTGCGTCCAGTTTGATGCAGCAACAGAGTATTTAGATGCGGATACGGATCAGTTAATTTTGTTAGCTGTAGATGAACCACCAGTTCAAAAACGGGTTCAAAGTTTGTGTGAATGTTTTGAGTCTCTACCATTTTTTAGGGAAGATATAATGAGTGGTAACCCTAGTAGCTCCAGTTAAAAACATGTACTGAGTTTGGCTACCCAAATAGAGAGTAAAATGTTCACTTATTTGTATGGAAAGATGAATATACCATTTATTATGTTCGATAATAACGATCTTCGAGGGATAGCAGGACCTCATGAAGATGTAGTGGTTATAGGGGCATACAGTGATGGCGTTGAAATTTGACATATCTTAATAGATACATGCAGTTCAGCAAATGTTTTGTTTTGTCCAGCAAATGTTCTTTTTTTTCCCAATTTTTACGAAGGCCCAAAGAGTTTGTGTGGACACCAGAATGTGAAGCTTTTATTATCACCTAAAATATTTGCTAAGCCTTGAATTGGAATACAACTATTTTTGTATATAGCAATGTTTGATTTTGGTGTTAGTGTTGTTTTGATACGAGAGGAAAATGGAGCTTCAAAGCCAGTTTATTATGTTCGAAAGAGTTTGCTGGCATCGGAAAAACAATATTTGAGGCTCGAAAAATTAGCCTTGGCTTCAACAGTGGCTGCTAGAAAGATGCGCCCTTCTTGTTGTCCGAACTTCGTTTCCATTAAAGAATATGTTACAACTACCAGATATTTCTAGTAGAATGACCAAGTGGTCAGTAGGGTTGGGAGACTTTTATATAAATTTTGCTCCTCGAAAAACAATTAAGGCTCAAACTTTAGAGGATTTTCTACTCGAATTTAATTTAAGTTGATCAGATGAGGGGACAGTTAAAGAATTACTTCCAAAAGTTTCAACATGGGTGGTTCGAACTGATGGCGGTTCTAGCATATTGAGATCGAGTGCGGGGGTTCAATTGATTTCTCCTTCTGGAGAAGCTATGTACCAGGCTATTCGATTTGGGTTTCATAGGTCGAATACCGAGGATGAATAAGAGGTTGCATTGGCTGGTTTAAGGCTTGCAAGTATTTTTGGAGCGACTACAGTTTGTTTGGAGACAGATGCGCAGTTAGTGGAAAATTATATGACAGCGATATCCGAGGCTAAGAAAGAGAAATTAGTTTTGTATCTTCATGAGCTTCGAAGCTTGGATCTTATTTTTGATAAAGTGGTCGTTCAACATATTAATTGAGGAGATAATATAGTTGCTAATTATTTAGCAACCATTGCTTACACAGAAGTGTATCGATGGATATCATTACACGAAATACCTTTGATTTTGACACGATCAGAATAATGTAAATATGTTGAGGACGTGTATGTTACCCCAGAGATAATCTGAGGTGATTGGAAATCGGATATCCTCAAGTTTTTACTTAGGGGTATGTTTCCTTAAGATGGAAAGTTAGCTCAGAGGTTACGACACAAGGATCACATTTATATTGTGTTAGATGGAGTGTTATACAAGAAGTCTTTAAGTAGACCATTATTATGGTGTTTGAGTAAACAAGAATCTTAATAAATTTTATATGAGTTGCATGATGGTGAAGGTTCAGCTCACTGTAAATTTAATTCTTTGATATGCGATTGTGAATGATGCTACAATTTTAGTAGGAGGTTGTGATACTTGTCAACGTTTTTCTAATTACATGCACAAACCAACGTAACAACTTACTTCCATATTTTGAAGCTATTTTTTCGATAGATGGGGAATAGATTTAGTAGGGCCACTACCCATGGCTTCTGGAGGACGTCAAATGATTATTGTGGCGGTGGATTATTTTTTGAAATGGGCTGAAGTTGAACCATTGTCTAATACGACTCCTAGAGAGGCTACTTAAGAAACTTATTTTACCTTGGTATATGGTATGGGTGTTGTAAGTCCTGCAGAATTTACTTTACCTTCTTATAGAATACTCCATTATTCTGAGGAGTCAAATGAAGAGGCAAGAAAAACAGACATTGACTTGACCGAAGAGAAGAGAGTTAGAGCGCATTTGAATTCAACTCATTATCAAACTTTGATGAAGATTCGTTATAATTCAAAGGTAAAAAAGAAAGATTTTAAGGCGAGTGATAAATTTTTTAAGAAAGTATTTCTCCATACAAAGGACAAACGGCTTAGAAAGGTAGTCCTAAATTGTGAGGGTCCTTATGTAATAGTGGAGCGAGTAAAGTCAGGTACATAGCGCCTCCACGGTTAACGAGGCAGATTACTTCCACATCTTTGGAATGTATAACACTTGAAACTATATTGGGAGTGATTTTTTTCTTTTCTCAAACGTTTTATACGATTTTATTGATTTTTGGATAAATGACATACTATTTCCTATCCTATTGGCCCATAAAGGTTTTGATGAGGTGCCACGTGTATATTCGATGATATTAATAAAAAAACAATTTGGCCAATGGTTGTTTTGAATACAAGTACTTATATTATTTTAGTATCTAGTCAAAGACTGATCATCTTTGAAGCGGTCTATCAAGAGTAACTATATTTATTACATGTGCTACACGTTTATAAATGCATTGTTCGAGGAAATAACCATATTTGAGGTATTAGCGTTCTTTAAACGCACTATTTTTATTTGAGGTGTTACACGTTTAATTAGAGCACTGTTCAAAGAGATAGACATATTCGAGGTGTTAACGTTCTTTAAACGCACTATTTCTATTTGATGTGCTACATATATATTTAGAGCACGGTTCGAAGAGATAACCACATTCGAGGTGCTAACATTTTTTAAATGCAATATTTATATTCGGAGTGTTATATGTTCATTTAAATTGATCGAAAAGATAATAATATTTGAGGTGTTAATGTTCTTTACACACATTGTTTTCAAGTAATAGATGGATTCGAAGTGTTAATGCCTAGTTTATAAAATATAAAATTATTCAACATGGAATATAAAGCTGGAAAGTATTTGAAAGATAAAGAATGAATTTTTCCTTGGACAAATTAAAGTTCATTTTTTAGCCATAGCCTCTAGCATGTTTTGAGATCTAACTTTTGTGTATAAATGTCGTGTTGTTTCTTTGAGGTTTGAGAATGGTTGAAGTAAATTTGATACTTCTTCGGAGAGATCTTCAATAGGTATAGTAAAAATGCAATAAGGAGTAAGAGGAATTTATAAGTCCTAAGAGCAAATGAGGATAAACCTGGTGGAAGATTCGAACTCATAGTTTCACGCAGAACATGTGTGGTAACTTGATGCCAATTGGTTCAAGTTGTTCTTTAATTCTTTAAACTTCACGGTCTATATCCTTGTAGAGATCTTGAATTTCATCTTCACCAATACTCTCATTTTTTATGAAGTTATCATCTCCTTGGTGATCAGGCACCACAATTTTTCTGTCTCCTCGACATTTGCATTTGAATTTGAGGGAGGCACTTTGACGACTTTATTTTAAGTTTTTGGAGGTGGTTTTCTTTACTGGAAGCAAGAGTCTTTTTTTTATTTTTGGAGGTGGTTCAGCCTTGATTCCTTCTTCAATGGTTGCAAGATTTGTTTCGCTTGTTTTCCGTTTGGTCTGTCTCTATCTTCTTTGTGGCTTCGGATATGTCGAAGAGCTGGCATCTCTTTTTTTTCTTTTTACCCTTTTTCTTTGCGAGGAAGTGGCTTTGAGATCGATTTTGAACCGGAAGTATGACTTTTGTGTCATGTGCTAATAGCCTTTTCACAACGTCATCTGGGTTTGAAGGCTCCATTAGCTCTTCATCTGAAACGATAACATCCGGGGAGATCCTCCATAAGTGGTTGTTGACAAAATCTATGGATATGAAGGCATTATGGAACTCGTTGCCCTTTGTATTTTTGCCCAATTGGATAGTTGGGCAAAAATGTCTTTGGTTGTATATTTACGAGCTTTGTACCGCCTCGAAATTTCTATATGCAATAAAAATACATAAAACGAGTTTAAATATGAGATTTGGAGAGTAAAAATATTGATTAACTTACGAGTACATTTCCAGAAAAGGTTGAGCTTTGACGACTTCTCTTTGGAAATTTCTGTGCCATTTTCCGAGGCTCCACAAATAAAGAAGAATCTTTGTTTCTAGAAATTTTTAACTTTGAGAAGATTGTCAATTATCTTGAAATCGTATCTGGGGGTGTGATAGTCAAAGGTTATTACCGAAGTTTTAAAAGATCGGTCATTGTAATGAAGTCTTTGATAGAAAGAGAAATTTTTCCTAATCTGGAAGCCATGATGACAGATAAGATGGTGAACCAAAAATTCGTGCTTGCTTGTGTTGGGAATATATTAAGAAGTTCGAAGTACTCCATTATCATTGGGTCTAACTGGAATCAAAGTCCCCAGTTGATGATCTCAGGGTAGACCACAAGCTCATTTACTCCACAAGAGAGTAGAGTTTTTCCATTTTCAGCTAAGCTAAGCACGACATTGTCTGACAGACCCTATTTTTTTCTTAATCGTTTTGCGAGAGCTTGACTGTAATATTTGTATGGCACGTTCTTCAATGCAATGATGTATTCGGGAAGGAGTGGTTTCAGGTTTACACTTAAAGTTACAACAATGTCCTTGGGTAGTTCAATTAGCTCTTTCTTTTTCCTTTTTTTTTCTCTAGAGTTTTTTTGAAGCATTGTCTTCGGATTCTGAAGCAGCACCATCAAGGAGGTTTTTCTGATGTTGTTTGAAAAAACATTCTTTGTGTTTTTTTCTGATTTGACCTAGGAAAAGTGGATACGTTGCCAGAAATTGTTGGTGAATGATTACGGAGCGGTTACAGTTCAGGGGATTTTGGTGAGTAGCTATCAATAACTGGGTTAGATGGATTTTGGAACCCATAAGAATTCTAGCCAAGGATGAAATGACCGTATATTGTGGTTTGAGTTGAAAATTTTGGAGAGTTCTCTATTACTGTTATTGCACGATATTTAATAGCTCTTTCACTAATACACAGATAGTCGAATATACCAAAAATTGTTTTTTAGTAGATGGAGATTTTTTCATAAACTAGAACAACGAAGAACCTTCAAATTAATCTGTAGAATGATGAAGGTAAATTGGGAAAGTTGAATTTTCCGGTGAAGGTACTATGGAAGAAAAAAAATTCAGGTGATTCACTCTTTCTCTCACTAGAAGTTGTATGTGAGGCAAAAATAACTAAGGATTGAATATTTATAGGTAACAATGAAAGGGAATATAGGTAGAGAAGATGAAGTGTTGATGACAACTATTGGATTGAAGAAGAACCGCCAAACGGTTGCCTACTACTAAGTAGGGCAACACCTGTATATTGTCATATCAAACGGTACTCTGTACGCACACTAGAGTATTCCAAACATTTCTGGAGTATTATGAATGAAAAGGCTACGTAGATATTCGAAGAAAATAATAGAAGAAATAAGTTGTTTTGATGAAAAGGCTATGACAATTTTCAGTTTTCATCTGGCATGGATTCGAAGATTACTAGTTCTTATTCAATATTCTTCATAAGATTTTGGGGTGCTACTAATAAGGATATGAATTATCAGGGACTTAAAATAGTAACATTAAGGTTGCTTTAGATAAATTGTACAGTATGAGGGAATATCTGTATTATTTGTAAGTATAAAGGACTACAATACGATTTGTCTATTTATGTAACTGATTATGTTGAAGTCTTCTTATGTGCCTATAAACAGAGAAAGAGACAATCAATAAAGGGTTCGACTATTGTTTACTTGAAACAGATTTTGTTAAACTTTTTCTCTCTTTTGGAAATTTCACACTTTAATTCTCTCTCTAATCATTTACTTTATTTTCTAAAATCACATATTCAATTTGATTCAATCATAAGAAAAACTCTAACACTTATCATTTATAGAAAAAAAATTAGATTGTTAATGATTGTTAGATTAAATTTAAGATGAATGGCCTATGGATAATTGTGGGTTTAAGTCGTGTAAGTTAGTTTTACTTTAAGTCAAATAACAGTTATTATAAGTTAAACGTGTTTTAATTTTCCAATTAAATAATTATGAAATTTTTAAGAAACTATTAATCTTAACTCGTATATTTATTTAAAAGAGTTAGTCTTTACAATAAGCATAATTTTTCTCAATGACTAGGGGGAGCCCTTATAAGGACATATCCTACTAGAGCTCATTAGTTCTCTTTTCAGCTAAAGTTTGATTCAAAATCACTGCAACTCTGGGCCCGGTGACAGTTTCTGAAACCGGGGAGGCCCTTCTCTCCTGGACTGAAGTCGGCTGATGTCAACTTTGTAGTCGGCATTCTTAAGTAGCATTTATCTGGATTCTATTTAGATATATTATTATATACGATACCGCAAATGATCAAATCTTGCAGGTTTTGGTCGAAGAGGTTCTGGAGATGATGCCTCAAAGTTCGGAAGTGGGCAGTTCGATGCCCTAACTACTGGTGGTACTCACAGTACTACTGAAGCTGCTAACAGAGACTGAGCAGATATTGACCTATGAGATTTGTACACTTCGGCTTGGCACCTTCCTTTGGTTCGTGCTCGCACGGGCCGTTTCTCTGCCAATCTCGAATTCTTGAACCAGTCCTATGAGTGGGTTGAGAGGGCTATCGTCTTTCTTTAGGCCGGAGCTCAAGAATTGGCAATCAGTAGTCAGAGACGGGCTATTGGAAGCCCGTTCTTCATTTTCTTTTCCTTCTTCTCGAATCCAAGGGGGACTTTTTATATTTAGAATCTTTCTGCGGTGTGCTCTGTTTACTATTCTTTCGCCCTTTCTTCTTTTTACCACGTGATAGGTCAGCGAAGCGTGATCGGGCACGGAGAAGGAAACGCCAAAGACTTCGGCCTAACGGGAATGAACAACGACGAAATGACAAGATGATGTGCTCCGGAGGCTCCACTATTTAGAAAGAAGGACGAGGCTCCACCATCTTCTATTGCACCACCGGAGGAGAGGGAGGTATCAGCCAACTATCAATCTATTTCCAAATCTCGTCACATGTACGAGATAAGATCAGTATGATAAGACGAGTTGATACTTGATAATAAATGGAAACATATTGTAATAGAGGTGATATTATTAAGATATAAATAATGATGGTTAAATGTTAAGTGAATAATGATGAACCATATGAAAAGGTAATTAAGACGGCCTAAAAAAAAGAAAATAAAAGAAGGAAAAGGATAGATTAGGGTAAATAATCTCAACTCACTAAATGAGAAGGTAAAAAAGAAGAAGAATGAAGTAGAGACCAGTAAAATTTAAGAGATTTATACGAGCTAAATTAAAAGGTGTAGTTAGGGTAAAAACATGCTAAGGTGAGCAACATAGATATTACATTGAGAAAATAAAAGAAATCTTGAAGATAAAGAAAAGGCTCAACAAGCTTATAGTTTGGTCAAATAATATCACTTAAATACCATAAGCATTTAATGAAAATATTAGTCAAATTTGTAATATTTGTAACCACTTAGTTCTTAGATGATCTTCACGTGTTCATATTTACACATGTTACTCATTTATTCATTTTTTTTTTTGAAAATTTTATAAATAGGATCGTAAACCTTCATTTAAGGGTGATTGATGTATGAGTAATAAATACTTTCATTTGTTTATCTCTAATTCTTGATATGTTAAGTCCAAATTTTTACTGTAATTTGCTTTGACGAGGTTTTAACTTATCGGTTTGACCTTTTTTTATTGTCGCTTATTTTATGTATGCATTATTTCTCTTTACCCTTATTTCGTATTTGAAAACAAATAACCTTTATTTCGTATTAAACAAAAATCGTATTTAACCATTATCTCCAATTTTACAATTAATATTAACCATTATTTTGTATTTTGCAATTCGACTTATTTACAATTTTGCATTTCGTATTTTTAATTTTCTTTTATCATTTTTTGAATATTATTTCTCCATTAAATCTTATTTTATTATTTGCATTTAACTTTTATTTCGCATTTTGTATTTAAAAATAAATTGTATTTAAACCTTGGTATTATGTATTTCGCAATTTGTCTTCTCTCACATTTTAGATTTCAAATTATCTTTTCAAATTTAACTATTTTCCACGTATTTAACTTTTTTTTTTCAGATTTCACAATGGCAACAATAAACACACCTTTTAAAACTCGCGATAGCAACTTCAAGCAAACAAAAAAAGTATAGCCATAAAAAGATAAACAACCCTATGATTTCAAAGTCATATCCCCAAAACGAAACACAATAAAACAATTACATATTTTTTCATCAGAACTTTGCTGTTCATCCCTTGTTTTCCAATTAAGGTTTATTCCGCTCATCGTCTTAATGTCTGGTTAAAAAATTAATATTCGGATTCAAAATTAGAAGGTTTCAATTTCTAAGAGAGAGATTGAACACGGAAGAATTAAAAGAATGATTTGGTTAAAGAATATATATAATCGTAAAAATATTCGGATATTAAAAATCTAGATAATAAATAATAGTTAAATAATGTTTTTAATTTTATTATTAACTGATGATATTTGGAAAAATAAATGGTATTAATTTTTTATTTTAGATATCAAATGATGTACTATTTTATTTTTATTAGTTTAAAAATATATAATTTATGAAATAATTGTTTTGTAAAAACTAATTATATATAATGGTATAATATATATATATATATATATGTAAATAAAAAATATGAGACACATTTTAATTATTAATAATTTTCAACTCTTAGTTTATCACATTTATATGATATTTTTTTCAAAAATTTAGTTTTTGCTATAAAAACAAAATGTAAAAAAAATTTAAATATTTATCTATTTTAAAAATAATAGATATGAGGAGCAATGATATACTTTAAGAGTCCAGAGTGAGCTTTCTTGATCTTCAAGAAAGCTCCAAGAAAGCTAACTAGTTCATTCATTCTTCTTCATTAGTCTTTTATTTTTGTGCTTGATCTTCTTCCTCTGCGATCAACAAAATGCAATCATACAGCAACCCTGTTTTCAGCAGCAGCGAAGATTATCCTAATCTTCAACACGTCTCGATCAGACCTTCTACCAAACCATCAAATGCTAATTCGATATTGCTACAAAACCAGAAAGATTTAGAGAACAAAAGTAACAATAAGCGATCGAGAACTTATGCTGAAATAGTAAGTAATAACAACAAAGAAGTCCAGATCAAGCAATTGAAAGTGGATCATAAACATGACCATATTTTAATTTTGTTCAAAGAGAAATATATAGATAAACTTGTTCTTGATACCAAATTCACACTTGTTGGTAAGTTCTCGCAAGGGTTACCAAGCCAGAAAGCTATAAACATGTTCATAAACTCATTGAAACTAAAAGGAGAATGCAAAATTGTAATCAAATACTCGAGACACATTTTATAGAGTTTAATCTCAAGAAGGATCTTAATAGAATATGTTTTGGGAGTGTGTGGTCAATTGGAAATAAGTCTATAAGGTTACTTAAATGCGACACTGATTTCAATCCTAGATATGAAAATCCGGTCACCCATGTTTGGATAAGGATCAAGAGAGTACCATAATTTATATACCAAGAAAGAATCATTAAGTCAGATGTTGAAACCTTAGGGAATCCTCTGAAAATAAATATTTCGGGGAAGGATATAGCCTATTTTAACGCATGTTTTGTATGGATGGAATTAAATATTTCAGAAAAGCTACAAAACAAATTGTGGGTGTGGTTACAAGACTTATCTTTTTACTGCCAGAATTGTTTCCACCTTGGCCACAGCATGGTTACTTGCATGAAGATTCAACAAAATGATAAACAATGTGAAGAGAAAATTCAAGATAAAAAGGTTGGCAATGTTCAAGACAATAAAGAAAGCACTGGTGTTGTTAATCACCACAAACTAAAATCATTAGTTATATTTCCTTAACACACAAAGGAATATGACTTATCTAATAGTGAATTCAAAGAAAAAGAACAATACTAGAGAACATGTTACATTGAACAAATAGGGATTATTAATTTTCTCTGATCAGCAAAAGAAGAGAAAACCACCAGACTCAGATCAAATAATTGAAGCAATTAAAACTCTGGATCAGGGTTACAACCACTCTACACCCCAAGATTACGATAATGTAATATCTGAAAATATCACTCCATCTCAATAGAATGCTGAAAGCTTACCTGATTCTCCTGTCTTGAGAAAAATAGAAATAGACAATGAATTTAAGGAGATTCCGAACAGAAAAATCAAAGAGCCAGTTAGAAGAAGAAAGCTAAAGAGTCTAATCATAAAGTCTTTAAAATTCTCTGGAACTCAGAAATATACATCCTCGACATCTGATGATGATAAAGCTCCTTAGTTGGAACATAAGAGGTATCAGAAGTAAGCCATCCATCACGAGGCTCAAATCAATTATCATAAAGTAAAAAATAAATCGTGTGGCTATACAAGAGTCTCTCATTGACTCAAGTAATCTAGATAATACTGCTTATAAGATTGGTTTTAAAAATTCTTTTGTTAATATCTCAAATAAAATTTGTTTTTTTCTGAAATGAAGACTTTTCAGTTAAAATTCTTTTTAATCATCCTCAATGTTTACGTATGGGGATTTCTCATAATAACATTAATAAAAATTTACTACTAATCGTGATCTATGTTAAATGCGAAATGATTGACAGACTGGATTTATGGAATACATTAAGGATGTCTCTAATAACATTAAGGAGTGGATGCTTATTGGAGATTTCAATGTTATAATCTCCACTGAAGAGAAAATCGGATGCTCTTCTTTCTGTTAAATAGTTCAGAGGACTTTAAATATTTTATTGGTGACTTCCATTTGATTGATGCAGGTTACAGTGGCTCTGAATTCACTTGGTCCAACAGCTCCAGACGGAAGCGGTTGAACAGAGCCCTTTATAATAATGATTGGGCTGAGTATTTCCAGCTTACCAAGGTTAATCACATGGTCATAACTTGTTCTAAGCATGCTCTTTTATGTATCTTTATTGCTAAAACTGGTCTTCACACTAAAAAAGCTTTAAGTTTTTAAATATGTGGAAAATTGACAAAGATTTTCTTACCTTTGTTGTATCAAATTGTAATCAAAATATTATTGGGTATCATTTGTACTTTTTTTTTGCATAAGCTAAGAAGGCTTAAAATTGTGCTTATCATGTGGAAGAAGTCTCACTTTGGAAATATCATTGATAAATTCTAAAGTGAGTCTTCTTCCACATGATAAGCACAATTTTAAATTACAGAAAACAAAAGAGGCTGTCAAGAACCTGGAAATCAAGCACATTGAGATAAACTATTTAGACACTAAATTGAAGCTTTCAAACGCCAATGCTATGCCCATAAAGCTCTAAGACTGGAGGAATCATTCTGGCACCAAAAGTGTTACTCTAATTGGCTTAAGGAGGGGATATGAATACTAAAACATATCATTTATACATTACCAAAAAAAAAAGAATAGTATGATTAACAGTATAAAAGGTGATGACAATTGGATTCGGGAAAATGATAGTATCTGTCAATATGTTGAAAGATACTTTAAAGACACACTGACAACTTATCTTTATTCAAGCCAGGTAGAAGAGATTGATCTAATGCAAGATGGTATTTTCAACAGCATCCCTAATTTAATCACTGAAGAGAAAATGACTTACTAATAAGGGAGCCTTCTAAAGTAGACGTTTTCAACATTATCAACAATCTGAACCCCTCCAAAGTAGATGGAATGGATGGATTCAATGCCTGTTTCTTTCAGACCTGTTGAAAAATCATCAAATCAGATCTCACATGTGCAATGGTTTCATGAATGAATGATCATAATGTCCCTCATGGAATTATGGCTACAGGTTGTTGTTTGATACCTAAATCTAGCAACCCTATGCATTCGCAAGATTTTAGACCTATTAGTTTGTGTACCCTTATCAATCAAATCAAGTCTAAAATAATCAATGATAGATTATCAAATTTGTTTCCTAAAATTATTTCTGATTCTCAAGTTGGTTTTATGAAAAGCGAATCTATCTATGAAAACATTTTGATTGCTAAAGAGTTAGTGTATGATCTTAACAGAAAATTTAGCACTGGAAAGATTCTTATACAAATTAACATGTCGAAATCTTTCAACAAAATGTCCCACTCTTTCATTGTAAAAGTCCTTAACTTTTTAGGATTCTCTAGTAGGTTTACTAACCTAATAAGTAACCTAATTAAGACTGTATACACATGTGTTCTAATTAATGGTAATGCCTACATGTATTTTAAAACCGATAGAGGATTGAGACAATGAGATCATATATCTCCTAATCTCTTTATCATTGGTGAAAAGGTCATGTTAAGAGGTCTTCACAAACTCTTTAATGATCACAAAACTATAAAATACTTAACTATGAGTAACATACCTTGCCTATCTTTTGTTGATGATCTCTTAATTTTTACTAATGGCCTCAACTCCACTATTGAAATATTTAGTAGCTTTCTGGAACAGTACTAAGAGGTTGCCAAGTTATTAACAAAACCAAGACAAAAGTGGTTACTTCTAAAATAATTCTCAACACAAAAATAAATTTTATGGTCAATCAAATTGGCTTCGTATCAGAGTTTATTCCTATTGAATACATTCGTATCACTCTTAGCACCAATAATAAGGCTAGTAATTATAAAGTTATGTTGAATAAAATCAGTAACAAGGTGCATGATTGAGAAAGCAAGTATCTCTCTTATGGAGGGAAGTTGACTATTATAAATACAGTATTTATGGCTATTCTTATGTACTTGATCCAAAATAGCTACATTCCTAGTGGTGTCATCAACAGAATTAATAAGATCTTCAACAAATTCCTATAGCGTTCCTCTACTAATGATCAGAAGATTCATTTTTCATCTTGGAACAGTCTTTGTAAGCCTTTGTAAGCCTTTCTTTGAATGAGGGTTAAACATAAGGAAGATTAAGGATATTTAAGAGGTTTTTTCTTGCAAGATTTGGGTCATTTTTTGATAAAATAAAAGTTATTGGACCAAGGTGATGAACAACATATATTGTGGTAACACTCACCCTCTCAAGGCTAACTTCAATTAAAAGGATCTCATACGTAGAACAGACTTACTAAAATCAAAGTTACTGGTGAGTCTAATATAAGATGGAGCCTAGGAAAGGGTGAGATGGACTTTTTGTTAGACAAATGGCACGATAACACTCCTTTAACTACTCTACATGAGTCTCAAGATAACTTCTGGTTTAACAATGAGATTGTTAGCTCATAGTGGAAAGACAAGGAGTGGGATCTTGATGGGAATTCTGGTCTTTTAACTCAAGACAACATCAACAAGATTAAAGCAACTACTATCAATAACAATAAGGATGATACTATGATATGGAATCTATCTAAATACCTTAGGTTTAACATCAAAGATATCAGGAACAATCTGAGGAAGTATCTAAACCAGTCTAATATTTTTGGCAAGATTTGGAACTCGATAAATCCTATGAAATATTCTTTTTTCTATGGAAAATTCTAAAAAAACTACATTCATATTGATTCTATTCTTCAAAAAGAACACCTCATAACTGCTTCAAAGTGCCAGTTTTGCGACTCTTGTAAAACCCCTAATCATCTCTTTATTTCTTGTTGTTTTGTCTTGCCAATCTAGTTTTATTACACTGACTTATTCAATGTCAAGGTCTACAAATATATGACTATCACTCATATAACTAGGAATTGGCTTTGGTCATCAAGGAGAAAGGTTCATATAAGGTATACTATCCATGCTCTAGTCACTTGGGTTATATGGTATAACAGGAACAGAGCCAAGTTCAAAGGGACTCAGCTCTCAAACACTTCTGTGATCCGCTATATTCATAATTTTGTTCTGTCTCGATTACTCTAACATATTAAACCCTAAGAACTGGGACAATGACAAGAAATTTGTTGAAAATATTGGTTGCTTCAACTCAATAAAGCTTGAAAAACAATATTAGCTACTTACAATGTAAAACTCCTAGTCATGGTAGGCTTAAATTAAACACGATGGGTCCAGTGCAAGGAACAAAGATGCTAGCGAGGGGATTATTATTAGAAATGAGACTGGTTACATTATCAAAGGTTATGGTAACCTTTATGGAAATATCTCTTCTCTGGCTACAGATACTAGAGCGTTCATGGATGGCCTAATTATCTGCAACAAGAAAGGATGGTCTAAAGTCGATTTAAAAAGTGATTCGCACGTTCCATTCAACATGTTAGCCAATGGAAATTACTCTTACTTCTTAAGCGCGATTCTGAAGTGTTACACGGACCTCATCTCTCCTAAAATGATGCTTTAAAACATTTCAAGAGACCACAATCAAGCCACGGATTGTCTTGTAAAATGGACATTGAAATGTAAGATGAAGCTCGATTTTACTCAGAATCAGGCACATTCTCAACTTCACGCAATAACGTTTTTAGAAAGTACTGGACTTGGGTATTTATCGTGTACCTGATTGTAGCTGATTGCGTATCATTTTGCCAATTTGTAGTTTACTAATCCATTCTTATTGTTCACAATAGAAGAGAAACCACTAATTTTCAGCAAGTACATCCTGAGGTGAGCGATAAACACCAAAGAGAGGGTTTTATGAATCATGTTATATTTTGTTACAAAGAGTGATTGAGTCATTTGTGTTTGAGATCCTTTCTGTAAACCTACATATTAAAAAATTGTGTGATACCCGTGGATGTAGGATTATTTCCACAATCCGAACTACATTAAATATGTCATGTGCGTTTGGTTTTATTTATTATTTATTTTATTTGTTGCTCATCTTGAACAAGGTTAATTTTTTTCTCTAAAGTTTCGTTAATCAATACATCAGTTATTTCTTTGGTCAAACAGTAGTTTTACCCCCAACAAGTGATGCGGTGAATGTGGAGCAACGGTAGAAGGAGTAGATCGATTATCAATCTGAAGTTTAGAGAACTAATCTCACCTAGAAACCGGAAAGGCACAAAATACGAGTTCTATAAATCTTAGCCTAGAAACATTTTACGGATCTAATCATTTCAACGTCTGAAGAATTAAGGTTAAGACTTACCTAATATATAAGGGAATAGTTGCTGCTATCGAAGATAAATCGATAGATGTTGATGCTTTGATACTGTCTAAAGCTCATAATACCCTTATATTGAGATTGGGAGATGAATTGTTACCATATCTATCTAAAAAGCCTACGACGCTGGGAATATGATATCGGTTGGATGCGATTTAGATAAAAAAAAGTCATTGGGGGAACATATTGTAAAAGAAAGAACAAATTTACACGTTGTATGTGGATAGTAGCATAGATATTTGAAGGAACGTATATGATTACAACATAATCATACTCGACTTGAATGCATTTGGTGTAAAGGTGGAGCTCGAGGACCAAACAATCATCCTTCTAAGTTCTCTGACAAAAAATTATGAACACGTTTTGGACATTATGCTTTGTGATAAAGACTCCCTTATGATGACCAATGTCAAGAGCGCCTTGAACTCCAAAGATCTTTAAAATAAAAGTGTTTAGAAATGTGACTCTGAAGAGCATGGAATGAGTGTGATGATCGATTAAGGAAGAGAGATTCAAGTGGGATGAGAAGTAAGTATCATTAAAATTACAAATGGATTGGCACGGGTTCAAAATTAATATATTGGACATGCAAGAAGAAAAGACATATCAGTCAAAACTTTCGAGAGAAGGGAAATGGAAACAACTATCACACGACTAAAGCCGAAGATGTTGTAATGGTGTTTGATGAATGTGAGTACGTTGATGGTTTAATGACTTCTTATTCTTGCATGTATAACGATAAATGGGTGTTGGATTCGGCTGCGTCGTTTCACATGACTTCCAATAATAATTGGTTTGAAGACTTTTGAATGCTTGATGGTGGAAGGGTCATTCTCAGGAATGAAAAATATGGTGATGTCAAAGAGATTGGTACGGTTTAACTAAACTTGTCTACAAGTGTTGAGAGACAACTTAATAGCGTAAGGTATGTTCTTGAATTAAACCTAACCTTTTTTCTATTGGGATTTTAGATGAGGAAGGGTTTACATATATGGGTGGAGATGGAATAATTAGAGTCTTACAAGGCTCTATTGTTGTTATAAAAGCCAATAGAACTCATGGTCTGTTAATTCTCAAGGGTTATGTACCAGATGAGGATGTGTCTAGTATGGTGAAGGATTCTACCAGGTTGTGGCATCATCAGTTAGGATATTTAAGTGAGAAGGGACTCAGTGAACTAAGTAAACATGGGTTGTTATATACTACAACAATTCAGAAGCTGAGCTTTTGTGGAAGTGTATATTGAGTAAGAGCAAAAATATGAAGTTTATGTCCAACAACTAGGCATCCAATGGAGTACTTGATTATATTTATTCAAACCTTTAGCGTCCACGACGACAACCTACCATAAGTGGCATCTCTGGTATATGTCAAATTCGCACTAAAGATAATCCTAAAAAAATATCATTCATCACTCTACCAAAACAATTCTTATCCATCATTTTGGTTTGGGAAGTTATGGTAACAGAGAGGGGTGAAAAAGAAAAGGAATATAAGAGAACGCTTATAAAAAATTACTTAGTGGAGTAAATACTTCTTACAATAGGCTCAAGGCTAGACACATTAAAATGAAGTCATCTAGGTATGTGTGGACATCCAATATCTTAAACATGAAATGGCTCACTATATATTCGGTCAGATGTCTCGCCCTAATTGAGCAACCTTTGTGGTAGACGAACTTCATGAAGGAGAATGAAGTGTGAACTATAAGTACAAAGCATTACATAAATCATTTTTTATCCAATAATACTATTGGCCTACAATCACGGAGGATGAAAAGAAAAATGTATTGCATTGTGGTAATTGCCAACGCTTCTCAAAATCAATAAAAGTCTCGGTCATTTTGCTAGAAACTATGTCCAAACATATTATTTTTTATAGATGGGGGGCCTTCACATTGTACGGCCTTTCCAAAAAATTTGAGGATGAAGGAAATATTTACTAGTATTGGTGGACTATTTATCCAAATGGGTAAAGGCACAACCACTAGTGAACATCACGACAAAGGATGTCATAAACTTCCTCAAATCAAACATATGTTGTAGATATGGGATACCAAGAATCATCAAAATTTATAATGGAACTCAATTCTATAACGAACGACTCAATTGGTTCTACTCAACAAGATATATAAAGAAGATATTATCTTCTTATTTTTCATCCAAATGGCAATGGTCAAGTGAAGGTTACCAATAGAATGATAAAATATAGAACCAAAAAATGTTAGAAGAAGAAACCGAGACTTCACATGATTTCTTATAAGACATTTTGTGATCTTGTGGAACCACCCCAATGATGGAAACAATTGAAATACTCTTTGTTTTGGTGTATGTGATGGAAGCAAGTGTGTCAACTGAAACTGTTATGCATTCTTACATAATATCAACTTATGAAGAGGGAAATAACTCAAAAATTAAAGAGGTCCAAATTTCATGTCATTGGGAATGACCATTTACAGTAGAAGCAAAGGTCAAACCAGGAACATACAGATTATTAGATGAGCAATGAAATCAACTTCGACATCTATAAAATATATAGCATCTCAAGATCTACAACTTAAGTTTCGTTTAATATTTGTCATGTATAAATATTTTATTAAACTCTTATTTGGATGTAATATTTCTTACCTTGATGACACGATACAATTCTAAGAAGGTATACTACATTAATAAAATATTTTTGTCATGTATAAATTTTGAATTTTATAACTATTTTCAACAAAAACAATATAAAAAATGGGATGATTCCAAAAGTAACCCCCTTATGCTTTAAGAAGTCTTTCAATCATTAAAAAATTAAGCATGAAATAATTTCAAAAATAGCCATTAGCTCTTAAGAGAGTTTGAGTACTCTTCTAATACTAATAAATAACTAGAGTACTCTTTAGAGAGTTCCCTGACGTATTATTTTTTAGTATGTGATATCTGATTCTGGCATGTCTTCTCAATAACTAGAGATATTATCTTAGAAAATCTAAATAAAAATTATATTCTTAAACTACATAGAATTTAGAAGAAAGATCGATAAAGATAAAATGTTTACTTTGGGGAATCCAAGTACAGGAGCAAAGAAAGTTATCCTCTTTTTGTCCAGTATTCCAATCGTCTGAGATAAGCACATACTCTTTTTTCATGTTTGATTGCAATTTAAAATATTTTCAAGAAACTTCGCTCCATTATCCATGATAATAAAAATAATAGGTTGTTCATCATGTCTTAAATCTTCATAATCTCCAAGAAATTCTTAACATTAAATTGCTCATAAACTTGTTGGGAAAGAACAGTGGTTTCCATTAAAATCTTCCAAGAGTTTGCCACTAACTGACTTGGGCACATACTAGTTTTCACAAAGAAGTCTAACAGTATTGGCTAAGAGGAAACTGAGTATGCGCATTTAAGAATGTTTCCTCAGTTACAATAAATTAAATATGAACATTAATAAGAATCATTCGATCTTTGTTATTTCTAACTTAATTTTTCTTGTTAATATAAACATACTTATGATCAGACGGGCAAACAATCTCACCTAAACTCAGAAAGTTCCTAACAAAATTGAGACCATACTCACCATCAGCTTCGACTGAGATCATTAATGCCGAAGAATCAGGGGGAGAAAATCTAGAGAGGATATTGCGAGTCTAAGAATTTGAGTCAATATCTAAAGATAATACCAATCAGCGAGCAATATTAATAGATTCAGATGAACGGTGCTTCCTACGACGAGGACGAGGATCAATATTCTCTTCATATATGCTGGGAGAAGGAGCATCACTTGTGCTCTGATTTTAGATATCTGATTCATTACCCTCAACATCAATGGTGGATTTTAAATTTCTTATTATAGTCATTTCAGAATATACAAAAAAGATCACATTAAACTTTTGAAGAAGGGAAGTAAAAAATAAGGTACAGTTAGGAGCTTTAAAAAGTGAAGACAAGTAAGATATATGTAATCACTTTCAGCAAAATATAGTTTTTTCCTATTATGAGATTTTATTGACAAAGAAGTATTAATTAGGCAAGTATATTAAGATTTTTACGAGTTCATCCATAATTGACTAAATAGTCTTATTTGAAAGACTTTAATTAAACATAAACTTTCGATATCAAAGACTAGACAAATAAATTTTGTCCATTTCATAAAGAGAAAATATACTTTAATGTTTTAGTCTTTTCTTGATGCTCTCACAAAGACTATAAAATTAATAATAATAGAAAAAATCAGTTCGAGAATACTTGTAACTTAAAAATAATAAAAATTACTTCAAATATATTATCTATCAAAATATTAATCATCAAATTACATATGAAAATATTAATTATTCGTTAAAAATAAATATTATCTATTATTAAGTAAATATTCTTTTTATACAAAAATAAATAAAAATTACACTTTCGTATTTTCATTTATTTTGTTTTATTTGTTACTTTGTTTATATATTTAAATCAAATAAACAATCTATTGATGAAAAGCCTTGACGGTTGGAATGTTTACATCAAGTTGAAGATTATACAAAATGCTATAGGGAGCCTTTATTGACCACCTGAAAGACTTTGTTTTTACTCTTTGTAGTATTTTGTTGATATCCTTTATATAGAAATTTTTTGGATAATCTTGGTGCGAGCCGGAGTTAGAGTGTTTGTTCCCTAAGTTTTGATGAATGATTGGTATCACCATCCAGCATTCTGTGTCTGATTGAATGTTATTGTTCCTACAATACTTTATAAAATTGGACAAGAAGTCAGGTGTAAACTTGCTTAGAAAAGATTAGTAGTATATTTTATACTAATATGTATTTTTTTTTGTAAAATTCTACAATCAGTCAGTTGTCAAGTTTTAGGTATCCTATATTGATACTCCCAAGTAATCATATGACCCTTTAAGAGGATGGAGCATCTATTATATCAAAATTGCGGTTTGTTTAAGAATTGAGAGAATATTTCGCTACCCAGTCTCTAGCATAGTTTTGCTCTTTAAATATGTGTTTGATAATCATAGACAATGTTATACGTTTTCTATAGAAATTTATCAAGGTTTTGAGATGAGATAACACGGTGCTTTGCCATTACTGAGAACCTCAAACAGAATTATAGATACTACTTTAATGTCTAATAGATTATAAGCCCTAGATTTACATAATAAGAGTCCATCTAGAATATCTCTAGTTTCAACTATTAAATAGATTATTTTCCATACAGTCTTATAATTATATAAACTAACTCTCCATTATTGTTTCTAATTATGATACTATAACTTGGTTCACCATTAATCAAAATGTTCAATCATAATTTAGTTTAAATCTATTGGTTAATCGAGTTATCCATTTTAAAGTTGGAAACTTTCATATATATATATATATATATAAAATAATGTATTAAATCTCAATTTCACCAACCACCAATATTATAAGAAATTACTTTATCATATTATCTTATTATACTGATATCCAATCTGTAATTATTTTGTATCGAATATTTTGTACGATTTAATAATTTCAAATTACTATGTTGTACCATTATTTTGGATAAAAGATTGATATTCAATATTAATTGCGCACTAATATCATACTATACCGAAATTTTATATGAAATGTATAATTTAGATTTATAAGTATAAACATAATATTTTTTTAAAATATGTTGTCGAGTACTATTATATCTATTAAAAATAATATGTTTACATTAGAAATCTAAGATAAAATAAACTACTTTGTACTTTAAGTTCATCGTTGTTGATGATGTTAGAAACACTATTGTCGATGTGTGTTATAGCATAATGGGTAATCATAGGACCGTAACGGTCCATACGAGATTTATGAAATGGTTAAGGATCATACTAGAGCGAGATGGAACATTTATCTTTGTAGAGTGCCGACGCGAGGGATCTAAGTTTGAGGATTATATTCAATCCTCGACCATTAGAGGAGCAATTAAGGAGATTCTATTGACTTTTATTTTTAAATTTTTTTGTAGGGATCCCATTACGCTATATTGAGGAAATAATGTCACTCAATATGGATCATAAATGTTTAAATGTGGTCTCCCGATTTTATATCTTAAGGTAAAAAATTCCAAGGTCACCCTCACACGAGGGTAAGGTAGTCCATGCGACCTTCAAACCAATGATTTTTAATTTTGGTCCCGGCCATAGTAATCTCGAAAACATTTGAGAGAGTTCATTAAGGTTACAAAAATGGTAGATTAAAACTAAAGATAAGTAACTATGTCCTGCAAATAGGGCAGTCTTAATGAGTTGGAGCATATCAGCATAAGAAAGGTGCTTGGAAGTCTAGGATTTAATTTTACTAGTAATTTTATTGAATAAGGGCCTATAACTCATATAAGTAAGATGGGAAGTTGTAAGAGGGACTCTAAAGTATTTAACATGTATTGTCCCAATAGTAACACAATGGAGGAGGTGATACTATTGCGAAATTGGTAAAAATGCTAGAAATGAAGATTTGGCTATTGTTGGGGTTAAGTTTAAGGACCGACATAATTGCAAATTCATCAATACCATCCTCGGTAAGGTTAATTGAGTATGCGTTAGTGCGATAGTGGATCATTAGATCATCTGCTAAACATTGATTAGTGATTTTTAGTTTTTAACACTTCCAATGGAAGGATCAGTGCTTTTTTTATGAGGGTGCAAGTTAGGACTTGTATAATAACAAGGAAAACAAAAAAGGTGAAAGAAAGTCCTCTTGTCGCACACCCGTCTTACCCTTGAAGGAACTAAATGAATTTCCATTAATATTGGTAGAGTAGGATGTGATGGAGATGCATTGTTTGATACATCCAATCATTCCGGTGGGAAACATTATGAGGTATAGGACGTCAAAAATAATTTTTCAACGAACTTAATCGAATGCTTTCATTATATATATATATATATATATATATATATATATTAAGGATGTTATCATAAATGCATATGTCAGAGACAAAGGATCAATAAGAGTTGGGAGGGAGTCTTTAAATATATTGGTTAATATCTTTAAAATGATTTAATATATGATGTTACAACAAGCGATGAGCTTAAAATCAGAAAGCGTATATGGTTTGTCAGACTTTGAAATTAAGGCTATTGGTGTTTTATTCTAGTCGTGATGCATGCGGTAATTGTTAAATAAATGGTGTATCACCTTTCATAGTTTAGTGTTGCTAGTCGACCATGATTTTTTCAAAAAATGGTGTTGAACTTGTGAGGGCCAGACGCCTTATTGTTGTTGATACTGGAGAGGGAGGTTTTAATTTCCTCACCAGAAATGGGTCATTCATATTGGATTTATTATAATCATAGAGTCCAATTGTGATTAGGCTTCTGACTTTGTCGAGGCCAAGGTAGTATAGGGGGGTTGACACCGAGAAAGTTGGTAAAATGACTAACAAATATGTCGGCGACAGTTTTAGGACTTTTTACAGTGTTTTGTTGAGATAATTGAATTATAGGATCTTGTTCCTAAATATACGGTCTTTATACTATTCTGAAAGAGCTTAAAATTATGGTCCCCCAGATTGGGCCATGTTTCATAGGATTTTTGTATGAATAAAATTTTTTCAGCTCGACTAATAAAGATGTAATTATTTGAAGTGTTGATTTCAGTTTCAATAAGAGTGGGGTTTACAGGATCTTGTCATATGGCCTCTTGTGTTAGATGAAGAGTGGAGTGGGTGTTTTCAACCCTCTCATTAATGTTACTTATTCCTTCTTATTAAGGTTGGAGAGAGATATTTTAAGGCGGTGGAGTTTGACAGAGATAATGTACATTAGAGTACCATAAAATGGTATGTTCCAGTTAAATTTGGGTTTTTTGGGTGGGATTTCCACATAGAAAAGTAGTGGAAGGGCTTTTTCCATTAGTATCTATGGGTGTTAAGGATTAGGGTGATCGGGTTATGGTTATAAGTGTGTGGGTAGTCATAGTGGGTGAATGATTTTGGGGAATGGTTCGAATTTCTCATTCGAAGGTTTTTGTTTCGACCATGAAAATGTGAAGCCAGTAGCCCGCATGTTAATGAGCTCTCTGTTGTAACAATAGATGTTGAAGTCATCGATAAAAAAATTCTAGAGGTTTGAATTACTCGTTTGATCCTCTGGGTTTCGAATGGCGTTGAAATATCCAAAGGTAATACAGAGAATGCCCTGGTGACAACAGAAGATGAAGGTAATTTTGTACTATATAGACATACGATTAGACACGTGATTGAAAGTATAAATTACATACACAGAAAAGATTGTATTAAAGGAAGGATGGTTGACTGTGCAATACATGATTTGTTTAGAGGTAAAGTTAATGAAGAGGTTATATATATTAGGATTACAAGCTAACCAAGGTAAGGCGTGAAATGGTTAGTTTTATAATGCCAGAATGCTTGCATGGTTTTCATGATGTTATTAATGTTACTTTTGTTAACTTTAGTCTCAAGGAGGCAAACAGAAGTGATATGATTTTTAAATAAATATTTAGTTATATCATTTTGCGTAATTATGTCATTTATACCTCTAACATTCCATGTTGAGGGTATCATAAAGTGTGAGTTAGAAAGTACATGTTATTGATCTAAAATTATAAGATCATCTTGGTTAGCTGTAAATTCAGGTTCAACATGTGGGATGCTGGTTTGAGATGGTGGGGACATGACTTCCAAAGAGTCGGAATCACAACTATTGTTGTTAGTAGTGAGATCATGTTTTCTCCCATGATCTTCCTCCTCCAAACTCATCATCATTGTGTTGTAGGCCGACGAATACGGTTCATCACCGATCCTGGTATTATCGATGGGTTCCTTACCATGCCTATGTACCACTGGTGGCTCAGGATTATCACGTTTTCCCTTGGTGGTCAGCTTCAACGGTTTGGTTGTAGACTGGCACGTTTGGGTTAGCATCTTTCTCAAGTTTTATATTGTTCATCTGGAAATTTTGGGCCAAGTGGCCAAAAGTGAAAAAGTTATTGCATATTACAGGAATCCTTTTGTACTCGATCTTTATCATTATCGGTTATTCGTGCAGACAATCTAAATGAAGTTGGGGAAGTCATCACAAGCACCTATGACAATATCGATATGTGCAAAGCTCAAACATACCTTATTTGCAGTATGAATTTCAACATAGATCGAGGTTCCAATATAAAAGGCTAAGATTTTGAACCTCTTTTTTACCATAGCTCGTGAGCATGCCCAGCCCAAAGGGTTAGGAAAGAGGCGTGACCACACAAACGCGCGGAACCAATATTTTTAAAACTCACAACATATGTGTGTGTCTTTTTTTCAAATTAGCACTTTAGTAATTCAAAATATACTATTCTTGTTCTTCGTTCGCCTCTTCGTGTCTTCCTATCTTCAAATCCACTTACTAATAAAGTAATAAGGTAAACCAATAGTATATGTTAGCTTTAGATTTTTCTTTTGTTTGTTATTGTTTGCTTACAATTATTTTTAATATTTAATTTCTGGCTACGATAGCTTGAGCATGGTAAGGAATTAGGCTTTTACTGAGATAATTTTCCATAAGGTATTTTTCCCTTTCTTTTTTATCGCCAGTAATAGCTTCTCGCGGGAAGATAAAGATACAGTTAATGATTCGTAAGTTATTGATCTTTTCCACATTCATTGTTGAACGGTTATCATGAGGGGTGACAGCGACATTAGCCCAAGTCTGGCTGAAAGAAAAATAATTGTCGTGGGGATGCCAATGATGGAGGTACAGTTGAGCATAGAGTTTGTCGGGGGAGGGAGGGTAGAGAGGTAATGAGTTAAAGGTAGTTACTGTAAATCATGATGGTTGGTTTGGCCGTAATGGCACTAGTAATGGAGTTGGTGGATGCAAATAGTGAATAAGCTGGTAATTTATAGTTGTATGACGGTGGGAATAATGAGAAAGCATGTGTGATTAAGTGCCCCCACAGCCACGGGAGCGATGTAGAGCATGACCCCTACTCTTTCTTCGAGGTAAAGATATTAGAAATGGGTAGAGATAGTAGCCATACATAGTGTTTGTTCAACGATAGAGATGGTGGCGGGGGCAACGCAAGTATGAATGATAGTGGAAAGTTGTGGGCGGTTCAAGGGCTGGTATAATAAGGTTGGGTGATATGACTTGTGGGATTAGGTTGAGTGTTTGGGATGGGTACAACTGTTCTTGGTCTTGGCCCAAGTAAAGAGGGTTCATTATAGAACCTGTTGAAAGTCATTTCGATGTGATTATCCATTGGTGTTGGGCTTCGAGAGTTGATGGGCCTAACATTTGAGTCCATAAACATTTCTGGTCCATATTAAGTGACATATATTCCTCAATATGGCGTAACTAGATCATTACCCAAAAAGTTAAAAATAAAAGTCTGCGGAATCCATCCAATTGCTCCTCAAATAGATGGGGTGGGATAAAATCCTCAAACTTATATCCCTTGCCCCCCACGCTTTACAAAGATGTGGTGTGTAATGGGTGTTTTACACCTCTCTAGTATGAGTATTGGCTATCTCAAAACTCTCTTGTGGACTGTTACGGTCCCACGATCATCTATTATACTAGAATGCACTGTAACAACACTGTTCCCGACATCATGAACAACGATTCTTGGAAATGGCCAAAACAATTCTTATTTGGAAAAAGATCACACCAAACCCACATTCTGGAAATTAGTAATGCTACAAATCTTTTACCGCCTCCTTCGGTAAGCGCGAATACCAAATCGTAACTGAAACTTCTTCACAATAAGTAGTACATAGCACTATATTAGCCCATCATGGCCTAAGGTTCCTTGGGCCAACTTAGTCTGGAACAAATATAACATCCCCATACTTGAATTTATTACTTGGTTTGCCATCCACGAAAAACTAACCATACGTGGCAAACTCATTGTCTAAGGCTACAACACTGCCTCGAAATATGTCTTTTATAACCATTCTGTAGAATCTGCCAACCACCTTCTTGTGGAATGCCCGTAAACCCAACTAATCTGGGAGTACTGCACCTGGAAACTCAGGTGTCCACACTCGTTTAAAGATTGGTTAAGTTGGCTGCAAGCGGCCAACGGTTGGACACTAAGCATAACCAGCCTTAGGCAATGGTATACGTCATTTTGTGCGGTGGTTTACCCCTTATGAGAGGAATGCACACAACTTTTCTAACTCGACCTAATCCACCTTTTCTGATCGACCTCACTCGAGTTTGCTATCGGTCATAATATCTTAACAATTTTCGTTACAAATTTCACTATATGAAGATCCCCCGATTTTAAAATATACGCAAATTAACTCATAACTTGTTTTCTCTTTTTGTCTTTATATTTCTTGTAGGTTTATCTATGTTGTTGCAGTTGGTATTCGCTATAGTTAATCACTTAGATGCCCTTAGTTTTGATATGTATCAAGGTTATCTCCTATCTTTCCATAAACGATTTATTTGAAATATTTATGAACTAATCTGGAGATTACTACCCTTTTAGGGATTATGTTTGTATTAGTTATTTTAAAATGAAATTTGATTATTATAGCTAAACTTTTTTATTTTGATGTATTTATTTTTTATAGAAAATAAAACTTCAAAAAATAAATGATATTAAATATAATGAATAAATGAAATAGAAGGAATATTTTAAAACTAATAAAAGAACGTTAATCGGCAAACTAAGTTGTGAAAAGTTTTCCCAAATGGAGAGTTTATATTATTTTGGTACCTAACATTAAATCCTCACTAGTTTAATAATTATAATCTAATCCTCTCTACTAGTATAATTTACATTTTCATGAGCCTACTACATTAAGAAAAGAAAAAATGATGTGGTTCTGGATAACACTAAATTTAGTTTTGCAAAACAAATAATGAAAACCACAGTGACCGACCGCAAAACCAAATGCGCCGCTTGATTTCCATCTTTTGACTTTTTGTACCGCTCTCTCTCTCTATAAACTTCTTCCACTAACCCACCCAACTGCCCGACCAAAACATTATTATATAAACCTTCTTATCTCCTCCTTCATATTTACCAACCAAATTTCTCTCTTTTTCCTTAGTTCTTCACTATCAATCTTTCTCAGCTCTCCAAATTAAACGGGTTCAGGTAAAATTCAGGTTCTTTTTTCAACCTCTAATGTATTCTAAAAACATTACAATATCGGTTACCAAAAAACATATGTGACCATCAAAAATTAAAGAAAAAGTTATAAAAATAAAAACTTATGCTTTTAATAATACTGTGGTATAATTATTATATTATAAAAAAAGTATTTATCAAGTAATGCGGGCATAGGCATAACATAATCCACTCTTGAGGTCCACGGGTTTCTATATTAAACTGTCTTATTACAATGTTTATTTATTACTTCTACTTATTTGAAATTGCCTCCTGTAATAATATATATCCATATAAATTCTATTAATATGAAATTTACGACAGCCAGAGCAGAGTTTTTCAAAATATATTTATAATATGGTATTATACTCCATAGAGGATAAACAAAATTGTAAATTTATTTAATATTGACTTATAAATAATTTTTAATATAATATTAGATTGCAGGTGTACAATAAAAGCTTTAGAGGTAATCAATGGAGTCTAAAGAGCAGGCATGGTCAGAGACAGAGAAGAGCAGTACGAATGGCGGAACAAAAAGAAACCGAATGGGAGAATTCGGCGGTTCTTTACGAAACAACACATCCTCGGATTATGTAGAAATCACTCTGGATATCAAGGAGGACTCTGTTTCAGTTCATGCTATTAAAACAGAGAAAAAACCTTCACTTAAGTCTCTGCTTTCAGGTCGCTTATTAAGACAATTTTCAGAGGGTGTAAAGTTAAAGTCTTCTTCGTCATCGGTTCAGTCAAAGCGGTTTAATAAATTTGATAGAAGCAAATCCGGAGCTGCTTTTGCTTTAAAGGGTCTTGAATTCATAACAATTAATAAAAATGGCCACGATGCTGCAAGTATTGAAGCTCTGTTTGATCAGCTTGCTGTCAATGGACAGCTCTCCAAATCAGATTTTGGACAATGTATAGGTTTGTAATGTGCTTGAATTTTCATAATAAATAAGTTCCTATATATATATATATATTCTGTAACATGTAAAAACATTGTACAGGAATGAAGGAATCAAAGGAGTTTGCATGTGAATTGTTTGATGCAGTAGCTAGAAGGAGAGGTATAACATCTTCATCAATAACCAAATCCCAGTTAATCGAATTCTGGCAAGACATCACAGATCAAAATTTTGATGCTAGGCTCCAAGTTTTCTTTGACATGTATGTAACTCTTCTAAACCCTATTGTTACTTATAAATATCTAACATATGCTTTATTTATTTATTGCTAGTTCTGTTATGTCATCTTCAGGGTGGACAAGAACTTGGATGGTAGGATTACTGAAGAAGAAGTTAAAGAGGTATAAACTATTAGATATTTTAGCGTAATTAGATCGACCATAACTGGATTGAGTAGTCAACCAATAATAGTCAAAATATATTTCCGAGCAAGTCGGAGAGTGCGGAGTGTAGGCTTGTTAGTTATGTTGTGATTAGCGAGCTGTTTCAAAAGGGTAGCCTTTGTGGAGTCGGGTGGTGTTGTTGTTTTAAAAGTTTATCTCAGTTTGAATTCTCAAATTTTAGCCCTTCTATTACCATTTGAAAATGTAGCCTGAACATGAAAACTGTCAACAACAGTTGACGGTTTGTAGTTTGGTTGAAATATACGTACATGGTTCTAATTTTGAGAAACAAACACGTCAATTTCATTCTCGTGTTCGCTAGTTCAATAATTTCTTTAAATAATTGAAAGTAAATGTTATATTTGGATGTCAGATTATTGCTCTAAGTGCTTCTGCTAGTAAGCTCTCCAACATTCAAGACCAGGTAGATGAATATGCAGCTCTCATTATGGAAGAGCTTGATCCCAATAACCAAGGATTTATCGAGGTTTTTATTCAAACACCTTTACTTAACTTCGATTTATATCAAAATTATTAACAAAACTTCTGCATAATCAACTAATACAATTTTTTTTGTGGTATATTATGCAGCTTTACGACTTAGAAATGCTACTCCTCCAAGCAGGAGGCAAATCTACGAATTTCACATCCGATAGCCGTGTGCTGAGCCAGCTACTAAGCCAAAAATTGATCCCCATAAAAGATAGAAATCCAATAAAAAGATTGTGGAGAAACATTGGATATCGTATAGAAGATAATTGGAAGAGGATTTGGGTTATAGCACTATGGATATCAATCTGTGCAGGCCTCTTCACATGGAAATTCATTCAGTACAAGCACCGTGCCGTATTCGACGTAATGGGATACTGCGTTACCACAGCTAAGGGTGCTGCCGAGACCACAAAGTTCAATATGGCCTTAATACTCTTACCAGTTTGTAGAAACACCCTTACTTGGCTTAGAAGTAACACCAAGTTAGGCTTAATTGTTCCGTTCGATGATAACCTCAACTTCCATAAGGTAACAGACAACCTTCATTTTGTTCAAGAGATTACAATATCTATATTTTGGTATGCTACTAAGTACTCTGATGTTATTTTAGGTTGTTGCTTTTGGGATTGCAGTCGGAGTAGGGTTACATGCTGTAGCACATTTAACATGTGACTTTCCGCGACTATTACATGCTACGGATGCAGAATACGAGCCGATGAAACCTTTTTTCGGTGAAGTTCGCCCTAACAACTATTGGTGGTTCGTGAAGGGAATTGAGGGTTTGACCGGTGTGGGGATGGTGGTGCTAATGGTTATATCTTATACATTAGCACAAACTTGGTTTCGTCGAAACCGGCTAAAATTACCTAAGTCTCTACATAAACTCTTTGGATTCAATGCCTTTTGGTACTCGCATCATCTATTTGTCATTGTCTATGCCTTGTTCATCGTTCACGGCTACTTCCTTTACCTCTCCAAGAAATGGTACAAGAAAACTGTAAGTTTTTCGTAATTCCTAATCTATTATTCTAGCAAGTAATCAAGAGCTGACATATCAGAGTTTTGGACATAAGGCTTTTTGCGTAGATCTTATAACTTTTTGATAATTTTTTACAGACATGGATGTATCTGGCTGCTCCCTTACTACTCTACACATGTGAACGTTTGATTCGAGCATTTAGATCGGGCTATAAGACCGTGAAAATCTTGAAGGTACATTTTTAACTCGTACTTTTACTTCTAAAAACATGTATTTAGATACATAAGAGTTCATAAGTTGTTGTATCTCTTTTCTGTTGTGTAATTCAGGTTGCCATTTATCCTGGAAATGTACTTGGTTTGCATGTGTCTAAGCCCCAAGGATTCAAGTACACAAGTGGACAGTATATTTTCTTAAACTGTTCAGAGGTTTCACCATTCCAATGGTAGCTTACAAACTTCATAACTACACTCCATCTTGCTTATATTTAGATCTTGAAAAATATTATACGAAGGAAAGAAAAAAATCGAAGCCGGTGACCCAATATAATAGCTATTCTTTTTTCGTTTTGCAGGCATCCTTTCTCAATAACTTCGGCTCCTGGAGATGATTATATTAGCTTTCATATCCGGACATTAGGAGACTGGACATCACAACTAAAAGCCGTTTTCTCCAGGGTAATTTTGAAAACATTTCTATAATTTTAGCTCGAAGAATATATGAATAGTTACTTATGTCATATTAATGTATATAATTGCAGGTCTGCCAGCCTCCGTCGATTAATCAAAGTGGTCTTTTACGAGCTGATATTGGACAAGGCGATAACATACCTAGGTATTTTTCTTTTCTTTTACCTATGATTATTAAGCGAGAAAAATATAATATCAATGCTTTAATACTAAGGATTACATAAACAGATTTCCTAGACTTTTAATTGATGGTCCTTATGGAGCTCCGGCACAAGACTACAAACACTATGATGTTTTACTCCTCGTTGGACTTGGCATTGGCGCGACTCCCTTAATTAGTATCATCAAAGATGTTCTCAACAACATCAAACATAAAAAAGACATTGAAGAAGGAATAATAGAAAACGAAACAAAACATCATAAACACAAACCTTTTGCAACCAAACGAGCGTATATGTATTGGGTTACTCGAGAACAAGGCTCCTTTGAATGGTTTAGAGGTGTGATGAACGAAGTTTCTGAATATGATCAAGACAAAGTGATTGAACTTCATAACTATTGTACAAGTGTATACGAAGAAGGTGATGCACGGTCTGCTCTAATCACGATGCTTCAGTCGATTAATCATGCTAAAAACGGGATTGATATTGTGTCTGGTACCCGAGTAAAGACTCATTTCGCTAGGCCCAATTGGCGTAATGTTCTGAAGCATGTAGCTATCAATCATCCTGATCAAACTGTCGGTAAGTTTATATTTCTTTTCATACACTCAAGTTTACAATTTAGACATGTAATAAGTAACATTCTAAATTTCTGTCAATTTCAACTTTTTTATCCTACAGGACTATTTTACTGTGGCGCACCAGGACTAATAGGAGAGCTTAGAAGCTTAGCTCAAGATTTTTCGAGGAAAACGACAACAAAGTTTGAATTCCACAAAGAAAACTTCTAAATACCTTATCTTATTTCTAATTTTATTGAAATTTTCATAGAAAATTTAACATTTTTTCTTGTAATCTAATAAGCTTATAATATTTATAGTGTGTGTGTTTTAAGAATCTATATGCATTCATAAATCAATTTATCCATTTTATATAACAATTGCTGGATGGTATGTTTAGAAAGTGCTTGCAAGGGAATTGCAATATATTGAGAAGGTATAGGCAAATCCCATATCAGACGAATCCCCATGAAATGCTAAAGCCGTATCCTTCAGACGGATAGTAATAAACGGCATCCTTTATATAAGTATCCTGACATAAGCCTACCAGCTTCTACAATATTCCTATAACAAACCTAAGTTGGGGACTTACATACGTAGAAATCGGATAAGATTGCTATTCCGAACTTGGTCAGATTGGTCGAGCGAATGGCGGATAGATGAGACAAATTATGGATTTGAATGAAGTCAATAATGAGTACACTATTTTATTACATATTACATACTTTATTTATTTTTGTCCTAATTTGTTAGAATGGTTATTGATAAATATAAAAAAAACAATTAAAATCCAATGACATATCCTAATTATCTATATTTATCAAAAGTAAATGTTTTTTTTAAGCCACGATCAAAAAAATACTCTAAACTATCAAAGATATATTGTTTATAAAACAAAGAGGATAGTGCATGTCATACATGGTTTACGAATACTTCCTCGCTAATATTTCATACAATATCGATAAGACCATATAAATACTTATTCATAATTTTTATATTATTTTAAAGCAGCAATATTCTCTATTTAACGGACCAAACTATCACTAAATTAGATTGTATTTATTAGATCCAAATATAATGATTTAGTTATGTATGGGGTGAATGACGTAAATTAAAATACCGAAACTTAATAAAGGTTACATTATTGTTTGAATGAAGCTATTTTTAAAAACAAATTTACTTTTTGGTATTTATAAGTTAAAAAGATACGTTGATATCTGATCGAATTTGGATCGAATTTTTATGTAAATATCATTTTTTCAAGTTATTGATAATCAATCTAATTTATTGACGTGTGAGTTACCAATAGACATCAAAAATCAAACTCAATTACCATTTGGTACAAAACCAAACTCAGCTATCAATAGATATCTAGACTAAAAGTTATGTAAAAGATATCCTGCCTTATAAATTAAAATTTCAAACTATGAAGCATTTAGTTTCCTTTCCATTTTCTCTTTCGCGACCCTTGAGTTGTTTCTTTCTACAATCGGTGATTCAGACATAAATTTAGACCTTTGATTTTGGAAATGTCGATCGTCCTCCAAACATCAGAGTTATTCAATTCGTATCATTTTCTAAAATCCAGAGTTATACCAATCTTCAAAATTAGAGTTATCAACTAACCTTATTTCTTCCATACATCATGTGGTTAGGTAAGCTTGCTCCTTTTTAGTTTTAAATGATTAGAAATGTTGTTTGTTATATTTTCGAGTATGGTTAGTTTGTTTTAAGGAATGGGTACTACGATTTTAGGTTTTAACGATGAGAAAATATCCCATTGATGGTATTAAGAACAACGTAATTGTAGGAAGGCTTGAAATATAAAATAATATTTTAGTGCTTGTTTTTTTTAACACGAACGTTTTAGGATTACTGATGCACTGGTTGAAAGTTAGGTTGTTGTTATAGTTCACGTTTTTATTTTGACTATAGTTCGCGATTCACGTTTAAATTTAAGCATAATTCGTGATTCATAAAGCAATTCCCTATATATGTTTGACAAAAGATTCACGATTCTCATTTGTAATAGCGTTTCTATTTTAGCTTTGGGTCGTGAATCACGAACTTTATTTTTACTTTTATTTTGCGCTTAATACTTTGATGTCAATCATGATTTTTTTTTCTTTATAATTTATAAGTAGTTTGTGATTTACACTTTATACTTTGTTATCATTCGTAGTTCGCGCTTTATATTTCAGATTGTTTACAGTTAGATATTTTATAATAATGTTCTGTTATTATTAAAGATTGTATTTGCAACAAAAAGTAAAAACAAAACAACATTTTTATATCATATCTATATTCTTTATTTAAGGAGGTTCAAGATAAAAAAAAAACCCATCATATTGAAACAACCAAAAACACCACATTTTACCGTATTCTAAAAGGTATACACAACATGATAAAAATCAAATAAGGATATAATTTTTACTATGAATGATTGAGACATTATAGTTGAACTAATAAAGACCTATGACAATGAACAAGAAGCTTTCAATTAGGATTTTAAATTTCTACAGCTAACAAACAGTGATGTAAAGACTATATTTATGTTGAAGTACGCTAACGAGAAAATATCCTTAAATGTTTAAATAACATTTCAACCAAGATATGATTTGGTAGCGGAATAAAAAATTATCAAAGAATATTTCTTCGACGCATGAAAAAAAGGAAGACAATCGAGCAAAGAATAACAACAAAAAATTATAAGTTTGTAGATAGAGGTATGAATTTGCATTTTATATTTACAAATATTGACATTTAAGATTCGCGTTTATATTATCATCTTTATTAGCAATTTGCGTGTATATCATCATCTTCATTCATGATATGCATTTATATTCTCACTTCGTTCGTGATTGACATCTATATTCTAGTTTTTATTCATGATTCGTGATTATGAATTAGACTTCATCCGTATTTTGATACTTAACCAGTGAACTGATTGTTGGGCTCTTCCTATGTGGGAGTCCAATTATCATATGGGCTAAGCCCAATTTAGATAACACATAGGATTTTGGTTTATGTATAAATATATATTTATACAGTGTCTTTCGGAAATGAGCATCATATTCTATACTGCAGTTGTTGAGAGAAAAAAGTGATTTGATGCGGAACTTTGTGCTTTCAATCGGACTGTCTCCGGTTGTCCGATCAGCTTCAATTTTGGTGAGAAGGCTCGTCTACTTGTCCTCTACAATCTGTCCAGAGGGTTTTTGATTTGGAGTCATCTAAGTGTGCTTTCGATCACCTTCTTCTAACTGCGTTTTGGGGATATTTGAGTGAGTTTTCTGATTTCGGTTCATTATCTTGTGTATTGGGGTTGTGTATGAAGTTGTCATACTTCTTGTGGCATATGCTCTAGTTTTATCTAGAGAATAGTTTTGTAACACATCTTCTGATAGTGAATATTTGGTTGGACTCTGAAATCAGTCCCGTGGTTTTTACTTCCTACACTGGGAAGGTTTTCCACGTAAAAAAGTGTTATGTGTTGTTTGCGTTTATTTTATTCAGACTTGATATTTTTTGGGATCGTTATCTCTATCATACTTGATACAAGAAGGAAGATTTTGTTTGTGCTTCTATTTCTTGTTAAAGTGGTATCAGAGCGAGTGGTTGTGTACTTGTCTTGTATCAAATATGGAGGTGAATACAAGCAGAATGGTGACGATGAATGGTTCGAATTATCATATATGGAAATCGAAGATGGAAGATCTTCTTTATGTTAAAAGTTTTCATTTACCAGTGTTCGGTGATGAAAAACCTAAAGATAAGTCTGATGCAGAATGGATAATTATTCACCGGCAGGTTTGTGGCTTTATTCGGCAATGGGTTGATGATAATGTGTTGAATCATGTTGTAGACGAAACAGATGCAGGGAAATTGTGGAGTAAACTTGAGGAGTTATATGCTCGGAAGACAGGAAACAGTAAGTTACTTTTGTTCAAACAGTTGATGTATTTAAGGTATCAAGATGGATCACCTCTTACAGATCACTTGAATACCTTTCAAGGCTTGATGAATCAGTTGGCTGCTATGGGTATCAAATTTGATGACGAGGTTTTGGCGTTATGGTTGCTTGGTTCGCTGCCAGACTCATGGATACTTTCAGAATGTCTCTTTCTAATTCAGCTCCTGAAGGTAATATCTCAATGGCATTAGCTAAAAGTAGTGTGTTGAATGAAGATATGAGAAGAAAAACAGTTGGCTTCTCTTCACATTCAGAAACTCTAGTCGCTGAGAAACGTGGTAGAATTGAAAATCACGGTTGGAAAACTAGAGGTAAAAGTAGAAGCAAGAGTCGGAACAAGTCTAATAAATTTGCAGATTGGGAGTGCTACTACTGTCATGAGATCGGGCACACTAAGAAATTTTGTCCTAAGTTGAGAAAGAAGAATAATTTTAGGAAATCTAACAATGGTAAAGAAGAAAAGAACAAGGAGAAAAATTATGATGAAAGTGGTGACGAGAAACATGTTGCTGCAGTTTCAGAGAGCTACTTCGTTGTTATTGATGATGTTGTTGTGAATTCTGTGTCTGATGAAAATGGTTGGGTAGTTGACAGTGGTGCTACAATTCATGCCACTTCTCGTAGAGAATTTTTCTCATCTTACACCTCTGGTGACTTTGGTTTTGCAAAGATGGGAAATAATGATTTGTCCAAAGTGGTTGGTATTGGTGATGTTTATCTAGAAACAAGCATGGGTGCAAGATTGATTTTGAAGGGTGTTAAACATATACCCGATCTTCGATTGAATTTGATCTCTACAGGGAAGCTAGATGATGAAGGCTATTGCAGTATTTTTGCGAATGGGCAGTGGAAACTTACTAAGGGCTCGTTGGTTGTGGCAAGAGGACAAAAATATTCAGCCCTCTACATCATGTCTGCAAGGGTGTCTGCTGAGAAAATCAATGTTGTTAATGATGAAGCAATGCTTGATTTGTGGCATAAAAGACTCAGTCACATTAGCGAAAAAGGATTAGATATTCTGAGGAAGAAACAGTACATTCGTGGGATACATAAAGCTCATTTAAAGAAATGCGTACATTGTTTGGCTGGAAAGCAGAATAGAGTATCTTTCAAGAGCTCAGCTCCTTCAAGAAAACCAAGTTTGCTTGACTTGGTACATACTGATGTTTGTGGTCTTTTCAAAACGAGAACACTTAGTGGTTGTCTCTACTTTGTTACCTTTGTTACACAATAATCCATTGTGCCCAGGAACCGAACGAATCCTTAAAAGAATATATAAGTCGTTTTGTGAACACCAAGAATGGGTTGGCTGATTGCTTCGAGCAAGTGGCAATAGCATCATTAAGGCAAGGCTTGAACCCTGGGAATTTGGCTGATTCGGTGACCATAAAGAAGGCTATGACTTGGGGAGGGTTGCTGAATCAGGTTGGAAAACAGATTAACGTTGATGAAAAAAAGAAAACTAGGGTGCACAGGCAGGTGAGGTCTACCCCGGTGGCACCAAACCCCAATCAGAATCAGTCCGGGAACAAGGCGAAGGAGACCAGACAGGGGCATGGCCGGGCTAAAGCTCAATCTCAGCCAGCTGCACCTGCCTAGAGTCAACAATCTATAAATAAGAGAGGTCCTTGGGTCCAACCGGAGTGGTTTGCAGAATTGAAAGAAAGTGTGGCTACCATTTATGATAAAACAAAGGAAGAGGTGCACTATAGAAGACCGGCCACACTGCAATCTCCTAGAGAACACCGCAATAACTCTTTCTGCCAGTATCACAATGATAGTGGCCATACCACCGATGATTGTATAGCTTTAAAACAAGAAGTTCAGAACTTGATTGAGAGGGGAAAGCTGGGGGCTTATGTCAAAAGAAGAGGAGGTAATAGGCCTGACAATACTCACCGGGTTGGTCCAAGTAATGCTGCTCCGGAGGGAGCCATGGTTATAATCGAAAGGTTTGATGTGGAATCTGAATACTTGGATCCTGATCCAACTCGAAATAGAGTGGGTGCCATTGAGGAATGTTCTAGGACAGTCTCCGGGCTCATTAAGTTTTTTGAGTCACTTACAATTTTCGGAGGGGATACTATGACAGCTCCTACTACTTTTTCGAGGAAGAGGCACGTTCATACTTTAGCTACCCAACTAGAATGAGGCATGACTTCCTATCAATCGCAAATTCCATTCCCCTTCATTGTTTTTGATGAAGATGATTTAAGAGATATAGCTGGCCCTCATGAAGATGTTGTTGGCATAGGAGCATCCATTGGGGGCAATGACATAAGACGAATTTTGGTGGATACCGGAAGCTCAACCAATATCCTTTTCTTAACCACTTACAAGAGAATGAAAAATCCAGCCGTAATCCAGAGTTCGGACAGATCAATTGTGGGCTTTACTGGCAGCTCAGCAGATGTGATCGGGGAGTTCGAAGAGGAAGTTCTATTGGGCAAGGGCCCTTTCAAGAAGATGGTCAGGATAATTTTTATTATGGTAGATTGTCCCACTTGCTATAATGCTATTCTAGGGAGGTCTTGGCTCTCTAGGATGCATGCAGTGACTTCAACAGTCCACCAATGTTTGATATATGCTGTTCAAGGACAGGTGGGAGTTGTCTGAAACAGTCAAAAGGTTGCAAGGGGATGTTATGCTACAGCCCTGGCGCCCCAGACGTTAGGGGCAGTTCGTATCAACGAGCAATAGCAATTTGAGGGGCTTTCTGGGGGTGAGGGTGAAATTGATGACCCCAGAGAGTCCCCTGGAGTATTAATACCAGTAGAAGAGGTAGAAACACATTGTTTAGAAGAAGGAAAAAGTGTCAAGATAGGGTCTAGAATGCCACCCGATCTGAAAAGAGAGATGTTAAAGTTTTTGAAAAACCATCAGCATGTTTTTGCTTGGTGCAATGCTGATGTTACTGGGGTTCCAGCAGATGTGATATATCATCACCTATCTGTCCGGAAAGACGTAGCACCAGTGGTTCAAAAGAGAAGGGATTTTTCCAAGGAAAAGGCTGATGTTATTGTGCAAGAGGTTGACAGGCTCATAAAGATGGGGCATATCAAAGAGTCTCAATATCCTTTGTGGACTGCCAATCCGGTCCTGGTAAAAAAGAAAAATGGCAAGTGGCGCATGTGCATTGACTTCACAGACCTCAATAGGGCTTGCCCAAAAGATTTGTATCCAGTTCCCCGGATTGACCAGCTAGTAGACTCCACCTCTGGGAATAAGCTGTTATCCTTTATGGATGCTTTCTCCGGATACAATCAGATCCAAGTAGATCTGAAGGATCAAGAGCATACCACATTTGTCACTGACACGGGTCTTCATTGCTACAAGGTAATGCCGTTTGGGTTGAAAAATGTTGGGGCTACTTATTAGAGATTGGTGAACAAAGCCTTTGCTGATCAGATTGGAAGGAATATGGAAGTATACATCGATGACATGATGGTGAAAAGTGTGGATGAGAAATTGCACTTGGCTGACCTCCAAGAAACTTTTACAAACTTAGTGAAAGTGAATTTGAAGTTCAATCCAGAAAAATGTGTGTTCGGAGTGCAATCCGGGAAGTTCCTAGGTTATATAATAAGTGAGCAAGGGATACAGCCCGATCTGGACCAGCTTAATGCTCTATTTCAAATGGAGCCTCCTCGGAGTATTAAAGAAGTACAACGATTAACGGGGAGGTTAGCTGCTTTGAATAGATTTATCTCAAGGTCTTCGGACAGATGCGCCCCGTTTTTTCAAACCATGAAGGGTGCGAAGGGATTGGACTGGACATCACAGTGTGATGAGGCTTTCAATGAAATCAAGAAGCATCTGTCCTCTCCCAAAACCTTACTTAAACCAGTTGATGGAGAGACACTCTTCGTATATTTGGCAGTTTCAAGTTGTGCCATCAGTGATGTGTTAGTGAGAGAGGTGGATAATTACCCCCATCCAGTGTACTACATCAGCAAAAGTTTGATAGATGCAGAAAGGCGCTATTTGAAACTTGAAAAATTAGCATTGGCCCTGGTGATAGCTGCAAGAAAGATGAGGCCTTATTTCCAGGCACATCCTATTATCGTCCGAGCATCTTTTCCTTTGAAGAATGTTCTCCAAAAGGCAGACATTTCAAGTAGTATGACTAAGTGGTCGGTAGAATTGGGGGATTTCAATATAGATTTTTCTCCCCGAACAGCAGTCAAAGCCCAAGCTGTGGCTGATTTTTTAGTTGAATTCCACTCTGATAGAGATTCGGAGCAGACTACTGAGATGAAAGACAAAAAGGTATGGGTCGTCCGGACGGATGGTGGATCTAGCACTATGGGATGTGGTGTAGGGGTGTGCTTGACTTCTCCATATGGTGACAAAATGTACCACGCTATATGTTTTGCTTTCAGGGCTTCCAATAATGAGTCTGAGTACGAGGCAGCTATAGCTGGTTTGAAGTTAGCTTTTATTTGTGGGGCTAAGAGGGTCAAGCTATTGAGTGACTCCCAGCTTCTTATCCACCATGCCCAAGGCCAATCTGAGGCTAAAAGGGAGCAGCTAGTGAAGTATTTACTTCTTAAAATGAAGCACTCAAGTTTAAAAGCATTATTTATGAACATATACCCCGGACAGAAAACGAGTTGGCAGATTCATTGGCAACCATAGCATACACAGAGTCGTATCCCTGGATCTATGTGCTGGAGCGCCCCTCCATTCAACTTAATATGGGTAAAGAAGAAGAAATTTTTGAAGTACAAGTGAAACAACCTCAGGATTGGAGATTTCTTCTTCTGCAATACCTCTCCGACGACATCGTGCCTCCGGATAAATCAATGGCAAGAAAACTGAGAGACATTCTGTATAAAAAGTCTTACAGTAAACCTCTTCTGCGCTGTTTGGGGGATGATGAATCTCAATTAGTCCTCTCTGAATTGCATGATGGCGAGGGATCAACTCATTGTGGATTCAGGGCTCTAACAAGGAGAGTTTTACTGTCTGGCTACTATTGGCCATCTATCATGCAGGATGATAAAGAGCTGGTAAGAAGGTGTAACCCATGCCAGAGATACAGCAATGAAATTCATGTCCCATCCATTCCTCTAGAGTCAATTTCTGAGCATATACATTTTGCTCGATGGGGGTTGGATTTAGTGGGGCCTCTCCATATGGCGTCCGGAGGGCACAAAACTATAATTGTTGCAATCGATTACTTTTCAAAGTGGATTGAAGCTTCCCCTTTGGCAGGAACAACATCAAAAGCCGTTAGAAAATTCATTTTATCCAACATTTGTTGCAGATTTGGGGTTCCACGAAAGATAACGACAGATAATGGACCACAGTTCGACAATAGGGAAATGGAGAGTTTCTATGCCTCAAGGGGTATACAACATTGTTTCTCTTCACCTTTCCACCCACAAGAAAATGGTTAGGTTGAAGTGGCTAACAGAACTATATTGTCCGGTTTAAAGAAGAATCTAGAAGGGGCTGCTGGGAAGTGGCCTAGCTATTTTCAAGAGGTCTTGTGGGCCTACCGGACAACACCTGGGGCTGCAAAACAGGAATCACCCTTTGCCTTGGTTTATGGGATGGATGCAATAGCTCCCATAGAAGCAACTCTCCCATCATTTCGTGTTCACAACTTCTCCGAATGCACTAACGAAGTGGCAATCAGAGGTCAGCTCGATCTAGTAGAAGAAAGACGAGTTAAAGCTCACCTTAGAGCTGCACACTATCAGGGTTTGATGAGAAGCAGATTTGCTTCTAGAGTTAAAAGAAGAGATTTCCAGTCGGAGGACAAGGTATTAAGGAAAGTCTTCTTACACACTAAAGAGAAGTTGCTCGGAAAATTGGCCCCGACTTGGGAAGGACCTTATATGGTTGTTGAAAGGCTTAAACCTGGAACATATTGGCTATAAGACAAGGATGGAAGAGTTTTGACCCACCCTTGGAATATCGAACATCTCCGGATGTACTTGGAGTAGCATTTGTGTAAATATTTACTTGTTTAAACATCCATGTAAATATTTGGGGGCATACTCTTTCCTACCCTGGTGGCGTGGGGAGGTTTTAATGAGGTGTCCGGGTTTTTAATGAAATTTGATGCCTTTTCAAAAACATTCCGAAGTGTTCTTACTTTGTCCTTTGTCGCACCATCCGGATTGAAATAAAAGAGTGATGACCACTTAAACATTCGTCATCGGAGAATTTAAACACTCTCACTATGAAATAACTAAGGGTTATTTAAACACTAGCCATCAAAATTGAAACAGACTATGAAAGAATGTGAGAATTGTGCAAAACAAGGATATTCATTGAAATAACTTAAGTGCCTTGGCCTTCCAAGGACTTTCAAATTGTCAAACAGAGTAAAAGATCTATCCGGTCAGATATCGGACACGCTTACAAAAAAGGTGCATTGGCCTTCCAAGGACTTTAGTTTAGATAACGTGAAAAGTAAAAAATAATTCATAATTTAAGACTGAACCTTTGAAGATGGCTCAGCCTCATCCATTTTCTTCTTCCCCTTGGGATCGTCTTTCTTTTCAGGAGGACCCTCCCCAACATTTTCTTCTGCCTCGTCAGAAGAGGAAGCACTGGAGTAGTCATGCAAGTCTCCATCAGCCATGGTGTGGAAGGGAATGTCTTCATACTCTACGTGAAGCCACAAATCACCCAATTTCATCTTCGGGAACTTCTCATGGAAGAGCAGGACCATATCTGATTTCACCTTGGCATACATTTGCTCTTGAGTGTCGATCACGTTGTTGGCATAAGCATCGATCTTGGCTTGGATTTTGGCCTCATGCTCCCTTAACAGATCAGCTTTCTCCTCTACAGCCTTGGACACTGTGTTCTCAAGCGCAATCTTGTCACTGATCATGTTGTTGATAATTTGGTCCTTGGCCTTGGTCTCCTCTTTTGAAGAGTTGAGATCTTTCTCTACTCCGGACAACTTCTCCCGGAGATCCTTCATGGTGTCTTCCAGAGTAGCAACTTTGGTGGTCCACCCCTCCTGATTCTTTTTCAGCTCCTCGTTCTCCCCCTTCAAAATATTAGCATGTTGAGTGGCAGTGAGAAGGTCATCGGACAGCCTCTCCTTATCAGACTTGAGGTCTTTGATAATGTCGGCCTGACTTCGAACTTGCTTCTCCAAAACAAGCACTGGCTGAACATTGCTTAGTAAAGAGTGAGCAATAACATCCCTTTCGCTTGAAACAGTAAAGGTCTTACCATTAAAAGTGACGGTGTTTGAAGTACTCGGAGGGAGATAAGGCCCAGAAAAATCATCTCTGGGGAGGTTGATGAAGTACTCACCAAGCCCACCAAGACCGGTGATGTCTACCCCATCAATGCTAAGACCTCCCCCTTCAACCTCATCGGTTTGAAAGTCACCAGGAATCTCCTCTGCTTGTGTTGGGTCAGTGGGGTCAACTTAGGGGAGAGGCTCTGGAGGTCGGAGAGAAAGTTCATCACCCTTAGAGGTCTTCTTCTTCTTGGCCTCCCTGTCTTTGCTTTCAGCTCCCCGTTTACGGTCTCTTTTGGAAGCCCTTGGAGGATTTGGGGAATGAACTTCTTGCCTAACACTCTCCAGCTCTACCGCTTCCAAGAGAGCAGCATCAATCTGGCTTGGGGGTGGCCCCTCCGGATTGGTTAAAACAGCTTCCTCCACCTCAGCAGGGTCCGCTCCACCTGCCACTTTATTGCCCTTCTTCTTCTTGCCTTTCATCTTACTCGGGGCATTGGCCCGGCCTGGCAAGTAAAGTGTCCCATCCGGTTCGTGTGTCACATTGAGCACTACATCCGGAGGAGGTTGAGTGGTGAGCTCTTCCCAAGTTAAATCCCTCCGGCCAGTAGTGTTCCAGAGGTGAGATCTTGCTAATTTGCCCCCCGTAAAGGCATCGTGGAACCGGTTCCCCCACCGATCAGCAGCCCAAGCATTGATCTTGGTGCAAGTAGTCTGCCCGGACTTTAGATAGTCATTGAAGTCCTTGGGCAACACTGCTAAGAAAAAAGATAAAAACAGTAAATTTAAGCAAATTTGATAAAATAAGAGATAAGAATATAAAGAAAAATTCCTACGGTCACTCCTCCATCTGCTAGTGAGGAGACTTGGGTTGACTCCAGCCTTGATTTTCCTCCCGTTTTCCCAAGCCCCACTTACAAATAGGAATTGAGTCCTCCAGTTCCTCTCCGACTCTAGCAGGTCATCCACAGCTTTGAAGTTGTCCCCCATATTGAAATGGTAAAAAGGGATGTGGGGGTTTCTACAGAGGCTGGCCATAGTAGCAAACTCCTCCATTGGTAGAGGGATCCCGGAGAGCCGAGAGGCCATAATGCAGGCCATAAGGGTGTACCAAGCATTGGGACTCAGCTGGCTTGGACAGAGCTTTATCAGATGAAAGTATCTGACAATCTCTGGGTCCAAGGGGAATCTGAGCCCCCAATTAAACAGCTCCGTGAAGATGACTATCTCGCTCAACTTGCAGTCCATGGGAGTTTCGGGGTCTATAAGAATTCGTATCTTCACGTTCTCCAGAATTCCCCATTTCGTACGCATCCGGCCCAGCTCAGCTATGTGGATGAATGCGTAGTTAATCTTTTGCAGGGTGAGGAGGTACTTAACATTGACCTTGTGAAAACAACGCCCCACCCTTCCTTTGAGACACTCCGGCAGATCCGGATGCCTCAAGCACAACTTTTCTTTGCCCTTGTCCTTTTGAGCAGTAACAACACCACTAGTCTGTCCGGAAGGCTCAGACTCCAATTGAGCCTCTTCAATAGAGTCCTCCATTATTTCCTTCATGATTGATGAGGGGTTTTCAGTAGCAGTGGTAAGGGGAAGGTTTAGATTTGGCTCAGCCTGACTTCCGGACTGCTGAGTTTCAGTATTTTCTTGGTTCCTGGCCTCCGGTTGGGGCTCTGGTGTAGACATTTCTCTTCGAGGACTTGAGCCAGTGCCCTCCGGACCGGACAGCCTGTCCTTTGGTGCTCTAATAGGTGCCTCTGACCCAATACTACTGTTCTTGGCACCCGATTTCGAAGGGGTGCCCTTAGAAGCTTGACCCTTGACCAGCCGGCCTTTTCTTCGGTCAACTAATTTCTGAGGAGAGGTTTCAGCGTCTGACCCCATGGCTAAGAAAGGGGAGGGTTTTTTAAAGCTTCTAACTGTTAAACCTGGTTCAACGATGGGTTCCGACTCTTGAACCGAGGAGTCTGATATAATAGGTGAAAGATTGGTTTGAAATAACTTCTTCGGTTTGATGCCCTTTATGGAGGAAGAACCTTGGTCTGATTCTGCGGGTGAAGTTGTTGGTTTGTCGATGGGCGAAGCGGGTAAGCCTGCTACAATGCGCCTTTCCCTTTCAACTTTTTGCGCCTTTTCTAATTCAGAGAGGTTGAGCCACCCGCCTTTGATCAAAGCGTTCTGAGCCGTGAACATAAACAATCTGGGTAAAAATTTGTTTTGGAGAGAAAAAGCTTTGAGGATTTGCAGAGTAAAAACGAGAGTGATGGTGAAACAGTAGAAAGCATTTCAATTTATAGTAAATCTGAAAAAGGAGTTTGATTCCTAAGAGAATTCGAAAAGATTGGTAATGATTAAAAGACGGCGCTGATGTCACCCTCTTTAATGAAGAGGTTGATTTTTGAAGAAGGTGGGTGCGAGATTCAAGGTGAAAAAACGGCTGAAGAAACCAACTAAAAAGTGACACGTGGCCCATAAACTCTGGCAAAAAACCGTCTGGATTCACAAAGCTTTATCAGTCCGGATAAAGCCATAGCACAAGTCGAAAGACATGTCCGGATAAAACTGCGCCTGTATCGAACTGTTTTTCTGGTTTTTGACTAAGGCATTTGAACAAACACCTAAAAAAGGGGCTCCTGATGAGTCTGAATATTGCTACCTCTCCGGACATGGACAGTTCGGACCAAGATCACCAGACCAGACAAGGCAATTCGAACATCTAGCCCATTGGACTATTCGGACTATAACAAAAGTACTTAAAAACCTAAACACTTCTAGACTAAGCAGCTTGCTCTTCTACTTAGATCTCATGGGTCTTTGAACATGACCCAGGTCCATTGAACATGACCCGAAAACCCATAAAGCCCAAATATAAGGGTATAAATACCCAACCACCTGCATTTAAGATGGGTAATGAAAATTAAATACAACTAGGCTGCTTAATTCTCCCTCTACTCTCTACTCAAACATTAAACACCTACACACCTCCAAAAAACTCTAAAACAAATTACAAATTTACCTTCAGACGAAAATTAACCACATCAAATATAATTGTACATTATAACATAGAATTCTCCGGACATACATCACCAGAATAAGACCACATCATTAGAGATACAGTCTTGCCTACAATAGAAGTTGAAATACATAAAAATAACTCAAGATCTATATAAAATAAACCCAATACCTAGATTTAAAATAAATAAATAAACCTAGATCTAGAACTGAAATAGAAAAAACACAATAAATCATCTGAGGTTATACATAGAATGGTGTGGTCGAGGTATGACCACAAGACAAGAAACCCTTACATTGGGTAGTGGTGTGTTTGATCTATAGATTATTAGATAAAACTACTTTTTAGTTACAAAATTGTAGAGCTCCACTGGAGAAGTAAAGTGTGAGGATTTTGTCCAAAGAACAGAAGGCCTATTTTACTAGGAAACAAGTTATGTGACAAAGAAGGTTAAAAGGATAAGGTAACAAAAAAATGGGAACATGACTTGACCATAGAAAAGTAATCATAAAAAATGGAAGGCTGCGTTGAATAATCACAATATGAGGTTTCGTTTTAGCAAAACAAAACTCCAACGATGTGTTTAACCACTCGGGATGTTTTGGGTTGCTTCGGCAGCTAAAAGCCACGAAGTAACCAAAAATAAGAAAAATAAAATAAGGTTTACAACATAAACCCTTTGGATAAAGAACATAAATATAACAAAGAAGCAAATACGATAAATTTATTAGTGAAATTATTGAAACATTAACTTCCACTATATGTTATGTCACTATCATGGTTCATTACATCGTTAAATAAATGTCTATATATAGCGCGGTCGTTGCGTTCATGTATATTTTTCCTTTTTTGAGCCAATTGTTTTTTGAACCCAGAGTCATATTGTTGGTATCAATATTCATAACGTTACAATCATGATTGTCTTTTATATATTATGCCATAGTCTAGTTAAGGTTATTCACCACTTTCAAGAGTGTGTTAGCTTCGACTTGCATTGTTATAAGTTTATTCAAGCCTTTAGCCCTTTATGGAGTTACATGGTATCACTTATCTTATGTTTATTTTTGTTCCGATGAGCATGATATCTAACTATGGGCCTATTAATACTAGTTCTTAATGGATCAGTGCCAACTCTGAATCATAAAAAGGTTATGATTCCATAGATTAGTCTTCTGAATCAACCTCAGTCGGACGAGACTGATTGGTTTCAGATGTATGATAATTTGAAGTTGCTCACTAGGACACACCAAATCTTCAAAAAAATATCAACAATGATAAATTGAAACCGTATTCCATTAGAAAGTATAGTATAATTCTTGTTTAAGCATTCTGTAAATAAAAAATAACAATTAAGTTTATTCTTTTATATATATAAGCATTAACAATTATAACATGTTAAAATCATTTGTAATAAAAAAATCTTACTTGATCTGTCACGTTAGTTCCACTAACCGGTGTTTTTCAACATGTTTAATGGTTTGGTTCTATTTGCTAAAAGAACAAAAAAATGTATTTTTTCAACGATTGCTAATACATAAAAAATGTATATTCTGTTCTGATTTTTTTATCGTCATCCTTTACATACTGATACATTGAATTTTGGGGGGAGGGGGGGTTAAAAAATGGTTTTTGTTTTATTACGCTTCTACATTTGAATTTTAAAAAACTTTCCTATACGTTTTGCACAGAGCTCTGTCTTCGCTCAAAGTCCATTTGGTTCATTTTTTCTGGTAGAAAAGATAATGTTGTTTAGAGAACACTTATCCAAACTATTTTATCATCAACTAATCGTCAAGAGTAATAATTCTCTAAATGCAAGAATAATATAATAAAAACATAGAAAGACCGTTTGATACTTTACAAGCTCGGTTTACCGTGATAAAAAAAATTGGTCGCGGTTGGAATACATAATATATTTCTAATATCATTATTATGTGTCTCATATTACATAACGTGATTATGGAAAACGAACGTCATGAGTACGCATACCAAGATTTTGATGAAGATGAAACTGATCCTATCGTATCTCATAGAGTATGAGCATATATATATATATATATATATATATATGAATGTGGTAAAAAAGATTTGGATACAATGAGTGGGAATTTTTTGTTTGAAGAGTATATGGTTCGTTGTCGGTCTATCCGCAACGAAATAGTAAGCAAACGACTACAGAATAATCTTATCAAACATGTTTTGTCTAAACATGGTTGAGATAAGGATATTTATGAGTAGTATTGTATGTTTTTTAAATATATTTTTTTTGTTTAAGTGTATCATTTTTAAGTTAAGTCCGTTTAATGTTGCTTAAGTATATTCTTTTTAATTTAATTTTGTTCTATCTTGTTTTATGTAATCCCTCACTAACTATAATATCTCATCAACTACAATATCCGACCAACTATATTATCCTACCAACTATAATATCCCATCAACTACAATATCCCGCCAACTACAATATCCCGCCAATTATAATCTCCCACTAACTACAATATATCTCTTGTGTGCCCTAATTTATTATTAATTTCTCTTTATATAGTAGTCAAACAAATCTTATATCTTCATCTATAAAATATCATAATAAATTAAACTTCTAATTATTCGATATGGAATAGACTGCGCAATAAGATAATCATTTGTTGAAAGTCATCGCCACCATGAAAAGATCATTGATAGAATAGCTATTGGTTTTTTCTTACAAACTTGTATGCATAATATAATACATGTACCGTATGAATCATACGTGTTGTGCATGATGTTACCTTCACGTGGTCGTGAAAAAGTCTTTACGAGGTACGAGTAATTGAAACTATAACCATCTTTTCGGGATATTGATCTCTCGTACTTATATTTTTCAATTATAGTTCTTAAATTAATGTATTTTTTATGATGTGTTGTGACTTTATGTTTAATGTTATCGATTTAAGCTCGATATTTTTATTTAGAGTTTGTGTTAAATTAAAGCATTAACATAATAACATTAAACGAATAATTTATTATCACGTACAAATAAATGTGTGATGATATAGTTTTTTTTAAAGTGTTGTGTTATATGTATCTCTTCCTTCAATTTTTTATTTTAGGTTATTAGACTTTTTTTCTCATGTATTCTCATTTTACGTTTAATATTATTACTTTACGTTTGATTTTTTTTAAAACCGTTAGCCCAATAAAATTAAAAAAACATATTAAACAAAAAAAATAGAAAGATCGCCAATTTCGGGTTATCTAGCCTAAATCATATATTATATGCATATCCTATTCATTTTAATTATTATAAATATAAACACATAAATATTAATATATTTTAATTAAGAATGAAACAACTAAATGTAAAACATAAATTCAAATTAAATAATCATGTCAAAAATAGAAAGAAAGATTGATATTCTTTATTATTATACATTTAACTATTTATCAATAGAGTTAGTAAATGTTGAGTTATAATATAATATTGTGAAAATTAAGAACGTGAGATAGCCTGAAAATAAAGGTTCTCTCACAATAATCATCTAGTTTCAAACTAATTTACCAATAACAACCCAAAGTTTTGATAAAGTGTAGATAATCACACTTTCTAATTTTAGTCCCCAAGGGGGTAGCCGAGTTGGTTGAGTATGGCATTCTTATGACCAAAAGGTCATGAGTTCGAGTCCCTCTACATACGCTTTCTCGGCTAAGCCTGTCACCTTGTGTGGTTTACCTTCTGGCGTTGGTTTGCAGGCTATCGCGTCAGACTGAGGGTTTACCTTGTGCGCACTCATTGCACTCTGAGTAGCGGCTGCGGGTTCCCTCCGAAAAAAAAATGTAGATAATCACGTAGTCATAAATTAGTATTTATAACCATTTGGTAGTCAAAGATATCCCTAACTGTTTTTCTATCTTTTATTTTTATGTTTTTAAAAATAACATCATATCTTTCAAACCATAGCTCCAAAAAAATATCCAAAATATAATTGGTTTTATTTTTTTAACTGAACAAAACTACATTCATTAAATATATTTTTTTGATTTTGTAATTACAAAATTATTGTGTAAATTAGTTAAAAAAACAATTATCGTTTAGTTGCACAACTACGTGTAGTTTGACTATGAAAAGAAATTGTTGTTTATTATAGAATTCCGTGTAACCTGATTGCGGAAAATAAGTATTTTGTAATTGCAAAAATACCTGCAAATATGTTACGAAAATAGGAAGAAAATAGTTGCGAAAATATGACTTTGGTTGCTAAATAAATCTCATTGTGTGAAAAAAAAATATAAACTTGTTTTTGTGAAAATAATTGTTAATTGGGTGTGAAACAACTAACTTTTTGTAGTTTCAAAAATATTTGTTCTTTTATTATGATTTTTATAAATGGACTTGTTGAATTATGTGCAAATATGTTGCGTAAATAAGAAAAATAGTTATGGAAATAGGACTTTGATGGCTAAATAAGTCCAACGGTGTGAAAAAACAAAATACAAACTTGTTTTGTGAAAAATAAGTGTTAATTGGCTGTTGAACAACTAAAATTTTTATAAGTGGAAAAATATGTGCATTTTTGCGGTGAAAAAACTTTTTTGTAAATAAAAGAAAATTGAGTTGCAAAGTTACGTGTAATTTGGTAACGCAAATATAACTATTGTTTAGTTGCTAAAATTATGAATAATTTGGTTACGAATTTAAAATTGAAAAATAATTCTTCAAATATAATACTAATAAATTTTGTTTTGATTGTCTTTATTTTTTATACATATCATTGACTTTCGAATCGATAATCTAGATTTTTTTATTTAGATTTTAAAATACTGACGTATTTTAATTATTTTGCAATATCAGTCGAACCAAAATTTCATTTCCGATATTATATATATATATATATATATTAAAAATGTATTTTAAATATTTTATAACTATTTATAATATAATTCGGGTTCTAAAGAAAAAAAACATCACGAGAAGAAAAAAAAAGTAGCCAAAATATATGGATCAAATTATTTAACATTAAAATTTTTAAAATAATAAACGGTTATAACCTGGTATTTTTTATTTTTTTAATTGAGATCCAAACAAGAAGCTGATTTGCTTTTTCTTTTTATTTTGTAAAACGGACATAATAAAATAAGAAAGCGCAAAAAAAAAAAAAAAAAAAATCATACATAACTTGTAACTAGTAAGCAATTGTCTAACCATTTGATGGAAGATACAGAATAAAAAAAAAAAAGGTTTGTAGAGGGAGGAATTATGTATCGTGATAAACGGTAATCTAGTATCAAAATAGGTAAATAAATAGAAAGCTTTTGGGTGTAGGCAAAATTTTGGATCGAGTCTTCCAGGTAAGAGAAGGTTTCCTTACTGAAAAGTCACCGAATGGAGTCAAGCCCGAATTAATAAATCCAGATCTGCTAAAGGAAGGGATTCGAGTGAGAATTGGAAAGGAAAGGAGGACGAAAATCACCTTTGGAAAAAGGTTCTTCGAGAAGGACAAAGCAAATAGAAATGTTGTAATTTTTGTAAGATTAATATGGGCATTGATGATCTTGAGCCTGACCCACCAACCAAAACACCCAAGTCCTTTTTCTCTCGCTCTCGCTCTCGCTCTCTCTATCTCTATTATTTCCTACAACATTTCCCTCTTCCTTGTGTTCTAACTTCTAATGGCAACAACAGAGGGTAACACAGAATCAAAAACAGAGCCCAAAAAGGAAACTAAGGAAGTTGAAGACAACCCTGAACCTCTCCAATATAAGGTAAAATCATGACCCTCTTCTTACATAAGTTTTCAATATGCCCTTTAAAGCTTTAACCTCTTATTTTTCGTGTCTTTTTTCTTTCTTTTGGTTATGTATCTCTGTTTTTTCAGACATACATTTTGAGAGTCTCCGTTCACTGCCAGGGCTGCAAGAGAAAAGTCAAAAGGATCCTAACAAACATCGAAGGTCCTTCACTATACCAATCTTCTCCTAACATTTATTTCGATTTTGAATATCCAACACAAACAAACCAAAAAAGAAACATTCAAAAAAATGCATTTGGTTGTAAAATAATTAATATTATATAAGTTCTCGTTTAATGTTCAAAATCAATAATGTTATGTATCTAGTGGTGTTTTTATGTAAAACGTGTAGGTGTCTATACCACCAACATTGATTTAAGACAGCAGAAGGTAACCGTAACTGGAAACATAGACTCGCACACTTTGATCAATAAATTGGTTAAATCCGGTAAAAAGGCTGAGTTATGGCCCGATCAACAAAAAAGCAAGAACAAAAAATCAAAAAATAAAGATAAAGAAAAGGATAAACAAGAAAGCGACCAAGAAGGCAGTGACAAGAATCCCAATAACAACAACAATACTCATGCTCATGGTGGTTATGGTTGTGGTGATCATCATACGGATGAAGAGACAGACTGTAAAATCAAACAGCTTAACCATGTTGATGGGACTAAAACTCGTGTTCAGTTCATAGAGCCACCGTGTGAGGTGGTTGGTGGTAAAAAGAAGAAAAAGAAAGGGCATAAAGGGAATAATATTATTAATAATGTTGATGGAGGAGGAGAACATGATTCTTCTGGTGATGTACCACCACTGCCAGGATGCATCAAATCTATTCCTTCTCATTATGGCCCCCCACTCTATCATACCCCTTCACGTCACCATGCTCATACTCATACATATCCAGGTCCCAACCTGTATGCGTATCCGTATCAGGATCCCTTGGATTATTACTCATCTCTACCTGTGTATGGATTCAGCTACAACATGGCCAACCCCAGTAGTAGTACTAGCCAAGGCAGGTCCTATCATGCCTCACCACCACCCTATTCTTATGCATACATGCATCCCATGGCAGCCGATCCGGATCTGCACTCCTCATCACCGTCCGATTCATTTGAGCTATTCAGTGACGAAAATCCAAACGCTTGCTTAGTTATGTGATCATTTAGTACAAGAAGCATCTTTGTTTGGGTATAATTAGGAATATAAACTTTTATCACTGTAACTTTTTGGATATGTGAAATCAAGTCTCTTAGTAGTGGTTTATTTTTATTACAAAGGCGGACAATATGCGATACCAACCCAGCATCTCAAAAGGTTCTGAACAATGTTATACCAATTGAGCTAGTCATTTTCACATTGCTTTTCTCCATAGACTATATACAATTAAAAACTTTTGCTACAACAGATTTGTGAAAAGGAAGAGTTTAATTCATAACTATATTGATATATTGATTTTGATTATATTGGCTATTTTGCTTGAGATATGTTTAAGAGCATAGTTGGAACCACAAAATGTATAAAAAACTACATGATTTTATCGCATACGAATCTAACCGACATTTATCCCATATAAAAGAGATCCTATAACGACAATATTTTACCTATTTTGTTGCAAATGGTGGAATAATCATATCAAAACAATATATTATCTATCTTGCAGTTAAATATTAATAATAATCAAATTTAAATGATATCTTATCTATTACGAAAATCATATAAAAATAATATCTTATCAATTAACCTCCTATAAAAATAACTTTATAAGTATTTCAGCAAGGACAATAAAAATTATAATAAATTTAAATATTATTTTTCTTTTCACATATATAATAAAGAAGTTTACAAACTACTAGAATTTATTGGCAGTGTTCATTTACAAATAAAAACATTATTATTGTCGAAATATTTTTTTATTCAAATATTGAAAAATTATTTTATTAATTATTTCTAAAAAAATTTAAGATGAATTACCAACACTTCTTTAAGAAATAACTCTAAAAGAATGTCTTATACCCTAATTGAGCAATTGATTTTTTATATCAATATTCATCGGAACTGAAACTTTCTATACATAAGTCAATTTATTAGTTAACAAATCACAAGAATCGGTACGATCTTGAAGTTTTTATAGTTTATTGTTTTTTTAAAAAATTGTGTAATTTATTTTTCTATAAATATTTTTGTTGATTAATTTGAATAAGGATTTCGCGTAAGTAGAGTATAATATTGAGTAATTATGTTAATGTTAACAAAATATCGCGTATGTCTTTTATATTTTTTGTGCAAATTTTTACAAGAAAATTATCTAGATCCTTTACTTATAGATTAAAGAAACTGATTTACAATTGCTATAGGACAAAAATTGTTGAAAATGTATATTTTATTACAAAAATATAGAAAATGATCAAGTTTGTCTTGACAATCAATATGGGAATACACAAAAGGTCACCAATTATTCTTACTAGAAAACATACTTGACCATATATATTCAGTGCATCAACTTGAAAGCATTGCTAATGGTTCTCAAGGTTGAAGCACTCTTTTGAATAGATGTAGATTTTATTTTCAAATCACTTTATTAATAGAGCATTGATGATGGAAATGCAAATTTCTCTAATTTTTTTCTTTGTACGCCATCGTATTTTTCAGTAGACGAAGGTCAATTCAAAATCACATCCACCTACAATACGATAAAGGAAACACGAGACTCTATCCAAAATATACATAAAAAAAATTGATCGTGCAAACTTCTAAGCTCCAAACGTTGGCTTCACAAATTGATTATATAAAAGTGAATAATGACCTCTTCTCTGAGACCTTAAGCATGTTGCTGATTCAGAAATAATCTATGACTTTAACAAAAAAAACTAAATAACATAACCAATCAAGTATTTCAACTAGGAATAGTATACTATTACATAAAGCTATTTATCAAAACTTTATGATCTATTCCTAAATAATATAACAGAAAAGTTATTGTTATTGAAGAAGTTAACGACATACCAAAACGAATCTTGATGAAGTCAAAGAATTACTTTGAACTGTTAATATGAACATGTCGCACACAAAACATAAATTTTTCAAACATTACATGAAACTTAACTAGACATAATGATGCATGTTACAAAAATTTATTGTATGTTTTTAAATTCTTACATGTGAATTTGATTGGTCCTACTCGACTCATGGCCTCAAGAGGAAAGACATATATGTTTATTTATATTGATGATTTTCTAAGTGAATATTGGTGCATTTTCTTAAGGAAAAATCTAATACTTTTGATGTTTTCAAGAATTTGTGTATCTGACTCCAATGATGAGAGAATAAATGACAAAAGAGAATAATGTTGAGAGAATAAATGACAAGAGAGAATAATGTTGGATCTTGGACCTGATGTGACTAAGGCTCAATATTCTAGAGAGAGAAAGTAGAAAGAGAATATTATATTCAATTGTCTCACCTACCAAGAATAATGGGTTCCCTTTTATAGTGGGGAAGGGTGGACCCGTTTGTGTCTTTGATGGTATTGTTTTATTTCTCTTTTAGTCATTTATAAAATACTTTGTTTACAAATTACCCTCTAATAGACAATAAATACAATAATAGGCATATTCATCTCCTTCTATTTACAATTGACTCATTTTCTATTAAGATCGGCGAATTGCTCCCTTATCAGCATCGAGTGTGCGTTATTTCTCACATTTGTTATGCTAAATCGCGCATATTGGACGCCATGATTAATCGGATTCGCGAACCCAAAACGCTTGAATCAGGTTAATTATGGCCCTTAGGATGCGCGAATTAGCACGAACAAACCTTCATCCCTGCATCTTTTGAAATCCATCTATGTTACCCCAAATCATGCAAATAACATACCTAAACGAAGATTTACAACTAACTTAACATATAGAACTAACTACAATTCGAAAAAACAACTACAAATATAAGAAAATTTGATTTTTCTAACTCAACTTTAAACTTTGAATATCATTAAAAATATCTATTTTAATTAAAAATAAATACACTAACAAATAAAAATATGAAGCTTTTAAAAACGAGATTGAAAAGAATCAAAGTTTAGAAAAAAGATAAGTTGAAAATGTAGATAATCACTCCTTTGTATATATATATATATAACTCTATCGTAAAAAATGAAATCTCGTTATAAAAGAACGTATCCCGTTCTGACAGGATCTAAAAAAACGGATTTCATTCCGGTCCAACTCTTTTAAGTTAAAGAAACCACCGAAGTACTATACCTTTTTGTTACAAATACATCAGCTTAGAGCATCCCTACCGTCTCTCTATATTTTAGATAAATATAGAGAGAATTTTGTCACTTCATAATTTTAGATTACAAATTTTCACAATAGATACCCTGTTATTAAGGTTGTTATTTTATTTGTTAGATAAAATGAGAAAAGTAAAAAAAATTATAAAATGACGATAACCGCCTAGATAAATATAGACTATCAAATTAAAATTTATAAATATACAATGTATTTTAGATTAGCGGTTAAAAACTCTTTTTTAATAAAAAAATAATTGGGAATTGCTAAAAAGATAGACCGAAATTATTCCGTGAAGTCGCGTGTTTTAGTTTTTTGGATTTTTTTTTACCTAGTTTCAATTGAAAAATGAAAACCGACGACTTCACGGAGTAATTTTGGTTTTATTTTTAACAAATCCCAAAATAACTATATTTATTTTTGACGTTGGGATGCTATTACTCGGTATTTTACTAAGTGACGTCAAAATTAATCCATGAAATTGCATAAAAAATAAATTATTAAAGTTTAAGGGTTTTAAAGTATTTTTTAACAAATATAAATTTTGTATAAAATGTAAATAATTGAAATAAGTAGAATTTAAGGCTTTAATTTTTTTTAATAACAATTTTATAAATATTTAAAAAATTAAAAATGCAACTTTTCGAAATAGTTTTGGGTGTTTTTTTTAGCAATTCTTACTAAAGAATTGAACATGGATCTGATTCCATTCATACTCACGTGTCCAAGACTTGGTTTGAAAACGAGATTTAATTGTTTGAAAACTAAACTATACTGATGAACCCGGTCTAGAGCAACATTTGACTCGGTAAGACAAAAATTGTTAGCAATTCCAAAGGAGCTTGACATTCCCGCCAAGCCAAGAAAGGGACTATCCTTCCGCTCGAGGTCGCAATCCATTTACCAATGGAGTTCAGTCTCTCAGGCAACGCACTCAAGACGTTCGCAAGGTCGATCACTTGCCTTGCTCGGGTCGGCAACGAGCTTGTTATTCAAGCTTCTCTTTCTCAGGTCGGTCACTACATTTCTGCAATTCATCAATTTCGCTATGCTAATCTCTCAGTTTACTGAGTATAATAATTTTTCTTTTATCTTTGCTAAGTGTGATTATGATTTTGGATACTTTAAGCTAGTGTTTTGAAGCAGCAACAAATTGAAATGATGTTTCTTAATATTAGGGTTACAATCAGCGAAATTTGAAATGATTTGCTGGAAACGTACTTTAGTGGCTCTAATTTACTACATTCTCAATCTGTTTGCAGCTAGCTTTCCACACTCTCAATTCATCTCGGTCTGCTTACCAATCTATCTTGTTCAAGCCTCATTTCTTCGATGTCTATAGTATTTCCGTTCCAGATGTGCAGTGTAGTGTACTTTTGAAGGTACATGTTATATAACATAGCAATGATTTCTAAAGACTACCTAGTTTTTCGATTTTGCATTGCAACTAACACAGGGTGCGTTCAGGCCATTTGTGCTGTTCTCAGGACACCCATTGGAAGTATTGATAATCTGAGCATCCAACTGCCTGATCCTGATGCATCCAAGGTGAAATGGACGCTGGAGTGCTACAGTGGTAATTAATGTTTCTTAACAGGAAGGGAAATGGTCCATATGTCTAGTGTAGAATAGCTGCAGGATAGCACTGGCCTTATCACCAAAGCATTTTGTAACTCAAAATATTTACTTTTTCCTGAGGTATTTGACGTCATATTACAACATCGTGCAGGAATGAAAAAAGCATATTGGATTACATGCAATGTCGAACCCGATATTCAAAATTTGTCCATTGACAGAACAAGATTCCCTAGTAGCTTTGTAGTAAGACCCCGTGACTTGAACAGATTGCTTGGAAACTTCCAGTCATCTCTTCAGGAGATAACTATAATTGCTACTGAACCGACTTCTTTACCATCCGATGTTGAGAATGAAATAGGTGGAAAAGCTGTTGAACTTAGAAGCTATATGGATCCAACCAAAGGTACAAAAAAATATCTTTATTAAGCTCATTAGTCTGACTCCAATGGAACTGCTATTAATATTTCAATTGGTCTAGTGCAGAAAATGACTCTTTGCTACACACTCAACTCTGGATAGACCCTTCAGAAGAATTTGTAAATTATACTCATTCCGGAGATCCTGTGGATGTTACCTTTGCTGTGAAGGAATTGAAGGTATGGTAGTTTTAGCCTTAACGTAGGATTTTGATGGCATTTCGTACCTAATATATCATAGACAGTTCAATGACCATTGTTGTCTAATTGCTGTATGTATTATCACGGATGCAGGCATTTCTGTCTTTCTGCGAGGGATGTGAGGTTGACATCCACTTGTTTTTTGAAAAAGCTGGCGAGTAAGATCTATTACATCTGTATTCATTTGTTTCTTTGTCCACGTTTGTTATTTCTAAGGTTTTAGCCAAAAATAAATCACCTGGAGATATCATTGTGGAAAAATTTGGGTTGTGATCTGAAGTTGCACCAACAAACCCCAATTAAATTGTTCTATGTATTGAATTTATGCAATTTATTATTCAATACTTTGTAAAGGAATGAATTCCCCAACAGGATATGGGTTCAAATGAGATTGGATATTGTCAGCGAAATCTGACAGATTGAGCATACTTATAGCGCGAGCTCACTGTATGCTTATAAAATGTGTAATTGGTTTTTTGTCTCTGAATGGTAAGTTCCCATATGTCGGTTTTAGAACCTCTCATTTTCAATTTCTTTTGTTACGTCCATTTAAATTAGTGCTGAAACGTAAATCACGAATAACTTCCCTTGTACTATACGCATTCTTTAAGTTTGTGTGACGTTACTTGTTGGTGAATCTCCATTAATTTGTCCAAGCATAAAAATAGTATTAGTGAAGGAAGTACTATATATTTTGGTTGCAGGCCAATCTTATTGGCACCCCAGTTTGGCCTGGATGATGGGTTTAGTTCAAATTTCGATGCTACTCTTGTACTAGCAACCATGCTTGTATCACAGCTCAATGAATCCAATCCAACAGAAGCTCCACAAGTAGTAGCTGGGATGCATGCTCAGCCTGTAGATAGGATGGCTTCTCAAGCACAACAAGAAAAGGGCAAGGCAAATGTCCCTGAGCACCCATCTGATTATACCAGAATTTGGTCTGAGCTCTCAGGTATTTGGTTGATATTTGCTTGTGAATATTTGCTTCTCATAGAAAATTTAAATTTTTCCGGCATCCTGATCATGTTCAGGAAGTGCACCTAGAAGTGGTGATGGTGTTGAAGACAGGCAAGCTCGAGGAGAAAAGAATCGCAATGATGGTGAACAGCGTGAAATGCATATACCTGCTGTTGGTCCGTATCCTTCATTAGTTATATATCAATGCTTTTCTAGACTCACCATCTAACATAGAGATAAGATGGAATGCAAAATATGAATAGTGTACGAAAAACGGCTATCAACAGTTCCCCAAAATTTGGTGTTGATTCGTCATTCCACGTATTATAAGTGTTTCTTTTTTATGACAACGGTGTAATTTCTTAACTAATTATATAAGCTCCAATGCTGTTGAGAAGGATCTCGCTGAAGAACTTCGAGGTTAGTTATGAAGCTAATTGCTATATTTTTCTGAAATCATCCTTTGTTTACTAAGAATTTCCTAATTCTGAATTGTGGTCTCAGGTAGAGCTCGGCTTAATGACCAAAGTTTCTCACAACATCATCCAAGTAATTGGGTAGAAGCAGAAAAAGATGAGGATGATGAGGATGGTAATGCGGATGAGAATGATATATGCATTCAAGCAACACCGCCATACTGTGAAGAATCGTGACAATATAAAATCTCTTTTTTCTCAAGGATGGGATTGACATTTTACTTTTGTAAGTGCTCAACCCCCTTAGTGACACTGAAATGCTATTTCTTCTTAGTTTATGTCATTCTTCTGCATGCTGATGTGCTTTCAGTGTTGGATTTCCAAACAGTAGATAGCTAAATTGCCTCTGATTTGCTAACCCTGTAAGACAGGTATAAGACCCTGCTTGTTATCTCCAATTTTCATGTGCCTCGATGTTATTTTTCTTGTCAATCCAATTTTTAGTTCACTATTTTAGAATAAGTAAAGATGAATCTATATTAACTAGTCTGTGATTTCATGTTTTTCAGGATTCACAAACGCTACCGTGATCTTTCACTGGGATTTGTTATAGTTGAGCTGGTTTTCCCAAGAATCAACTGTAAGTAAGCAATTAAGATATGTTTGTATATGAGAGAAAACTTGGTTGCTACTGATATCTTGTATGTTTTGGATGCTTCTCGTCTTTTATAATGTATCATCGCATATGCTCGATTATTCAGTTGGTACTTCATAATTTATCGTCACATATGTTTGATTATACAGGGCATTATAACCTTCTTTAAACCTGTCTCAATTTTCCACATGGTATTATTAGCTTCTTTAAACCTTTGTCCCAGTTTTCCCAGATCCAGTAGCTTCTGTTGCTCGATTATTCAGTTGGTACTTTATAATTTATCGTCACATATGTTTGATTATACAGGGCATTATAACCTTCTTTAAACCTGTCTCAATTTTCCACATGGTATTATTAGCTTCTTTAGACCTTTGTCCCAGTTTTCCCAGATCCAGTAGCTTCTGTTGCTCCCTGGGTGAAGGATCCATAGAACACTCAAATAAAGTTATTGTGCAGGAAAACTTGCATGTCTTTATTCTAGTTTATAGATTCTTTGTTAGGGAGTGTTGAATTGTGAACCAATAATTAAGCTGTGAATTAAGGAGCGGTTAGTTACTTAAAAAAAACCACAGCGCTTAAAAAAGTTGAAAGATCAAATTATGTCAGTTAGATAGTAGAAAGATCATTGATATATCCCAAAAAGCAAAAGGAGCAGGCTGTGTGCCCAGACTGTGGTGTAGCTGGAACTATTAAAACTGCTGTCTAGCTCGACCTGAATAGTTGGAGCAATTTGAATGTTGTCCGCCCCTTGCAGGAAATTATTGATGTCCGGAGTTTTTCAAATTTTGATGGGATCCAATAGCATTTACTTTGATATGCTGAACCTCTAGTTCTCATTCAGGATTTATGGTTGTAGCTGAGTTCTCAATTTGCACAGTTCCAAATTGATTTCTTTCAATTATATAAGGTATATTTGTTTATGCCAGTCAACGTAGATATACATGGATTTTGCGTTCTTTGCTAGGAAGACTACTGGATTTGGTGCTCTTTTGACATAAAAAACATCTGTGTTTAAAATATGAGAACAAATAAAATTATTCTCTGGCAGGTGTTAGGTGCCCCACCAATATTATTTTAGTTCGAGTCGTTGCTTCTTTTTTTCCTCCATTTTTTTTTACAAAAGCACCTCCAGATGCTTTTTCTAGTGCAAATCATTCCTATATCTTCTTACTTTATTTGTAATCATTCGTATTTAAACATAGTATATTATAGTAAAGCACCTATTCCTCTTTGTTCTGCGAGTTTGTTCATCCATCAACGCGGAGAAATCAATTCTATCTTTTGATTTGTTATTATTTATTTAATTGTTTTTAATTCATTAGTTTTTTTTTTATCCAAGACAGCCCGGCCCTTATTGATACCGCTGAGAATTAAAAGATATTCCTTAGTTTTAGCTATAGGCCTATAACCTCAATGTTTTTTTTTGGGTCAAACTGTTTTAAACATTGAGATAAAAGTTGTACATTACTTTGGATGGGTAGAGTAAATAGATGATTAACTTATCTATTAGTCTCTCCCCGTTCCGTATTATAATATGGGTTTTGAGGGATTCTTTTTGTTCCAAATTAATTGATGATATCATTTACATATGGTTAATCAATTAGATTCATTTATTTTTTGTATTTTATAAAACAGATTCAGAATATATTATTATTCCACTAATTAGTTATTTTTTTTTAATTTTTATAAAACAATAATTATAATTTTTAATAACGGGCGTACTCTCCCAAAACGTCCATTAATATAGAAGCTATGGCAGCTCTTGAATTGTTTCGATATGAGTATGACGACCATAGTATGAAACTAATTTGATATAAGTAGTACATAGGAATATAGGATTTATATACCAATACCGTGACTCTGCAACACTTGCTAATTATAAAAGGTGGAAGAATATTATTTATTTATTTATTAATGAAAAAGACAGACAGGTGGTTGGAGGAGGTTAGGTTAGGTTAGGTTAAAGGACGCGCAAACACCGTCGTGGAGAGTTCGACTACACGCTACTCGTTGCCTAACGGCGCTGTCTCTTGTTTCCTTTCAGCCTTCTAATTTTTGTCTCCTTTGGTTTACGGCTGCCTTATTTTAGAACATAATGTTAGTTGGGCTCAACAATGGGAAATAGTCATAAGGTTGTAGAATGTTCGGTGCAAGATACTTATAATTATAATAATATAAGTGGTGTTTGGTGTCACCAATTTATTTGACTTACAATTTCTTTTATATAAGCCAGGTTTTTCTTTTGTTGTTGTTGAGCATTTGATGATTGATATGAATAATTTTATATAACGTTTTTTTTTCTGGTTTAGATATGATGAAAATAATCTAACTTGAAAATTAAGTGTAAGGCAGTTGAAAAAGTGATAAAGTTTGTTATCTTTTTATTTCACGTTAGCTATTTAACTTAGATATCTCCGATTTTAAGATAATTTTTTTGATTTTTTTTGTTCTCAATTCTAAGACATTATTTTTCTATATTTTATTTTCAAATTTCAAAATTAAAATATATTTCATTAGAAATTAGATAAAAGTGCCTATGAATGCATATTACAGAAGGTCACTAAAAAAGATCAGCATATCATGTTTATCGAGAGCTTTTTTACTTTTTAATCATAGTTTTTATTACGTGGTACTATTAGATGAATAAGAATATCTCAAATATAATTTAAATCTATTTAAATATAGTATTATTTATAGTTAAGTCAATATTTGTATTTTTTTTAAATCCACATTCGAATATTTAATTCGAAAACTAGTTTTACAATTTATTTGTAACTTTCTTTTGTTCAAATGTTATAAAGTGCTTTATCAAATACATATATTAAAATATTGTAATTAACTAGAAACATTAGATCATAAATCCTACAAAAATTTATAAAAATAGTTTAAATGTTCCGGTTAAAAAACTTATCCATAAATAATATAACAAAATACCATTAAACACCATAAAAGAGAATTTTTTTGTCATTAAGTCCAACCATGTTAGTAACTCAGATGATAACAGAATACAAAGATTTTGAACCTAATCAGTCTCCCATCCTAGTTCTAATTTGTAGTGCGTTAAGATTTATCTTGCTATTTCTTTATACTTATTAATGTTATATACAAAAAAATAGTTGGTTCTTGGATCTCTATAACCTCTCGTCATAATGTTAGTAAATTATTTATTATTAATTTTATGAGCACACCAGATTTCTTTACATATATTTAAAAAGTGGGAGATAAATCAAATTTACAACAACAATTGATCTTAAATATGACGATTCTAAAATCTTTCAGGATTTTTTTCCAATATAATTTTTTATATATATTTTTAAAAAATATTATTTCATTTAATAAAAACACAGTTCGATACAAGTTATGTAAATAAAACAATTCATTTTTAATAATACAACAAATCAATCATGTAAGTTATATATTTGCACATTTTTATCATTTTTAAGACTCGATTATGATTAATTCATATTATAATTATATTCATAAAAAATCTTCAGTATATAGATAAAATAATCCAAGATACAAACCTATAATTATATGGATAATATTGACCGATATATCTAACTATAAAAATAATATAAAAATATTGACTAATAAATATAAGTATAAATACAATTACTGGATATAGTCTTTAGTAGTCTCCCATAGTTCGAGCAGGTGTGCAAGAAATGTTCAAACTAGATATAAATAACTGTAAAAGTTGTTGAGACAATGTTTTCATAATGATATCGACATATTGAAAAGATGATGACACATTAAAAACTCGAACATGGCCCATCTATATTTTTTACACACAAAGTGAATGTACATTTCAATGTGTTTCGTTTGTTGATGTTGAACCAAGTTTTGCAAAATGTACACGACATATACGTTATCGTAATAAACGATGATGAATTTCGTGATATGAACATGTAAATCAATAAAGAGATTCTAACACCATCTAGTTTCAGAGACAATATTAACCACTATTTTATACTTAGCCTCGACACTGGATAATGAAACCAATGGTTGTCATTTTTGAAGACTATGAAACCAAATTGTAACTGAAATACATATAATATCGTGATGTTGATATTTTGGAATCAAGACATCATCTGCAATCGATGTCAGAATAGAAAATGAAGGATAACGATGACGTCATAGTAAGTCGTCTACCATAGTCAATAATATCCTAAATATATTAATATCTGTTTCATAAAGGTAAATATGGCTCTCGTGGGCTATGCTTAAAAAGACAAATATACTACTGCATAAGAGATGTCAAGGCGAGTGAAAGTAAGGTACTATAAAGCTCAAGCTAAGCTCCTATATAATGTGCCATTGTGTAAAAATTAGCCATATGATGTGCTCAATTCGAAAAAGTGTCCGCGGGCGTGTTACACGGTTTATATGTGAAAATTTATGCATGCTGAAATATATCACGAGTGAATTATGATTGAGACAACAATAAGTCATGGTCCTTTAAAGTGAAATATCAAGAAAGTGGTGAAAATGCCCTAAATCAGACATAACAAATTCGTGTGATGTCATGTCGATAATATACTTCAGTAAGTGGACATCTAATAATATTAATATGATATTATCTAAATGAATAATTAGATTAGCTATGATATTTCATTTATGAATAATAAATAGCCACGTATTACAAATGCTACTATGGAGACCTTGTGATGTAAAAAAACTTATTGTTGTGATCATGGCAGGCTTGACAACTGGGCCAAATGTGTCATGATAATCAATGCTATTTTTTTAAATTTTTCATTAAACCTTAGTCACTCTTTGTAACGTTTCAAAGAAAATATAACCTTAAATTTACACAAAAAATAACCACACATATCTAATTATGGGGTTTTCCGATGACCGGAGAACCAGTTCACATGTATCATTAACCTATAAAGCCTTGTATTCAACCTGCATGACACGTAACCATTGAGAATCTGTTAAGGGTTTAAGAATATATATTAGAACATGAGAAATATTATGGACAAAAGCGTGAAGATTGAACTTAGGTTTGGTTTAGTGATTCCAAGTTTGGACCAGGTTTGCATGCGATGTTGGTTTGGTACATGAGGTGTTCAGGTGAAGTTGTATTAGCAGGGGTTGGTTCAAAATTGAAAATTTGTGGATTTAAATTTTATGATGGTGGTGAAATTAGTGGGGGAGGTGAATTATTTGGAGAATTGTGAGTGTGAAAGTCTGATGATGGGAAAAAATATTAAGTATTAAAATGAATGATGATCAGTATGTCATCGAGAAAGTTGTATGTAGTGATTGAACTTGAGGTATTGAACGAGAATGTGTTTTTTTTAAATGACGTATGGAGAGAAGTTCACTTTTCTAGTTATGGGATCAAAGAAATAACACATTTGAAAGTTTTGAGATTAACGGAGGAGAATACATCATATTGATCTCGAAGTGAGTTTATGTTATTGAATAACGAATAATTTTGGATATCATTCACATCCAAACACCCAAATATGGTCACATTTGGATTGACGGTTGTAAAACACAAGGGTTTGTGTTTGGTATTTAAGACGTTTGGTCGTGTGGAGAACTTCCACCGAAAATATGGGAGAAAAAAATGCATGAATGATGATGGAATGAATGATATCATTAAAATGTCTTAGCAGACATTTTTCCTTACCTATTAGGAGGTTTAAGGACAAGAGAAATGAAAGGTTAGAATATGTGAGGTGGCAAAGGTTTTTTAATTTATTATTATCAAACTCACTTCGAAAAGTTTTTAAATATTTTAGATTTGAATTTAAAAGGAGGAACCCATATATACTGTGTGAAATTATCATTTAATACGATATAATATTTTTATTCGAATGTACTAAATACATGAGACATCCATAAATCATAACGTATAATGTTAAATGGTGTAAAATTCGTAGGTTATGACTCGTAAAATGGCAATTGCTTAGTATTCGATAATTGGCATGATGGACACGCAAACGATAAACTAGTTTTATGACACGTGATAAGATATTTGCGACTAAAAAATCAAGAATTATAGGACCAAAGTAACCTACCCGGTTGTGCCATGACACATCAATGGTAGTATGGAGTAATGAGACGGTTGGTGAAGTGAAAAAAGAAAAAGAAGTTCCTTGTGGTATTATGGATGGAAAGTAGATTGACCCTCTTGATATATTTCAAAGAAAAACCAAAATGAACAAAACATGATTATCGTTGACATATCTTTGTACATATAATTTTTTTATAACGGTTGGTGAGTGTAGTATGTTGTTTAAGGTATATGATTTATTTGAAAAATTATAGAAGTCGTGACTAGATTTTTTATTGGAATACTATTATAATTGTACAAAAACAATGATCAAAATTAATGAAATAAAAGACGTAATTTTACGTATATTAAATATTATGGGATGATGCTCGTGAGTCCATGTACCATTGTGGGTCATATGGCATGCAATAGTATTATGTTTGAGCCGATGGAGTGGTTGTGGTACTTTGAGCATTCGAATGAATGCATGGATGATATATGCAAGTTAATAAGAACCGTTTGGCTACTATTTTGATGGGCTTGTTGGTTGTGTTGTTCAAATTAGAGCATGAATGTAGAAACATCAAATACCGACGGGTTTTGATTTATGAATGTGGCAACCGTGTCAAACTCGATTAGAAGCCCTCGAACGAGTTGTAACATTAACTGAGACTCACTTATCATGTTACCAAAACCTCATAATTGATCTATAATGTCCTTCAAGTTTTGGTAATATTTATCTATGGATGAACATATCGATAACTTTAAATTTATGAATTTTTTTATCCAGAGCTACAGTTCGTAAGCCTTTGTTACTCAAATAAATATTTATGATTTCTAGCCATGTATAACGATCCGTAGCATCTTTCTCAAGAATATGTGCGAGTAAATCATCGTATTACAGAGATGTAAATCTATTATATCACTAAATCATCAATTTTGGTCCATTGAACGTGACCTTCATCATCGTTGTTGAGTATTAGAGTTCTGTCTATATGATCAAGATCTTTGTACGCCTTGGCTTGAAGCTGAAACAATTTGATCTAATATGAATTTCTTACATTTTCTGCGTTGAGTATTCTGATCTTGTTATGTGCGTTTGCTGTTATGGGAAATAACAAAGTTATGCCAAAGTAATAACATTTGATTAGTCAGAAAATAGAAGAAGTTACATTTATCTTAGAGAACTTTCCTACTTATAGTTCTCCCTGTTAGTCCTATTACAAATATATTTTAACCCCACTTAATGTGCCCACTACTACATTTACATCATGTCGCCTTTAATTAATGTGCCAAGTGACTGTTGACTTTCATTTGCCATCATTATAATCCATTTGGATGACACGTGGCTGGAGTGAAACTGTGATGGTTCTGACATAGCCGTATTTTGGAAACAACGCATAACGCTTGGGCTTTGAAAGAGTATGCAAGTGGTTGATGACGTTTACCCAACGCACACCATAATTTACTTTGCTAAATATTAAATTACCTGCATGTGAAATCACAGTTGGTCTAAACACTCTTTTTTTGTGTTGTGTTTGCTAAGGCTAATATCATCGTCTGCTACCCATAAGTATATTATTGATATTCCAACTGCAAATCAGCTACACCATTTCCACTATAACTTATGCATCCCTTTAGTATTTGATAACAGGTTAGAACCATAGATTCTGAAATAGGGGGCTTGCGATTATGGCAACCATCAAATACTTGTATTTACATGATGTTGAATCAAGCAGCCCTCATCTGCTATAATCATGCTTATTCGTGACATTAAATCCTTGCAATCCTAGTAGAAATCATGGCACCAAAACGGGCGACAAAAAGGAACTTAGAGAAAACTCAAGAGTCTGAATTTGAAGACCTTGTTATTTTGGAAAACTACTTTTCACAGATAGCCCCCAAATATGTATATCTAGACGATGCTGAGTTGCTCAGTTTTAGGGATAATTGTGTCATTCTAGAAGATGTTATGGTGAGAGAACCCCTGGTTGGCGAACATCTATATCATGCCCGTGAAACATAGACTTGTTTATTTACAAACTTGTTTGATTGGGGTTTGAGACTTCCCTTACCCATGTTGATCCGCGATTTCTTTAACATGATAGGCATCTACCTTACCCAGTTATCTGCAAACGGGTGGAGGATGCTATTCGGTGTAGTTCATAGCTCGTGTTTGTTAGGTATTAAAATATATATGGCCGACTTGTTATTGGCGAGCGATGTGACTAAACTCGTCAAATCCCCTTTATTTTACACTTATCTAAAGGGAATGAAAAAGATTGTTGAACTCCCTTCGTTAGATAAGAACTAAAAGAACTGATTTTTCTTTGTATCTGGCAATTGGGAACATGAGAAACCGATTATGCACCTCCAATTAGAGAGAAAATAGAGAGTAAATTGTAAGAATCAGTAGTACAAGCTTTATACTGAATTATTTTATAAGTTAAATTGATAGTTGACCCCTCGGTGACTGTTTATGTAGGTGAAACAACTAATCAGGATTGATGGAAAGAAGGACGGTCCAAAGATTACGTAAATCCCCTGATCGAGGTTGGAAATCTAGCCAGCTTCACTTGGTTACAAGAACCTAAGTTGCTATTTACGCGGTTTAACTATCCCAAGTCGGGATTTTGGCCGGTATCGGAGTTAATGATCACAAAAGACGGAAAGGTGGAAATGGCAGATATTGGAGATACTATGATGGAATGCATCAGAGCTCTATTGGAGAAGAGGTATCTGGAAAATAACAATACCGACATTTGGCTATCAGTGCCTTAGACGAGTCAGAAAGGTAAAGAAGCTTAGGGGTCATCTTCAGTTCCTTGCCAGCCCGATGGGCAAGGGGAAAAGCTTGTTATTCAAGGGGGGGAATGAAGTGAATCAGACGGGAGGCAGTAATCCTGAGGGCCGAGGAACCGTTGATGTTAATCGGGTGCGATCTAAACAGGATGAGGAGGAAGATGATAAATAGCATGCCTCTTCGGTGAAGCCTTGGAACAAAAAGAAAAGATTGATTTTAGATGCAATTCCGCTCACCACCAAGTAGTTGCAATTGAGAGATGAGGAAAGTTGCAGTAGGTGGGTCGCACGAGGAAACTCTATGGACGCTCCAGCTCCTTTTTCAACCATGCAAGGGTAGGGTGAAAGGCCTGAGACTGAAAGGGTTCTTATCGATCTTGTGGAGGACAATGAAGAAGAAAAGGAAAAAGCGCAGCCCAAGAAAGTGATCCCACTAGAGCTAGCAGAAAAGATGGGAAATTTTGTCAAATCATCAATTATTCGGTCCTCAGTAGATGCAATGGAAGTACTTGGTTCACTACCTCCAACATGAAACGTGGTAAGGTCTATACTTGGGAATAGCGGTGCTGGACCCATGCAGCAGAATGTGGCCATGGAAGAGCTGCTTCCCAAGAAGATCATCATGCCACACCCATCGATGCTCATGTTTGAGCAACTCAAACGTATTCCAGAGTTGTCAAACTATGATAAGATGCCCATGAGTGATATTCTACAACAGCAGGTGGAGCTCGCCATTGAGGTAATACTATAAACTATAAAATAAACTATCAGATAGCGCACCACCACTAGTTTCTTGTGTTTTATAGTTGCATCACAATTCAATTGTTCTGTCATATCGACGTATGTCTCCAACAGATCTATAGGTGATGAAGAAGTGGAAACCACACCCAATGCTATTCGGGTCAGCCAAAACAATTACTGCTGAGTTGTGCGCTTGAGGCATGCCTATGGGTCTGCCAAAGCTGCCAAGTATAAGGCTATTGAGGCTAATGAGAAGCTGCAAACCAAGCTAGAGACATTGAAGGAAACATTAATTTGCAGTGACGAAAAATGCAAGGCGGTGTCCATAGATCATACGAAATTACTAGAACAGAATAATACTCTGATCTAAAGTAATGAGGAACTCATTACTCAAAGCTCTAATCTACTGGACAGAAACTTGGCTCAGGCGAAGAGGGTGGAAGAGCAAGCTGACCGATTGGCAGGAATGTTAGCAGAAAATATCCAGTTGATGTTTGATGAGTTTGGATATTTAAGTCACTGGGCATTGAATAAATCCAAAGGGCAATTCGGACTAAACCACCACAATGAAATTTCGAACAGGACAAATGTATTAAGTATTGATCAAGCTAGTTGCTAATCACCTTAAACTATACTACTAAAGGGTCCTTAAACTCGACCCAGTTTCATGACCAGACCCAATAAGCCCACGGGTCAGTAATTAAGTATAAATACCCCAACCACTTTCATTAATGAGAGTAATCAGAATTTATTACTATTATGCAGCTTAATTATCTCTCTACTCTTCACACTAAACACAAAACACCACAAAATACCCAAAATATTATTTTAAACACTTTACTAGATTACCTTAGGTAGAAACAAACTACACCACAATCAAAATTAGAGGAGGTGCAGAAGGAGTTCAAACTGGAAAGACAACAATGAAAAGATAGTGTAAAGGCCGCGTTAGAGGAACGTGAGGCTCAGATGATGAGCATTGCGATGGATATGATAGCCAGAGAGAAGAAAGATGTTGTGGCTGAGCTGATGGCATTATATCCTGAGCTAAAACTTGGGTCCCTCTGTCGCTTGGTTAAAAATCTTGTGCACCCTCAAGATGTTCCTCCCCAAGTTACGCCTGAGTCTAACATCGCTCCGAATGATAAAGACCTCGCTGCTGATGTTGCTATAGTTGCAGTTGACCCAGTAAGTGATGCAAACGATCCAACCCAACCAGATCACACCAAGCTTCCCCCTCCCCCAAACGTTTATATGTAGTAAATTATGCATAATGAAGGACATTAAATTCTTAGATTTAATTTTGTGTAATGTTGGGTTACTTCTTAACTTTTGTTTGTCTATTTGAATGGATGTGGAATGATAATGTATGTGACACCATCTTGACAGCTTGAGTACATACTTGTTTTACAAGAATTTGGATATATATATTCATGGAGTTGTGTTTATTACTGCATATAGTTTCATAGGGCGATCCTTACAAGGTCAAGCTTGGTAGGGCTCATTGCGTAGCTTAGACGAGCATCGTCTTTCAAGCTGATTCGTGGCCAAGTTTCATAAACCCTATTGCGTAGTCTTCTATAGACTTGGTTTGTAACTAATTTGCTAATATACCCAGTACACGGTATGAGGTACAGTATGACCTTTATGTAGCCCGTAGATGTGGCCAATTAGCCCGTTTGTGGTTATAGACACTTGGCATGGGCTCAATGTGGTCCCTTGCGTAGCCATATGTGGCTTGGTCAATGACCCATTATCTAATTGTAAGGATAAAAACTTGTAATAAACATATGGTGGCGAAAACATAAATCACATTAAGAAGAAAGTTGATGTTTGAGATGCCTCGTTAAAATACCTCCCCGCGCCATTAGGGAGGAAAAAGAGCGCATAAATACATTCTAGTTAGATTGTCGATACAATTTAAGATATTTCACATACCAGGGGTGCTTGAGTGCACATCCATCTTGATTTTCTAGTTGATATGCCGCACGATATCCGGTAGAAATGATTGTATATGGACCCTCCCAATTGGGTCTTAACTTGTCACTTGCTCCACTGCCTGATCCTTAGAATATCTTCTTCAAAACTAGATCACGCACTTTGAAATTATGGGGCTTCAGACGAGCATTGAACCGTCCCTCATCAGAATTCTATAATGTTCTGCTTGGACTCAGTCTTGGTCGTGTCGCTCGTTTAAAAGGTCCACGCTCATCGCTCTAGGTATCAAATTTGCTTCCTCCTCGTAGTTTTCAATTCGATGACTTGGTACAATGATTTCTACTAGTATGACCGCCTCGGTACGATAAACGAGAGAAAAAGGTGTATCCCATGTTTTCGCCCGTGGAGTAGTTCTATATGCCTATAAGACCTCAACCAATTTTTTTGGCCATTTTCCCTCGGTTCCTTCAAGCTTTTTTTAATTCCCTCAAGTAATATTCGTTTTGTTACTTCCACTTGTCCATTAGCCTGGGGGTAATATGGTGTTGAAAAATATTGGAGGATCCCATATCATTTACAGAAGTTGGTGAGTACAGAGTTCTGGAACTTTGGGCCATTGTCGGTCATCAAGATTCATGTATGCCATATCGAGTTAGAATTTGATTATGAATGAAATCACATACCACCTGTGCTCTTGTGCGGAATAAAGTTTTAGCCTCAACTCATTTGGAAAAATAGTCCACTGCCACAATCAAGAACTATCTTGGTAAGGGCTCAACCAGATCTATCCCCCATTTATCAAAGGAGCAGGGAACACGAACGGTTTGCATTGTCTCGCTAGGAATATATTGTGTATTAGCATATTCCTGGCATTTATGGCACTGCTGCACTAAATTCTCCGCATCACCTGCTAAGTCTTGCAAATAGTATCATGCCAACAAAAATCTTTGGATTAGAGTACGATGTCCACAATGAGCGTCTGCCTCTCCTGAATGCATGCCTCGTAGGATTGAATTTACCTCTATACGGTCGAGGCGGTGCAATAGAGGTCGGGTTGCGCTTTTCCTGTAAAGAACATTATCCAGCACACAGTATATTTCTGCGTTGAGTTACAGGGCTCGAGCCTCACTTTTATTGGCTGGCAGTTGTGGGGATGTCAATAATGCAGATAAGGTTGCCTCAAGCCGGTTTCGTCGACAATCGTATGGATGGCTTCTTCTTTGGGGACTAGGTCAGTTGTTGGTAGCTGCTGAAGGAGTACCAGATGACTTTCCCCCAAGGCCGCTTGTCTTAGTTTACAGATCTGCAGCGTAATTCGTCGAGCATGGAATCTGTTCATATGAGACACAAACAAACTTGGACTCATATTCCCTTAGTATAACAAGTGAATATCGAATTCCTTCATGCTTAGGATCATAGGCACCCACTGCCTGGTTGACCACTAATTGTGAATCTAATTTGGTTCTAATGCTCCGCGCTCCACAAATCAAAGCCAAATTCATGCCACACAGAGCTGTCCGTATTCTACTACATTATTTGTGACCAGGAAGTTAAATCTGACCGCCTTCTTGATTTCCTCTCCATTTGGCAATCGCAGCACGACTCCGGCCCCTCCGCCAGATGTATAAGATGCGCCATCGACTTCAATGATCTACTAATTCTGATTGTGTGCTTCACTTTTCTCTATTTTGTCGGTTCTGGCCTAGAGGACGAGAATTCTGCCAGGAAGTCAACAATCACCTGGCCCTTAATAGTTGTGCGCGGTTCAAAGTGTAAATCATATTCACCGAGCTCGACGATTCACTTAGTTAGGTGTCCCGATACATCAGGCTTCTGTAGTACTGCTCGCAAGGGAAAGGCTGTTCGCACGTTGATGACGTGCCCTTAGAAATATGGGCGCATTCGCCTGGCAGCGGTGACCAAACCCAAGGCTAGCTTCTCTAGGTTAAGGTACCTTATTTCTGCATCTAGTAAAGTCGTACTTGTATAATACACTGGTCGCTGTACTCCATTAGAATCAAGACTGAACTGACAGAAAATGAGGATACCAATAGATACAAAAATAATGGTTCGCCGACCACTGGTGCAGAAAAAATATCTGGAGAAGTAAGATACAACGTGAGCTCAGCGAAATATTTATCGCAGTCTTCTGTCCAGGTAAACTTCTTAGTCCCTCTTAGAGTCTCGAAAAAGTGGTGACTTTTGTCCGACGCCCGAGAAATAAACCTTGACAGTGCTGCTAGGCATCTGGTGAGGCACTGCACCTCCCTGATATTCTTTGGAGGTTCTATTTCCAAAATTGCGTTCAACTGGATAGGATCGACCTTGATACCTCTTTGACTCACTACATAGCCAAATAAATTTCCCCTAGCGACCCCAAAGGAGCATTTATCCGGGTTAGGTTTAAGATTAAATTGTCGAAGTAAGCCAAAAACTACCTGCAATATCTCTAGATGCTGTTCTTCGGTATGGGTTTGGACAATCATATTATCGATATATGCCTCTAAATGTTTTCCCAAATGATCCTGAAAAATATGGTTTGTCAATCGTTGGTATGTAGATCTTGCTTTCTTTAATCTGAATGGCATGACTGTATAACAATATAAGCCCCTCTCGGTTTGGAATACGGTATGCTCTTGATCGGATGGATAAAGTCGATCTGATTGTACCCGGAGTAAGCATCCATAAATGAAAAGGTATTTGCAACCAGAAGATGAACCTACAAGTTGATCGAGACCTGGTAAGGGAAATGCATCCTTTGGACATGCTTAGTTTTGATCGGTAAAGTCCATGCACATCCGCCATTGAATATTTTTATTTTTTATTAATACAGGATTAGCTATCCAGACCGAGTATCGTGCTTTTCAGATATGCCCAAGTCGAGTTAACTTGGCCACCTCTTCTAGTATGGCCTCTTGTTTTTCGACCGAAAGAGATCGGGGTTTTTGGCGTACCGACTCGGCACACAGGTAATGGCCAATTCGTGACATATGATAGAGTGGATGACCCTGGAAACATCACCTGCTTCCCATGCAAACACATCTAAGTTCGTGGATAACAAAGTAATTAAGAATTTCTTAAAGTTCGGAGATAACTTACCCCCCGTCCGGAGTTGGCGGCCTTCGGCTATTGGCCCATCTACTATTTCTGAAATTGCATCAATAGAATGATAGAGTTCACGAGGATCATCGAGTGAGTCCGGCGAGGGTGGACCCAATGCCTTTGTCTCAGGGACCCCCTCGTCGTTTAATTGTTATCGGAGCGACTTGGATGGATCCACCGTAACCACATTACAAGTTTTTACTGTCCTTTGTCTTCTTGGAATTATACCCACTGAGTTCCCCACTAGATATTTCATGCACTGGCGGAATGTACATGGTGTCGCCTCCATCCTATGCAGCCACGGTCTCCCAATGATGGCATGGTACGGGCTCAGTGCGTCCGAAATGATGAATAGTGTTTTCAGCCCTTTTTCCGTTGCTCTGTGCCCAACCTTTACCAGCAACTCTACTTCTTCAACGCACTGCAAAATTTTTCCCTCATACGGTCAAAACTGTCTTTGAGAATTATGTTAGCAGAGCTACTTCCATCAACTAGAACGCATGTGACCATAACTCCTCCGATGGCCATATGAATGGTAAGCGCATCCTCATGAGGTAGGGTGACACCTCTAAGGTCGTCATCATTAAAGGTGAGGTCGGCCACCGGATCCCTGTAACTGCGGTAGGAGTTAGTATCTATTTTGTACACATCAAATTCATTCATTGCTCACTTATTAGAGTTGGTTCCCCGTGAGACTGCAGAGTTACACCCCGGATTGTGTAGAGGGACGGAGCGACTGGGTGCGAAATTATCGGCAACCTCAGATTTATATCTAATTCTTGTGTTGTGCTGGGGCGTATCCTTTGAATCCGTGATTTCTGAGCTGCCTCCCGCAATCATAAGGAGCCACTGTTGTTTGTTGGCCTCTCTTGCTTCCTCATTTCTAGGCTTTTCAACAATGGGTGATCGAACCTCTTCGCGGCGATCCTGTTGTGAGCATTTAATGAACTAAACTAATTCTCCGTTATCAATGAGTTGTTGGATATCCTCCCTAAGTTGCCAACATTCATCTGTTGAATGTTTGTCATCGTTATGATAAGCATATAATGTTCGGTTGAACCGTTTAAACCCCGCGGCGCTCATCGTACATGGAGTCTTGTACTTCATTCTCCCCTTGTTCGATCATATATCACAGAAATAGCTTCGGTTAAGGGGGTGAATCGTATGATTGAATGCTCGAATTGATGAGGACATCGGCTGGTCTCTCTCCGAGGCTGCTCTTCAATTCGTTTCCTCTCCAATCCTCCTTCCTTGACATATGACCTGTTCCACTCATGTGAGCCAGCCCTTCGAGCATCATCAGCTCTGATAAAGGTATCAGCTCGTGCGAGTAGGTCTCCCATGTTTTCCGTTGGGAACTTGATGGGGTCTGTATAGAGTTCCCCATTTCGGTCAAGCCCCATTTTAAGTGATGCCACCACCATGTTTTTCGCAAAATCTGGCAAGACATTCATAGCATGAACAAATCGTCTAACATAAATTTTAAGGGACTGACCTTATCGCTGATAAAGATCCATGATTGAATCCCGCTCACGCTTGAGCTCCTTATTCCCGACGAACCGCTCCCTAAACACTTTCCAGAGACCAGTGAAGTCATAGATGGACCCTTTCGGTAGGCTACTGAATCACTCCATCGCATTACCCTTGAGGTTCATAGACAGCGCTCGGCACAATATTGCGTCATCTGGGTTGAAAGCCATCATCATGTTGCGAAACTTTGCCAGATGTCTTTTCAGGTTTCCAGTTCCATCGTAGGCCTCCATTCGAAAAGGATCAAACTTCCTTGGGAGTTGGGCCTCGAGAAGTTTTTCAGAGAACGAGGATTCCTTTAATATGTAATCTGACACCCTCAGATGAACTTGGTTATAACGGAGATCCTCCTCCTCTCTTGCGCGGTTGGAAGACGTTGGGTCTGTCTCCTTTTTAGGCCCTAGCTCCTTAGATCGTTCTTATCCCCTCTTTCTTCTTCGCCTTCCTGCTTGTCATCGCGCTTGGACAATCGGTCCATCCTGTTAACCTTATTGGCCTCCAGCTGGATTAGTGATTGGCCCGACTTGTTCCATTGAACTTAGCCATAAGGGTGTGAATATCATCATTCATTCCTTTGATGGTGGCGTGTAGAGTCTGTTCCCTCGCATCACACTCACACAGAACCCTTAGTTTCTCATGTTGAAGAAATTGGATTTGCTGCTCCAGTTATTGGACCATCGGATTAACAGCTGCGCTGGCTTCCATCACCTCATGGGCCCCAAGGATGTCTGTAGGTCGACGAGGTTGGGTGCCGACATCGGTGACGTTCACGGGTGGTAACGGTTGGCCCGCCGGTTCTGCTACCCCGATAGGTGTTACGAAGTCGGCCTAGGTGGGTGATTCGTTACCACTCTCCTGCTGATTGCTGCCTCACTTGGTTCCTGGTTCTCTCTCGATTCCTGACCTAGTGACTACCATGGTTAATAACTGAATACGATTTCCCACAGACGATGCCAAATTTGTTACGCAAAATAACAAAGCTATGCCAAAGTTGGTAAAATTCGATTAGTCAGAAAAGAGAAGAAGTTACATTTATCTTAGAGAACTTTCCTACTTATAGTTCTCCCTATTAGTCGGCAGTTACAAATATATTTACCCCACTTAATGTGCCCCCTAATGCACTTGCATCACGCCGCCTTTAATTAAGGCAGTATTTACCAAATGGTTTGACTAAAACTCCTAACATCATTAAATGATAACTTAGTTATACTTTCCTCTTTTAAACAGCTGCACAGACATGCGTTAACCCGAGCAGGGCTCGATGATGACTCTCTTACTTGTCTCCATTGTTTAGGTCAAAATACGGCACAATCCGAGCTGAGATTTAATTGTTCGAGCGCGCTCGGTCATCAATATTTAGAGTTCGCTCGACCATTCATTAGATCGTTCATCTTTTATTCCCTTCTCAATCAGCTCGGTCATCCAGCTCATTCGTCGGAATCGACTATTACTCGCTTATTTGAGACATCTTCGTTTATCTTCTTAGCATGAGATCATCCTTTATATTTCTCAGTCTTGCATCTGCTCGGTTGTTTGGAATTCTGCTCGGCTGGAGAATACCCCCTCATCATTTGCAACTGTATATGATGGATGAAGTGGGTTCACCTTCAAATCCAATGATTTGATATTCTTTCCATCAAACATGGCTATCATATTTTATGATGATGATTGGTTTATGTATTTTATTTTTTTCCAAAGCGAAGCTCTGATAATATAAAATTGGTTTATGATTAATTTATTTGATGATCTCATTCACACAAAAATCCTGATTATATAAATAGCCACAAATACAATATATTTATCTAGTCATAAATGATATGGAAGTAGGATTTTAAGGACTAAACTATAAATAATGTAATTTTAAGGACTAAACTGTAAATAATGTAAGTTTAAGAGAACAACTTTGATTATGTAATATTATTAAGTATTAAGGGTAATTTGCTTGGTTTGTAACCGATTTCAGTTTAAGGCTAAGTCTTGGCTCTATATAAAGGGCAAGGCTAACCTAATAAAGGGGTTGAACACTTTTTCTACTTTACTCATTTGCACTTAGTAGGCCAAGGGAGGTAACATAGTTATCTGTGGCGTGCGGCGGTCCATGGCGAAGAGGGCTAAAAAGGCCACAATGGCGAGGCGATGGCCACATGACATGCGACGATCCATTACCTGAATAACAATTTTTAGCACATAACTGCAATATAAATAGTACTATTTAGACATTTAAACTTACAATAACAACTTAAACATCCAATTACATTATTCTTAGAACATCCGAGTCAAATGACAAACAAATAGACTAAAAGATCAAATTATAAAACATCCAATCACATAATTCTTATAACATCTGAGTCAAAAAACAAACATAGACTAAAATATGTCATCGTCCGAGACAACATCTTCACACCTCTCATCTCCATCATGTTCTCCATTTATATCCCATTATAGAGTATCTTATTCTTCAGAGTCTTCATCAACAAGCCTCCGATCTCTTATGCGAGCCGTTGAAGATGATATATTCTTAGAACGAAGATTGTAGGCTACTTCATCAACCTCAACAACTCCAACATCAACTCCTTTCAAAACATCTTCATCTTTCCAAAACTTAGTTTTAGATTTTTATTTTTTTAGTTCAAAAAACATACCAGGCTTAGCGCATCGCCACGACCGCAACGACGAGCGCCACATCCGCCACAGTCGCCTTGGCGAGCGCCACGCTAAGGGCCTCGCCACACAACACCATGAGGCGATATCGCCTCGCCTCGCCCGCCACAGACCGCCACGGCCGCCACGTGACAACCATGGGAGGTAAGGAACAAAAAATATTTCAGATATCAAGCAGATATCGGGCATGATACCAATAATTTCATTGCTCTGAAAAAAGAGGTTCAGACTTTGATCGAAAATTGGAAGCTCCTGACTTATGTAAAGTCACAAGGGAGCGGTTCGAAAAATAACGTAGCGTCAACTTTGAAAGCTGCACCAGCTGAGAATTTGATGATTTTAGATTCAAAGGTTGAAGAATTCGATGCTTCTTCATAATACGTGGGGAAGGATCCAAACACGTCGCTTTTGATGGCAGTTGAAGAGCCAATCGAAAAGGGGCATGCGCGAGATTTATGCAAATTCTTTGAGTCATTAGCCATTTTCGAAGGCAATTCGATGACTAGAAATTCAGATAGTTCGAGGAAGAGAGATGTTGTCAACCTGATAACTCAAATTGAAGGGAAGATGTCTACACATTTGTATGGAAAGAAAGCTATTTTTTATTTTGTTTGATGAAGATGATCTTCGAGGAACAATAGGGCCACATGAAGATGGTGTGGTTATTGGAGTAGAGGTGGATGGCATCGAAATTTGAAGTGTGCTTATTGACACTGACAGTTCTACTAATGTCCTTTTTAAGTCAACTTATGATAGAATGACAAATCCACCTTTTTAAGTCAACAGCTCGTGTTGTTGTGGAATTCGAGGGAGAAGTAAGTTTGGGAAAAAAACCATTTAAGAAGAAGGTCTATGTGCTTTTTGTGGTAGAGGACTGTCCCACGAGTTACAATACTATTTTTCGGAAGGTCATGGCTTTTTAGAATGTACGGGGTTGTATCAACATTTCACTAATGTTTCAAATATGTGGTTAGAGATCGGATTGGGGTCGTTCGAGGCGACCAGAAGGTAGCTAGAGAATGTTATGCCACTGGAATCTGGATCTGAGGATCTAGAAGTGGGGATTTAATGCATGAATAGTACCTAGAAGGGGTTCCCTCAGATTTAGAAGAAAGAGTTGGCGATCTGAGGGAAACCCTGGGGTCTTTAACGGTAAGTGAAGAAATTGAGGAGTTTACTTTTTCGGAAGGAAGAATGCTTCGAATTGGAACCTTACTGACCCCACTCTTACGTCAACAACCGTTATATTTTTTATCTGTTAATTTGGGTGTTTTCGCTTGGAAGACAAAGGATGTACAGGGGTACCAATTGAGGATTCGACACGGCTTGGCTATTGATCCGAAGATGAAACCAGTAATTCAGAAAAGAATGGTATTTTCCTCGGAGAAAGCGGAAGCAATTGTTTTTGAGGTGGACCAGTTATCCAAGGTTGGACAAATAACGGAGTCACAGTATCTTTTGTAGACGACAAATCCAGTAGTGGTAAAAAAGAAGAATGGGAAATGAAGAATGTGTGTGGATTTTACAGATTTGAATCGAGCTTGTCCTAAATATCCATTTTATGTTCCTCGGATATATCAGCTGATTGATTCTACCTCAAGAAATAATATACTAACTTTCACGGATGCTTTTTCAGGATACAGTCAAATTCAAATGGATCCAAAAGATCAAGATTTCACAACTTTCATAACTGATAGGGGCTTGCACGTTTATAGGGTTATACTTTTTGGATTGAAAAATGCTGGAGCCACTTATCAGAGGTTGATGAACAAAGATTTTGCCACTCATATCAGAAGAAATATGAAGGTATATATAGACGATATGGTGGTACAAAATTCAAAGGATGAAGTGCATTTTGATGATTTAGAGGAACCGTTTTTGAATTTAAGGGCAATCGGGTTAAAGCTGAATCCTGCAAACTGTACCTACGGGGTTCGGTCAGAGAAGTTTTTGGGTTTTGTCATCAGTGAAAAAGGAATAAAGGCTGACCCAGAACAGTTGAAAGCTTTGATAACAATGAATTCACCTCGGTCTATTAAAGAAGCGCAAATTCTAACAGGAAGGTTAGCAGCACTTAACCGATTTATTTCTAGATTTTCTGATAAATGCTTTCCTTTCTTTCAAGTTTTATGAGGACCAAGCATGTTTGAATTGACATCGGAATATGAGGCAGCATTCACAAATATAATTTTTTTATTATAATCACCAGAAATATTGTCAAAACCTCGAAATGGAGAGAAGCTCTTTTTGTACATTGCGGTATCGGATTTTGCATTAAGTGCGATGTTAATCAATGAAGATTCAGGTATTCTGAAGCCGGTGTACTACATTAGTAAAAGTTTAGTGGCAGCAGAAAAGAGGTATTTGAAGTTGTAAAAACTGACATTATCACTGGTGATTGCTGCTAGGAAGATGCGTCCTTATTTTCAAGCTCACACTATTGAAGTCTGAACTTCATTCCCTTTGAAGAATGTTTTACAACGGCCTGACATTTCGGAGAGAATGACCAAGTGGTCAGTGGAGTTGGGGGATTATGATATTTTATTCACACCTCAAACGACAATAAAGGCGCAAGTATTGGTATTTTTTTTGTTGAATTCCATTCGAGCATATCAGATGTGGAAGAAAGTAAAGAAGATACACCCGTAAATTCGAGGTGGGTTGTTCGAACAGATGAAGGATCTAGTGCGTCAGGGTGCAGTGCTGGGGTTCAGCTAATAGTCCCAACTGTAGAGACGATAATTCAATCTATTAAATTTGGTTTTCATGCTTCGAACAATAACGTTGAATACGAAGTTGCTTTGGCAGGTTTAAGATTGGAAAAAATATGTGGAGTAACTTCAGTACGCTTAGAAATAGATTCTCAGTTGTTAGCAAATCAGGTATCCGGATTTTCTGAAGCAAGAAATGATCGTTTAATTTTATATCTTTGGGAACTTTGGAATTTAATGCTTCTGTTTGATAATGTTCTTGTTGAGTATATTGGTCGAGGGAGTAACATGGTGGCTGGTTCTTTAGCAAATGTTGCTTATAAGGAGGAATATCCTTAGATTTTGCTACAAGAAAATCCTTCAATTGTTACTCAATCTAGTCAGTGCGAATGTATAAAAACGTTCTATGTCACATCTGACGTTATCCGAACCGATTGGTGAGCAAATATTCTCAATTTTTTTACTCAAGGAACATTACCAGATGATATGAGGTTGGCCAAAAAATTAAAAGGAAAAGTCTTCAGATATATAGTGTTAGATGGAATATTGTATAAAAAGGCGTTGAGCAGGCCGTTATTACGATGTCTAGGAAAACAAGAATCACAAAAGGTGTTATCAGAATTGCATGATGGTGAAGGGTCAGCTCATTGCGGGTTTAAAGCTCTATCATGACGAGTTTTACTTGCAGGATTATATTGGCCTACAATCATGAATGATGCTAAGAATTTAGTTCGAAGTTGTGATACTTGTCAAAGATTTGTTAATGTTATTCATAGGCCAACAGTGCCACTTATGTTTATAACCGAGGCGGTACCATTTGATAGATGAAGGATTTATTTAGTGGGTCCTTTGCCAATGGCTTCTGGAGGAAGACAGATGATAATCGTAGTAGTGGACTATTTTATGAAATGGGCTGAGACAGAACCGTTATCAGGAACAAAGGAAAAAGATGTGATCAAGTTTATTGTGAACAACATTTATTATCGTTTTGGAGTTCATCGGAGGATTACAACAGATAATGACCTTCAGTTTAATAACAAAGAGATGGCTTCATTTTGCACGTCGAAAGGAATTCAGCAATGTTTTTGACGTTTTTTCATCCTCAAGCTAATGGACAAGTTGAAGTAACAAACAAATTAATTTTAGATGACTTGAAGAAGAATATGATGGGGGTAGCAGAAAAATTGTCAAATTATTTGCAAGAGGTGTTTTGGGCTTATCGGACAACTCCTAGGGAGGCTAAAAAAAGACTCCTTTTGCTCTAGCATATCGAATGGATGCAGTCAACCCCATAGAATCTACGATGTCATCTTTTAGGATAAATCAATATTCTGAAAAGATCCAATGATAAAGTTAGAAGGGCGAATTTAGATCTGATTGAGGAGAAAAGAGTTCGAGCTCATTTGAATGTAATCCATTATCAAACTCTTATAAGGAATAGATATGGTTCGAAGGTAAAGAGGAGAGAATTCAAAGAAGGTGATAAGGTGTTGAGAAAAGTATTCCTGTATACCAAGGAAAAAAGCCTTGGAAAAATGGCTCCAAACTGGGAAGGGCCTTATATGGTTGTTGAGAGGATAAAGCCATGGTCTTATCGTCTTTGTGATTTCGAAGGGAGGATGCTTCAGAACCCATGTAATATACAACATTTGAGGCTTTATTGGGAATAGATTTGTCTTTATATTTTGTATTTTTCACTTTTGAATGGCGCACTCTTTCCTACCTTGTTGGCCCAAGAAGGTTTTAACGAGGCGTTATGTACATATTCAATATTATCAATAAAATGCGTTTTTGGCCAATGGTTGTTTACAAATGTTTTCTTAAAACTATCTTAACAACTTATCAAAGACTGATCATCTTTGAGGTTGGTTAAGAGTAGAATGTTCTGAAGTGTTTATTACATTTTCCGAAGAAACAACCATTTTCAAGGTATTATGTTCAATGAATACATTACAGTTTTTGCGAAGTGCACCGTTCAATAATGCACTGTATTTTGTTCGAAGTGTAACGTTCACCAGATATGCTACTAATAATTCGAAGTGCAACCATGTTCACCAAATTCACTAAGGTATTTGAAGTGGTATACTTATAATTTGTGACTATATATTGTGAGTTTCGAAGTACTTGTCATATCTATTTTAGAATTGTTAGCATCAAATAATATATGAAGATGATAAAAGCAAAAAATAAGCAAAACATTTGTCAATTAGATTAATTCTTCGAAGTACAAAAAAGAAAGTTTCTAATTTGACAAGTACAGAAAGATAGTTTAAAGAGCAATAAAATTATTTAGACGACGACTGATCTTCCTCAGATGATTCCTCCTGTGATTATGATGAGTCGGGGATATGATCGAAGGCTTCACTTGGACGTTTTTCATAGGGAATGTCATTCAGGAAACTTGTGAGGTTAATCCTTGGATAAGTTGCATGAAGTTCTCCAAGAAGAGTGATGGTTGTTTCTTCTTTTCCATTGTTAATGACAGCCAACATGTCTTTCGAAAATTCAGCTTCAGCAGCAGCAACAACAACAGTTTTTTCCTTCTCAAAATCCTTCTTCAATTTGGTTATGTCATCGGTCAAATCTTTATTTTTTGCCTCGCTGGAAGTAAGAGAGTTTTAGAGACCTTCAGATTTGGATTTTTCAGCAGCTAGCTCATTACTATGATCAATTTTGAGCTTATTCATCTCTTTTTTATGAGAAGCATTCAGTTTTTCTTTGTCAGCAAAATGTGTTGTTCGCAGATGATTTTTCTTGAAGAGAGCGCCTCGAATAAGCTCAGACCTTTCTAGTTCGTACATATGGAATTGCTCGACCACCTTACGTTAAAAAGTTTCCCTTAACCGTTTTCATCTTCAGTAAGACCTTTTTAACAGACCATGTCTTTGGCCAATTGCTTCAAATGATCTTGAGAAGCTTCAACTTGGGAAGCAAGTGCTTTTGCTGCAACATTGAGATTGGAAATGGTTGAAGTGCAGCAGAGATCACACGATTAGGTAGAAGAGGAGGAGCTTCTGTTGAACTAGGACAAGGAATCATATATAAGGTTATAGTTGGTACAGAGGGGCAGATAATTTCTGGAGACGCTTCGACGGTCGTTGGTTTCCCGAAGTGATGCATAGGAGTTTGAAGATCTTGGAGAACATGATCGTCTTCTCCAACAAGCTCTTGTGACTCGTCAAAATTAATGAAGCTGTCAGGGTCGAAGTGTTCAGTGTTTTGATTCCCATCATTAGAATTGTCTTCGATGATTATCAAATCATAATTATTGGCTGCTTGTTCTTTGAAATGAGGGTTTTGTTGATTTTCAACAGTTGTGATCTCTTCCTCATCGGCCAATGTATACTTAGTGATTTTGGATTGTTTCTTTTTCTCTCCATGATAACTGGAGGAAGCTTTCTTTTTCTTTGAAGATGGTTCTTGATCTTTCCCTTCTTCGATGGGTGAAAGAGTCTGCTCTCCTGCTTTTCGTTTTTGAGGTTTTGGTTTCGATGGAGTTGAAAGGCTAGCACCAGACATGCTAGCTGTTTTCTTACATTTCTTTTCCTTGTTAGCCTTTTCTTTTTTCTTTTTTGGCAGATGACTTTCCGACCTGTTGCGGATATGGAGGAATACTTTGCAATCAATATGAACTAAATTTTTGCAGGAAAAATGAGGATTGGGCTCTTCCATTAGATTTCGAGGAGGCAAGGCTCCTTCTGTTATTGGAAACAAATGAGTATTAAAGAAGTTGATCGGTTGGAAAGCGGTGTGGAAAGCGTTGTTCCACTCTTTCTCGGCCCAGACGAAAAGTTTTTTCAAAATATCTTTAGCTACTGGTCGACGTATAGCATATCGCCTCAGAATTTATGGAATAATCATGCAAGAAGATAATTAAGAAGGAAGACAATAGATGAAATTTATTTCAAAGTGTATAATTTTCGAAGTACTTACGGTTGCTTCTCCAGATGAGATTTAGCTTAGATGAGTTGGCATCAGATATCTCTTTGTCGTTCTCTTATGCTCTTGAGATGAATATGAAGTTTTGCTTCCAGAATTTATCAGCTTCCCAGAGATCATCAATGATTTTTAGGTCATCCACTCGAGTGAGGTAATAGAAGGAGAGCTTCAGACCTTTCGATAATTGGGTTAAGGAGATTAAATCCTTGATGCTGATTGGAATCTTGGATAACCGAGATGCCATTATTACTGACATAAGAGCGAACCACTGATTCGGTGTCACTTGAGTAGGGTATATGTTGAGAAGTTCGAATTACTCCACGATCATAGGATCCAGTGGAAACCGAAGACCCCAATTAATGATTTCAGGGTAGACCACCAACTCATCATCTTTGCAGTCTAAGGGAGTTTCCCCTTCCTTAGGGAGTTAAACCGTGATTTTATCTCCCATTCCTCATTGTTTTTTTAAATCCGAAGCTTGAATCTCTTGGTAATATATGTATCAAACCTTTTTTAGTTGAATAATGTAATTAGCATCGAGATCCTTTAAATTTATGCCGATAGCAGCTCTTTCCTCATCGGAAAAAAATCATGGTTCTTTCTTTTTTCGAGGCTTACGAGTATTCTTATCCATGGTAGTTTCTGAGCTACCATCATCGGATTCAGCTTCATGATCGGTCTTGGTAGCCTCAGAATCAACTTCATTGGCTCTTGATATTTCTTCTCTAGTTTAGGAAGGATTTTGTTGAGGCAATGGATCCTCAACTTCTGGTGAAGGATTATTTTCTTGGGGAACCTCTTTGATTATCTCTCTCAGAGGAGAAACCTGAGTAGCCGCATTCGAAGAGGAAGCCTGGATAGTTGGATTCAAAGAATAAGGAGTTAGAATGATTTCTGAATCGTCTCCCATGGATATAAAAGTTTTTTTTTTTCTGATTCACGAAGGATGAGTCGAAGAAGGAGTATTTGAAATTTGTTTTGAGAAATATTCGTTCAATTCTTCACTAATTAAAGGAGAAACTTTAATTTGAGAAGAAAAGACTCGAGGTATTTTAGGCTCTAGATCTTTGGAAGAGGGACACTCTTCGGTTATTGGAGAAGGAGCGAAATCATGAATGATCGAAATTACCGTAGTAAATTGTTTTAGTGGTTGTTCCAACAGGAGTGTTGTTGATTAGTCTGGCAACTTTATATTCCTCCACTCTCTCACTGATGCAAAAGTAGTCGTATGATCCGAAGCCTAAATTGTTGTCAGGTTTCGAAGATTTTGGTTTTTTGGGTATGTTAGCCTTGGATTTTTTATTTTTTGAATTTTTTCTCATAAACCGGATGAATTTTTACCGGAGAAGATGGGTTTTGATCTGAAAGTTTGAGTTTACTAATGAAAATATTAAAAAGGATGAAGAATACGTTGAAGGTAGTCAAAAGTTTGAATTTTCTCTCAAGTGATTTGTATTGTGGGAATGAGAAATCTGAAGAATTTATAGAAAATAGGAAGACGTGTGAAGTGGAAAGGACTCTATGATGATAGGGGATAATACAAAACGGTGAAAAGGTTAGGAGTTCGACATCTGTCAAACTAGTTATCTAGCTATGGGTCTAGTAGCTATATAGTCATAATGGATCTGAATGGTGATGTGAAACGGTTACATTTGTGTATACTTTTGATGAAATTCGATGATTATTAAGCTACTTCCACAATGATTCGAGGAGAAAGAAAAGAAGCTCCTTTCAGAATAATTTGATGATTGTTTTTTACTTCGAATCTACATCTGTTTTTTACTTCGAATCTGCATATTCTATTGATTTTTGGATTTCAAGTTTTATATGGAGTACAACTGATACGACATATGAAAGAATTCGAAGGAATTTTAGTTCTCATTCATATACTGACATGAGAACTAGGGGGCTACTGATATGGAAGTAGGATTTTAAGGACTAAACTGTAAATAATGTAAGTTTAAAGACTAAACTGTAAATAATGTAAGTTTAAGAGAACAATTGTGATTATATAATATTATTGAGGACAAAGGATAATTTACCCTCTTAGTAACCGATTTCAGTTTAAGGCTAAGTCTTGGCTCCTTTATATGGCTCCTCTATATAAAGGGTAATGCTAACCTAATAAAAGAGTTGAACATTTTTTTTACTTTACTCATTTATACTTAGACTCTCTTTAAAAACTCTCTATCTCTTTCTCTCTAGAATTCACATATAACAATTTTCTTAGACAACTTAATATATGAACTCTCTAGTAAATAAAATATACTAAATATAATCTACAATAATTTTATAGGATAACCGTCAGTATATGCTATTAACATAATTAAAACGTTATCCATTTAATTATCCTTTTCCACAATTATAGGTTCGCATAAATGGTCGGGACAAATTAGAAACTCTTTTTGTATACAAATATCATCAGAGTGAATTAACATCATAATGTTATGATGCCCCCAAGGAGGTAGCCGAGTTGGTTGAGTATGGCATTCTTATGACCAAAATGTCATGAGTTCGAGTCCCTCTACATACGCTTTCTCGGCTGAGCCTGTCACCTTGTGTGGTTTATCTTCTGGCATTGGTTTGCAGGATATCGCGTCAGACTGAGGTTTTACCCTGTGCGCACTCATTGCACTATGAGTAGCGGCTGCGGGTTCCCTCCGAAAAAAGAAAAAAAGAAAATCATAACGTATTGATATAATACTTTACTATAACCAAATCATAGATACAAATCTCGAACCATCTAATTCATCATCCATTCGAAAATTTAATCACTAATTTCAATGAAGCACCACATTATTAAACACTAAATTAGTAATAATATTATAAAATATTATTGATTTTTTTGTCTAAAAATTAGACGATTAGTTAAATAATTTCATTGATTTTATACAAAATTCTAGATTTATAGTAACCATATTATATATTAATTAAAATTTGTATTAATTAAATTTTATATTAATATGTAAATACTATATTAAGATTCGTTGAAGTTATTAGATCTATTGTATTTTTTTTTTGGTAAAAATGCATAAATATAAAAAAGTACATACAAATACATGGGGTATATATTGTGGAGAAGCATTAAGAGCCAAAAAAGAATTAAGTAAAAGGTAAGTAGGCCATAGCTCAAACTGAGATAAGAAAGCGTAAGTGAAAGTGTAGAAATACCAACAACGTCGGTGTAACAAAATACAGAGATAAAAAAATAGGAGCAAAGCAGCAAATGAATGAGTAGGGGGATTGCAATTCGCCAGACTTGAACAAGCAAAGAAAACCCTAAGAGAAAAAACTATTAGGATAAAAAAGGCAAGCAGCGACGAAAGAGAGCAAAGAAAATACACCAGAAGGGAAGAAGGTTGCTCCAATCGAACATAAAACAAAAATAAGTTAGATAATTAAGAAGACTGGATTGGCCACAAAACCTTCGAACCAAAGAATATGAACCGGAGGTCACAAAGCATGATAAGATACCGTAAAGGCGAAGGACGGAAAGGATTTAAAATTCTAGCATTCCTCTCATACGAGACGTGGTAGACAACTGCGCCAAAGCATGCACGTCAAAGGTATCGTAAACTGGAAGAAGGCCACGCTTCATGGATCCAAGATATCCAATTGTTAATGTGTCTAAAAGAAAATCAAGCTTATAGCTAGCGAAACCCTAGATGCTATAAGTGTAATTACAATCAAAGATGATATGATTAATCATTTCTAAGACGGAATTGCATAAGACGCAGTTCGGGGTGTTTAGACCCCAACTTAGAAGTTTATCACGGGTGGAAAGTTTTCCTTGGATATCAGGCCAAAGGATAAACGTATGGCGCAAAATATAAATTTTTTGCCATACTAACCCGCCCATCCGACACATGGGATGAGTGTACGAATAACAATGTAGGTATCCATAATAGTGAAATTCGTGATACATCTCTTATCAATCCAACAGTGAACGTCGTTTAATTGGATGCTGGGAGAAGGGAGAGAGAGAATGAGAGGGTTAATCTCATGGATATTACGAATATTTCTAGCACTGACATACCTTAAATGAGTCGGCCAGTTCCAGAGACCGTCTCGAATGATATCGAAGACCTTGAGGTTGCTCCCCATACGAGAATCACGAATAATAATATGTCCGTAGTGGTTGACCAAAAAGATTGAAAGCAACCACAGGTCAAACCAGAAAGATGTATTCTCCCCAGTACCAATCGCAACCCTGGACAAATTGCTAGCGAGAAGCCTAAGGTTTAATATTTTCCTGCAAATCGAAGAAGAAGAAGAAGAATCAATTTTTAAAGACTAGAAGTTATTGTCTTTAATTTTTTTCATAGTAAATCCAATCACACCAAATTGAGTTGTTGTGTTTATTAAAAACAGACCACATATGCTTCAGAATGGTCGTCTCATTCTAAATTTTTAGGTCTAAAATTCCAACTTAGACAGTAAGTTACTAACTTGTCCCAAGTGAGTTGATAGTGTTTAATATTCATTTTTTAATAAATGTAAAACGGTATCTCTTATATTCGGATAGTGAGTAAGTTACAAACTCGTCTAAAGTAGTCGATAATTTTTTTTAATAAATGTAAAACGTTAAATAAATATTAAATTGTTTATAAAGTATTCAACACAAATATCGATTTTTTTATCGAATTAAATTAAATACTAAAATAAGTACGAGAGTTATAGTTTAGATCATAATATATGAAAAAAAAATAGTTGGATCAAAATATATTGGATAAAAATATAAAAAGGTATTTGTACTGATGAGTCTGGATTCTGTCACCAGGTCTTAAATGGGTACCGGACAGGATCAGCCCGGACAAAGTCTACCTAACCGGACAGGACAGTTCGAACACCATCATCCATTGGACTGGTCGAACAAGAACTAAAGTACTTAAAACCTAATCACTTCTTGACTAAGCTGCATGTTCCCCTACTTAGAACTAATGGGTCCTTAAACTGGACCCGGGTCCATTAAACACGACCCGAAAGCCCATAAGACCCAAATATAAGGGTATAAATACCCAACCACCAACATTAAATGAGGGTAATGAAAATTAAATACAAGTAGGCTGCTTAATTCTCCCTCTATACTCTACCCAAATATTAAATACTCTCAAACTTCCATACAATCCAAAACAAAAGTTACAATCTTACCCTCAAACGAAAATAAACCACACCAAATTGGCGACCACAGTGGGAGAACGACGGTGCCTGAATCAAGCATTCGAAACCATCAGGAAAAATCAGTCTGAATGAATCCGGACACCTCGGAAGTACCACCAGCTTTGCTTGAAGTGGTGGGTGAAAATGATGAGTATACCATCGAGGAGCGTGATAGATTAAAGGACGAGATAGAAGCTCTGAGGGCAGAAAAGGCAAAGATGGGCATAAAAGAGAAGTCAAAGGCATCAGTTGCTCATCATACCGACAACCCTAGAGAGCATGAGCCTTCGAAGACCCATGTGAGCACCAAGAAGACTCATGCTAGCTCCAAAAAGTCTCACCTGTCCAAGCCAATGGAGAGCTCTGACTCAGATTCAGAGTTTTCTGGTAGCTCCTCGGGCGAGGATGGAGTTGAAGAGTCCTTATCCTCCAGCGATGATGAGGGCCGATTTAAAAATAAACAAAAGTTAGTAAAGAAGTATTCAAGAAAAAAAGATAGACATGGAAAGTTAAAGAGGCATATAGGCAAAGGATCATCTCACAGTCGGAGACATGTAGACCGGATGCTGGTGGATCCTTTTTCCTTCCACGATGAGCCAAGTATCTTTGCAACTCCCAATGAGGATACTGTTTTCAGTCGTGGCCGGAATTGGAGACAATCTCCATTGTCTTCCAAAATTCTGTTCGGAAACCTCCCTAAGAGGTTCGATAGCACAAAAATGGAGAAATACGATGACAGTAAAGATCCGGACAACCACTTGGAGCAATTTAAAAACTTCATGATGAATTTTGATGATGACGATAAGTTAATCTATTGAGAATTCTCCCAATCCTTTACGGGGAGTGCTCTGAAGTGGTATAACAGCCTACCACAAGGTTGCATCAAGAATTTTGATACCTTTTGGGTGGCATTTCGAAGGCAGTTTGTTGGAAGTAAGGAATTAAAGGGAAATGGGGACACAATAATCCATTGTGCCCAAGAACCAAACGAATCACTGAAAGAATACATAAGTCGTTTTGTAAACACCAAAAATGGGTTGGCTGATTGCTTCGAGCAAGTAGCAATAGCATTTTTGAGGCAGGGCTTAAACCCTGGAAATTTAGCTGATTCAGTGACCAGAAAGAAAGCCATGACTTGGGGAGGTTTGCTGAATCAGGTCGGAAAACACATCAACGTTAATGAAATGAAGAAAACTAGGGTGCATAGGCAGGTGAGGTATGCCCCGGTTGTATAAAACCCTAACCAAAATCAGTCCGGGAACAAGGCAAGGGAGGCAGGGCAGGGTCATAACAGAGCCAAAGCTCAGTCTCAGCCAGCTGCGCCTGCCCAGAGTCAACAATCTAGAAATAAGAGAGGGCCTTGGGTTCAACCATAATGGTTTACAGAGTTAAAAGAAAGTGTGGCCACCATTTATGAAAAAACAAAGGAAGAAGTACACTATAGAAGGCCGGCTGTACTACAATCTCCCAGGGAACATCGTAACAATTCCTTTTGCCAGTACCATAATGATACGGGCCACACCACTGATGATTGTATTGCTTTAAAACAAAAAGTTCAGAATTTATTTGAAAGAGGAAAGCTGGGGGCATATGTCAAAAGAAGAGGAGGAAATAGGCCTGATAATGCTCATCGGGCTGGTCCAAGCAATGCTGCTCCGGAGGGAGCTATGGTTATAATTGAAAGATTTGATGTAGAATCAGAGTACTTGGATCCTGATCCAACTCGAAACAGAGTGGGTGCCGTTGAGGAACATTGTAAAACAGTCTCCGGGCTTATTAACTTTTTTGAGTCACTCACGATTTTCGGAGGGGATACTATGACAGCACCCACTACTTTTTCAAGGAAGAGGCACGTTCATACTTTAGCTACCCAGCTGGAAGGAGGCATGACCTCCTATCAATCACAAATTCCATTTCCCTTCATTTTTTTCGATGAGGATGACTTGAGGGATATAGCTGGCCCTCAGGAAGATGCTGTTGTCATAGGAGCATCCATTGGGGGCAATGACATAAGACGAATCTTGGTGGATACTGGGAGTTCAGCCAATATCTTCTTTTTAACCTCTTACAAAAAGATGAAAATCCAGCCGTAATTCAGCGTTCGGACAGATTAATTGTGGGTTTCACTAGAAGCTCAGCAGATGTGATCGGGGAGTTCGAAGAGGAAGTTTTGTTGGGCAAGGGCCCTTTTAAGAAAATGGTTAGAATACTTTTTATTGTGGTGGATTGTCCCACTTGTTATAATGCTATTCTAGGGAGGTCTTGGCTCTCTAGGATTCATGCAGTGGCCTCCACAGTCCACCAATGTTTGAAATATGATGTTCAAGGACAAGTGGGAGTTGTTCGGAGCAGCCAGAAGATTGCAAGAAAATGTTATGCCACAGCACTGGCTCCACGGACGTTGGGGGCAGTTCGTATCAATGAAGAATAGTAGTTCGAGGAGATTTCTGGGGTTGAGGGTGAAATATATGACCCCAGAGAGACCCATGGAGTATTGATACCGGTTGAAGAAGTTGAAACGCATTCTTTGGAAGAAGGAAAAAGTGTTAAGATAGGGTCCAAAATGCCATCAGGACTGAAGAGTAAAATGTTGAAGTTCCTAAAAGACCATCAGCATGTTTTTGCTTGGTGCAATGCTGATGTTACCGGAGTTCCGGCAGATATTATATCACATCACCTATCCATTCAGAGAGACATAGCACCTGTGGTACAAAAGAGAAGGGCTTTTTCCAAGGAAAAGGCTGATGTTATTGTTCAAGAAGTTGACAGGCTCACAAAAATGGGGCATATAAAGGAGTCTCAGTATCCCTTGTGGACTGCCAATCCGATCTTGGTGAAAAAGAAAAATGGCAAGTGGCGTATGTGCATTGACTTCACAGATCTCAATAGGGCTTGCCCAAAAGATTTATATCCAGTCCTCCGGATTGATCAGCTGGTAGATTCCACTTCTGGGAATAAGCTACTGTCTTTCATGGATGCTTTCTCCAGGTACAATCAGATTCAGGTAGATCCGAAGGATCAGGAGCATACCACGTTTGTCACTGATAGGGGTCTTCATTGTTACAAGGTGATGCCATTTGGGTTGAAAAATGCTGGGGCTACTTATCAAAGATTGGTAAACAAAGCCTTTGCTGATTAAATTGGAAGAAATATGGAAGTATACATTGATGACATGATGGTGAAAAGTGTGGATGAACAACTACACTTGGCAGACCTCCAAGAAACTTTTGCTAACTTAGTAAAAGTAAATTTGAAGCTAAATCTAGAGAAATGTGTGTTCGGAGTGCAGTCTGGGAAATTCTTGGGGTATATAATAAGTGAGCAAGGGATACAGCCCGATCCGGACCAACTTAATGCTTTATTCCAAATGGAGCCTCCTCGGAATATTAAAGAAGTACAACGGTTGACTGGGAGGTTGGCTGCTTTAAATCGATTTATCTCGAGGTCTTCAGACAGATGTGCCCCGTTTTTTCAAACTTTAAAGGGTATAAAGGGATTCGACTGGAATTCATAGTGTGATGATGCCTTCAATGAGATTAAGAAACATCTGTCCTCCCCCCAAGACTTTATTTAAACCTGTTGATGGAGAGACACTCTTCATATACTTGGAAGTTTCTAGTTGTGCCATCAGTGCTGTGTTGGTAAGATAGGTGGATAATTACCCCCATCCGGTGTACTACATCAGCAAGAGCTTGATAGATGCAGAAAAACGCTATTTAAAGCTCAAAAAGTTAGCATTAGCCTTGGTAATTGCTGCAAGAAAGATGAGGGCTTATTTTCAGGCTCATCCTATTATCGTCCGGACGTCCTTTCCTTGAAGAATGTTCTTCAAAAGGCAGATATTTCAAGTAGAATGACTAATTGGTCAGTGGAGTTGGGGGACTTCGATATTGATTTTGCTCCTCAAACGGCAATCAAAGCCCAAGTTGTGGCTGATTTCTTAGTCGAATTCCAATCATATAGGGATTCAGAACAAACAACTGAAATGAACGATAAAAAGGTCTGGGTTGTCCGGACGGATGGTGGATCAAGTACTATGGGATGTGGTGCAGGGGTATGCATGACCTCTCCATATGGTGACAAAATGTACCAAGCTATATGTTTTGCTTTTAGGGCTTCCAACAATGAGTCTGAATATGAAGCGGCTATAGCTGGTTTAAAGTTAGCTTATATTTGTGGGGCCAAAAGGGTTAAGCTGATGAGTGATTCCCAGCTTCTTATCCACCATGCGCAAGGTCAATCTGAGGCAAAAAAGGAGCAACTAGTGAAGTACTTACTTCTTCTTAAAAATGAGGCATTTAAGTTCAAAAACATCGTTTATGAGCATATACCCCGAACAGAGAATGAACTAGCAGATTCCTTGGCAACAATAGCCCATACTGAGTCATATCCTTGGATCCATGTGCTGGAGTGCCCTTCCATTCAACTCAATATGGGTAAAGAGGAAGAAATTTTCGATGTACAGATGAAACAACCTCAAGATTGGAGATTTCCTCTCCTGCAGTATCTCTCCGATGGCATCTTGCCTCCGGATAAATCAATAGCAAGAAAAGTGAAGTACAAGGCTCGTGGTATTATCATCCTAAGAGATATTATTTATAAAAAGTCTTACAGTAAACCTCTTTTGCGATGTTTGGGGGATGATGAGTCTCAAATAGCCCTCTCCGAATTACATGATGGTGAGGGATCAGCTCACTGTGGATTCAGGCTTCTGACAAGGAGAGTTTTATTGGCTGGCTATTATTGGCCCTCTATAATGCAAGATGCTAAGGAGTTGGTGAGAAGGTGTGACCCATGCCAGAGATATAACAATGAAATTTATGTCCCAACCATCCCTATAGAGTCAATTTCTGAGCCTATTCCTTTTGCTCGATGGGGGTTGGATTTGGTGAGACCTCTTCCTATGGTGTCCGAAGGACGCATGACGATAATTGTTGCTATTGATTATTTCTCGAAGTGGATCGAAGCATCCCCACTGACAGGAACAACATCAAAAGCCGTCATAAAATTCATTTTATCCAATATCTGTTGCAGATTTGGCGTTCCACAGAAGATAACGACAGATAATGGGCCATAGTTCGACAACAAGGAAATGGAGAGTTTATGTGTCTCTAGAGGTATACAACATTGGTTTTCTTCACCTTTCCACCCACAAGCAAACGGTCAAGTTGAAGTGGCTAACAGAACTATACTGTCCGGTTTGAAGAAAAATTTAGAAGGGGCTGCTGGAAAATGGCCTAGTTATTTGCAAGAGGTTTTGTGGGCCTACCGGACTACACCTGGGGCTGCAACACAAGATTCACCTTTTGCCTTGGTCTATGGGATGGATGCCATAGCCCCCATAGAAGCAACTCTCCCTTCCTTTCGAGTTAACAATTTTTCCGAACACGCTAATGAAGTGGCAATCAGAGGTCAACTCGACTTAATAGATGAAAGAAGAGTTAAAGCTCACCTTAGAGCTGCACACTATCAGGGTTTGATGAGAAGCAGGTTTGCTTCCAGAGTTAAAAGAAGAGATTTCCAGCCGGGGGACAAGGTGTTAAGGAAAGTCTTCTTACACACTAAAGAGAAGCTGCTCGGCAAACTGGCCCCAACTTGGGAAGGACCTTATATGGTCATTGAAAGGCTTAAACCTGGAACATATTGGCTAGAAGACAAGGATGGAAGGGTTTTGAATCACCCTTGGAATATTGAGCATCTCCGGATGTATTTGGAATCGAAGCTATGTAAATATTTGGGGGCATACTCTTTCCTACCCTGGTGGCGCGGGAAGTTTTTAATGAGGTGTCCGGGCTTTTTTATAAAATTTGATGTCTTCTTAAAAATTCGAAGTGTTTTTACTTTGTTTCTTGTCACACCATCCGGATTGAATTAAAGGAATGATGACTACTTAAACATCTGTCATCGCAGAATTTAAACACTCTCACTTTAGAATATTTATGAAATAACTAAAGGCTGTTTAAACACTAGCCACCAAAATTGAAACAAACTATGAAAGAATGCAAGAGTTGTGCAAAACAAAGATATTCATTGAAATAACCCAAGTGCCTTGGCCTTCCAAGGACTTTAAAATTGTCAGACAAAACAAAAGATCTATCCGGTCAAAATACCGGACACAATTACAAAAATTCCTTGGCCTTCCAAGGACTTTAGTTCAGATAACGTAAAAGATAGTTCATAATCTAAGACTGAGCCTTTGAAGATGGCTCAGCCTCACCTGTCTTCTTCTTCTTCTTGGGATCGTCCTTCTCCTCGTTTGGGCTCTCCCCGGTTTTCTCTTCTTCATCGGATGAGGATGCACTGGAGAAATCAAACCTGTCACCTTCAGCCATTGTATGGAAGGGAAGGTCTGGATACTCTACAAAAGTCCATAAGTCTCCCAGATTCCTCTTCGGAAACTTCTCGTGAAAAAGCAAGACCATGTCCGACTTCACTTTGTCATACATTTCTTCTTGACTGTCTATCACGTTGTTGGCATAAGCATCACTCTTGGCCTGAATTTTGGCCTCTTGCTCCCTTAGTAGTTCAGATTTCTCCTCTGCAGCCTTGGACACTGTGTTCTCGAGCGCAATCTTGTCATTTGTCAAGTTATGGATAACTTGGTCCTTGGCCTTCGCCTCCTCTTTTGAAGAGGTGAGATCTTTCTCCAACCCAAACAGCTTTGTTCGGAGGTCTCTGATAGTATCCTCTAAGCTAGCCTCCTTTGTAACCCAACCCTCCTGGTTCTTCTTTAACTCCTCGGTTTCTCCCTTGAGAATGTCAGCATTTTGGGTGGCAGTAAGGAGGTCGTTGGACAACTTCTCCTTATCAGATTTGAGATCTTTGATAATATCTGCCTGACCTCGAACTTGTTTCTCCAGAACAAGCACTAGATGAACATTACTTAATATGGAGTGAGTAATAATATCCCTTTCACTTCAAACAGTAAAGGTCTTACCATTGAAGGTAACGGAGTTTGAAGTACTTAAAGGGAGGTAGGGCCCATCAAAGTCATCTCTAGGGAGGTTCTCAAAGTATTCACCAAGCCCCTCGAGCCCAGTGATGTCAACACCATCAATCCTGAGGTCTCCTCCCCCAACCTCGTCAGTTCGAAAATCACCAAGGATCTCCTCTGCTCTTGTTGGATCAGTAGGGTCTACAGGGGGAAGAGGCTCCGGAGGCCGGAGAGAAAGTTCATCACCCCTGGAGGTCTTTTTCTTTTTGGCCTCCCTCTCCTTGTGTTCTGCTCCACGTTTTCGGTCTCTCTTGGGAACCCTTGGAGGTTTGGGAGACCCTACCTCTTCCCTAGCACTCTCCTGCTCCACCACTTCCAGCAAAGCAGCATCGATTTGGCTTGGGGCTGGCCCCTCTGGGTTTGTTGGAGCGGCCTCCTCCACCTCGGCAGGGTTAGCCTCACCTGCAGCCTTCTTGACCTTCCCCTTCTTGCCTTTCATTTTACTCGGGGTCTTGGCTCGACCTGGCAAGTATAATGACCCGTCCGGTTCATGTGTTCTCTTGAGGACTACATCCGGAGGGGGTGGAGTGGTGAGTTCTTCCCAGGTCAAGTCCCTCCGACCAGTAGTGTTCCAGAGATGAGACCTTGCAAGATTGCCTCCGGTAAAGGCATCATGGAAACGGTTCCCCCACTTTTCAGCAGCCCAAGTGTTGATCTTGGTGCAAGTGGCCTGCCCAGCCTTTAGATAGTCGTTAAAGTCTTTGGGCAACACTGTTTAAAAAAAGAGAGATAGAAACTAGACAAATTAGTTAAGCAAATTCACTAAAAATGAAAATGAGAGTGTAAGGTGGGATTCTTACAGTCACTTCTCCATCTGCTGGTAAGAAGACTTGGGTTTGCTCCAGCTTTGATCTTCTTCCCATTCTCCCAAGCGCCACTCACGAACAAGAAGTGAGTCCTCCAATTTCTCTCCGCTTCAAGCAGGTCATCCACTACCTTATAGTTATCACCCATGTTGAAGTGATAAAAGGGGATATGAGGGTTTCTGCAGAGACTGACCACAACAGCAAATTCCTCTATCGGGAGAGGAATTCCGGAGAGCCTGGAGGCCATGATGCAGGCCATGAGAGTATACCAGGCGTTGGGGCTCAGTTGGCTTGGACAAAGCTTAATAAGATGGAGGTACCTGACTATCTCCGGATCCAAGGGAAACCTTAGCCCCCAGTTAAAGAGCTCAGTGAAGATGACTACTTCACTAAGTTTGCAGTCCATTGGGGTTTGAGGGTCTATAGGGTCTATAGGGTTTCTCCAGGAATTCGGGGTCTTGCAAAAAATTAATTATGCATGGCAAGTAAATATTTGACACTAACCTTGTGGAAACAAGGTCCCACTTTTCCTTCAAGGATTGCTGGTAGATCTGGGTGCCTAAGGTATAGTTTTTCTTTGCCTTTATCTTTCTTGGCAACAACAGCATCACTGGTTTGTCCGGAGGGTTCAGACTCGAATGGAGCCTCTTCAATAGAGTCCTCCATTACTTCCTCCATTACCGAGGAGGGATTCTCGGTTGTTTTGGGGAGAGGGGAGTTTGAAGTTGGTTCAGTCAGGCCTCCGGACTGTTGGGCCTCAATACTTTCTTGAACTCTGGCCTCCGGCTGAGGCTCAGGTGAGGTAGTTTCTCTTCGGAGGCTTGAGCTAGTGGTCTCCGGTCCGGATAGGTTATCCTTAGGTACTTTTATGGGTGCCTCTGACCCTGTATTGCTGTCCTTGGCCCCTGATTTTGAAGGGGTGCCTTTAGAAGCCTGCCCTTTAACCAGCCGACCTCTTCTTCGATCGACCAATTTGTTGGGAGAAGTATCTGGATCTGACCCCATGGCTATAAATGGGGAAGGCTTTTTGAAGCTGGTAACTACTAACCCTGGTTCAACAGTGGGTTCTGATTCTTGAACCGATGAGCCTGAGACAATAGGAGAAAGGTTGGTTTGAAACAATCTCCTTGGTTTGACACTTCTTGTTGAGGAGGAACCCTGATCAGGCTATGTGTTTGAGGTTATTGGTTTTTCGATGGGGGAGGTGGGTAGGCCTGCTGCAATGCGCCTTTCCCTTTCAACTTTCTGTGCTTTTTCTAGCTCTGATAGATTAAGCCACCCGCCTCTGATTAAAGGGTTCCTATCCGTGAACATAAACAACCAAAAAGAAGAACTTTTGTTTGAGAGAAAAAGCTCTAAAAAATTAGCAAAGTGAATATGAAGACGATGGTAAAACAGTAGAAAAGTGTTTAATTTATAGTAAACCCCAAAAATGTGCTTTGATTCCTAGGAGAATTCGAAAGGATTTGCAATGATTAAAAACGGCGCTGATGTCACCTTCATTTAATGAAGAGGTTGCTTTTTAGAGAAGGTAAGAGCGAAATTCTAGGTGAAAAAACGGCTAAAGTAACGAATCAGAGTGAGACACGTGTCCCATGAACTCTGGCAAAAAACTGTTTAGTTCCCAAGAACCTTTTCAGTCCGAATCAGGAGATAAACTGATCGAAGGACCTGTCCGGATGTGACTATTTCCAGCAACAGACTATTTTCTAGGTCTTGTCCAAAGATTTTGAACACCACCTAAAAAAGGGGCTACTGATGAGTCCGGATTCTGTCACCAGGTCTTAAATGGGAACCGGACAGGGTCAGCCCGGACAAAGTCTACCTAATCGGACAGGGCACTTCGAACACCATAATCCATTGGACTGTTCGAACAAGAACTAAAGTACTTAAAACCTAATCACTTCTTGACTAAGCTGCCTGTTCTCCTACTTAGAACTAATGGGTCCTTAAACTCGACCCGGGTCTATTAAACACGACCTGAAAGCCCATAAGGCCCAAATATAAGGGTATAAATACCCAACCATCAACATTAAATGAGGGTAATGAAAATTAAATACAAGCAGGCTGCTTAATTCTCCCTCTACACTCTACCCAAATATTAAATACTCTCAAACTTCCATACAATCCAAAACAAAAATTACAATCTTACCCTCAAACGAAAATAAACCACACCACGTACTACACAGATATCCTAAAACCATGAGTCCAAAAGCCCAACTGTTACCACATTTTCCGAACTATTTTTTTATTAAATCTTTTACATGTTTATCTATATAGAAGAAAAAAGGGTTAAGGCCCATCTTAGAGCCACTCATTATCAAGGTTTAATGAGAAGCAAGTTTGCTTCCAGAATTAGAAGATGGGATTTTCGACCGGTGGATAAAGTATTGAGAAAAGTCTTCCTACATACTAAGGAGAAGCAGTTCGGCAAGCTAGCTCCAAATTGGGAAGGGCCCTATGTGGTCATTGAAAAGCTTAAGCCTGGGTCATACAGGCTTCAAGACAAAGATGGAAGAATCTTAAACCACCCTTGGAACATTGAACACCTCCTTATGTATCTAGAATAAAAGTTGTGTAAATATTTACTTGTTTAAAGTCCATGTAAATATTGGGGGGCACACTCTTTCCTACCCTGGTGGCGCGGGGAGGTTTTAATGAGGTGTTCGGGTTTTTCAATAAATTTTGATGCCTTCTTAAAATATTTGGAGTGGTTTGATTTACAGTTCCTTTAAATCTTTTTAAGTATCATTGACAGATCGGATTGATCTGGTGATGATGACCATTTAACATTTGTCATCATAAAATTTAAATACTCTCATCTTAAAATACTTGTAAAATAAATAGGGGCTATTTAAACATCAACCATTAAGATTGAGCGAATATAAAACAAATAAATAATTTAGCAAAGTAAAACTACCCGGCTAAAACCGGAGGATGATATTAAAACATAAACAATGCCTTGGCCATCCAAGGACTTTAAGTTTAAGAGGAAAAACCTCACCGAACTCAAACCGGACACAATTACAGAAATGCCTTGGCCATCCAAGGACTTTAGTATGCCATAAGGATAAAAAAACAGAAAATAGTTAAAACTTTAGGGCTAGTTTCCCTTAGATGTTCCTACATCATATTTTTTCTTCTTCGGATCTTTGGGTTCGTCACTAGAACTCTCTCCGGTCCCTTCTTCCTCATCAGTAGTATCATCAATACCATTGGAATAGTTTTTCTTATCACCATCCACCATCGTGTCAAATGGGATATCTTCATATTCAATGTACTGCCACAGAGTACCAAGTGTCCTCTTCGGGAATGTTTGATGAAAAAGCAAGACCATGTCAGATTTAACTTTGGCATACCTCTTTTCTAGGGAATCTATCACATCATTGGTATACACATCGACCTTGGCTTGGATCGCCTTTTCCTGCTCTTTCACCAAATCTTCCTTCTCCTTGGTAACCTTGGACACAACATCTTCAAGAGAAGTCTTGTCACCGGACAGGGTTTGGATAACATTATCCTTGGTCTTCACCTCTTCATGTCAAAGTGGAGAGATATTTCTCTAAGCCAGAGCACTTGGTTTGGAGCTCTGTGTTAGCCTTCTCCGAAGTGACCAGCTTGGTTGCCAGATCTTCTTTCCCTTTCTTTAACTCCTCGAGCTCTTTCCTCAATGCCTCAACATTTTGGTTAGCATTAAGAAGGTAATTAGATAAGCTCTCTTTATCTGCATTGAGGGTATTGATAAGGGCACACTGATTTTTTACTTGCCTCTCCAAGTTGAGCATTGGCTGAATATGGCCCAGCAAAGAGTGAGTCACCGTATCATTTTCCCCTGAAACAATGAAAGACTTTCCATTAAAGGTCACCATGTTAGAGGAACTTCGGGGAAGGTAGGGACCAACTAAGTCATCCTTTTCAAACTCTCCAAAATAAAGGCTAATGTTTTGGAGGCCACTGATGTCTACTCCTTCCAAATCCCCTCCGGTACCCTCTCCGGCGTGTAGATCACTTGGGATTTGCTCTGCCAAGGTAGGGTCTGTTGGGTCGGCCGGAGGAAGATATTTCGAAGGCAGGAGGACAACTTCATCCCCTAGGGAGACTTTTTTCTTCTTGGCAGTCCTCTCTTCACTACTTGCTCCCCGTTTCTGGTCCTTCTTATGAGGTTTTGGAGGATCTTGAGGTCCACCTGCCTCCCTAATACTCTCATCTTCAACTACTTGGAGTAGAGTAGCATCAATCCCCCCTTGGGCCTGCACTCCCTCGCTCACCAGAGCGATCTCCTCTGCAGCATCCTGAACAGCCTCTGCTGCAGCTTTCTTTTTCTTGCCCTTCTTCCCTTTCATTTTACTTGGGGCTTTGGCTCTGGAGGGCAAGGCCAGTTTGTCATCTTTCTCCTCTGTTCTCTTGAGGATGACGGTCGGAGGAGGAAGTATAGTCAGCTCCTCCCAAGTAAGATCTCTCCGGCCCGTTGTGTTCCAAAGGTGGGACCTCACCAAGTTTCCTGAGGTGAAGTAGTTGTGGAAAACGTTTCCCCAACGATCACCAGCCCAAGCGTTTAACTTGGCACAGGTGGTCTGCCCCTCCTCAACATAATCGGAGAACTCCTTCGGCAACACTAACCAAAGAAAAAGAAAAATAACTCAGAAACAAATTTTTTACAGAGTAAGAAAGACAAACATAGTGAAATATTCTCCTGAACGTTTCCATCTACTGGTGAGCATACTGGGATTGACACCAGCCTTGATTTTCCTCCCATTTTCCCATGTCCCGCTGATAAATAAAAATTGGGTCTTCCAATTTTTCTCTGACTCAACCAAGTCATCCACCACCTTAAAGTTATCTCCAATGTTGAAGTGGTATAATGGGATATGGTGGTTCTTACAGAGGCTGGCCACTGTAGCAAACTACTCCATTGGAAGTGGTATTCCGGAGAGCCTTGACACCATAATACAGGCAATGAGAGTATACCAAGCGTTGGGACTCTATTGGCTTGGATAGAGTTTTATTAGGTGGAAATACCTGACAATTTCTGGATCCAAGGGAAATTTGAGCCCCCAATTGAACAGCTCGATGTAGATGACGATTTCGCTGAGCTTGCAGTCCATCGGGGTCTCCGGAGTGACTTGTATCCTCACTTTAACAGATTCAGGGATCCCCCACTTGGTCCAGATCCGGCCTAACTCAACAGTGTGAGTATAAACATAATTGATATTCTGCATGGCCAGTAGATACTTCACATTAACCTTGTGGAAGCAAGATCCCACTTTGCCTTCCAGACTCTCCGATAAATCCGGATGGATCATGCAGACTTTCTCTTTGGCTTTTCCTTTTTTGTCAGAGACAACATCTCCAGTCTGCTCGGAAGCTTCAGTCTCGAATGGAGCATCTTCAACACTATCATTCATCACCTCTTCCATCATAGTGGAAGGTTTATCAGCTGTTGTTGATTGGAGAGTGCTAGTGGGTGGCTTAGCAGGTTATCCGGATGGTTGAGCATCAGCCTCTCTTAAGGATTTGGCGTCCGGCTGGGGCTCAGTTCCGGAGGGCTCAGTTTGAGAGCTGGTTCTAGTGGCCTTGGGTACAGATAGTTTGTCTTTTGGGGCTCTAATAGGTGCCTCTGATCCAAAGGCTTTATCATTGGCCCCGGACTTGGAGGGCCCTGTCTTGGAAGACTTGGTTTGAGAGCCAGTTGCTTGACCCTTTACTAAACGAGTTGTCCGGCGAAGATTGACGTTTTATGGATATTTCTCAATATCTGACCCCATAGCAATGAACGGAGAGGGTTTTCTTGTACTTGATATTGCTTTCTCCTGCACAACAGAGGGCTGAGAGTCCTGAACCGAGGAGCCTGACGAGATTGGCGAGAGGCTTGGTTGGAACAAACGCTTAGGTTTGGCACTTTTGGCAGAGGATGATCCTCGATCAGCTTCTAAAGATGGTGTGTCAGGCTTATTGATTGGAGAGTTTGGAATACCCGCAACGATACGTCTCTCTCGCTCAACCTTTTGTGATTTTTCAAATTCTAAAAGATTTAGCCAACCACCTTTCACGAGAGAGTTTTTCGCTGTCAACATAAACCTACCCAAGAAAGATTTTAAAAGGAGAAGTAAAAAACTCTGAAAAGAAGAAATGAAAAAGTGACGAAGATGGTGAAACAGTTAAAGGAAGTAATTTATACTAGTGAGGCAAAACAATTACTAATACCTAGGAGAAAACGAAAAGGCAAAGGTAATGATTGAAGGCGGCACTGACATAAGAAACCTTAAATGCAGGAGTTGCTTTTTGGGATTAGTGGGAGCGTCGTTCTAGGAAGAAAACGGCTGGTAAAACGAATCAAAATGTGACACGTGTCCCACGATCCAGAGCAGAACTCTTGAACTTCTGAGAAGTATTTAGTCCGGATAATCCCTGAGCTGAATACATGAACAATCCGGAGAATATTGTTATTTCCTAAGAGAGTTTTTTGGTCTTGCCAAAGACCTTTACAAAACCTAAAAAAGGGGCTACTGATGAGTTCAGAATTATTCACCACCACTCACTGTGAAAACCGGACAGGGGTAATCCGGATAATAATTACCCACTGAAGTATCCGGACAGGACAAAAGTATTAAAACACTAAACACCTTTTGACTAAGCTAATTGCTATTCTGCTTAATAAACTAATGGGTCTTTGAACTTGACCCGATTTCATAGTTTGACCCGAAAGCCTATGGGTCCATAATTAAGGGTATAAATACCCAATCACTTTCATTAATGAGGGGAATGAACATTTAATACAACCATGCAGCTTAAATCTCTCACTACAAATCACACAAACACTTAATACTCTAAAATACCCCAAAACATCTGACAAAATTACCTTCAGTAAAAAAATAAATCACACCAAATGTGACTAGGCGCTAATATCAACTTAATATATCTCTATATCTATAAGAAACTATGGATAGAGAGAATAAAACTATTTGTCTTCAGTTAGCTGATAGATCTTTGCATACCCAAAATACATAATAGAAGATATATTGATAAAGGTTGAGAAGTTTATATTTCGTGTTGATTTTATTATTTTTGACTTGGAAGAAGATAGACGTGTTTACTTAATACAAGGTAGATGTTTACTAGCTATTACTCGAACGATTATTGATGTTGAGGTTGGGAAATCAATCATACGAATATGGGATGAGTCAGTAGAATTTAACATGTTATATGTATTGAAATTTCCTAAAGATACTAATGCTTATATGACTAATATAGTAGATGAACTGGGTGATAATTGCATGCATGAACGTTTTCCTCAATCTGCTATAGAAAATTATTCAGTCCATACGAGATTAAATGAAACTGAAATTGAAAGTGAATGTATAAGATAATGTGTTATGGATTTGAATAATCTAACAAATCAACCTTCAAACATTTAGATTATAGAACTAAAATCAACAAAAGACAAAGAATCTAAATTGGAATTAAAGCCTTTACCATAATACTTTTATTATACTTTTAGAAGAACCTGATAAATATTATGTGATTATTAATACCTCGTTGAGTGATACAAATACGTGAAAGTTGTTAAGGGTGCTGAGAAAATGAAAGGAAGTAATTGGATGAATGATTGAGGATAATAAGAGACTTAATCCTTCTCTATGTCAGCATAAAATACTGATGGAGGAAGTTTATAAGTCAATTTTTCTTTAAAATACTTAATCCTTCTCTATGTCAATTTTTTTTTAAATTAAAAAAAAACCAATTTATATTCTTGTACGATAAAATATCCCTCTAATTTTTTTATTCTAATTTTATTTTTAATAAATAAAAACATTGTTTAAATTTAAAAAATATCGATTGGTATGTCTCGTATTTTGTCGCGATTAGAGTCTTCTGTTTGCGAAAACATGGACAATTTCATCGAATGAAAAAAAATTATGTTGTATGATTTAAAAGTTTTGAATAGCTAAAAGACTATAATTAATTTTACAATTTGTTTTGAGAATAAAAAAAACTAAAAGAACTCAAGCCACATTTTTTTATTATATTTCTTTATTTTATTTTCTTCTCGAAGGACTTTTCTTTATCACCTAAATCTTAAAATTGTATTGTTGTTAAATTGGTGCTCTACACTTAAAATCAAACCATATTAGCATATCCAAACAATCAACCATCAACTTTTACACCATAATCACCATCAATTTCATCATTGAACACTCTTAAAAATTATGCACCTCTAAAAATCTGAAAACCATACCTATAGACTGAAACCTAAATTTATCCTTCAAGCTTTTAGTATGATGTTCACGGAGTAGAAGCCATACTTTATCTATATAATTCGGGTTGATTCTACAGGAAATCTTAGATTTTCAGACTGCAAGGTTAAATTTTTGAATTTGGTGGTTCTTCTAATTTGGGATATCTTCAATTTCGGGGTGAGATTATGGCAATATTCTGATTTTACTTATTGTGAACATATGTTTGACAATACAAGTTAAAAATGAAAGTTATTTCATTAAAGATGTGTTGATTTGAGTATTGAGAAATATTATTAGAATTAGGTTTTTATAAATTTGGATTGATTTGCGTATGAAGTAACTGGTTTGTTGTTGTAAATTTTTATTCGGGTCGTTTTTTGTTCTTTTTTATGAAAATAAGTAGAGAAGCTTGTTCTAGTCATCGCAATATGAGGCATAGGTGAAACCCGGATGCAACAAATCTATTTGTCAATGAACATGCTGATGAATCTTATAATAAATATGGTAGGGAGAGCATATTGTCAGAAAGAGGATTCATTTTTCCTTACGAGCTTGAGGAGCTTGCCAAACAATTTGCAGAAATGGAGTGGAGTTATTTTCGTCTACATCATTGTGATTGTTATAAATATCTCGTGAGGGAGTTTTACGCGAACTGAGCTACCATGGAAGATGATCTAAATATAATGCTTTTCATGGGACGACTTGTTAACCTGTCAGAGCTTTCTATTAATAGAGTACTTGGGCTTATTGCTCATGTTGCTTATTGCTCATGTTGCTTATTGCTCATGTTGCTTATTGGTTCTCTGATTTTGCAGAAGTTGATTATGAGGATGTTTTCTGGGTACTAATATGAGAAAGGGAAAATTGGTCAACAAGGTAATATTTTTTGGATTTTCAAATGTAAACTTCTTGCCCCGTCTATGGTTTCAATTTATTTTCTCTTGGTTGTTGCCAAAATAAAATCTGAACCACATTAATAAGGATAAAGCTCCCATTATCTATGGTATAATGATTGGCAAGCCAATGAACATGAGACGATTTATCTATGAGGCTATATGGAATAAAGTGAGATCTTTATCTCATCTGTGAATTATAACTGAGTTATGTAAAGCCTCATGAGTCTTTATTGCCAGTAATGAAATCAAGATTTCACCCATGAGACCTCTTTCATGCTATAGTTTCAGAGTTGATATAGTTGGTAGAGGACAACATGGTCGTCGTAGAAATACTGTGGCCACTCGCTGCATGGCTGATAATATGAAGGATAGAATGCACATACATATTGATATGGATACCAGGAGTATTTTTAGCCAGCTGAAAAATGATAGATCTAAATCGGGAGCAGGCTTGCTTCAGTTTGAGAATTTTGAGGATTTTCATCCATTTCCCCAATGCTATGTTTATGAAGACAAAGAAGATGAGGAATATGATGAAGATGATACAAACGAGGACGACGAGGAAGATGATGAATATAATGCAAACAAGTGATAGGTTTCTTGTCTTTTTATTTTTTATTTTTATGCTCTTTTATGTTTTATGCGGTTAAGAACTATGTTGTGTGTTATTGTATTTAACTATAGGGCTGTATATTGATGTTTAATTTTCTCTCCACTTTTTTCACATTTTGTAATGGTAGAACCACATAGCTTCAACAATGTAGGTCATTTTTTTCCGTTCAAATCTGTCATTTCAACCCCAAAAAAGTCCATCGGGTATTATTGTTCCTTATTTATTTTTAATTCTTACTATTAGAGATAATATTAGATCTTAAGTGTAGGTAGTGTGAAATTATTGATTGAAAATATCATAAACATGTAACTTAATTTTGATAATTTGACATTGTGTATTGTATATTTTAGGTCCTTAACAATTAAATATAAATGTGTGAAGTAATTTTGTAAGTTCAAAAAGTTAATAATCGTATGTAAATTTTTTTTTATTAGGTTTTTAAAATTATTTGTGTCTATAAGTTAGTAAAATGAATTATATTACAAATTTACTTTGAGTAGGACTTTTTACATAGAAATTAATTAACTACTATAATAAATAATTCTGAAAAAACTAATATTTTTCCTTTTTTTATATATATGTATATTATTAAATAAATAAATAAAGTTTCATAAACTTTACTAAGTGACTCAATCTCTTCCTAACTGGTTGAGATTCTCGTACAAAGAGAAGCGATCTATGTTAATGCTCAGATGTGGCTTGTCTAGTTTTCTAACTTAATCAGTTTGAGTCTGTAAATCCTTAGGGGTGCCTTATCACCTAATACTTATAACTATCTGGGAGCAGCGACAGACCTAAGTGGGGGCAAGGGAGGCTCGCCCCTTACATCTGGTGATTTATGAATATTGATTCGACTATGTTGAAACTGAGTAAGATGCAGATTCCAAAATGAGTATAGGAGAGTAAGATGCAGATTCCAAAGTGAGTATAGACCAAAATGAGTATAGGAGAGTAAGATTATCTTTCATACACTTTCACTAAGAATGCCATCCATTGAAATAGAGAAGGAGAAAGATGGGTAGTGTTGTTCTATATTTTGATTTTAAATTCGAATGAAGAGAGGAAGAGTCACGGTTCAAAAAATAGAGATTTGGTCTTTCTTGAAATTCAACGCCTCTTTTATTGAGATTTTCATTTTTCTATAGGCTTTACCTATAAATATTAGGTCGTGTGAGAAAATAAGGTGTATAAGAAAGTTTTTATTATATAGCTAATTCATATTTATTCTTTTAATTATAAAATCAGTATTTATTATATGGTTAACTCATATTTTTAAAATTAATATAATTTATGTTTTATAATTTATATAAATTTTAATAAATTAAATGGTTATTTCCTTTTAACTACCAAAATATTAGATGCCTAATTTCACATAAAATACATTCGTCTTTCTCCTTCTTCATCGTTACTCTCTCACCATTACAGCCATCTTAGTTTCCTCTTATTACTATTTCCTTTGTTCGTTAACTCACATATTCTTGACACTCGATGTAGCATATGAAATTAAGGTTTCAGTTGATGTATTCGTCTCTGCAAAAATTCATTTTAAACTCTCAACTTAAGTTCTCTTATTAATTTATTCCGTTAGTGTTAAGTAGTCTACCCAAAAATCTCAGATTTAATCTCTTAACCTAATTAGTACGAGAATTGACAAAGATATTTCGTTCGCTTCAACATAGTAGTCAAAATCGAACCTAGTTTATATTGATTCGAACTGTTAATTTTTATTATTATTCATAGGATTATGATACCATAAAAGCAAAATTGTAGTGTATTCTGCATTTTGCTTCTTGATGCTTGTTATCATCATCACTCACAACCCTTCGGTGACTACTATTGCATATTGACCGCCAAATCACTTGTTACTGCAGAATTTATTAATTAGGTTTTTGCTAGAAGTATGAGAGGTTCCGTACTTCAAATCTTTAAATTTATATCACGTGGTTAACATGACGCTTGCCCATAGAAAATAACAATTGATGTAAGATCTTTGAAAATTGCTACTTTCCTCTCTGAAACAGTGAAGATTCTTAGTGTTGCATGGTTAATTGCCAATTTGTTTAGCTAAATATTTATTTTTACGTTGATCTCCAATGGAGTGATTTTTTAAGCTCAACTTTTACTTGTACCTATTGCTGTGTATGCTCGTCCTGAACTAGGAGCAATTAGAAAGAGAAGGATGCAGGAGCTAATAGCTAGACAATGAGTGGTAATCATTTTCATCTCTTGAATTCTTTAGTTTGTTATCGTCTATATCTCTTTTGTCACTAGTGCTAAATTTAGTCGGATAATTAGCATGGAAGCCAGCAAAACCATGAACAACAAAAAGCTCAGGAAGATGCTAAGAAGTTTGTGTATGCACATTTGTTATATCATTATAACTAGTCTATTTGTAAAGAAAATGATAAGAATTAATAACCCTCTTACGTTGATGTTCTTTTGTCAAATCACTTTTGAATTTTTATTTTTTCAAAGTTGTTCCATTATCTGTTGTTAGAGATCACACCTTAAATATAAATATAAACAAATATTTTATATCACATGTATCAAGTTTTGAGTTTATCATTGTTAAACCGAATCCAAACTTAACAATTCAAATTGCATAGTTAAAGTAATACAGACTAAACAATTCAGATTGCATAGTTAAAGAGAAAGTAAGGAAAAAAATGAGGATTCCAAAATAAACAATTCAGATTGCATAGTTAAAGAAAAAATAATGAAAAATTATGTAAACATGTATCTTTGTTAATGAGTGATTTGAAACAAGAGTCTTTAATGAGATTAGATTTTTTTAATACTACTAATGAGCAGTATTAAAAGAATCAATACTGTTAATCAGCAGTTTTAAATATTTAACATTATTAACCTAATTTTTTTAGGTTTTAATTTTTTTTTCCAAAACATATAATATAACGGTGGTTTCAGTTTATTTTTGGAATTATAAATCAAAAGATACGAACTTTACAAAACAAAAAGAAAAAAAAGCTTATTTTCTTGCTAGTGTTTACTGGATTATATTACAAAGAAGGGTATTATAGTATTTTGGTAGATGTTTAGTACCAAATTTGGATAATCAATATCAAAATGTTGATTTTGAACTAATATTGGGATTATATGGAGTCTCATTAAATTAAATTCATATATCTTTTGTAATATTATTCATAATGAAATTCTTTGAAAATCGTATTAATTTATTTTAAAATTATATGCATAAGAATAGTTTTTTTATCATACTTATTTTACAAACACTTTACGCCCATCCAAATCATCTTAAAAGTTTTATGGAATTTTTGTAGCATCCTCTTAATTCAATTTCTGGTTGTGCCACCGACTGGGAGGGATGTCATTGAACTAAAGCTACTTAAATAGATTAGTTAGAAATCTTAATTAGACACTACACAAATCACATGTATGTAAAAACACTAATTTTTTCATATTGCCCCCAATGGGGTAGCCGAGTTGGTTGAGTAAGGCATGCTTGTGACTAAAGGTCATGAGTTCGATTCCCTCTACATACACTTTCTCGGCTGAGCCTGTCACCTTGTGTGGTTTATCTTCTGGTGTTAGTTTGCAGGCTATTACCTCAGACTGAGGGTTTACCCTGTGCGCACTCATTGCGCTCTGAGTAGCGGCTGCGGGTTCCCTCCATTTACTAATTTTTTCATATAATTAACAATTATTAGAAAGAAAATTGACATTATTTTTGTGTATTAATGATAGGTTCAAAAAAATATTCAAGCAAATAATATATAAGAAAAGTTTACTTTTTCGAAGCGAATTAAAAATTCTTTAGAATTATTCAAATTTTTATCTATAACATGTAGTTAGAAATTCTGACTTGTTTTATCAACTTGTTTTTAATTTTGGAAAATTCGTCTTGATTTTTTTTTTTTGGTAAATAAAAACTTAAATTGAAGAAATATGTTCGTACAGAAAGCCTATGGGATACCCCGAGGAGATCTAGTAACTAGATCAACAATGTAGAGCATACATGGGAGGAAATAACATCCAATGACGAGAATCCAGCTACTGATATAAGCGCTACAATGGAGATGCATCCTCAGATGGATGAGTGGTAGTGGAATATCTGGAGAAAGAGGCAAATAAAAGTAAGTTAGTAACATAGTTAAGTTAAATAGGCTGGCTAACCTTGGTACCATGGATTCGAAACCGAATATCTGAAAAGATTCGATTAGAAACCATAGGAACGGTGGCCGGAGAGGAACCAAATACTCTTGAATTCCTCTCTCGCCAGATGTGGTAAATGACCGCTCCAAAACAAGTGCGCCAAAAAGTAATTGTTTCGAGATTGAGACCAGTTTGACACCTTAACAATCCAAGATTTCCAGTTAGAGGCAATGATTGGGAAGCCCAGTTTAGGGCTAGCAAGCTTCCAGAGACTCTTAGAAAAACTACAATCATAGAGGAGGTGATTTATAGTCTCAGAGTCGGAAGAACATATAGGACAAACAATTGGGGTGTTTATTCCCCAACTAGAAGTTTGTCTCTAGTTGAAAGCTTGTCTTGAGCAGCAAGCATAAAATGAAAGAGTGACGAGGAATATTGTATTTATTCCAGACTAACCCGGTCCACCCCACGTTTGGGGTAGGCATGCGGACGGCGTTGTACGTGTCCTTGATGGTGAACTTCAGGTTACCCGGCTTTGCATTCCAGAAGTGGGCATCATTGGATAAGATGTTGGGGGAGGGAGAGTTTGAATGAAGTCTCTGATTTCTCGGAGATTGGAGCGGTTCCTGGATGAAACCGATCTGAGAAATAGGTCGTCGTAGAAATATTGTGGCCACTCGTTGCATGGCTGATAATATGAAGGATAGAATGCACATACATATTGATATGGATACCATGAGTATTTCTAGCGAGCTGAAAAATGATAGATCTAAATCGGGAGCAGGCTTGCTTCAGTTTGAGAATTTTGAGGATTTTCATCCATTTCCCCAATGCTATGTTTATGAAGACAAAAAAGATGAGGAATATGATGAAGATGATACAAACGAGGACGACGAGGAAGATGATGAATATAATGCAAACAAGTGATAGGTTTGTTTATCTTTTTATTTTTTATTTTTATGCTCTTTTATGTTTTATGCGGTTAAGAACTATGTTATGTGTTATTGTATTTAACTATAGGGCTGTATATTGATGTTTAATTTTCTCTCCACCTTTTTCACATTTTGTAATGGTAGAACCACATAGCTTCAACAATGTAGCTCATTTTTTTCGTTCAAATCTGTCATTTTAACCCCAGAAAAGTCCATCGGGTATTATTGTTCCTTATTTATTTTTAATCTTACTATTAGAGACAATATTAGATCTTAAGTGTAGGTCGTGTGAAATTATTGATTGAAAATATCACAAACATGTAACTTAATTTTGATAATTTGACATTGTGTATTGTATATTTTAGGTCCTTAACAATTAAATATAAATGTGTGAAGTAATTTTGTAAGTTCAAAAAGTTAATAATCGTATGTAAATTTTTATTTGATTAGGTCTTTAAAATTATTTGTGTCTGTAAGTTATTAAAATGAATTATATTACAAATTTACTTTGAGTAGAACTTTTTACATAGAAATTAATTAACTATTATAATAAATAATTCTGAAAAAACTAATATTTGTCTTTTTATATATATGTATATTATTAAATAAATAAATAAGTTCCATAAACTTTACTAAGTGACTCAATCTCTTCCTAACTGGTTGAGATTCTCGTACAAAGAGAAGCGATTTATGTTAATGCTTAGATGTGGCTTGTCTAGTTTTCTAACTTAATCAGTTTGAGTCTGTAAATCCTTACGGGTGCTTTATCACCTAATACTTATAACTAACTAGGAGCAGCGATAGACCTAAGTGGGGGCAAGGGAGGGTCGCCCCTTACATCTGGTGATTTATGAATATTGATTCGACTATGTTGAAACTGAGTAAGATGCAGATTCCAAAATGAGTATATGAGAGTAAGATGCAGATTCCAAAGTGAGTATAGACCAAAATGAGTATAGGAGAGTAAGATTATTTTTCATACACTTTTACTAAGAATACCACCCATTGAAATAGAGAAGGAAAAAGATGGGTAGTGTTGTTCTATATTTTGATTTTAAATTCGAATGAAGAGAGGAAGAGTCACGGTTCAAGAAATAAAGATTTGGTCTTTCTTGAAATTCAACGCCTCTTTTATTGAGATTTTCATTTTTCTATAGGCTTTACCTATAAATATTAGGTTGTGTGAGAAAATAAGGTGTATAAGAAAGTGTTTATTATATAGCTAATTCATATTTATTCTTTTAATCATAAAATCAGTATTTATTATATGGTTAACTCATATTTTTAAAATTAATATAATTTATGTTTTATAATTTATATAAATTTTAATAAATTAAATGGTTATTTCCTTATAACTACCAAAATATTAGAAGCCTAATTTCACATAAAATACCTTCGTCTTTCTCCTTCTTCATCGTTACTCTCTCACCATTACAGCCATCTTAGTTTCCTCTTATTATTATTTCCTTTGTTCGTTAACTCACATATTCTTGACATTCATGTAGCATCTGAAATTAAGGTTTCAGTTGATGCATTCGTCTCTGCACAAATTCATTTTGAACTCTCAACTTAAGTTATCTTATTGATTTATTCCATTAGTGTTAAGTAGTCTACCTAGAAATCTCAGATTTAATCTCTTAACGTAATTAGTACGAGAATTGACAAAGATATTTCGTTCGCTTCAACATAGTAGTCAAAATCGAACCGAGTTTATATTGATTCGAAATGTTAATTTTTATTATTATTCATAGGATTATGATACCATAAAAGCAAAATTGTAGTGTATTCTGCATTTTTGCTTCTTGCTTCTTGTTATCATCATCACTCACAACCCTTCGGTGACTACTGTTGTATATTGACCGTCAAATCACTTGTTACTGCAGAATTTATTAATTAGGTTTTTGCTGGAAGCATGAGAGGTTCTGTACTTCAAATCTTTAAATTTATATCACGTGGTTAACATGACGCTTGTCCATAGAAAATAACAATTGATGTAAGATCTTTGAAAATTGCTACTTTCCTCTCTGAAACAGTGAAGATTCTTAGTGTTGCATGGTTAATTGCCAATTTTTTTAGTCGATGATGTATTGGTCTGTTTGGCTTTTGCTGGATAAATATTTATTTTTACGTTGATCTCCAAAGGAGTGCTTTTTAAGCTCAACTTTTACTTGTACCTATTGCTTTGTATGCTCATCCTGAACTAGGAGCAATTAGACAGAGAAGGATGCAGGAGCTAATAGCTAGACAATGAGTGGTAATCATTTTCATCTCTTGAATTCTTTAGTTGGTTATCGTCTATATCTCTTTTGTCACTGGTGCTAAATTTAGTCGGAAAATTAGCATGGAAGCCAGCAAAACCATGAACAACAAAAAGCTCAGGAAGATGCTAAGAAGTTTGTGTATGCACATTTGTTATATCATTATAACTAGTCTATTTGTAAAGAAAATGATAAGAATTAATAACCCTCTTACGTTGATGTTCTTTTGTCAAATCACTTTTGAATTTTTATTTTTTCAAAGTTGTTCCATTGACTGTTGTTAGAGCTCACACCCTAAATATAAATATAAACAGATGTTTTATATCACATGTATCAAGTTTTGAGTGTATCACTGTTAAACCGAATCCAAACTTAACAATTCAAATTGCATAGTTAAAGTTATACAGACTAAACAATTCAGATTGCATAGTTAAAGAGAAAGTAAGGAAAAAAAATAAGGAATCCAAACTAAACAATTCATATTGCATAGTTAAAGAAATTGTAATGAAAAATTGTGTAAACATGTATCTTTGTTAATGAGTGATTTGAAACAAGAGTCTTTAATGAGATTAGATTTTTTTAATACTACTAATGAGCAGTATTAAAAGAATCAATACTGCTAATCAGCAGTTTTAAATATTTAACATTATTAACCTAATTTTTTTAGGTTTTAATTTTTTTTTCCAAAACATATAATATAACGGTGGTTTTAGTTTATTTTTGGAATTATAAATCAAAAGATACGAACTTTACAAAACAAAAAGAAAAATAAGCTTATTTTCTTGTTAGTGTTTACTGTATTATATTACAAAGAAGGGTATTATAGTATTTTGGTAGATGTTTAGTACCAAATTTGGATAATCAATATCAAATGTTGATTTTGAACTAATATTGGGATTATATGGAGTCTCATTAAATTAAATTCATATATCTTTTGTAATATTATTCATAATGAAATTCTTTGAAAATCATATTAATTTATTTTAAAATTATATGCATAAGGATAGTTTTTTTTTATCATACTTACTTTATAAACACTTTACGCTCATCCAAATCATCTTAAAAGGTTTATGGAATTTTTGTAGGATCCTCTTAATTCAATTTCTGGTTCTGCCACTGGCTGGGAGGGATGTCATTGAACTAAAGCTACTTAAATAGATTAGTTAGAAATCTTAATTAGACACTACACAAATCACATGTATGTAAAAACACTAATTTTTTCATATTGCCCACAATAGGGTAGCCGAGTTGGTTGAGTAAGGCATGCTTGTGACCAAAGGTCATGAGTTCGAGTCCATCTACATACACTTTCTCGACTGAGCCTGTCACCTTGTGTGGTTTACCTTCTGGCGTTGGTTTGCAGGCTATTACCTCATACTGAGGGTTTACCCTGTGCGTACTCATTGCGCTCAGAGTTGCGTCAGACTGAGGGTTTACCCTGTGCGCACTCATTGCGATCTGAGTAGCGGCTGCGGGTTCCCTCCATTTACTATTTTTTTATATAATTAACAATTATTAGAAAGAATATTGACATTATTTTGGTGTATTAATGATAGGTTCAAAAACAATATTCAAGCAAATAATATATAAGAAAAGTTTAATTTTTCGAAGCGAATTAAAAATTCTTTAGAACTATTCAAATTTTTATCTATAACATGTAGTTAGAAATTTTGACTTGTTTTATCAACTTGTTTTTAATTTTGGAAAATTCGTCTTGATTTTGTTTTTTGTTTTGGTAAATAAAAACTTAAATTGAATAAAGGTGTTCGTACAGAAAGCCTAGGGCATACCCCGAGGAGATACAGAGTTATGTTATTTGAATATAAAAATTGGGGTAAAATAATGAAACATAGGAGATCTAGTAACTAGATCAACAATGTAGAGCATACAAGGGAGGAAATAACATCCAATGACGAGAATCCAGCTACTGATATAAGCGCTACAATGGAGATGCATCCTGAGATGGATGAGCGGTAGTGGAATATCTGGAGAAAGAGGAAAATAAAAGTAAGTTAGTAACATAGTTCAATTAAATAGGCTGGCTAACCTTGGTACCATGGGTTCGAAACCGAATATCTGAAAAGATTCGATTCGAAACCATAGGAACGGTGGCCGGAGAGGAACAAAATACTCTTGAATTCCTCTCTTGCCAGATGTGGTAAATGACCGCTCTAAAACAAGTGCGCCAAATATAATGGTTTCGAGATTGAGACCAGTTTGACACCTCAACAATCCAAGATTGCCAGTTAGAGGCAATGATTGGGAAGCCCAGTTTAGGGCTAGCAAGCTTCGAGAGACTCTTAGAAAAACTACAATCATAGAGGAGGTGATTTATAGTCTCAGAGTCGGAAGAACATATAGGACAAACAATTGGGGTGTTTATTCCCCAACTAGAAGTTTGTCTCTAGTTGAAAGCTTGTCTTGAGCAGCAAGCATAAAATGAAAGAGTGACGAGGAATATTGTATTTATTCCAGACTAACCCGGCCCACCCCACGTTTGGGGTAGGCGTGCGGACAGCGTTGTACATGTCCTTGATGGTGAACTTCAGGTTACCCGGCTTTACATTCCAGAAGTGGGCATCGTTGGATAAGATGTTGGGGGAGGGAGAGTTTGAATTAAGTCTCTGATTTCTCGGAGATTGGAGCGGTTCCTGGATGAAACCGATCTGAGATTGGTAGGCCAGTTCCATTGACCATTGGAGATGATGTCTGAAACCTTTAGGTCTTTGCTGAGTCTAGAGTCGTGAATAATGCTGGAACCATAGTGCTCAACAAGAGAAGTAGTGAGTAGCCAAGGGTCATACCAAAATGAGGTATTTTGACCATTTCCAATTGCGACTCTGAATAATTTACTGGCAAAGGGATGAAGACAGAGGATTTTCCTCCAGGCCCAAGACGGGTTGGAGCCGAATTCAAGATTCCAGAAGGAATCATTCTTAATTTTCTCCATTTTAATCCAATCGCTCGAGATGGAGTGAGTTTTACAGTTAATAATAGACCAAAGGTGTTTGAGGACGGCCGCCTGATTCTAAATTTTTAATTCTAGAATCCCAAGGCCACCCTCTTTCAAGGGATCTGTTACAGTAGTCCAAGCGACTTTAGCACCATAAATTTTCATAGCTGAGCCAGACCAGAGAAATCGACGCAAATATTGAGATAATTCTTTGAGAAGTCTAGAGGGGAGAAGAGAGATAGAAGACCAATACACTTGACCAACAAACAATACCGACTTAATTAGTTGGAGACGACCAGCATAAGAAAGGTGTTTGGAGGTCCAAGAATCAATACGCGAGTTGATTTTCTGGATAAGAGGACGACAATCAGTATAAGACAGACGGATAGAGAGGAGAGAGACTCCCAAGTATTTAACTGGGAGGGAGCCTTCATCGAAACCTAAAATGTATGGAAGCTCTTGACGGAGGGGGCTGGCAATGCCAGAGAGAAAGATGTGGCTTTTGGTGGGATTTACCTTGAGACCAGAAAATGAGTGGAATTCTTCCAGCCCTTATTTGATTAAGAGAATGGATTTAGAATCTCCATGACAGAAGATCATAAGGTCGTCGGCAAAGCATAAGTTGGTGATTTTAAGCTTTTGAAATTTCCAATCAAAACGGAAATTCGGGTCTGAGCTTTTCACTTTGAGAATACTAGTTAGAACTTTCATAACCAGTACAAATAGAAAGGGGAAAAGCAGATCTCCTTGCCTCAAGCCTTTTCGACCAGGGAAATTACCATGAGGGTCGTCATTGATATTGATACTATAGGTGGGGGAGGAGTTACATTTGATGATCCAGTTTATTATCAAGTCAGGGAAGTGCATAACAACCAGGATGTCGAGGATTAGGTGCTATTTGACATTGTCAAAGGCTTTCATAGTATCAATTTTGAGAGCAATCTTACGACAACCACGATTAGTGTTGTAACCTTTTCGAAGCTCTTGAGACATAAGAATATTGTCAAAGATGTTACGACAAGCTACGAAAGCAGTTTGTGAACGATCTATCAGATATGGAAAGGCGTCTTTAATACGGTTGGCCAGGATTTTTGAAATGATTTTGTAGACCACATTGCACACGACAATAGGTCTAAAATCAGCGGCTTTGGAGGGAGATTCATTTTTTGGTATTAGGGCAATAGATTTGTAGTTCCAGGAAGGGTCGAGAGAGCTCGAGTTGAAAATTTCAAGAACTTCATTACAGATATCAGGACCTACTATGTTCTAGGAGGTTTTAAAAAAACTAGCATTATAGCCATCGGGGCCAACGATTTGTTACTGTTTATACTAAATAAGGCAATCTTGATCTCCTCTATGGTAATCTCTCGAGTCATAGAGATTTTTATTCGAGTTGAAAACTTTCTTAGGGAGGAGGGAAGATAATCTGTTCAAACTTGGGTACCCAGGGGGGTGGCTCGTACCCAGTAAGTCCTTGAAGTAACTAACTATGACCTTTCCAACGGAATTTGGTGTGGAGACAGAGACTCCTTGGTCGTTTTTGATGGACAATGTTTTATTTCGGAAACGACGGGTTTTTATACTATTATGAAAAACAATTGTGTTCCTGTCACCAAGCTTGATCCAGTTTTCTCTGAATTTTTGCTTAAGGAAGGATTCTTCAGCTCGACTTAGAAAGATGAAGGAGCCGGAGGCTTCAATCTCCCTCGAGACTAGGACAAGACTGAGAGGGTCTAGGGAAAGGTTAGATTAAGCAAGGAAGAGAGTTTCTTGAGCAGTGGTAACGCTAGTACTGATGTCACTATATTATTTACGGTTGAGACAAGCAACTCATGCTGAAGGCGGTTTAGCTTATAGGAGACAAGACTCATCCCATAGGCAGTAGAATGGAGGTTCCAATTATTGGCAACGATGGATTTAAAACGGGAATGTGATTACCACATATTGAAGAATTTGAAAGGTTTCTTCCTACCAGCGCGGGAGGGGACCCAGATTAAGGGTGACCGTGGTATGATCGGAGGAGCGAAGGTATCCAAAATGAGCAAATGACATCGGGAAAATCTCGTCCCAAAGAGGGTTGATAAGGACACGATCAATTTTGGAGAGAATGGGATGGGAAGGTTGTTTGTTTATCCAAATGAACGGGAACCGAGTGGAGCGGAGATCACTGAATTCATAATGGTAACAACAGTTATTGAAATCGTTGATCGCAGGGGTCCAAAGTTTCGTAGAACCTAAACGCTCTTCCGGTTTTCGGATAGCGTTAAGTTCCCCAAGGGCGACCCATGGAGTATCCTTATCAACGGAAGAAAGAGACATAAGGTCGTTCTATTGGTGGATACGACCAGACGCTTTGTTGAAAGTGTAAATGGCTGTGAGCTTAAAGAGGGAAGGACAATTATGACATTTGGCCGAACAATAAATGAATTGAGGAGATTGAGACAGTTTATTAATGGTGATGACACTAGGGTTCCAAGTGATCCAAATTCGTCCTAAAGGATGGGAAGAGTGATTGGTGATGAAATTCTAAAAACGGACCATAGTTCTAATAATAGAGTCTACATTATGAGATTGGACTTTAGTTTCTACTAGCACTAAAAGGGAAATACTATTTCTAATAATAAAATCAGTAACATCTTTTTCTTTAACAGGGTCGTTTAGACCTCTCACATTCTAAGAAGTAATAATCATAAATAGGGATACTTACAGAGTATGAGGTGATGGTCATGTCGGAGGACAAATCCAAATTACCATGAGGTAGAATTCCAGAATGATGAATCCTTTTGGGTGGAGAGTCCACTTCTTCGCCACTATCCATCTCCTTTGCTGTATCGAGAGAATTAGGGCAATGCCTAGTGACCGAGGTAGGAGGAATCTCCGAGGGATCTGATTCTTCCGAGGATGAGATATGGGCTCCTGATATGGGGAGGGGACTAGGATTTTTTTTACAAAGTTGGGTGTTATGTCCAAAAGCGACGCAGTTTTCACATTGGGGAGGAAGCCCTTGGTACTTTAAGGAGACCGAGATTAGTTTGTTTCTAATTTGAAGGATACTTTAGAACGGATTTCGGCTCCCGCTTTGATCATCACACAAATACGAGCAAATTTGAGTTTTTCCTTTCTTTCTGTTTGGTTATCCACGTACAAAGGAGTTCCTAAGGCCGAACCAATGCTAACCCAAATAATATATTCGTATGAGGGTCTTTGATTAGGGTGGATAAGGGCTCCCAAAGCTTGAGAATCATCAAAAGACCACCAAAATGCCACGGAGCAGATTCAAGAACCCTTTTGGCCATCTCTTCGGAACCAAATATGATAAGGAAATAACCTTCAAGTAGGGGTTTGAATTCCAAAAGGCCAAACCTACTCTACATAGCCTCGATATTTTCTTTAAAGAAGGATAGGTTGTGGAGTTAAGAGAGAAAGTAGCCCGAAAGACAAGCATTCCACGAATCTGGTGGGGCCATAACGGAATCATCCATAGTAAAAGCATCGTCTTCGAATGACTAGGGTTGAAGACTAATAACAAGGGGGGAATGGTTATCGTGGTGTCCTATTACCGTATTAGCGTAGGAAAAGCGGTTTGGGATAGGGTTATAGAGGGATTTTGGTTTTGGGTCTCCCAAGGATACGTGTTTGAGGTTTTGGACCCTAGAATTAGATGGAGGGGGACGGGCTTGGGCAATGAGGGTGAGCTTTTTATTCTTTCCCTTTGGGAATTTTCTGGTGTTGCCAAAATTCCTAATCAATGAGTAAGGTTTAAGAGGAGAAATGTTCCCAAGCAACCCTTTACCTTTGGAAATCGGTGGCTTACTAATAGATATGGCTTCTGTAGTCCAAATAATCGATTTGGACCGAGCCATGAAGGGAATAGTGGGCTGCTCGCTAAGTCCCAAATCACACAAGAGAGAGGCTAGCAAATTAAAAGTGCCATTTTGACCTAGTTCTCCAATTTGACCCACATTTGCTCCAATAGGAACAGAGGGCATGCTTTTCTTTTTGCCTGTGATGTTTTCTCTAACCCCCGGTTGGATGAGCTCCACCCTGTTCAAACAAGCAGTCATAAAACCCGATGGGGTGGAAGATCCTTGCGATATCGAAACCGACCGGGATGAGCAGCTTGCTGATTGAGAAAAATTTGTGTCTTTCGGTGACTGATTCCCCAAGAGCAAGAATGACGGGAGCGATGCCGATGGAAGAAGGGCTGGAGATTGATTCTCCAAGAAATCCAACCGAAAGGAAGATAAAAATCTGGGTGATCTTTCGACGACGTTGAGAGAGGTGGGAAGCAAGGTAGGGAGAGTCAAATCAGAGGGTGAGGCCACAGAATCAGCTTGAACTTCAGCAACGAGGTTTTGATAAAGACCAGTCGATACAGGAATGGGACCAGAGCTTGATTTCGAGCTAAGGATTGAGAGAGGCAGATGGACTCGTCCAGAGTCAGAGGAGAACACGACACGGGGATGAGGTAATGGGGCCAAGGTGCTGGAGGGAGATGGCTCGAGGATGGTGGTGGGTGAGAGACCTTTGGATGTGGTGAAGAGACTCTGGCCTAGACCAGATTCTATATGATGTCTGGCTAGGGCCAGAGTCTGCTTAACGAATTCTTCTTGGGCAAGTGGGATATTGTGAGAAGACTGTGAAGTTAGAGCCTGAGAGGACAGGTTAAGGACATCATCAGAGGCCAGAGCAGAGCAAGGGGCTAGAAATTCAGTTAAAGCTTGGAGCGGCGGGCAATGCTTATGGAGGTTAGCTTGAATGGGAAGGTTCGACAAAGAACGAACATGAGAGAACGAGCTTGTATTTCTGGTGGGCTTAGCCGACTTGAAGGAGGAGGAGGTGTTTCCAGACATGGTATACGTAGAGACTAAGGTAAGGTGATTTAAGAGCTGGTTTTTCTTGATGGTTTTGAGGATAGAACAGAGTCTGTGTGATAGAATAATTACTGAGGTATGATATATACAAGAGTAGTACTCCATTGGTATAGACATACTGGTCAGGGAGGGATTTGGTTTAGGCGACCAATTCAGATAGAACCAGATAGGCCTAGGGTTGAGGAAGATAGGGGTTAAGGCTGGGTTATAGGATAAAGACTTGTTGGGGTTCAGATTAGAAAATTGTCTTGGGGAGGTAACAGAGAAGGCAGCAGATAGGAGGGTGTGTTTTTTAGAGTTGGATAAAGGTTTTGAGAGCACGTGGAGTGGGAAAGGGGGGCCAATGGCTTCCCAAATTAGCTTAGAAGTACTGGGTAGGGGTTTTGGTTTCAAGAATGAGAGTGATTTAAGGTTTAAAAGGTGGTCTGGATTTGCAGGAGAGAGCAGACTTGTGAAGAGAGGGTTGCACCAAAATAGAAAGGAGTAGGAGTAGGAGTGTAGTTTGGGGATGTATAAAAGAATGTTTTAAACTTAACCCAAAGAGGGTTGGAGAGATAGGATAGAGGTATAGCAAGAAGGCTAGTCACTGAGGGGTTGGTTTTGAATTCTAACCAGACTAGAATCAACTTTTTATCGTGGTGAAAATGGTGTTTCACACCAACCAGACCAGAAAATTCTTTTTGTTGGAAATTTGTGACTAGGGGTTAGAGGAATGATGTCTGCTGGGAATCAAGGGTAGATTTCTGGTTGGGGATGGGTTGCTTTAGGAGGGGTTGAGGTATGGACTCAGAATTTACAGCTGAGACGGTAATAAGTTCAAGCAAGGAAGGTGTGGGTGAGATGAAGTTGTGGTGGATGAGTGGGCAGACAGAAATATGCTAGAATAGTGGTAATTTGAGGGCTATGACAGAGTGGTTATTAGCATTGTCAGGTTGACACATAGTAAAAAGGATAAGGTATAATGGAGGAGAGGGAGCCAAGAGATGGGTGAGGCCAAGGGACTGACACGTAGAGCTTAGGGAGGTAGATGGGAGATCGAAGATTCTGTGTAACCAGAGGGTCTCCTCGAGAGAAGCAGACAACAAGAGGAGGAGGAGGTTTACCATTGCAAATTACATGATTGACAAACTAACCGCCGACCAGGGTCTTGATTTGTACCATAGGATAATATCATTTAATCTGTATTTAATTGTGATATTATGTGTTTTTTCTGAGGACTAGCAAATAAATAAGTGTGGGGTAATTTGATAAAATGATATTTATTCTTGATTTTATATTACTTTATACTAATTTATCTGTTAAATTTAATTAATTATGAATAAAATACTCTAATTTGTTTATTTTTTATTTATTAGTAAAGTGGGAGGAAAAATGAGAAAAAAACTAAAATTACAAATATTAGCTATAATTAAGAAGCTTAATAAAGCTAATGAATTGAAGATAAATAAATCAAGAATAAAAATATGAAGAGAAATTAATTTCGTCACTTAAGAATAAATTTTAATTTCTTATTATTTAATTTAAAAGAATAAATTAATTATTTTATTTTATTTGATGAGAATTATGATTTTATTTTTATGAAGATGAGTTTTATTGATAGGACACAATGGTTTAGAAAAAAGCTCATAACCTTTTCTATAAATAAAACCATAAACACCAAAAACAAAAGATTTCCCTAAAGTGAAGTAGTATACCATACACGGTTTTTTTTTGCCTTTTATCCTCGGTCTTATGCTAAATAGAAGCTAAACTCTTTGTGTTATAGAGTCATAAAACCCATGTGTATACATGTAATATGTATTGGATTTTTTAATTTCAATTATCTTCTTTTTGATAACTTTTTTCAGTATTAGTATTCAAATTAATGTTTTCAATATATTACATGATTAATTGAATGGTAATAGATTTATGTTAAGACCGAGATGTAAAATCTACTTTAGATCTATACTAATACCACTGGGTTGAATGAGTAGTGCGATACGACCATGCCCTTAAGGTGGTAGCCGGGTTGGTTGAGTAAGACATGTTTGTGAGCAAAGGTCATGAGTTCGAGTTCCTCCACATACGCTTTCTCGGCTGAGTCTGTCACCTTGTATGGTTTACCTTCTGGCGTTGATTTGTAGGCTATTGCGCCAGACTGAAGGTTTACCTTGTGCGCACTCATTGCACTATGAGCAACCAACCATTCAAGAAGGTTAGTTATTTGAGATCGATAGATGATCACCAGTGACGAATCCAGGAATCAAAATAAGGGGGGCTAAACAAAATTTTATAAAATTCAGTCTACACGATTCCTTCGTCTTAAAATGGTTTCATTATCAATTTTAAATTATCATTTTAAAAAAAATGTTTCTCTCATTGTATACAACTACTTTAAGGTATTTTTAATATATCTTAATATATTATTTATTACATATAAAAATAATATTTAACAATAAATTTTAATATTTCTTAATATATTATTTTAAAATATATTTAAAAATAAAGTATAACAAAATCAAATTTATTATATAAAATATATTTTTGAAAATAGATAAAAAAAATCAAATTTGTTATGTAAAAGATATTTTTTTTAAAATATAAAGAAATAAAATCGCTATTATACAAGATTATGATGTAAAATTTGCATTAAAAATAGTCATTATTTTCTTATTTTATATCTTCCAATTTATAAATATTTTAACTTAAATTTGCCTTAAAAATCGCTATTATCCAAGATTATAATGTAAAATTTTCTTTAAAAATAGTCATCATTCAAGATTTTAATTTAGATTTTTTCTTAAAAATAGTCATTATTTATTATTTTTAAATTAATATTTCTATTAAGAACAATCATTATTTCACATGATGAAATTAAAAATTTATTTACAAATACCTATTATCCCAAAATAAACTATATAAATTAACCAATATTTTATGGTAAGCGGGACCAGCGCCCCTCCGGGCCCTATGTACCTCGGCAACTGATGATCACAACACTTTGAAAGAGAACCTCGCTTTGAAAGAATTATTTAGATTAAATTTCATTAATTTGTAAAATTCTAAATAAATTATATATGCATATTCAAAAGATCGTGGAGCATTTTTTGCAAATTGAATTAACTTTATTTTTATTTACTCTTCATTTATCAAATCTTTTTCCAACACCAATTTGATCCTAAGTATCACAATTTAAATTTTATTCATTGTTATTTAATTATAAATTTTATATATTATAATATAGATTTAAATTAAAGTAATATTGTTCATGAGGTTCAAAGTTTAAATATTTATCAAAACTATAACGAAAATCGTACGCTTGCGATTTTCCAGTAATACCCAAGCTAGTGAGCTGTTTTGAGCTGTTAGATTTCTTTTCTAGCCATGCAATACTATATGCTTGGAAGAAAATAATGAAAATCCTAATGGCCTCTAGACTTGTCAAGATTCCCTTTCAAGTTGAATACTTGGTATCATAGAATTTGTGAATTTTTTCCTCTTTTATCATCTCATTATCCCTAATGAGTGCAGGACTGCAATTGATTTGCATGAGTCGAATAAGAAATTGAAGATGACCTTTGTTTAATCAGTAGGGAGTAGGAACCTGATTGTAAGAAAAACCAACGACGAACTAAAAATGGCTGACAAGACAAAACTAAGAACTGATGGAAACACCATTCCTTTCATATCTTGCTCTACTTATACTACGATTTAGTTTACTTTTACTCTAGTTTATATACTTGTTTAGTTACATTTATTATCATGTTTAGCTGAGTGTTGAGATAATAAATTCCAAAAACTCTTCACTATTGAAAATCATTTTTGATCCATATTTTGGCTCATGGATAACCCGGAAGGCTTGGACCAGATTCCACTCACCCCAGAGTAGCAGAGGGCTCAAGTTTCGGCAGTCTTGGCCTTAATCTTGGCTACATTATGTCTTCCTTCAAGAAATAAGTATCAAAAGTGTTTGAAGACTGTTGGGGATATTGCAGCCTTGAAGTGTCTAAATATTAAAAGATCGAAGGGTAAGACGATGCCACCGAGGGATGGCAGAAAAGGACATAATAGGGATCGATCTTTCTACTAGTCAAGAAGATACCACCGGGGATGACTCATTTTGTCAAAGTGGCCAATTATGAGGACTCATACGGTGTCGGGGTGAAAATTCTTGCTAGAGGCATGACTATCTCAAGGTTTAATCAAGGGTCTGAATGGAGCTAAGAAGAATGGTCCAACGCTAAGATCGGACCTATAATTGACAATCTCGGTTATGTTGTCGCTCGGTATGGACAAACCTCAAACACACTTCCCATTGCTCCTACTGAAAGGGATATAGTTGATAACTACAGTTGGCCGGTCATCTTAGGAGTCGAGGTCAATGTTCTAGTGTTTTGCATTGGTAGAGTTAGAAACAATCCTAACCATTTGTCTTTTATTTTGGAGATGATGAGTAACATGGTTGGGGCCATCTGAACTGATCCCAAGAAGAACCATGTGATCCTTCTTAATTTTGCTAACGTTCTAAAGGCCATTTTAAAAGATCCCAAATATATTGTCGAAAACGATGTTGAACTTACCAAAATCAAGATCAAACTGATTGCTTCTAAGTACCGCACCAAACTAGGAGGCATGAATGACAAGAGGCTATAAATCAACTCAAGAGGATTCACGACAAAGAGGTTGAGCTTCAGAAGGTGAGAACAAATAGGCGGAGGATGATGTTACCCTCTTAAACAAGAAATTAAAAGAGACTAACAAATCTAAAAATAAGGCTTTCAAGGAGGCCAAATACTTCACCATGGGGATAACTCATGATCAAGTTGTGGAGATAAGGGAGAAAATGTTCATTGACTTTAATGATTCATTTACTAACTTAAACTTAGGTCAGTTATGGTGCATAGTTCTCGAAGAAGCTCGACCGAAAATGATTGTGGTAAAGTATGAAGATGGTGAGAAATGGAAGAGGCAGAGGACCAGGAGACGAATCTTCATGTTGATGCCCAAAAGAATTGACTAGATCCCCTAAATTTGGTGCTCTATGCCACCACCTCCGCTACTGAGTAGAAGTCATGATCACTCTTAACAAGACTCTTATATGATAAGATGATCAGATCATCGAGGAAGAATGGGTAAGAAGCTGAAGACATCAGTGAGACCAAGGTTGGTTGTATATTTTTCTATTCAGTTAGTTTGTGTTTCCCTTCTATTTGTTGAACTAGAATCTTTGATAGTCCAAGGTAGTATTTGCATGTGTTTGTAAAAATTTTGAACAACATTCCCCTACATATCAAAACATTGTATGTGTCATGTTTTTATTTTATGTTTAGATACCCGTTTGGGTCGGTAAAGTATATGTTCTTATAACATACTTTTTTTAACTATGAGGCATCGGCTTCCTTCAGAGGTAATCAGTCTCAGTTGGGGGTTATCATACCTGATATATTTTCTTTATTTTATCCTTAAATATGATTCATGACTTGTATGACTTTTTTAGATGAAATTTATTTTGGCGGGAGTATCGCCCTATCTACCTTCCTTACTGTTTGAACGAAAAACGTTTTATAATATTTCAAGACTTAGGAGTGGCATACCGCTATCTTTCTTGGTAGTTTGTTACCTCATGTAGTTTCCAGTGCTTCATGGGGCTATGATAAAATGACATTATTCCATATTTTTGTTTGGAAACTTACCGCTAGTCACCGAGCTTTAAGCCCATACATTTTAGAATACACATGATTTTCTACATAATTGTTTTTATGGAAAAATAATTTTAATTATCCGGCTATATATGCGCCTCACAAAAACCTTCATGCGCCACTAGGATAGGAAATGGTTTACCATCAAGAAAATCAAATATTTATAAAATGTTATATTTATATGAAGGACATATAATATTCCGTTAGATAGAGCTTCATGTGCTTAATATTCCAAGTGTATATGAGAAGTTTTCCCTCCTTATCAACCGACTTGTACGTTTCTACCTTGAATTTATCCATCACTGTGTAAGAGTCTTCCTAGTTGTGATTGAGCTTTTCCTCCCTAAGGTCTTTAGTGTGTTGAAAATATTCCTTAACACCTGATCACCCACTTTGAAGCTTCAGCTATACACTTTTGAATCGTATCTTCTTCTCATAAAAGTTTGATAATGATGTAACTTTAGATACACATTAAATCTTTATTCTTCTATCACATCTTGATATGCTCTTCATTCATCTACAGTACAATTTTTTACCCCATATTGACCTTTGAGATAAAGTATTGTATGCGGTATTTATAGATCCTACGATATTAAGGATATAAAATCGGATAGAGACAATTTAAATAAAAACATCATTGGCAAACATACGTATCTCAGGAAATGGCTTTACACGATGTTAATGGTTTGTATCAAGGAGATCTGAAGGCATCTATATTATTTTAATATAATCATTCTTAACTTGAATACAATTAGGGTCAAAATGGAGGATGAGGACCAGGCAATCATCCTCTTAAGTTATTTTCTAGATGTGTACGAGTACATTTTATAATCCATGCTCTATGATAAAGAATCCTATATGATGGTCGAAGTAAAAAAAGAACCTTAAACGCAAAAAATCTTCAAATAAATTCCGTTCGGATGGCCATGGTCTGTGTGAGGAAAAGGCCAAGACAATAGAGATTCAAGCAAGAAGAAAGGAAACTCTCAGTCAAAGTCTAAAAGGAATGGGATGGGTTATATAGTAACATATTGGACATGCAAGAAGAAAGGACATATCAGTAAGAACTGCACAAAAAAAAGGAAAAAGAAATAATAATCCTAAAACCGAAGCCAAATATGTTGTAATGGTATACATTAATGGTTTAATGGTTGTTACTACATGCAGATTCAACGATAAATGAGGGTTAGATTCAGGCACATTATTCCATATGACTTCCAATAGATATTAGTTTGACAACCTGAAATTATTTAAAGTGGAAGGGTCATCTTAGTTAATGACGAATCTTATGTTTCCAAAGGGGTAGGAATTATTTGACTCAAGTTATTTATAGAACTTGAGAGAGTTATTAACAACGTGAGGTACATAGTCGAAGTTCAGTGAAACCTTCTTTCTATTGGAATTTTAAATGTAGGATTATTTACTTAAAAGGGTGGAGACGGTAGACTTAAGGTCTTGCAAGGATTATTAGTTGTTATGAAAACCTATAAAACTAGCAAAATTCTAGTTCTTTAAGACTATAAAGTGGTAAGGGTGTATCTAGTGTAGAAAATGCTTCAACTAGGTTGTGGAATCTTTGGTTACATCATTTGAGTGATAAATACCTAGGTAAACTTAGCAAACGTGGTTGTTAGATGGTAGCACATGAAAAAAGTTCAGCTTTTTTGAAAGCTATGTGTTGGGTAAACGTAAGAGGGTCAAGTTTTTTCCCAGCAACCATACAACCAATGGTGTGCTTCACTATGTTCATTTGGATCTTTAGGGTCCAACACATAAACCTAATATAGGTGGTGCATGATATTTTATATCATTGATAGATGATTATTGCAGAAAATTATGGGTAATACCTTTGAAGACCAAAGATGAAAAAATTGATGCTTTTTAGGAACTGGAAGACTTTGGTAGATAATAAGATCGGGAAAATGCTGAAGAAGCTTCAGACTGATAATATTTTAGAATATGTGAACAAAGAATTCACTAGCTATTGTTCAACATTTTCTATTTATAGACACCAAAATATGAGTGGGACTCCTCAATAGAATGTGCTTGTTGAGAGAATAAACCGAACTTTTCTAGAAAAATTTAGGCGTATGCTCCATACAGTTGTAATAAGCCAAATGTTATGGGAATACATTGTGACTATGGTTGCATATATCATTAACATAAGTCCATCTATGAAGCTGAAATTTCCTTGTCCTCAAGAGGCATATACTATAAAGAAACCTCACCTGGAATATTTGAGAGTGTTCAGATGTGCTACCTATGCACATATGAAACAAGGCAATCGTCGTCCGATAACACTAAAATGTTTGTTCTTTGGCTCTCCTGAAGGACTATAATGGTATAGGTTATGATTCCTTGGACCTAGATGTAAGAATTATTTGATAAACATGGACAGGGATTTTAATGAGGAGGACATGTGACTACCAAGAAAATATGCGAAGTTGATGACGAGTCTGATCTAGAGAGTGAAGTTGTGGATGCTTCTATTGAAGATTATTTGAGGCATAAAAAAACTTTGGCTTAGGTAGAGGAACTTCAATCATTTTACATGGTTGAAGATGACATTGGGTCTGGTGTTCCACGGCCTTTAATTGATCATACTAGAGAGCAATATTAACTTGATAGTTATCAATTAATGAGAATAAAGAAAGGAGACCAAGTATGCCACAAAAAATGTATTAATTTGTTTATGTTATTGATTTTGATTTATCAATTAAAACAAACGAAGATGTTATTGAACCAGAAATCTATCACGATGCTATGAAGAGCAGTGATAAAGAATATTGGTTTACAACCATTAAGGAGAAACTGAAATATCTCAAGAACTATATACTAGCGATACCTTATGCCAATGTTATTGGTAGCATTATGTATGCTATGTTTTGCACGAGATATGATATTGCCTATGGTGTAAGTGTTTTGAGAATATTCATGTCTAATATAGAGAATTTGAATTGATATGCACTTAATTAGCACATGAGATACTTGAAAGGTTTGGTTGCTGTAGGGTTGTGTTACAATCACAAGTATACGGATGATATAATCTGAAGAGGGTATGTGGAGTTTGATTATACTGGCTTCCTTGACATAGGAAAATTTACTTCAAGATATTTGTTTATTGTGCTTGGAAGAGTGATTAGTTGGAGGTCTTATATACAAAAGTTTGTTTCACTTTCATCTAGAAAGCTGGATATATGGCTGCTACAAAAGCCATAAATAAGGCTACTTGGCTTAAGGGATTTTCGAGTGAACTTTTTGGTATGAAGTAATATGTGGTTATATTATGTGATAATACTAATGTGTTTCATTTAATAAAGACTCTGAAATTCCATGAGTGGATTAAACACGTAAATATCTAGATGCATTTCATCTGAGATATGGTGGATAGAGAGAAAGTGAAGGTGGCTAAGATTTCTAGTGAGGAAAATCCTTCAGATAATATAACCAAAATATTGTCTATTTCAAAGCTCACGAACTACATAAGACTTATAAAATTTTGGGATGTACATGAACGTATCTCTAGAGAGTTGAAAATTGGATGCAGTAGTTGTAGAAGTTACTATAATCCTAGGTGGATAATTGTTAGGCGTAGGCTATAGGTAAACTCGTCAATAAAGGTACCACCAAAGGAATATATAGGCAGAAAATGGATCGGTCAAAGACATTATAGGCATGAACTGTTTGATTCTCTCAAGACAAAGCTTGACCAAAAATCAGGTTGATTGTTTCTACTAGAACCGAAGTTGTAGCTTGGTGCTATTGGGTCGTAGTGTTGAAACTGCTCAGAAACATATTACTGAAGGCCTAGACCAGTGCTACTAAAATGAAATATTTTAAAATTATTCATGATGGAACTAAGCTCTTCCTTATTGTTTTCCTATTAAAATAGGATTTCTATCTTGATGGGTTTCTTATTTAACTAGGATCTCTATTTTCTTGGGTTTTCTATTTAACTGAATCACTATATTTTGTTCTTAATTAAATATGATTGTTTATTGATAATATTTTATGTGTCAAAGAATTAGTGTTTTATTACATCCATTGATTAATAAGATTTGATCTGGAGCGTCTGACTAAAGTGAAATTAGGGTTCTTCTATGAAATTTATTAATAAAAGAAGCAATATAAGGTTTAAAGTATAGTGAGCATAACGATACGTCTGTGTGTTCTCTAAAGCAGAGTGTCTAGTTTTTAGAAAGAGAAGTAAAGTAGGAGAGGTAAACACTCAAAGCAAATTATGGATTTATATTTCTTTGTAATCCGTAAACGATATGTAGCAAAGATAATTATTGATTTTTGTCGTATTTGGTAGAGTTCTCATTTTAACCTCTTTGATAGTTAAATAAAATATGTGTGACCCGTGAACTTAGGATTTCTTCACAGTCTGAACCACGTAAAATTCTATCTTGTATGTTTAGTTTTCTTTACATTCTTCTAGTTGTTTAAAAATTCTTCTTAAGACAAACAATTTCCTAAACAATGAAAAATTACTAACCATAGTTATGGAATTTAATAAAAACATTAAATTTATTAACAAGCAAATTTAGTGTTTTTAAAACTTTTTCAGCCCCTTAAAAATGTTTGGCAATATAATTAGTAATTTTTAGCTACTTTTAGCTACATCATATAAAAATTAATCCTCATATACAATTTCCTTATTAAACTTGATTCTGATATTTGTACCATTCCCGAATTTGATCAGTATGTTTATTAGATTTCATAATTTATACCAACATTTTTTCAAAACTATTTTAAATTGTTCAGCTCAATCATTTTCACTAGTTAGATCGCGCGAATTAGAGGAAAAGAAAAAACAAAGTGGAGTAAATATATATAATGGTTGGAGTCATTGAAAAGATAAAAAAATTATGCGTGATTTGTTCTTTACATGAGAAACTGAAAGTTCATTTGTGGAGGTCTTCGAGAGGATGCAAATGGTAGAGCATGCACAGTGGAAATACTAATGCACATATTAAAGTATATGTTATTATTTTTTATAGAAACCATCTCCAATGAACGTGTTAGTGCTAATGTTAACTAACACAGATACAAAAAATGTTACAACTTTTGCGAATTTCTCAGAGTGAGTTAACAATTCCACATCATCTTCTCAATTTTATCAGTTTTGTTTCCCATCATCTTCTATCATTTTCATCTTTTTTTTCCTCTTTTCTTTTTCAATACGACAAAGCTGGATTTTTGTCCTCCATTTCCTAACCCTTTATTCAATCAATATCTCATGTCTCGGATTCTTCAGTACTAATTTGAAGTTCAATCTGATTTTCAAAATAATTCAGATCAACGATTTATTTTTAATTTATTGTATAAAGCATCAATTCAAAATCATAATTTGGTTAATCGACAATCTTCTAATACAAGAACACAAAACAACCTAGATATACCTTCTGAACAAGATAATTCCAGTGAAAAAAAGTTTTCAACATCCAAAAAAAGGAATTCAAAATCAAAATCAAAGGAAAGAAATTCAAATTATAATAAAAATAAAGATGAAAGCCTTTGTAAAGCTTGGATACATGTTTCAGAAAATGCAATAACAAGCACTTATCAGTCTTGAAGAAAGTTATGGGATTAAATTTGACTAGATTGTATCAATATTCTAGGGCATAGACGGATACACCTACCACAACTTTGATGAATCTTGTGTCAATCATTTAATCTCGTCTGAACAAATATTCAGGAAACACTCGTCTGGTTAAAAACAACTTGCATGGTTTTAATGCTCAAGATTCTATATGAATACATTTTCTTATATATATATGAACTTATAAAATATATTAAAAAAATTATTTGCTAATTAGTATTATATATCAGAGCAATTAAATAATAATACTACGAAAAAATACATGATTTTCAAAATGGGATGGATGTTAGTAGCTTCTGAAAGATAGTTCCAAATGGTTCAATTATTGTAAACATTATGAAGAGAAAATAAAAATACAAAACAAGAGAAAATCAAATTCGAATTTAGAAGATAGATGTACAATTAATCTAGAAAATTCTTATGCGATACAAATTGAGTCTATCTCGACATTGATTTGTCGTGTGGTGAAGATTAAAAAAACTAGAATAATTTCTAGGAAAAAAACAATAAAAATAAGTGTTTAAAACAATGATACAATTAGTTTATATGACAAAGAATTATGAGAAAAGATCAAAAAAATGCAAATTTTGTTTTTTGAAGTGATGCGTCAAATGAACCATTTAAAATCCAAGCAAATCAATAACAAGAAAAGATGAGAATATAAGTCAAGCTAGAGAGTAAATGTATGAAAATTGCAACAAAATAAGAGAAAAAAAGTGGAACGGAGTCTCCTCTAATGAAAGAGGGGTAGAACTTGTATAATCAAGAAACAAAAATCATATATGGCATATTTGATGAAGGATAATGAGTACGATAATAATGAAAGTGTAATTTAATGTTAAATTAATTTTTAAATATTTTTAATAATTTCTTTAATTATTTTGTTATTTTTTAATGGTTGAAATTATATTGTTTTGTTTATTATTATTGATAGTTAGGATTTTAGAAAATAAATAATTCTTTTTAGAACTCAATTATCTTAATAACTTAGGGTATTTGAGTTAAACATATTTTCTCATTGGCGGTTGGAGATCGATTGAAATGTAAGTTTATATGCATTGTTGGTTTGCCATTAAAAATCAAAACAGCCGAAGCTGTATTAGGGGTTGGGGTGGTAAAAGGAGGATTGGAAGACAAAACTCTAAAATTGTTTATTATTATTTTCATTTGCATAAACGTTTTTAGAGAGAAATAATGACAGAAAACTTAGAAAATACATGGTTTCCAGCGTCACCAAAAAAGACAAGGTTATTTCAAAAAGCTTGAACATAGATAAAATTGAGAAAAAAGGACAATATTAAGTTTCTTGTAGAAAAAACTGCAACTATATAAGATGGTGCCTTTCATTTCAAAAAAATAATGTAAATGTCTTCACCATACTATTTTGATGAAAAACGCTAAGCTCTTGTAAGTATCTTGTACTTGTTATACATATTGATTTCTTCTGAATAGATTTGTTGATACAATATGATCTAGGGTAGAAGCTTTGTGATTTTTTTATCTACTAGAAATTGAACATTACCTCTCTATATTCATATATTTTCATAGGATATACTAATTAAGTACATGAGCAAATATTCATTTGAAACTGATATAAAAATGGAAAATCGGATGTGGATTTGTATGTTAAGCTTTGAATTTAGATTAAAAGTATCAATTTCTGAGGCAATTTTTTTTCCTTGGACGATTGAGTTTTCTTTTGAACTTAACCATAAGGACTATCAGTTGATTCTGATTTAGTAAGTTTTAAGCGTTTTTTATGTTTGTAATCTAGTAGCTGTTAAAAATTGATAAAATAATGAAATAATTGAGATAAATACTAAAGGTTTTAGTTGTGAAATTAATTATTTTGGAAGTTACATGCTCATAATCTATGTTATGACTTGATTTTTGTAGTGGTTCTCTTTTGTTTACTGTCATGTCATTCCAGTTGAGCATACAGTCGATCAATACTCAAGTACCATATGAACCATCTCGCCTCCATTTGGTGCAACCTAAAAATCTATTCAAGTGTTTCAACGAATGCCAACATTTGACCGTATCAAAGAATCCAAATGCTAGTAAAGTCAGCTATAACGAATATGAGTCTTGGAAAAAATAATTTAGGACTTCATCGAGGACACTAACAACAACAGTCAAAACAACGAATATATGGATTTTTCCGGTGACTCTAGTTTATCTTCTTCGATGGAAGCATATGAAAATCTAAAGGTACTACTACTTCAGTCCTATATTATAATTTACATCTTGTTGATTTTATTTAGTAATCAGTTTCCTATTTCAATTCAATAAAGTCTTATCTTTTGTTGTAGTGATCATGAAAAGAATTTGTTAGCGGATGCATCAAAAAATGTCGAAACAAACAAGATGTGCAAGCGTAAATACGATACAAGCAGGAAAATGATTACCAATGGATTGGTCGCTTTAGGTTATAATGTTTCGATCTGCAAATATCTGTGGGAAAAATATCCGACTTATCTCGTCGGTACTCTCTATCCCCCAAACTATCTTCTCTCTTTAGGATTGTTTTAGTATTTTTATATATTCTATAATATCATCTTTGTTTTGTGTATGATCCGTTATGATTGTTGAGTACATTTAGGATCAAGAGAATCAGTGTGAAAATATATTGTTTATTTGTGTAGAAAATCCATTAAATTGGTGTTTTATGAGAATAAAATTTACTCATACATAATTCAAGCGAGTACGTATATGTAGACGTTATAATATAAAAGGAAATACATCTAATTTATATAAATTTCACACCAGAACTCGAAATTGTGAGATTGACGAAAACCTACAAATTCATCTTGTAAACTCTTCCTTACATATTTGTAGGTAAATTCGATCGATAACATAAGAAAATTATGGTTATAGTCAATGCAGCTACACAAAGCTTTATTAAGAAAGGGTTTTATTTACCTTCATGGAGAAATGTCTAATACACAAGGGCCAAATGACTATCTAATCATACTCTAGTCAGATTTGACATAACTTATGAATTTAATATAAAATGCTAATTTATTATTGTTATCAAACATATTTCTTATGTTGTAGTTGAAACTGTCGATAATGCTAATAGCTCAATAGATAGATTATTTTTACTAAATGATATTAGGCATACATTGGAGTGGTTATGGAACCAAATGTTATTTCCCAAATCATAAGATTATATATATATGATGTGCTAGCTTTTCTTTACGAATATGTTGTAGACTTGTAGAGCCTTAATAATATTCACATGCTCATATTCCCTGTCATCTAACTCTACTTTTTTGTATATTCTTATGATTAATATTGAGTCCATCAAATACACCCCCACCTTCAAATAGTGATTTTGGTGATTGACTAGATGAACTTGAGTCTATGACCCGTGATGAGAATATGTCTTCTCTTGAACAATACGACAGCGTAAGTATGTCAAGTATTCTCTTTTTCCTGAGTGATGTTGGTGGTTTTCAGGCTCAGCTAATATGTTGTCACTCTCTCCATCGGGTTAAAAGGTTACGAAATGAAGTGGAAACCAATATGGAGAATGATATTGAAGGGGTGATACAGATTTGGTAAAAAGACCCAACACATATGGGTTAAATACATATTCTGATAAAGGAATAAATTTTCTGTGTATGTAATTGATTTTTTACAAGTATTACTTCTCATATGAGTATTTATACATAAAAAATAAATAAATTTAAATTAAACTAAATTAAACTAAAGTTGTGGGCTGTTTATACAACAAAAAAATAACTAAGAAAAAACAAACTAAAAATAATAATTATATTAAACTCTAATAAAAACATTACGTATTTTTTTATCACCAAAATAGTTTCACTTACGTGTATTTATTCTTCATCACCAAAATAGTTCCACAAATGATCTATAAGGTCAGACTTCAAAATTGTTTTTGTCTCTTTATTTCAGATCCTATCCAAACGGAGAGAAATATGAGCGACCAAAACTGTTGGGTCACGAAGATATGGAGGAAAGATAGGCTTATAGGGTAAATATGTCTAAGTTTTGATTTCAATTCATTCTTCATCTTCGATGATCATATTATGCATAACGATACACGTTTTCATTATTTTGCATAAATCTTCTTTATTTCATCACCTCACCGGACCTTCTTGATATATAAAACACCAAATTATAGTTTAACATCTTTTTAAACAACTTCATATTGTTTATAAAATAGTTTTTCTTTCATCGTTGTTGGGTGTGCAATTTTCTGAATCAAGGTTACCCGTTTTAGAAATATACCATCCGTTAAATAGTGTCCAATATTGTATCAATGATAATTGACATTGTAACCAACCAAAGATATTGTTCCAATAGAATCAATTAATTATTTTAATAAAAAATATTTCAATATATGAATATTGATTAGTGAACATTTTTTTAAACCAATTGAAATATAAAAATAATTAAAAAGAAATTATATTTAAAAATATTATAATTTTTTAAAAAGAATATGATTGAAATTAAAGTAAATACGCTAATTAAAAAATACATATATATATATGGTTTTCCTTTTCCCACGTGACACTCTCCGGTATGTGAATTTAAAAACGAGGACCTTAATAGTTGTTGTATTCATGTAGAGACCTGTAGTGGGGGTAAGTCGAGTTCACGTTGGTGGTTTTTAAATATAGATGGACAGTGGTGGGACATATATATTACTACATTGTGTGGGTAACTGACTTGGTATTAACACCATTATACTTAAAATCGTACTCTGAATTGACCAATGAAAACGTAGGAGAGAGAAAGAACGTGGTTGAGTTAACGATACCAACTATCTCTCTCCCTTTACTCATGAGTGGTTGAGTTGAGTTGAGTTCATGTCTTCGGGATCGAGAAAGAACTATGAGTGGTTGAGTTGAGTTGAGTTCATGTCTTCGGGATCGAGACTCTCTCTCTCCCTTTACTCATTTTTCCTTTTTTGCTTATCGATACCAACTATCGCATCGCAGAAAGCGACTACTAAACAATAATAATTTCGTACTTTTCGCGACCTTTCAGTTATATTATGAGTATGACCATTCGTTTCACTTTTATTTACTAATTTGCCACTCATACTTTCTTTTTTTTTTGCTAATTCGTATAGAGCACTAATCCTATTGGCTCGTTCATATATTAAAATGAGTTTATTCTCCTAATGCAAATTATTATTATTTATTTATTATTTTATTTTTATTAAATTCGTTTCGAATTATAAAGTGATATTATTAGAACAAAACTATCTATGTATATATATTTTCAAGCATGTTATTCCTATCTAATATCTAAAAAAAATAGTACAGAAAAAGTGTTTGGATCAAAAAGTAAACAAATATATCTATAAATAAGTTTATTTGGAGTGAAAGCTCTTTTCTCTCTTTAAACCAGACGTTTCATTAACAATTCTCTCTCAAAATTAGAAGTAAAATTTGAACAGTAAACTCCAAAAACAAACCTTGTAACCCGTGCAACCAACCCAACCACCTAGTAATTTTGACGAACCTCAACGACCACCGTTAACATCTCTGGCGAGGCGTTGACAACATCTGGGGCTGGTTATCGTCGACCTGTGAAGACCATTCGTACCCAAAATTATTATTCGTCTTTCGATAGACCATTACAAGTACTTGGTTTTTAATTTGGAAACTGAAGTTAGCGTACTTCGATGTTAGATAATCCAGTTGCGTATGTGGTTGTTCGTGATTATGATCTGTATTGTCTATTAAGGTGTTCGTCAGGTTAGTGTATATACAAGTTAGAAGTTATATCGTCAATCAACGTCCGTTTCTGGTTTGGGTTAAATTTACGTTTCGTGTAGTTGTTAGGGTTTTGTAGATGGTCGTACTGTGTCTTTTTTAGATTTTGTTGTCTTGAATATAGGTTGAAGGTTGATTGTTTAGTTATTTGGGATTCGATTTTGTTGAAATATGGAGTTTGTTGGATGTGCATGTGTTATTTTATGGTAAAGCGGCATCATGTTTGTTTGTTTGTCAACATATATCGCATCATGTGTTGTTGATTATTGAATAACACGCACTATTATGTAGTGGTGGTGTGATTGTATATGTAGTGGTGGTGTGATTATATATGTACTGGTGGTGTGATTATATGTATTTTATTGGCATCAATTGCAAGAGGGTTTGGTATGATAAATGTAAGTACTAACACACACCATTATTTTGCACAACAATCGCATTTGGCTTGGAATATATGTATAATGTGCAACCTTGCAGACGTTTATGTCATGTAAATCGCATTTGCGACTTGCCTGTTAGATATTTGTGCTTGTTGTATAATCTAAATTGCATGTTTTTCCTGCAGCGAATATGTCTGCAAAAGGTTTATTTTATAGATCATGATTAGTGAGCATCATTAACCTACTGAAAAAGAATATCATTACGATCAAACACATAGAAATGGCGAGAGACACTCCTTTCTATATTTTTTTGAAATTCTCGTTCGACCTCTGCAACAAAGATTTTCCCATGAAGAATTATTTTAAGCTGATAGAGGAAATTATGAAGACATATTCGTTGAAGGACAAAGATTTCAGAATAGGCTCTAAGTTGATGAAGATGACTACAAAAGATGTGAATGTCATATTCGGGCTAAAACATGGAACATAATAAATGCCTCTTAACAAAGCCAGAGCCTTCATCGGTCGATTCATAGATGGTGCTGAGAATGATTCAAGGTTGATGCAGATATACTTCTTGAGTCCTCAGGTTAGAAAAAGTGGACCGACAAATAAAAATCGGTATTGAATGCCATGATAAAGGTAACTGTATATCTAGGTTTGTTATATGACAGATGTATATTTTCACTAATATAACACACTGTCCGTTTTATTGCAGGAAGGTATAAAGAAATCCATACGGAATAGAGGGGAGGATACCGCGAAGAACGTTGCTCGACTATTAATATTCTTCATTTGCTCAACCTTTTTCTACTCAGTTTATGGCGATATAATGGGTTGAACAACAGTGTTTTACATAGAAGACGTGCGAAGAATAAACGATTATAATTAGTCCAAAGAAATAGTCGATAAGCTTCGTCGGTCGATTAAAAAGTGTTTGAAAAAAGGAAATCCTCATCGAGTTATCGGTTGCGTTGCTGTATTATTTGTGAGTATGATCCCCCACATTGATACTTATTTTACCTAACTTGTGGTGAAGGTAAAATAATTTGTGTTTGATGCAACCTTTCATTATTGAGCACACAACTATTATGGCTGATCTGGCGAGGCCCGACATGATACCTAGATGCTATGAATGGTAGGGACTGAAGTGCAAGCCAACAACTATGAACATGATTCAAATGCTAGACATGCTACGAGATGATCAGGTAAAAAAATTGTAAGTAGGTGAAAAGATCGTAATTGATAAGGCTTGTTCACTGCCGTTCTATTTAGTAGTAGAAAATGGTGGGTGAGGTACCGAGTAAGAAGGTACGACAAGAAAATATGGTTTCACAATGCAACAACGTGAAGACAATGAAGATACAATAGCAAGAGATATGACAGTAGGGGATGAAACTGAAGATGATGTAGAGGATGTTACATCGGAGGAACAAATAGAAAAGGAAGAGATGTAGAACTTAGAGCTTTTAAGGAAGCTGAAGATGCAGCCGAGGATGGAGCTAAATATATTAGTTTCGCACATAGTGAAACAATGCAAAATGATTCTTTTGTTTATGTTTTAGGTATCAATTATGGTAGGATGGTGCATGCTGAGAGTACAACAGTTGTACTCACTGAATACACGACAGATACAACCCCACAGGTTCCGGTTGTGGTGAAGCCCAAGAGTACAGCAGTTATGCTGGTTGAAAAGACGGTGGATGCAACTTACATGAACTAGTTGTAGTGCACGCCGAGATTATGACAGTAGTGCAAGTTCAAAAAACGATTGATGGTGTGGTAGTTGAGCAGACTGAACAGGTAGTGTACCATGATAAAGACAATGGGAACACAGAAGTGGCTTCAATCATGGACCTACCTAAAAAGGAGGAAATTTAAATATCAAAGGAACCGACAGAGGATGTAGTGTTTGAAACTAAATCTCCCACAGCAGAGGTAGAACATGAGAAGGTGGCAGATGGTGGAGTCGTTGTACCAGCAGTCCATGCATTATAAGTAAATAATTCTGCTGTAAAGGAGAAAGATACTACATTGTAGCTGCAACAGAAGCATGATGCATAAACAACAGAGGTGGAGCCACTGAAGGTAGAGGGGGCAATAGAGGGTAATATACAGGAGGCAGAGAGTACCACACTCTCACCGCAAATACCGGTCAAATTGACTACCGTAACTGAACAATTGGAACATGGAGTGCAACAATTGAGAAATGAAGGTCTTGAAGATGTAAGTGGATCTTAAGATCATTAAGATTTAACATATACTATGAAGTCATATTGTTTAGGGCTTTGATATATTGATGTGTTAATTTCTGAAATGTTGCTTTGATATATTTTGGATTGTTTATGAAAGTAAATCGCATGGTTGTTGTATACGTAAAAAGTAAGGGTTTTTAACAGTTGAAGCATTCAAATTTTTTATTACGCAAAAATCGCGCGCTGTAGCAAATAAATAAGTTGTGTACAAAAGAGAAAATCTCCCTACAATCGAATGCCTCTACTATCTTAGCAAACACATTAATATAATGCATCTAGAATCGAAAAATGAATACTATTAGATAAATCGCATTGTGTTACATTTTTACAACCAAACTTATTATGAATATTGCACAAGTCGCATCTCATAATTTTATGAATAACATGCACGTTTACATAATGTAGGTTGTTTAACCAATCACATGTTTAAAATGTTGGATGTTAGAAAACAATCGCAAGAATGGTTATAGATGTGAAGTTTAATGTTGAATGTGCAAGGTATGTACAGGAAAACCCCAAACAGAATAGGAAGGCCAACAACAACCTGAATAACAACATCAACAACAACAACCAAGATTGGCGAAGAGTGAACAAGTAACCCAAATAGAAGTCGCGCATTAACTCCTACAAGAGGCCTAACCCCGACAAGAAGCACAATACAACACGAAGGCAGAAGTACTAACCCAGCCAGAAAGAGAAGAAAAAGTACAATCAGTGGCTCTATAGGAAGGGGAACACCAAGAACAAAGAGTCCTGAAGACTGAATTAGCCACCCAAGGAAAAACATCATCATATGCTGATACGATGGATGAAACAATATGTTTTGATCTACCATTCTTAGATTTTAGTTTCATACAATGTGCACAATCAGTTTTTGACCAAGTTGATAAGGTTGAGGCTAATAAAATTATGCAACAGAGTATATGTAAAAAGTTAGAGATTGTGTTTCTAACAATGTTGTAGAGAAGACTGCATCAATGGTAAGTGGATGTCTATATTATTAAACCTGTAGTAAATGTAGTCACGTAGTTATAATCTGACACCAAGTTCTATATTTTATAGATAGTAGCGGATGACTATCCCAATTGGGATTTGATTAGTCAAACATAACTAGGATAGGTAGAGTTTAATTACCAAGATTGGGGAAAACAAATAACAATAACACAGATAGACGCAGTAACTGAATACCACAAGGTCTTTCAACTACAAAAAAGGAAGGACTAAAATATCGAAAATGGTATTTACCACAGTCATAATTCTCATACAGGCTTAACGTTAGTGTGAGTGAGGTAATGACACTACCGTTTAAATAGGACCTTGACTTCAAGGTGAATTATATAATTTTAACTAAGTAGCGATGGATTTCAGGTCGTGTTGCCATAGCCTAGCATGATCAATGTTAATACTTAATTGCATATTTGTTATTTAATTATATTTTGTTATAAGACACCGCTTGTGATTTGGTAGATTATCAATGCTTGGATATATAAGCTGCTTAAATAAGAAAATTAGGAAGTACCCTTCAAAGGTTTTGATAACAAGTACAGTTATAAATATGGTGTTACTCAAATTTTTGGGATTGCAACGGTAAATGTAGTATAATTTTATAGTCCTCATTTGTCACATGATGCTTTGTTTAATCCTCCTCCATAAAACAGAAAATAGTGGCCGTGAAGGGAGATATGTCACACATTGTTGACGAAGTATTCGAGAAAATGAGATGGGACACGTATATCCGGTGTGCAATAAAAGTAAGGACACAATAAACCAATGGACGTTGTTGGTTATTGATATGGAGAATGGTACAACTAAAAACTATAACTTACTATTGCTTATAAGAAAATTCACTCCAGACAAATATAAAAAAAACTGCAGATGGTTTGGTAAGAATTTTGCTTTGCAAATGCATCATTGTTGTTTCAAATACATACCATGACTAATTATCGAGTAAATCGCTCAACTAAATTTGAATTCAATTGCAGTAAAATAAAGGAAAGAAAAACCTTCACATAGAATTTAATATCAATTTAATCCTTGGTATGTATAACAATCACATTATGTTATTAACTTACATATGAATCACATGATTTTAGTATACGTTAGAGTCACAACTGATCGATCAAAATAAATCGCATGATATTTTATAAATCAACGGTTCACGTATTGTATGAAAAGAAAATGCATACCGCCTGTAAGGAATGGATACAGAGTCAATGTTGTTAGAAATATCCCACAGCAAGAAAAAGACACAATCGAGTGCGGAGTTTTCGTTTGTGAATACGCTAAATACATCATCTATAACATGTTTGTATAAGATAAATACAACATAGATATACCTGCAAGAACCATAGCTCAAATTTTTTATCAATTCCTAAATGATTCAAACACAGACCATCGGTGGTAGGTAGCTTGATAAAGTTTCGCCCGAAACCGGTGTTTTTAGAAAAGTGAATGTATCTGTAAGTAATTCATTTTTATTGTAGTTATGTGTGCAAATTTTTTGATTGTATAACACATTGGAGACTCATTTTGTAAATAATTCATTAGTACCAAGGTATGCTGAAGGTTCCATAGAAATCACAAATGTGAGATTGTTGAAATATATGGTAATGAACATGTGGAACTAATCTCGCATGTTTAAGTCGAACAAGTAAATCCGCTAAAATATTACTTGTAATGCCAAACTCGCATGATTAGCAATTGCATATAATTCCCGGGATTATGTGATTGACAAACTAAATCTGGCATCTTATTGGAAGTAAACTTAAATTTTATCACTAGTTAAATGATATAGCCAATCTAACATGATCCACATAGTACACATAAATCACGATAAAATATTACTTGTAATGCCAAACTCGTATGACTATCAGTTTACATATAAATCACGCGACTATGTTAGTAACATACTCAATCTCGCATCCTATTGGCAGTAAATGTAAATCATATCACTAGTCTAATGATATAGTTAATCTAGCATGATCACCATAGTACACGTAAACCAATGCTACGAAATTAAATAACATAACCAATATTGCACATAGTTCTTAAAGCATGAATCGCAAATAAACTATGTGATAAATAGAGCCCTTAGTAACTAGACTATAAACTAAAGACACGTTCTAATTAATGTGTGGAAATGACTACTACCTATTTTATCACGTGGGAAATTAAACTTAGGGTAATTTTTTTATTGGTTAATTTAATTCTTGACAAGACTTAGGTAGATATATAATCATTACAAAAGCATTAAATACACATCAAATATTTATCTTGAGATAAAGTATAGGTACAATTGAGTTTGATTTTTTTTACTATAAATAAGAGTATGAAGTTATGCCTATTTACTCATAAAAGTAAACACGCAAACTCTTCATATTCTTAGACAAAATCTTCGTAGACAATGGTCAGTTTCTCTCCAGACTCTTATGGATACTCATCCTCCAATGATGGATTCTTCGATCAGACAAAACATTTCTCTGACTAGAAGCGCCCACGATGTCAAAATACTCATCTGACGCTTCCAAAGATGGCTCCATATATTTATTCTCCTTCAAAGATGAGTATGACTCAAGTGACTCCTGGTCGTTTACTGAGTATGACTTTGACCCAAACGACCTTGCCATGCGTAAAAGAAAGAGAGACATATGGGTTGATGAGGAGTTTGAATGTGTCGATGACTCGAAATATGATGAAGATGAGGACGCCGACGATGAAATGGACATGGACTTGGAGTAAGTTGTTGAACAAGATGAGGATGAAGAAGAGAAAGAAGAGAAGTAGGACATAGAAGACTCTTCTGATGATTGATGATTATGGTGGTGTTATTTTTTATTATTATTTAAACCTACCAACCCTAAAATATGTTATATTTTTTGTTAAGGTTGAGTTTCTGGACAGTTGTAGGGCCATGTATGATGTTTTCTAATGTTAAAAAGATTTAATGTTACCCTTGGTGTACTTGCAAAGTGGATGGTTATATTCGCGAATCAATCGCGTATCTGGATTACTAGGAACCTAATATTGTATAACATAAGTAAAATGCAATGTATTTAGTGAAAATATATAACATCATTAGTACAATCTCAATCACAATATATTGTAACAAAGCAATCGCATGCCTCGACAAAGGTAGTTCTTACATACCAATTGCATTGATATTATAATTAATTGCAATCACAATGAGTTTAAAGTAAACAAATCATATGATTGTTTGTTAAAGAATGGACATAGCTTAAAGTAATGTGAATCGTATGTTCCAAAAATTCGTATATCGCAAAGTACAAAATAATTTTTTTTCCATACAAATCCACCTATTTTGGAATTAGTAGCCAATCACTAACAAAAGAATGCCACTAAAATCGCATTGTTGCGTCTTATATATCACAACAATCGCAAATCACAATGAACATCACAAGTCCTTATGTTATGTCCTGTTTAAAAACAATGGTCGCACCGCAACTGGCTGGTTCTTATTTCTCCTTTAGATATAATTTCATTTTTCGTAGGCCTTTCAGCTCATCTTTTAATGTTGGGAGGCAAAATTTTTGGCTCAGACAAATCATACTAGGATGACCCTTCGCTAAAATTGGTTATAGCTGGTATTCTAAAAAAAATAAGTCGATCTGTAATTTGTAACAGTGAAGAATGACTCTATCAAAGTCATAAAATCTTTGTTAACCGATGTTATTGCCGCTAATGCGTGAGGACATGGGAAATATTCTTATTGCCATGCACCACAAGAATATTTGAAATCAAGCATGTTAACAACCATAAATGAGTCTGAAATAACTTTTAAAAAGTTGCGGAAGACTTACGTACTAACCACGTTCGACCAATTTTGACATTCTGTTTAAACTTGTTCTCATACTCGGGGCATAAATTAGTGTTCCAACTTAGCCCCTCCGAATAAAGTCGTCAAATTTGAGTCATAAGCAAAACTCTTATCTTGTCAACAAATTCGACAACGGGTCGACTGCGTAGCTTTTGTTTTGTGCATTAAACGATTCGACCGCAGTTGATGCCATTACACCATATCGTTTCCTTTAACGAATGTCTGAGCATACTTGGCGGGAGGTTAATTTTCAAGAATTGTTTTAATTCTACTACCACCTTAAAAATTGTGAAAGTATACCATTAAAAAGGTCTACCGTGGGAGCATAAGCACATCGGTTAAACATATATAACATCGACTTTATATACTATTGATTAGTACGTTCCAGAGCACTCCTCAGATTCTGAATGAGATGAAAAATACAGTACGCATGATAGTTATTTGGATAAATAATATAAACAACATTAATAATACCCGAATGACGGTCCAAAATAAATGTTACCTGATGGTCCAACAAATGAGATTTCAGACTCTCCATAAACCATAACCCATTGTCATAATCTTCACTACCAACAATACCAAAACGATGCAGAAAATACATGCGATATATAGAGAGTTCAATGCATTTACATTTCTATCATCGACATCCAACTAACACTCAAATCGCATGACTGAAGTACATATAAATTGCAAGACTGTTAAACAAAGATGGAAATGTCTAGGATGGTTTATGAAATCAAGTAAATCGCATTCATATGTAGCAATAAAATCACATCATAAAGATATAAAATAAAAGTCGCACGTCAATAGCCAATATTTTACACATGTCTAACATGTTTAATATGAACATGTAAATCACATGAATGAGTATCAAATGAAACACATTTTACACTTTAGTGTACGAAATGCAAAGAAAAAAATACATAACTCGTACGTTCTATAAAAACTTTAGGACTAACCGTTGTTGTCATCCTTTGCTACTACATATAGAAATACACCCCCATGCTTGCCGGTTAGAAATGTTCTGTCAAATACAACAGTGGTCGGTATGAATGAAAACCTTAAAGGTACGATTCGAATGCTATAAAACAGCGCCTGAAGACGTTTTCAACAGCTAATTCGAAATGGTAGTCGGTAGTAATATCAAGACTCTGTAATTATCTGAAGTATCCCTTTAGTAAACTAAAAGAAGAATTACTATCTATGAAAAATCCCCTCATTTCCTTATCTAAAGCATTCCATGAGAGAAAGTAAGAGATGTCTAAACAGTAGTCTTGTTTCATAAACAATTATATACTTTTCACCGTTACTGAATGACATGTCCTAATCGAATCATGGATTTTATCCGCAATCAAATCCGATGTAAAATGCCTACTATGTTGTTTAGAGAAAACGATAATGCATGTATGTCGTTCAACAAACCACTTTATCGTCATGAAGTCGGTGCTGGAATCAATTTATGTGTCAAATATCCATTTACATCCACTTGACTCTTAGTTTTTTAAAATAAGCAGTGATCTTAATTATTGCATTATGCATATAATTGGAATTAAAACCATGCTCTAAGGTATATCGACATAAGGATAATCTTAGACCTGCAACACCTTCATCAAACGTTTGACCAACACTTGTGATAACATCAGCCCAACTCGTAGTAGCAAGATGTATTTTGTGTGTTCAGAATTAACTAAACCATTACTACTCTCCCAACTAGTTAGTTGATTATCAGAGGCTTCCCCGAAACTTAGGCTAGGTTGTTTACGCTTTTCTCCTGACCCTTTATCAACTAGTTATTGTTCTATAATAAAAGTAAAAAATTTTAGATGCTCCACATCAACATATACCACTACACCGATAAAATAATTCTCATTATTAAACAAACAATTCTTGTAATCACCGCAAGAGTAGGTAATAGTGTAGTTACTTCTAACCAGCTCATCCCATATACTTGCAGCGTAATCTTGAAGACTTCGAAAGTTTTCAAACTCGGACAAAGGAACAATTGTAGCTCAGTGACCATATTTGAAAATATAAACTTTAGGTTTAGACATATAATACCGTGCATTGTACAAGTTGGAAATAGTAAGTGGAATTGGTAGCCACAAAATAACTAGTAGAATCGTATAAGTGCAAATCACTTGATTTAACTTGAATTGACAACTTATCTAATAATGTTCTAATCAAAGAATCGCATATATATATATATATATATAACCTGGGTTAGCGAGAATCACAATGAAAATCAAAATGTAAATCGAATGTTCATCGTTTAAATATACACTAATCTCGCATATTCATGCTAAAAAGTTCTACAAAACGCATCCTCTACCATGCAATCGCATCCTTACCCTGAAATACTAAAAACTAGATACCGATTTCTACATTATCAACAACACAAAAAACAACTATTATAAGTGAATTAAATACACAATACAACATGTTTATAACTTAGCAATCAACATAAACCATGAAATCGTGATGTTATGAAATTCGTTTAGGAAAAAAAAGAAAATAGGATATAACCAGAGTATCGTCGTACTACGAACCCTCACCTAACTGAATAAACCACATGGATAACGATTTTTATCGATGAAACCACATGGATAAAGGATTAAAGAAGTAAAAAACAACAAATGATGATAAAAAAATTAGTTGAAATCAATAAACCAACATTCACAGCCATACACAAAGTTTGATTGTTAGTAGGCGGTTGACAGTGGTCTGAAATCGGTGATGAACTAATTTCAATCGTAGTAGGTAGACTGGACGTCGACCTAAATTATTACCCTAATTATTATTTTTAAAATTGGGTATATTTTTAGGATATGAAGAGACGGAGATGACTGCTTACAAATTCAAATGTTTAAAATATCTAAATGGGTGACAAAATTTCAATCCCTTACAAAAGGCTTATGGGGTTATTTCTATATTATTAGTCTAGGATCAGTTTGGAAATAATATATTATGATTTATTTTATTTAAACCATATTTTTCTAAATCAAGTTCATGCATGAAAAAATATATTTTAAGCAAATAAATGACTTAAATTTATTATTGAAATTATGTAAGAATATGTTTTTACTATGAATTGTAAAATAATATATCTTAACCTAGATTTTTTATACTTTTCATTTTTCGGTTGAATTTATTAAATTTGGGAAAGTTCTAGTAGAGGTACAGTATTTCTAAACCATTACATTGAAGTCCAATATTCTAAATTCTGAAGAGGGCACCAATTAAGTAAATTCTAAAACACAACACGTCACTTTTATTTTTGCACAAAGAAGGAATGATTTCTTGGTGTTTTTTGCTTCAGGTTTTGAAAGAGGTGAGAGTCTTCAATGGGTAATGAAAGTTATTATTTTTTGATTGAAATATCTTCTTAGTATATATTAAGATCTAGATCTAGAGTTGAACTTCTATAATTTAGCTTGGATTTCGAACTAGAAGAAGCTGATTAAGTTGTTTGATGAGAATATGATCAACGTTAAGGTAGCTGAACCATCAAAATTGTTTTGTTTAGGAAACTCGTGTCTCTCCAAAGTATATTTCATGCCTTAGTAAACTTATTTTTAACAATTTATTTATATTTGCACTAAATCAACTTTATTGATAACAGCATCTCTCTAAGGTAGTTTCATGATTTCTTTAAGAAGAACAAATCTGTACCTAGAATATTCAAAGAACTAAAAGTACACAAAAAGTCAGGTATGTGTATGTTCTTAAGGAGGATCTTAGGAACAAAGGGTTAAGTTTATGAAAATTTATATTGTAAGTCGTGTTGTTTAGAGAATTGATTCTAGTGCTGAAAAGGTTTTGTGACCAATCTACGGAACTATAGATTTGATAATATATGAAGAATAAAAATACAAAATATGATAAACTGGTACAGAGCACAATCTATTTAGGTGAATTTAGAGAATAAAAGTCTCATAATTAAGAGCAAGTCTATCAAACTTTAAGCCTTAATCAATCAACATTAAGGCTTTCCAATAATGTGATGGCCCTTAGTTGATGAGGGACTCGTTGTTGTAACAGTTTTGTTTCATTTTATATTTAACGTCCATTTGGTTAGCCAATTGACAACTTAATTTGCTCCCTAAATTTATTAATTAGATTGATACTAGGAGAAATACGTTTTCTACAACAACGAGTAATAAGAGACAAATACCAAGAGACTTTCCCATATGATAGCATTTTAAAAAGGATAGTAGGATCAGTTTTGATATTTAAATGGACAAAGCCTTTCTCTTTTCATAATAGAAGACCATCAAGAACGGCTCTGGAGTTTGCTACAATGGGTGACTTCTTTCCATAAAGTCTACCATATGCAAGAATCATGTAACCCTCATTGTTTCTAATAATACCAACAACATATATTTACCATTTAGTATGCAAGATCCATTTACATTTAGTTTAAGTCAACTGTTCCGAGGAGGTTTCCATTTGAGAACCTTAACCTCTTTTTATATGTTTAAGTGGTGGAAATATCCAAGGTCAAAGGAAACCTTTAAATCATCCTACCAGTACGCTATCTTTAGTAGATTGGCACAGTCAAGCCTTGAAATAATGAAAGATAATTTATCTAGGATAGTTTTGGCATATATAGTTTGCTCTTGGTATTTGAATTTGTCTCTAAAATACCATATAACCTAGCAAGTGATCGTAGGTAGTATCGTCCTAATATGAATATCTTTACTAGTTGACCAACATCTTATAAGATGATGATGAATCATATATCTTCCCATTGCGATACCAAAAATAACTTCCAAAGACTTCCAAATTTTTAGGACATTAGACAAGCAAGTTGTTAATAGATTCAATACCATTATAAAATTGGCAATTAGAGCAAGGTTAAAGTTTTTATTTTGTATTATGGTATCAACAGATTTCTAGCCATTTAGTAGCCTCCAAAAAAGGAATGAGAATTTCTTTGGAGTGATGTTGGTCCATATATTTTTAAAGAAGTTGGAGACTCATCATTTATATCTAATATGGTTCTATGTATCTTTAGTAGTGAAGTCATCATTGGAAGATAAATACCATTTGATTGAGTCTTCTTGATCCTCGTGCAATGTTAGTTTTTTAATCTTCTAAATGCATGAGGGATATACAACATACTTAAACTTGTTCAGGTTCTAGGCACCATCAAACATTAGTTACTAATTTTGTTCTTAGTGTACCAATTGTTGTTAGTGTCATTTGATAGGATAATAAATGGGTGAATATAACTCAATTTTTCTAACTAGAAATCAATATCCCCTTTCCAAGATTCCAAATTATATAAGAGATCAGTATCCCTAATACTTAATAATCGTTTCCATAACTTTGATCATTTAATAGTAACTTGAATACGAATGGGATGAAGGGATGGACAATAAATTATGTGCATGTATTTAAAACATATATATTTATATTCCCTAAACTTGAACCAAATTTTACAGGTCCTTATTATGTTTAATTCACCTTCCTCATAAAGATTATATAGATTGGACCATCTTGACCAATTAATAGCCTGATTGGATTAAGTTGAACCTCATAGGAAGTTTTTAACAGCTTTTCAATTCTATCAATGACTATGTTAGGAAAAATACAGCTTTGGACATGATAAGATGGGATAACATCAATAATTATTGAATTATAATTAATTTACCTCTTAAATACATGAGTTTTTAGTCTCATTTCTGGATTTTATTTCTTATTATTGACCATATCATCAAAATAACTCGCCTTGTTACTTGTGTGGATAGTAATAACAAGGTATTTTAGAGGCATAATACTATGTTTGAAGCTTGTTTGAGTTTCGATTTATTTGATTCTTTGTTGAGGCATTCTTAAAGTGAGAAAGTGAGAGAACATAAGTGAGTAAAATTAGAAGTTCAACCCCTTTATTAGTTCAACCCTGGCCTTTAGATAGAGGCGCAATGACTTAGCTCATAACTGTAAGTAGTTACATAAAAAGATAAATTACACTTAGTCCTTAATAAGGACACATAATCATAATCACTCCTTTAACCTTTCAATGTGTTACCAAACCTTTAATTATTTAAATTTTAGTCCCTGAACTTATATTTCCTTATCAGGCTCAAAATAACTTTTTAATACCTCTAATAAGATACATAAGCTAGGAAAGATAGGGTTCACTTACCTAATACCATTTAGAGAGCTGAAATAGTCTTGAAACTATCCATTTATAATAATTGAGAAGTAGACAGAAGTAATGCCTTTCTTAATCAAGTTAAAGAAACTTTTGTAGAATCCAAACGCTTTTATAACATGAAGAATAAAGCTGAAAGATAGCCATTGATATCATGGGTTAGTTCTTGAGTTAGCATGATGCTCGAATGAATATTTTTTCCTTTGACAAAGCCGCCTTGTTCTTCTGACATTATATTAGGAAGAAGTGATAATAGTCTCTCCCTTAGAATCTTAGATAGTATTCTATTGAAAAAGTGCAAAGAGTAATAAGTCTAAAATCATTCCAAGTTTTATGGGAATTATATTTAGTAATAAAACATATAGTAGTGGTATATATTCCTTGAGGAGCATTTTGGACATTGCCATAATCAACTACTACAGCACATAAGTCCTTAGATATAAAAGGCCAGCAAGTTAGGTAAAATTTTACGCTGAAGCCATCAACCCTGTCAACACTATTAGGAGTTACTATTTTGATTGAGTTATAAATTTCGTATTTAGTGGGAGTGACCATAAACTTTTGGTTATCCAGGTTAGTAATAAGTTTACAAAATATATGATGTAAATCTTTACGATCCTTAATAGGAGTCTGAGATGATAAAAGATCATTAAAATGATCTTCATCAGATTTTCCTAAGGTAGTTTGATCTTCAATCCAAGAATCTCCATTCCAGATTCCATGGATCTCAATCTTTTTTACCCTTTTCAAAGCATAATTATGATAAGTAGGTGAGTTGTTTTCACCATTCTTGAACCAATTTATATTGATTTTCTATTGCCAATAAGATTCTTCATTTTCCAATAGAAGAAGATGGGTAACTTGAGATTTTGAAAGATTTATTTTATCTTCTAGGATCTTGGAATCGTCAAATATGATTTCTAAGTATTTAACTTCCTCCTCAAATTGAGCTATACATTTTATACATTACCAAATACCTCACAGTTCCATGTTTTTAGTTTATGTTTTAGCCTTTTAAGTTTTTTCCAAAAAACCCGAATGAGAGGGCCATGCGAATTCTCATTCCAGGTTTGATCTACCACCTTTAAGAATTCAAGGTGCATTATCCACATGTTTAAGAACTTAAACAAGGATTTGGGTTGGATGTGGTTGATTGAAATAACTATACATATATGAGAGTGGTTAGAGCCAGTTCTGGTCAAGTGTTTAACTTTTGTGTTATCAAAGTAAACCTTTCATGTTGCATTGTATAGTACCCGATCTAGTATTTTCTATTTCCTATTGTTGGTCCAGGTGTATGGAGATCTAATAAAACCAAGATCTTCCAGATGAAAATCTACTATTGTGTTATTAAACTCAGCAAGACTTTTAAGGCATAAGGTGGAGAAAGAAAGTTGCTCTTGCGAGTTAAGGATTACATTAAAGTCACCTATGACCATCCATTCGATAAAGTTATCTGCTAACTCTCTTATATTATCCCATATGATCATTCTTTACTCTCTAGTGCACTTTTCATAAACAACTATGACCATGAATTCCTTGTTGAAGGTAGAATGTTTAACTTTAAGGTGCATGAATTGTTCATGGTTAACTATAATCTCCACAACAAAATTATCATTTCAAATAATCTAAATTTTGTTACTTGTGTTAGCAAATCCAGAATAGAATCCGAATAGCTTTATGAATTTATCTACTTTGTCCATTGATATGATAGGCTCTTGAAAAGCAATGAAGTCTACTTTTTCTGTCTTGGAAATTGATTTGATTTTCCTTGTTGTACCTTTGTTTCCCACACTTCTAGCATTCCATTTTAAAATTGTGACTGTCATTTAGAGGTTGAGTTGAAGGGTCTAGCTGACCCTTTAAATTGTATTGATTTGGTATTAAAGAATCATTTTATTGGTTTTATCTTAGATTTTTTTTCTTGCTAAATGAACTTCTTTAATTTTTGTCTCTTCCAGCAGGTTTTCCAAAAATAGGGGATAAATGAAGGCTACCAACAATTGTTTACTTAGGAGAATCATGAGATTTTTCTTTGGTAACAAACTCATTGCTTGTGGTAAAGGGGTTTTATGGTTCTATTATTTGTAAGGATTCAATTATTTATATGTTTCTTTTCTCTAAGTTGATTGTATCATAATCTAGAATTTCCTAGCTATTGTCAATGTCAATATTGTGATTAGAATTTTGCTTTTCTTTGTTGGTGATAACCTTTTGATTTTATTTTTCCTATTATCTAAGAGGAGGTGGAGATATGTGAAGTTTCTAAGAGGGAGAACCATTATATAAATCAAGTTTTTAATAAAACCTTATGATCTGATTTGTATCATTACTTGAGGGAATTTTAACTGGATGAGGAATAACATATTCAAATTTGTGACCATTTATAATTATGGATTTGATTTTAGGAACCCATGTTCCATTTTGATAGAATGGATTGAGTTTTAGATTAATATAAGCTAATTTGGTATTCCTTGAAGGCTGATCATCATTGTTGTCAATAGTTTCTTGTAGTCTGAAGAATTATGCCCAATATGATGGTAGTCAAGGTAATACTGGGGCATATTTCCATAGATAATTGCGAGCCAGAAACATTTCTGGTCTCCAATTCTAGTCTAGAGCTTATATGTAAGAGGTTTAGAAACATCCAACTCAATCCATGCTTTGCAACAATTGAATTTGTCTCTGTTTTTAATTGGCACCTAGGTAGTGAGTGGTCCTCCTAATGGCTTAATTATATTATGGATGGTGTCCTGATTGTACATATACTCAGGTAAATATGAGAAGGTAACCAAAACATGAGTTGTAGGTGATTCAAGTCTTGGGACGAAGTCAAGAGTCCACTTTAAAAGGCTCATAAAATACAGACATTACACTTCCATAGTTTTGTAATGTCATGTAAGAGGTCTAATTCTATAAGTACATGCATTGGGTCTGAAATAGAAAGATTAAAAGCACCGTGAAATTGAATTTTTTTAAAAAACTTTTGAATAATACTCGTTTGAGAACGACTAAACAAGAATTTACCAATAAGAGTAAATTTAGAATTGCTCATGAGAAATTGCTTATCTTTTCTAGTGAAGTGAACAAACTCTAAGTTTCCATTACCTTTCAACAGGACACTGTCATGGATAATTCCCTTCATTTTTTATCTTGTTGCCTCCATGTAAAATTTGACTTGGTAAATCATTGTGAGATGGTAAATCATTATTTATATTTATGTTTTGGAAATAGAAAAAATATTAAATTCGTTGGTAATGAGATTTGTGGAAAGATTTGATGAAGATGGTTTCATTGGTGTTAGTATATGGTTTGCATCTCTAGCCACCATGACCGGAAGACAATGACGTTGGACCAGATACAATAAGGACGGTGATCAGGGGATGAGAAAAGGATCTGATCCTTGGAGCATTTTTTGGAGTTTTCTGTATTTAAATTGTTTTATACTTTCAAATATATAATATAATATACAAAATATTTAAAAATTAAATAAGTAGTTGAATATATTATTGTTTTTTAACAAAAAATAATTTTTTTAGTAATGAATTAGAATGTTACAAGATGTAACTTTCCAAATTTATAATACATTTGGGAATATTTCAGTTTTTGTAGTATTACATAGAGACAATAAGGACAATATTATTTTTTATTAATGATCCTTTGCCCTTATTTCATTTCAGGTATGTTTTAAAGAGTATTTTCTTTCAGGAGATAGGTTCCGGAGAAATTTATCATTCTGAATGATAGTAAGTGTGACATTCTGAATTCTATTTTATATCAGATTGGAGAACATAGTTTTTTAGTTTTTTTTAATATTCCATGCATTATTATGCCAGAATTCATATATTTTTATTTGTCTATACCATAAAGTGTTTGTATTTGGGGATAATGAGATCAAAGGGTGTTTGTAGCTTCATTTGTCTAACCAAAAATATATATTACCCTGACCTAAGGACCAATATAAGAATTTCTCAACCAATTCTCTGTGTTTTAACATCCTTTTCTAAACTTTAGAATCAGTTTGTTTTTTGTGAGTTTGTAATGGATGGATATTAAGGCAGTATATTGATTTCATTAGTCTAGCCCAAAGAGAATGATTCTCTCTGAACATTAGCCACAATTTACAATATATGTTTGTGTGCCTATGAGATTCTTGAGGTTTAAACCATTTTCATCAAATGGTTTACATAGCTTGGTCTATTCTGACCATATAAGTATTTTGGTATCTTCTCGGTATCCCCACAAGAATTTTTTCAAAAGTACATTGATTTTAGATCTAACATTTTTTGAAATTAAAGTGTTTTACATATAGTAATTTGGGATTGGTAGAAGAACAAATTTGATAAGAATCCACCAAAAGATAATGTTTTGTGGTTCCAATCTGATATGTTACCTCTGATTTTATCAATCAGACTATTAAAGTGATTTGCATTATGTTTGGAATTTATTTGGATGCCTAAGTATCTGAATGATAGCTGCTTGTTTATTAATCCTAAGTTGTTTTCCATAGAAGTAATTATGTTTATGGTTATTTGATTTGAAGCTATGAAAGTTGTTATATCTTTATTTACTTGTTAACGAGACATTTCTTGGTAAATGTCAAGAAATTTATTGATTTTCTTGACATTATTAAGTGAACCATTTGTAAATATTATCGCATCATCCGCAAATGCTAGACATGTATAATAGTAGAGCCTTTAGAACTGAATTGCATTGAAGGATAAAGCTAGAATAGTTTTTTAATTCCTGTAAGTAGGAATTCCTCAGCAATGATGAACAGACTTGGAGACAGTGGGTCTCCTTATCTGATACCATTGTTGGAAGAGAAATATCCTAAGGATTGACCATTCACTAAGATTGAACAATGAACATTTTCTATTCCTTTCTTAATTAAGTTGATGAATGTGGAGTTAAAACCATAAGCAGACAAGATATTGTATATAAATTTAAAATTTAGTTTATCAACAGATTTTGACATGTCTAGATTTATAATGATATTTCCTCCCTAAGAGTTTTTGTTTAGATCACGAGTGAGTTCATGTGTTATTAAAATATCTTTTTGTATGTTTCTTTGTTTCACATATGCTCTTTGTTCTTCTAATATTATTTTAGGGAGGAGTTTTGACAATCTGTTATTTATCAACTTTGACAGTATTCTGTAGGCATGGGCATATGGGTATGGAACCGAAGAACCGAACCGAACCAAAATAATGGATTCCTTTTGGTTCCGGTTCCTTATAAATACTCGTACGGTTCCTTATCTTAAATATCCACGGTTCTCGGTTCGGTTCGGTTCGGAACCGAGAACCGAATAGTACCCATAAAGAACCGAATAAGCAATAGTACCTTTGAATATCCATGGTTTTCTGTTCGGTTCCAAACGGTTATTTTGGCTACAAAGTAACCATTTGGTTACTTCCATTTGGTTCTTTTTGGGTTGAGTTCCAAACAATTCTTTTGGTTAGAAAGTAACCATTTGGTTAGAAAATAACCATTTGGTTCTTTTCGGGTTCAGTTCCAAACAACTTTTTTTGTTAGAAAGTAACCATTTGGTTAGAAAATAATCATTTCGTTCCTTTCGGGTTCGGTTCCAAACGGTTCTTCTGGTTACAAAGTAACCATTTGGTTAGAAAGTAACCATTTGGAACCGAAACCCGAATGTAACTGAACCGAGAAGAACCGAACCGAACTGAATTTTAATCAGTTCCTAAATGGGTACTAGTTTTAAAGAGCCGAAAGAACCGAGAACCGAACCGAATTTTAATCAGTTCCTAAATGGGTACTAGTTTTGAAGAACCGAAAGAACCAAGAACCGAAAGAACCGAACCGAACCGAACTGAACCGAAGAACCGAATGCCCATACATAGTATTCTGTTAGCAATTGTGCAAACACTGACTGGTCTAAATTCTTACCAGTTCTTTGGTGAAGCTGATTTAGGAATTAAGCAAATTGTTGTTGCATATATGCTTGAGGGCATGAATTGTTATTAAAATATGCACGTGTCATCTTTTATTATATTCCAACATGGTTGATAGAATATGTAGTTGAAACCATCAACTCCATAAACACTATTAGAATTGAGGCTCTTTATTATCTAATGTATTTCTTTCATTGAAAGATTCATAGTTAATATATGGTTGTCTTGATCTGATATGATCTTAGGAATAAGATCACTGATTAAATTTGAGTATGATTGGTCAAATGAATGAATTTGTTGCGAGTTGAGGATATTCTTACAGTAATTGATAGCAGATTGATTAATTAACTCTTGATTTTCAGTCCAACTTTCATTTATTGTAATTATATTTATTTTGTTTGTTTTCCTTATCTTTTTAACATAATTGTGAAAACTTTAAGTTTTTTTGTCACCCTCTACAAGCCAGAGAAAAGAACTTTTTTGCTACCAGTAGGTTTCTTCTCTGGCAATAAACTGTAAGTGGTTAGTTCTGGCTTTAGGGAGTGGGGCTTTCATTTCAGGATTGTTTGCTTCTTGTAATGATTTTCATCTATCTTTACATCCTCTTCATCTTTGGAAATATCATCAAAAATATTGCCAAATATTTATTTATTCTAATTTTTTAAGAAGATTTTGAGCCTTCTTAACTTAAACTAGAAGATATGTATGGGATTACCATACATAGGTTCTGACCGATTGGATTCAACAGAGGTTAAGGATTCATTGTGTGAAAGCCACATATTTTGGAATTTAAATGGAGGCTTATGTTTGTTTGAATTGTTTGAAATAGATTTCACTAAAGGTGAATGATCTGAGCCAATTCTGGCAAGATATTTCACCCTAGTGATATCAAAAGTATCTCTCCATATGGCATTATGTAATGCTATATCTAATCTTTTTTATTTACTATTGTTTGACCAGGTGAAATTTGATCCATAGAATCCTGGATCCTCTAAGTTAAAGTCCATGATCATGTTATTACATTCATCCATCCTTCTAATGTAGAGGGTGGAACAAGCCAATTGTTCAGTTATATTTTGATATTGTATTGAAGTATCCAGTTATTACCCAAAGGTATAATTTTTTACATATTTGTCTCAATTGATCCCAAATAGGAATTCTTTGGGATCTAGAACATTTAGCATATACAATGGTGACCATACCTTGTTTGTTGGAAGAAGGATGTGTCAACATTGTATGAAAAAATTGGTCATTGTTTATTAGAATTTGAATTTTGGACGTATTTTTCCATAGTAACTATATTTTATTATTTAGGTTTGCAAAATAAAAAGTCAAAACCAAGTTTTTAAATATTTTTCAAGTTTCATATTAGATATCATTATCTCTTGGAGTGCAATGAAATCTAAATGTTTAAGTTTGATTAATGATTTTATTCATCTAATAGTTCCAAGATTTCCTGCACCTCTTGCTTTCCAGCTAAGTATATTTTTGGTCATTTTATGTTTAGAAGATGAGAATCTAGTTGATCCTTTGAAACTCAAAGTCTTATTAATTAAGTTAACCTTAAGATTTTTAATTTTGGTTTTAGGTTTTTTTTTACTTGCTTGGATTGATCTTTAGCAACAGAAAGTACTGATTTTATATCTGATACAAATTGAGACTGATTGTAGGTCTTTTTTTAGGTGTATCGGATTCAATTTCACAGTTGAATTCTTCATTAAGTATACTGAAAATGTTTTCAAGATTGATGGATTAAATAACATCAATCACATCTTTTTCAGAAACATCACTAGGTATATTATCTTGATTCAAAATTAAAAATTTATCATTTTTATGATGGATTTGAGTGTATTGATGAGATATTTATTTATTGTTTCTTGCTTGGGTATTAGGATATTCCTTAGGATTTAAGATTGAATCAGTTTGGAGGGAGACAAATTGATGAAAATTTCAATTTTCATCAATTTGGTTGAAATAATGGTCTTCTAAATTTTCTGATCTTTTAATTTTTGGATCTATTATAATTGAGTTTACTTTTTAACCTATGCATATTTAGACTAAGTATAATGTTGGTTTGTTTTAGATAATTGATCTAAAGATGTTATGGTTTTAGGGTAATTAATCATATAATTGAAAAAATCATACAAATATTGTTTTTTATTAAATATAAGAATATTCTTGTAAGATTTATAATATAATTATAAATGTTGATGGGTTGAGAAATTAATTTTTTAATTAATTTTTTATAAATATTTTTACTTAAATAAAGTTTAGATAAAAATTGATAATAATAAAAATTATGGGACAAAAGTTGTGTTTATGGTAGGTGAGAAACCCCGTATCGTAACACGCTAACTTTTTTTTCGTTCAAAAGTTTTGTGTATGAGTATAATGGAAACATTAAATATTGACGACATTTGTTTCTTTTGTGTTCTAAAAAATAATTTAATTTTTTCTCATCAATTTTTTTTAAAATTTTAACCCACTAACTCATTCTTTTTACTTACGAAACCAAGTTTTTAATTTCTCATTATTTCTTTCAATCATATTTCCTTCCTATTTGATGAGGTTTCAATACTTCTCAATTATTTCATGCACTTTTCATCATTACTTATAGATTTTCGGTCAAATGTGTTAGATACCATAATCCATAAGAAATATTTTAATATACGTTATTTTGTGATCCTCATTATTCTGGCAACTTTCTATTATTAGAAAAAAATCATTACACAAAAGAGACATAACTAAATTGACATCGTCTCTTGGAACTGAGGTCTCTTTAAGACAAACTTTTAAAAACCTCATTCAACCAATTCACAGTCCATACCAGTTTTCTTAAAAAACAAAAAAATCAAATTAATGTTATATACGGAAAACTAAGGTTTTAAGACAAGTTCTTAATAATTTCAATCAATCTCTACTAGCTTATTAGATAAAACCAAAAAACCAAAAAGAAAACCAATGTCTCTCATCTCCAAATTTTAGAGATAGTCATTGTATCTAAGGCTCATACTCTTCCCAACATGGACATCCAAGAGTAGTTGGACACCATTGAGATAAGGTTGATTTAAAATTTGGTCATGTATGTTGGGTCGACGCATCGTCAAACACCACACTCTGTCATTCATCTCTCCATAGAGGCCAACATATGTGAAGAATAGGATGATGTTACTTCCTTCATTCTTATACATCACAAAAAGAATCGTTCAAGAAACAATGTTATCCCTTGACTTCTTATATTGAGCATTCGGAGGTGAAAGACTTCAAGAAACACTTGGTCATGATTCAACTAGTAGATATCGGAAATATCACTCCCGCCATGATCGTTCTCAATTTGATCGAAATGAGTATGATACTTCGTTCTCGTCATAGGTGAGAGAAAACAAAAGGATCACATAATCTTGTCTAGTGCGACATGAGGAAAATAATAACCCTAGTAATCTCATACTACTTTTAGGGATCAACCGGGACATTGAAACCATCATCGGATCTGCTAATCAAGTAACCAAATCAGCATAACCCTCAAACGGTTCCAACAAATAGGTCAGCCATACCCATCTCACGTATCTTCAATTTAGCTCAGCTCAGTTCACCTTTGGCTTAGTTTACCCATACTTGGGCATAGTTCGACCCAACTTTGGCTCACAAAGGCTAAACTGTAACTTAACCTAGCGCATTTTTTACTCAATTTTGGCTCAATTTTCGGCTATGTTATGCTCAACTTCAGTTTAGTTTAGCCAGTTTTTATCTCAGTTTGTATTGGCCTCAATTCAATTTGGATCTGCCTCAGTTTGGTTAGGCTTGGTCTCATCTGGCTTAGCTTTAGCCTGACCTCAACTTTGTACTGCCTCCATTTATGTTAGGTTATTCCTCCCTTAGTTAGCTAAACAACCAAGATTTATGATTTTTATCTTTTATATTTGTATTTATTCACATAAATAAAAATCCATATTATATCAACTTTCCCTATGACCTTAATTTGACTTCCACACAACTAAATCAAAAATTAAAATAGTTTTTGGATGATTATAAACATTTTTCTAAAAACTATAAGAGTCTTCGTAACCTTGTGAATAATATACTATTTGGATGATTTCATACGTAGTTCTAAACACTTGAGGCAGTCATCGTACCCTTAAAAATGTTCTAGTGTTTATGTGATTCTAAGTGTAGTCATACACACTAAAGAGTCCACCTACTACATTTCTTCATGCTGAGAATTTCTCGATAATGCACTAAAAACTATCACAGATCAATAAGTCTTTATCTAAAGCTACCAACAATGCATTTCCCATCCTCCCAATCGAGGATTTCTCATGTTATCACATCACTAAGGCTCATGTGGCTTAAAACATCTTCATTGAAAACATAACTTCTTTGATTTAGTTAGTTAAAATACTTCATGGGACCTAAACAACTAAAAATATTAAACTAGTTTGGACATGTAAAATACATGGTTCATAAGAAATGTAAGTTCATATAAACTCTTACATAATTAACTATAAATACTTGAGACCATTTTTATAGAGTACCAACAATTTGGCTCAATTTGGAAAATTATCAACACTTAGGCTAACAACAAAGCTTCGACTATTATATTAGTACGACTTCATACTTTAGTCGTTCTTCATTCTTCAAATAAATTAGAAAGGTTACTTCTATACTTACACATGCAACACAAAAAAAATTCGAATAAATGTTTTATATATGGTTGCATAAGGTTCATATGAGATAAGTAGCTATTAGAGAATAAAAAATAGAAGACTAATCCATGTAGTCTTTTTTCGGAATAATATAGTCTTTTCTTAAGAAAGATTTTGTTTGGCGAAACGTTTGTATTGATGACGCACATAATGTTATATATGTAATATATATTAGAGGGTATGAAATTTATAACTTCCTTGTTTGTCATGTTCACCAGTGGTTGCACCACTACCCATTTGGAAAAGTAATATTTTGTTACATGAAAGAACTTTATTTCTCCAAAAGTATTTGGAATAGGTCTTATGATGTCCAAGCCCCATATATAAAAATAAATGACCTTGACTATTGTTTCGAGTAGCACGACTGAGACTTGGATTGATTTGGAGAAGTGTTGTCATGTGTCAGAGTGCTTGATTTGGAACCCTCCATCATATTAGGAAAATAATAACCTTATAGTAGGATTCTTATTTGAAGCGCCTTATATCCACAATGAGTTCTCTAACATGTCCTGTTTTATCGGGGTCGAGGTTGCGTGAAAATAGTTTGGTGAGGCCTTGCTTGTAGAGTGCATCTGATATCTATACAAATCATGTTGAGTTTATTTTGATTTTTATATCTTTGGATTTTCTCAATGGAAGCATCCCATTTTTCACATATATAGTAATAAGAGTTTGCTAATTTTATTTTTCCACTTCACCATTTCGATTACCATGACTTCCACTTAACCGTTAATATGAATTTGTTAAGGAGGGAAATGAAAGACTTATATTGGAAGATGGCTTCTGGTACTAATGTATTATATGTCAAAGAATGAAATGCATCAACAATTATTGCATTCTCGGCGCTGTAACGTCATCAATTAAGGTTACTTGGCGTCCAAACTACTTCTTGTACTGAATGATTGAATATTTTTTGCTTTGGCCTAGCCGAGTGCTTGGTGAACCACCAGTTGTGAGTCTGTAATTATAGTCACACCCACCTCGCACCACATATATTGGACAACCAAAAAGCTATAATCGCAGCCTCGTATTCTGCTTCGTTGTTAGAAGCTAGGAATCAAATGTTGATGAACTGTGTCAAGATATATTCTATGGGGGATCTAAGCTAGATTCTGGCCCTCAACCTTTCTCATTGCTTCCACCATCCATTTATAATTTTCAGGTTAATTTATACTGCTATTTGGTAGGTATTTTATTTTCAAAGTGGAACATCATTAAGATGTCCACTAAGACTTGGGATTTGATTGTCATTCATGGTTCAACTGAATATTGTAATTGCTCAGCTTTACATGTCTCTTGATTATTTTCAAGGCACATCTAGTTTGTGCAATACGTTATTAAAAAATAAGGATGTCTGGACAATTACTGTTTAAGCTTGGAAGTACGACCTCATCTTTTAAGTTGTGACCACAAATTCCAGGGCCAGATTCTCCAACTGCAAGTATTGAGTTTTTGTATCGAGTATGGATTAACTTACAAAGTAAATTTCCCAGTACTCATCTCTTTCCTCTCGTATCAGCATGACGCTTACAACGTAGGCCGAGACCGCCATGTAGAGATATAAGATTCTACCGGTTTTGGCTTGGCTAGCATTTCCTGGTAAGGCGGGGAGATTCTTGATGTTGTGGAACGCCTATGCACAAACTAAAATCTAACATAAATTTTATGCTTTTTATAAGACTTTGAAAAAGGATTGATATTTTTTGTAACATCTAAAAATGAATGGATTCAACACCACCGATCTACTTACCAATATGTGTACCCATTTTATGGTATGTGGAGGGGGGGGGGGCATGACGGTTAGACTAGAGATTTGGTTAGGATCGATTCTAATGCTTTTGCGCTGACCATAACCCCAATGAAGTTTCCTGACCCAATGAAAACAAGTACATTTATCCGAATTGAGCTTGAGATTAACTCTTTTAAGGTTGAATCTTTTAGACATGCCAGCCATATGATTCTCTTCTTGTCCATTGGTATTAAGCACGTTTTCAATATAAGCTTACATGGTTTGATAAGGCATTGAAACGACATCTGATGTTTTTTATCCATAAGGGCATGACCTTGTAGCCATGTAATTTTATTCCTGTGAAAAATTTTAGGTCTTGATCATCTCAATGCATTTGTATATGATTGTATTTGAAGTAGACAGAACGAAAACCTTTTATTCTCGGATGTTGCATCTACGAGTTGATTGATTATCTACATAAGCAAATGATCCTTTAGAATTGTTTTGTTGAAATCCCATGAAGTCAACATACATTCGCCACCTTTCGTTCTTCATTTTAACCAGTAATAAGTTGGTTGTCCAGACTGGGAAATGGGAATCCAAAATATGGTTTAAGGCGGTAAGTTTGTAAGTTTTTTTAATAATGATTTTTGTCTTTTGTTGAGAGTAAGAATGTCATTTTTGTTTTATCAGCCAAAAATTGTTGTTGATAGATAGTTTTTGATACATAACCTCGGCTGGGACCCCAACGACATCCTGTAAAATATAAGGAAACTTGTCTAAATTAAATTGTAAAAATTCCAATATTTCTACTTTATTTATTTTGGTAAGTTATGAAGAATCCATAACATAATTTTTCCTTCAATACGGATACATTCTACATGTTATCCTTCCTCTATGAGGTGGGGGGAGAGTATCATGGATCATCCATATCATGAAGAATAATCGATTCCCCCGTTGATCAAGTATAAAATTAATTGATGAATTGTAGAGACATGCAATTGGTCCAACCATAATCCATCCAAAATTACATTGTAGGAGGAATGAGCTTCTACTATCATGGAAAAAAAATCAGACCACCTTTCAAAACTTTACTCTTCCAATTGTGACATCTAACGTGAGTTCTCCCAATACATTATCAGCCACACTAGTGAAGCTAGTCAAGATTTGTTGAGAGGGAATCCAGATTGCAGCATTCCTCATCTTACCGTATGTGCTCTTGTAGAGAATGTTGGAAGATCTTACAATATTAATTATGACTCGTTTGGCCACTAATACTACCAATTACACTGTTATTAAAATGTCGTTGTTGTGGGGTTCCATTACTCCTTAGAAGTCATCATCAGCGAACTTTAACATTGGGTATGGATAAGGGTGCATGTAGTATGGCCTCGCTATTGAGCTTTTAGATCGTCCACATGTTGCTTCCTTTAATTTTTAATAACTCTAGAGAAAATATCTCCACCGACGATGACTCAGTTTGTCTATTGGGATCCAGGTCAAGATGATGCTCTTCTACCAATTCACATATTTCATTCTGTTCAAGGCTCTCGGTTCGTCAATGCTAGTAGAGCTTGTCTCTCATGCATTAGCGAAGGATCTCATTCAGTCGATGTGTGTATTTTTTTCATGTTTGCTTTTGTTTTTAACGTACTCTAAGATATTTTTTAATTAATCATATTATGAACCTAATCTTTTAACGCCCAACAATCTCTAGTATAGTAACCAAATTCATTATCGAACTTTGAAAAAATGTGTTTGTCTCTCTACTCCTTAGGGGCTTTTAACTTCTATGAAATTCAGGTACATAGTTTTCATTTGGTGAGGTTATAAAAACTCACAGGTTCTCGATTAGCTCCATGAAAGGTTATTCTGTTCGAAATTTGTATCGTATGACATTTTATAATTACTCATATGCCTCCCTATGTTATTCGGGTTTTTTTCGGACTCGCCAAACATTATGAGTTGTGCTCGGAAGCCTCTATATGTGGTTTTGATTTCACCTGAACCAAAATTAGTTGTTCATTACTTTGCAACAGAGGATAATAAAAATGATATATAGTTGGAGTTTTTATGTCTCAATGGATTCATGATTTATATATATTTTTTACCTCGATGTAGCGTTCCACCTATTTATAAATTATAAGAATTTGAGTGTATTTTTCTTCATGATGACTTACAATAAAGACCCAGACAATATTCATTGTTTATTTCATGCAACCATCACTAAGTCATTACAATATCGCAGTTCACTTTTCTTTTATCCACAAGCCTCTTAGTGTATTCTCGTAAGGTTTCTTTCGACCGTTGTTTGTAGCGAATGGTGTAGTCTTCATGTATCTTGATCACCTTACCTCCAATCAAATAGTTTATGAAGGTCGCTATTTGCATCTTGAAAGTTTTGATACACTTCGTGAGGAGAGTATTTACCATGTCAAGGCGCTGTCTCGAAAAGTCATTTAGAAGATCATGCATTTCAATTTTTCGTCAGCCCCGCATCATATCATCTTACTTTAAAATTATTCGATTTGCTGCTTTGGATCTTGCTTTCAGTGTATTAGACCACATGTGGTGGAGGAATTTTGGTGACAGATATGTGTACATGATATGGGAGAAAAAAAGGATTCATTGTCTTGCACATCGTTATCATCCTCTAAAATGGTGTCGGCTCGACCGTTGTTTGTACATTGACAGAATGGATAAGCCTGTTAATGTTCTGGCCCCTGATATTACTCGGCCGAAGGTGCTACACATGTCTTGTTTGGGTTCGACTGAGCTGTATGGTGGTCTGTTGGGGTGTTCGGATGTAGGATCTTTGATCAAATTAACCTTTGTCGTTCTCACCTCAGGCTCCTAAGGAAGCGATCTTGCGCATGTTGGTAGTTTTCTTACGAGAATCCTTATCATCAAGCTCGTAGCATCATCATTTTCCTCCTTCTCATGACCCTCCAGATGTTGAATCATCGATCTCACTTGAAAAACCTGAGTGATTAATATTACTAGTAAAAACAATTGTTAGTGTTTTCTTCCCACAAAAATTTATATGAAGAAAATATTTTAGAAAATACTAAAGATACAAATAAGATACTTATTAGATGATATTCATTCCGATAACTAATCGTGTGGATAACATATTTGTTTTTATTTCCTACAAATCACAACCCAATAAACTTTATTTCTTAATGGACCAAATAATTGTATTAGACCCATTCTACTTTTACAGAAATAATATTTTATTTAAAATTATAATATTTTAATAAAATATAAAATAAAATAAATCTTATACACTTTCTTTTAAAACTTTTAAAAACCAATAATATATTATTTATAACCAAAAAAATGATAAATTATTTGCTTAAATATGCCCGCCAAGTTTATAATTCACGTCTTTATATAAAGGTCACGACCAATACAGTCTTCGCGTAGTCGTGAAGAAGTATCTACAATGTACCATTATATTATAAGTGAACCAATCCATCGTGTGTTTGACCTCCCATGGACAATTATGAATGAACCATCTAGCTCGTTAATTTGAAAGTTACTAATTTTTTGACAAAAGATATGCTACATTTTGTGGAAGAACAAATCGTTGAAAAGGAAGACGCACCGAATAGTATCGTTTTTAATGAAGACTATGATTTTGAATATAAAAATTTGTTTGTCCTTCATGTTTAATGTTGTTTCTAGATCATTAGATCACTTTAAGTTATTGTATTATTTTTTTGTTACTTTGAATGCTTTGAATAAATTTTGTTATATGTTAACACTAAGATAATTGGAATACATTAAACAAATAAGTTGGCATCACATATTCAATACAATAACATAAATCGGGTTTAATAAATGAGTTTAATATCATACAAATTCTTCTAAATCGATTACTTCTGGGTTGGCGGTGATAGGTTTCCGACCTTCAAGATCTTCATATATTTATAACGCTTAGTAATAGTAATTCCCAAACTATTGCATCATCATTATGCAATGTTGTCCATGTAGGATGTAATTTATATTTAGGCAATCAACAACAATGACAATCTATTCATAAAAACAAAAATAATGAGGATGCTGATGACTAATTAGTATAACAAAAAACTATAAAGTAAGATGAATACTTACATTAATAAAATGACCAGTCTTAACAAAACCAAATCTGATTCTCACCATTTTAGATATCAGAGGGGATGCACCTCGTAGTGGGAGAACCATGTAACTGCAGTTCATCAAAATCCTGATTGTGATAAAAAAATGCATAATACACCGAAACCTTGTTGCGATTGTTGTCCACATCTTCGACATTGTCAATCAATAAAATACACCACCAGGTACTCTATAATAATGTATACTTTCAATGATCTTTAAATACTCTTCTTTGCCGTTATTTATCTTGTTGTAAATGTCAAAGTTATCCTTAACTTTATCATGTCCCTTTCTAACCACGCCCAACCCCTCTTCTTGGCCAGACAACCCATATGATATTGAACGATACCAATAAAGCCTATCCGGTCTAACGTCGTTTATATTGGTTATAAAAGGTCTAAACTGAGAGAAAAACCATTACAAGTAAAATTTTGGATCATTAACTATCTGTTTCAAACCGATATTGCAGCTTGGTACGCTAATACTAGATAGCGACACAAACGAAGAAGTTCGAACTACCATAGGTTTATCTGCCTCAATGGTATGACCAGTAGCTTGTGTTGGTAGTCCGAAATTAACAGGTTTCATTCCGGGTGAAACTCTTTTCTATTTACGTGGTAACCCTAGGATTTTAAAAAGAGTTTGGCACCAAAGCTTCAATGGCTTCGTCTGAATCCTTCACATGTTTCCAATGCGATTTATTATTTAGTGGATGATATATCAACTAATAATTTATGTTTGGCATATGGACGAACATGGTGTTTATATTTCTCTAATGGTTCCAAAAGGGTGGAGGTTTCCAAATAAACAACTTCAAACCATTTCTTGTAAATATGTTATATGCGTCTTTAATCGTTGGTTCGCATGACATCAACTACAAGTTTATTCATTATTTATTTCAAAAGATCAATTGTGCTTAGATTTGTATGTATCATTATATCTAACCTCTTCTAATGATCATGAAAAGATTTTACATGTGCACCTGTGCAATTATATAGTCACTCACGAATCTAGTGCCAACACAGAATACCGTGCGTAGGTAGTATTGCACAAATGCAAATTTAATCAATTGTCTCAATTTTAACAATCATCCAAATGTCATCGGATTTCTCGTGATCTTTAAAACTTTATAATTCAATAAAAAAAAGAGCTATAAAACAGTGTTAAAGACCTTAACTCTGATTTGGTCGAACACCTTATCTCCAAATTATATTGTGTTATATAACGATTCTTTTTAAATGAGGATCTAATTGCAAAATTTTGCAGTTCAACTAGCGAATACACCATGCCTTAAGAATAACTTGAAGTTAAGCTTACTCGTACGTATATGACGATTTATGTTAGAATGAGCGCTCTCCACCTGGTTAGTGGTGGCATGTCCTAGATCTAGCAGTGTAGGTGAATAGCCAAGACTTTCTGGTGTATTTGATTACCTGGGGATAGTTTTTGCAGTCATGATGCATCTCAATCCTAGCGTGGTCGAATTCAATTTCTGACACCGAGTACATCATATTTTTCCAAAATGCTACATCTATGGAGAATTCTTTCCAACCAGGAAATGATGATGCAGCTGAAAAGCCCAAATAAAAACCTATTTTAAATTTATTTTATTTTATTTTAATATTTTAAGGATTTATTTTATTTAGCAGATCAAATTTGATTGTATTTTTTTAATATCTTTATTTTATTATTTAAAATATTTGATTAGGATTTATGAACATCTCCAATATAAAGCATCTCATACCCTAATGTTAGATTGTTTTTTTTTAAAATTAAAAAATCCAACTTTTGTCTATAGAACGGTATGTTCTTGAAACCATAGATTAAGGTTCTTTTATCCATCAATTCTTCTATTGAAGTTGCATCACCTTACAGTGATGGTGCAGGTGGGTAGAACCGGGTTTGGTGAACCTACGCACCATTAGTGCAACCCCACTGAACCGGTGGTGCGTAGTTGCACAAAATTTAATTTAATTTTTATAAAAAAAATTAGCTTCTCGGACGAGTGTAGCTGTCGCGTTAGACTACTTGTCTTATTGTAGTTGGATCTTTTAGTTTTTGGAATGCTCCAAATTCCAGTTGCCTCCTATGGCGAGTTTAGTTCCTCTATAGAAATTTTATCATTTATTTGATTCCTATCTTTAGTTGTGCTTTTTTAATAAAATTGATTGAGATGTAATGAGTTTTACTTAATTGTTTTTCAAGAACAAGTTTAATATTGAAGAATAAGTTGAAAAACAAGGTTAATGTTGAAAAACAAGTTAAAAGAAATGTTGAAATATTAACAAAAAAAAAATTAAAATATTTTAGGTAAGAATAACTATTTAGATTGTATTCAATGCCGGATTAAATTATAATATGATTACGATTAATGTTTTTTTTTTTGTTAATTACAATTTCACCCACCAATCTAACTCAAACATAATATTACCAAAATCAAAAGTAATTTTTTCCCAATGCAATCCTCTAGAATTTAGATAAATTCAGTTTGAACATAAATATAACTTAGGATTGATGGTTTTAGTAAATCTAAGAATAAGAATTCAACCTATTTCCAACAACTCAAAATATCGAGCAGTTTAAAACTTCAACATTTTCCAAATCAACTCGAAATATCGAATAGTTTAACGTTAAATTTTCTTTTAACTTTTCCTATAGTCCTTGTTTTGATTTCATAGAAAAGTTGATTTATGAACATATTGCTAAATTGTTAGCAACCAAATCACGACACCGAAAATCTAAGAATCAACCAACTTTACATAGGAGCACAATCCATAATTGCGTACATGTTTCAATTTTAAAGCATACTAGTAATACAATAATATCCTGCCGGCACCTACAATTACAACCTTTACATTTCTTATATGTTTCCTTATATTATTCTTTTCTCTCAAGCTACTCTACTAAATAAGTACATAAAAATAAATAAATAAATAAATAAATAAATAAATAAATAAATTCCAGCCGGCTTCTCTTCGAAAATATCATGAGTGGATGTCCATAATCTCATAATGGCACTATCGTTATTAACAGACAAAACAATGTCATTATCTGTTTCTCTCCCTCTCACATTTATAAGATCCACGAGCCGTTGCCTTCTTCTCATCGAACACAAAATCCAAAACTCAGAGAGAGAGAAGAGAGAGAAGAGCACAAGAACCAAAAGAAGAGGGCAGTAAAGTAAAATTTCAGAAATGTTTCGGTTTCTGATCTGCGTCTTGATCACGATGATGATCGCATCAAGGAGCGTCCATTCCAGCGTGGACTTGGAGATAGGTTTGGTACCGACAAGATCGACCTGCGACGGTTCGGTGGGAGAGTGTTTGGTGGGCGATGATGAAGAGTTCGATCTGGACTCAGAAATCAACAGGCGTATTATGGCTACGAAGAAGTATATTAGCTATGGAGCTATGCAGAGGAACTCAGTCCCCTGTTCTAAGAGAGGAGCTTCTTACTACAACTGTCGTTCGGGTTCTCAGGCCAATCCTTACCGTCGAGGTTGTAGTCAGATTACAAGGTGCAGGAGTTGATTTTGTTTTTTGTTTTTTGTTTTCTTATTCAAAATCATTTTTTCAATAATTAATTGTGTTTATTTTCTTTATATATACCTACCCCTATAATATATAAGAAAGAAAAAAAGAAAGAAAGAAGAAGATGTAGATCGGTGTTCCATGGTTCATGTCTTGTGCTTTGCTGATGGATGATGTTGTTGATGTAAAAGACTAATGTTTATTATTGTTCTTATACTCAAAACTAAACTTCTCTATCTATTTAATATTACTACTAGTATTTCTGATGTGTTTTGTGATTGCTTTTTAGATTTATGTTCGCCCGTGACGATGGAACAATCATACCTTTTTCACTCTATATCTTAATATTATTTCCATTTTTTTATTTTTCTAATTCTAGTTTTTTATAATAATAATACTTATTATTATTATTATTATTATTATTATTATTATTATTATTATTATTATTATTATTATTATTATTATTATTATTATTATTATTATTAAATCTAGTTTGTTACTATCTTCTGTCAGAAAAGAAAGAAAGAAAGAAAGAGAGTATGTAGTGTCTTTTTTATACAATATAGAGTAAATATTGTTTTATTTTATTCATAATTTGAAAAAAATTATCGTTTGGCAAATATATTATAATAATCCATAAAAATATATTCTTTATATTAAAAAAACTTTGTTGGTAAGTGATTGGTTATCACAGGTCACATCTAAAAATGGCATAATGTTAAAAAATCCTTTAATAAGGAGACTGGTTTAAGGATTTCTTTTGGAGCTGAAAATAACATACCATAACATACCACTCTTTGGCATATTTTTAAAAAGGAACCAACGCGAACACATCGATTAAAAATTCGAACTTAGATGGTACTCCCTCCATTTCGTAATATAGGTCGTTTAAGGTTTTGGAGTAGAAACCAATAAATACAATGATGATTTCCCTCTCCTATAAAACACAAGAAACAATCTAATTCTATTGGATCAAATTTATTAATTTAATAAAAGAAAACAAACGATAAAATATCATTGGTCAAAAGAAATTAATTGCTGCATTGATATTGGCAAACGACAATTAAAATAGAAATTTTTCTATTTTCTAAAACGACCTATATTGTGGAACGGAGGGAGAAATTCTTATTGTTTGAGACACGATTGGTGTTTTTTTAAAGAATCCGCAGCCGCTATTCAATGAGTATGCGGTTAAACTCTCAACCTGACGTAATAATATGCAAACCAACACCAGAAAATAAATCACATAAAGTGACAAACTTAAAAAAAATTTTGGAAAACATCACAACATCTAAATATAATTAGATAATGGTACAACAATGGCATGAAACAACACCATATTACAACGAAATACATTAATAAAAAAACAATGGCATGAAACAACACCATATTACAGCGGAATACATTAATAAAAAACAATAACATAAAATTACACAAAATTACAACGGAATATATGGCTACAAAAACTACTTCAGAAATAAACTTAAATTACATTGAGAATGAAATACATAAAATATTTCAAAAATTTGTTCTAAAAAATATTGGTTTTGTTTTTATCTAATATATCAATTTTTTTTTATTTACAATTGTTTCATTAATGGAAAGAAAAAACCTTATCATCCATACCAAAAACAAATATATTACCAATCTAACAAGATTAAACATCATCGTTTTTAAATCATAATTTCATCTTTTAAAAAAGGCAGGTCTTTTATATAAACAAAATCAACTTTAACTAACATAAAGGAAGTAGAAGAAGATATGCATTTACTATAAGATTTAAAGTTAGGCGAGGAAGTAGAAGAAGATATGCATAACCATAAGATTTAAAGTTAGACGAGGAAGTAGAAGCGTATGTAGCTAAGGTAAAAACATAAAAAGATGAGGTAAAACACTAATTTAAAGTAAAAAATTTGATTTTTTTGCACACCATCGGTTCGTCTTCCTAGTTTTGGGGTCTATGTTTTGTTATTTATTTTCATTTTTTGATGTAATTTTGAATTGTATTATGGAAAATATGTATTAAAATGCAGAGGATCTCGCTGTGGATTATAGTGATGTGTTTTTCACAATAAAATATTATGCGCAAGATAAATTGTTTAATTGAGTTAAAAAGAGGGAAAAAGATACATGTTGATTATTATAATAAAGCACCATTGATGCTTTGAATAATAGAAATCCTCAAATATTCTTTAAATGCTAATTATCAAAATTATATAATCGAACAATAGACGTAAAATATCTTATGAGGAATTCAATCGTTTCTAAAAGTGTGGATGTCTTTTCAAGCTTGAGGATATTATTGTAATTCCAAATGAACGGTCCTAAAATATAATATATGGCATTCACAACCATCCAAATATTAAAAACTTAGAAAGTCATTCGTAAGCATGATATTTGACTAAATAATAGTCGAAATTTGTAGAACGTTCTGCCTTCATGGGAACTCGCCTTTAATTTTTGTATCAGAATAAAAGTTTGAATGGTCAAAATATATCGTCCATGCACATTATCTACAACGCTAAAAAAACATCGTATGTTGGAGAAAGTCGTTCGGTTACAGTTGCAATACTTGTTAAGAAAATTTAAAATATTTAATTTTTTTTGAATGTCATATATCTAACAAATATATAAGTGATATCATTACTGAAATTTGTTTTGCACACCCGATTAGTTTGAGATTTGTTACGAACATTTCCAGAATTTATACTAATGGATAACATTTACAAGATAATAAGGTGCACGTGCCGTTGTTTGAGATCGTCAGAATATATTTATTGGTTTGACTTTTTACATCGATTTGTGTTTAAGTATGGGGATAAAGTTAAAAATTTCAAGTGATATTAGATTGTTTAAAATCATTATTGTAATTAACGACATTGAAGAACCGCTTGTGGTTTTGACGGATAGATATTTAGGGTTGATGAATGTTCTCAAACAAGTTTTCCCGTAAACAACATTAATGATATATTAGTGACACATTAACAAGAACGTTTCGTCGAAATACGAAGAAGCAAATGAAAAAGAAAAAAATTTCCGACGCTTTTATGGTTTTGTGGAATAAGATAATATAATTGCAGACATAACATGAATTTTTAAACAGTCGTATTGAGATGCAACCTAACTTCAAAGATTATCATCAAGAAATTAAATACAGTAAAATTATTGGTTAATTCGTTATTTTTATTAGTTTGTGACTTGGAAAACTAACGAGCTCATGTCTTTCAGATACATAACCAGTAACTGGGTGAAAATAGGTTTATTATAACCTAAAGTTTTTTGTTGGTACAAGTAGACTTAACTTCGAATTGTTTTGGGGTAGGGTGCATTGTTTGGTCGAAATGCAAACATGAAATGACTATAACATCATTTGAAAATAATTGATTTATAACACACCATAAATTTTGAGAGAATGTATTCGACAAAATCAGAGTAACGTCTCCAATACTGATTTATAACTCTTTGTTCTTAAACTAGATTGTTCTAAATATAATGAGATGGCAGATAGAATTTGAGTTTGTACGATACGAACTACGTCGAGTATGTTTTAATGGCACGAGATTTACAAATTTTTAACTAAAAGCATATCGATACCTTTAGAATCTTTGAATAATAATTAGAATATGTTAGATATAATGATACGAACAAATCTAACTCTGATATAGCTTTTCAAATAAAAATTGGATAAACTTTTACATGATGTCATGAAAACCAACGACGAATGATGCATATAATATATTTACATGAGATTGCATAGTTTATCCAAAAATATCTTCCTTTTTAAAGCCTTTATAGAAACAAAAAAAACATGATCGTCCATTTTTCAAACGTAAATTATATATTGGATCATCCATTAAACTAGATAAATCGTATTTTGAACATGTGCTAGATTCAAAAAAAATATAGTGCACCATTGTTACGTAACATTTTTTGAACTTTGGTGGTCAAAGTGTGGAGAGAGAATGAAATTATGTCCATTCATTTACCAAAACAAGCTAGTGGCCGTATATATTTGTCCAATAAAACTTTGGTAGTTGGAATTGTTCGATATCGTTTCTATTGATTCGTAGCGAACCAGACTCCAATATTGGTTCTAAATGTAGATGAGTCTGCTTTGACTGGTGAATTGTTTCTAGTGACAAAGAACCCTAGGAATGAAGTTTTCTCTCGTTCAATTTGTAAGCAAAGAGAAGTTAAAGATGTTGATCATTGCCACCTGTGTTCACATTTTCTTTATAACAAATGCCAATCTTGTTGACAATACCAACCAAGTTGGTCACTTTAAAAAAATTCTAACTACAATTTGAAAATTTTGTATTTGTTTAATCGTTGTCGGTATGGTCATTGAGATTGTAGTGTTATATCTTATTCAACATCGTCTATATAGAAGCAGAATTGACAATCTCTTGGTTCTATTAATCGGTGGTATCCCAATTTCTATGCCCACTGTATTATTTGTGACCATGGGTATTGGTTCGTACATGCTTTCCCAACAAGGTGTTATCACCAATCGTATGGCTATTATTGAAGAAATGTCTAGTATGGATGTCTCGTGTAGTGATAAATTTAGAACCCATGCTCCTAAAAGGCTGGATGTTGACAAAATTTTGATCGAAATGTTCACAAAAGGCATTGAAAAGGATAAATTTATGTTTTATGATGCACGATCTTCCAGAACAGAAACCACGATGATAGGAAAAATTGCTAGCTTGCCTGTTGTGGTTCATTTTGGAAGTAAATGGAATCCATGCTTGCTTGTATAAGCACATGAGACCTGTCTTACTTGATGAAACACATAAGTAGTGCACATATCTTGATGAGAGTTTGTTTCACATGTTTCAAATTCTGGGTGTTGCTTAAAAGAAGGTTCATGCTTCCTTTCATACATACCATATGAACCATTATGGTCAAGAGTCACCCACAACTAATATTGTATCTGAGAAAATGGTCATAGGAAATTCGGACAAGGCTAATCTGTTGAATCATAGGATTCTTTCTACTTTAATTATAAATGATGAGAGTTAGAAATGCTCCAAAATAAATGAAGGAAAGAATACTCCTCTTCACTCTGCAAGTGATGATTCTCGTTACGGTTCATGAAATTATTGTAATACTGAGCCCAGAGACATGGATAAAATGGAATCTGAAGTGGCGTCAAATGTTGAGTTTCATACTTAGAGGACCTGTTTGATAGTCTGACTTTCTGGTAATAAGATTATAGTTGGTGCGGTTAATTTCTGTTTGAGGGAAATTTTGTGAAATGTGTTGGGGAATTTAATGTTTAAGGTAAAGAGTAGTAAGATAATTAAGATGTGTGCTAACAGTAACTTCTGATTACCCTCATTAAGTGAAAGTGGTTGGGGTATTTATACTTAATTAGTGACCCATGGGCTTGTGGGTCGGATTGTGGAGTCGGGTCAAGTTTAAGGACCCATTAGTAATTTGGTGTGAAGTGACCATCATCTAGCTTAGTCATATTCCACTACATTAGTATTGTTCGGTTTCACCTGATAGTGGTTTGAACCGAACTGCCCATCGGATAAAAACGAGATTCAGTAGCTAAAATATATGACCTCATCAGTAGCCCTTTTAGGTCTTGCAAAGAGTATTTGGAAGAGTTAACTCTTAAAAATCAATACCAACTCTATCTGATCTATTTTTGTATCCAAACTGTAGACTTTATCTTTCTCTGTTAAGAATTTCAAAAGTCATTTCGAGGACACGTGTCAGGCTCTGGTATGACTTCTCAGCCGTTTTTCTTCTAGATTCTCGTACCTACTAGGAAAGAAAGTTACCTAGGTTTTAATTCCTCTACTTTGTACCCTTTAATCATTACTTAGATAGTTCTACCTTATCTTAGATAACTCCCACTTTTATTGTTATATATAAATCTCCTTCACTGTTTCATTGTCTTCAAAAATTACAAACATTTCTAGAGAGAGAAAGCGCAATATATTTTCCAATTTGTGTTCGAGTCATTTATGTTCACAGCTAGTAACGCTCTAATAAAAAGAGGTTGGTTAAACTTGTCTGAGTTAGAGAGAGCGAGAAATGTTGCAAGAGACGAACAAATTGGTGCTGGCCTTCCTGTTTCTCCAGGTGAAGGAACCAATCAATCACAAGCGAATACAGATCAGGGTTCATCGTCTTCAAAAGCACCCAAGGTTAGAAAACTACCGTTGTTTCAAACCTTTCTCCTCTTCAATCAGGCTCCTTTGTCCAAGAGTCTCAAAACCCTCTCCCTAAAGAGGAAACCGTTTCTAGCATTAGAAAACCCTCACCCTTTATTGCAATGGGTTCAGATACAGAGAAATCTCTTGAAAAACATACCTCACGCTGAATCACTCGTCAATCTAAATCTAAATCTACTCCCACCTCTTCGAAACGCACCAGTTCGGAGATAATAAAAACTCTGCCAGAAGTTAAATTATCCGAACAGCAGCCCTTGGCAGAGGCCAAACCATCTGAACCACAACAATCTGAACAACCTTCCATTGTAATGCAAAAAAACACGGAAGATAGTTTAGATGACACCCCTTTCGAGGCGTCCAGACAGACGGAGGACACCACTGCAAATCAAAAGGGCAAGACTAAAGTAGGTCTGAGTCATCCAGATGCGCTTCCGGAGAGTGGGGCCAAATTTTAAGAAGGTCAGTGTGAATTGGGCCGTGTTCGTATGAAGTGGGGAATCCTAGAGTTTGTTAAGGTGAGAATCCTAGCCACCCCAGAAACTCCGATGGACTGGAAACCCAATGAGCTAGTGTTCTATACAGAGGTGCTGAATTGGGGACTCCGGTTTCCTTTAGACCCGAAGAAAGTCAGGTACTTCCACTTGACCAAGATGTGTCCAAGTCAGCTAAGCCCGAATGCTTGGTATACCCTGTTGGCTGGCATTATGGAATCCGGGCTATCCAAGATTCCACTGCCAATGGAACAATTTGATGCTGTGGCGAATTTGTGTAAGAATCTCACATCCCCTTCTATCACTATAATATGTGGAATGACTACAAGGTAGTAAATGATCTTTTCGATTCAGATAACCGTGAAGAACACAGTTCTTATTCATCAATGGGGCCTGGGAGAATGGGAAGAAGATCAAGGTTGACTCAAACCCAAGCCAGTTGACCACTCGCTGGAAGAGCATCAGTAAGTTTCATTCATGTTCTCTTTAATTTTTCAAATACTAGGTAGTTACTCCGAACTAATATGTATCTCTTTTTAGTTTTTCTGAAAGAGTTCTCGGACTATGTAGAGGTAGGTCAAGACACCCGTACCAAGCTAAATGCTTGGGCCTTGGAGAATTGGGACAATTCTTTCCACAACTGTTTCACATCGGGGAACTTTGTGAGGTCTCACTTGTGGAAGACCACAGGGAGAAGGGATCTCATTTAGGAAGAACTGACCACCCCTCCTCCTGCAGATGTTATATTAAGGAGAACCAAGGCTAAAGATGCTAAACTTTACATGCCTTCCAGGGCCAAAGATCCTAGTCATCTGAACAAGATGAAGAACAAGAGAAAGAAGAAAACCACAACAGACCCACCTCAAACAACCAGTGAAGGGACCAGTGAGGCATTAATGCTGCTCTGCTGGAAGCAGTAGAAGTTACTGTTAAGGAGGTCGGTGGGTTGGACAACCCATCAAAGATTTCGAAGAAGGACAAAAAACGTAAAGCAGTGATGAAAAAGCTATCAAGAAAAAAAAGTCACTCTGGGATCAGAGGTAATTCTGTGCCCTTCTGAAATCCCTCCCCTAGTTCCTGTCGATCCCTCCCCTAGTTCCTGTCGATCCTACCTTATAAGAGGAAATTCCATCCAATATTTATTCCGAATAGGCCAATAGTGAAAGAGAGGTAAATCTTGACACTTTTCAGAACATCAACATATATTTAAATGATTTGGAAAAAGATGATTTTGCGGGGCCTTACCGTCTTCTCAAGCGAGCAAGATACCTTGAGTCATGCCCTCTTTGGTTACATTCATCCTGTGGTTGATCTGGAGAGACACATGAGGGATAAAACTACCATCATAAACTCTATGACTTCAGAGAAACAGAGCTTGACCAATGGTTTATCTGCCTCTCAACAAAGCATAGAATCATTGAAGAATCAGAAGAAGGATTTAGCTGCCAAACTGCTCAAGTCAGAAGAGGCCAGCAAAAACCTCCAAACTAAGCTCTCCGGACTGGAGACTTCTTCCTCTAATGAGATCACAACTTTGAAGGAGCAACTAACAGCTAGGGACAAAACTATCTAGACTTTCATGATGACAAAATCAAGTTGGAAAAAACTGTCCAAGAGAAAACTGAAGATAATACCGCCTTAGTATGTAAACAAGCTCAAAAAATAGCTGCAGGGATAGAGAAGTATGCTAGTGGGATAGTGGATTCTCTAGAGAAGAGAGATGATAACAATAAATCCGATATGGTCTTACTGTTCCATGAGACCTTTCCTAAGAGGATCCTTGGTCCTTTGTGGAAGTTTGTGGATTATGATGACCTTCCTTTTTATACAATGAATGATGGTGACAATCACAACTATTCCAGTGGGTAAGATTCCGAAGACGATACAGAAGTTGGTGAGAGTTCAAGTGCTGAACTCAAAAGTCCGAAAAAGATAGTGGTGAAGGAAAAACCAAAGGGGACAAGCCCTAAGGTTGTATTATTTTGTTGTGTATTTGTTTGAGAAACCAAAGACCTTAGATGGCCAAGGATTTTGTTACACTATTTGTTTAATTTTCGTTCTGTAAAACTTCCTTAAAGGGTCAAGTCATTTGTGAATTATGGATCGGTTTTAGTCCGATCAGATTGTAATATCATATTTTCCTTTGTTTAAATTTTGTTTAACTCTTTATGGCCAATGTTTAGATTTCCTTCAATATTTCAGAGGTGTTGAACACGAGTATTAAATATCCTTAACCACATCTGTTTAATAAATGTGACCAAGTGTTTAATGTATTCGATAAACTCAAAGACATTTGAGAGACGGGGTGTTTAATAAATACTTAATATCCGACCACCGCATTATGTGGCTTAATCAAAAACAAAATTGCACACCTTCACCAGACTTTTGACGAAGGCATAATATATTATTGAAAAATTTGAATACCTCATTAAAACATCCCCGCACCACCGGGATAGGAAAGAGTATGCCCCTACTATTTACATCGATGCTTAAAAGGTAAATATTTACAAGAGAGTTCTACTCTAAGTATAACCTGAGATGTTCAACATTTCATGGATGTTTTAGTGCTCTTCCTTCCTTGTCTTGGAGCCTATATGTTCCTGGTTTAACTTTCTCACAGACTACATAAGGGCATTCCCAATTCGGAGCCAGCTTACCGAACTGCTTTTCCTTGGTGTGTAAAAAGACTTTTTCTTAAAACTTTGTCCCCTAACTGAAAATCTCTTCTTTTAACTTTAGAGGCAAATCTGCTGCTAATCAAACCTTGGTAGTGTGATGTTCTCAGATGTGCTTTAACCCTTCTTTCTTCAATCAAATCCAACTGATTCCTGACTGCTATATCATTAGCCTGTTCGAAATAGTTTTGGACTCTGTGAGATGGTAAAATAGCTTCTATGGGAGTATTTTCATCCATCCAATAAACAAGAGCAAAAGGAGATTCTTGTGTGGCAGCCCAATGTGTAGTTCAGTAGGCCCACAATAATTCTTGTAAATAACTTGGCCACTTTCTTGCAGCTTCCTTCAGATTATTCTTTAGTCTGGACAAGATTTTCCAATTTGCAACTTTAACTTGCCCATTTTCTTGAGGGTAGAAGAGAGAAGAAAAACAAATTTGAATTCCTCTAGAGGTGCAGAATATTTTCATGTTTTTATTATCAAATTGTGGCCCATTATATGTGGTAATCGTTAGGGGAACCCCAAACCTGCAACATATGTTATACAAAATAAATTTAATGATTGCCTTTGAAGTGGTTCCAGCTAAAGAAGCTGCCTCTATCCACTTAGAGAAATAGTCAATAGCAACTATGATTGTTCTACATCCACCAGATACCATGGGAAGAGGCCCAACTAGATTTGCCCCATCTTTTGAAGAGTATCAGTTCAGATATAGTTTCCATAGGAACTGTTGGCACATGAATTTCATTACCATATCTTTCACAATGATCACACTTTTTCACCATCTCTTTAGCATATGTCATTATGGTTGGCCAGTTCCCGCTAAGAAAACTCTTCTGGTTAGGGCCTTATAGCCATAATGTGCAGAACCTTCTCTATCATGTAGTTTAGATAACACAACTTGGGACTCTTCAAATCCTAAGCAACGTAAGAGAGGTTTGCTAAAATATTTCTTGTAAAGAACTTCTCTTAATATCAAGAAACCACGAGCTTTGTACTTGATTTTCTTAGCCACAGTTTTATCCGGAGGCAATATCCCATCAGAGATAAACCGGAAAAGATCATATCTCCAATATTTAGGTTGAATAACAAGTATACTCATACTTTCTTCATTTTATTTTTCTTGTCCTGTCTGTACGGATGGACATTCCTGCACAAGAATCCATGGGTAAGATTCAGAATAAGCTATAGTTGCTAAAGATTCTGCCAAAGTATTCTCCGATCTAGGGATGTGTTCATAGGAGATATTTTTAAAGTTTGCGGAAACTTCTTTCAACATGAGCAAGTATTTAATCAAATGTTCTTTTTTTACTTCAGATTGTTCTTCAGCATGGTGAATCAACAATTGGGAATCACTCATTAACCGAAATCTCTTTGCCCCACATAGGAGAGCCAGCTTAAGACCAACTATCACCGCTTCATACTCAGATTCATTGTTAGAATCTCTGAAGCCAAAACATATGGTTGTTTACATATTGTCTCCATAGGGAGAAGTTAAACAAATTCCAACCCCACAGACCATAGTACTTGATCCATCATCAGTTTGAACTCCCCATTCTTTCTTAGACTGGTTTTCTGACATCTGTCCGAAGGATCTATCAGCATGAAATTCTACTAAGAAATCAATCATTGACTGTGCTTTAATCGTTGTCCGAGGCGCAAAATCAATATCATAATCACCCAGCTCCACTGACCACTTGGTCATTCTACTTGACACATCATTTTTTTGAAGAACACTTTTTAAGGGAAAAGATGTTCGAACAACAATGGAATGAGCTTGGAAGTATGGTATCATCTTTCTTGCTGCAATTACCAAGGCCAATGCTAGTTTTTCAACTTCAAATATCTTCTTTCAGCATCCAATAGACTTTTGCTAATGTAATACACCAGACGAGGGTAATTGTCCACTTCTCTCACCATCACAACACTTATAGCATACTCTGATACAACTAGATATACGTAGAGTTCCCCCCGAACAGGTTTGAAGAGAGTCTTAGCTGAAGACAAATGCTTATTGATCTCAATAAAAGCCTGATCACATTGTGGAGACCAATTAAAGTCTTTGACATTCCTCAATACTTGGAATAATGGAGCGCACTTATCTGATGATCTTGAAATAAACCTGTTCAACGCAGCCAATCGTCCTGTCAATCTTTGAACTTCTTTGATATTCCAAGGAGGGTCCATAGCTAGTAAGGCATTAAGTTGATCTGGATCAGGCTGAATTCCTTTTTCACTTATTATGTAGCCCAAGAACTTTCCAGATCGGACCCGAAATACACACTTTTTAGGGTTCAATTTTAAATTTACAGCCTCTAAGTTAGAGAATACTTTTTGAAGGTCAGATATATGTACATCTTCCTCCAAGATTTTAACCATCATATCATCTATGTAAACCTCCATGTTTATGCCAATCTGATTAGCAAAAGCTTTATTCACTAACCTATGGTAAGTGGCTCAAGCATTTTTCAATCCGAACGATATCATTTTATAACAATGAAAACCTTTATCTGTGATGAAAGTAGTGTGGTCTTGATCTTTCGGATCTACTTGTATCTGGTTACACCATGAAAATGCATCCACGAATGACAACAACCTATTTCCAGAAGTTAAATCCACCAACTAATCTATCCGAGGAACATGGTAAAGATCTTTTAGGCATGCCCTATTAAAATCAGTAAAATCAATGTACATGTGCCACTTGGCATTCTTTTTCTTAACCCACAACAGGGTTAGCAATCCACAAAGGATACTGAGATTCTTTAATGTGGCCCATCTTGGTCAAACGATCAACTTCCTGAACAATCACATCTGCTTTTTCTTTGGAGAAAGATCTTCTCCTTTGTACAACTGGTGCAACATCAGTTCGGATTGACAACTTATAGGAAATAATATCAGCTCGCGCTCCAGTGACATCACTATTACACCATGCGAAAACACGTTGATCTTTAATAAAAAAGGACAATAACTGGTGTTTCAAATCCGATGCTAGCTTGGAACCAATTTTAACATTCTTGCCCTCTGCGAGGGAGTGGGTTTCAACCTCTTCAATAGGTATTATAAAACTGGGAGCTTCCCTGGGATCATCAATTTCATTTTCATCAGCAGAAGGCTCCAATAGCTGTTAATCTCCGTTAACCCTGACTGCCTCTAAAGTCTTAGGGGCAAGGGCTGTTGCATAACACTCCCTGGCTATCTTCTGGCTGCTCCGGACAACACCTACTTGTCCCTGGAAAACATACTTCAAATATTGGTGGACTGTAGAGGCCACAACATGCATTGTGGAGTGCTAAGACCTCCTAAATATTGCATTGTAAGATGTTGGGCAATCCACCACAACAAACCTCTTACCATTTTCTTAAAGGGTCCTTTGCCCAAAAACACTTCCTCTTCAAACTCCCCAATCACATTTGCAGAACTTCCTGTGAATCCTACGATGGATCTGTTCAAATGTTGTATAACCAAAGGGTTTCTCATCTGTTTGTAGGAGCTTAAAAATAGGATGTTTGCCGAACTTCCCGTGTCCATTAGAATTTGGCGTATATCGTTTCCTCCGATTGATGCCCCTATTACCACCGAATCTTCATGAGGCCCTACAATGTCCCCAGGTCATCCTCATAAAAAACTATAAAGAGATATGGGGATTGATATTTGTGGGTGGACATCCCTCCATTCAACTGGGTGGCTAAACTGTGGACATGCCTTTTTCTTGACGAAGTAGAAGGTGCAGTCACAATATCCCCTCCGAAAATAGTTAAGGACTCAAAAAAGTTAATCAGACCGGAAAATGTTTTGGTCTTGTCTATTATTACCCCTACCTGATTCCGGCTCACATCTGGATCAAGATAGTCAGAGTCTATATCAAGCCTCTTAGTGATTACCATTGCACCTTCTTGTGTGGATGTTCCAGGATTGTTTGAAGGATCAGTCTGTGGAGTATTAGTTTACACATTATCTAGTCTGCTTCCCCCTCTTTTTTTGACGTAGGCCCCAAAATTACCCCTCTCAATGAGGTTCTGAACCTCCTGCTTCATGGCTGTACTATAATGAGTATCATGGCCTATGTCATTTTTGTATTGGCAGAAATGAGTGCTCCGATTTTCTTTGAGAGACTGCAATGCTGTTGGCTTTCTAAAATGCACCTCATTTTTAGTTTTGTCATAGATTATAGCCACATTCTTCCCCAATTTAGCAAACCACTCAGGCTGAACCCAAGGGCCCCTCTTATTTCTGAACTGTTGGCTCTGAGTTTGGTTAGACCGATTCTGCCTTAACTAGTTAGATCCATGTCCAGTCTCTTTTTCCCTGTAACTGAACTGATTAGTAACTGGAGGAGTTGTTGTTGTATTAGTGGACCTCACTTGTCGGTGTAATGGTGTAATGGATAATGGTGTCCAAATTACCCTTAAGCTCTTTACTTCCAACAAATTTCCTCCGGAAGGCAACCCAGAATGTATCAAAATTTCTTATGCACCCCTGAGGGAGACTGTTGTATCATTTGAGGGCACATCCTATGTAAGTTTGGGAGAAGGCCCTACACAATAGCTTATCGTCGTCGCCAAAATTCATCATGAAGTTCTTAAACTGCTCCAGATGGTTGTCCGGATCTTGGTTCCCATCATCGTTCTCCATCTTGGAGCTATCAAACCTCTTAGGAAGATATCCGGAAATTATGTTTGCGGACAAAGGCGATTGTCTATAATTCTTGCTACGGCTAAAAACAATATCTTCATTAGTGGTAGCAAAAATACCTGGTTCGGACTGAAAAGAAAATGGATCAATCAACAACTGATCAATATGCTAGTTAGTTGACCCCTTACCCTTGCCATGGTGCTTCTTAAGCATGCCATGCCTATCTATATTTCTTGAATGTTTTTTAGTCAACTTCATTTTCTTTTTTGACCTTCCTTCATCACTGTTTGAAGAAAATGATTCTTCAAGCTCTGTCTCATTAGATGAGCTACTGGAGGACTTAGATGCAGAACTCTCAACAAGTTTAGAGTGGTGTGTCTTCTTAGAACTGAGATAGGTCTTCAAAGACAGTTCGTTTTCTCTAGGATTGTCAATGTGGTGAAGTACTAACACACCAGATTTATCCTTAACCCCTTTTTTTGCTTGTTTTATTGCTCTCAGCGCCTCTATTTCAGCTCTCAACTGGTTGCACTCCTCGATAGCATACTCATTTTTCTCCCTTGGAACTTCCACCTCAGAAAGTGGAACATTCTGCTTATTCGGATCCATCCGAACTACTTTTTTGCTGGTTTTGAATTGTAAAATTTAGGCACCGTCGTGCTCCCACTTTGGTCGCCAATTTGGCATGGTTAATTTTCTATCTGAGGGTAATTTTGTAAAGTGTTTTGGGGAATTTAATGTTTAAGGTAGAGAGTAGTATGATAATTAAGCTGTGTGCTGGCAGTAAATTCTGATTACCCTCATTAATGAAAGTGGTTGAAGTATTTATACTTAATTAGTGACCCATAGGCCTGTTGGGTCAGATTGTGGAGTCAAGTAAAATTTAAGGACCCATTAGTAATTTGGTGTGAAGTGACTAACATCTAGCTTAGTCATATTCCACTACATTAGTACTTTTCGGTTTCACCTGATAGTGGTTTGGGCTGAATTTCCCATCGGATAAAAATGAGATTCAGTAACTAAAATATCTGACCTCATTAGTAGTAACTAACTAAATCATTCAGGAATTCGTGTATGTCAAAATCAACATATATCAATGATCGATGGATGGGAGATGATGATTTCTTGTATTTAGATACAATGCTTGTAAGTGAAATATGCTCATATGATACATGTCCGTAACAACCTAAGGAATTGAGTGATCCTTCCAACTGCAAGTATCATCCTATGTCTTTAGATGAAATATTTTTGTTTGATTACATAGTATTGAAATTTATCTAGAGACATCGCCTAATTCCGCAGAATTAGAAGCAATTAATCAATACATTAATAATGATGATCCTATTCTTGTATATACAGTCAACAAGTCAAAGTGGAGCAACAAGGCATCTTTGGTTACTCCACATGAAGATACCTTTTACTTGGTGTTATTTTTAGCCTTAGTATTACTTTCCTTCCCATATCACACACATCATATCATAAAATATTAAAGACATTTAACTCATACACCTGATCAGACCACTGTGATACTGTTACTCCAATATTTTAATAAAGCTTACATTGTGTTGCTTTTGAAGTTGATTGTCGTTTCAACAGTTCAGACAGTTTTGTATGGTTCAACACTTCAAGAGGTTTTAGTGGATCTAACTATGTTTGAAATGGAGAAAGAGGGAGAATTTGAGTGAAAATTCTTCCGGATCAGGGGATGATGATTTAGTTTAGAATTCCCAAAATATAAATTCTATTATTAGTATTATATATACATTAATATATTAGGGAATTATTTTATTTAGCAAATCAAATTTGATTGCATTCAGGTTTGATTGGATTTTATCTCTTATATTTTTACTATATTTTATTTTTTGAATATTTGATTATGGTTTGAAAAATTACTCTATATAAAGCATCTCATACCCTAATTTTATAATATATTTGATTTTGAGATAAAAATACTTTTGTAGAATTCTTAGTTTTAGTTTCTCCTGGATTAATGTTACATATGTTTACCTTTGGATTAAAGTTAAGATTATATATCCTTTATTCTTTTCGATATTCGTTGCATCAGTTAGAGTCAACAAATATGAGTTTCACTTTTATACTGTTATGAGGTACCTCCTCTAATATCTCAGAGGGAGGAAATCACCTCTGGTTTTGTTAATAACAATAATTTTGTCCATGTAAGTATTTCATTTTATATTTGAACTTTTGTTGTTGAAATAATATATCATTGAATCCTCGTTTATTTTTATTCGTTTATATAGTTTTTTATTGAAAATGACGCACCATTCACACATGTACATCTTTCTTGTATTGTATTGCGTAGCCCAAAAATAGAAGTTTGAGAATTACAGATTATAACTTGACACGGAAAATATTACGATATTGAAATTTGTAAGTCTCGTATCATCAACCATGAAATGACCGATTTAAAATAATTCATTTAATATTACATGAACTTGTTTTTTGGAATTATCTGTCATAGTAATATTACATGAAATCTTTTTTCGAGCTATTTATAATTGTAATATATGTGCATTAGATACCTTTTTTAATATCTTATTTTCATTTTATCGTGCTAAGAATTTGAAAACATCAAACTTAAAGCGATAAAAGTAAAAATAAAATGAAAAGACATCAGAAGCAAATATATTCACATAAAATGAAAGATATCAAATGTAAAAACATTAAAAAAATTATGAAATACAAATAACACAACATTTTCAGAAGAATTATATCCTTAGAAATATCTATTTTTAGAAGGTAAGCATCACGTTACCTTGTTGCAATCTATTTCCAGCGAGGTTTAATTCCACCTCGTCAAGCATATATTGTTTTAATGGACTTATTAATGTGTATACCATACATCTTATGTGCTTATTTCCTGGAATCGTGCGAGAGGTTAAAAACTGAAATATTTGGAACTGATTTCAACTATTCGAACTTGATAGACATATTTAACATTAATACAAAAGGAAAATAACTTACAAAAATAAAATTTAACGTAAAATAGAAACTACGCATAAGAACATAAAACTAATCTAAAACATTAAGTCTAACAACACATATAACTTTAGTTAAAGGCATACCTTTTGTTAAATTTATATTATTCAACGGGTTTACAATTCCTTAATGTATCCGTTTGTTCAACGAGTTTCACCTTCACATGGCCTAGCATAATTTTTATAATTAAATCAATAATTTCCAAATGAACCGTGTTGAATTCCTCTTGCATATCTTTGTACGAGAGGTCGAACACCCAAACCATTAGTTTTGATTTCAAATAATTATACATTTTACAAACTTTTTCATGAATGTGTGAAGGTTTAGATGAAGCTTTTTCATGCATGTACATGTTGTAAAATGTATATAAAAGTTCAAAAATGAATTATATATAGTCTCATCTAACCTCGTTCTCTTCACATAAGTGATGGCTTACAACAAGTGCTTGTGTGTTTGAAGAGTCCATTCTATATCAAAAAAATTACGAGTTTGATTCGTTATGTTATGTGGTAGATGAAGAAAATTTATACGTTTAAATAGTTATTTATAAAGAAATAAATGATGAAATTGGCGGGATAACATCTTTAGCGGGAAATTATTTTTGGTGAAAATTTATTTTTGACAGAAAATTATAGTTGACAAGAAATCTACTTCAGTGAGATATTATTGTTGGCAGAAATGTAAGATGACATGTAATTGTATAAGATTGTGCACCACCAGTGGGAGCTACCAGTACCCGTGGTGTAAGTGCACCACAAGTGCTACTTGCACAGTCGATGCTTCTTGCACCAGCCATGAAGAGCCGCCATCAGTGCTTACATACCAATGGTGCACTACGCACCATGGGTATGTAAGCACCGATGGCGGCTCTGGTATGTGTACCCTTCACCATCGGTGTAGTACATATGCACCAATGGTAATATACACAGATGGGGCTCCTATGTGTGATAAAAATCATCTAAGTATAAAATTAGAAAGAAACATAAAGTAATTTGAGTGAATTCACAACTTAAATATTTTATTATTACAAATTGACTTGTAAAACAATGGAAAATATAAAATAGTTTGGTTGAATGAATTCACAACCTATGTTTTGTACTAACATATTTTTGTTGCGAGTTGAACTTGATAAATGTCTGAAAAAAAACATTAAATATCGTATAATACAACACATTATAAATAACTGACTTGAACAAAACAGGTGAACTAGAGCGATTACTGGAAGCAGAACATGACGAGATCATGCTAAACCTCTCCGCTGATTCTCACATTTCCAACTCCACTCTCGATTACCTTCATCTCAATCTCCACCGCCGCTTACACTCCCTCAAATGAAGAACCTCCGTTCAGCGTCAACAACTGCCTCCTTCATTGCCAAATTGCAATCAGAAATAACCACCGCAGTGAAAATTCATCCAGTCTCAGGTGATGGTAGAAGACGATCTCCACCATCGCTTCCACTCCCTAAAAGGAAGAACCTCCGTTCGGCGTCAACAACCACCTTCTTCATTTCTAGATCGCAATCAGAAACAACCACCGTAGTGACAACTACTCCTTCATTACCAAATCGTAATCAGAAACAACCACCGCTCTCCCATAAAGCTTGCGGTGGTCTCGGATGCGCACTAGAGCTCTGTTTTCTACTTCTGCCAATTGTTCTCTCATTTTGTCAGTCTATATATTAATTAAGAAATTTAATAAAAAAATGTATATCTAGATCTTGAGCTCTATATGTATAACAATGGTGGTGTGTTTGGAGGTTAAGAAAAAAAGGAAAGAAGAAGATAGAGATAGAAAAATAATGGTAAATAAGACAAGAATCACTGAGGACATAACCACCACCTGATCCTTATAATGGAATTACCCTCGAATTGATACATGATTAATATTGTCACATGCCTCTGTTTTGATCAATGTTTTCAGGTTCTTGGTCAAAATTTGAAATAAATCATCATCGGACGACAGTGATGCTGAAAGCAGTTCTGATGATGATGATAAAGAAGACCATCGCAAATAGTATGTTTGCTACTGACATATCTGTTGAATTGAATTATACTTTTCTTGGTTGTTATGTGATTTCCATTGTTTGAAAGTGGATTAGTAAAATGTATTTTATGTAAATTCACTGGTTCATTGAGCTCATTTTGATATAGTTTCGTGTAAATGTTAAAGACCGTACTATTACACGTTTTACAATGTCATTCACATACGCGACTTGTTGTTTCACAATTTTAAACATCTCACCCGACTTGTTTTTCATCATCACACCGTTTCCATATACTTTAATATATCACCTCGCGATATCGACTTACACTTATTAAACGACCTTTAATTGTGTTTTAAAATTCCACGTGATTCATTAGTTGCATTACTGATACTAACACGCGATTTAGCTAATACGATAATTTTAATTATATTTTCGGTCGTGTTTAAGGTCACGCGGCTACCACATTCCCTATGATTGTTAACTTATTTCACACACGCGATTTGTATGAAACAATCAGATTGAGTATCACACGATTTGTGTGGAACTAAATTATTTTATACGACGCGATTGTTAGCACATACATGTTTTAAATTATTAAATAACTCGCACTATACATCACGCCATTTAAAACTATTTAAACTAAACACCGATGCAATTTGGAAATCCATTCATTATGTCCATCATTTGAAGTGCCACGGTATTCATTAGTTAAATTATTGTATTCCCTGACGCGATTTAGACGAAAAATATATCACTGCCATTATATGGGTCGAGACTGCCATTACCTGCAATTACAAAATGAAATTAATTGTTTAGATGGTTTTTATACGATACGCGATTTTAGTTCTTAATTTTTGGTAAGCAGACGCGATTTTAGTTCTTAATTTTAGTTAAGGAGACGCGATTTACTTTACATAATACTTGAACAATGCGATTTACACCAAACTTCTACGCGAGACTTACAACACAGTACAATTTTTTTTATAGTACAATTGCATTGTCAGACTACTCCACAAATTACCTAGTAACTAAATCGAGAATTTCGCTGTTAACTAAACAAAATTATTTTTGTCCAAAATAGAGGGTACTCAAACGGAGTAACATACTCTAAAAAATATTTTCGAATACTTTTCTCTAAACTTAAATTTAGAAAACATTGATATGTTTATAAAAATTTAATTATTTTTATAGTCTAATAAAAATATTTTTGTATAGTAGTTAGATAGGAAAATACAATTTTTTTTTGATACGTACTATCATTGATTTGAGGATAAATAGATTTAGTTATACACCAAATATAAAAACAATCCAAATGGAATGACACAAACATCAACTCCAGAGTTTTGAACTTATAGTATTTTTTTAATGTTCGAATATTTTAAAAAGTTTCCCATGTTTTCTTGCTTAATTCAACTAATAAAATTATTAAATTATCATATCGTATTATTGATAAATTATTTTCATTTAGATACGCGAGTGAGTCAAATGTTGATTTGACCGAAGTAAAACCATCTAAAGTGTTTAGACATTAAGCTTTAGTAAATAACGAGCTAGAGTGGGTGACTTAAGTTAGTGAGCAAATAAATTACAAGTGTGAATAATAAAAATTGCATAGTTTGTTTAATATCATACTAACTGAGTTCGTATTAAAGGTTGACTAATATTTATAAGGAATAATACTGATTTATTATAACTGAAACTATATTATATCAATATTATTAATAGAGAGGTATCAGTTTATTATAATTCATATATTTTTTAATATTTGAATGGCCAAGCTATATATATCCAATTCCGGTTTAAGTATAACCAATTTTGAGTATACCCAAAGTTGTTCTAAGTATATCCAATTTTTTCTAAAAATACTTTAGGTATATAAGTCAATTTTTTTTATTAACTTCCATCCACAACATTTTTCTCAACACTTTCTCTCACTTTTCTCACTTCTCTCAAACACTCTCACCTCTCTCTCAAATTTTCCGGCGAGCCACCACCACTCCTCCTCCTCCATCATGGTGAAGAACAAAAACCCACTACCACCACCTACGTAAGTTCCCTAATCTAATTTTGCAAATTAATTTAGTTAGTTTTAGATATGAATTTATGATTTAGGTTAGTTTAAGTTATGAATTTAGGGTTTAAGTATAGATTTAGGGTTGAAATTAGCCTGAAATTAGGTTTTAGGGGCCATTTTCTAGCTCGGTCGCCGGCTGGAAAATGACCGACAAGTCGCACCATCGGTGCGAGTGGTTGTGCCGAGCGGCACAATTGCTACGTATCGAGCGGCACAGGCACCTGTGCCACTCGGTACGGGCTGGTGCACAGCCTATTTTTTAAAAAAATTGGAAAAAAATACATTTTAAAAAAATACTTTTGTATAATTTTTTTAAAAAAATTGAAATTTTTAAGAAATTACTTTCAATAGGAAGTTCGATTGCGAATTGTAGTGTTGTTTTTTTTAATTTTGCGGGTTATATCATATGTTGTTGTTATTAATTTCGTAAACTTTTTTGTATTAATGTAGGTCAGACGCCGTTGAGGAGCGACGTCTTCCTCGCTCTAAGGCGTACCCCATGGTTCACGGGCGCCACACTCGGGGAAGAATCTAAAGACGGTACGGGCCGTCGAAGATGAGCGGGTCCGCGATGCCAAGCGCGGACGAGATTCAACTGAGGACCCTGAGACTATTCGTCTTAGGGCAGAGGAGGAGAGGATAAAGACTGATCAGTCTTTGCGCCGAATCAACCATGGAAAGAGGAAAGAAAAAACCTCAGAGATTGTAGTCGATGATTGTAGAGGCGAAGGCTCCTCACGACGCGAGACGTCTTCATCACACCGATCACCACCTTATCACTAATAGTGATAATTCACCTCCCGCTCCCGCTCGTAGTGCTCCATCCTTGCGCATACTAGTACACATCCACCACCTGTTAGTGAAAGGGTGGATTCCACTGGGGACCCTGAGCAGGACACCATCGATGAGGAGCATATCGATGTGATCCACACAGAGGAGCAGCGAAAGAAGTTTGTATTACTGAAATGCAACAAGATACCTCTGTTTCCTGACTACAAGGAGCACGAGGCGTATCACGTCTTCATAGGACAGATAAGTACCAAATTATTAAACGTCTAGTCTAAGATTTTACTATTATTAATTTCTGACTTAGTTTTTTATTTACAGGGTCGCACTACATTAGGCATACAGGCACATTATAATATGCTTCGTATGTGGGACCTCAATGCTCAGCCAGAGGTGCAGCGACATTTGGCGAGGACTCCTTTCGGTCCTCTTATAGCCCACTTACCTCAGTACTTCACACACTCAGTACTTGATGAGGTATTCGTTGAGCGTTGGCATCAAGAGACCAACACGTTCCATTCTCATTTGGGGAGATGGCGATTACCCTCGACGATGTCAGCTGCATTACAGGTCTCCCTGTGGTTGGCCAGACCTTGGATGTAGTCACGGCTGCACGTGATGAGGCATACAGCTACTATGCTAGTAAGTTAGTTTTGACAGTGGATGAGGTCCGTGCAGAGATACAGTCCACTAGAGGCGTTGGCTTCAAGATCAAGTGGCTGCGGGAGACTTTCACCAGGGATCGCTACATCGAGCAGACTGATGCTGAGACTATCCGCCAGGTATCACGAGCATACCTGATGTTCTTATTTGGTTGCACTATTTTTGCGGATACTAGTCAAAAAAATGTCAAGGCTGACTACTTGTATGGGTTGACGAATGTGGATTCTGGTTTGTGGGACATAGCATGGGGTACGAGTGCATTCGCATTCCTGTTCCGTGGTTTGGGTGATGCTTCGAAAGCATCAAAGCATAACCTGTACGGATTTGTAGCCATGCTTGATTCCTGGATTTATGACCATTTTCCCGCGTTTAGAGCCTCCAAGAACGTGGACCACGTAGCGAGGCAGCCTAGGATTGTTAAGTGGCTACCAAAGCGGATTGTTGGGCAAAATATCCGCCCCAAATCGGTTGTTCGTACTCTCCTTTCAGATCAGAAGGAGACAGATGTAAGTGTTTAAATTTTAGTAGTCAGTAACATATTCATATTAAGTTTTATTTTTTTTAACTGTCTAACTGTTTTACTTTTTTGGAACAGGTCATTTTTGAGCCGTACGAGGATATCAAAGTCCAGTTCCCCGTGCAGGAGATCCGCACCATCATTTATCCTTTGTGGATGATGAGCACGGTCGAGGGTTACATGCCTGATCGGGTTATGCGCCAGTTTGGATGGGTTCAGGATGATCCCGAACTCCCACTTGTACTCCGATCAGGTTACAAGAAGGGAGATTTGGCGAGGTACACATGGCGAGAGAGCGCATGGCTAGATTGGCGTCAGCACTTGCTTTCTGAGGATCGGTTGACCGTTACCATTTCCACATATAGACAGTCTGCAACGAACACCTACTGGAGGTACCTGGCTGAGTATGGTTGGCATACAATTAGTCCACCACCACGCACTACGGACGACAGATTGCTAGACGATGTTCGATCGATTGTTACATTGCCTGTAGGTCGTGGGGAAGAGGGTGCGCTTAGGTAGAGAGATCAAGCCCTGCAACTCTTCTCTCCTTGGTTGTTTGTCCTCATTATTGGACTTGTTTTAGCTTTGTTATGATCTATCTTTTTCATTCACGTTGTAGTTGTTTATTCATTTGTAGGATTTGTTAAACTATCGTATTTTGTATTATGACATCTACTTTTTTATTTCCATCGTTTCCTTTAGATTTGTTAAACTTTATTTGAATGCTTATTTACAATTTAGAATCCACAAAACACATAATCCGTACCATTGTAACCATCCAACTTTTAAACAATAACAAAAAATTAACAAAATACTTCAACCGTTACAATAAATTAACACCATCAAACCCACTCCAACCCATGCCCTAAGACTTCAGTTTTTGAACCATAACAAAAAAAATTCAAAAATTTACAAGTTATTGTGCACCATTGGTACGCAGTCAGCAGTACCTATGGTGCACACTACTGCGTACCAATAAGAGAATTTTTAACACAAAGTTCAGAATCACCGATCTGACTAAAATCGTTGCTTTAACAATATATTTTGATCTCCTAGTAATAAGAGAATCAGTGACAATCTGAGAAAGTTGATAAACTCAAAGGTCTTAATAATAATTACAACAACGAAATGTGTCTCTATCAGGTAACTGCCAATCCTTCAAGCCGATAAAAACCACATTACACCCAGTACTGGAACTATCAGTAGTAAGCCATAGTTCACTAAGGAATCAACATCTTCCATCTCTTCTAATCTTTTGCCAAATGCATTCCACCTTTGCGTAAAAGGACACTGTAGAATCATGCCAAAAAAAGTTATAACTTTACTTTTTGTTATACAGGACACAGACGAGCAGTAAAAATTAATCATATAGGAGAGAATATATCAGATCACCTCTGGTTTTACGGTTGTCCCATCGAGTTCATCTTGAACGTTTGAATCTATCAGTGTCTTTGATTGACCTGAATGTTTGTCGAATTTAATTTTGACAGTGTTCTTACTTGAGAGCGCCCGGTATGGTGAATCCGTATGTACTGTTTCCATGACTGACCCAAATTTCTTGGAGGAAAACACCCTCCACTTTTGACAGATATGGCGTAGACTATTGTCGATGGATAGTTTATGACAGATGACGTAAGAGCTGACGCCTGATACACTATGGGGTTCAGTGGCTGATGTTGGCTTGGCCGTTACATGAGTAGTTTGTGCAACACGATGTTATTCCGAGGGTTCGACTAGCTGCCCGGATGTTTTGGGGATTCTTTATAGAGCTTGGCGGAGTCCAGGTCAACTAATTACTTCATTATGATTGAATAAGTATGGATACTTTTATCCGAATGGGAATGATCCCGCCTAGTGGTGAAGTTTGCTCATACTGACCAAATATCCGATCCTTCTCATTCCCGTAGGAATTTGGCATGAGAACTATAGAATCGGTGATCTCAACTTAACGATTTGTAGAAGAAGGGAAATACTATTATATCGAAGAGGTTGATGCATCATCAGCTTCGGTGGAATTATTTGTCCGATGTGAGATGGAATTTTAAACGTGATAGTTTATTGCGATTTGGGTGCATGTTGGACACTATATGTATGATCGCAAGAAGCTCATCTAAGTTAGTACGACACAAATTATCTATGTATCATTGCATCTCGAGGATAAGATCGACAAGATCATTGGCTACAAAGTAGTATTCTTTTAATTGTGATAATTTATGATTTAATATTTTTCGGATTTGACGTATTTTGAGAAATGTCTGTATTTAAGAAACTTTTTTTTATTAAAGAAACGAATGTCGAAAGAATGTGTGTTGTTATTATTTGCCGATCCAAAAACTCATTTTTTTCGTTCATAACTTTTGTAAAACATGATAGTACTATAAAACAAAACATTTATAAAGATGTTTTGCAACGTATTCATGTTTTGATACATTATACTAAATCTAAACATATAAAATTGATAGGTCGTATGAGTAAATGTATTGGATACGTAATTCGTAAGAGTTATTATGATAACATGAAGAGTGGAAGAACTCAAAGACTAATGTTTCTTGCAAGAAATCCGGACCCTATTGAAATTTTTCTACTAACCGATCTATGTTAGTTATTCTAGTCAACTTACGTCAAATATTGTTTCGACAAGAGTATAACCATTTTCTTTACATAAATGTTTTTAGTAAGCAGTGAGTAAGGAAGAGTAAATAAATCTAGTAATAAAATAAGCTAAAATCTAACTATTCAAAATTGCATAGTTTTCTCTATGATTGGAGGTCTTATAGATATATTTTATTACAAGCGTTATATCATTTATGCATAAGATACATACTATGAATATCATATATTTAACTAGTTGAACTTTAAAACTATGGATTAGAATAATGTATTTATCCTTAACTGTTTTCCCCCAAATCACTAATTTTTATTTTTTTATCTATTATTTAGGTTTTTCTAAATTACATATTTTACTTTATCAAATAACATTAGTTTTATTTTAAAAAAATCAATATTCAATTCATAGACTGATTAGGCTATATGCCGATATGATGTCGTTCTACTTAATATAAAAGGTAAAGATTCACAAATACATAGAGATATAAGGAAAAATATCGTCTGAATGAGAGTATCATCTGGTATATCAGGTAAGACAAAACATTATATTGATTAAAAGCAAGGTAAAATGACTTTTTGGGTTCAGAAAGTTATTAAAGTATCGTTTAAAGAAATAATAATATGGAACTTCGTTAGAAGTTAGATATTAAATGAGAGAATCATCTAATTTATCGTCATGTATAACTAATATAATGTATAAGATTGATATGAGTAGGAATATATGACAAACGAGTAATAAAAACCTAAGACTTACATGGCAAGATGAAGATGATGATAGTCCCCAAAGGGGTAGCCGAGTTGGTGGAGTAAGGCATGCTCGTGATCAAAGGTCATGCGTTCGAATCCCTCTACAAACGCTTTCTTGGTTGAGTCTGTCACCTTGTGTAGTTTAACTTCTGGCATTGGTTTGCACGCTATTGCGTCAGACTGAGGGTTTACCCTCTGCGCACTCGTTGAGTAGCGGCTGTGGGTTCCCTCCGAAAAAAGAAAAAAGAAAACAAATATGAAGATGATGAGATGGCTAAGGCAAGACAAATGATATGTAAACAATGATAAATAAATTGGATCGAGTAACTGGAGCTAACGACAAAGATCTACGTGGCTACAAAAAGGTTTGAAAAGTTTGAAGATAGTTATATAAGATTACTAATTTACCCACAACAGTTAGAGGGTATAATTTTATTTTATGTAATGGATGAATGCTACATATTATAAGTTACATGTGTTATTAATCCCTGATATTAGTATATCCAATCACTATAAATACTAAAGTAATCATTATATAATGAGATTGAACACTAATCATTGGTAATAATGCAATTAAAAGAAATGAAGATTACATCGTGACGTTGTATAAAAAAAATAACGAGTCATTAAGTTATTACGTTCAAATATTTATCCAAAAAATGAATAATTTGGAAGGTTTCAAAGAATTTTGTCTGGCAACATTTAAGCGAGGACTTTCTATGCAAATAAGATTTTATAACATTTTATTAAGTTTTTATTCGATTTGATGGGATATTTTATAGGACGTTTGGAAATGTTCATTAAGGTAAAACAATCAAAACGAGGAGGAATTGTGGAAGTTAAGTTGTCAGAATACACATTTTATTCTTTATAAAGAAATGAAATGAAGCACAACAAGTTTAAGATTTTACTAAAGATGGAAGAAGAAGAGAAGTCAAATATAAGAGTGGTAGTCCAAAGCAACAGAAAGGGGATAAATATACACTTTGGTCAATTTTTGTAATGGATACATTATTTGGGACAACATATGTTTTTAAGTAAGAGATACAAAAGATATTTAAAGGTTATCTTATTGATGAATTTTGTATGAATCTACATAAAAGTCCAACATTAAAATTGTGATTTTATCGACGATGATTCGAGAAGGTTAGTAACACCACGTGAATATGCTTTAGTGGTAACTTTAGAAATTTTGGAGTAATAGTGAGAAGTATGATTATTGATATAATTAGTCAAACTAATATATTATATCATAAAATATATGATCAAACGATTGGTATAACACCATACAAGAGACTAATTTAAATCTAGTAAGTTTTACTGAACAATCTACTAACTGTGTTAGAGAAGTCGAATTGTCTGTGACCGTTGATCGATGAACTACTGAGAATTTTGAAACTACTTTGTTTATGGTTTCTCAGGCTCCAAGTTATTTTAATGAATTTTTTTAAGATCATTGTTTACATAGAACGAAGGTTATACCATCGTAATACCATCAGTGTGTGAATTTTTTAGATAACGGGAAAATAATAAAGATTGACAGTTGTCTAAGTGAAAAATTTAGAAATGATTTGATTGCATGTTTGAAGTTGAATGTTGTTATATTTCGTTGGAGTATATATAATGTTATTGGCGTCAATAGATCATTCATAATTATGAATTAGTTGTTGATAAAAGATTAAGAATAATACGACATAAAATGAAAAGGTTTTCAGTTAAAAAACCAAAGATCATCGTTAAATAGGTGGATATATTTATTAAAGTATGGAATATTTGAGTATCAAAGTATGTGATATGGTTTGCAAATTTGGTATTAATTAAAAAGAAGAAATAACAACTTGCGTTGATTTTACTGATTTGAAGCGTGCTTGCCTAAATGATATTTTTTATACCTCAAACTGATCATTTGTGGATGCTACTATTGTAAGTGAACTTTTTACGTTCATGGATTCTTATTCTGAATATAATAAGATAAAAATGGATGCAAGTGATGCATATAGCACATCATTTACAACATAGAAGGGTTGATTTAAAGTAATTTTGTTGGTTTGGAGAATGCTGGGTTACTTATCATGGACTTGTGACTTATATTTTTTTTATGTAGTTAGAAAGGAATATAGAATATTATATGGATGATATAATAGTAAAAAAGTGATAAAGTAAATACTGACGTGTCGAAGTTATTGGAAACATTCGACAATATTCGAAAGTATAATTTGAAGTTGAATATATTGAAATCTTCGTTTCTGGTGAACTCATTAAATTAATTAAGGTTTGTTATAAGTATGAATGGTATTGAAGCTGGTTAAACTCAATTTAAAACTTTGTTGGCAATGTCTCCACCAATTTGTATCAAAGAAGATCAGAAGTTAGCTGGTAGATAAACGGTGTTGTCAATATTTATCTTTAGAGCATCATATATATGCCATTTTTTCAGACATCTTAAAAAGAGGAAAGAAGTTTTCTTTGGATGATACATGGACAAAAACTTTTAATGAGTTGAAAGAGTATATTAATTTACTAGAAATTTTATATATACGAAAATTAGGAGATTTATTATATTTGTATTTGGAAATTTAATTTTTTACCGTCACTATTGTTCTTAAAGGAAGTTGATAGAATTCAAAGACCAATATCTTATACGACTAAGACATTGGTCGATGTTGTAACCAAATATTAGAATTTAGAAAAAAGAATTCTTATCTTTAATGTAGTATGGAAAAAATGCAAAAATGTTTTCATGCTCATGTTATTACAAATGTCTTTTTCCTTAAGAAATATGTTCCATAAATCAGATGCTTCAAGACGATTTACAAGATGATGAATCGAATTCGTTGAATATGATATATAGCTCAAACCTAGAATAGCAATGAAAGCATATGCGTTAGTAGATTCTTTAATGAGTTTGTGGAGGATCAAACTGATATTGAAGAAACAAAATTGATAGAAAATTGAAAAAGAAAAACATTTAGAATGGATAGTTCGAGCAGCTGGTTCCTCGTGTTCAAACGTTAGTGGGGATGTTGTCTTCTTGACTATTCTAGGAGGTGATGATATTAAGCTAGCTATCAAATTGAACTATTTTTTCTACGAACAATGGAGGTGAGTATGAAGAAACGTTGGCTGTAATGTTCTTAACCTATATTTGTATGACAAATATTATTCAATTAATGTCAGGTTCTCAGTTAGTAATTTGAAAATATGATGGTACTTATGAAATAAAGAAAGAAAACACGAGAATATATTTATACGATGTGAAGCAGATGAGACTTTTGTCTAAAAATGTTTCATATGAAAAAGTGCCACAACTGGAAAATGCGATTACCAATATTTTATAATATTGATAATTGGGAGGTGTTATCTATTGAGGAAATTAATTATTAACATCATAAATATTTGATGTTCTTTTATGATTAAGTAAATATATTAAAAAAAATACCAGCTCGAGCCTTTCGTTTACGAACTTCAAAGTATATTGTTCTCGATGGAGTATCATATCGAAAGAGTTCAAAACGACCGTTGTTAATATGTTTAGGGAAAAAAGAAGCCCTTTTTATTTTAATATGTTTGCTTGAAGGAACTGTAGGGGTATATCATGTTTATAGAGGATTGATAAAAAAAATTGTTAGTTATTATTCGTCGATGCTTGTTGTTGATGCAAAAAAGACATTCCAAAGTTGGGGTTCATGTCAAGGTTTTGATAACGAAATCTACTTATCTAGTGAAAGTATAGGATCAATCGTCCCTCTTGTCTTTTTAATAGATGAGAAGGTTTTAATATTTCGTTACCGATGAAAACTTGGAGAAGGTAAAATTTTATAGTTGGCGTTGACTATTTTACTAAATATTTCGAAGCAAAAATATTGGTAATGATTAAATCTTAGGAATCCTGTGTAATTATACAATCACACATTTGAAATATTTATGAGATTTATCAAATATTGATGACTATTAATGGTTCTCAAATCTAACAGTACATAGTACCAACGTTTTGTAGAAAGAGAAAATTCATGATTTTAAATGACGTTTACTGGGCATATCGCATTACTCTTAAGGAAATAACTAATAAAACATCTTTTGTCTTGGTTTATAGTATGGAAACGTTCGTTCCATAATAAATTATAATTATAAATTATGAAATTTAATTTAATTTAATGATGAGGAAAAGCAAGTATGTGTTGATTTGATAGAAGAACGTTCGGAGCAAGCAAATATATCAGTTAAACATCATAGGTGTTTGATGCTAAACAAGCATAATGCAATGTTTAAAGTGAGAAATTTCAGAAAGGAGACTTAGTGTCGAGAAATGTGTTTTATGGAACTAAAGATAGAAAGTTGACTCATAATCGAGATGAACCGTTTATAATTGTATTCAAAGGATATCTTTGTGGTTATCGATTGATATATATGGAAAGAAATGCTTTAAAACATCTATGGAATATCCAACATCTAAAATTGTATATGATGAATAAAAATATAGAAAGATAGAAAGAAAGAATGGAAGAATTAGAGAGACGACAAGAAGATGAAATCTTTTATAAAACCCTAATCACAAAAAAAATTTCTTCCTCTTTGCATAAAGAGGTACGGTACTTTAGAGAGAAAAATAGTGGTGGCTTTGTAGGCCTATACTATTAGTTCGTTTAAAGCTAATGCATCCAATCTATTTTCTAAGTAAAACATAATTACTTCATATTACACAAAATATCATCAATGTCACACATTTGTTAGGTCTAAATTATAAAGTAAATATTGGTTCAATCTTTTATCGGTTTAAATCGCAGATCGAATAAATCCTACCCTCATCAGTATAAATATGATATGTAAATCTGGTCGGTGTACGTATTTTCCCACCTTATGACCATTAAATGAGACACCATAAGGGCCCTTTATTAATACAACTTGTTGCTAAGAGGAAAGGTATTCTATTTTTAAACGAAGTAAATGACGTTATAAGATTCAACTTTTAAAAACACATATATTCTACATCTAAATGATGAAGCTCCAAGATGATGTTTAAATAATATTAAGTGTTCTACATTCTCCACATTGAAATTCAAACAAGGTATTAACTTAAATCGTTTAAATATAAAATGCAAACAAAAGTGACATTTAAAGATCAATGAATATTTTATATTTTACATAACGACACATACAACTATGGTTAGTAAAGTCTTCAAATCAACGTTTACAAATAATATACAGTAAATGACGAAAAAAATACTATTAAGAAATGGTTAATAAAGTGAATATTTTCTTTAAAGACAAGACAAATGATAGAAAGACTCCCAAGGCATGTGGATCCTATATAATTTTCAATAATTTTCGTAGATAATTCAAACTAAATTTAGATATAGTAAGAAAGCGAACATGTTTATAAGTCAACTTTATCACTAGGATTCCGTGTACTCGATTAACAAAACATTTTTGTAAACTAATCCCAGCTATAAAAGTGTAAAAGGTCATACTATGAAGGTCATAAAAGATTTAAATGAAAACATGGCTATCAGATAATCACATCATTAAAAACTTTTAAGAGGACACAAACCTGATATACTCGAGCATGACCATAAGTCAAGTTTGTCTATAAGAGATTAAAAGCTTACGCTAACAAGAGTGTAAATACCTTAAATGAAAACATGTTTATATACCAAGATCTTAAAGTGATTGAAAATTGAATTTTATGTTAAACAAATTAAGAAGGAGCTTGGTTAAAGCCTGACAAAGTTGTTTTCCTCGAAACATTTATCAGTGTTATAAAATTTGACAAAGTTGAATTTTTTACGGTTTTATTCCGCTAAGAAAGTTATAAATTATAAGGATATGATTAAAAATGATTAATAAAAATAGAGGAAATAATATTTAATAACGACGTCCAAATATGACGTCTAAAAAATTATTATAAATTTTGATATTCATTGTGAACCATACGATCATATAAACAATGTTTACGAAAATGTATATATGAAGGATGAAGTTAATATGAAAGTTGATAAAAAAACAAAAAGTAGGAAATTGGGAACATAATTTAACAAAGTATGAGTTGGACGCTACCTGGCAAAAGTTTCAAGCGAAGAAAAATGGTTGAAATATAAAACGCAATCCAAAAATTATTCAAATCGAACGATATCGTTCAAAAAACAATTAAACTAAAAAATGATATTTTTATGACTTTTCATGGTCATCGTATTAGCGTCGTCAACACTTAGAACATAATTTATGTTTCTTTCATTATATATTTCATCATTGACTAAAGACTTGTATATTTCTTAGGAAACATCGGCTTCTTAAAAAAACTCAAGTAGAAACTAGACGTTGATCTTCAGTAATACAAACTGAGTATGGCCTGTGGTTGAATGGATTGTGCTGAAGAAGTTGAAAAACAAGTTTGGTTTTCATCTGTTCAATTTTGGTTTTGGTATTGTTTAGGCTCAACTTTATTTATTTGTGATAAGGTTACGAGCAACACAAAGACGAGGTGCATATACGAGCCGAAGGTAACAAACCTATACAGATATGGACCAAGATGAACACACAAAGTATTTGAGAAGTTAAGAAGGGACAACTTGTGTTGTCATATTATGAGTAACATACTTAAATATTATTACCAATAGTTAAAGATTTGACACGATTCAAACATGTAATGAATTTGCAATCAAATGTGGAAAGATAAGATAACATGTAAAAAAGTATAAATAAGGGAAATAACCCTAATGTAACGACGGGAGGAAATTGAAATGATGATATATAGATTATTGTATTCCCTAAACCTTACTTCTTTCCCAAATTAATTTTTCATTATCTTGGCATTACGTTCGAGAATGAAACCCTTTAAAAAACATTGGCTCCACTTGTGGGAGTTTACTTTCTCTTATCCTATGAGTGTTAACCAACCAATGGTAATGAAAAAATCAAGATTCGAAAGGAAAAACATGGATACTCGGCTGAATCGGGGAAAGTCGATGATCATTCCATGAGTAATGGCCAGTTCGCCAGGTGGCAGGACCGGCCTAGATATGTTGGTGGGCACCATGCGGGAGCAAGAGCATATAAATAAAGCAGTCTTAGTCACCATAATCAACCCACAAGTCAGGACCGCATCCATTATATAATACGGGGCAGTCGACCACAAGGAAACCCAACTATTGTCATGCACGCCAATCCTGTGCCGATTCAAGGGAAAAATCACCCCAATCAAGTTATATTGGCCACACCATCTAACATCCAAATTTTAGAAATATAAGTTGAAAAAATTAAAAGAGACCAAATCAATGCAAGCGAGTTACAGACTGAAAGAGACCATGAGGCCAAGGAAAAGTTGGAAAAAATAAATATAGCATAATAACTGTTGGCGGCAAAAGTCTTATCGAAAATATAAAACGGAAGAAAAAGATGGATATGGAGGTCAATAAGATGAGCCACATAATGAGGGTATGGGAATTAAAATAGGACGATGAGCATAAGGATGAAAGTGGTGGCAATGAGTAGGTAAAGAAGAATATTAAAAGATCTGAACGCGAAGATTAGATGAGCAACACGATCTCCAAAAAGATCAAAGAAGAGAATGAGACTGAATACAATGGAGAGAGATCGTAAATAGCCGCATACATAGTACAAAAGCCTCCATTTGTGAATAAAATTCTGGAAGACAAGAAACCCAAGAAGTTTGATTCCTACCATATGGACACCTCCAACGGCTTAGAGGACCTTAAGAAACACTTGAAACAATTCAGGAACACGGTGATGACATTCAATCCAGAAGATGTGCAAAGAATTCCTCATATGACCATTATAAGAAGTCAGTGACCTACCTAACTTTCGATGATAATAACTTAAGGATCGTAGTTACCCCTCACATTTACGCTTTGATCATCAATTTGGAAATAGGTGGAGTCATGGTCACCTGAGTTTTGGTTTATAATGATAATTTGGCAAACTTTATTTTCAAGACTAGTTACGATATAATGATTGGAGTAGCACTATACAAGTCGACTGACACACATTTTGTTAGTTATGAGGACAAGTCATTTAGTTGTGTGGCTGAAATCAAGATTTCATTCACTATTAGTTGTAGAAGTATGAAGATAGTTATGAGAATACTTCTTGTTATCTGATACATCAGGATTGTATAACACGATAGTCGAGTGCCTTTGGTTACATAAAATAGAAGTTGAAGCCTCTTCCTTCTAGCACCCCCTGAAATAATTCATTGGAGATCGGGTTAGGATAATCAGTGGGACCTAGACGACCGCCTAGAGTTTTTGTAGGACCTTTTTAGGTCCAAACAAGTTGGCCAAATATCAATTAATAACTAGGGTAAGGATTGACAAGTTTGTGAAAGCGACCGAGTTAATAACAAGATTGATGATCGTTGAGACGAGACCAAATATAATGACCCCCATATCCCTATGGTGAAGTAAATGAAGATCCATTCGAAACAAAAAATGTGATTCGAGTTGGGATCCAACTAGACACAAAACAAATTGGTTGAGTTGTTTCAACAGAACTTGGATGTTTTGGCCTCGAGTGTCGATAGTGTATCAGGCGTCAGCTCTTACGTCATCTGTCATAAACTATCCATCGACAATAGTCTACGCCATATCTGTCAAAAGTGGACGGTGTATTCCTCCAAGAAATTTGAATCAATCATCAAATAGGTTGAAAAGTTTCTTAAGATGGGGCACATGAGAGAGGCAAAATACCTTAGGTTTCCAAACCCGTGTTGGTAAAAACATGAATCGAAAATGGAGAATGTATGTCGATATTCTGGACCTCAACCAATCCTGCTCTAAGGATGCTTTCCTCCTACCTCACATTGGTCAACTCGTTGGCGGACCTCAAGTAACGAGTTAGTATCCTTCATGGATGCGTACTCAGGATATAACGAGATCTAGATGCAACCACATGACGAGGAACATGTTGCCTTCCAAACCGATCGAGGTTTGTACTGTTATAAAGGTATGTTGTTCGGTCTAAACTATACATGTTTCACCACTAGAGACCTGTCAACTAGATATTAAACAAACAATTAGGACAAAACATGGAAGTCTACATTAACGAGGTGATCGTAAAAAATAACACCAAAGATCGACAATTCGATGTATTATCTGACATCTTTATGACTCTGCATCAGCATAATATCAAGCTGAACCCTTTGGAATTATTTTTTTGTATTCGTAGTGGAAACGTTTTGGGATACATGGTCAATAAGAAGGGAATTAAGGTCGATCTCAGAAAACTCAAAGCATTAGTAACCATAGAGCCGCCACACAATATTAATAAAGTTCAGAGACTTACGAGTCATCTTTCAGCCTTATCACGATTCGTTTCGCGAAAGTCTAACAAAAATCACGCATTCTTCTACGTCTTTGAAAAAACAAATAAATTTAGTTGGAATGAACAATGAAACTGAGATTTTTACGCCTTCAAAGTATACCTGACATCTCCCAAAATGTTATCAGCTCGAGTATGAGGGGAGCATTTATATTTATATTCGTCCATATTCGACCATGTTGTTAGCGCCGTTTTGGTCAGAGTGCAAGATGGAGCATAATAGCGGTCTACTATGATAGTAAGAGTTTAATTGATATCGAGACACATTATTTAAATCTAGACAATTTGCATTGGGATTGGTCATCACAGAATATAAAATGAGGCCCTACTTCTAGATTCATACCATCATCGTTTGCACTTATTAGCCTCTCAAGAGAATTCTAAAAAAATATGATATTTATAGAGGACTAACATGATTGTTAGTGGAATAAGGTGAATATAAATATTATACAAGCCTTGTACAACAATCAGAGTCCAAGTCGTCGTCAAATTCATAAATGAATTCGTATGTGATATAATCGACGACATAGACGATACACCAACAGACTTGCAAAAATGTTCCATAATGGGTAATCGAGGTGGATGGCGCTTTCAACCTTCACGGATGGGGAGCTGGAATAATTGTACTAGTACCATTCGAGGAGAAAATCAAACAGTCAATCAAATTATGCTTTAATATTACAAACAACGCCGCATAATATAATACAGGTTTAGGGTGGCTAAAACTTGTTCGTATATATGGAGACATATCTGTACGCTTCTGCTCTAATTCACAGTTGGTAGTAAGTCAGGCAACGGGCTAATATGAGGTAAAAATCGATGTCATGAAAGGATACCCCGAGGCCCTGCAAGAGTGGGAAATTAAATTCGACTACATTAAATATAAAAAAGTTGCCCATTCGGACAACTCGACCGCAAATTTATTGGCAAAAATAGTAGCTCACTTTTCATTCTATAAAATGAACAACTTGGGACGATAAAAGAGAGGCTTGGATGTGAATCTACATGCGGTTAAGTATAAGATCCTCGAAAACATACTCTATAGAAAGATTGTAAAAAGGCATATGTTATGTTTCTTAAACAACAATGGTGCGACTTTTATTGTCAAGGATCTGAAGGGGTGGCAGAGGATGCGACGCATGCCAAAAATACGCTCGCACAAGCCATTTTCCCTTAGAAACAATGAGTATCGTTTTGGTAACATGCCCTTTTCTATGAGTGGGGAATCGACCTTGTCGGGACCTTACCAATAGCTACCGGCAAAAAGAAATATTTAGTAACAACAATTGATTATTTCACAAAATGGGTCGAAGTGAAGACTCTTGTAAAGAAAATGCACAAGAAATATTTGATTTCATATAGAGGTAAACTTTATGAAGGTTTGATGAGATAAAATGGATCTTAGTTTCAAAATGATATCTTGACGACCTTTTACCGACGATATGTGACTGAACAACATTCCTCGACCCCTCCCATCCTTAGGTGAAAGATCAAGTAGAAGTGAAAAATGGAATCCTCCTCGATGACTTGAAGAAAAAGATCGTGGGAGTAAAAGGAAAGTGTTCTGGTAAGCTAGGTGAGGTGGTTTGCACCTATCGAACGACACCCAAGTCGGCTACCGGTGAAACTCCTTCCCCCATAGTTTACGGGATAAAGGCTGTTATTTCCTGTAAAATTTATTATCACCGGTTATCAGATCACCCATTACTAAAACACGCAACCAAGATGAGCAATCATTTTTTATTAAATTAATAGATGAACAAAGAGATCAAGCTCGGCCCGGGGCAGCACACTTTAAACGTTTAATAAAGATCTAATTCAACTAGCAACTTAAACGACGAGCCCTCGTAGAAGGTGACTTAGTCATGAAAAAAATATTCTAGGGACCCAAAGATAAAAAACGGCCAAGGGCAAGTTAGGTCGCAGTTGTGATAACCCATATACACCCTTGGAACATTCATTACTTTAAATTGTACATTTCAGCTATGTAATACAAATATGCAGTATTTTTTCCTCTTTGTGGCGCAAAGTGTTTTTTGTAATTAGGCACATTGTGAGCCCTTTAAATTTATAAAGACACTTGTCAAAATCGCGAAATTTCACAAGTTATTTAATATACACATTCTTATTAATATTCGCCATATATTTGTTATCGACAACAAAGATAACTTACATATTCGAAATAACATTCTACAACGTTTGTTTTATTAATATTTCCATACTTAAAGGCTAGAGAAACTACAAGAATTAACAATAAATTAATCTCCATGACAAGAAGGCGCTACATAGATTAAACTACATGATATGAAGGTTCATTCCATATAATCTACGTTGAAGAACAATGGGTACAAAGATATATAAGAGCATGAGGAGGGGGAGGTTGTTTACATTGATCAGTTAAAAAACATGTCTAACAAACCAAGTATAAGGTTGAAAAACGGTCATATCGAGCCATGTATGACCCTTTAATTACAAAGTTAAACTAGAGGCATAACAAAAAAACAATTGTAAACTGAAAAAAATTACCGGGTTATGCAATTGGCCATAATGAGCCTTGACGTACGCATCAAATTGCAATCATATTTATTCAACCAAGCTCGAGGTGGAAACACCCTCAGCTTATTCAACTAGCCATACTGAGCCATGACAAACCAGTCAAATAAGTGGTATAATTAATATAATAAGGCCTATACGGCTACGCATTTGGCTACATTGTTTCTTGACAAAATAATAAATAATGTTCACTAACCCTCACGAATAAAACAACCACCCACAACACAAATCAATGACATTCACATAAACTATCTCGGGAACTGGTTTCGTCTTAATTCAAGCTGTGTAACAACATACCATACCAGGCTTCGTGTAACATACATATTCGCATACTTAAATGTAAAGCCAATAAAATACCAACATGCAAGAATCTAATCCAAATTATTTTAAAAAGTCTTACAAACAAATATAACTCCCTACCCTAATCACAAAAACTACATCAAGATAAGTATTTGAACCCATAAAAACAAAAATAAAATACTCAATTAACCTCGTTAAATCATGTAGCACGTTGAGAATTTTTCTCAATATTAATACCACCCATTCCATAACACGAGGCGGGTCTGTATTAATATTAATGGTCTTAATTTTGACAACCAAGGATGTATTTGCCACATTGTCAACATCCTGATTTACTTCATGGACTATACCTTTATCATCTCTTCGCTCTTTCTCATTGATGTATTTCTCTTCCTCCTCACATGACAAACTATGCCATTCATTATGTGGTACCAGGGTTCTCAAGTATTCCAAGACCACATGGCGATTACTCAACAACTCTGAAATTGTATATTTTTAACATTTTAAAACACAACGTTAGTAGCCTTCATCGTCTTGTCTTCTTTTTTCTTAATAATATTTTCAGCATCCTCCCATATCGTTTTCACATCTTTCATTTCCCTCTTAAAATTCTCTACCTTGGCTTTTAAGTAAGCATTTTCAGACACTAGGTCAACATTTTCAGTGACATTGGTAGCCAGCTTTGTCGATAGGGCATCTATCTGCCTGGTTAAGTTAACATTTTGGCCTAATAACGTAACATTATAGGATATGAGCTCATCATTATGTAATTCCAAATTTGTGGTTCATACTTGTGTCAATTATTATGGTTTCTAGATTAAGCCAAACCCTTATCTCCATCAAAGATTTCTTTAACATTATTGGACTTTCGAAAGGTCCAGTACTTCCCTTTAACTATCTAACCATGATTGATGACTTCAAAGTAATCGACAACTTGCTCGAAGCTAAAAAATAATGGAAGAAAATATTTGTCTTTATATCAGGCGATTGGGAGAATGGTAAACCGAAATCCAAGGAGAACCCTTCCAAACTTAACCTTATTTAGGGAAGCAACAATAATTTTTCTCATCCTTACCTTTTATTACTTTTTATAACTTAAATAAAAAATTCACATGCATTACTCTTGTTTTTAGAAATTTTGAAGAGGCATAATAGTCACAAAGAGGATGCAAAAGACATTTATGCTCAACTAGCCACTTGATCAGAGAATGAATGGGGCAATGGGTTCCACTCAACTTTTCAACCCATCAATTAGTCATCTATGCAGGATCTCATTGGGCGCTGAGCTCCCTGAAAATTTAATGGACCCACCAAACCTAAACCTTGTTGTGAAGAGATTGTTAGCACGCGACAGCAAAAAAACATTAACTTCTGCGAAACAAATCTGAAAGCTATCTTCCCATAAAAATGAAAAGGAAAAATAAAAAATCAGTTAGTACATCTGGTGCTAGCCGTTCAATGAAACTGAAGCCATAAAAGAAAAAGGAGAGTAAGAACAAAAGGAAAGCAGATGAAGTTAGCCTTCCAACAATTGAAGAAGGAGTCGAGGATGAACCTTCCTCGAAAAGAAAGAAGACTACCGCCCCAAAGAAAAAGAACACCTCAACGACTTCACCTGCTGTAAGGGTAGAAAATAACTCTGAAGAAAATATCTCTTAAATTCATTGTATATAGGCTTGAAATACTGCAACAGAAAGTTATCAAGGAGGAATTATAATAGAAGGAAATCAAGGAGGCACGACAGCGAAAGATCACCAAAGAAATGACGATATCTTTCCTGATGATACCATTAGTGAAGAAGAGATTCAAGCTCTCTACATGGATATGGATCCAAGGGTTCAACAAATCCAGGACCAACTTTTACAAATTGCCCATCAGATTACTGTTCCTCTTTTACATGAACCCTTGAATTCAAATAATCCCATACCTTCTTCAGATGCTCCCCTGGCTTCCTCATCTGCTCTCATGCCTTACAATAATCAAAGGTTTATACATGTTCAAAATCCATACGAAGAGGTCTTATTTGCACTACAACCTTTTTCCAAACTTGAAAAAATAGCGAAAGCACTATGCACATAAGTTAATTATTCTCGAAGCCATTTAGAAAACATGACTCAAGAAATGGTCTGATAAAAAATGATGCTTCTGCAGAGAAAATGATGAGAGATATATTTTAAAACAACTTGAGGAGAAATTTCATGTATTCTAAGTTGACAGGTCGCAATATATTCATGGAGCCATCTAACTCAAACATCATCTTTGGTCCGTTCATGATCAACAAATGGAAGAATTCAAGACTTCTCATTAAGCTAAAATGAATTATCTTAAGACCAAACATAGCAAAAAATTATCCAAAGAGCATAAAAAATACTCAATTCTTTAAGAATCTTTAAATAAGAGTGAGGAAGAAAAGAAAACGCTAAAAAATGCCATAGTTGATCTCAAGATGACACTTGAGAAAATAAGTTGTTGTGGAAACTGCCAAGACTGAGTGTGGAAAAAACACATTAGCTGCAATAAAAATGCCAAGGAGCATCAATCAATTAATCTACTTCGTGAAATCCATGCAACATTCCCAAAGGTAACTTGTCAAGATTTTGGGAATTAATCCCCATAGACAACCAACCCAGCGAAGCCTTCGATCATGTCCTTAGTTATTCCTCCAAAGGGATGTAGTCAAAAGAAAATGATATTGAGGAATGAGATTCTTCTGAAGCGAACTCCGAAGAATTGTTATTTTTTTCAAAGTCATCTGATGTTCTGGGATGACTTGTTTTTATGAATGCTTAGTTGTTTAGCACTCAAAAAATCGTTTTGTAAGATCAGATTAATTTTAATGAATTAGTACTTTTCATTTCTCTACGTTCATTTGCCTTATCATAAAAATTTATAATTTTATGAGCAAATCATTATCACTTCGAATTCCAACACATGTCAAAAATGAATTTGAAATTTATCAAATACAAATAGCACTCTTAAAAAATGTTATTATCTCAAATATAACTAGTGTGTTTAAATAATGTTAACATCTCCAATAAAATTAGTGCATTTAAAACACTTAGCGCCTCAAATATAAGTAGTTTTTTAAAGAACGTAGTGCGTTGAATATATTATGTGCGTTTAGAGAATGTAGCACCTTGAATATAAACAATGCGTTTAGAGAATATAGCACATAGAATATGGTTGTTTCTTCTAAAAGATTTGATAATAAACGTATAACACTTCAGATTAGTTACTCTTGGTCAAGAACTTCAAAGATGATCAACTTTTGACAAGTTACCAAAATTATTGAAATACTTATATTTAAAACAACCATTGGTCAAACAATACTTTTATTAATATCTTCAAATATTTACATGACACCTCGTTAAAACCTCTATGGGCCAATAAAGTAGGAAAAAGTGTGCCAATTATTCAAAAAATTCAAAACAAGATATCATTCCCAATATAGCTTCAAGTGTTCCCTATTCCAAGGATGTTGAATCATCCTCCCTTGCTCATCACAAAGGCGATACGTACCTAGCTTTGTTCTTTCTGTCACCATATAAGGATCCTTCCAATTCGGGGCTATCTTTCCAAGTCGTTTATCCTTTGTATGGGGGAATAATCTTCTTAAGACTTTGTCACCAGCTTCACAATCCATTCTTCTCACCTTTGAATTATATCGACTCTTCCTCATTAGAATTTGATAATGAATCATATTCAAATGAGCTCTAACTCTTTTTCCTTCAATTAAGTCTAGCTATGTTCTTTTTGCCTCTTCATTTACCTCTTTGGAATATTAAAGTACTCTATAAGAAGGTAAAGTAGATCATTTGACGTCCTCCAGAAGCCATAGGCAATAGTCCTACCAAGTCTATCCCATATCTGTCAAAATGGATAGCCTAGAAAATAGAGATAAGTAGTACTTTTGGTCTGTAAATAGTATTAGCAAAGCACTGACAAGTATCACAACCTCGAACTAAAAATTTGGCATCATTTATAATTGAAGGCCAATAATACCCTGTTAATAAAACTCGACGTGTTAAAGATTTGAAACCGTAGTGTGCTGAACCCTCACCATTATGCAACTCAGATAAAATATCATCATATTCTTGCTTACCTAAACAACGCAACAATGGCCTACTCAAATATTTCTTGTATAACACCACATCCAATACAACATAACCATGAGCCTTATACCTTAATATTTTAGCCAACTGTACATCTTGAGGTAACATTCCTCTTAGTAAAAAATGAAGGATATCAGTTCTCCAATCACCTCGATTCACATCTGGCGTGACAAATACCTCCTCAATATATTTACATTGTTTAAAATTGAGGATTCCCCTATAATAATATCCAATAATACTCTTCTGTATAAGTAATTGTTTTCAAAGAATCAATAATTTTATTATCTCCCCGATTAATACGATCTAGAATCACTTTATCAAACAGAAGAGCCAAATTTCCAAGCTCATAAAGATACAAAATTAAATGATCCTTCTTAGCCTCGGAAAACCCTGCCATATGATTTGCCACTAATTGGGAATTTGTTTCCAAACAAACTTTAGTTGTCCCACAAATATTCGCAAGCCTTAAACCAACCAACACAGATTCATACTCATCCTCATTATTCAATGCATGAAATCCAAAGTTAATAGCTTAAAACATTGCCTCCCCAGACGGAGCAACCAATTGGACTCCTGCACTAGATCCCAAAATATTAGAACAACCATCAATTCGAACAACCCACATAAAATTTTATGGCAGAACCTCTTCATTTGTCTCCTCATCTGATCTGATTGAATGAATTTTGATGAGAAAATCAGTTAAAGTTTGAGCATTAATAGTTGTTCGATGAGAAAAAGTGATATCAAAATCTCACAGCTTTATTGACCACTTGGTCATCCTACTAGAAATGTATAGGCGTTGTAACACATTATTTAGTGGGAAAGAAGTTCGAACCATAATAGTGTGAGATTGAAAATAATGACGCACACCACTAAAGCTAAAGCCAATTTTTCAAGTCTCAAACACCTTTTTCTCTGCTGCCAAAAGTTTTTACTAACATATAAAATGGCTTCAAAACTCCTATATCTTAACTTATCAAAACAACACTCAACGCAGTCTGATACGGCTGTGTATAAAAATAGCTGCTCTCCAATTCGAGGCTTTGAAAAAATTTCTGGTGACAACAGCAGTTCTTTAATCTTTGAAAAAACTGCTTCACAACTTGGTGTCTATTCAAACTTTTTGGGTCTTCGCAACAGAAAACCTTGAAATAAATTGATTAAGAGAAACTAACCGTCCTGCCAAGACTTGTACCTCCTTTATAGTTTGAAGTGATGTCATCAAAACCAAAGCCTTCAATTTTTCAAGATCTGCTTCTATTCCTTTTTCCTGACCGGACACCAAAAGTGCATTTCTCAAGATTCAGCTTTAAACGAATGTCTCTCAAATTTAAAAATGTATCCTCTAAATCTTCAAGGTTCTCATCATATCTGGAACTCTTAACCAAAATATCATCAATATACACCTCCATATTCCTTTCGTTCTGAGTAGCAAAAGCCTTATTCACCAACCTCTGATATGTTGCTCCAACATTCTTCAACCAAAAGGGCATAACCCTATAACAATGTAAGCCTCGATCAGTGATGAACGTAGTGTTTATTTTTTATTTTTTGGATCCATCTGAATCTGGTTATACCCTGCAAACGTATCCACAAAATAAAAAAAATATTTCCTAAAGTAGAATCATCCAACTTATCTATTCGAGGAACATGAAATGATCTTTATCACAAGCTCGATTAAAGTTCGTAAAGTCAACACACATTCTCCATTTCCAATTCTTATTTTTAACCATCACTGGGTTTACTATCCATAAAGGATATTGTGCCTCCCTTATATGTCCGACACTAGACAAACGATCTACTTCTACCATAATAGCTTATGATTTTTCAACAGAAAAAACACATCTCTTTTGAATAACAACCTTGATCATCGGATTTATAGTTAAGATATGATATATCACTTCAGGTGGAACCCCTACTACATCTTCTATTTTCCAAGAAAAAACATCCAAATTAGCAAACATAAATTGTAACAATGTATGACGCAAAGTTGGTGACAGTAATGTTCAAAGAGTATTTTTATTGGGAAAATATACTCCTCTATACTTTCAATCACTTTTAAAGAACCCGAGGTATCCCTTGGATCATCAACTCTTTCTTCTTCATTTGAGGTCAACCCCTATGATTGTTATTTAACCATTCGATCCTCATAATTAGGACCTCGAATATGAAAATATGTTGCATAACATTCTCTGGCTACTTTTTGATCACTTCGTACCATCCCAACACGGTCTCTAATGACATACTCCAAACACTGGTGAACAATAGAAACAACTTCATACATCTACGAAGGCCATGATCTCCCAAAAATAGCATTATAACTGGTCAGGCAATCCATGACTATGAATAAACCTTGAACTTATTTTTGAAAGGTCATTTTCCCAAACAAACTTCACCCTCAAATTCTTCAATCACCTGAGTTGTTATACATGTAAAGTACGATTTGACTGACAAATTTGAGTTGGATTATGCATCCTATCATAGGTTGACTTGAAGAATATGTTCACAGAACTTTCCGTATCCATTAAAATACGTCAAATTCCCATATCAACTATTTCTGCCCCAATAACCACTACATCTTCATGAGGTCCTGAAATATCCCTCAAATCATCCCCATCCAAAATAATAAAAGGAGTATATTTTTTACCATACAGATGTGTAGACATCTACCCCCTCTATTTGAGTAGTTAAATTCACCACATGTCTTTTCCTACAGCTATTGATATTGCCAGTCATACATTCTCCCCCGAGAATTGCCAAGGATTCAAAATACTCACACAAAATTCGAACCCGTCCTTGCTCCACTAGTTCATCTACAGCCATCAAAATCAACCGATCTAGATCATAATCCAAATATTTCGAGGCTGCATCAAATTCATCACACTTAAAATCTAAAATCATTAGTGAATTTTTTCTTCTTTTGAATTTGGATTAGATGTATGTTGTGTTGATGTGCTTGGATTTTTCGAACCATTTCTTTGGCTTTTAACAAAAACAACTAACTTGTCATTTTATTATTAAAACCTATACCTTCTTTTTTAAAGTAATACAGTCTGCAATAGCATGCCCAATATCATTATGATACTTACAAAATCTATTGTTGTGCTCCTCTCTTGGTCTGTTTATTAGAGTTGGTTTTGTCAAACTTACAAAACCTTTGGCATTTTCATAAATTGCAACAACATTCTCAGTTAAATCAGCATAATACTCTGGCCTTATCCATTGATTTGGCCTTTGTCTGTGAAACTGATAATTCCATCTCGAGATGGATACCCCTCCAGTAGAATGAGGAAAATTATTATTATTCCTTGGGTGAGGTGGATGATAATTCGAGGATTGTCCATGATTATTTGACACTTGCCTTGAATTCTATTGACTAACTCCAACCCCTCCTTAAACCCTAGTTGATTCTTCCACTTTAATTTGATCTTCGACTTGAGCTATAAGTGCTCCAAAAGTCAATCCTCTCCTTTTTTTTGTTTCATTTTCCAAATTACCTGGTAATAAACCTTGTCAAAATGCAGTCATATCAACCAATTCGTCATAGTTATCTAATTTTTCTTTCGGTGACATAAAACACTTAATTTAATCCTTCAACTTCTCTTACAACCTACTTACATTGTATTATTGTATCTCTATTTGTACACATTTCTTTTCTTCCACAAGTTGTCGTCAAAAATCCGTATAAATTTGGAAATATATCCCCTCAGAATCATATTATACCACTTCAATGTTGTACCCTTGAATGTTTGAGAAACATCTCTGCATACTAGTTTATCGTCATCTTCGAAATTCATTATTATAGTTTTTTAATTGTTCGATGTGATCATCTGGATCTTCCATTCCATCGAATTTCTCGACTGTAGAAATATCGAACCGCTTTTGAAGAGTAATAGACCTTATCTCAGTTGTTAAAGGAGAATTTCTCCAATTAACTCCTTGCACGTGCTGGTCATCTCCTCGTGTTCCTATGACAAAATACAAATTCTAATCATTTACACCTGTGTATTGATTAAATGTATTCCCTTTACACCACTTTGTTTCTCTTAAACAATGAGGTATATTATCACTTTTGACCTATTTTTCTTAGGATAATTTTAAGGCCGGCTTCTTTCTTTTCATTTCAAAGATTCTCGTTACCTCTTTTTCTTAGATGATATTTCCTCAGATTCCAAGCTATCAAATTCATCATCACTAGATGTGATATACCTATGTTTGTATTTCCTTTTTTTTGCAAAGTAAGATACTCAATTTCAAGCTTAAAATGTGTTTTCCTCCGGTCATTTCAAATCTGGTGAGTTGTATAAAATCGATCAAATTGAATTTCCAGATCGTACTTCTCTTTAACTTGTTATACTTCAGATTTTAGCCTACCTGACTGAATATTTTGTTCTCTTTGAACATAGTTATCGTTTAATGCTGCGATTTTATCCATCAACTGATTCATTTGAGCTTCGATGTCTGAATGAGTCTCATTAATTGGAATTTAATCATCATCATTTTCTATACTTTATCTTTTCGTAAATCAGACCTCAGAGTCTTGATTTCTAACCAAAGGATAATCTACTTTCCCATGTCTCCATTATCAATCAAGAACAGTTGTAACTGATCAAAACTTCAATTTTATTTGGTTTTAGATTATGAAATCAACGTACCGATCGATTGATATATCCCACTGTGGTCGTCAATTTGTTAAGTGTAAATCTAGTTCTTGAAAGAGAAAAAGAGAGTTTGATTATAAAGAGAGAAAGTAAAAGTGAAAGTAAGAGTGAACTAATGAAAATGGTGTATCATGTATTCATAGCCCTAGTCATTATTTATAGGCGTTCAGACTTGGAGTAACAAAATTAGCTACACAAAATAGGTTAATTACACTTCAGTCCCTCATCTTTACAAATAGTCCAAAAACGATCATTTAACTATCAAATTTGTCACATAAGACTTTAATTTATTACATTTAAGCTCCCAATATTCTATATCTTTATCAGTTCTTACATATGAAATAATCTATTTTCAGAAGTAAATCTGAGTGCCTGAAACGAGAGATAACCACAACTTCAATTTTGACCCAAATCTCAAAAGATTTCATCGACTAACTTAACAAAAGATTTTCCTTACTTCTCAGCTCTTGATTGGAAAAACAAACACATCCCAACGTTTCGTTTTGAACTTAAGTGATTCAAATTTCTCTTAAAAACTTCTGAGAAACTATTGTTTATCATAGTATCATATTGAGAGAACATAATTATAAAAAACATTGATTCTCAGAGTCCTCTTCAATCTAATTGTTGTTGTATCTGTAATTTCTAACTCCTAAAAATTACAAGTCATGAGTAAACCTGCTTCGACAGATTAAGATTATGTTGATGGAAATTAAGTATGTATAAAGATAGTCATGTAGACATTAGTAATAATTTGTGTATAGACATTATTTTCATAATATAAACCAATAAATGATAAAATGTATATAAAATTATAATCAATTTTGAATCAAGTATAATATCAGAGACTTATTAATAATCTGATATTTGTTTGAAGCATGTAACTATATATTCTATATATTTAATCTCAAGACTTTGAAGGAAAGTAATTGCACAAAGTTGAGCAAGAAATTAAATTTGATTAAAGTTTGATCTTTGTTTGATAATTAATGACCATTTTGTAAGCCAGTCATCTGCATATTTTTGCTCCATGTATATGTGTCTTAATGTCATAGTAGGGGGTATAAAATTTCTACAACAATTGATAACATAAATTAGGTACTAGGGAGCTTTGTTTTCCTTAACCATTTCAATAAGAAGAAATGAATCATATTCAATATCTATATATTTATATATTTTTCCTTACACAAAATCAATCCCTCTAATAGAGCCCGACATTCAGCAATACTTGGGCTTGCTTATCATATGTTATGCAATAAGCATCAAATATTCCTCTTATTATCCCTAATAAGAACTTTACCTCATGATTCTCCAAATATACTTTAGGAACCATCAATATTGAGTTTAAATTTATTAACTTACAAAAGAATTCATTTGATTGATAACTTTAATATAAGATTCATTAAGGGACGAAAACATCATAATACAATAGCCACATGTTCATATTTGAACCAATGTGATCTCATTAAAAGATTGAAACTATCCAGTCTTGTTATTATGTATTTGGTATGATCAATAATGAAAGTCGTAATTACTTGATCCTTGAATTTAACCTTATTTATGGAACTCCAAAGAGCCCAAAAAATTATTGGAGGAAGTATGTTCCTAATGTGGAGCCTGTTATCTATAGACCATAACCATTTTCTTATTAACTTAAGGATTATCATATGTCTCCCGAATAGAATTCCAAACAATCCTGCAAAATAATGTCATACTTCCCAAACTATATCACAACTAGCAAAAAGATAATTAATTATTTCTGAATTGCCACAGAATTAGCATTTGGAAGCAAAATTAATAGCATTGTTTTGCATAATGGAATAAACATGAATTCAATTGTTAATTAATCTCAATGAAAGAAAAAAAACATTATATGAGTTACATTATTCCATATTCTCTTCAAAAAATTTGACTTAGATTCCTTGATTCTCAAATTGTTCCAAGTATCCTTAAAGATAAAGTATCCATTAGAGGATAATGTCCATTTTAGAGAGTCTTCTTCTAATTCTTTTGTTGAGAATTTCTTAATATTCTCAATATTGGAATAGAGAACCCTTTCCTTTGGATCCTCCAATTTCCAGCATCTCTCAACCCAGAATTTATTAACCTTCTCCCTTTGATACCAGAGATTATTTTCTTCATAAGATAGGGTATTAAAAGATTGTTTTCGCACATTTTATCAAGCCAAACATAAATATCTCAATTTTTTATTTGCCAGAAGGTAAAGTCTTCCCCAATTTTTTTTATGTTAATTAGTCTTTTCCAAATCATTGAGCTATTATCAGTAACCTTAACTTGAAGAGGGTGATACTTTAAACAGTATATTGGTTTCATATATTTAGACTATAAGGATTGTTGACTTCTAAAATTAAACCAGAGCTTGCAAGAATATGATAATTATAAGTCCTTCGGTTTCCTCAAATTTAACTCTTCTTTCTCAAATGTTTTAACATAAGTAATGTCATTTAGTTTAATAGATTGCTTGCTTAGAGTCATTAGTATCCTGAAGAATTCTACTTAATATTTTTTCTATTTTATTTGATAAATGCTGATTATTTTTAGAGAAGAAAATAAAGTTTAAAAGAGTTATTGGGAGAGTTTTAGAGAGAATATTGCTCAAATTTATAGAGAGAGAATGTAATCAAGACTTAAAGTGTGTAAAGTTTCGATCAATCTTATTCCCAAGGCAAATACACCTATTTATAGGTTAGATGGCAATAAAATTAGTTACTAGTGTGGATACTTCACCCCATTTTACTGTTTAGTACAAACATATTTGCTATAAATTACATGTTTAGTCCCCTATAATTATAATTTACACCACGTCTCTCTTGCATCTACTATATACTCTATTAAAACATTTTTAACAATTACTTTGACTCCTAAATTATTTATATCTTTATGAGTAACCCCCTAGTCCTTGCAAAAACTCTTGAGGAAGGACTAAAATTGATGTGTATAGGTCCATCTTTATCTTAAGTTATAAAAAAGGTTTGAAAACTGATCAGAATCAGTCTAACACGCTGTTTAAAAATCATGAATTACGTCATATGTATTGTCTCTCCTTGGAAAATCATGTGCCATTTCAAGTTATGCATCATTCCTCCTCGAAAAACCATTCCTAATTAACAAAGATTATAATAATAAAGTTCATGGAATTAAGTAGAAGATAACATAAGCTTCTTCGCATATGTAATGCTTCATTCAGACACATTACACGTGTCTACCTACTTCAAACTAGGGTCCTGCTATTTGTAAATTCAAATCCTACCAATAGACGGTTGTCAACCCTATAAATTCCTCTCTAGAAGACCAGATTCATCTTCACAACTTTCTCTATAAATACTTTATTACTCACTTTGCATATCACCATTAAATTATAGAGATAGAGAGAGAAAATGCATATATTTATTTGCTCATCCACTGTCGCCGCCGTATTTAACTCATGTAGATCGTATCCAATCTCAAGATCCACTCTTGTTTTGTTTATGTTCAGCTTATCCAATTGTTAGGATTGGCTTACCATCGCGCAGAGAGGCGCTGCAAGAGAAGTTGTCGGTATTAATGACGGTAAACCCAAACAAATTACTCAAACATTTACCTACGGTCCATGGCCTCATACCAGAAAATCATCACCTTTTGTTGCCCCCGGAGGTTCCTCAAACAGCTCTTCTGATCTAACTCCCAAAGCTTGTTCGCAAAATCTATCTCGAACAAAAAAAACAATTGCGTCAAACAAACAAAGAAATACCTCATCAAAAAAGTCGATCACCTCATACAAGCAAAGAAGTACCTTCTCTGAAAAGCCGATTTGTTGTCATATACTCTGAAAATCTCAATACTTCACCAAATCCCACCATAAACTATTATTCAACCTCCTCCATCGAAGGGAATGACAAACAAAAAGTCACATGGGATCCTTTTGAAAACCACCCAACAAGCAGCTTCGAACACCTCTATTAACTCACAAAATATGCTTATAACATCGAAGCCACCCTCTTATAATCAGTAATAACGCACCACCACAAATGCCCCTCGTCAACTCCTTGATGAAATATTTGAGAAGGTCGCTGAATCAGAATCGAGGATGGGAATAGACTCAGATATCAAAAACCTTGGTAGTACTCCTCCTTCAAATTCTGAGGGCGATGTTGTAAAGAAAAAAGCTCCAAAAATAAGAAAAAGAAGACCAAGGAGACTGTCACACTTCCCGAGAACATCGCTGCCAATTTGAGTATCAATCTCAAAAACGTCTTCCCCGAATATATTATTGCACTTAACAATGTGAAATACAAATATTTCAATTAATCTGAGGGTGAGATTCTTAAGAGGCCATGAAGGATTCTAGACAATTGTACCCTTTGATTACCATTAGTAGGAGAGACTTCACTTTCATGTGGTGAGAACGAACTAGTAGTCTACCTAGAAATTCTGAACTGGGGCCTTCGGTTTCTGTTGGACCGTGTTGTGGTAGACTACTTAGAAATAATCGAAATTTGCCCGAGACAAGCAAGTCTCAACCTTTGGTTTACCCTGATGTCCAACATCATGACGTAAAGGCATGCCAAGATAGCTCTACCCATATAACCGTCCATAGCCCAAACCAAACTTTTTGAAAACCTAGTTCTTCCATCCTACTACCTGACCCTCAAAAATTCATCGAAGATAATCGACGATCTCCCCGAGGAAGATAAAATGTGGAAAAAATTTCTTTATTTCTCGTTGTTGGGAAAACGACAAAGAGATTACAATGTATAATCTCTCAAGACTGTCTCTCAAATAGAAGAGCACAAGTAAGTTGTATGATTCACTAATGTACTCTCCCTTCAATTTATACTAACTTTGATTGCTCTGTGCAGAAATTTCAAAGCCATACAAAATTCACAATGTTGTTGTCGAGGAGACATTTGCCAAGCGAATGGACAAAACAAGTGTGGTCATATGAATTTCATAAGGCATTTGTTCCTCTGAACTTTGTCCAAAATCATCTACAAAAGTTCTCTCCAGATTCGGGATTCTGTTGTGTCTGCAAATCAGTTAATGAAACCTCCAACTACGGGAGATATCGAACTAAATGCCTATGATAGATTTCCTCCATGTAAAAAACAAAAGATTAAATTGATTATTGATTTTTTCGTCATACAATGCACAATACAGTTGTTTTGTAGGGTGAACGCGAAATTAACTTTAACATATTTTTAACATGTTTATCTAAAAATTATATCTTAATCAACATTTTTAGCATGAAAAATAAATGTTACCAAAATGTCTATAAAAGACCTTGCCAATGTTTTTTCTAATAAATTTTTTTTTTTTTAATCTTCTTGGCTTTGACCAAGTGTAATAACTTTTTTAATCATAAAATTTCAAACCCTAGTTGAACCGATGGGGTTAAACAAAATATTAAAAAGGAAAATTGATCAATATTCTTTGAAAAGAAAATTGAAAACAATACCGGGAAGGATTATACCTTTTAATTAGCAAAGAATACAACCAATTCCACATTAGTATCATCATCTAAGAAGTCAAATGGTGAGATTAAACGATTCACAATAGCACCACTCAAAAACTGCAATTCTAAAACCAATACCTAGACAGCCAAACCGCCAAACTGCCAAACCGGATATCTAAACAAACTGATAATTAAATGATAACCTAGAAGGAAAGAGAAAAGATTACAAAGTCTTATTTCCTTCATTTAATCCCCATACCACGCAGTACCAGGTTTCTGGGCTGGTCCCCCTTTTTTCATTTCAAGTTCTTTCTCAACTTCCCTGGTCAGGCTGAACTGCAAGGTGTTCTGCCACGGAAACAAAGTCCTAGTTACTGGAAGTTTCCTCCGTAGGTCCTGCATCAGAATCAGAATCAGAATCATATAAGATATCTAGAATTTTTAGGATTGTATAAGATAAAGGATTAGATTGCTTAGTTCTATAATCTAGCCCTATGCATAATCCAAGAAAAGAGACTTGGTGACAATATTTAGCCCAACAGATGATTCGACGTAAAGCATGCATTGACAGAACAGAGCTTATAGTAAGACTACGTTTGGTAAGGGAAAATATTTTCTGTTTCATTTTCACTGAATTTTTTAAAAACAAGTTATTGTTATCAGTTAAAAAACATGTTAGGCTCATTAAAATCAGAATTCGTTTCATTTTATTAAAACCAGTATTTTGAAACATCAATATATAACTTTTATAACTATATAGATTAATTCAAATACACAAAAAAAATCCCAAACTGTTATGAAAATTATATTCCTAAAATCAACAGAAAACAGTAGAAAGCATGAACTTGGTTTGGTGTCTTCAAAATTTTCTAGAAAACAGTATTCGATTTATGGAGGATTGTTTTAATTTTCAGGAATCAGACACATATAAACTTAGGCTTTTACAAGATACCAGCAACAGCATAAAAGTAATAAGTACCTTGAAAGTATTGTCTGGCAATTGTGAGTAGGCTGCCTGACAACATACTAGCAACTGTCAGAAATATATAGAAGTTGACTAACTAAGCCTTTAGAAGAGGGAGAGGTAAGTTTAGCACCTCAAGTGAAGCAAGATACTCTGTCTCATGGAGGCGAATAATATTGGTTATAGACACTGCACAGTCCTCTGGTGACTAAAACAATCACAAGCCATAAAATGAGATCAAATCGTTATAAAAAAAGAAGCTAGAAATGAAACTACACAAAACAGGATAAACTTTAAACTTGTAGCTGGTTCAAGAGCTTAATGCCGATATAATAGAAAGACGAAAGAATAATTTGGACTATTTTTTGTCATATTGAAGATATTTCTGGCCTTCTACGAATAAACTAAGTTTAAATACAATAAACGGAGATATGTGCAACACAGAGAACATTGTGATTCAAAATTCTCTATTACCTCAACAAATCGTATTGATATAAAACGAAACAGAACTTGGATGGGGATAAAAAGATTGTGTCAGTTATTCAAAGAACTGAGTTCATACTAACAACGAATTAGCCCTGAACTATCATTGCTTCAACCAAGTAAGCTGTATGAAATGCAACTGCCATTAAGCTTGCCAATCTCTGCTTCAGATGCTCTTTACATCAGCAATATAATTCTTTGTTGTTAATAAGTTGTGGTTACCAGAAGAAGAAAACAACAAAATACTCTGAATTTTATTACAAAGCAAGATAAATGATGTCAAATACGCCTGATAATACTATTTGGCACCAACCTGAAACATTGTAGAATCTTTACAGTCATTTTTCGCTGCTTCTAACTGCACGTTGCCCTCCTCAAAATAATGCGCCGTTACCTAAAAATGAAAATAAGTTGTGTCTAAGCTAAGGTACGGCATCCTTACTTTTTAAACAGCAATCAATGTACCATATCTTCAGTTTTAATTTCTTCAAAGCTAAATTTAGACTTCTTTGGTTTTCCTTTTTCTTCTAAACTTTCAGTTTTGCCTTTATGAACAGTGTAGTTTTTAATTCCCTTTATATGTTTTCTAATTTTGGCACTGCTTATCTTAAGTTTTGGCTTCCTCCACTTATCTTGCATGCATTAACCCAACAGATAAGAGATAAAGATGAAAATAAAGATAATTTTCATGCACTAAATGCTACCTGCAATTTGCCTTTGATTTCCAGCGATTGAGATTCATCCTGAAACTCAATTGTCCAAATCGACCTCCAATTCCCATTACTATACATGATGAGACAAAAATCATACCATGTTAGTTAGCGTTCAAAGGCGCATTTTGCAACCAGTAATGTAATAAAAAAAGCAAATCGAGCAGGTTTGCAACCACGATGTCATATACAGACCAAAAATTCTTTGGGCTGATTCGAGTTGCAGAAATCACGACAACAAACTCAAAATCTGATCCAGGCCCTTCCACATCCTTTCCTTTTACACAGTAGACTACACAAAAACCTTTTGGATAAGCTTCGCCAACGTACTTCATCATTTCAGCCTCCAGAGCACATCTGTCAAGCATACAGTAAGAAAGTTGTGCTACATAATTTACAAGTAGGAATCTTGTGTGCCCTGCATCTATCCTAACAGAACTATACGATTTCCTTCTTTATAAAACATCATAAAAAATGTGAGTTTGAAAAAAACAAACTATATACTGCAACCCACACTCGGATGGACCATGCTATTAATTTTTTTATGTAGCCATCCGGCACTTAACTACCTTTTTTATATTGAAATAGAGCAAACAGAAAAATTCCTAGAAACATAAAATCAAAGTAATAGATTCTTGTAAGGATCTAAACCTTACCGAAATTCTTCGATATACGAGGATGGAAGCTCCTCATCAGTTGCAGGTCTCACCTCAGTACAAGCCTAAACATATTCAGCACATGAAGAAATGAAAACTTAGAATACCACTTAAACTTGCTACATAAGCAGAGTACGAACTATGTTGAGCACAACTGTCATTTGATGGCAGGAATATAAAGTTTCAGGGAATTACCTGCTTCACATGGTCAACAATGGCAACCTGAGCAGTCTTTGGGTCAAGGTACTGGTTCCTACCAACCTCGCCATAAGATGTTACAAGAACCTGGAAACATGATTTCGTAATCGTGAGAATGAAAGGTAATAAGAAAAGATTTCATTTGCGGCACCATTGGAAAACCAGAAATGAATGAGACTAAAGTTTAACCAAAGGAAAAAAGAATCTTGAATCTTATAAGCAGCTTTAAATGCTATAAAGATTGCAAGAACTAAGTCAAATTACAACTAACATTGGTTAAGCTCGATGAGGCGATAAAGATAGCAAGAACTAAGTCAAATTAAAATGAAACGAAAACCTAGACGACTGATAGCATGTGAAATCAAGCAAAACATTCTGGCATTTCTAGAAACTTACATCTCCGATTCGACCAGGCATCTCGAGGGAAATCATGTGTAATTTATTGTAGACAGGAAACGCTTCTGCGGCTGCTTCGTCGTATACACCGTCTTCGCTCAACACCGATTTGATATCTGCAGTAGAAATTCAAATTGAAACATCGGCAAGAAGAACAGCAATCATCATTCGAGTGATAGATATCTAGAAAGGGAATACATAACACGATCAAAGGCGTTGATTAAAGAGAGGGATAGAGAGACAGAGAGAGAGAGACCCGTTGCGACATATTGGATTTCACCAGCAGGAGCGTGAAGGAGAAACCATTTGGCGATCTCTATCTTTCCTTCGCGGGGGGCCTCTGGTTCGTCGTGGTCGATATAATCGTCTTCCGCCATTGTTTTCTCTCTGTAAAAACTTGGTACTGAGATTCTGTTGCTGTTGATTTGAGAGTACAACTGCTTCGCGGAGAGAGAGATGATTTCTTTTAATTTTCTATTCTCTGTTAAAACGGCTTAAATGACGTTAACCGTTATATTGGTTTTCATAGAAGGCTACATGGAGGGGTTTTTTTTAAGCAAGTAAACATTTCATTACTTATATGAACAAAATTACAAGATTTGAGTTTTAATTACAAGGTTTACAAACTTAAGGGACTTAAATTGAAAACAAAATTTTTTAAAATTTCACGAAGGCGCCAAGATTTTCCCTCCAAGCTGCAAATTAGGGTTCCTCCCTCAAATCAAAATCTACTACTCTCGACTTCTACCTCGACTTTCCAAAGCAACCAGGAGAGCAAACCAATTCGAATACAAATCAGATCCCAAAACATTACTAAGAGACATAGCCCAACCCCAAACTTTCAAGAAGGGTTAAGGATCTGATTGGGTTTGGGGCATTGGTGTTCGTGAACTTCATATTTGCTTTGGAAATAAGAGTATGCTTAGCAATCCAATCCGAACATTGGTTTTGGATTCGAGAAATGAATCGGATGGTCATTCTGGAATGAATCAGACTTCTACATGTGTTTAACGATGACTGAAGATACCATGCTTCCTTTCTGTTAGCTAAAAGATTGATCAGCACCTCGCTATCAGATTCAATATCAACCTCAGTCCACCTCTTTTGCTTACAAACAATCAATCCCTCTAGAAGAGCGCTTATTTCAGCGAAAAGAGGGTTGAGCTTTCCCATAAGGCTTCCAATTCCAAGAACAATTTCCCCATCAGAGTTTCTGAACAGCACACCACTGCTAGCTTCACCAAATGAGTTACATGCTCCATCAACATTAAGTTTCATTCTGCCAGGATTCAGGAGCAATCCATCTAAGGTAAGTTATAGCCTTCTTTCTGATATCAATTGATTTGCAACCTAGGATAGAAGCAACATGATAAGCATTAGACCATAGCTTATTGTTAATCATTTGAGACATATATATACTATTGATGATGTAAGTGACTCTATCAATAACAGTTTTAACAGAATCAAAAGAGCCTTTGTATTTAGAATGATTTCTGTTTCTCCATATGATCCAACAGATAATTTGAGGGATAAGATGAGTGATGTGTCTGTTCTTTTTAGTAAACCAGAACCAAGATCTAATGACATGGGAAAGAACCATATATCTGGCAATCTTAACTTTAAAAACACAGCTAAAATAGTTCCAAATTTGCCATGCATAACAGCAGTTAACAAAAAGATGGTTCTTGTCTTCGCTGCTGTTACAAAATTGACATTTGGAAGCAATTTGAATGTGTCTTCTCATTAGAATACTCTCAATAGAAATATAACCTTTTAAAAGCTTCCAACATAGAAATGAAAATTTTTTGGGAGCAAAAGAACTCCAAATCCTTTGATATAAACCAGATTTAGAAGTAGTTTTTCTAATGCTTTCCCATGTAGTATTAGTATTAAAATATTGGCTATTAGAAAGCTTCCAAATGATTCTATCAGGACAGGCATGATTAATACTATACTTAGAGATATGATTAATTCTATCAGGAGATAGGGTGGTGATTAAAGTACTAAAGTCCCAGTTATTAGCTTTCCAAAACGATTTAACACTAGCTTTAAGAAACCAGGTGTGAGAGTTAGAGTCACTTATCAGAGGGGGGAGATCATGCCATTCTTCCAACCAAAAATCCATACTGCCATTCCCAAGCTTCCACTTAATATTCTTCTCAGCTTTGTGTCTGATAGCAGTAATTCTTTTCCAGACAGTTGAGTCGGTACCTTTGCACTTTGCTTTAATAGCATGAGCTTCAGAGCAATATATGTTATGCATCAAATCAGCCCATAGGCAATTGTTCTTCCTCAGAATGAACCATAATTTGTAAGAAAAAGTAAGTTGAATGTCATTTAAGTTTTTAATGTTTAAACCACCATCTGAATAAGGTTTACAGAGCTTGTTCCAAGTAGTCCAATGGATAGTCTTATCATTATAACTTGATCTCCAAAGGAACCTGTTGAAGCAATTTTCCAAGTTCTTGATGATGGAGTTAGGAATTAAGGAACTGTGCATCCAATAGAAAAGAATAGGCATAAGAACACTGTTAATCAAAGTCATTCTGCCAGCAAAAGATAAATTATTAGTGTCCCATTCTGAAATTTTATCATGAATATTTTTCAATAAAGAAGTGTAGTTCTTCCCTTTATTATTCTTAGCAATAGTAATTCCAAGGTAGCTAAAAGGAAGAGTATCAGGGCTATGAACAGAAAGTAAGTTAATACTGCTAGTTGATGAAAGGTTGGCTTTATTGGAAACAATGAGCTTAGTTTTCCCTTTATTGATAGACCGACCAGACATTTGCTGATACTTGTCTAGGAAGTTACTTAAGGAAGATATGGAGGAAGACTTGCAATTAGTGAAGACCAGGATATCGTCAGCAAAGGCCAAACAAGGAACCATGTAATTAGATCTTGATGCATAATGAAGATTTTTGTTGTTGTTAAACAAGTTATAAAGCCCACGCAGAAAAACTTCTTCAGCAAGGATAAACAGGCTTGGAGACAAGGGGTCTCCTTGCCTTAATCTTTGCTTTTGATGAAAGTATCCTATGACATAACCATTTATTAGAACTGAAATATGAACATTAGAAATCATGCTCTTAATGATTGAAACACATTTATCATTGAATCCAAAACATGTTAGCACATTAAGAATGAAATCATGAGACATCCTATCGAATGTTTTGGACATATCAAGTTGAATCAAAACATTTCCAGCACTTGGTTTTCTGTTGATATCATGGATCATTTCCTTGGCAATAAGGATGTTCTCATGTATGAGCCTTCCTTTGACAAAAACCTCATGCATCTTAGAGACAATATTAGGTAAAATATGAGATAGTCTAGAGTTTATTATGTTGGATAGTATTCTGTTAAACATTGAACATAAGCTGATGAGCCTGAAGCTGTTCCAAGTTATAGGATTAGGACATTTAGGTATCAGACAAATGCATGTATCATAGACCCCATCAGGGAAAGCAATACCATTAAGAAATTAGTTTATGGCCCTGCAAATATCATCACAAATAATAGCCCAACAAGTTTAAAAAAAATAGATGTTAAAACCATCTATACCAGCAGCACTATCATTACTCATGTTACTGATAACATTCCAAACTTCATCCTTGTTAGTTTGTTTTGTGATGGAGTCATTGTCCTCAATCGAGACCAACCTAGGAATGTTACTAAGAATGGTATCCTGCATATCATAATCCATGTTAGTATTAGATTGAGATGCTAAAATGTTTTTAAACAAAATTTGAGCAGAATTGGCAATGTCAATAGGATTGTGAATCCAAACTCCCTCATCTTTGATGCCTTTAATAGTATTACGAAATCTTTTCTTCTTGACAAAAGCATGGTAGAGCTTGGTATTACCATCCTCATTTTTAATCCAGCTATTGTAACATTTCTAATGCCAGTAACTTTCTTCATTCCTAAGAGCTTTGATGTACATGCTATTAGCTCTAGAAAGGTCAACCTTAGAGTTCAAAGTGTTATTCTCCAAGTGTCTATTTTCCATCTGCCTAACCATATCAGCAGTCTCCTTAACTTTGTTGAAGATGTTTCCAAAAGTCTTAACATTCCAAACCTTGAGGCAGGATTTGAGTCTCCTAAGCTTGAACCAGAAGACTTGACTAGGATTCCACTTGCAACTTAAACTCCAATTCTGTCTAACAGTACTTAAAAACTGTCTTCATTAGACCAAGCATTAAGAAATTTAAAACTATTCTTTTTAGTAATATGTAAAACATCAGAATAAGATTGAATTAACAAAGGGGCATGGTCAGAACAAGTTCTGACCATGTGGATAACCTGGATATCTTTGAATGCATCATTCCACTTATCATTTATCAAAGATCTGTCAAGTCTCTTCCATTTTGTACCCCTGTTCCAAGTGTATCCAGAGCCAACAAAACCAGCATCATAAAGATTACAGTGTCTAACAGCCTCATTGAATTCATCAGTGCTAGCATAATCATATGTAACACACCTAACTTGATCATCAGAGAAATATATAGCATTAAAATCACCAGCTATCAACCAAGGAACATCAGAAGAAGCAATAGAAAACATTTGAGCCCAAAGATCCCTTCTAAGAAGCCTTTGGCTCTTAGCATAAACAACAGAGAAATTAAAATTATCACAGCCAGGATAGATAACCCTCATATGAATAATTTTCTCATGATCAACTAACACATTCATCTCAACATCTTCACTCCAAAGAATCCAAATTTTGTTAGAGCAGTTTCCAACAAAGTTCTTGAATCCCAACCTAGCAGAAATCATCTCAATCTTGTCAAAATCAGCCATAGGCTCTTGGATCGAAAGAATCTTGATTTTATGATCTATAATAATAGAAAAAAGCCTTCTCAAGGTAGGCTTATTATTGACCCCTCTAGCATTCCAACTAGATATCCTGATCATTATCAGATATGGATTTAGATTTTTGATGTTCTCCTTTATGATTAAGAGAATTGACAGTAAACTTCTTTGATTTTCTTCTTTTCAATGCAGATTTCATCTTGCTGGTGAGGATGGACTCAAAATCATTAGGTGGTGAAGATTTTGGAGACACATTATTGCTGCCAAGGTTATCACAAGAAAGAGATTCAATATTTCCATCAATCTGCAAATTACTCTGAGCAAAGTCTTGATCCAATCTTTGAATGGCTTCAATAATTTCCATGTTATTTTTATCTTCTTCAGAATTTTTGTTCTTTCCTTCACTAAGAACATAGTATTATCATGTATCTGATCCTTGATGACAATAGATCTCAATTTTCTTCTATACTCTTTACTGAAAGATTGGATGTTACTAGATACACTTTTAGCAATTCGAGTTTCTTGATCAGGTTGTTTAACAATATTTTGAGGCTTTGCCTTTACATAACTGACATTGTCTTGAACACTATCAGTAGACTCAACTTTCTTTTCTTAATTAGTTTCATTTTCTTTCTTTAAACACTCTTCCCCTTATGACCAATATGATAACATACATCACAATACGCTGGAAGGTTTTTGTAACTGATATTGATCCAGCATTCATCATTGGACCCGAAACCAACCCAAAGTTTATATATCAATTCCCTAGAGATATCAACTTCAACCTGAGCAAAGCATGCATTCAAGATAGCCTTGTTACCATTAAGTACAATGATTTTGTATGGAACACCAATAGATGAGGCAAGATCTTTGATAATACTGGCATTAAACATGAACTCCGGTACTCTCTCAAATCGAACCCACACCATGGTATTTGGATTTTCAAAACGCTTGTTAAACTCAGGACTCCAACGAAAAATTCTCATTGTTTTTTCTTCAATGTTCCACACACTTTTGGCCCATATAGTACTTACATCTTCAGGAAGTTGGAATTCGATGAAGACATGTCGAGAATCAAAACTACTGAATGTATAAGAGCCTTTAAACTTAAATGCTAGCAAGAAGGAATCAAGAACCACTCTTTTTTGTATTCTATCACTAAAATTTCCTATCAACGTGATGGATGATTGTTTAAGCATGACATATTTTGTTTCTTTCGAAAATTGGATAGAACAATGATCAGTACTTTGCTTAATGCATTCTGGCTTGAAGATCGTAGAATCTTCATTTGAACTTCTTTTGACAGCATCAACATATGATTTTTGGTTGTTGTTTTTTATATTGGCCTTGGTGTGGATAATAATCGCCTGGGGGTAGGCTGGTAATTTCAGTTGGTGTTTTAAGGTGGTGTGTGGGTGTTTAACTGTTTAGAGTAGGGAGTAGAGAGATAATTAAGCAGCTTGGTAGCAGTTAATTCTCATTACCCATAGTTAATGCGGGTGGTTGGGTATTTATAGTGTGATGTTTGGGCCCTTATGGGCTTTCGGGTCATATTTAAAGAACCCGGGTCATGTTCAAAGACCCATGAGCTCTAAGCAGTAGCTTAGTCAGGAAGTGTTTAGGTTTTTTAGTACTTTTGTCATAGTTCGAACAGTCCTATGGTCATAGTGTTCGAAGTGATCTGTCCGGTCCATGTGATCTGTCTGATCTGTCCGGTCCGGAGGATTTGGACTGATCTGTCCCTGTCCGGGGAGCATGCTGAATTCGGACTCATCAGGCTTGATGAAGAGAAGGGAACTCTTCGTTATCTTTGGACAAATTCAATGAAGAAGTCAATGTTGCATTCATAGTAAGAAACCATGAAGACAAAGAATCAAGAAGAGATTTTAACGTTTCTTGGAGAGAACGTCATCGCTCATCCATGTGACCCTCAAGGCTATATCGAGGGTTAAACCCTTTTAGAAAATGGACATTTAATGTGGCGTAAAATTTGTTATACATGCATTAAGAATGCATATGATATTTTTATTCTTATACAATAGTGGGGTAATATTTATATGAAACTCCGATAATTTTATAGTCGTTTTTACGTGTATTAAAACTTTTGAAATTTTAATTTAGTGGGCATTATTATTCCTAATTCTTATTAGGTCATCAAAATGTTTGGTTATTCTTATTAAATACGTTTAATTTTTTTATGACAAAAATAACCTTATCCTAATAATTTAAGACGTGTATTTTTCAAGAGTCATCTTCAACGATTTCGGTGTAGCTTCGCCGCTAGATATTCCTTTGAGCCTCGCTTCCATCTCTTTCCCCCAAGTTTTAGTCGTCGTTGTCGAGCTCGAGATCCCTGTCCTCCTATACGACCATGGAAATTTATCGGCGTCCGCGTCAGATTCGCCAGGATTTCTAAACTGGGACTGCGATACCACCGTCGTGCAGGGATTGCACTGGCGGTAAGCTCCAGACGCCTTTAAAGCCATATCTTTAAGCTGGAGAAATCTAACAAGATCGACGAATACATAATAGAATAATCAGTTACCACGATCTTTAATCGTTTGAATATTTATGTAATTTTACCTAAGAGGTGAGAGATTTGACGAAATGCGGTTGTGTGTTTTGTTTAGTTACATCCATGTCGTCGGGTTGTTGACTCGGTGAGACATCACCGTATCGCTTGGAACGAGCTATGCAGGTTAGCATTATACTCTGCACTTGAGACAAAGAAACAATAGGAAATCGACATCGGACATATTTACATATTCAGAAATGCGAACGGTTTAGTTAGTTGGAAAAGGAGGGTATGTAAGAAGATGTTATTACCTGTGATTATAAATTGATTCAGGTTGAAGACATTTGTGGTTATTTAGGTTTATTTTAAGGTGGTTTCCGATGAGACTATGAGGAGGAGGAGGAAGATATGAAGTAGATGCTAGTTTTGGTTGTTGTTTTCGATAACTAAAATAATAATGGGAGAGGTATTCAATGTATTTATGTTGTGATTTCTCTTTCTTTTTTTCACTTGTAAAACAATTTGATTATGTTTAAGTCTCATTTATGAATGTCTGATCTTTCCCCTTAAAATTGAAAAAATGGGGTTTTACTATTAGATGTATTAAAACTTTTAAAATTCTGATTGAGTGGGCCTTATTATCCATAATTGAAAAATGAGTTTTTACTATTAGGTGTTTCTACTATTAGGTTATTAGGTGTTTCTACTATTAGGTGTATTCAAATAGGAATAACAGTCCTAATACTGTTATTCCTATTTGAATAACATTATTCTTATTTGAGTAACAATCTTATTACTGTTATTCCAATTTGAGTAACAGTCTTCTGTTATTTTTAACAGGGTAATAGTCTTACTACAAATATTCGTAATAAGAGTAACATGATGGTGGTGGTGGTGGTATTGGTCGTGGTTGTGGTGATGGTGTCATTGGTCATATTTGTGGTGATGGTGGTGGGGTCGTATTGGTGTTTGTGGTAATGGTGGTGGAGTTTGTGGTTGTGGTAATGGTTGTGATGGTGGTGGTAGTGGTCATGGTGGTGCCGGCGGTGGTGGTGGTGATGGTCATGGTGGTGGTTGTGATGGTAGTGATGGTGGTGGTGATGGTGGTAGTGGTGTTGGTGGTTGTCGTGATGGTGCCGGTGGCGGTGGTGGTAGTCATGGTGGTGGTCGTGATGGTGGTCGTAGTAGTGGTGGTAGTGGTCGTGGTGGTCCGCCGCTGGAGGTGGTGGTGTCGCCGGCGGCGGCGACGGCGGTGGTGGTGGTCCGCCACCGGTGGTGGTGGTGGTTGTTGTCGTGGTGGTGCCGACGGCGGGGGTTGTGGTCATGGTGGTGGTGCTGGCGGCGACGATGGTAGTCGTGCTGGTGGTCGTGGTAGTGGTGGTGGTGCCAACGGTGGTGGCGGCGGCATCGACGGTGGTGGTGGTGGTCGTGGTGGTGGTGGTGGTGGTGGTGGCCCTGGTAGTGGTCCATCGCCGGTGGTGGTGGTCGTGGTGGTCTATCGCCGGTAGTGGTGGTCGTGGTGGTCGTGGTCACGGTGGTGGTGGTGGTGGTGATGGTGGTGCTGATGGTGGTAGTGGTAGTTGTGCTGGTAGTGGTGGTCGTGATTGCGGTGGTGGTGGTGGTGGTTGTCGTGGTGGTGTCGGCGGCGGCGGTGGTCATGATGGTGGTCGTGATGGTGGTGGTGGTCGTGGTCGTGGTCGTCGTGGTCGTGGTCGTGGTCGTGGTCACAGTGGTCGTGGTGTCGGCGGCGGTGGTGGTCATGGTGGCCGTGGTGATGGTGGTGGTCCGCCGCCGGTAGTGGTGGTGGTGGGTGTGGTGGTAGTGGTATCGGCCCGACGGTGGTGATAAGTTAAATAGGATTATATTTTTTTAAAAATGAGATGATTAAACTTAGTTTTTAATTAGGTGGATATATTAGTACTTCTAAAAATCTTATACACCTATTGGAATTATGAGAGTTTGGTGTATCTAACAAGAATTTTGAAATATTTAATGTACATTTTAAGAAGTCACCCAATTTTCTAATTATAAAAGTAGTGGCTAAAAAATCCATTAGTTTTTTTATAATTCGCGTTTGTAGTTTTTCGATAGTTTCTTTACCGTATATAAAATTGTTATATTTAATTTTTGGTATGTTTAATTATTTTAAAGGTGATCTGATTGTTGGTCTCAAAAAAGTTATCCAATAATAGTTTTGTATGCTTAATCAATCTCCATTTAAATTTTACCATTTACATTTATTATCAACTCTCTTTTTTAAGCAAGTAAGACTTTTATTGCTTGATTGAAACATAATTACACTAAAATGATTTTCTTAGAGAAGATTACAAGTTGAAGGACTGAAATAGAAAGTTTCAAAATAAAGGCGCCAAACTTTCCCTCCATGGTTTCGAATTGAAAATTTTAGCAGCCAACTACAACAGCTTCAACGAATCCTCAACCAGACTTCAATCTTCCATCGAAGCAAGATAGCGTCCAACCGAAATCATGTTACAAATCCCAATCCGAGACTTTCAAGGAGCATTAGGGTTCTTAATTCGTTAGGTGCATTAGAGTTGTTGAAGTAGAGATTTTTCTTACTAATGAGAGCTCTGTTGGCAATCCAATCCGAGAATTGGTTTAGGATACGAGGTATGTAACGAATGTTCATCTTAGATTGAATCAAACTTCTGCACATGTTCATGGAAGACTCAAGATACCAAGCTTCATTTCTATTAGCGATTAGGTTAACCAGAACTAAACTATCGGATTCATTATCAACATCAGTCCATTTTCTTTGCTTGCAAACAATCAAAATTCTGCACATGTTCATGGAAGACTCAAGATACCAAGCTTCATTTCTATTAGCGATTAGGTTAACCAGAACTAAACTATCGGATTCATTATCAACATCAGTCTATTTTCTTTGCTTGCAAACAATCAAACCCGATAAGCAAGGCACTGATTTCAGCAAAAAGAGGGTCCAGCTTGCCCAGCAGAGTTCCAATACCAAGCACGATATCACCATCAGAGTTTCTGAAAAGTACTCCTCCACTGGCTTCACCAAAAGAGTTACACGCTCCATCAACATTAAGTTTCATTCTGCCCGGATTTGGAGCTATCCATCTAAGGTACATTGGAGCTTTCTTTCTGTTATCAATCGATTTGCACCCTAAGATAGAACCAGCATGAATAGCACTAGATCAAAGCTTGTAAGGCAACATATTAGACATATCCATACTATTGATTATGTTAATGATTCTATCAATAGAGGTTTTGACAGATTCAAAAGAACCATGGAACTTAGACAAGTTCCTATTTCTCCAAATGACCCAGCAAATTATTTGAGAAATGATATGAGTACTGTGTCTTTTGTTTTTAGTGAACCAGAACCAGGATCTAATAACATGGGAAAGGACCATGAACCTACCAATCTTGATTTTGAAAATGCAGCTAAAATAATTCCAAATTTGCCAAGCAAAGCAACAGCTAACAAAGAGATGGTTCTTCTCTTCGCAGCTGTTGCAAAAATGGCACTTAGAAGCCATTTGAATATGCCTTTTCATAAGGTTACTGTCAATAGAAATATAGCCTTTTAAGAGTTTCCAACAAAGAAATGAAATTTTCTTAGGGATAGAAGGACTCAAAATCTTTTGGTAAAGGCCAGATTTAGTGTTAGGTTTCCTGATGCTTTCCCAAGTAGCATTAGTATTAAAGTCCTGATTGCTAGAGAGCATCCATATGATTCTATCAGTTGAATCAGGATTAATACTGTACTTTGAAATGTGATTGATTCTGTCACTAGAGAGAATGTTTTGAAGATAATTAAAATCCCAGCTATTGTTTTGCCAAAATGTTTTGACACTAGCATTAATATACCAGTTGTACGAGTTAGAATCACTGATCAATATAGGAAGGTCGTGCCATTCTTCCAACCAAAAATCTATACAGCCATGGACAAGCTTTCACTTTATATTTTTCTCAGCAGTGTGTCTAATAACAGTGAGCCTTTTCCAAACAGTTGAATCAGTGTTCTTGCACCTGGCTTTGATAGCATGGAAGTCTTAGCAGTAGATGTTATGCAAAATGGCAGCCCATAGGCACTTGTTTTTCCTAAAAATGAACCATAATTTGTGTGTAAAGGTTAGTTGTATATCGTTTAAGTTTTTGTATGGTCAAACCACCCTTAGCATAGGGTTTACAAAGATGATTCCATGAGGTCCAATGAATTGCCTTATCATTGTAGTTAGACCTCCATAAGAATCTGTTAAAGCAGGTTTCAATTTTCTTGATGATGGCATTAGGGATTTGAGTGTTATGCATCCAATAAAATATGATAGGAATTAAGACATAGTTTATTAGAGTCATTCTTCCCCCAAATGACAAGTTATTATTATCTCACTCATCAATTTTATCATGAATCTTATCAGTAAGAGAAGAGAAATTCTTCCATTTATTGTTCCTAGCAAAAGTGATCCCTAGGTAGTTGAAAGGTAAAGTATCAATATTGAATCCAAATATGATTTCGATGCTGCTTATAGTTGAATGGTTAGCTTTGTTGGAGACTATAAGCTTTGTTTTCTCTTTGTTTATAGCCTGTCCAGAAATCAGCTGATACTTGTCAAGAAACTTGCTCAAAACAGCAATTGAAGTAGCCTTGCAGTTGGTGAACACTAGGATGTCTTCAGCGAAAGCTAAACATGGCACAAGTTAATCAGATCTTGAAGCATAACGAAGGCTTGTATTAGTGTTGTAAAGGTTGTAAAGACCACGAAGAAGGACCTCTTCTGCAAGGATAAAAAGGCCAGGAGACAAAGGGTCTCCTTGCCTTAATCCTTTCTTCTGGTGGAAGTAACCTATGACAGAGCCCTTTATTAGAATTGATATGTGAACATTAGAGATCATGTTCTTAATTAGGGAGACACATTTATCAGAGAAACCAAATCATGTAAGCACTTTAAGAATAAAAACATGGACATCATATCGAATGCTTTCGACATGTCAAGCTGTATCATGACATTTCCAGTATTAGGATTTCTGTTTATGTCATGAATCATTTCCTTCGTGATTAATATGTTCTCATGTATGAGTTTGCCTTTAATAAAGGCCTCGTTGATCCAACATTCGTCATTAGACCCGAATCCTATCAAAAGTTTGTATTTAAGTTTTCTGGAAATGTCAAGTTCTACATGTGCGAAGCACGCATTCATGACAACCTTGTTACCATTAGGAACAATGATTTTATAAGGAATTCCAATGGATGAAGCCAAATCTTTAATAACAGTTGCATTGTACATAAACTCTGGAACTCTTTCGAAGCAAACCCACACCATTGTATTAGGATTTTCAAAACATTTATTAAATTTTGGCCATCTCAGAATTCTCATTGTCTTTCCTTCTACTTTCCAAACACGCTTGTTCTATATAGTGCTTACGTCCTCTTTAAGCTGAAACTCCATAAAAACATGTCTTGAATCATAACTGATAAATGTGTATGCACTTTTGAATTTAAAGGACTGTAGAAAGTGATCCGGAATAAAAAAAATTGGTATTATATCGCTGAACTTTCCAACCAACGTAGTAGAAGATTGCTGGAGAAGAAACTCTTTGGCTTCTTTAGTGTATTGAATAGAAAAATGATCATTAGTTTCTTTGAAGAACTCAGGCTAGATGTTTAGAGTCTCTTCATTCAAATTTCGTCTAACAGCATCAACATAAGTTTTGGATTTGATGTTGTTTTGCTGAAGAGAGGGAAACTCTTCAATGTCTTTGGGCAGATTCATGGAGGAATTCATGGTAAGTAACCAGGAATTCAAAGAGGCAAGGAGAAGCAGGCTTTTCTCGTAGTGTTTCTTGCGTTTCTTGGAGTGGAATTCAAGTATAAAACCATTTCCCCTCTAAGTTGATAGCTAGAAAATCAAATCCACATTTATTATTAACTCTATTTTTAATTTTAAAAAATGATTTCTAAGATTTAATTTTATAATTTTTTGCTGTATAAAAACCATGTTTTCTGCAGCGAGGAGAAGTTCCTTATCCTATTTTTTCTCCTCTAGTCCTTCTTGGCTGCTTGGCAATGCCTAATGGATAAAAATACGTAAAATAAAGATCATACATACAAAAATACATACAACAATCATTATGAACGTGCTCCATTCAATAAAATCTTGATTTCTATGGAAAACCATCAAAACAAAGTAATCACATATTATGAATTTCATGTTCTTCAACAATACATACAACATCAAAATGCAACAATACATGATGTTATATATATATCACAAAGCCATATGCAAATCTGTTTAAACCTACACTCAAACCAATAGATTTTTTCCACGCGATATTCATCAAAAATATGATTACATAGCACTTCAATTATGAAAACAGGACAAGGGCAAGTTTATGGCCACATCAAGATTCACTCTAATAGTGAAGTTCACAAAAGGTACTTCTAAGAAACAATTGCTAACAAAATTCTTAAATGATCGCAGGTTTTACAGGTGATTACAGCGTCTAAAACTGGGATGTTTGTCATATCTTAATTGAATTCACGTTAAATGAAGACATCTGCAAACTTTGGATTAGAAACGTGTGGATTATTGGTCAAGTTACAATGATAATTTTAAAGTAGAATCCATCACTCAACCCAAAAATTGAAAGTTCAATAACCCAAGTTTGGATCAGAATAGCGAGAGTTCCAGAATATATATACAATGACTCAATTATCGAGATCATTGCGGCTACAATAGGAAATTATATCAAGACATGGGTTTCATCCAAAAATATAGCCCTATACAATGCTTGTATTTCCTCGATTGAACAGGATCTTACTAAGAAATTTTAGCGTCACGTATGGGTTGGTTTTGGAGATAACGAGGGATATTGGTTACAGATAAGCTACAAGAACCTCCCTTAATATTTTCAAATATGTAAGCACTTAGGCCATGAACAAGATATATGCAAGAAACATCCTATTAATTCTAAGGAATTGGAAGAAGAAAAGATACCTGGAAATCAGAAGTCCAAAGAGACATAAACTTTAGCTATAGAGCCTCCTAAAGTCAAGCAAATAATCATTAAGCCATAGCTGATATCAACATTCATGGTCATGATGGAATCAACCTAAAACAGAAGAAAAATCAGATTAGAAAAGCTTCATATTCTCATATATTAGCTCAAGTTGCTAATAACCACCTTCAACTTACTGACAAAGATATGCAAAACAATGTTAGTCTTAAAGAAACCCAAAGAATTTCTGAATAGAAGGATCCTATTGTCAATGATGAATAGGTAATTGAAGTCATCCAATCTCTAGATTATGACTATAATATGTTTCCCTCCACGGGTAATGAAAACCTTTCATTTGGCAATCACACCCCTAACCAAAACAACGTAGGAATTCTTCATGCTACTCATATACTAAAGAAAAATGAGATTACTACAAGCTTTCAAAACCTTCTTAATAAAATACTTAAACAAGCGAGAAACAAAAAGAAAAAAATTATTCAGTTATCAAGTCTCTGATCAAGGGCTACCCTTAAAAGCCCTTCATGATCAAGGTTCTCAATTGGAATATTCACGAAATTGGCAACAAGGCTTCTTTGCGAAGGCTCAAATCTATTATTCGTAAAGAAAATATCAATTTTTTTATTATCCAGGAGCCTCTTATTAATAATAATCCCCATGAGTGTTTTGCTACTAATCTTGGTTTTAATCATCACTTAGCCAACACTTCCAACAAAATATGGTTTTTCTGGAAAGATGATTTGATGGTTAATATTTTGATTGATCATGTTTAGTGTATTCACACTGATATTAAGCACATTCTCATTAACAAAACCTTCTATGTTACTTCTGTCTATGCTAAATTTCAGAGGATTAACAGAGTGGAGTTATGAGATACTCTTAGACACATCTCTACTACAACTAAAGAATGGTCTAACAAAGCTAAATGGAAACACCTTGATAGATTTTTGTTTAACCAAGCTTAGTCTGAATACTTCTATGATACTAAGGTGATTCATATAGCTCACATTTTCTCTGATCATGCCCTTTAATGCATCAATATTGTTAAAGACAGATTTAAGCACAAAAATAGTTTCAAGTTTCTGAATATGTGGACATTGGATAAGGACTTCATCGACTTAGTGGAAACTAACTGGAATCAAGACTTTGGAAGGATATCATATGTTTTTCTTTTGGAATAAAATCAAAATACTTAAGATAGCCCTTAAAGACCGGAACAAAAACCACTTTGGTAATATTTTTTACTACGTTTAATCTACTGAAGAAATTGTTAAAGATTGTGAAGCTAAACTTCAATCCTCTAATAGCATTATTGATGAAAAGAATATTTCTAAAGCTACTACTGATCACCTTTTGGATCTTACTATGGAAGAATACTATTGGTATCAAAGTTGTTACTCCAATTGGATCAAAGATGAAGATATGAATACTAAGGTTTATCATAACTATGTCAAAAAAAGAAGAGAAGAAATGGTAGAATCTCCAACATTAAATAGAACAATCAAAATATCGCAGATGAGAACCTTCTAAGAACATCTGTTGAATCATATTTCAGAGACATTCTTACTTCTTCTCCTTATCATAATTCAGTTGAAGAAATTGCTTATATGAATTACAATTTATTTAATATTATTCCTAAGATTGTTCATAATTCATATAACAACTTATTGTTAGCTACTCCTACTGAAGAATAAATTATATGAATCATTCAAGCACAAAATAGACGGATTCATTATATGCTTCTTCCTCACTTGTTGGAAAATAATCAAGCAGGAATTCTGCAAAGCAATGGTATCCTTCATACTTGGTCAAGACATCCCCAAAGGCATCATGGCCACTGGCATTTGCCTCATCCTCAAATCCTGCAATCCAACAAATTGGAAAGACTTTAGACTAATTAGTCTATGCACTATTATGACTAGAATCACGTCTATGATTCTGAATAATAGACTAAATAACCTTCTTCCGAAGATTATTTCTGAAGTGCAGGGAGCTTATGTTAAAGACATGTCTATTCATGATAACATCCTTCTTGCTAAAGATCTTATTCATGATTTCAGAAGGAAAACAAATGTTGGTAACATTGTTATAAAATTAGATATGACTAAAGCGTTTGATAAACTATCTCATAGCTTTATCATCACGGTTCTTAAATATTTTGGTTTTAACTATATACTTATCAACTTATTTAGTAGCTTGATCAAATCAGTTTATGTCTCTATTATCATCAATGGTAAAGCCATTAGTTTCTTTTAAACTAAAAGAGGCATAAGACAAAGGGACCCTTTGTCGCCTAGTCTTTTTATTACTGCGGGATAATTTCTTATAAGAGGTCTTAGTATTCTATGTGAATCCAATAAAACCTTGAAGTATTCTTAAAAGTAACATTAATATTACATGCCTTGCTCTTGCTGACGACTTAATCTTTTCTAATGTTCTTGTTTCTTCTATGAATACTCTAGGTAAATTTTTACAGACTTGCCAATATATTTCAGGTCAAGCAATCAACAAGGCAAAAACAAAGATCATTACTTCTACCAAATTATCTCAGGACAAAATCAATCCTTTTGCCATTCAAACTATTTTCAGTACTAGCTTCGTCCATGTTATGTGTAAATCTGGATCCCGAGAGAGAAAGAGTAAATCTGATTATAAAGAGAGAAAGTGAAAGTTTAAAGTAAGTTTTTTACTAATGAAAGTATCGTCCATCTTATTAAGAGCCTTAACATCTATTTAGAGGCATATTGACTTGTATAACTAATTCAGTTACACAAAGGGTATGATTATATTATAGCCCTCCATGTTTACAAGCAGTCCCAATACTATTTATTAACAATACAATTTATCACACATGACTTTAGTTTAATACATTTAATCCATAAATATTATATATCCTATCAGTAACCCCCCTAGTTCTTATGAAAGACAATGAATAAGAACTAGTAATCTTCGGACGCCTTGGTAAGTAAAAGTTGTTCTTTGCCAAAACTTAATGTGCTTCGAATCTCCTCTTCTTACCAAAAGTTATTCTGACAACATATGTTGACCTCAAATAAAAACATATCTAAATTCATCCTTGACATTTATCAACCGAATATCCTTCTCGAATAAACTCATACACATGTTCACCTCGAAACCAGCTTGACCATTTGTTCATAACTGTTAGAAACATTTGGAATGGTCTATAACGTGTGTTGTGGCCCACTAGGCATGTCATTAGGTCTGACAACTAACAGGTGTCATATTTCGACTCAATAACCTTTATCAACTCTTCCACTTCTCTGACCATTCTCTCTTTTTATTTTCTTTTATAAATTCTCATCTCGCCATAATTGCGTTTCATGATTACTTTTAGTGAGAGAAAGAAAACTCTTTCTCAGAGAAAATCCTTTGCTACCTTCATCAGAATATTCAACCTCTTGGCTACCCTCACTGAAAATTTCATATTTCCCAGCTAACCTTCAAACTTTATGAACTAAAATTTGAAGATCCTTCTTCATCTTAATTTATGAGAAGATCTCCACCTACTAAAAAAACAATTTTGGGGCTTACGACTACCTTTGTATTAGTAATAGTTTCTGATTTGCTTTTTTAGAGCTATAATTTGAAGAATATCACATTTAAAAAACTCTAATAAATTGTTTTTTACAACCAAATTCCTATTTACTCAACTCTTTTCTTATTGATTACGCACCTCGATTACTCCTAATTTTGTACCCAAATACAGTAAATAAATCTTTAAAATAAATCTTTCACAGATCTACTTTTGTTCGCCTTAAATTATAAAACCAATACAGATTTTTGTTTGAGCTATGGTTTGAAAGACATCGTATTTAAAAAACTCTAACAATTTTATTTTTCACAACCAAAGTCCTATTTACCCAACTCTTTTCTTCTTAATTATGTACCCCGATTACTCTTAATTTGGAATCAAAATGCAGGATAACAAATTAAAAAAAATCACATATCTAGTTTTGTACATCTTAAAAAACAAATTATTTTTTCGAATTTTTTGGAGCTACGGTTTGAAAGATATGGAATTTAAAAAATACTTAACACGTTATCTTTTTCGAGACCAAATTCCTATTTACGCAACTCTTTTCTTCTTAGTTATGTACCAGCATTACTCTCAATTTTGCATCCAAATCTAGTTAAAAGAAATTTCAAAAAATATCTTTCATGGATCAGTTTTGTTCATCTTAATAAAACAAAACTAATAGTATTTTAAGATTTTTTTTAAAGCTATAATTTGAAATATATAATATTTTTAAAAAATAAAAAAACATTAGAAGTGACAAAATGGTTAAGGATATATATATGTATTAATAAAACAATTCAGGTAGATATCGTTAATTAAGTTCTAAAACCATATGGTTCTCAGTACTTTCTCAAACCCTATGTTATTATAAGTAAAATAATTTTGATTTTGGATGGTTATCGGTAGATTGCCCTAAATTTTATTGATTCAAACCTTTCAAAGCTTACATAATTGTGGGCCAAGATTTGTTCAAATGTCCTGAATTGAACAATCCTATTACAAACTCACAAAAATCATTATATTAAAATTATACTTCATCATAAAACAATTCATACGATAATTCAATCAGTTCTTAATCATCACGTCCCTCAACATCTTCGTTCAAAATATATATTTTTCAATTATACCAAGGAAAAGAACTATACAACTTAATAGATAAATAATTTATCAAACTAAGAAAAAGAAACTATCAAGCCTAATGGATAAAGTTTACATTGATGACCACTAAATTAATATTGAAATTCTTGTTAACTAAATTATGTCGTATTTTAGGAAACTCCCTAACATTAGCGATAATACACATTGTAAGAGAATAATAATAATTTTTATGATATATATTTTCTTTTGCAATGCGTATTATAAGTTTATATTCTGAATTATAGAAATACGGAAGAGTTTTGTTAACAACAATGTCAATTTTAATTTGGTGGTGACCAGTGTAATCTGCATCCATTAAGATCTATAGTTTCTTTCCTTCATTCAAGATATTATAATATAAAAAAAACTAGTAGATGAATAAAATTTCAAACAATCGCATAAGTAAAATAAATAAAATAGTAAACCAAGTACTTCAATCACCGATGATCTTACACCACAGAGAAAACTTGATTGATTATATAGATTATAAATTTTGATCGAATATTTTAGAAGAATAATATTGAAGAAGATATTGTTTTGAGATATTACAGTATTAGTTGTAGTAATTGGTATTGAGAGCTTTTGAAAGAATAATATTTTGTAAGAGATGATTTGAGAAATGAATTGGGAGATAAATGAAAATGGATGAGTTTTTTCTTTATTTATAGAGAAAATAAATAAATAAATGATCAAATTGGATATATAGTTTGATAAAAAAAACATTACAGATAAGATATATGATTTTCAGTAGAAACAAAATCCTACAAATAAGATATTTCTTGTTCATTATTTTCACAACTATCTTCATGCTTCTCACACAATAACTATACTACAAATTTTATTTTCTCAATCTATATTTCAAATGGCTCCGAAAGTTAAGTTTACAAAATCCGAAACATATCTCACCAAAACACCCTCAACGAGCATAAGAAGAGCCGAGAGGGACTCATGACTACATGAAGATGTATATAAGAGTATTAAAGAACGAGTAAACTACTTAAAACATTTAAAGATATATAGTTGAAAGATCTAATAAACTATTTAAAATATCTACTATTTGAAAGATAAAAATATCTAAAGATTACAACAAATTTTAAAAAATATTTCAAAAGACTAATAAACTATCTAATAAACTATTTAAAATATCTAATAGTTAGAAGATATAAAGATTCTAACAACTTTAAAGAAATAGTTTAAAGATCTAATAAACTATTAATTGAAAAATCCAATAAATTATTTAAAATATCTAACAAAAACTACAAACAACATCAAATAAATATCTCAAATATTTCTATTTATGATATACATATAATAATGTATTTCATCCGACTAAACTAACGTATTAAAAAATATGGTAAACTCTTAAATGTGACAGATTCTGTAACTATAAAAAACTGTAATAGCGTGACATTGTAACTTCATGAATATTAAACAACATGACCATTTTAAATGTGACATGATGTGCAGTCATGATTTCCATCTCTATACATAAACATAGACGACTATAAAAATGGATACAAAACAGCAGATATAAGCAACATATTCTCAACCATAAAATCAAACTTTCAAAATTTGGGCTGAGAATTTTATGTTCATTAGAGTTTGGTTGCATGTTTATCCTGATGTAGGCCGGTATTGGAATGGTATTGAAGGTAGAAACATGAATCTCATTAAATTTCACTAGTTCTCCTTGACGTTTTAAGAGCTTTACAAAATAAAACATCCTGATTGTGAAAAAAATGACATCAACGATATAGAGGAGAAATATGGAATGTAGGGGAAGATACCAAAAAAGACGGTGATCTGGGAGATAAAATTTCTCTACGAAAAAAAGGTGATGTTGAATGATCATGAGGATGTTCACGTGAGCCGTAGATGTGAAAGGTGTAATGATGAAGAGAATAATGAAACTGTTGATGAAGAAACTAACGATTATATAGATTAGGTTATCTATTAAATATTTTATGGACAACAATAAAGAAATGAGAATAGAGAAGAAGGATCAGGTTTTACATTATCTGGCATTTTAGAAATTTATTAGTTTAATGATTGGATCTTGGATCAGGTTTTTTATGTTGTTTCATTTAGTTAGATACGGGTTTGGGCTTAAGTGCGTTAGATCGGGTATTAATTACTCATCAGGACCGGTCAATTAACTTAGTAAATACTAATGGTGGTTAATGGTAAGATTAATAATAATTAGTAAATGTAAATAGTAAATTGTAAGAGTTTAAGTGGAAGTTAAGTAATAGCTCACTAAGTATGTAAAGGGGTATTATTGAGCAAATGTTTTCTTCGATCAATGGTCATATAAACATTTATCGGTTGGGCTTCCACACGTCAGCTTCTAAGCAGTCACATATTTGAAGGACTAAACATAGAATTGTTTTTGAAATATTGGATACTACTATGAGACAAAAGCGAACATAAAAAAGTAGTTTAGAACAGATGCGAAACATAGGGGATTAATGGTGTTTTTTAGCCAAAAGACACAAATTCTCATACATAAATTTCAATTTATTTTAAAATGGCGATATACATCAATTAAATTGACCAAGCTATTTTTAGATTAAATTGTATTTTATAATATTAATCCAAATATAATAATAATTTAATTATGAATTTTGTAAATGGCATAGATTCTATTACACTATTCGTAAATGAGAAAAAGTTTAAGAACTAAATTACTTTAATAAACTTAATTGGTTATTATATGTTAAATATGATCTATTTTTTTTGTAGTTAAAGGTAATTAGGAATTGTGACCGAATTTTTATGTAAACACCATCAACTTTTAATATTTGTTGGTAATCTATATAATAAATAGTATAGAACATTAAATTATACGTAGATATCGTTTATTTTTTTTATTACAAGGAGCATATGTTACATATAAGTCTATCCACGAAAACATACTCATTGCTAAAGAAATGATCCACGATCTTAATAGAAAAGTTAAAGTTGTGATCATTCTTATCAAAGTAGATATGACTAAATCCTTTGATAGAATGTCCTACACCTTTATCATCAAAGTTTTTTTATTATTTGGTTTTGACTTAAAATTTATTTACCTAATTGAAAGCATGATAATAAATATTCATGTTTCAATTCCAGTCAATGGTGAAGTATATGGTTATTTTAAAACTAGGCATGCAGAAGTATATGATGAAGTGGAGAGACCATGCATGATGAGGTGGAGAGACCATGAATAAGGGAAGTGGAGAGACCAGGCATGCTGAAAGTTGAGAGATTAGACATAATAAAGTAGAAAACTAGACATTATTAAATCATGCAAGACCATGCATGGTTGAAGTAGAGAGACCATGAATTATTAAATCATGTGAGCCCAAGCATGATAGAAGTGAAGAGACCGTGCATGATAAAATGGAGAGACCATGCATGATGAAAATGGATAGACCAGACATGATAAAGTGGATAGACCATGCATTATTAAATCATGCGAGACTCGGCATGATGGAAGTGGAGAGACCATGCATTATTGAATCATGTGAAATCGAGCATGGTGGAAGGGGAGAGACCATGCATGATAAAGTGGAGAGACCATGCATTATTAAATTATATGACACCGTGTATGATGAAAGTGGAGAGACCATACATGCTGGAAGTGGAGAGACCATACATGATAAAGTGGAGAGACAAAACATTATTATATCATGCAAGACCCGGCATGATGGAAGTAGAGAGATCATGTGTGATGAAGTCGTTAGATGTTAGACCAAACAAGATGAAGTGGAAAGATGCGAGACATGTACTACTTAAAGGTGTGAGACTAGGGTTACTGGATTTGACAAAAAAAACTATCATCTATGGATCTAGTTTTGTTCGTTTTAAAATAAAAAAATCGATGGTACTTTCGGATTTATTTATTTTTCGAGCTCTGCTTTGGAAGATACATACTTTAAAAAAATAACAAAAAAATATTTGTTTAAAATATAAAAAAGAGTTACTTGTGGTTTTTCTTCTTTGTCCAATTACCTATGGGTAGCTTACCAATTTTGTGTATTAAGTGGTAATAATAGTTTGGCTGGATATTTACGTATAGTCCACCGAATATAAAATAATTATGATAAAATAATTATAAAATTAATAAAATACAAAAGAATCGATAAATAAAAAAGAAATATAATTTAATTAAAACACAAAACACACTACGAATAGAAAAAGAGATGTAAAAAAAATATTGACGACAAATATACCATGTAGTGAAAACAACATTAGTGATAAAAACAAAAAGAAAACACGATAATTAAAATGATTTTGTGAATAAAGAAAATGTTGAACAACAAATATGATGATTTGTAAAATGAAACAATATTATATTCGCAAGAGATAAATTATAGACTTAAAAACAATCATTTACCAAATGTGTATAATAGCGTTTTGGTTTATGTGAAACTTAGGGATGGCAATTTTTCCCAAACCCGCGGGTAGCCGACCCGAGCCGACCCGATGGGATGGGTTATGGGTTTAAAAACTTTTCCGCGGATGGGTCATGGGTTTCAAAATTTACTACCCGCCGGGTTTGGGATGGGTCATGGGTTTAAGAAATTTCCCACGGGTACCCAACCCGAACCCGACCCATTGGGTAATACCCGACGGGTACTCGCTAAATTAATATTATATAAAAAAATAAATTATCTTATATTATTTAACAAACTTTAAAATAAAATTACTGATATTAGTATTTGTATTATGTAATGCTAAAAAATAATTTATTATTTGTTAATATATATAATATATTTTGAAAAAGTATTATTCTACATTTAAAAATTTAATTTAATTTTTTAGTCTATTTTTTCAAATATTTTTTTTTCTCTACAAAACTGAGAATAATCAGTATATTTTGAAAAATATACTCCTAAATTTATTAATTAAACAAAATATCATTCTACATTTAAACAAAATATTTGATACATATAATGATTATAGTATATTTTGACAAATATCATTCTACATTTAAATATTGAATTTGATTTTTCAATATTTTCATTTTTATGTCCAATAATAATATTATTAATTAAATTAAAAAATATTTACTAACATATACCAAAATTATATATAAATTATGAATAGATAACAAAATATTTTCTTATTAACATAAAGTATATTTTCAAAAATAAAATTTTCAATGTAAATATTAAATTTAAATTTCTTAATTTGTTTTTAAGAAATATATTTTCTTTTTTATACAAGACTTGTGGAATGAGTATCAAATTCAAATTCAAGATATCGTTATAAATTTAATTAAAATAAAAAACTTCCATGGGTACCCGCGGATGGGTACCCGAACCCGACGGGTTGGGCGTGGGAAAAGAATATTACTACCCTACGGGTACGGGTTAGGGTATGGGTTTTGAAAAACATAGACGGGATGGGTTACGGGTTTAGCTATACCCGCACCCATCCCGACCCATTGCCATCCTTAGTGAAACTGTTTATTTTTATCTTTTCTTAAACTATTTTCATACTAAATTTTGTTTTCTTTTCAATGCTACATGCAAGTATAGCCCTTATAAATATATACTTTTCATAATTAATAATTATTTATTATTAGTTGATTTTTTTATGAAATAATCTACGAGATATAAATTTACTGTAAAAATATATTTTAAAAAATTGAAAATTTACTATTAAAAACCTCTCTAACAAATCTATTACGAATAAAGATCTAAATTTTTTAAGAGATTTTATACCTTAAATATTTTTTTATATAAAATATAGTAACCAACTTCTTCTTTTTTTTCTTTTTTTTAATTTTAGTTTTTAAGGGTTCGTATCTTTTAAACCGTAACTCGGAAAAAGAGTGAAAATACCATTGCTTTTGTTTTTCTAAGATGAACAAAACTAGTACCATTCATGATTTGTTTTGCATTTTTTTTAAAAAAATTACACACGTTTCTCAGTTATATGGTTTCGCATCTACCAAAATAAAGAAGGTTTCGCATCTATTAAAACAAAGAGGTTTCACATCTATCAAAATAAAGAAGGTTTTGCATCTATCAAAATAAAGATGGTTTCGCATCTATCAAAATAAAGAAGGTTTAACATATATCAAAATAATGAAGGTTTCGCATCTGTCAAAATAAAGAAGGTTTAACATCTTATCAAAATGATGAAGGTTTCGCATCTATCAAAATAAAGAAGGTTTCGCATTTATCAAAACAAAGAAGGTTTCTTATCTTCTTCGTTTACCCTATAAATTTGAAATTTTTAAAATTTTGCATATTTTAAACCGTAACTCAAAAAAAAACTGAAAATTCCATTGGTTTTGTTTTTTTTAAACGAACAAAACTAGTACCACTTATGATATGTTTTTAATTTTTTAATTTTTTTTAAAAGAACAAATAACGTTTTAAATTATTAAAAGCGTGTTTTACATCTACCATTCTAGAAGAATTGCATGTTTCGCAACTATCCGTACGTACATATACAAATGTCTCGCATCTATCAAAATCGTGTTTTGCATCTACCATTCTAGAAGAATTGCATGTTTCGCAACTATCTATACGTACAAATACAAACGTTTTGCATCTCATTCCCTTGCGTTCTACTCGATATATAAATTTCAGAAACTCAAAACCATACTTAAGTCGACAAAAAACTAACTGAAGTACAACATATAAAGTACATTAGTAACATAAAAACCATGTAAATACCAAAAATCAGAAACAAAAACAGATCTCGAGTACCCTTATTTCCAAAATCAAAATTCAACTTACCACACCCAAATCGACTTATCTAAACAAATATCCAAAATCAAACTTCGAAATCAACTAAAAACACAACAAAAACATACGAAAACAAAAGAAAACAAGAAAATTGAGTAAAAAATGAAGAATCGCCTAACAGTTAGAGTTGTTCTATTCACGTATAGAAAGAGAGAAAAAATTGGAGAAAAAAGGGGAAGTATGGGTCTAAAAATAGAGTAAGAGTATTTAGGATATTAGTGGGTCTTCAATGATAAATATTTGATTAAAACGGATCTTTCTTGAAAAATAATAAAAAATATAGGTCTTAGAAGGATAATAGTTAGGATTTTGGGTCTTAAATGATACTTTACCAATAAATTAAATATAAATCTACTAAATATAGATGATAACGAATATTATCAATTAATTATTGTAATAAGTGGTGCATATTTTTTTTTGATGTAAAAACTTTAAATAAATGAAAAATAGTTCATACAAGAAACCTAGGACATACCCCGAGGAGATACAATCGGTAGATGTAAGCCGGACTACGAACATAATCATAAAGAAATGAAAGGAAACATAGAGAATCTCAAGAGACAAATCTGAGTAATAATCTAGGAACTAAAAACTCTACGCAGTCAAGACTCGACCCTTCTACTGGAAGGAAGCTCCGGGGGAGTCCACCGCAAGTCTGCATCAAGAAGAGAACCAAAGAGGTCGAATATGCAAAAGAAAGTAACTAGAATAAGTAAACAAGTAAGCTGTTACAATGGCCAACTAATCTTGGTGCCATGAAATCTATACCGAAGATCTGAGGAAATTCGAGTAAGAAACAATGGAGGCATTTTCCGGAGGGGAACAAAAAATTCTTGAATTCTTCTCCTTCCACACGTGATAAATAATTTCACCGAAACAAGAGCATTAAATATGATGGTTTTGAGTATGAGACCAATTTGATGCTTCATTAACCCAAGATAGCCAGTTAGAAGGAGAAAAAAGGAATCCTAGTTTAGCACTAGCATTGATCCATATACTCTGGGTGAAACTACAGTCAAAGAGAAGGTGAGCTATAGTTTCAGGGGCAGAGTTGCATAAGGCACAATCAGACTGGGTATGAATACCCCAACTGAGTAATTTGTCCATCGTAGAAAGTTTTCTTTGTATTGCAAGCCATAAAATAAAGGAGTGACGGGGAATATTGTATTTATTCCATACTAACCTGGCCCACCCCACGATAGGGGCAGACGTATGAATTGCGTTGTAGGTATCCTTGATAGTGAACTTTGAGCATCCAGCCTTCGTAGTCCAATAAGGGATATCCATTCCGAGGATTTTAGGAGGTGGGAGAGAGATGATGAGTCTGTTGATCTCTAAGAGTTTTGAGTTGCTTCTTGCTCGAGCGGATCTGACATTTGAAGGCCAGTTCCAAGAGCCATTGAGGATGCTATCAGAGACTTTGAGGTGTTTCCCGAGTCTGGAATCATCAATGATATCGGTACTATAATGTTGGACAAGTGAGGTGGGGAAGAGCCATGGATCAAACCAGAAGGAAGCACTTGTCCCATTGCCAATAGCCACCCTGTACATATTTCTTGCTAGAGGGCGAAGACGGAGAATTTTTCTCCAAATCCAGGAGGGAGAGGACCCAATAAGGAGATCCTAAAAATTATTGTTTTTTATTAATTCGGTTTTAGTCCAATCACTCCAGATCGAGTGATCATTATTACTGATAATAGACTAAAGATGCTTGAGGACAGCCGCCTGATTCCAAATTTTTAAGTCTAAATGACACCTCATATTAAAAATATGAAATTAATGTCTAATTAATTGATAAAAATTATAGCATCGTGATCAACGTTTTCTATATTTTTATTGGCCCATAATTCAACCATTCTGATTAGTTGAGGGCAGAAAATAATTGTTTATTTAATAAAGAGACTTAAACCTCGATAAGAGATTAATAATTATATTTAAATTATTTTTAAAATATATTTAAATTTTGATTGACTTACTTTACCAAATAAAATATAATAACTAAAAAAATAAAATAATAAACTATTATTCAAATTAAAGAAATGGTGATATGATTATGAAATGAATAAAATATTAAATAATTTTAATACATTATATTAATTTGTTTTACAAAGTTCAGTATTTTTTTTATAAATTAAAAAATAAAAAATTTAGTGAAGTTTATTTTAATTTTATGAGTATATTCAAGCCATTTTATAAAAAAGGTACGTATACTAGTTGATTTTTATGTTTTTTTATATTAAATATGTAATATGTTATGTTTATCTAGGAGTGCTGTTTTTGTTGCTTCTAAGCTCTTATTACTCAGTAAATATTAGATGGACCTGTCGTTGATGATTTGATGTTGGTAACTTGAGGTACTTGAATCCTATCCGATCAATGTAGACAAGTTGACACCAAAGCAGAAAATTAAAATCAAACTTAAGTCTTACTGGCGCCTCTGATTGAGGACTCGAGTAAGCATGTATTGGATGCTCCATGAATGACCAGTACAAATACTATGCATCATGTTCAATGAAATTGAAACTATTATTCAATACATATATTTCTTTGACCTCTGGAAATTGCAAGCTCATGCTTCGAAACACAAAAAGCTTGCTTTGCTCTTCTATGTTCTCCCCAATTTCTCGAAGAGTTTTCTCTCATTGTTGAATTGATAGCTGTAAGAGGAGCTGTTTAAAAACTCATGAAAAAAAATTAGTAAAATTTTCGATAAACAATTGAAAAGCGGAATTTTACCTCTTCTGAGTATCAATAGGTTTAAGAACAGTCGGTTGTTTTCTGGGTATTCAAAATTAAAAGGATATTAAGTAGACTATTTCGGAGAGAAGCTGATACCAATCAACCTTCCCAAGCCAGCTACCTCTATCCTCTCGTAACTATCTCAACCCTGGTTGCAGCATCTATTACCGACGACTCTTCACCAGCTTACATGTTCCACATCAAAGGAACACACCACACCAAGCAACCAAAAATCATTTAGTGTATTAGAGCACCCCAAGACGGCTCTCGGTTACTTTGGCTATTTCAACCATTTCAATGCCTTATCCCTGGATGGGTGTTACCGCCTCCGACCATAACAAACTTTATTGCAGAGCTATCTTCTCGAGAAGTCCTACAACAAGTATTTTTCACAAGATTAATCCCTCTCCATACCATAGACTCTATGCTCAAGGCCGTTAATTCTCTCCAAACTGGGATTCGTCAGTTTGAGATTTTTAGCATAGCGGAGACGTCTATGGTGTAAATGCCACCACAATTAGGGTTCTCAAGCTCATTATTGTCGTTACTGGTTGTGATACCTCCTTCGTGGTTTCTTCAAGTCTCTAGGCTACTTGTCTTTTGTCCCCATGGTTAATGATCGTTCGATGCTTTGTAGCTTCACCTTCGATGTCTTGTAATTTCGCCACCCTTACCAACGGTCATCAATGATGAGTTTCAATCCGTTGGCGTGGAGTGTATCCCTCTGGACTCCTTCATCATGCCACAAGATCAACGACATGGTGCTCGTAACATCAATCATCACACTCCGGCAATTGCGAGATCGACAGCATTCTAAGGATTCGTTTTTACAAACCCTGTATCTGGTGAAATGTTTTGTTTTCATTTTGGGCTTTAAAAAAAGCTTTCTTTGTAATGGCACAACATTTATCGGTTAAGGACAAATAACTTTTATAGGGCAACATTTGTAAACATTTCAAAATTAATAAACACGTTTTTTAATTTAAAATATGTTTATTTATTATTTATTTTATAATTATTTTAGTAAAACTAAATTATAATTTTTTATTATATTACTTTTTTAAAAATAAAAATTATGATTTATCATGATATATATAAAGATATATGAATAATAAGGTATATGATTTAAGAATAATTAAAATTGAATATTTGTTTAGTTCTTTTCAACATTTTAAACCCACACCTTTTATGTGTGATATTTATGGGTCGAATAATAATTTAATCGTCCGCAACTGATAATGGTGTCATTTTTATACCAAAATTTTTGCTTCTATATAAAAAAACATTATCTGAGTTTAGAAAAATTCAAACCAAATCATTTATTGGAATTCATTTTTTGTTGTAAATTGCATCATGTGGCTTTATGGTTCATCCATAAATTCAAATTTTTAATTTTGTATTTATTGATGAGGATGCCTTCATCCGCCGATAGAGCAAACAATGTCCGAGCATATGGAAACGGTGAAGATACGTGAAACCGAGCTATTTGATATACAAATCCTAGATAAACGAAAAACAATGCGTCAATACAACAATCAGTATAAAATGACCGAGGCCAAACCGATGGGTATCGATGTCCTAACAAGATAATTCATAGCTCATCAGAGAATGACAACACTAGTGACAACGTTAAGGAGAAAGATAAATGACATCGAGGGCATCATGTGGAAAGGATAGAGAATATACCTTACCGAGTAGAGACCATACAAGCCGAAGTAACGTCGGGCACAACAAAAGTAGACAAAGAATGATGCATAATTATTATGATGAATTCGTTGTCTTAGTTCTATTAATGAAGAAATCATACAAAAGGTCAACTTCACTTAAATAATTGTTGACTGGAAACAGTTTAATGGATCGTGACTAGAGTAATTACCTAGATTATAAGACCAGTATCATAAATACTGGTCCACGAGCAAGATTAAGGGGATCGTTTAATTATTGGGAGAATAAGGTGGTTTTAAATATTATAAATAGGGAACGATAATGTAATAACCATATTTTCTTCTTTGATCAATAAAATTTCTACTTGGCATTATATTTGTTATATTTTCTCATAACAAATGTGGTATTGTTTGTGGGAATGTCTAATAAAAACACACAATAGTGAGATTTTCTAACAATGATAGTAACGAGATCAGGGATCGAAAGGGAAGTTCCAAAACGGAGTGAGGCGACGGATCACCGGAGAATTGCGGTGGATCCATTGGATGGGCAGATTCAGTTGCCTCCTGTCACTATCACCAATCCAGATGGAGTGGAGGTGACTCACGTTGAAGCAAGACCCCAAGATGGTCAGCCAACAGTCGTTATCGAACCAGAGATCGTACCAGCCGCACCAAAAAATATTATCGACCCAACAAGGGATCAGTCAAGTCTTGATATTAGTTGTGCTAACCAAAGGGATCATTTCTCCAAAAGCAAAGATAAAAAAAAGGAGAAGGAGAAAGCAGTGGCAAAATACATTCATAAGGGACAGGAACTGTGACAAGATGTGCAACCTCATGCTCTAAAGAATACTTGGGAGAACGATCCAACCAAGAATATCCGCCTATATCCTTAAGGATTACCATTCGTAAAGGATATCCTCGAAGCCAAGCTCCTCATAAATTTTGATCCATTTATATTGGAAGTGTATGATGGTACAAGGGATTTGGAGAGGCACTTAGATCAATTTCACGGCATGATAATGGTCTTTAAGCTGGATGATACTATTATCTACCGAGCCTTGTCCATGACTATTAAAGGTAATGCCATGGATTGGTTTAAAGAGATCTATTTATGATTTCTCAGGTTTATTGAAATCCTCTCAGAAATATTCGTGAGCAAGAAAGATCTCTGACGCGAAAGAGATTATATTATGGGCCTTTCCCTAAAGGACGAGATGATTCGTTAAAAAGTTATGTTAAGTGTTTTGTCTATACTATGAATGCTTTTCCATATTTAAAAAAGAATAGGGGTGTCGCCTCCTTCAAAAGAGGCCTCGATCGACGAGAGGAGTGTCACACTTATCTAATCAAATTTATGGTGGAGATGTTGGAAGATTTGTTAACCTTAGCAGATCAGTTCATCCAAGTAAAAGATGTCAGTAAGAAGATTTATCGTACAAGAATACCTCTGACTCTAAATGAGGATCGTACGACAGGAAAAAGATGGATGATGGGCCTCGCCGTGAAGGCCCTCGATGTCCAACATATTATGAAAATCTGTCCAGGTGCTTCACCCCGTCAATAAAGATAATCTCAATAATTTATAATCGAGCGAAGGGAAAAACGATATACCAACCTCCTCGAGTTATGCGCTCACCTGGATACATGCGATCGACCACACACTTCTTCTCCCACCATAATGACCATGGTCACCCGACTGATGAATGTTGGCGGTTCAAAGAGGAGATTCAAATAGTAATAGATAATGGTGAGCTCATCTAGTTTGTTAAACAGCAAGATCGTCATCGCCAGCTCGAGAAGAGGGAAGATACCCGACTGGTCAATGAAAAGAGGACTTATGAAGATAAGCATATAAACACAGGATAACAAGTGGTTGTTTACCATCGCATGAGGGCATTCTGAGGTAGCCAGAAACTCAAAATCTAACAAAAGAGCAAGAACCAACCATGAAGTGCATGTGGTCGAGGGCCTTAGCCAACACTGCAGCCTTACGAGAACATCATCTTATCTTGATGCAATAACTTGGAACCACTGAAACTTTTAATCAGAGCGAAACCGTTTGCACGATCGAGGACACTAGAGATTGGAGACAACCTTATTTGTTATACCTCCGATCGGGCATCATGTCGAAAGATAAGATTGTTGCTCGGGCACTTCAGCTACGGGCAGCCAAATTATGCATCTTAGACGATTTTCTATATCGGAAAAGTGCAACATGACCGCTGATCCACTACCTCGATCAAGCCGAAGCTCCCTCAGTTATGCACGATATACATGCTAGAGACATCGGGGAACATTGTGGATATCATAGCCTTATTAACCGTTTTTTTAGCGGGATATTATTGGTCGGAATTGACCAAAGATATCGAACGACTTGTTCAAAAATTTCATCAAAGTCAGCAATTCGCCAACACAGGTCGTCTTCTGAATGAGCCGATGGTGGCCATTGCAATTTATTTCTCTTTCGATAAATGAGATATCGATCTAGTCGGCCCACTCCCTATGGAAATTGGGAAGTGTAAATATTTTACTGTAGCGGTGGACTATTTACTAAACGGGTAGAAGCCAAAGCTCTATCCCGCACTCAAACCCATGAAATTTGTAATTTTATTCACCATCAAATTTTGGCTTGGTTTGGAATCCTTCGAATCTTGATGACAAACAATGGCCCTCGGTTTCAAAATATTTTTATCACAACTTTTTACACGCGTTATGGGATCAACCAACAATTCTCCACCCCTTACTACCCTCAGGCAAACGAGTAGGTAGAAATCACCAACATAACCGTGTTGGATGGAATAAAAAAAGCTTGAGGGAGCTAAGGGAAAATGGCCAGAAAAACTAACTGAGTACCTTATAGGCTCACCGAACTACCCCACGAACTACAACAGACAAAACCGCATTCTCCCTTGTCCATGATATCGAGGCTGTTGTGCAAGTGGAAGTTATTATTTTAAGTTACTAATGTTACCGACCAAACATTGAGCGACATGATCAAGCACGTGTGCGAGAAGAGCACTACCGGAGTCTGATGAGAAGCCATTTCAATACCCACCTTAATCTCTGAAGTCTCCAAGTATGGGATCTGGTTATGAAAAACAATTCCAAGGGTCAGGCACTAAAGCTACTGGAAAATTAGGACTGACTTGCTCTGAAACATCCTTGGAATATAAATCACTTAAAATTGTATCATCATGCGTTGTAATTTAGCGATGCGCTCTTTTTTACCCTAATGGCGCGGGAGAGTTTTTTTTAATGAGACATCGTACATATAAATTCTTACTTCTATGAAATTTTACCGTTTTCTCTAACTCATGTGTTTGCTATTTAAGCTTTCTTCATCCTTACGATTACGAACGGGTCAATGACTATAGGCTACGCAATATGCCATACTGAGCCCATACCATTTGAGTTAATTAATACGAACGAGCTAATTAGCCACGCCTACGGGCTATGTAAGGGCCATACTGAGCCCCATACCTTGTACTTATATTAATAAGTGAATTGATCTAGTATCAAGCGTTTGTTGGACCACATAAATGGTATAAACGGTCGCGCCGCGAATAAGCTGAGGATAAAGTCTCACTCAAAGCTATGCAATGATCCATACTGTGCTCGATCTTATAAGGATCTCTTATAGCGTGGTACAATTAACAAACGCATATTTTACCATCAAGATAAATCTCCAACGCTTGAGCTCTATTATCTTCCTCTTCATCCACCAAACTTAATTTCCGTTGTGCCAACAGGTTCCTCGTCCACAATCACACGATTTAGTTTTAGAGGTGGGCACACCTCTAACTATATTTCTTCATTTTCTTCTCGAGAGCGTCGAGTACTCTCTTTCACCACTACATCCCCTGATTGGGCAGCGTTATCTTCATGTCGGCTCCCATCACCAGCATCCCGAATATTTAACATATCTCCCTCATTTTCATTCTGCCTATTGCAGGAGCGAAGAATCTTTTGCATCCCTCATTCTACGACTTTGAGGCACTGCCAGCCATACCCCAGCACTATGACGATCATGGTATCTTTGCCCCATCAAGACCTGTAGTCGTTTTTTGTTTCCATTTCTCCCGCTACCATCCATCTTCACTTTTCCATCTTTTGCAATATCCAATTCAGAAGTACACCACAAAACCCAGCTTTTAAGTAATTTATTTGTGTGAAAAAATCCATATGCCTCCTGAAACCACGTTGAATTAACCAAACCTGATAATTTGATTAAGGGATTTAAGGCTCCCTCTGATATGTCTTCTTTGCATCACTCTTGATGTTTCCCCTCACCTGAAATAGTAAAGACACTTAATCAATACCAATACTAGATCACTTAGGCTAAGAACTGCATAATATTTTCTTTTTACACTTGGCTTTCCACCGTCTTTCCAATTGACGATCCATGACTGCACTTTTATGCTCCCAATCCCCGACATAAATACGAACGTGTGCTTTTTGTTCTTATCCAACGTTGGAAACTCAACTATTTTCCTCACCCTAGTCAATTGAGTATATAAAATGAGGACTTCACTAACTTGTCTACGTCCACAACGGCGAGTAAATCTGCCAAGCATACTGAAATGCCTAATAAACGAGAACTCAGTATTACACTAAGCAAGACCCTCAATCTATTCACAACTAATTGCGTAACACATATGTTTTTGAAGCTAAAGAAGTCCCGAATCAGATAGGCTAACGACAGTCGTAAGCCCTAATCAAACATAGTAGTGTACAGACATGTTTTATTTTCTTTTACTTGATAGGGCTGCTCACTAGGAACCGCTACCCTCACTATAACATCACTGAGAATCCCGTACCTAGACCTAAATTCCTGAAGGCCATCCTCTGTGAGATACCTCTATTTTGGAGTTAATTGAGAAAAAAGAATTATCTAAGAATGAAGGGTCCTCATATTTATATTCTATTCCTTCACCAGCACCAACAACAGCAACCAACTTCTCTTTCTTTTTCCCACCTTTTTTTGGTGACATCATGGTCACTATAACGACTGCAGTGAGCTAATTGGACGCATAAAAGCAACCAAATCCCGGGGATAACTTACGACGACCACGATTACTAGTAAATGGGTTTTCCCACTATACAATAAAATTAAGGCTAACACATCTACACCAAGCTATGGTGGCTCTAATATTTACACTATTATTTTAAATCATAAAAGGATTCATGAAAAGTTACAAGTACCAGCATACATTCTTTACAGACGACTTTGAAATCGGTAAAAATGGCGATGAGTGTTTGCTTCTGTGAATAGTTTATTGTCTCTTACAAATGCAAAATGATTTTCAAAATAATAAAAGACTTCATAAACTTAGAAAACTATTTGGAATTTGTTCAAGTCTCCACTACACACGTGATATGATAGTAGTTTTCACTCATAATAAATTGCCAACACGTTTCCTCATAATCCAAGCACCATTTTACATTGAAACGGCTTTATATATCAGAATCATCGTTTCACATGTGTTTCTTGATAACCGCCGCGTATCTTACTGTTATTGGAAAATAAACCACTTCAGTATTACACATGCTATACAACGAGACATATGTCACACATGGCTAATTTCCCTATTTCACCATCTACTCTACTGTGTATAAAACTTTATTCCATCGATTTTATATTTGAACATATAATCCATGGACTAGGGAGGATCCCTGATGAGGATGCCTTTATTAACTGATAGAGCAAAAAATGTACGAGCAGATAACGATAAAGATACGTGCAAAAGAGCTCTTTGTTATACAAATCTGAGATGAACTGAAAGTAAGCGTCAATACAGCAATCGGTATCAAACGACCGAGGCCGAACCAAGGGGTATTGATGTCTAAACACGATAATTGATAACCTATCAGGGAATGATAAAACTGGCTACAACGCTAAAGAGAAATAAAAATGACATCGAGGCCATCCTATGTAAAAGGATAGAGCAGATGCCTTACCCAGCAGAGACCACACCGAGAGGAAATAACGTCTGGCACATCAAAGCTCGATAAAGAACGACGTGTAATTATTATGATGAATCTGTTATCTGAATTCTACTAATCAAGAAGTCATACAAGAGGTCAACTTCACTTAAATAATTGTTAACTCGAAACAGTTTAATGGATCGTGAATAGAGGAATGACCTAAAGTATAAGACCATTATCATAAATACCGGTCCAACAGCCAGATTAAAGGGATCGTATAATATTGGGAGAATAAACTGCTTTTAAATCTTATAAATGGGGGAATGATAATGTAATAAGCATATTTTATTCCTTGATCAATAAAATTTCCACTTGGCATTATATTTGTTATATTTTCCCATAATATTTATTTTGTCGGTCTTTAGTAATTATTTTATTTAGTTTAATAAAAAAGGATGAAAACAAAAGAAATACGTAAATATTATAAGTTACGCAACAACCGTGTATTTCAACGACAATATCCCATACGTTAAACACTCAATAAACAATTCAAGTTGGAGGATTTTGTGAGATAAATAATACCATAATTAGCTAGTAGAATGATATTAAAAATCATCATTTAATGAATAAATTTGATCAAAATTCGTCATTAAAATATTGAAGTTGTATTTGCATCTTTGGATTTTGGTGTCTACTCATTTATAATTTATGAATTAGTATTTTAATTAAATATAATGCGAGAGTTTAATAGAATTTAGGAAGCAAACAAACTTTGTTGTTTAAGGATGTAGATAATATCCTTACTGAATATGGATGTTTCTAGTTATACGGGTCTTTAATTTGTTGTTCGCTATTTGAAAGAAAATGTTTTAATATGGTGTAAAGAGACTCAAATGAGACACATCTCTTTCAGAATGGTTATTGGTACGTGGTTTAAGTATATTGACGCTTTAGATCAAATATAATTTTTTACCTCCCTATTATACTCACATAATTTTTAAAAAGTCAAAACATATTCGTTAGAATCACACATTAACACATAAAGAATTTTTATTTCCTAATTAAAGTTAAATAATTTTTAAAATGTTTCAGTATATTCATTAAAAATTAAGTGGTCGTACTTACAACAAATGATTTTATGAGTTAGCTTTGTGGCATAAACTATACTTTTGATGAATTATTATATATGAGTTTTCCTTTTAGGGGATAATGGATACTATTTCAAAATAGACAATATTATGAATTAAACACTTCATATATTATTTATTATATCTCGTGCTCTCGATGTTTTAGTAATAGTTTATGAAAAATTGTATCTCAAATATATTTTGTTATTAAAAAAATTCATATGTTATCATATAAAACACTCTTTCCATTGTGATTCCAAAAAAATATTTACAAAACCGTAGTTTAAGAGTTTAGTATAGCATAACAAATGGAGCACATCTAGTTTGTGTTTCCTATATATGATAATTGCATTTTATCTTTACATGTTTTTACTATTTCATCTTAGTAGAAAATATTTTACATATTTTAAATTTTATACATTCAAGAAATTTTGAGAGTTGTCTCAAAACTTACACATGAAATGTAAAATAACATCACATATACTATAAAAACTTCAATTATTACAAGTTTAAAGAGACAGAATGATTGACTGTGTGAAGTAATAAAATATAAAAAATTACATAAGAATAAATAAATCATTATTAGTTTGGTTCACAAACTTTGAATTGGTTTTAGAGAGAAAGTATTAAAAAATCTCAATTTATTTTTATTTTTCGATTCAAGTCATGAATAATTTTATTTATTAATTTTGATATATTTTTTAATTGACAAGAATCTTGTTTGATACTCAAAACTTCGAACTTCCATTATTATATTATGTTATGTTTTTTAATTTTTTATATGCTACGAATTTTATTATAATCTTCGGCAATTAAATTAAAACTTTACTTATCTTACTAGTTTATTTTGTTTATAACAGGATTATAGTTTATCAATTTATGTAAAATTATAATATTTTAATATCAAAATATATGATTTAAAATAAATAAAATTAAAAAATTTATCATATTGGTTTTATATTAAGCATTTTTAATTTATAAAATTTATGCATGGTGTTCATCTACTAACTTATAGATTGGTCATTCATAACTAACTATGGTACATATTTATAGTAAATTATTTACTTCAGTATAACAAGCAAGCCAAGGTTTCTTTCATAATCTAAGTTTAATATGACATCCAATTATATAAAAAACTTACTTAAAATTGAAAAAATCTCAGTTCGATTAAGAAGTTAAGCCCAACTCCTTCATATCAAAAGACATGGTATTTTAGTTGTATCGGCACAAGTCCTCGGTACCCTCGGACAAGGGTATCGACAGTCTATGATAGAGGCATCATAACCTTTGTACAAGGGTCCTCGACAACATCGGTTATGGGTGTCGATAACATACTTCAATCGGGCCATCGACACAACATCGATCCAATATCAACACCATCGTCCAATGTCTTTATACAAGTAAAAATAATCGACATGTCTTTGCTTATGCTCGAATCTTAGGTTCCACTAGACTCAATCCAGACCTAAGTCATGTTTAGCATATAGTTACATTAAGAGTTAGAATTTTAAGGCAAACTACTTCGATTATACTTTTCCATCTACAACACTTACTTATACTCATCGACACCTAGTTTTAGTGTCAATACTCAATTAAATATTCATCCTTTACTTCCAGCATTGGGTACTTAGTCCCATCTTTAGCATCCAGGTTCGACTATAACTTACAACCTACGACACCAAGTTGCAGCTTCCACATCAAGCTAGAACTTCCATACAAAGTTATAGATTTTGACATCAAGTAAAGCCTTCTACAGTGATCTTTCCATCGTCACTATGAGCATATAGTTAACAATTCTCTACATACACCAATATATGTTACCATGATGCTCCATCTACTCATCGGAGACAAATTTTCCACTTGCACACCTAAAGTGATAATTTCACATACAGTTCGTAAACTCTATCAAGGCAATCCTCCTTATCAGACCAGTCTTGCGACCTCCAACATCCAAGAAGCCAGTAGTTACAGTTGTCTGACTTAACTCAAAATCATATTGAGTAAAAACTTGACAGATGCTCCAAAATTTGAATATTTAAAACATTTGACCCATCAACATGTAGGCTAAGACCCACACCCAACAATGATTGAGATTTATTTGCAAAGGTCGAGCCCAAACTCAACTTGAAAATAGGTAGTAGATGAATCCACATATCCACCCTAATGTTCAAACTTCATTTCAACTCTAGCTCCACCTTTGGAACCTATTTTATCTCCATAAAGGCCGAAAGTCAAGAAGATTCTACTGACGATGATAGTTTTCCCAATAAGTCCTTCACTAAATAGCTTATTTTGCCCATATGTTAGAAGCATAGCTCTTACTCCAAGTAAGCTAAGATTCATTTTCTCAGCTATTTCATGCTTTAAGTTACCCTTCACGATTATGCGTCTAGGCATGCGAAAATTTAAAAAAAAAAATTAGTTGATGAATGCTTGGATCACTAATATCATGTCATTTTCAGTCATAAGCCTCTTCGGTTACTTCATGGATTAGGTCTTCACATGCTTCGAAAAGTCCTCAACGACCTCCAGTCAACTCCTAACAAAACTATTCTCAACACAAGATGCATCTTCTTCTACAGACTCATCCATAACTAAAACATCATCACTCCGGGTAGCCTCCATAATAACATGTAAGTCTTACAGGACCCTAAGTTTTCCATCTCCACTTTTATACATAAACCCTTCATCATCTAACATGCCTATAGACATAAGGTTACGTTTAAGTTTATGGATATACCTCACATTTATTAAAGTTTTTTCACTCCAATCTTGAATTTAATATTTTATATTTCATTCACAACACAATACACATTATTCTCCACCATAACCTTACCACCTTCAAACACTTCTAGATTTTCAAACCAATGCTTGTTGGAAGTCATATAGAATTATGTTTCAAAATTAAGAACCCACTTGTTATTTGGATTGCAAGAAGAAACCATTAATCCACCAGCATATTCATAATCATCTGATACTCTTCTAACATATCTAGGGTTGGGCTTCAATAAATTATATGCCTTTTCTCTCGGGAGAGTTCCTACACTTACGACCCTTCTTCTGGAAGCCCCAATATTTAATCTTAGAATCAACACCTTTCTTGATTGAATTTCTCCATCCAGTCTTTCCACTGAAACTTCCTCTAACATTCTTTCAAGATCCTTCGAGTTTAAATCACTTATCACCTCGACCATTATCAGGAACGTTTTAGATAGATCATAATGTCAAAAAAATGCTCACACACTTCCGGAGGGGAGATCAGTGGATAATCCATTGATCCTTATATTTACATTGAAGTCAACTATATTCAAATCAAAAATAATTTTATTGAAATCGTCCAAATATCTTCGGATTTTCCTGCTACCATCCTTTTGCAATGTGTAAAGCTGCTTCGTTAAAGACTTCTCAGACGCCTATTGAAGTACCTTATCCCTCGGGCTTAAGATCAACATATTATACGCATTAGATACCACATTAACATCAATGTATTTTGTATCATTCTCTTCTATAACCATAGATATTATCATCTGTACAATGAATGGAATATATCATCATAGATATTCGAGAGATTAAAATCATTATCTTATGTGATTTTCTTAAGGTTAAACTTCGTGGAATCCATCATCATGAATGTGCTTGACTTTACTACAAGATCTACTATATTTGTGATTCTACTTTGTATTTACCAATAATGAATATTGATATCATACATTCACGCTCAGTGCACCATTTGTTAGGGAAATCAAAAAAATCATAACAATATCCGGCTTAACCCTACTAAAACTTATTAGGCTAAATATTAGCCACTCAGTTGAAGCAGTGGTCGACAGTTGGTGAATACCTACCCCGAGAGTTTTGTAGAAGGTAACTAGAGCTTTGAATCTTACCTTTTTTCAAGAAACAATATGTTAAAAAGAAAGAACTCTAAGTAAATCAATTATATAATAAGAGATTTAATGTGGTTCAGATCGTGAAGACATCCTACATCGACGGGTAACATACATGATATATTTATAGGTGGTTACAAGAAGACTCTCAAACACTAAACACTAAACACTTAATCACTCATTTGTTATAAAACTATCTTCTGGGTTTACAAATAATCCACGATTCTCATAATGGTTATTCAATTTGTTATCTGCTAACTCACTACACTCTTTAAAATATACTTATCGATCTCTTATATCGTCACCCAATAATTATCTCGTCTTTCCATACTTTTACCACATATTATCTTAATTCTATTTATAGACTCGGTGAAAACCCTAATTCTTCAACAAACACTCCAAATTAAATCACATTAATCAACGACTAATAAAGACATAATCATAAAATAAGAAACCTAATAAATAACAAATCCATATTAAAAATAATCTTAATTAGTATAGAAGACTCAATTAACATAAAATCTAATTAATATGAAAATCAATCAATATATGAATACTAAAATAGGAGACCCAATTAAATAGGATACTTCCAACAAATAAAATGAGCCCAGTTTGAGCAAGAACTTAAGCCCAACTCTCTCATATTAAAACATAAAACATTTCAGTGGCATCGGCACAAGTCCCCGACACCCTCAGACAGGGGAATTAATACTTTAGAGAATAGGTCATCAACTACATTGGTTATGAGCTTCGAGAAAATGCATCAGTCATGCCATCAGGACAACATCAGCCGAGTCTTTACATCATCGTTTAAGGCTTACAACCAAATTGATATAACTAACATGTCTTCCCATATACTCAAATCTTAGATTCCAATGGAATCCTACTATACCTAAGTTTGGTTGAGCATATAGCCACATAGAAAATCAGTAATTCCAGAAGAGTTGATTTGATCATATTTCTCCAGCTATAATACTTAGTTATGGTCATCGGTAATTGGTTCCAGTTTCAGCACTCAGTTCCAGCTTCAACCTTTAGTTACAGCCTTTGGCACTTAGTTGCAGCTTCAATATCCAGTTGTAACTCTAAATTATAGCCTACAACATAAATTTAAAATATTTGACACCAAATCAAACCTTCGATAGTGATCGTAATGCTCTCACTATGAGCTTAGAGTTAACAAAATAGATGATGATTACATCAATGAAGATAATATACAAAAACATATATGAGAGTTTGATAAAGACAGATAATGAAAACAAAATTAACATTAAAATAAATATAAAAATGACAAACAAAAACAAAGTTTTATATTGAAGATAACCAAATCAACGGTTCTAACAATAATATATAATAAACAAAAATAACAATAAAAGTGAAACAAATATCGATGCCAAAACTAATAGTTATGAGAAAATAAGGACAACAAAATCAAATGAGACAATAAAAAATATTATAAGAAAACATTGAATCACATAAATCACCATATCATTGAAAAATAAAAGTATCAATAAAAAACATTAAAAATCGCAAAGGGAAAAATAATTAAAAAAATAGATTACGAGAATAAAATTAACGGTGATAGTGAAAAAAGTAGCGCATAAATAATACGAGTAACTAAGGTGAAAAAATAGAGTTAAATAACATATGTTGATCACAATTATAGCATACGTGAAAATAATAACTAAACGTAAGTATATAATAAACTATACCATATGTTGATGTTAATTAGTTTAAAAAATGAACATTCAATAAAATATATTAATATTTGAAATGACACAAAGTCTGATATCCAATACATGATCTTAATAAACTAAATCTAAGATGGACCTTGAAAAATACAAAAATATTTTAAAAACATCAAAATTCGATGGATGCGGATTAACAAATATACATAAATATTTTTAAGCTCACAACATATCTATATTTCTCGTAATCAAAATAGTATTCAACATATCTGAGATATCTGACCACCTAGCAAGATAGGCAGCTAAACTTTGAAAAATTTAGCTCGACTTTATACTAAGTACGACCATCAAATAACAAACATCGACTGATATTACATCCAAATTTTAGAAGCAAATACATCCACCTTAAACCTTTGACTGAGCTCGAGTGGATGTTTTATATAAATAAAACATCTAATATATGTGTAAGAAAATGTATTGTGCATAAAACAAATTGTAGTAGGATGTGAGTTCAGAACATTTATAATAATAAGGTACAATATAAAATATTTATAACATGACTTATCATAGTCATTGATTTCAAAGTTATAAGCCTAGTTTTCAATAACAACTTAGAGGTGGTACTTTAAGTAGCCATAATTCAAAATAATGTCTTATGGACAAGTTCAACACATTAAACTTTAAATATAAGTGAGCTTCAAATGAGCCGAATTCACCAAATTCTAAGTGAGCTTTAAATGAGATAATGTATCAAACTAGTATCGGATTTTTAAATATAAGATAAGATAAAGGACCACTTGCAAACAATGGCTACGAAACTAAAACTGGAAAGCACTATAAAAAATTTGGGAAATTAACCTTCAAGAGTGGAAAAATTAGTTCTTAGAAAAGTATTACAACATATGCTTGAAACGGTATATAATACTACGCAGTTTGGGAAATATCTTTTTATGTGATCGTGTCGATATACTTACGAGTCTGGAGACATGATAAATAAAAAAATACATAAATTGTTAAACTATAAGCATCTAAATATGTATTTTTTTAAGCAGTTATGTTTTTCTATCATAATTACTTTTAATGAGATTTTTGTTTTTGTTTATCAACTAAAATGAGTAAATTCATATCTGATTCCATTTCACTCCTAACAACTTTGACTGGGAAACAAAATAAGGTTAAATTCGCATGGCTTACCTTGATTGAAACAAGTGACATAAAAGATATCGGTATAATGTATTAATGAGTTTAAGTCGAGCACACATACAAGTCACTCAGTTTGAAAATAAAAAAAAAATCAACTAAACCCCTTTAACTTTTGATTTTGTCAAATGATACTCTCGTATAAATAATAAATAAACTCCAAGTTTTACGTTTGGTTCTTAACTGATCCCCATAAACTTAATTAGGTCTGATGTGTTTATATACTTATATATATGATCATTGTATACACAATGTATAAGACATGCTCATTATCAAGCCTCGTATAATCAACTTGGGCCAACTTTAAGTGATACTTCATCAACAAGGATTCTAAAACACAACAATATTAAATGAATGAGTTTTTTAACCAAGTTATTTTAACTTTTGTTCATCTTTTTAACATGATATAAAAATAAGTATTGAATTGTTAAGTTTAAATAAAAATTAAACAGTTGAAAATAACACAAATCATAAGCTTGGTTAAATAGATAATTTTAGAAATGTGATATTAAAAAATTAATTAAAGGTTATATTAGCAAAGTAAAAAAAATTACAAGTTTCTAGGCTCAAAAAATAGATGTCACCGTCAAATCTTCAATTATTATCGCCCCTTTTATTACGACTATCAGCCAATCCGTGTACGTATCGATCTAAAATAAAATTTATAGAATACCTTAATCTTTTAGTCAATCTCTGTTATATCAATAACATCATCATTATAATCAACAAAAACAAAATCTTCAATTTTTAATGTAGCATCGTGAATGTTAAATCTTGAGCTAAATCAAGCTGTATTAGTTTGAAAATCTTATCAAGATCAAATAATACCAACCTAAGCCCGTTTTCCAACACGTCCAAATATGTAAACAAAAACTATCTCGATTTGGGCGACAATATATGTCATGGATTTAAAATTGTCAAAAGCAATATGGGTTAATACATCATTAAATTTTAAGTATTCCCAAAGTCAATTATTTTTACTAAAAAAACAGAGACGTCGCCATGAGAAGTTGTCAAAACAATACTTGAGAAGAATAAAACCAAAACATAAACGCACTCTTCTAATACAACCAAGATTTTTATATGGATATCAATAATTAAATATACATTAAGTTAGACAGACTTACCAGTAGTCATCCTTGCATCGTTGATTAACTAGTCAAGAAGATAGAGATGTTGAAAAAATAAATAAATAAATAAGCCAACAAGAGATCGAGAGACGCTGAACTTACGGATTAGAGGCTGGCGGTTGGTGATCTTCCTTCTAATTGCAAGAAGTCGTGTATTTAGTTCTTGAATGATAGTAACTGATGAAATTATATGGAGGGGGAATTATGGCTTTAAGATTTTTAAATAGAGAGAAAGATTCTTTATTATTCTTATTTATATTCTAGTATTTTTTAATGTAGTTATGTTATGAATAGATTTGATCTAAAGATTTTGGATATAATTTATCTAATATTACGTACTTAACCTATAAGGTCACATACTATTTTTTTAGGGTTGGGGTTGAAAACATACATGAATGGAAACAAAATAAGGGTTGTATCGTACTTTCATGGTAAATTCTGAAGTAGTATCGGCAGTATTGTCGTGAGCGGTCATTTCTATAGTGAGCTTGTGATTGATTAAATTTGATGATGATGGACACAGAGGAAATAGGGTTTCTTAGAGAGAGAAATGAGGGAACATGGTGTATATATAATGAATAGATTAAAACATGAGATGAAAATAATTAGGGTTAGGGTTAGGGTTAGAGAGAAAATGATAGTTACTTTATAATGAGATATTATACATATTGTTTTAAATAGAAGTTGGGAACTAAATAATAATAAGTACATATGAGGCATTGACATCATCCGATGGCTAAATATTACCACCGAAGATCACTTCATATGAGGAAGGTCAAGCATGACTGAGTATTTTCTCCCAAACCTTGTGTCAAGCCTCCACAATAGGCTCACCCCACCTCCATCAACATGCTCTATAATCTTGGACCTCAAATTTTAATACTCATCCACACTACCCCTTCATCTAGCTTCGAATCATAGCCAAGGTTTCAAACCGCATGTGCCTAACTACCAGTAGCTCTAAGTTTTCCCCCGTATTTGAACCCTTTCTATGATCCCAGAGTTGTTCCAGTGTTCTAATCAATTACCAATCTGGAACGATGGTGTAGAGGGACTCTCATGACATTCCAATGTACAATTTTTCCAAATTTTCTCTTATTCCAGAAATCTTAGCTGGTGAATTGCCACCTAAATTTGATCAGTGGAAGATGGATAATTACGATGGTTCAGGGGATCCAAACCACCATATAGAAAAATATGTAGATATGATATTGAGATTTGGAGGTGATGACAAACGTGCAAGGCTTTTTCAATGACGTTTAGAGATAATACTTAACCTGGTTTAATATACTTTTTCCATGTTCCGTCTAAAGCTTAGATACTCTTTGGAATTTTTTTAAGGACCAATTAACCATAAGTAAGGATATTAAAGCTGGTGGTGTTTTTATAGACACGAATAAGAGTCTAAAGGACTATACATGTGTTTTATTCAAATCAAGAACAATTTAACGAGAACAAAATAAAGTTATTATTTGTACCACATTCCCACAAGAGATCATCCCCAGTTTGTTGGCATATAACATAAAGAAGAAAAATAGTTTTAACCTTCGGTGCTATTTTGGCTCATGTTAAGTCTCAAATAAAAGTTGAGAAAATTATACGACTAAGAGTGATACCTAACCAAAAATCCTAAAAAACGAAAAACTTACTCATGTATCAACCATTATGTCTTATCAGAAATCTCATATAGAAGAATGATAATTTTATTCTTCTTCAGATACGTCTCAATCGAGACCCTTACTTACTTATACTAAGCTTAAGAAAGTTCATATTTCTCCCGAATGGGTACCCTATTTATGTAGAATGCAAGATGGCAGAAATAACAAATGGAAACACAATGGAAATTCAGTAATCTAACCAAAATTGTGGCAGTTATCTATGAAATAATAAAATATTTTGTAACATGTGGAACACCCTTTTCTTATGATGAAAACTTGGGAAGAAAGAAACATAAATAAATTTGGTAAGTATCACAACTATATTAGTCAAATGAAAATGAATTTCATAGTCCTTAAGAAAAAAGATTTAAAGTTTAACCGATGATAGAAAACTGACATAGTTTGTTAGGGCTTGGCAGGGTCTCAGCCAAATGAACAGAGGATAATACTACAGTAAGAAAAAACAAGACATAACCCTCACAATAGAAGCTCAAGTGGTGATTCTGAAAGCAGAACAAACATTGGTAATATTGTATCATAAAATGATTATATCCATCTAGATCTCAATCAAGATTTCATAGGAACCATTGTGGGGGGATACTTTCTGACTAGCGTTACTAAGAATTAAAGGAAGAGACACGTATAATATCTTGAGTTCATTACTAAGGGCAGATCTTCCCTCAATTCTCGTGAACCTTATTTCATCCATCCATCTTTGATGATTATGATGTTATAGTAGCATTATCGCGCTAGTATTTCATACTAATAAATACCAACATTGTAAAGGTATAAGTCAGACGAGTATTAATTGATACCAGAAGATCGACCAACATTGTATTCAAAGAAACCTATGATAAGATAAAAAGTCATCCAGCAATCTAAGAGTCTGGAAGTTTACTAGTCAATTTTACAAGCTTTGGTACCCCAATGTGGAGTGTTTGAGGGTGAAATAATGTTGGGCAAATGCGATTACAAAAGATCGTTTGTGTACTTTTTATGATTGTTGACTTTCCTTTCCTATAATAAAATTTTGGATAGAAGTCATTGCCCAATAAGATGAACAATATTTCTTCTAGTGTACTTATATATATTTGTTATACAAAGTAAGCTAAGGATCATAAGAAGGTTACCCATGAATATTGTTGGTATATATATCCTTACAAAAATAGTAGTTGTGTGGGTGTCTAGTCGAGATCAGTGTTATCGATAAACTAGAAGAGATTCTGAGTTTGGTGATATCAGATGAAGACACTTAAACCTTTAAGTTTGAAGAAAAAAATAGCTTGAAAATTGGTATCGTATTGTCATTTAACCTCAAAACTAAATAGATACCTCTATTATTTAATAAATTTGAAAAAATATTCTTAAAAAACATAATATGTGACATGAGTACCCACCTATATGATGTGGCACAAATTTTTTATCAACCCAAATGTCAGACCAATAACATAGAAGAGACATGTTTTCTCTTTTAGAAATACAGAAACCATAATAGCAGAGGTTGATCAACTCTCTAACATGGGTCACATCCAATATTAACACTATAGTATCTTGTAGGAAAATCTGTTTCTTGTCCATAATAAAAATAGTTAGTGGAGGATGTGTGTGGATTTTTTGGATTTGAACAATACATGTCCCAAAGACTAATTCTCAGTTACAAGGGTTGATCTGTTGGTACTTCACATATGGTAACAAGATTTTATCATAAATAGATGTTTATTCGGAGTATAATCATATACATATACAATTGAATGGTTAGGAGAGCACTACATTCATCATCAACCATGTTTTGAATTGTTATAAAGTTATGTCATTTGTTTGTAAATGCGGAAGAAACTTACCAAAGTTTGGTGAATAAAACTTTTACTGACCAGATAAATCGTAATGTCGAATAATATATTGATGATATGTTCATCAAGAGGCATAATGATTCTAATCATATAACCTACTTTGTTGAAATATCCAAAAACCTACGCGCTATAAGTCTCAAGTTGAACCCCAATAATGTACATTTGGGGTGCAGTCTGGTAAGTTTTTTGGTTACTTGGTTTGTTAGAAGGGTATAGAAGTTTATGTGTCTCAGTTAGAAGCTTTAGCATTATTATTGGCCCATGAGTCTGTCAAAGAAGATTAAGTATTGGTAGGGAGGATAGCTAAACGAAGCTTCAACATGGGTTATATCTACTTGGTGGTACCCTAGTCTCCAAATCTCCATTTACAAATACGAATCTTTGTTTTTAATCATGATCAAACTTTAAAGGATCATTCACCAATTTATGTGAATTTTGAAGAGTAAGATAGTAAAACGAGAATTGTTGGTATATGGTGAAGCTAAAAATATAGATAATGTGCACCATCTCAACTTTATCTTGAATATGCCACATGGAATACATTTTTCCATTATGCTTCCTTAAGTATTATGATTAGCTAGCTCGATCAAATTTCTGGTAGCTCAAACAATTTAAAGAGTTGAGGGTCTAACGGAAGCTTATCTTTTTATTTCTTAGCTATGATTATGAGGATTTTCCATAAGATAGGATTTTTTCTGCAAGAGTTGGGACTTATTCGGATTTCGGAAAACCTAAAAAAGGGAGAAAGTGATAGAGTGGGTGTCGCTGGAAGACGTGTCTTCGCTAGTCTCATCTTGTATCTTCGTCATCTCAATAACAATTGTTATTCTCATGATTTTGTTCAACTTATTTATATTCTTTTCTCTTAACACAGATTACTTAAGGAAACAGACAAATAATTTACCTTGGTTACTAAGAGCTTAGGTGAAAAACTTGGAGAATTATTGGACAAATGTTTTTGTGACGATCGACCAACATAAGCTACTTTGACACTCAATAATATTGGCCATGTTCGTGGTAATGTCTCCACTGTCTTCAGAACTTTCTTTTTAAAAAGGGAAACGTTTGTGGCAGTTACATGTCTTCTGTTCAGAATAATCTTTCTCTTTTGTCAACTTTTCTTTCTTTTTTTATTAATTATTGTAGGTCATCGAGAATCAAATAGTCATTGAAAACTCAAATAACACAATTTCAAAAGCATGCTTGATGAGCTTAAAATCTTCTAAGAAAGAAGCTTATTAATATGTGATATAATAAAAATATCTCGTAGCACGGGTATAATGATCTCGAAAAAATAGACCATTAATAACCATTTATGTAATCACATATGCACCCCCAATAAAAAAAATAAGAAAACAATAATAATGTTTTTTATAAATATTAAAAATATATGTAAATTGCTAAAATTGGATTATTTTTCGTCCAGAAAATTGATGTTTGAAGAAATAGGGACTAATCAAATGATATAGAAGAGATTATTAATATATAAGTAAAGAAATTTATTTAGATTGAAATAGAATATCTTCAAAACAGTATCATGCATGATGATGTTTCTTTAGATAATTACACGTATCCAGATTAATGATTAAGAATTGTTTTCGTTGCCTCCAATGTTCCAAACTTTCATTTTCTTTTTTTTTCTCTTTCTTTGAATCCTCCATGTTTCAAATGTTTATTTTCTTTCTTTTTTATCTGAATGAAAAATAAACCACCACGTCCAATTTGAATTGTTCTAATTTCATGTTTGGTAAATAGAACAACTCTTTCTTTAAATATGCGATACAAATACAAACAACAAATCAGATCGAAAGTAGTACTAAAAAGACTATCATTTATTCTTCTTATTCCTGTTTTAAATAGTAAAGACAATTCTCATGAAATTATTGGTCCATGAATCTAATCATCTTCTCTCTCTCTCACTTTACCTCTTTTGTTCTCTATGTCTATCTCTCTCGCTCCTCATTCACTCAATTTTGTTGGTCTAAATATATATCGATCATACATTCTTAAGAATAATCCTTATCTATGACATTTCTCGATAAGTTAAGGGTGCATATGAAATTCCTATTACATAACATCAAAATCATAATTTTATCTACAAATGATAAAATAATAATAACATGGAATATATTATATAAATAGCAATTGAATCAATATGTAATAAAAACGAGTCATATTATCCAACATTTACATTTCAGTTTATTTCTCTTTGTTATGAGTGTTTTTAATTAATTTTTATCTCTCTTATTTGTAAACTTTGTTTTCGTTAAGCCAAATTTGCTTTTGAACTGTTGAATACAAAAGTATTATTGAGTTGTACATGTATATATAGAAAAGCTTGAGTTTAGAGAATAAAATGACAAATAAAAAACTTAGTAAAAAATAACACATTTATAAGTTTTTCACTCAACAAATTCAATCATCTTCGTATCTTCGTTTGTACATGTATATATGTTCGTAGATTCGTATATATACATAGAACAAATTAAGAAACATGAATCAAGGAATGCTTACGTTGGAAATTCATACAAGATGAAAATTTTGTCTTTATGAGCGCAAAACAGAATTGGAATAATATCTTCATCGTGCATCACAACCAAGGTTTTAAAAATCATAAGAGGTGTACGTCTTGAGGCACAACTTGAATCAGCTCGGTCATAAGCTGAACCAAGGCCTCTTTTTTGTTAATGCATACACCTTCAAGCAATCGCCTCGAGGTAGGTAAAAGCGTACGCCTCGAGAATAACAGTAATATTTAGAAAACATTGTGATAGATGGTCTTTCACATTCCCAACTTTTCACTATCTGTAATTTGTATCCATAAATATAATTTCTTTCCTTTCTTCTTCTATCTCATAAACTCTACTTAACCATTTCATAAATTTCTTCTTCTTTTCCAGAATCTTTCAAAGTTCTTCAAAACTTTCATGCTGGTTTCTCTCATGTCATTTATAGCAAGTTCTTTCTTCTCTTTCAACTAGTTTTAGTTTTACAATTATATATGACTGTTATTATAATTCATAATATATAACTGTTACTGGTAAAATCGTAAGTAACTGTAATTCATACTATATAACTTACCTTTCCTGGTTTTGCATGTTACTGTTTATGTTTGAAAGACACGTAAGTGATTAAGGAAGTGACTAACTGTAATATAACTATATAATATAACTATATCATTATTTTCCATCTTTCTGTAATATAATGTAGAGATTAATAGACGGGTTATTGTTTTGCATGCTATATAGTACTATTTCTTTAATGGTTACCGATTGATTCTGCATACGATATATATGTCATTGTTCTTTAATATTATTAGTTACTATTTTCATTTTATATTATTATTCTCATTTTATATTAAGATATATAGTACGAGATATAGTATGAGTAGATGTTACTATTCTCTACTCATTATTAGTTACTATTCCTGATTTATACTAATGGATACTAATTAGTAAAATGTTATATTTTAACAATCTATAAAATGTGTGTTTAGGAAAGTATCAGGTAAAAATAGAAAAGTTCTCACTTGAAAATATGGAGATGAATTCGAAATGCAAAAGAAAAAATGTTACCTTTATTTAAAATGCAAGTTTTGTAAGAAGGTTATCAAAAGAGGGGTAACAAGATTAAAAAAAATCATCTTCCATGTAATCGTCAAGATGCGAAACCATGTGAAAATGTACCACCTCAAGTCCGAGAAGAAATAAAAGCTTACATGAAAAAATGTTAAGGAAAACAACTTTATTAGATTTTGAATTTATGGTCAATAGAGGATATGATGTTGAGAGAATGGAACAACAAATTCTTCATACTAGATACTCTACTCGAGGAGTTAGAGATCCAATTGATAGATTCATGAATCCAAATGATGATATACAAGATGGTGAGACAAATCTCAAACCTCCATCCAACATCAGAGAACAAAACAATAAGGTATGTATAGATATTGGACGATTTATTTTTGAAAATGGTATACAGTTTAATGTTGTGAATAGCCCTTCTTTTGCTAATATGCTTTGATCTATTGGTATGTTTGGATATGGCTAAAAAATACCATCTAGCTATGAGTTGTCTACTTTGATATTAAAAGACGAGGTAAAATCTACTAATCTACAATTGAAAACATTAAAAAAAAACTTAGCCAAGTACGGGTATGACTATATGTGTGATGGGTGGATATATATTAGAGATCGTCAATTACTTAATTTTTTAGTTAATTGTCCGGAATGGACTATTTTTTTAAAAGCATTGATGCAAGAAATTTAATCAAACACACTGATTTGATATTTAGACTATTAGATGTATTGTTAAGGATGTATGAGATAAACATGTCGTGCAAGTTGTGACCGACAATGGAGCTGCTTATAAAAAAGCGGGACAAATGTTAATGGAGAAAAAAATTATATTGGACACCATGTGTTGCCCATTGTATTGATTTGATGCTTGAGAAGATTTACAAACGCCTCCACTTGCGCATGCTTATTAAAAGGGTGAGCAAATTAGTAATTTAATTTATGGATATGGATGGTGTTTATCATATCATTGTCTGAGAAGCTTCAAATTGAGACCACCATAAGACCTGGTGAGCTCCTAGACGTTTTTGAAACTTCAAATCTCATGTATCAAATAAAAATCATATCATATTTGTATGTTTTTTTATGATAAAATTAAAAAAAAAATCTTGGATCAAAATGTTAGCTATAAATATTTAAAAGAAACAAGTAAAAAATATAACTAGTCTACGAAACTAAAAAAACTATAAAATTGTAAGATCTGGTCTTAATTTGTAGATACAAACAAAATAATGGAAAAAAAATCAAATAATAAAATAAAATTACCTTTATTTCAAGAGAAATGACACACTAAGTACCTTTTAGCCAAACCTATTACAACCTAGTGCCCCAAAATGGGTTAATGCTCACTTAATACCCATCTCATTAAACATATACACTTCTAATACCTTTTCTTTTTTTAATACCAAGATTACCCTCAACCTAGTATATAAGGTTGATTTGTGAAAAAAAGGGCCCATTTTAGCTCCAGCACCTTCTTAATCACTTTTGAATTTTGAATTTTGAATTTATTAGCCTCCTTTCTCTCTTCTCTCTCCTAACCTAACAAACAACCCATTTTTCAAGAACATTTCTTCATTCAAAAAACTACGGCTGATCACACCACCTTCGGCGACCCTATTGAACCACCATTTACCTTACGTTACCACCGGCGATCCATATAATCGCCTTATCGGAGTGTTCCGATCACCGGCGAGTTTCAGAAAACAAGTTTAACGTCGTCAGCCTCATAGCTCCGATTTTGCACCGTGATAGCCTCCTAGCTCCGATCTTGCACCGTATCTCAGCCTCCTAGACCACCGTACACAGCCTCCTAGCTCCGGTTTTAAGTTTCGAAATCGTAGCCGGACGTTACATTTTACAGGTGAGTAACAGAGTCGAGTTTTAAGTTTCGAAATCGTTTTCCATTTTCGAAATCGATTATAGACTCTCATATAACGTACGTTAATTGCAGGAAACTTATTTTCATCTGCTTCTGCTCAATTCAAAGCATCCAAATCGGCTCCGATCATATTCCGGTGAGAAATTTCATTTTCCCACCTCTGTTTGAACCCTGATATTTATATGGTTACTCCTTGCGATTTATCGCCTGCAATTGTATGTTCCAGGTTGCTAGATTACTGCATACACCCTGATATGTTAGATTTGTTTGTAGATTAAACCTGACTGCATACACCATGCTATCTTAGTTTTGTCAGGTTGCTATATGTGTTGATAAATAGACCACGGCTCCATATACCCTTATAGTTTAGGTACGTGATATTGCTATATGTTTCCAACCATTTCCTCTTGCTGCTATGTTAGATATAATATGCTGATATATGTGTTGGAAAACAGACCAGTAGTCCATATACCCTGATAGTTTAGGTATGCCACTTTGCTATGTGTGCTGAAAATGGACCACGATGCATATACCCTGATATGTTAGATATAGGATATTGCTATATCTGTTATAATATCAGTAACACATTCAGTTGTTCTACACCAACGTTAAACAAACTAACCAAAACTCCTATAATTCAGGGTACACAATGTCGAAACCAAAAGTTTGCATTTTCAAACTTGGTACGGAAACAAGTATTGTTCCGCTGTCCGAATTCGTAAACTTCGAGTCATTTCAACAGTACGTTGAGCAAACATGGCAAGGGCTTGTTAGAGGGAACTACAGCATTACGTACTCTTGCGGTGCTCAGAATAATTGTATTTTTAATAAGGAGACCGATTTCATTGGGTTGGAATGTTACCTCGATGTTGAGCGTTTGAAGAGTGTGTCATTTCTTATCGAAGAACATGTTGCTGATAAAGGCTCCGCCATCAAACGTAAACAACCCGTTCAACTGTTCGAAGAATCCTCTCACATGCAACGAACCAGCGGTGAAAGTAGTACCTGTTTGGCCATTACAACCCCGAAAAAAAGACATCTAGCTACAGCGGGATGGGCGGAAGCTATCATCGGTGTTGGACAGTCATTTCCAGACGGTGCTCAAGGTCTGAGGTTATCCTTATCCCTTTATGCATTAGAGAACGGTTTTGCGTTTAGGTACATGCACAATACCTTTAACAAGATCACCGTTTATTGTGTAAACAAAGATTCGGATGGCTGCAAATGGAGGCTTTACGCTTCTGTCGATTGTAAGACCGGTTTGATGACAATTAAAAGATTTTTCAGTACCCACACGTGCAGTCCCGTATTCACAAAGAAGAAAAGCCGGCATCTGTCGTCCGATTTGATTGCTGATGAAATTCACGATTCTCTACGAAACAGCCATTCTTTAACAGCTAAGACTATACAGTCCACCATCAAGCAAGACTACGGTTTAGACGTTTCATATATTCTATCTTGGAATGCGTTGGAGAAGGCCCGTCGCGTTGTATTTGGAGATAGCAATACCTCTTTCGGATTGCTAAAACCATACTTCAAGAGGCTAAAGAGTCGTGACATCACTACGGACTGTCATCTGGATTTGGCTCCCGGCAATGTTTTTCGTCGCTGTTTTATAGCGTTTGGGGCGTGTCTTCAGGGTTTCCATTCGTGCCGCCCTCTACTGTACGTTGACGGAACCCACCTATCAGGGAAGCACGGTGGCGTGTTGCTATAAGCAGTGGCAAAAGATGGAAACAACGGTCAGTACAAATACGTTTCAATATACATTTGATCTGATAAATATGCTTACATAGTTTGCGATTTAATAAGACTGTCTCATAGTTTGTATTACATACTCTGGTATTTTAGGTATTACTGATTGCTAGCTTGGGAGGCTTTGTCTGCTAGATTAGGTTACACAGACTGTTATTTGTTTACTATTACACAGTCGAAAAAAACATCGTTCTGTTAATGTAGTTCTGTTTTTAAGCTACATCTTTTCCATCTCAAAGATAAGCACTTCTTGTATCTCTACTTATGTTTAGTCCCCTAAAAGAATTTACACGTACCATATCTGTTCGTTTCAGACACTGATATCTGTCCATGTATACATTGCTATTTATGCTGCTTCCCTATGATATCCACTATATTAAACATTGATAGTTTCTGGATTTTGCATCTAACATATACATCAACATATGTTTTCTATTTTGGTTTAGATCCATCTGATATTTTACTTACATTGCTATCTATGCTGTTATACTCTGATGTCCACTCCATTCAACCTTGCTATCCATGTTTACATCTTATACATTAGGGCTACATTGTTTGTTCTTTTCATGTTACGATAACTCTGATATCTTAGTTTTCATAGATTGCGATTCTGTGAAATAACTGCAAGTGAAACTGCTACTTTCAACTGCACCATGTCATACCAAATCTTACCAGTTTAAGCTACAGAAGGTAAAATGCAACGAAACTTTAACATTAAAAGCATGCAATGCTACAGAGATTCGCAAAGTGCCATAAACCATAAATCATCCAACCCTGTCAAAAAAACAGTCTACTGCACAGGGTTGGTCACACTAACAGTCCCAAAATACCATAAACAAACAGCCGAAAACAACAAAAGATAAACCTAAAGTGCCATGAAACTACATCTCCATGTTCTAACCTAATCGGAGTCGTCTCCATCAGATACCTCGTCCTCTTCTTCTTCTTCTTCTTCATCTTCATCATCTTCTTCGTCGTCAGAGGCCTCGTCGTCTGCCTCTTCATCTTCATCGTCGTCTTCTTCTTCCCACTTGCTGCTGCTCTTACACCTTTTCCTTTTTGGCAGCTTTTCATCGTCAGAAAGATAACAGTCGTCCATGGACCAAGAATCCCATGATCCATAAGGGTCTTCTTGGTCCTCAGACCAGACCGACCAATCATCTTCTTCGTCAGAGGAGTACTCCGACGTTGTCGTGCGCTTGTATGCCTTGTTACATGCGTAGTGGTCAGAGGACCACGCGTCATCGCCGGACTGGTGTGGGGAGAAGGGTGATGAAGGAGCCATGGTTGGAGGAGCAGTGGTTTGAACTTAGGGTAGAGGTTCTGGATTTTTTTTTCTTTGCAGGTAAGTTTGTGAGTAATAGGTTGACATATGACCCTCTATTTATAGCAAAACCCAGCACCCAATGCTGAGTCCCCTTAAGCAACCATATTTTCTTTCACAACTTTAATGGCACACATACATTAAATGAATGTAATCATTCTACTTCATCTACCCATTGTCTTTTCAAGTTCAATCTAACCAATGGTTTTAACACATTAACTTCTAATGAGTAATGTGTGTGGTTAAAAGTCCTTTCAACAAATTAATTGCATTTATCTACCAATAACCATGTTGTGCAGTCCATATATATTTATTTTGTGCATCACTAACCTATTATATGATATTTACGAGTAATTTTCAATGGTAGATAAATTATATTAAAAATTTAAAACCTATTTGGTCTATCTATTTTTTTCTGAACGATATCTAAAACTATACTTTATGGTTCGTAACCAAAATTTTTATAAATTACGATATATTTCGCACTACGATATTTGCTTGCTTAACCCCAGATAGATCCTTCCTTAACCCCAGATAGACAATTTGGTGAACATTGATAGTTCTTCTTATATATGCATTATTGGTAGTTTTTTATTACATCTCTTATATGTACAAATAGTAGATATATAACTATCATTAACAGTGCGAATGGTAACAACATATCAAAATTAGTAGGATACAACACTGAATGTTGTAACAGTTATGTGAACTAGTGCGTTTACATGTAATTTTTCGAACAGCGGATCATTATTAAGGTTGATTTTGTGAAAAGATGGTGGCGTGTTGCTTTCAGCAGTGGCTAGAGATGGAAACAACGGTCATTACAAATACGTTTCAATATACATTTGGTCTGACAAATATGTTTACATAGTTTGCGATTTAATAAGACTGTCTGATAGTTTGTATTACATACTCTGGTATTTTAGGTATTACTGATTGCTAGCTTTGGAGGCTCTGTCAGTTAGATTAAGTTACACAGACTGTTCTTTGATAACTTTTTCACAGTCGACCGCAACAAGTAAAAAGTGCGTTTACATGTAAATTTTCGTCTGCAAACATAAATCATAGAGGTATTGCTTAATTCACCCATTGCTAATCTATGCGAAATATACAAATGGGTACCAAAATATAAATTACGTACTACCAACGTTTGTTTGTGTTACGATCATTCAAGAAATGTTTGAATATTTTAGCTCTTGTTTCTGCCGGCATTTCATCACCATATTGTCGTCCAACAAACCTTTTTGTAATTATGTCTTCTACGTATTTGCAAACGAAAACACCGCAGTCGTAGCTGTCCCTCTTTTGCTGTGGGATGTTTAACATGGTCTTAATTTTGTACCCACCGTTAACATGCGGTATATATTTCTTCTTCATGCAATAGGCCAGCTGCATTGATGGATACAGTAGCAGTCATTGATATGCATTACTATACTATTTGCTAGATATAATGTTCGAAATAGCTAGATATGCAATCAAAATAGTTTACTTGGAATTTAGATTCCTTACCAGAGCATCGGCTGTGTTTCTTGTCTTATCGGGAATGAATTTGCTCCACGGCAGCATTGGGTTGTAGCTTCTGGCAGCCCCATTCTCCATGTCTATGACCAGGAGCGTCCAGTGGTTCACGCCGTCCGTGTTTAGAGTACATAGGGGGACGAATGCAACATATGTGTCGCGGTTCATTGTCTCAAAAACATTGTCCACAATGACAGACATATCTCCTTTTTTAGCCAGTGTCCCCTGTAAATTTAAGACATTAATACAGGAAGTAGATGTACCTAATATAAAACCAATAATCCCCTGGGAACTTACAGTTGCAATCCCAGTTATTTGAATGGCTAGGAAATGAAATGAATACTTATTATCAAACCCTTTCACAGGGACTTTGAAATCTGAATCCTTTAACAGCTTATATATCCAAGCATCTATTACCTATCAGAACACAATTACAATCCCAAGTCAGTTGAGTAACCAACAGTTTATTGGTTGACACAATGATAGATGCTTCATTTAATATTGATAGACGTATATAGACACGTTGCTAGACTAACAAGGAAATACGATGGATACATCATAATAGATTTTTACCTTGAAGTCCACTTGAGTTTCGTTAGGCAGTTCCATTATCTCTGTCACACTTACGGAAAGCCTGTACGAGAACTCTGTTGTTGGCAAGTACCACACTTCTGGATCTTCTTGTTGTTCTACCTATTTCAATTTCAGCACTTTCTCGTACTCACTTACATCGATCAGTTCCGTTGTCTTTGTCGGGAACGGCCAAGCTACAACTTCAGTTTGCTGTTGTTGAACCCGCGTCGGAGTAAGTAAGTTGAACCCAGGCATGTCATCAATGGGTACCTAAAAAAAAGCAGCATAGTAAACTGTTAACATTACTTTTTAAATGTTTATTGAGAATACCAAATATCTACTTACCTCAACGTCCGTTTGTTCTTCCTCGATGGATTCGAGTGTACGTCTCTTCTCGTTTGAAGTTTCAACAGCCTTGTCAACTTCAGCATAAAATGATTGGGTGCAGTCTACGAAGCTATCGTCAGCCAATGGTGTAACCGACTTGACAATAAGACCCTTCGATGCTGCTTTCTGTTGTTGTGGTGTTGCGTACGAAGATGGCTCAACCTGTGACACTTTTTCAATCTTCTCTGCGGATTGATCTCCTCTGTTGGAAATTTCTATCACCTTTAATGGAGACACAGCTTGCGATAGTTGTTCGCACTTTGCTGCTGTTCTGGTGCCAGTGAATAGAACTAAGCTAGAGTGTCGTGTGTCTTCAGGCTCCGCTGTTTCGACTTCCTAAAAACATACGATTGGAAACCATTAATTGCGAGATTAACTATCAATCATGTATGATATTCAAATACAACTTTAACATCCACTTACATTGTGAGAGACAGGTTCTGGAACCTGTAGTTCGGTTGCTGCTATCTCCAACAATGTAGTTGCTACTACTATGTCATCTTGTCCTTTGTCCTCACCTATCTCTGCCTTCTTTCCTTCATCGACGGTTTTTGGCGACTCCTCCAACTGTCGTTCCATTTTTTTCGTTCCTTCGTTGGATACTTCGTCCAACAAATCATTTCTGTCCACCGCCAGCTGCTGTTGTTCAACCTCGTTGTTTCCAACTCCAGGTCCCTGTGCAGGTACCAAAACTACATTCTGCGCACCGGCAGCATGAGTTAGGGGTGGTAATTCTTCTGCCACATCCCGTTTCCCATTACCAGCGTCACAACCACTTGTTGTAGTCCCTTTCGGCTTCCATGACACATCAACAGCAACAGCATCCTGTGTAGTACTCTCTTCCATTGGTTCAACACGTGTTTCGGATTGAACACCCCCTCCGTCAACTTCTTCTTTGTCCTCCTCCGATTCGTCCCTTTCTTTTTGCTTAGCTTTGTCAAGCTCCTGTTGTTCTTCTGTTTTATCCTCCCCATCAAAGCCCTCTTCTTCCGTTGATTTTTCTGTTTCAGCTACTACAGGCCTCCGAGATCTTTTGTAAACCAGTGTTTCCTTAACCACCTTCTCACCAACGCGTGCATCTACGGTTTCAGTAACATCCTCATCAACGCGGCAAAATGGCGTGGACAAGGTCAACATCAGTTGTTGATCCTCACCATCCATTATTTCACCTGCCAGCTCCAGCTTTTGTTTAAGGTCCTCCAAATCTTTCTTCAACTTTTCAACCTGATTCAAACGAGCATACGAAATTGTTACATTATTTTTAACAATGATAGTTACAGAATACTTCGTTGATAGACAACTTCATTTTAACAAACATACAGATGTTAGTAGTACTTAGAAAACATGCTAGCACTAACGTCTTCGTTTCTTTCATCAAGGCATGTTTTAAGCCTCTTGTTCTCAAGTTTCAACCGGCGCAACCGGCTTCTTTTTTTCAGTTTTTTGCTGTCGCGCAGTACCGACTGCGACAACACTCCAAAACTAGGAATCATACTCGACCTACGTTTTTTCCGGTTCTTCAACCTCTCCCCTTTGTTTTTACCAACTGTTGCCTTCCTCTCCACAATGAACTCCCCCAACGTAACATCATCTTCAACCTCAATCATCGAACGTCTTATCTTCTTACTACCAGCTCCGTCATCTTCCTTCCTTGTTGAACTTCTGTTCGCAACAGATTTCTTTCTTTTCCTACTCCTCTCTTCGCTTGGTTCACCAGCCCCTTCCCACCGTATCCACGAATCATTTACTCCATAAACAAAACATTCCGATGCTGTAAACACCAACTCCCCGCCGACAACCTAGGAGATACAGTATAATATTCATTTAGCAGCAAAATATTATAATCATCACTGATATATGTATTATACTACTACGATATATCTACTATACCACAACATACCTCGTCGTCCCTGAGCTCACCGACCATCTGGATCATTTCGAATGTCGACTCCTTGCTCTCTAGCCCCCACCACTTGTAACATCTAGGTATTATGTAAGGCCTTGGTATGTCGACATTTATAGAAATATGTTCCATAAGAAACGGCTGCACAGAACATAACTAACCATTAAAAAAAAACATTTTCCTAACAGACATGCTGATCATAACACACTATACTTACAAAAAGCAGAGCAACGCATCCGATAACTCTTGAAGGATGCCCAACCTTAATACATTTGTCCAGCGATTTGTGAAGCTTATCCAAGATGGCTCCAGACCAGTCATAGTCGTTTATCTTGTCAAGATTCTCCACGTAGAAGATTGCTGTCCACCCGATTACATCGCCCGACACTGAAAAGAACAGTGTCGAGCATATGAAAAGTATCAGTAGCCTAGCCACATCCCTCGCTTCATCATCCCCTCCTTCTCTAACTGCTTTCTCGATTGCTTCCTACAAAAACATCCAAAATCATAACAACAATACAGAAAGAACAATTAAAGGCATCCACAACTAATAAGACATTAGATATATGATTGCATACATACCATAGTTGTTTGTAAACATACTCTGATATCTATACATGTTTACATTGCTATCTATGCTGCTACCCTCTGATATCCAATCTATTCAACATTGATACTTTACAGATCTGCATACATCAGGCTTTGTTTTCTGTTTCGTATTTAACATCTTTACTTACATTTGTTACATACTCTGATATCTATCCCTGGCTACATTGCTATCTATGCTGGTACCCTCTGATATTTAGTCTATTCAACCTTGCTATCTATGTTTACATCTTATAAATTAGGTCTACATGTTCCGTTCTTTTAATGTTACAATATCTCTGATATCTTAGTGTTTATAGATTGCGATTTATAGCAATCTATTTATAGTGATGTGAAAATGTACCTGCATTTCATCAACCAGCACAGCCTGCAGTATGAACTACAAAACAACTACATTCAAACATACTCTATTTACCTTTATTAACGCGTTGGAAACTGATTTGTCGTTCGTTGGCCCGCTTCTCCTCGTCTTTGGACTCAAAAAATATTTCTTCATCAAAATCGAATCTAACTCGGCTCCATCGGCGTACCGAGCGATAAATCCACCTGATTTGCTCATCGGCATCTCTTCGTTACCGTGTCACAGGCCAAAGATCGCCTGAACATCTTTCTTGGTCAGCCTTACACGCTTTTGTCCAATCTTGAAAGCCTTCCATCTGACGTCGTATAAACCACAGATCGCCTCGATCAAGTGGTGGAACTTTTTAAGCTTCAGAGTTTCGTTCCTCAAGTCGTACGAGGTTTTGAGGAAGGTGTAGAAAGGGGTTCCGCGAGCAGCCTCGATGTGTTCAGCTTTGATTATATCCCGTCTCAGTACGTTGATTATGCCAACCAATCCCGAGCGGTAGAATACTCCTGTTATTTTAACCTGTCAACGTTCACATAATAAGCTAGTTAGTAATTTACATGGTAACTAAAACAATAATACTAAGCAGCCACTGCATTATGAAGATTCGTATAAGTGACTTGAAACTTATACTTATCCCCTAGACGTGTTGTCTTACATGTAAACTACTATCAGACCCTGATAGTAGTTACAATATACATTGCTAGATGTATGACGATACCTACATACACTCACAACATTTGGAACAGCATCCCTATAGCTGTTACACACGATCTAACACGTTAACGATTAAACCATGCCAGGTTCAAATCCATGGCTCGGGCAGGTAAACTAAATACTGATAGATAATACAGCCCATATTGCTAGATATGGGCCAACCCTACGCAAACTCGCAATGCTTAAAACATCAGCCTCACAATGCTTATAACAACACCATCCTCACTACCAATACAACTATCACGTAACGTCGTCCGGTCGAGCAACAGTAACAAATAACCTTACTGACTACCGGAGTATTAGACGTCTTACAGCATCGACCGATAATGTAAAAAAACCTACACATCAACGCATATGAATCAAACAGATACCTGGTTTGGTTCGAACGCGACTGTTCCGTTCGACGGAAACTTCGTTGCAGTTGGAGGCTCGCCGGTGGTGGTTCCAAATATCGAACCAGAGACAGAGACAGTGGTTGCTTCGAAGGTTAGTTCTCGGCGGTGGTTCGCCGGTAGGTGTCCGTAATTTCGGAACGGAGACAAAAACAGTGGTTAGTTGTCGCCGGTGGTTCGCCGGTGGGTTTCAGAACTATCGGAGGAGGTTGCTTCCTGGTCGCCGGTGGTTCGCCGGTGGATGTCAGGAATATCGGAACAGAGGGTCGATTGATATCGCCGGTTACGTTGCTTTCAAAAATGTCTTTTGGTTTCGCTCTCGTAAAACGTGTTTCTCTCTCCTCAAATTTAGAAATGTGAAAGTGGGGGAATTGGAACCTAAAAGTCTGATTAGAAGGTGAAAAAGGGGTTTCAACAAAAACAACCCCTTTTATACCCTAGAGGGTATAATTGTCCACATTTTGGCTCTAGATAGTTTATGAAACTAGTCCAAAAACGGGTACCATCTTGGTATTTGATAGTTGAGAAGGTATTTAGGGGTACTTTTCTCTTATTTCAAATATAAAATAATACACGCATAATATTTAAATAAATAAATTCCATACATAATTTCATTATATAATTTGATTTATCCCACTTAGTCAAGCTTATACAAATAACTAACAAAAGCTTTTCATATTCTTCAAGCTTAACCTAACCTAAGTGTACGACTACTGATAAAAAATTCTTAAAACTTTATTCTACTGAGTTTCACTACTAATAAAGTATTCTTAAACTTTGTTCTACTGAGTTTCATTATGAATTTTGTATCAAAAAATCAGTTTCGATTAATTTACCAATTATCTGGGGAAGACATGATCACATATGCTCCTCTATAAAAAAAAAAAAAAGAATATGATAGGAAAAATATTTATAAATACCAAAACAAAAAAATTGTAAAACGCTAAAATTGGATTCTTCCCTCCAGAAAATTGAAAGTTTGAAGAACTGGCATGAACAAACTAGGACTAATCAAATAATATAGAAGAGATCATTAATATATGAAGTAGAGAAATGTATATAGATTGAAAAGGCATGTACTCAAACCAGCATCTTGTATGATGTATGTTTCATTACATAATTACACGCAGTGATCAAGAATGTTTTCGTTGCCTCCATGTTCCAAACGTCCAATTTGAATCGTTCCGATTTCGTGTTTGGTAAATATCACGGCTCGTTCTTTGAACCCTCCATGTTCCAAACATTCACTTTCCCGCTTTCTTCTCCGATGAAAAATAAACCACCACGCCCAATTTGAATTGTTCTGATTTCGTGTTTGGTGAATAAAACAGCTCTTTCTCTGAATCTGCGTTACAAAATACAAACAACAAATCAGATCAAAGGAGTAACTGAAGCAAACTATCCTCTATTCTTCTTATTCCTGTTCTAAAAAGTAAAGAGCAATGGCTACATCCCACGAAAAATTCTCATGAAATTGGTCCCTGAATCTAAACCTTGTCTCTCTCCTCACTATATTTCTCCTTTGATATCTTCTATCTCTCTCGCTCCTTATTCACTCAAGCTTGTTGGTCTAAATACAAGTCGATCCTACATTCTTAAGGATAATCCTTATCTATGACATTTCTCAATAAGTTAAGGGTGCATATGAATTTCTTATTACATATCGTCAAAATCATCCGGGTATTATTGTATTGTACATGTATATATAGCAAACCTTGAGTTTAGGGGGCAAAATGACATATAAAAGAACTCAGTACAAAAGAACACATCAATAAGTTTTTCACTCAACACTTTCAATCATGTTCATATCTTCGTCTATATATATACCCAGAACAAATTAAGAAACATGAATCGGGGATGCTTACGTTGGCAATTCATACAAGGTGACAGTTTTGTCTTTATTAGCGCAAAACAGAATTGGAATAACATCTCCATCATGCATCCCAGCAAGTGCAAGAGCACCCTGTTACCAACAAGAAATATCACAAATATAAGCCTACAACACCAAAAGATATCATTACGTATAAACAAAACAGTGTTGTTACATCAATATAAGTACCTTAGCCAAACAAAACTGTACATTTTTTTATCTATATGAGTATATTTTTTGTAAACATAAGCGGTGAATTTAAATTTATACATAATGCATTCGTTACATCTGCACGGAAGTATAGAAAAGGGGATATAAGACGTACAGTTTCTTTTTCGTGCGTATATGTTACTTCGATGTTGCCATGTGCAGTTGCAGCCCAAACTTTTATAGTTCGATCCAAAGAACATGATATCAAGAAATGATCCCAACAAAGAAGAGATGTGACAACATCAGTATGCCCCTTCAATGTCATGATAGGCTTTAGAGTCTTGAAATCCCATACCTAGTAGCGACAATAAAGCCAAAACACAAATTGTAGCAGTTATGCATATGACACCATAGGAAGTATTGTAATATAATGACAAAACACAACTTTTGTTAAATGTAATCATACTGATTGAACAGACGCCATCACCATTGATATTATTTGCACTCACCCGTATTGTCGAGTCGATTGAACCTGAGAATAATCTCGTGTCTCCAGCACAGAGACAAGTCATAGGACCGGTGTGGCCTTTCAGAAAAGCAGCCACTTGAAATGGATCAGTTTCAGTATTGCCTTTCCATACCGTAATAACACCATCCTACAATGCCAACCAAAAAATGATGTCTCTGATACAATTTGCACTCGCACTGCATCCTTTTGATGCATACTCCTCTATAAATAGCAGAACAAATAAACTACATGTACGTTGAAGTAATAAACTTACATGTGCTCCGGCAAACAGCATATCATTTCCAACAACCAGGGCATTAACTTGACCGACAGGTCCTTCAAGATCTAATGCAGTATTTGTCTGAATATTCCAAGCCTGAAATATTTAAATATGATACTTAAGAACCCAAGCGTGCTACTGATAGCTATATATTGTTCTGAGACAAAAAAAAAAATGGATTAGCATTCAAGTATGAACGGACCTTGACAACATTTGGCATGCCAATGAAGAGCCATGGTCCCTCGTTAACTAAACAGCCAATTTCAGCACCGAGAGTGATCACTTTATCACATTGACCAGTTTGACAGTTCCACACTCTTGCAGTACCATCTCTGCTAGCTGAATAAAGTTTTTCAGAACTAGAAGGGAAGGCAATACCCTTGATAGCCTGCAAACAAAAAATAAGTTAAACTCAACAGTAACTTGATTGTGCTGGGTAATAAGCTAGCAAGATATATGTACAAACCTTCTTGTGTCCTCCAAGCCCCTTCAACATATTTAATCCATGTCCATGAAACCAAGAATGCAAGAACCGACAGTTTTCACCCTTGACACAGTTGTCTGACATCCAGAATCTACAGACCCTTTTCTGAGTCGTACAATTTCCTCCTGATTTATCACCATTGCTAGTTTCATGGTATTGTGATAGCTCACCCTTCCAAACATTATTGTTAAAATCCTTTGGGCCACAGTACTTTTGTTTCTTTCTTTTTCCTTCTTCAGATTGGGCTTTAGATTGTGAAGTCCAAACCATAGACTTCTTAGTACGATAATAAGGGCTCTGCGTTGTACAGTCGACACTGGGTCTTCTACTAACCAATACGTTTCCATGTGGAATATAGTCTGATTTCTCCATCCTGCCTCTGTGCTCGTTTATTGCTTGAGTCTCCATGTACTAAAAAAATTATGAAAAATTAAGGAACTCTTAAACTAAGGTAAGTAATCCCAAAACACAACCACTGTATATGAATATCTTCACTGATCAAAACTCTTGAGTTCCATCCTTTGATCCGCACAAAAATATCCAGATCCCGTATAATCATACTCTAAAAGACAAACATTCGAATGTATCCTATATCCTTAATTAGATTTCCACATCTTCAAACCTAATCCGCGACTCATGGTATGTAGAAAGCTAACTCTATACAAAATAAACAACTGCCAAGGATGAACACAGGAAAAATTTGATTTCATGATCTTAATGATCTAATCCTCTTGCACATCCATAATCGATACAAGTTGATTTCGGGATGATGAATCCCGATAAAATACAATAGAACGGGCAAACCTGAGATCGAAAGACGAATTTGATTCTTTAGTTGGACGAGCACCGAGATTGTCAGATACTATGTTTGTCAGATACTATCGCGACTGAGAGACGAATTTAATCCTTTAGAGCAGTGAGAGCACTGAGATGATCAGATACTATTGCGATCAAACTAGAACTTAAGGTTTTGGAAAGATAGAGACGAAAAAGACGCTCACTTGAGGTATTTATAGTTTGAGGGTCTAAATTGTAAATTTGGTGACGCCTAAAAGCATATAACCACCAAACTTCTTTATTTTCCTATGCTCTAAACATATATTATAAATTAGTTAAAGGCTATTGGTAAATCCGGTCTAAGAAAATATTTACTATCGAGTTTTTGAATTTTTATTATTTTATTTTTATATCTTTTTTGTTCATCCGTTTGTTAAGACTCTTTCGAGTAGGGAAGATCAAACTTTTCTCGACCGTTAGTTAGGTGAGACTATTTCAATCCCCGGACCAAAGTTGAGACCTTCTCAACCAGCAGGGTAAAGATAATAATTTTGATATATTTTTAAATTTGGCAAAAAATTAGAAATTGTTATATTTTTGGACTAGATTTAGCCAATGTCTTTCTTTAATTAAAGTGAAATTTTGGTAATCTAAATTTTAAGATTACGAAATAATACAACCGAATTTTTATATTTAAAGTAGTTATTTTGTTTTAGAATTGAAGAAGAAAAAAAAAGGAAAAATTATATTTATCGTAATTTAAGCTAATAAATATAAATAGGCGTTTACATTAGATAGGTAAATTTGATATCTAAGTCTCTTATACCTAATCTATTGAGGATGCTTTTATACTATAAATAGATTTATAAACTTTTGTTGTGGTTCAGATTATACGTTAAATATTTGTTCAATTTTTTTTTTTCCGGAGGGACCCGCAACCAAACCAACGCTAGAAGGTAAATCGCACAAGGTGACAGGCTCAGCCGAGAAAGCGTATGTAGAGGGACTCGAAATCATGACCTTTGGTCACAAGCATACCATACTCAACCAACTCGGCTACCCCTTAGGGGCTATTTGTTCAAATCTTGTTTATGAATACTCAGGTTTTTCTATAATTCTTTTATTATTTTATGTTAAATTTTATTTATTAGTTAGTCTAATTTGATCTACTATTATGTATTTATAATTTATTATTTAGAGAGATTTGGAATAGTTAGGGTTAGACTTTGTTGATTGCGTCCGTGTTTTTTAGGTTGGGATTTTGACCGAAGGGTCAAAATCATGTGCAATAAAATTCATTTAATTTCAATTATTTAGATTAAAATTAGATGATTTTAGAGCTAAAAAATTTCGGCATGTTTGGCTTAAATCAAATGTAGTTGGAAATGTAAATTTGGCTTGATTATTTGCTAAATAGTTAGCTAACACTTTCGGTATAACCAATCCTTTTCATTACATCATTTTTTTATAAATATTGTTTTGAAATTTTGTTGTGATCTCGGATTGGAGTTTAAATATTTGCTTATATTTTTTTTTATGAGTACTCAATTTTTTTATAACATTTCGGCAAACTTTATTTTCATAATTCGTGTGAATGTTTATTTGTCATCCTTAATGTTTTATCAATGGAATTATTTATTTTTAATGACATATTTACTATATTATTGTATGGTTGTCATGTTTTTAAGTAATTGTGTTTGGAGAATTGTTATTTAATGGGGGTATTCATTTATACAGATTTGGGCATCTCATCCCAAATCATTCTCAGTAGCCGCAAAGTTTGAAAAAAATGAATTGATGGATGTGTCGTATTTATATAAAATTAATATTCAAATACAAGAACCCAAACATTTGGAGCCGTCAAAATATATATATTGTAGCTTCATCATGTTTAGAAAGTTATCGTTGGTTACGGTTATGTTGAAGGAGTTTATAACCTTTGAGTTACTTTTGAATATATTTAGTTAATTTATTATATAATTTTGTTCTTTCTCTATTTGCGCTTTTATTAACATTGAAAACCCAAATGTTTGTTATGTTCCTTCGTAAATTATTGCATAGAGCTAACGATAGAATTCGGGACATGCTTGTTATGGGTTGATAAACTTGATGCAAATGTCACCTCATATAAAGAAGTTGCAGATATATGTAAGGTTGTGATGTAATAATATATAACTATCATAATCATTGATTTTGTGTTTTCTTAATCATGCATTTTTAGCAGTGTAAAATAGATGAGAGTACAAATGAATGGGTTAAGACATGAGATACATTATCTTGTTTGAAGCCATGCCTTACATGTTTTATGTCCATTATTCATGTTATTATATTTTAGATGATGCAAGACGTTTGAATGGTTTAGTAAGAATTATGTTTGGAAATGTTAGGATTCTCAAAATTGATAATTAAAATCGATTTGAGATTTTATTTTAACATGTAACAAAAACTTACACACAACAAAGAATAAAATACCATGTAAATCTTTGGTACTCGAGCTTTATACGATATAATATACAAGCTAGATAAGAACATGAACAAAATACCATGTAAATCTATGAGAATAGAGCCTTGTCTACTTTAATTAAAGAAGAATGATATATGAGCACACCCTCGACGCAAGTAAGCCCAACCAAGGGGTGCGCATGATCATTGTTAAGTTTTAATTGTTTTGTAAAGAGAGAAAATGATTCAGAGTATCCACGTAATACTTAGAAAAAGAGTTGTCATTTTATCCATAGTCTCACACCCAATTTATAGACGTGTCAGACTTTTATAACTGAATCATTTATATAAATGGTTAAATTGCAATGCAACCCCTTATCTTTACAAATAATCCAAAAGTCTTCTTATAACTATACAATTTATCATAAATAACCTTAGTATTATTACATTATATCTCTAATATTTCATATCCTTATCAATCATGACCACTCACTTGGTAATTAAAGCCACGTATATCTTAGCATGAGGTCATGAGCCTATGCATGACCTCCAACTTGTCCAAATGGCTAAGCATTCTATAATAAAAGCTCACGCACCCATGCGCGACTATTGTTCCGCCATTATGGTCAAATTCTTCCCAACACATGGTCACGTATTGACGCGCAACTTCTAACTTATCCAAATATCTAAGTATTTTATAAGAAGGGACCGCGCACAAGTGCGACCCCTCACTTGGTAATTGCGCCCAAATGTATCCCAACAATGGGTCAAGTGTTAGTGCTCGATTATAAACTTAGATAAATATCTAAGTTCATTGACAAGGGGTCACGCATGAGCATGATCTCTCACTCGACCATTTTTGCCAAGCGAATCCCAAAAAGGGGTTTGGTGATCCCTAACTCGGGTCACGTGTGATACAAAAATGGATCATGCACAAGTGTAACCTCTCACTTGGCTATTAAGGATAAATTCATCCTTATAAGGGTGTTGCATGCCCACTTTACCATTATGGAAAAATGCATTGTGAGAAGGGGTTATACACTTGCGCGACCCCTAACTTGCCCAAACGACCAAGTGTGATGTGAGAAGGGGGTGTGCACAAGTGTGACCTCTCCTTTTGAGTTCAAGTGCATCTTTACCATGGTCCCACGTCAAGGGACGACCCTTAATGTTTCCAAATGTCTAAGTTTGAGAATAGGTCACGCTTAGGTGTGACCCTTCACTTGGCCATTATGGCTTATTGCATCTTAACTATGGGTTTCATACGCGATACCAAACTTGGTTGAATGGCCAAAAAAATAATTGTGCACGCCTATATGTAATTTTTAAGACCGACGTTTATGACAAGGGATAACTAATGTAGCTAAGTAGAATCATCATTTCGTGTGCCTCAAATGGTACGGAAATCGTGACAAGTATATCATGAATGTTTAAGCTAATAATGAAGCACTTATTCAAAACGTATCTGGGTCAAGTCCTATATATAAGAATCATTAGAATAATTTCGCTGATAGGTAAAAGTTAGATTAAATAGTGCAAACAAATAATTATAGTTATTGTTTCATCACCGATAATCAAACGCAACCTTGTATCCCAACCAGCTATCGCGATAATAGAAAAATGGATCTAAGATTCGTATTAACGTATTTTTTCAGGATAACATCACCCCTGTGTCAACCCATCCTCGCAAGAAACAACACCAGAAAGTCTGAATCTTCTCCATACTCTTATCTTCCATTACATAACACCTTCTACGGTCAAAGATGACGACACATAAAAAAGTATATAGGACACACTGAGAAGTCGGAGGACCTCCTCATAGCATATGTGGTACGCGCCTGGAAATACCAAACGTCTACCTTACGGATAAAGATTTAGTATTGGAAATCTTGGTAGGAATCAGAAGATGAGCTTAAACTAACGTTGTAGAAATTTTGGTGGTCGATTCACTATTTCTTTACTGATAAGGGAAGGAAAAGATGGTGATAAATAAGCTTTAGTATATATTAAATACAAGGGTCAAATTGATGTAATTAATTGCCAATGACTAATCTAAGACAAACATAAGGACTGAGGGGGTCAAATGTAATAACCAGTAAACTTGTTTATGAATAGTAAAATAGTGGGGTGAGAGATCCACTTAACATTGGTAAATATGTAATTTCGTAACTTACTTCATGTATTATATAAAGGATATTCCCTTTTTGGAAAAAAGACAAATGATTAGTCAAGAATTGCTACATTTATTTTTTTTGTCTCTTTCTCTCTCTACTCACTCTATTTCTTTCTAAAAATACCTCATAACATATTTCTTTGATAGACACTTCTATACGAACATAGTTTTGGCAGGATTTATAACTAAGAAATATATAAATTCTTCACTTACAACCTTATTTTAGATAGGTCATGATTTCTCCATTTTAAGGCAGCACATTTACCATATCATCAATAAATGAGATACATAGTGAGAGATGAAGTAGAATTAATAAAAATATTACATAGGATAGTCTATGAAGATTTGAAGGAAGCCCCCCAAGGCACATTACACACGTTACAACTGCAAAATTTGGTCTGAGAAAGAATATGTCAACCGTATAGTGTTAGAGTCCCACTCGTTATCGAAGACCATCGAGAGCATCAATCTGAATTCGGTGCAATAATAAAACCAGAAGAATTCTTTCTAGGAGAGAAGATCGATTGTGTAGTGAGCATCAGGATAAACTTACGTTAGGAGATAAAGGCATACTTATTCGCCTGATAAAGAGCAAGAGGACATCTTTGTATGGGATAATATAAATAGTCTTAAAAACCCCGAAGGGGTTATTAGGTCTAAGATATTACAAGAGTAAGATTCTACATAGAAAAACTCGAGACTTTTAGAGATAAAAAGTTTCCAAAAGTAGTAGTAAAGTAATAATTATTTATCATTTCTCAAAAATAAATATTGCTTTATATAGTAATGGTGGTAGGCCCAAAGGCCACATGGTTGCTCTATTTATAGCTATTCCTACCCATTATTCTACAAATATTAAATATATTACTTTTTATTATATATTATACCCTCAATGTTACATATTTGTTGGGTTTATTTTACACTATAAATTGGACCAAATTAGCCCAATATTCTACTGATTCAACCCAAGATTCTGATAAATCACACCATTAACAAATATCTTGAATATTTTGTTACTCACTTGTAGGGCTCTCAACGGTTCTCCTGAACCGAGAACCAGACCGAGACCGAACCGATAAGGACCGGACCGAGAACCGGACCGAATCTTAACGGTCCGGTTCGCAGTTCCATTCTAAAAACCGAAAACCGATAAGGAACCGAAATAAAAAAAACGGTTAGGAACCGAACCGATAAACCGATAGAACCGATAAGGAATCAAACCGATAAAACCGATAGGACCGAAGGAACCGATACAGAATCGAACCGATGAAACCGATAAACCGGTAGAACCGATAAGAAATCAGACCAATAAAACCGTTAAAACCGATTATTTATTATTATTATATATTCTTTTATAATTTATAGTACCAAAATTAATAGTTAATTACCAATTTTTTAAGAAAATGAAAGATCAACTTATAAACTTTAATTTTTATATCATTTATTTTAATAAAAAAAATTAAAAATCAATTTTTAATTGATTTTATTTTTTTTAAATGGACCGAACCGGACCGAAACGGGACCGGACCGAACTCGGACCAAACCGAGACCGGAACCGAACTGAACCGGATCGAACCAAACCGAACCGAACCGAAAGCTTAGCGGTTCGGTCCGGTTCCAAAAATTAGAACCGAAAGTTTAGCGGTCCGGTCCGGTCCGAACCGATAAGCTTAGCGGTCCGGTCCGGTTCCTTCAAAACCCGGACCGATAACAGCCCTACTCACTGGCTTATGATACATCCCTTAGGGTAACCTGTACATCATAGAAAGAAGTATTTATCCCCAAAAATATAAAAAATAATAGAATAATAGGTTGATCGATTGTTAGCCATGGGCCATATACAGGAGGTTACATACCCTGATTGGATAAAAAACCATGTCTTAGTAAAAAAACAAAAATAGAAAGTGGAAAATGTGCATTAACTTTACCGGTCTTAATCAAAAATTTCCCAAAGATCTATTTCTCTTACTCTGTAAAGACTAACTCGTTGATGCAAGTGTAGGCTAGGAAATGTTATCTTTTATGGATGCATATAAACTGGATACAACAAAATTAAAACAGACCCAATGGGTCAAGAGAAAACTTTATTTAACACCAACCAATGGATGAGTTGTTACGTAGTAATATCATTCAGGTTTAAGAGAGCGAGATTTACATATCAAATGATGGTGAAAACAATGTTAAAGGAACGATTAGGAAGAAGTAAATTTTCTTAGCTACTACGTTAGAAAAGCTCTCTTACGGGAAGAAAGAAGGTACTTAACATCATAAAATATCGTGTTATCCTTAGTAACAACAAGTCAAAAGATTTGATGGTATTTTCAACCTCAATCGGATTAGGTTTCCACGATCTTACCCATCAGCTCGATTATAAGGACAACATAATCCTCAAGGAATTTAGTAAATTATACAATTGAATTGGGAGAATCAAAAATCGAATTCATACATTGAAGTGCGATAAAAACGTAGGTATTGGAAGATTTTATGTCTGAGAGGATAAGAGAAACACCCGTGATGGATTCAAATACCGTTCCAAAATACCTCATAGAGCATCGAACGTAAGAGGTTGCGACGAATGAGTGGCGCGGAAGGGGGAGTTACTGATATAGAACCCAAATAAGACCACAAACCACATATCATGTAAATATCTGATACCCAGGCCTCGTTTACTTGAATTAAAGAAGATTGATATAGAATTATACCCCTAGCGTAAGAAAGCCCAACCATAAGGCGTGCATGAGTAGGAACACTAACTTCGCAATTAAAGAAAATTGTATCTTAGCACGAGTTTGCGTGCCCATGCGCGACCTCCAACTTTTTCAAATTTCCAAGAATTCTCTAACAAAGGATCGCACGCCCATACATGACCCCCGCTCGACCATTGTGGTCAAATGTTTCCAACAGGTGGTCGTGCATTGACGTACCACTTCTAACTTGGCTAAGCGGCCAAATATGTTGTAAAAAATAAATCGCGTCCCCTCGCTTTGTCATTGTGGCCAAATACATCCTAATAAGTTTTTTGCGCCAATGTGTGACCCCTAACTTAGCCAAATTTCCAAGTGTGTTGTAAGAAAGTTTTACGCACAAACGTGGTCTGACTTGGTCATTTTTGTCAAGTGTCTCTTCAAAAGGATCGTACACCAATGGGTGGCCTCTTAATTGGTCATTAAGTCCAAGTGCATCCACACCCCTAACTTGGCCAAATAGCTAATTGTTCTCTGACAAAAGGTTGCATTTAAGCACAACCCTTCACTTGCCATTATGGCTAAGTGTATCTCAGCAAAGGGTTGTGCACTCATGTAACTTGGTCGAATAGCCAACAAAATATGTATGCCATATTCTCTAATAAAATAACTATGCACACCTATGAGCAATCCTTAAGAATGACGTCTATACCAATGGATGGAAAATGTAGTCAGGCAGTGTCATTCTTTCTCGAGCCCCAAATGGTATATGACTTTATATGACACTATACGAATAAAATATCTTATATTGTATTGATATGCTTCCAAAAGGTTATACCCGGAGCTGGTAAAGTCGCAAGTACAACGGGAAGTCTGAGAAAATAAGGAAGTATTGGCTCAAGACGTACCAGAATCATGACCACTATAAAGGGATCATTGGAATCATTTTGTATGTAGGTGAAAGTTAGAGTAAACAATGCAAATAAAAATTGTAGCTATTGTAATCATATATATCAAACAAGACAAGTGTTCATCATAAACGTTTATGAAGTTCTTATCTCATTTGTTTATTTGATCTTGTTCGGTGATTTTTTACTTACCATTTTGTTTTTGTTGTCGGAATTTGACATCAACCTTGTACCCCAACCAGCTTTCGTGATATATGAAGCCTATAATGAAGCTAACTATCAGTAGAAATGAGAAACAAGTATTGAATGAAATTATCTTTCACCGTAAGTACTGATAACGTCGAATATTTTTTATGTTTTTTTATTGTTGATAGAATGCTGGTTGTTAATCTATTTTCTTTATATTTTATTTCAGTTATATATCCATGTTGTACTTTTTTAATCTGAATATTTTATCTAAGTTTTTTTGTTTCCATGATATTTTAGTTTGAAATAAAAACACATTAATAACATGTTTACATTTGATTTCAACACAGTAAGTCAAAGTCAGATGTTGTTACATGACAACTAATTTCGGTCCAATATGTTAAATTTAAGTGTTGTCAATGCAAATTTATTTTCCACTTGTATGGTCAAAATTAAAAGTTTTTTTTCAACAATTGAAATTTTGACCCAATATGTCTTAGAGAGTAATTTTAAAGTCATTGGCCATTTAGGTTCGTTGTTGATCTTTTGTATCATTTTGTAGCGATAAAACCTCTCATCGATATTTACCAAGACAAAGATAAATTATTTCATGAGCTAAAAAATTAAATCTCAATCTTTTATGATATATATAGTCCGAGCGCTACCTATGAGGTTTTTCCATTCGCTCGGTCCTTGAGTTGTTCCTAATCTTGTCGCTCGGGTCATTAATGTGCTTGTCCGTAGTGACCATAGGTGACTTCATCAATTTAGCCTCGCATTTCATCTCTTCTCTTTATCAACCTCGGCTGGTTCTTTGTTGGGCGCTCGGATTAGTCTTTCTCTGGCTCGTCATTTCACTCTCTCAATATATTTATCTGCTCGGTTCTTCCTTTCTTCTATCCTGGGAATACCCTCTTATCAATAGACCCCCTAGTTTATGGATTTGGTAAAAATATGAAATCGATAAAATAAATTCATACTTAGTAAAAGATGAATCGTTGCCGTGTTAAAATCAAACTCAAGTCCAAAAGAAACCTAGCGGTTTTTATCTTGTCATCATTTTTATTTCTATTTGAACGACACGTGGGTGGACTGGATTTACATTGCCGAGTGACGATAGTACACAGCCGTTTTTAGAATTTGGCGTCTGGCGCTTCGGTTTTGAAGAAGCGTGTTTGCAATTGCCGACGATATGCTCACCTAATCACAAGTGGAGATTGGGTAAATTACTATTTTTCCTAAGCCACTAACAAAACTTTCCTTTAATCGCTTCTCTAGTTTCTATTGCTTTTAACCGTTTTTAACATTTGTTGTCGTAGTCTCAGAGAAAGTTGTGCGCATATTCAAACTGTGAAACAAGTACGTGAATATCCTCCTTCACTTTTTTATATGTGTGGCATTTAGTATTTTACGGAACCCTAGGTGTTGGATAAGTGATGTTCTGCTTACGGTGAAATCCAATCGAAATTCATAAAAACTAGGTGTGAAACCAGTAGCTCACCTTCTGCTATAATTTTGTTTATTCGTAGTATTGACTCATTGCAGTCAAAGTAGGAACAATGGCACAAAAAATAACACTAAATAAGAAAGTGAAGAAAACTCGAGTATTCGAATTTGAGGACCTAATTGCCCTAGAAAATTAGTTTTCCAGAATATGTCACAAATGTGGGTATTTGGATGATGCTGGGGTCCTTAGTTTTAGAGCGAGGTATGGGATACCTGAGGTTGTTACAGTAAGGGTTCCCTCGGTTGGTGAGCATCCATATCAGGGTCGAGAGATTGAAACTTACATGTTTACAATTTTTTTTATTAGGGGCTCCACCTTCCTCTTCATATGCTTATCTGTGAATGTTTTAGCATAACAAGTATCAATCCCACCCAATTGGCTCCTAATGGGTGGATAATGCTTTTTAGTATAGTGTTACGTACACACCTGCTAGGTATTTAAAAATTTATAGTTGATCTTATGTTAGCAGTCGATGTAACTAAGCTCGCAAAATCCCATTTCTTCTATGCCCAGCTGACCGGGATGAAAAAAATTGTGGAACTCCCCTCATCAGATAAAACTTGGAACCAATCATTTGTGTTTGTGTCAGCGGTTGGGAACATAAGAAACCAATAATGAATTTCCAATTAGAAAGAAGGTGGAGAGTAAACTGTAAGCATTAGTAGCATAATCTGTATATGTAATTTCTTAGACACTGGATTAACCTTTGATTAATTGTTTGCGTAGGTGAAAGAGCCAATCAAGAGTGGTGGAAAGAGGGTTTGACAAAAGAGTCTAAAAACCTGTTGATTGAAGTCGACAACCTAGTTAGTTCAATCTGGTTACAAGAGCCTACACTGCTCTTTACACAAATTAATTATCTTAGATCTGGTTTGTGGCCAGTGCTGGAAGTAACGGTTACGAAAGACGGTAGAGTAATTATGGCAGATGGTGGAGAATCCTCTGTAGAATGTATTATATCTTTGATGGAGAAACGGTACCAAGAAAAGAATAATTCTAGGGTTTGGCTTAATGTTCATCGGACTTACAAAATAAAGGAAGTCGAGGGATCGTCTTCAGTTTCCTGTCAGAACGAATGACACTGGGGTGCTGGCTATTCAAGAAGCGGATGAAGTGAACTAAGATGAAAAGGATGTGACTGGATAGTAGGAAAACGAGGATAGTACTTGAGCATAATGCGAGCGTGATGACGATAACGATGATAAAGTTTCGACGAGGCTAATGAAACCTTGGCAGAAAAATCCAAAGTTGGTTCTTGATGCAAGTCCTCTTGCAACGAGGAATTTACAATTAAATGATGAAGAGAATGGAAGTGGACATGTCGTGCATGAAAAACCATTAGAGCCCCATGTCCCCCTACAGCGAATCAAGAGCGAGGGAAGGGGCCCGAGGTGGTTGTTGAGCAGGTTGACCTGGTGGAGGACAGTGATGACGAGGGGAATAATCCCAAGAAAGTGATCCCGAAAGATGTAGCATAAAGGATGAGAAACTTTATGAGATCAACGATTATTCATCCGTCGTCCTAGATAAGGTGTCGGATGAATTCATTGCCCAGTACTATTAATGTCGCAAGGCCTGATGTAGCTCCAGCTGGGAACAAAGGGTCCGACAGTAGTCAATATAATGTTTCCATGGAAGAAATGCTGCCGAAGAGGGTCGTCATGCCTTGTCCAACAATGCTGATGTTTGAACAACTCAAACGTATTCCTGAGTTATAATATTACGACGGGATGCCCAAGAGAGAAATCCTTCAATTCCAGGTCAAACTCTCCATTGAGGTAAGAATAATTTGCATTGATTGATTAATAGATGGAATTCGTAGTTGAACTGAACATGTATATTTGGCAGTTGCATCAAAACTCTGTCGTACTGTTTTACCGGCAGATGTCTGCTGTCGATTTGGAGTTGATGGAGAAGTGGAAACCAGAGCTAATTCTATTTAGATCGGAAAAGTCGTTAGTTATAGAGTGCGTACGATTGAGGCACGCCTATGGATCTACCAAAGCCTCGAAAGACAAATCTATTGAGACGAGCGAGAAGCTTTAAGCAAAGATGGAGACCCTGAAAGAGGCCTTGATTTGTAGCGATGAAAAATGCAAGAAACCTGTTCATTGGTAACACTACCATGCTCTCTCAAAATAATATTTTAATTCAGAGGAATGAAGAGCTCATTACACAGAGCTCGAACTTGCTGAACCAAAATATAGTGCAAGCCAAAAGGGTGGAAGAACAAGCAGAACGGCTAGCTGAGATGACATCAGAGAAGGATGTCTTGAAAAATAAAATGGAGAATGCGCAGACGGAATTTGATCTAGAATGGAAACAATGGGCAGAGAAACGTAAAGTAGTGTTGGACGAGCGAGAGGCCCAAGTGATGAGCGTTGTTATGGACATGATAGCAAGGGAGAATAAACAAGCTATCTATGAGCTTCTAGCGTTGAATCATGGGATAAAGCTTGAAGCGTTGGGTCGTTAGATAAAGTTTCCCGTTGGCTTTAATGACAAGTCCGCTCGGGTGGAATAGGTGAAACGTGCTAAAGCTCGTCCAACCGTATTGATTCTCGTCGCTACCGACCCGGTCAATTTGAAAGATGCTGAAGTCGAACCGGACATCGTGGTCCCTACCGCGGCCGACCCAGTCAGTGCAAAAAGTGTTGAGGCTCAATCTACTGACGTGATTCCCCGTTTGATTGATTCTACCAAACTTCCCCCTGCTGAGAATTCTTGAAATATGTAATGCTGATGCGAAACTTTGAACATATGTCCCAACATAATAATTATTTTGCGTGTCTTGTCACTTTTTGAAATTGATTGACGTATAATTTGGATAATATCGTTCTTAGGCTTTTAGTTTGTGTTGGAATAGATGGGCACTCGTTTAGGTGATTATTACTCTGTGGCATTTCATTTCAGTTGTAGATGTATATATTATTTATCATACTTATGCCGGCAAATCCTTACAAGTTCGAGCTCAGTAGGGCTCATTGCGTAGCTTAGGAAAATAAATGTATCCTTCTAGCTGAATCGCGGCAAGGCCTCAAAGGCCTTATTGCGTAGTCTACTATAGACTTGGTTTGTAACCAGTTCGCGAATATACATGGTACAAGGTATGAGGCTCAGTATGGCATTTACGTAGCCTGTAGGCATGGTCAATCATCTCGATCGTGTTTATAGACACTTAGTCTGGACTCAGTGTGGTCTCTTGCGTAGCCCACAGGTGTGGTCATCGACCCATTCTCTATTCATAAAGATGGAGATTACATAATAAACACATGTTGGTGAAAGCATAAAATACATTAAACAAGAAAATGATTATTCAGATGCCTCGTTAAAAAAAACCCATGCGTCATCATGAGGGAGAAAGAACGCATCATTAGATTCTACACATATTGGTCATATAGTTTTAAATGATTTGTATTCCATGGGTGCTTTAGATTGCAACTCTCAGTATAATCTAGCCGATAGGTGCCACTATATCCAGCGAAAATGATTTTGTAGAGATCCTCCCAGTTAGAACCTAATTTATCGGCTGCTCGAACTCTTGGCCCTTGGAATGTCTTCTTCATAACCAAGTCTCCAACCTTGAAACAGTGTGGCTTTAACCAGGAATCAAATCTCCCTCGTATCAAGCTTGGTAGTGTTCTGCTCTAACTCGTGCTTGGTCGCGTCGCTTTTCTAAAAGGTCGATACTTTCTGCTCTAATTACCAAGTTTTTTTCCTCCTCGTAGTTCTCGAGGTAGCTCTGAATTTCAAACGTTTTTGCATCATAAGTGTCGACTTCCTGATTAACAACTAGTTGCGAATCCAATTGAATCTGAAGAACACGTGCCCCGCAAAACAAAGCCAACTTCATACCACACAAAACTGCCTCATACTCTGCAACATCGTTTGTGACGGGGAAATTAAATCTAATTGCTTGCTTGATTTCATCTCCAGTGGGAAAGCGGAGCACCACCCCAGCTCCACTGCCCGATTTACTTGATGTTTCATCCACTTCGACCACCCATTTGATATATTCAACTTCTACGGGCTCTTCTTCTGTGGTGGGTATTTGTTTGGACGAAGAGAACTCGGCTAAAAAATCAGCAACAACTTGGATATTGAAAACAGTCAAAATCCAGCACAATGAGATCATTATGATATTAAAAATTGGAAGAATCGGTTGTTGGACAAGATAACTGCTTTGAATGATAAATATTTTCAAAGAGAATAACAGATTGCGGAGAAAAATGAATTAGAAAATCAATATGATCAGTTTACACAGCTCATCATATTCGAATAGATCGAAAGAAAGCGCATTTTAAGTCTAATAAAGAACATTTTACTTCACAAAAAGAAAAGAAAGATAAACATAGATACATCATATTCAGTGATGATGAATATAATAGCTCAGAGTCTGATCGAGAATTGTTTAAACAAAGGAAGAACTGGGATTTTTCGAAAGGAGAAAAAAGCCTGTATAGAAAATCATGCAAAAAGTATAAATAAAAAAGAGACAATAAACCTCCTCATAAGAAGGATTCCGTATGGTATGAAGGTAACACATCCAACCAATACACATTTGTAGCAAATCAGAACTTGTATGTTGTTGTGGGAACCAGAGGAGATTAGTAGCATATGCAAGCAATAGGTTGAAGAGATTATTCTTTATGTGCTGAGATTAGGTTCATTTCCCTTCCGAAGCAGTTTAATATCTCAAAGGACAAAAAGTTTGATGGGATGCAAGACCCCGATGATCATATCAAACAATTCAAAAACTATATGATGAACTTCGAAGATGATGATAGGCTGGTGTGCAGAGCAATTTCTCAGACTTTCCAACTAACTACATTGAAGTGGTATAATAAAATTCTAAAGGATATCTATTACCAACTTTAAATACTTTTATACAGCTTTACGATGATACATAGTGGGAAGCAAAGAAATGCGAGCTAATGGCAATACGATAATACAGTGTAAGCAGGTTGTGAATGAAAAACTTACAGATTATACGAGGCATTTTGTATTAACAAAAGCGGGGTTGGATTATTGTGAAGATATGGTTGCTATGGCCGCTTTTAGAAAAGGTTTGTTACCAGGTGATCTGGCTAAGGAGCCAACAAAAAAAAGTGTTAACTTTTGGAGCTTTAATGGCTTAATTAGAAGAGCAGATTAAAATAGGATAGTCAACAAGAGTCCGATGTGGATCTGATTCTGTAATGAAAAATTTGAGGCAATGAACTACTAATCAAAACTATCAAGCACCTCGTTGTCCGAAGACAAACAACAATCTATCTCCTTGAACATGAGGGGTTTCTTCTTAAGTAACAAGGCCAAATCAGTGGATAAGGTGAGAGTATTACCCAAACGTGACTAAAAATATAACTGCTATTTTTTAGAAATCGAAAAGTCATGTAAGATTTAATCATTCGACTTCTATATACAGACCAAGAGAAGAGCGAACTAATAGATTTTGCAAGTATCATAATGATATTGGGTATGATACTGCAAATGATATTGGGTATCATAATGATTTTGCTAGCTGTGGATGAACCAGTGGAGTAGGGAGAAGTTCGAAGTTTGTGTGAGTATTTTGAATCTTTAGCAATTTTAAGAGAGATTCTATGAATGACAATACTAACAGTTCTAGGAAACAATAGGTTGTAATTTTAGCCACTCAAATAAAATGAAGAATGTCTACTCACTTATAAAGAAAGAACGATACTAATTTTATTTTGTTGGATGATGATGGTTTGAGGGGAATAGCAAGACCTTGTGAGGGCGCAGTAACTATAGGGGCAGATATAGCCGGAACTGAAATTAGACGTGTATTGATATATACAAGGAGTTCTGCAAATTTATTATTCAAGTCTATATATAATAGGATGCGTAATCCACCTCAAATTTGTCGATCTGATCGTACTATAATTGGGTTTACAGGGGTGACATCTCAAGTGATTGGTGAATTCGAAGGTGAAGTCTGTTTGGGAAAAGGCCATTTTAGAAAGAAGGTTCAAGTCTTGTTCATGGTGATTGAATGTCCAACTAGTTACAATGTTATATTCGGGAGATCTTAGCTTTCAAGAATGTATGCTATTATTTATACTGTTCATGAGTGCTTGAAATATGTTATTGGAGATCGTGTTGGTGTGGTTCGAAGTGACTAAAAGTTAGTTAGAAAATGTTATACAACAACTCTTCGAATTCGAGGTTCCAATTGTGAGGATCGGATGGCTGAATAACAACCAAGAAGGTTAACCTCGGATGAAGAAGAAGTATATGATCCGAGGGAAACCTCGGGTTCTTTGACGGTGAGTGAGAATATCGAGAAATATAATTTTTCTAATGGGAAGACTCTACGAATATTAACGTTGTTGTCACCTCTTTACGTTATCAATTGTTACAATTCTTGTTTTAATAATTTGAATATTATTGCTAGGAAAATGGAGGATGGAGTAGAAATTCCATCTAAAGTAATATGTCACACCTTAGCTATAAATCTGAGCCACAAGCCTGTTATTCAGAAGAGACAAGATTTTTTATGTAGAAAAATCAGAGGCTATTGTGGTAGAAGTGAATCGTCTATCTAAGTTCAGACATATTCGGGAGGCGTAATATCCTTCGTGGACTGCAAAACCAATTTTTGGTTAAAACGAAGAATGGAAAATGACAAATGTGTGTTGATTTCACAGATTTAAATCGTGTATGCCCTAAAGATCAATTTCATGTTCCTCAAACCTCAGCTGGTTGATTCTACTTAGAGCAATAAATAATATCTTTTATGGATGATTTTGCAAGTTACAACCAGATTCAAATGGACCAAAAAGATCAGGAAAGCATTACGTTCATCATTGATTGGGGGTTATATTGTTATAGAGTCATGCCATTTGGTTTGACGAATGCTGGAGAAACATATCAAAGGTTGGTGAATAAGACCTTCGCTTCTCAGAGCGGGATAAATACGGAAGTGCACATCGGTGATATGCTGGTTAAAAGCCCAACATATGGTGAAACTTAAAAGATTTACAAGAAACTCTTCTAAATTTAAAGGTTATCTGATTGAAGCTAAATCCTGAAAAATGTACTTTTGGCCTACGATCAGGAAAGTTTTTAAGGTATATCATTAGTGAAAAAAGGATAGAGACTGATCCTGAACAGTTAAAGGCCTTTGTATCAATGGTGTTACCTCAAACTATAAAATAGGTGCAAATATTTACAGGAAGGTTAGCTGCTCTTAACCAATTTATTTCAAGATTTTATGACAATTGTTTTTACAAAAATCTAAAGAGTTTGCGTGGACACCAAATTATGAAGTGACATTCTCAAAGATTAAGGAACTTTTGTTATCACCAGAAATCTTATCTAAGCATTGAACTGGAGAACAACTGTTTTTCTATATAGCAGTGTATGATTTTGTTGTGAGTATTGTTTTGATACACAAGGAAAAGAGAGCTTTACAACCAATTTATTATGTGAGAAAAAGCTTGCTGGCATCGGAGAAAAGATATTTGAGGCTTGAAAAATTTCCTTTGGCTTTAGTGGTGGCTGCTCAAAAAATGAGCCCTTATCATCAAGCTCACCACCATTATCGTTCAAACTTCTTTCCATTAAAGAACATGTTACAACGAACAGACATTTCTGATAGAATGACCAAATGGTCATCATAATTGTGAGATTTTGACATTAATTTCACTCATCGGACAACAATTAAATCCCAAACTTTAGCCGATTTTCTGGTCGAATTTCATTCAAGCCGATCAAATGAATGGACAAATAAATAACTCATTCTAGAAGTTTCAATATGGGTGGTTCGAAATGATAGTGGTTCTAGCATATTGGGATCGAATGCATGGTTTCAGTTAGTTTCTCCTTCTGGAGAAGCCATATACCAGGCTATTCGCTTTGGCTTTCATGCGTCATATAACGAGGTTGAATATGAGGTCGTGTTAGATGGTTTAAGGCTTACAAATATTTGTGGAGCAACAACAATTTGTTTGGAAACATATTTGCAGCTAGTGGAAAATCATATGGCAGGCGTATCTGAGGCTAAGTAAGATCAGTTAATTTTGTATTTACACGACCTTTGTAATTTAACTCTATTGTTTGATAAAGTGATTGTTGAGCATATTAGTTGAGGATATAATACAGTTATTGATTATTTAGCAACAATTTCTTACACATAAAAGTTTTAGTGGATATTATTACAGGAAAATACTTTGATTTTGACACGATCAGAACAATGTAAATATGTTTAGGAAATATTTGTTAACCCAGACGTGATTTGAGGTGATTGGAAGTCTGATGTCCTTAATTTTTTGCTTAGAGGTACATTACCTCAAGATGTGAAGGTAGCTCAAATGTTACTATACATGGCTGATAGTTATGTTGTATTAGATGGAGTATTATACAAAAAGTCTTCAAGTAGACCACTGTTGCAATGTTTAGGCAAACAGGAATCTCAATAAATTTATATGAGTTACAAAACGGTGAAAGTTCAGCTCATTGTGGGTTTAAGTATTTGACACTGAGGGTTTTGTTGACATGTTATTACTGGCTTCGATCATGAATGATGCTAAAGTTTTAGTACGAGATTGTGATACCTGTCAACGTTTTGCCAATTCTATTCACAAACCAGCAGTACCACTTACATCCATATCCGAAGCTATTCATTTTGATATGGTGGGGGATAAATTTAGTAGGCCGTTACCTATGGCTTCTGGAGAGCATCAAATGATTATTATTGGTTTGGTTTATTTTAGGTTAGGGGTAGTTTTGTAAAATATTTTAGTAGGTTTGGGGTGTTTTGTGTTTAGCGTGAGGAGTAGTGAGATAATTAAGCAGTCTGCTTGTATTAAATGTTGATCACCCTTCATTAATGACAGTGGTTGAGTTATTTATACTTTTAATTAATGACTCATGGGTTTACCGGGTCAAGTTGTGAAACCGGGTCGAGTTTAAGGACCCATTAGTTTTTAAGTAGATTAGCAAATACCTTAGTCAAAAGGTGTTCACATTTGTCCTGATTGGATTTATAGTGGAGTGATAAGGTCCGAATTACCCCTGTCTGGATTACATGGTAGGCTGTGACTGTAATATCCAAACTCATCAGTAGCTTTTTTTTCTAAGCCTTGCAAAGTGTCTTTGGTAGGGTTAAAAAGTTTACCAAGTCAAAGTCACAATCAATTTCGTCCGTCTGCTTGCATTGTTCGAATTGAGAAGCTTATTTTCAACACCAATCCAATTCAAATTTCATCACGAATGATTTTCCTTCCCAGAATTCTAAGAGTTTTCTCTTGAATCGTGGGACACGTGTCAGTATTTGGTTTGACCTACGAACTGTTATTTTTCCTAGATCGCCGCACCCACTAGGTCTAGAAAATTATCTAGGTTTTGATTACCACACGTTTGCGCAGCCTTAATCATTGCAAAAAACCCCTTTCAACTTCTCCTTGGTAAATGCTGTTTTTCACTTTATATATATACCTTTTTACTATTCTATTATCTTCCACACTCAAAGCTTTCCTATAGAGAAATTCATCTTCATCTTCATCTTCAAATTGTTCTTGAGAAATTATATGTTCACGACCAGAAACACTTTAGTTAAAGGTGGTTGGTTGAATCTGTCAGAGTTAGAGAGAGCAAGGAAGGTAGAGAGAGAAAACCGTATCGCCACTGGTCTCCCCATTTTTCCAGGTGAGAAAATCAGTCAGCCAAATCAAGACGCCGATCAAGGGTCATCTTTCTCCAAAAACCCTAAACTCAAACATCCCTTATTTAAGCCAAACCTCCCCCCCCTCCATTCTGGTGCTTCTGTACAAGAGTCTCCACACTCTGTTTGTAAGAAAAAATTAGTTTCAAGTATCAGAAAACTGTCTCCATTTATAGTAATGGGCTCTGACACAGAGAAGCCACCAGAGAAGATAACCCCTCGCAGGACAACTCGCCAAACCAAAACCCAGTCCACACCATCAATGCCAAAACCATCCGGATAGGAGGTAGCTAAAGCGGCTCCGCAGACCAAGCCCTCTGGATCACAACCTCTACCAAACACTAGGCCATTGGAGGCAACAAGCTCTCAACTACCCGAATAGCCTCCGATGAAGGAGATCGAACAAGCTTCCTCAAAGATAACTTTCAAACTTTCCACAGTGATAAAGATATTATGGAAGACAACATCGAATAGGCCCTTTTTGAGATCGAGGCATCGGGTCAGACAGGGGATACTGCTTTTGATAAAAAAAAGGTAAAAGTAAAGTAAAATTTTGCATGACTCATCTGGACTCGCTTCCGGAGTGCCGGAAGGGTAAGGTAGGCCATTGCTTTAAACATGTCAGTGTCAAATATTTACTAGCTTTACAAAACATCAACTATGTTTACACCCATACTGTCGAGTTGGGCCAAATTCGAACCAAATGGGGGATTCCGGAGTCTGTAAAGGTAAGGATACTGATTACTTCAGAGACCCCCATGGACTGCAAAGTGTACACCGAAGTGTTTGGCGACTCTGGTTTCCTCTAGACCCAGAGATCGTTAAGTTTTTTCATTTAGACAAGCTTTGTCCCAGCCAATTAAGCCCTGATGCATGGTAAACACTCCTTGCCTGTATCATGGCATCCATACTGTTAAAGATCCCTCTTCCGATGAAGCAGTTTGCTGCTGCAGCAAGCTTGTGCAAAAACCATCAGATTTCATCTACCACCACAACATGGGGAATGACTTTAAGGTTGTGGACGACCTACTAGAGTCCAAAAAAACATTGGAGGACACAATTCCGAATAGGTTATCGAACAACCAAAGTCCCTGGGTGGCCAAGGCATGTTTTGTACTATTGTTCGGTTCGAGTCTGAACATGTTTAGCTTATCAAATTTTCTTTTTGTTTAATACTCTTCCTTAAATGTTTCATGGCTAATGTTTGAGTAACCCCTAGCACTTCAGAAGTGAGAGTGTTTAATATCTCCAATGACATGTATTTAATAGTCATAACCAACAATCAAGTCTATTCGATCCACTACAGATCCAAAGTATTGAACAATTGATTTATAATTGAATTGAATTCTTAGTAAAATCACTCTGAATGTTTTAAGAAGACATTATATATTATTGAACCAAAAACCAGACATCTCATTAAAACCACCCCGCGCCACTGGGATAGGAAAAAGTATGCCCCATAATATTTACATTGGTATTTAACAAGTAAATATTTACCCAAAAACTTTACTCTAAATATAACCTGAGATGCGCAACAATCCATGGGTGCTTCAAAACTCTCCCTTCTTTGTCTTAAAGCCTATATGTCCCAGTTTGAGCTTTTCGCATACCTCATAGGGGCCTTCTCAGTTCGGGGTCAACTTACCGAACTGCTTCTCCTTGGTATGTAAGAAAACTTTGCTCAACACTTTATCTCTTGATTGAAAATCTCTTCTTTTGACCTTGCAGGCAAATATGCTCCTCATCAAAGCTTAGTAGAGAGTTGTTCTTAAGTGTGCTTTAACCCTTATTTCTTCTATTAATTACAAATGATTCCTAATTGCTATCTCATTAGCTTATTCAGAATAGTTTTGGACTCTGTATGATGGTAAGGTAGCTTCTATGGAGGTAATTGCATCCATCCCATACACCAAGGCAAAAGAAGACTCTTGTGTGGCAGCCCGATGAGTAGTTTGGTGGGTCCACAACACCTTTTGCAAATAGCTCGGCCACTTCCCCGCAGCACCTTCTAAATTCTTTTTTAATTCAGACAAAATAGTCATGTTTGCAACTTCAACCTGGTCGTTTGCTTGTGGATGGAAAAGAGAAGAAAAACAATGTTGAATACCTCTAGAAGCAAAAAAATTCTCCATATTTTTGTTATCAAACTTTGGTCCATTGTCTGTGGTAATCTTTTGGGGGACCCCAAATCTGCAGCATATATTGGATAAGATAAATTTAATGACAGCATTCAATGTAGTTCTTGCCAATGGAGTTGCCTCTATCCATTTTGAGAAATAATCAATAACAACTATAATAGTTCTACACCCTCTAGATGTCATAGGTAGAGGTCCAATTAAGTCCATCCCTCATCTGGAAAAATGTATTGGCTCAGAAATAGACTCTATAGATACTGTTGGCACATGAATTTCATTCTCATACCTTTGACATTGATCACATTTCTTTAGCATCTGCCATTATGGATGTCCAATAGTATCGAGCTAATAAGACTCTCCGAGATGTACCCACAATGTGCTGAGACCTCCTCATTGTGCACTTCGGACAAACAACTTGGGATTCTTCAAACCCCAAACAACGTAAGAGGGGTCTACTGAAAGATTTCTTATAGAGAATTCCCCTTATCACCAAAAAAACCACGTGCCTTGTATTTAATCGTTTTTTCCATAGCTTTGTCCGAAGGCAAAACCTCATCAGAAATATATTGAACGAGGCTATATCTCTACTCTTTTGGTTGAATCACATGTATGCTCATACTTTCCCCATCTTCTTTGTTCTGACTTGGTTGTATGAACGAGAATTCTTGTATGTGAATCCAATGATAGGACTCAGAATATGTTATAGTTGCTAAAGAGTCTGCCAGTGTATTTTCCGATCTGGGAATATGCTCATAACAAACACTTTTGAAGTCTGCTGCCACTTTTTTCAAAACGAGTAAGTACTTGATCAATTGCTTCTTTTTTGCCTCAGACTGACCTTGAGTGTGATGGATGAGAAATTGAGAGTCACTCATCAACCGAACTCTCTTAGCCCCTCACACGAGAGCTAATTTAAGACCAGCTATAGTTGCTTCATATTCGGACTCATTGTTAGAGGCCCTGAACCCAAAGCATATAGCTCGGTACATTTTATCACCATATGGAGAGGTTAAGAAAATTCCAGATCTACAACCCATTGTGCTTGATCCACCATCAGTTCGGACCACCCACTCTTTCTTAGTTTTATCTTCCGAATTTTATTTAGAGTTCATGTATGTGTGGAATTCTACTAAGAAATCAGCCACTGATTGGGCTTTAATAGCCGTTCGGGGGGCAAAATCAATGTCGTAATCGCCCAATTCTACTGACCACTTGGTCATCCTGCTTGATATATCTGCCTTTTGAAGAATATTTTTTAGTAGGAAAGATGTCCGGACAATGATAGAATGATATTGAAAATATGGCCTCATTTTTTTTTTGCAATCACTAAGGCCAACGCCAACTTTTCTAGCTTTAAATACCTCTTCTCAGTATCTAATAAACTTTTGCTAATGTAGTATACCAGATGAGGATAATTGTTCACTTCTCTTACCAGAAATGCACTTATAGCACATTCTGACACAACCAAGTATACATAGAGCGTTTCTCCTTGAACGAGTTTGAAGAGAGTCTTTGGTGAGGATAAGTGTTTCTTTATCTCAACAAAATCTTGGTTGCACTGCGGAGACCAATTGGAATCTTTAACATTCTTCAAGTTTTGAACAAACAGAGCACATTTGTCCGAAGATCTTGAAATAAACCTGTTCAAGGCAGCCAATCTTTCGGTGAGCCTTTGGACCTATTTAACATTTCGAGAAGGATCCATTTCCAATAGTGCACTAAGCTGATCTGGATCGGGTTGAATACCTTTTTCACTTATTATATAACCCAAAAAATTTCCAGATCGGACCCCAATCACACATTTCTCTGGCTTTAATTTCAAATTCACAATTGCTAAATTAGCAAACGTTTCTTGAAGATCAATTATGTGCAAATCCTCCTCAAGGATTTTAACCATCATGTCATCTATGTATACTTCCATATTTCTACCAATCTGATTATCAAATGTTTTATTCACCAACCTCTGATATGTAGCACCAACATTCTTTAACCCAAAGGGAATCACCTTATAGCAATGAAGACCTTTGTCTGTTATGAAGGTAGTGTAATCTTGATCCTTCGGATCCACCTGTATATGGTTGTACCCAGAGAAAGCATCCATGAAGGACATCAACTTGTATCCAGACGTAGAGTCTACCAATTGATCTATTCAGGGGACATGATATAGATCTTTTGGGCCAGCTCTGTTAAGGTCAGTGAAATCAATGCACATACGTCATTTCCCATTCTTTTTCTTGACTAACACCGGATTGGCAGTCCATAAAGAATATTAGGATTCCTTTATGTGTCCCATCTTGGTAAGCCGATCAACCTCTTGAACTATCACACCCGCTTTTTCCTTAGAAAAAGCTCTTCTTTTCTGTACAACAGGTGCAACATCACTCATGATGGATAACTTGTGTGAAATAACACTTGCGGGTACTCCAGTTACATCACTATTGCACCAAGCAAACACATGCTGATTGTTTAGCAAAAAAGACAACGACTTCTTTTTTTAAGTGTGGTGCCATTTTGGAACCAATCTTGATATTCTTACCCTCTTCCAGGGAGTGGGTTTCAACTTCTTCACTGGGTATTATAACACTAGGAGCCTCTCTATGGTCATCAATCTCACTTTCCCCATCCGAAAGCTCTAGTAACTGCTAATCTTCATTAATCCGAATTGCCCCCAGAGTCTTAGGAACAAGAGTTGTTGCATAACACTCTCTGGCTATCTTCTGACTACTTTGGAAAACACCTACTTGTCCTTAAACTGCATATTTTAAACACTGATGGACTTTCGAGGCCACAACATACATTCTGGAAAGCCAGGACCTCCAAAAAATTGTGCTGTATGGTGTGGGGCAGTCTATGACAACGAATAATACCCTCACCATCTTTTTAAAAGGACCCTTATCCAACAACACTTCTTCTTCAAATTCCTCAATTACATCCGCAGAGCTCCATGTGAAGCCCACAATAGTTCTGTTTGAGTGTTGAATAACAGCAAGATTTCTCATCTGTTTGTAGGAGCTTAAGAAGAGGATGTTTGCTGAACTGCATGCGTCTATCAAAATTCGACGTATATCATTACCTCAAATAGATGCTCATATAACCACCACATCCTTATGAGGCCCATCAATATTTCTCAAACCATCCTCATCAAAAATTATAAATGGGAAAGGGGTTTGGCACTGATGGGAAAACATTCCCCCTTCCAATTGAGTGGCCAAACTGTGGACATGCCTCTTCCTTTATGAAAGGGTGGGGTGATGTCATGGTATCTCGTCCAAAGATGCTTAGTGACTCAAAGAAACTGATCAGTATGGACACCGTCTTGGTTTGTTCTGTTATGAATCCCACCTTATTCCGAGTTGGATCAAGATCCAGGTACTCATAATTAACGTCGAATCTTTCAAGAATCACCATTACCCCTTCTTGAGCAGATGTTCCAGGATTGTTTGTAGGGCCCGTCCGAGGGGCATTTTCACGTCTGTTTCAACTTTTTATTTTGACATAAGCTACCATTTTTCCTCTTTCAATAAGGTTCAGTACTTCCTGTTTTAATGCTATACAGTCTTGAGTGGTATGGCCTATATCATTGTGATATTGGCAAAAACAAGTATTTCGGCTTTCTCTTGGAGACTGTAGTGCCGTCGGCTTAAAAAATGGACTTCTTCCTTAGTCTTTTCATAGATTGTGGCCACATTTTCCCTTAACTTTGAAAACCACTCCGGCTAAAACCAGTGACCTCTTTTACCTCTTGACTGTTGGCTCTGGGCCTGAACCTAGTTGGATTGAGTTTGTTTAGTCTGGTTGTATCCTTGTCTGATCTCATTAGCTTTGTAGCCGGATTGGTTATTGGCTGGGGGAGCTGTTATGAAGGACCTCACCTGACGGTGCACCCTAGTTTTCTTTGTCTCTTCCACATTAATCTGCTTTCCCACTTGATTTAACATGCCACCCCAAGTCATAGTTTTTTCCTGGTTACAGAATCAACCAGGTTCCCAGGATTCAACCCCTGTCTTAGAGAAGCAATTGCCACCTGTTTGAAGCAATCTGCTAATCCATTCTTTGTATTCACAAATCGACTTATGTAATACTTTAAAGACTCGTTTTGTTCTTGGACACAAGGGATAATGATATCCCAATTACCGATTTATGTAATCCTTTAAAGACTCGTTTTGTTCTTGGACACAAGGGATAATGATATCCCAATTACCCTTCACCTCTTTACTTCCAACGAATAGCCTTCGGAAGGCAACCCAGAATGTATCAAAGTTTATAACACACCCCCGAGGTAAGCTATTATACCATTTAAGAGAACTCCCCGTAAAAGTTTGGGAGAAGGCTCTGCACAATAGTTTATCATCATCATCAAAATTCTTAATGAAGTTTTTGAATTGTTCAAGATGGTTGTCCGGATCTCGACTTCCATCATACTTTTCCATTATGGAGCTGTCAAATATTTTGGGTAGGTTTCCGGATAATATTTTTGCAGACAAAGGTGACTGCCTCTAGTTCTTATTACGGCTAAAGACTGTGTCTTCATTAGATGTTGCAAAAATACATGGTTCGGTCTGAAAAGCAAAAGTATCTATCAACAACTGATCGGCATGGCGGTGGGATGACCTTTTACCTAGATGCCTTTTAAGCCTACCATGCTTATCTCTCTTTCTTGAATACTTTTTTATTAACTTCATCTTTTTTCTAGAACTGCCTTCACCACTGCTTGATGAGAAAGATTCCTCAAGCTCAACCTCATTCGAAGAGCTAATGGAGGATTCAGACTCTGAACTTTCAACAGAATTAGACCGATGTGTCTTCTTATAGCTGAGGTGAGTCTTTTTTGAACTAAGATGAGTCTTTGGTGATGGGTCATTCTCCCCATGATTTTCAGTATGGTGAATAGCTGACGTCCCTGATTTCTCCCTGATACCTTTCTCTGCTTGTTTTATGTCCCTTAGCGCTTTTATCTCTGCTCTCAGCTAATCTCGCTCCTCAACAGTGTATTATTTATTCTCCCTAACCGTTTCCACCACAAGAGGTGGAGAAGCTTGCTTGTTCAGATCCATCTGAACTGTTTTTCTTACTGGTTTTGAATTCAGGCACCTTCGTGCTCCCATTGTGGTCGCCAGTTTGGTTTGGTTTATTTTGGGCTGAGGGTAGTTTTGTAAAATATTTTAGTAGGTTTGGGGTGTTTTATGTTTAGTGTGAGGAGTAGTGAGATTATTAAGCAGTCTGCATGTATTAAATATTAATACTTTTAATTAATGACCCATGGGCTTACCGGGTCAAGTTGTAAAACCAAGTAGATTAGAAAATAGCTTAGTCAAAATGTGTTCACATTTGTCCTGTTCGGATTTATAGTGGAGTGATAAGGTCCGAATTACCCTTGTCCGGATTACATAATAGGCTGTGACTGTAATATATGAACTCATCAATTGTGACACTGGATTATTTTTTGACGTAGGCTGAAGCTGAGCTATTATCTTGTACGAAAGACAAGGATATTATCAAATTCATTGTGAATAATATTTCGTGTCGCTTTGTATTTCCTCGGAAAATTACTACAGACAATGGTCCTCAATTTAACAACAAATAGATGGATTTTTTTTACAATTCGAGGGGTATTATATAATGTTTTTCTAAACCTTTTCATCCCACAGAAAATGGTCATGTGAAAATTACTAATAGGTCAACTCTGGAAGGTTAAAAGAAAATTTTAACTGCTCTTGCAGGGGAAATGGCCTAACTATTTGCAAGAGGTGTTGTGGACTTATCGTATGACTCATAGAGAGGCTACTCAAGAAACTTATTTTTCCTTGGTGTATGATATGAATATTGTAAGCCCTAGAGACTCTACTTTACCATCATATAAAATACTTCATTATTCTGAAGAGCAAAATGAATAGGCAAAAAGAACAGACCTAAACTTGATTGAAGAGAAAAAAAATTAAATCACATATGAATATGAGTCATTATCAAACGTTGATGATGATTCGTTATAATTCGAAGGTAAGAAGGAGAGATTTTAAAATAGGTGATAAAATTTTGAGGAAAGTATTTCTCCATACAAAAGACAAGCGACTTGGAAAGATGGCCTCAAATTGGGAGGGTCCTTATGTGATAGTGGAACGAATAAAGCCAGGTACATATCGCCTTCATGATGAACATAACAGATTACTTCAACATCTTTGGAATATAGATACTTGAAACTATATTAGGAGTGATTTTGTTCTTTTGATAATTTTTGTTAAGTGACATACTATTTCCTATCATGTTGGCCCAAAATGGTTTTAACGAGGTGTCACGTGTACATTCGAGGATATTAATAAAATTATTTTTGGCCAATAGTTGTTTCGAATACAAGTATGTAAATTATTTTGGTAACTAATCAAAGATTGATCATTTTTAAACGTTTGGCCAAGAGTAACTATGTTTATTCGAAGTGTTGTACGTTTATCAAAAGCACTGTTCGAGAAAATAACCATATTCGAGGTGCTAACGTTCTTTAAACGCACTATTTTTATTTGAGGTGCTAATATTCTTTAAACGGACTATTTTTATTCGAGGTGATAACGTTCTTTAAATGCACCTTTTTTATTCGAGGTGCTAATGTTCTTTAAATGCACCAGTTTTATTTGAGGTGCTAACATTCTTTAAACGTACTAGTTTTATTTGAAGTGCTAAGGTTTTTTAAGCATACTACTTTTATTTGAGGTGCTACACGTTTATTTATAATGAACTAACCGAAGAGATAGTTAAACTTGAGGTGTTACTATTTTTAAAGTAATAATTAGGATTCGAAAAGTTAACGACTTGTTCATAAAGTAAAAAACTATTCACAATAAATTAAAAAGATGGCAAACAGTTGAGAGATCAAGAAGGAATTTGTTCATTAAAACACATTTCTTGGTCTTACAAAGTATGAGTTCAAATGCTAAGTGGTTAAGCATTCACAAAAAATGGGTCATCACCAAAAACTAGTGGATTAGTAACACAAAAATAAAAACAACAAATGCAAAAGATGTCTACTCAACCTTCTTAATCTTTAGTATGAGCTTTCTTCAGAAGAATTTCCTTCTTGATCAGAGGCATCATCATCTTCTTCTGAGTTGGTCTCTTCGGAGGATTCAGTTGGTACAGGTTCGAAAGCTTCACTATGAAGATTTTCCAAGAGAACTAATTTCCAAAATCTTGGAAATGCTGCACAAAATTTGGGCGACACTGTAATTGATAATTCGTCAGTTAACTTCTTATTTTCATCCTCACTTTTGTTAAGAGACTCTTGAACAAAGGATTACTTATTTTGCTCTTCAGACATTTCCATCGAATGTTTTGCCTTGAGCTCAGTTAGCTCAACCTGATAATAAGGATTCAGTTCGATTGTTTGTTTTTTCATAAATAACTCTCAAATGACACTCAAGATGGATTGCTTCGGTTATAAATTTTGACTTGTCAGCTTGGAAAACTTGAAATTGATCAAGTATATGTTGACAAAAAATTTCCCTCATCTGTTTCTCTCTTGCAGCATCCTTCTTATACCGAATCATGTCTTTCACCATAACCTCGAATTTATTTCGAGTAGACATAATTTATGTGCTCAAGGTTTTTGGTGCGTCCTCAAGATTCGAGAATGGTTGAAGAATACCTGATATCTCTTCAGAATGATCTTCCATAGGTAGGATAAGATGAGTATAAGGATTGGGAGGATTTCATAAGCATCCTATCATATGTAGACTTGAACAATACATTTGCTAAACTGCCTGTATTTATCAAAATACGTCGAATTTCAACCCCAACAACATCTGCTCCTATAACAAATACATGTTCATGAGATCTTGCTATTCCCCGAAGATCGTTATCGTCGAACAACATAAAAGGTGTATCCATCTTTCCATATTTATGAGTGAATATTTTACCTTCTATTTGGGTAGCCAAACTTATTACATGTCTTTTTCTGGAGCTATTAGTATTACCAGCCATGATATCTCCCCGAAAAATTGCTTAAGATTAAAAAAAATCACACAAACTTCGAACCCGTCTTGAACCGATGGCTCATCCACAGTTAACAAAATTAACAGATCTGAGTTTGCATCTAAATACTCTGTTGACGTATCAAACTTATCATATTTTGAATCCAAAATCATCGATGAGCTTTCTTGCTTTGAATTTGCATTAATAATCTGTAGTGTTATCGTGCTCAGATTTTTTGACCCACTACTTTGTCCTTTAACAAAAGCTGTTAACTTGTCATTCTCTATCAAAATATGTATTTTTTTAACACTATACAATCTGCAGTGTCATGCCCAATGTCATCGTGATACTTACAAAACCTATTGTTGCATTCTTCCCTTGGTTTAATTATGGAAGCTCGTTTTATAAAGCTCAATTAGCTTTTAGATTTATAAAAAATAGCAGCTACATTCTCAGTTAGGTCCGTAAAATATTATGGTCTTATCCATTAATTTGCTCTTGGCCGGTAAAGTTGACAACTATACCCATGAGTTGGGGCCCCTCCTGTTCGAGGAGGCAGATTGGAACTAATACTCGGACAAGGTGGTTCTTGAGAATTCAAAGCATGTACTTGGATCCCTTGACCAATAAATATATGTCCGGAAGTTCTCAGAATAGAACTTGAACCACCTCGAACTTTAGTAGACTATTCTACTTTAATTTTCTCTTCAACTTATGCAATCAAAGCTCCAAATGTCAAAAAAAAATCTTTTAGTAGTCTCATTTGCTAGATCCCCTCGAAGTAACCCTTGTCTAAAAGCTTCCATCGGCAAGTTCTTCACAATCCTCCAACTTTGTTTTCGTTAATACAAATTATCTAGTGTAGTCTTTAACTTTTCCCCCACAACTTGTTTACATTGTATAATTCTGTCACCATTACCTTACGTTTCCTTACTTCCTACAAATTGTTTTTGAAATGCAGTATAGAAAATTCTAAAATTGGTAATAGATACCCTAAGAATCTTGTTATACAACTTCAAAGCAGTACCCTTAAAATTATGAGAAAGTGTTTTACAAATTAACCTATCACCATCCTTAAAATTCATCATATAATTCTTGAATTGTTCAATGTGGTCATTAAAATCTTGCGTTCCGTCAAAATTATCTACCTTTGATATATCAAAATGCCTCATAAGCGATATTGACCTAATGTCAGCAGATAAAGGATAATTTCTCCAATCTACTTATTGCAGATATTGATAATCTCCCTTAGTTCCCAATACTACATAAAGTTTTTTATCCGATGTGTTAACGTATTGATTGGACGTATTCCTCTCATAGAATAAATCATCTGTTACATGTTAAGGCCTACTTTTCTTCTTTGATTCATATTATTAATGTGACTTCCAATACCGACTTTCATCCTCTTTCGAAGAATTTCGGTACCTTCCTTGCTTACAAAAATTACCCTCAAAATTTTAGCTCGAGAATCCACCATCACTTGATAAAATATATCGTTGTTTATCCTTTTATCTTTCGGTGAAGACCAGTATTCCCAGTCTAACTGAACATGTTCTTTTTAGGGTCGCTTCAAATTCGATAAACTATATACGATTCACTAGATTGGTTTTCCAACTCATCTTTTTCCTCAACTGGATGTACTTCAGATTTCAATATACCAAATTGAATGTTTTGTTCTCTTCGATCATATTCATCACTTAGAACAATTATATTTTCTAACAGCTGATTCATTCGATTTTCAATATCAAATTGATTAGATTGTTCAGGAATTTGGGTATTATCTCAAATTATTCTTCACACAAATCTGATTTAATATCCTCAATTACTTCACGAACCGCAATATCAGTTCTTCTTTTAATAGGTTCTATCATGGTCGATATCACTAGCTATGAACTTTGCAATTTTTGGTTTTAGATTTGCTATCTAGGTACCCTGTTATCTTCCACTGTGGTCGCCAATGTTAAGTATTATGAACTTCTAATAAAAGAGTTTGAGTTGTGTTTTTATTCCTATAGAGATAATTTAAAAGTTAAGAGTTGTAGTGAGAGAAGTAGAAAAAAATATCAGGTAAGTGTTTCATTCAAAAGATAAAAGTCGGATCCTTTATTAATTGTCTCTTTCCCTATTTATTGGTACACATGAAGACTTTAACTGAATCAGTTACATAAAGAGATAAATTACATTGTGGTCCTTTATATTTATAAATAACACACTTTACAATTCATTTAAAAGAACCTTAATGTTATTGTCTTAAATCCTTGATAATTTGTGTCCTTATAATTAGGAGTGTGATGTTCATAGTCAATATTGGTATAGTCATACCTAGTATTAGTATTGAAGCTTATTTCTAGTGATTCGATGGCCTCAATAACTTCAATAGTTTTAGGATAAGTTTTCTTATTTTGGTCTATATAAGGTGAGTGCTCTTTTGATGTGTATTTATGCTGGTTAGGATGACTTGATCTGTTGTTGTGTGTCTTTACCCGTTGAGTGATCTGTTTGGACTTGGTTTGGACTTGGTTTTGAATAAATCAGTAGAATTAATCTCTTCCAATGGGTTGCTATGAACTATTATTGATTTGATTTTATGGTTTATAATGGTAGAGTTAGGGTTTTCTGGCTTCTATAGATCTATAGGGGTTTTAGATTTAAACTGTAGTTTTTTAAAATTTAAATTATTGTGGCAAAGATGATTACAAATTGAACAGTAAGATGGAAAGTTTTTATAGCTTATATCAAACCAACATCCATAGTTACTTCCAAATCCAATCCAACCCTTATAAATCGAGGTTTTTGTTATATCTAACTTTATCCAAGCATAACAATAACTAGACTTGTATCTATGTTTTTCAAGGATCCAAAATCTTAGAGGTTGCTTATGGCATAAACGGTAGTTAGGATAATGCTGTCATTACATAAGTATTGTGGCAGGTTAGAGACTCTATTCCAGATTGATGTTATAGGGTTTTCAAATTTTGGGTTAAATTCCGGTGTCCATTTGAACAATCTCATTGTGTATTGTTTAATGGTTCAGACGTTTTTGGTCCAAAGTTTACATAAATCTTCCCTAACACAGAATTCAAGGATATGCCTAATGTCCAAACTAGATATATTTACATTTCCAATAAATTTAAATGTTTCCAATAACTTATCATCCTTACTGTATTGTATTGAAATATGGTCAGATTTTCAGATGTTTCTTCAAGAATGAAAGTAGACATCTTGTTTTACTTGCTTATGATTTTAGCGTAAGACTTATTTGATGTGATAATCTTGTTTCGTGTAGAGTTTATAGGATTTTGAACCTCATGTTTCTTTTTACAGGTTTCCAAATCTAGGGAATCTTTATCATTTAGTGCAGGAGATCCATCTAAGTTAGGATTAGCCATACCTTTTGTCTCTCGTTGGATTCCAGTAACAAATTGTCGTTGGATTCCAGTAACAAATTGTCGTTGGATTCCAGTAACAAATTGGCTTCCATAGGTTGGAGGTGTAGGAGATGCATCAATTTTCCAGGCTTGTGAAGACCATTTGTGCTTGCCTCACTCCATGGATGAGCCTTGTGATCGGATGCAAGCCATTATATAATTAGGGAGAATGAAGACTTCAAAGATTAAAGGAGATAAAGCTTTAAATATAGTTTTTTCTACTAGATCAAGAAAGACTATCTTGAGAGAGAAGCCAACAAATTTTTACTTTATCGATGATATTGATACCATTTTGAAATATACATGAAAATAAAATATATAAAATATATTTTTAGAAAATATATGAAAATAAAAATCAAATTTGTTATATAAAAAACATGTTTTTAAATACTATAAAAACATATCTTAATATATTAGTAGTTAAAAATTATTTTACAAAATATAAACGAATAAATAAAAGTGGCAATTTAAAATATACTTTAATATTTTTAAAGATACCATGGAGTAAATAAAATTTGTTAAGTAAAAATAAGTAAATATATTCTTTTTCCTAAATAAATCTTCAATTTTTTTAAATATTAATTCTTATATTTATGTAATTTTGAATCGAGTTTAATAATGTTATCTATTTGTTTAAACGTTTTAAGTTAAAGATAAGAGTAAAATTCTAAAAAAGATACAGATTTTGAAAACTCAGTTACTAATCGAAAAAAATGAATAAGTGAACTTCATTTTTTTTTCCTTTTTTATTTTTCTTTCTTTTTTAATTTCTTTAGTTAGAATAAGTTGGTAAACAACCACTCATTATCTTTTTAAATCAAAGAAGTAGATAAATAAAAATTAATCTTTTAAGAAAGATAAAAAAGTATATATATATATATATATATATATATATATTATGACAAAAAAATCTTACACGCGGAATCAATGGAGTGAATTTTATTAGTGGTGAGATGCATATGAAAATAATATATCTTAGAATTTAATAATATCTCAAACTATTTTGCTTAGATAGTTTTTTAAAAATAGTCATTATCCAAATTTTTAAATTAAAATTTCTACCATTAGTTCAGCTTTTAATTTTTTTTTAAATAATAATTATCTCAAATTTTTAGTTTAATATTTAAATCGTCGTTATTAAATAAAATGATAAAATCCATATTTTGGATAAATATCCCTTTACCCCTAATATACACCGCCACTTAGTATGACAAGACCTAACATATACATGGAGCAATAGGCAACGGATTGGTTAGCTTAATGGCACCTAAAATCTATTTTTTTTTTCCGATTATAACTAAAGTCAAAGTTCCATTACTTTATAGAAAGCATAGGAACTGACTATTTTAGAGTTGAAGATCAATAGTCTTATTTATATACCAAAATACTTTCATCGAGCTCTACATTCAATGGATTTTTATTGTTCTTCTGCTCTAGTTTCTATATTATTATGTTCTTATACTAAAATTCAAGGTTAAAATGCTCATCTGAAATCAAAATACCTAGCCATTTTCTTTATCTAACTAAACTCAAGCATTCTACCTTAATTTCTTTTATCCATAGTTTGTTTAAATTTTTGTAGGATAAGCTTTCAAATAGCTAGAGACAAGGACTAATTGAATTACAGTACAAACAAAATAGCCAAACGAGGTAGCCGAGTTGATTGAGTATGATATGCTCGTGATAAAAAATCATGAGTTCTAATCTCTCTACATACGCAGATTATAACCGGAAGTAATACATTTCGCCATTAATAAACTAAAGCTAGATTTGAGATCCCGAGTTATTGAACTGTAATTGGGCCTACAGGTTTTGCTCTCCTAAAGTTCGTATTTATATATTATTTTACTTTTAATAATAATAATAATAATGAAAATATTGCAAAGCTGGATATTAAATTATGATAAACAATCAATTTTAGATATTAAGTAATAATATATAATTTATTGGAATTAGGTTTGGTTTCGATATTATAATATATAATAAATGATATATATGAGTCATTAATTTATCACATTTAACCATTTAGGAGATTATAACACAAAGATTGATTGGGCTATCTAACCGATGAAACACCAGGCCCATGTTCACGACCCATACAGATTTCCCTTATATCATGTATCACATCTGTTTTAGCCTACCCTTCTTCTCTGGCTTTCTCAAAAAGAAAAGTATTAATCTTCTTTCTCTTCATCAAAGACTCTCTATTCGGTCATCTGATCCACTCTAATGGCTACTCCAATGGTAGAAGACACCAACTTCGAGGACGATCAGCTTGCTTCCATGACCACGGAAGATATCGTCAGAGCTTCTCGTCTTCTTGACAACGAGATTCGAATCCTCAAGGTTCCCCCGATCTCTCTTTTTCTCTCTAGTTTTGCTTTCAGGTTTCCAGAGTGCCTTCAAAACTCAGATTATGTACATTATTAGTTCGATTTCACTGTTTCTTGTGCTGATTTTAGTTGTGATGAGTGAGTTAATTATTATTATTATCACTACATTTATAGGTTGAGTAATTAGATAGAATTCCTGAGTTGTAGCTTGATTGTTCGGTAGACAAAAACTTTGCAGATAGTGTTTCAAGTTAGGTTGTGAGGGAGGATTTGTTTCTGATACCCTTAACTGCAGTCTGCACAGAATCATTCTTACAAATTGACAAAAATTGTAAGGAAAAAGTGAAAGTCTAAATAATCTGAATGATTGGTCCTTAAATTCCCTAAGTTTTTAAATTTGTGTAGATGTATTCCTCTATGTTGATGAACTTCCGGAGCGATTTGTTTTCTTATCAACAAATTGATGATATAGCTGGGGTTATCTTGATAATTTTATTAGTATCTACTTATGAGCCTTGAATGCCGTCCGACTTATTCCTGCCTTATTTTTTGAATATAGCAATTTTTTATTGGATGTACCTAAATTCCTGATTTTTTCTTTCTTCCCTCCTTTGGCGGTAAAGGAAGAACTGCAAAGAACAACCCTTGACTTGGATTCATACAAGGAAAAGATAAAAGAGAACCAGGAGAAGATTAAGCTTAACAAGCAGCTACCTTACTTGGTGGGAAATATTGTCGAGGTAATCTTTCTCGTCTCTCTTTCATTGTCCATTGTTCCACATCTAATTTTTTATCTATTTTTTGTGTCTGAGAACTCTGGATGGTAAATGCTTATAAGGATTTTCCACTTTGTCTTTAAAAAAAACTAAAAACCTTGATGAGGAGAATAAACTCGAAAAATAAGTAGGGAAAAGAGCTAAAGTTTTCTATTATGTTGTTCTGTTCTTCTTTCCAACTCTCTCTGGCGCCTTAGTTAAGAAAGTTCTTCTTTAAACGTTTCCCACATTCCCCCCTCTACTTCCATAATTACCCAAATTTTATTTCTTGGTTTATGTTTTAGAGTTTCATCTAGAGCGGTAGTGTATTGTGCTCGTCCATCTGGAGTTTGAAGGCAAGCTCACTTGAGCTTGATCTTCGGTCTTAACATTCTGTTTTTAGCTTGACCGCTGTAGCTGGCTCGAATCAAGCATAAGCTTGACCTGTTGAGCCTAACTTGAGCTTTACTAATTGGCCCCTACTTAAGGTTCCGTCCCTAGTATTATATTTCTTGCATGTTGCAGGTATATGGTTTTTGTTGTCCCACTTATTTTTACGGATTTATTATTTGATTTGGATGACTCATCAGGCTTTTTTGTGATATAGTCTTTGGTTGTTTAACATCTCATGAAGGGGACTGAAGTGGATTTTTTTCTTTCAGATTTTGGAGATGAATCCAGAAGATGAAGGCGAGGAAGATGGTGCCAACATTGATCTTGACTCGCAAAGGAAAGGGAAATGTGTGGTTTTGAAAACATCTACACGTCAGGTGAGATCTTTGTTCTGTATCTGCAATACTAACAAACACCAGATGTAGCATGCTTGTACATGTATATATCCTTTCATGTCACTCGTTTGTGCACATAGTTTTCTCAATTTATTTTTTCAAGGATGTGCATAGTAGACCTTACTTTGTTTAGCTCAAAGAACATACATAGATATTCCTAAATTTGGAGCAAAATTGAACAAGTTTGTTTCCTAACTTGTATATACTCTTCCATATACACACCAAATATGATAGTCCTAACATTCTATCTTTTTTTTCTTGTTTTATTTCTCTTCATTCATAACACTTTGTTATTCCAAAAATGATAAATAGTAGCTATATTAATGAGTTAAAGTTTCTAGGAATTACTAAAGATTATACTTTTTAGTTCCCTGAGTTATTTTTTATACATTGTATAGTCAGTCTGCTCTGTCTTCGCTTTTTTGCAATCCAAGTCTTTAACAGTGGGTAACTGATATATGTTAACTGTTTCATCTTAAATACAGACAATATTTCTGCCCGTGGTTGGGCTTGTTGATCCTGAAAAGTTGAAACCGGGCGATTTGGTCGGTGTGAATAAGGACAGTTACTTAATTTTGGATACATTGCCATCAGAATATGATTCTAGAGTTAAAGCAATGGAAGTTGATGAAAAACCAACTGAGGACTACAATGACATTGGTGGACTGGAGAAACAGGCAAGTAGAGGAGTTTAGGCTTTACATGGTGTTCTATTTTTTATTTATTTGAATAAGCTCTTTACACCAAAGGTTTCAGTTTGCATCTTGTGAACTGAATGTGAACCTTTGTTATATTATGTATCAATTCAATTGATGGTTTTTAAATTTTATGGGTTTTTTTCCGCTAATTGGGTAATTTGAGCAGATCCAAGAACTCGTCGAAGCCATTGTGCTCCCTATGACGCATAAGGAGCGATTTGACAAATTAGGTGTACGACCACCCAAGGGTGTGCTCTTGTATGGTCCACCAGGAACTGGAAAAACATTGATGGCACGTGCCTGTGCAGCACAAACAAATGCCACTTTCTTGAAGCTAGCAGGGCCACAACTTGTTCAGGTATAAAAATTATTATCTTTCCTCAATGCTGTCAAATTGTCCGGAATTAATGTAGTGCTGTTCCATTTCATTTTATTCTCTCCGTATTATACGGAAGATATGTTAAGCTTTTAGAGAATTAAATTACTTTGAAAATCATATACATTTATCAGATAGATGTCTTAACATCATATTATTGGATATCATTTTCGGTCAGATATAAGGTGTAACACATATCTTAGTAGCTTTGCTACTTTTCACTGCCAGATGTAACTTTTTAAATTCAAGACATTTATCGTTTTATGAACTTGGTTAGCGTTGACTCTTTATAATATTATATATAGTAAGCCTGGGACTTTCAAATATTTTCATATAACAACCAGATATATTATAATAGGAATAAAACCTGAAGAATGACATATTATCATCCTTGAAGATGGTGCTTAATAGAAACACTCCAATATGGATATCTTTCAGTTGCTCCACCTGATATTGGCTCTTTGATATGTGTAGATGTTCATTGGAGATGGAGCCAAGCTAGTTCGTGATGCATTCCAGCTTGCAAAAGAGAAAGCTCCTTGCATCATTTTTATTGACGAAATTGATGCCATTGGAACGAAACGTTTTGATAGGTATTCCTGAGTAGACAGAATCGGTAGTTTGTGCTGTTTGTTTTACACGAATTTTTGTTTACTGATTACTTTTCGTTGACTACAGTGAAGTCAGTGGAGATAGGGAGGTTCAGCGGACTATGTTGGAGTTGCTTAATCAGCTAGATGGTTTTAGCAGCGATGAACGTATTAAGGTTCATCCATATTCTTCTTATTAGTGATTTTGCACTTTTGACCTTTAGAAACGTGCCTTTAATCTCTTGATAACTTGATTGACAATAACTTCTTCAAAGGCTAAGTCGCGGATAACTTGATTATCAGTTCTTAAAACTTAAGGAAGTTCTTTTTTTAGCATTTACTTGAACTTACTGTTACTGAATCTCTAGATTTGTAGTACATAGTTAAACAGAAGCAATGAATGAAAGTTGGTTTTGAATTATTAAATATTGTAACATTGACTATTTAGGTCATAGCAGCAACCAATCGTGCTGATATTCTAGACCCTGCTCTCATGCGATCCGGTAGGCTGGATCGTAAAATTGAGTTTCCACATCCGACAGAAGAAGCAAGAGCTCGGATCTTACAGGTGAATTATATGTTACTTCTGTATATTCCTATGTTCTGGTGTAAAATAACCTTGAAGATCTGATCCTTCAAAACTGGTTTATAGATTCACTCGAGGAAGATGAATGTCAACCCAGACGTTAATTTTGAAGAACTTGCTCGGTCCACTGAAGATTTCAACGGAGCTCAACTGAAAGCTGTGTGTGTAGAGGCAGGCATGCTGGCTCTTCGTCGTGATGCTACTGAGGTGCTTATATCTCCTCTCTCTATGCAAGTTTTTATTTGTTTTTGTACATGTTTGATATACACAGTCAGTATTAATGCATTAGATATCATGGGATATACACAATCAGTATAAATGCATTATATATCATGTGACATATAGCTACATCAGTTTAGGTGGTGTTAGCTATGTTTTCTCAGAACCTGAACTGAAACCGAAAAGATCTTTGAACAGTTGATCCAAACTAAATGAATCATTTTACTGAAATTGATTGGCTTCTCGTAAAATTATATAATTCAGGTGAATCACGAGGACTTCAATGAAGGTATAATTCAGGTTCAGGCAAAGAAGAAAGCAAGCTTAAACTATTATGCCTAGAGCTGGAAATTGAAGGTTCTTTACAAAAGAGCGTAATAACTTTAGTTGTTTTAGCCTAGCCATGCTCGGCTTCCATTGCTTACCTTTTTCCAACTTTGTAGTATATGTATGTACCGCATTTTAATGGATTATTTGTTTGAATAGTCTCTCCAGACCTAGCACACTAGTGATCTCAAACTTATATAAATTTTGATTTTTTATCCATCTTAAATCACCCTGAAGTTCGATTAATAGGAAGATGGACGTTACAATGTGAACAGTAAAAAACATACATTTTAGTTATTTACGTACTGTGCCAGGAGACTAAGATTTGAAAGAAAAATTTAAAGCGAACAGTACAAATATTTATTAAACTTTCGGAGAGATCAATATTACAAATTTAGTAGTCTATTAAATTTATTTTTTATAAGAAGTTTTTTGATTTTTGCGGTGGACTAATATAAAGTTAGATTTATGATTGAAGTAGTTTTTTTTATTTCATTTAGCTATCAAGTTACTACAATTATTAGTTTGGTATCTATATAAATTTTGAAATTCGAATTATTTGCGAAGGTCTCTTACAAATCATCTTTTTTATAATTTTTAATATCGTTGCTACCAATCATTAGCACGTGTAATTCTAGTGAGTCCGATTCCACATCAAACATCTACATTTATGATCAAACATCACATACAGTTCAACTTATAATGTATAAATTTTCTCGTAAAAGCTAACTTTAAATTTTGAGCCCGCAAATATACTTAAAAATGAGTTATTCACAGTTTTGTAGACTCTCTTTACATTCGTAGTCAAAACGAGCCGACCACAAGCATCCATCATCGTTAAGTTTAACTCATGCATTTGGCTTCGTATATTTTGCCAGTGTCCTTTCCGAGGAAACTATAAGTCCCATGTCAACCTCTTTATCCTAAGCTTGGATATAACCTCTTACCGTATTTCAAGCCATAGCTCAAACTTCTCCCACCATAGAGTTTTGTCTCACGTTGGGTTCCAAAATCCGGTTATTCTTATCCAACCACATATGTTATATTATAGCCAATCAAAGAGTTGAATTTTCTAGGCTTTTGAACTTCCTCCATCATCTTAATAATTTTCTCCCCATCTAAAATATCTTATATCCACTCGTTCATTTCATGGTGTGCAAAATTGATCGTTGAAGTTCTGACGCTCTTCCAGTAGGTGCTACAGATTATGTCATGCTCTTGAAGCTTTTTTTTTCAATCCGCAAGACCACTCAATAATCTCCAAAGAGCCTTATATCTCTCACCATTTCAGAACAAGTCAATAACTCTCTCTCAGACCTTACCACATCCATTGCAAAGAATCAACATTGTGACACCCTATCTCAACAAATAACCGTCGTTGGAAGCCTATTACTTCTGACTGCCACAATAATATTTGTACTTTTTGTGGACACTTGTCCAAAGCTTTTCCCACATGAATAGTACTTCCTTACTCAGGGGGATCAACGAATTATAAACTTATTTTACCAAATATACTACTCATGGATCCATTTTCCATTTTTAGCGCTCCCTATCACAATGCATCACTATACTCACCCCATTATTTTGCACGTCCCACCCTTCTAAGATGTTTTTACATATTATTGAGTTCAACACTTTAATTTCACGACCCATCAACCCTTCCTTAACATATTTTTGTTTTAGAACCTTTATCCATAACCCATTTTTATTATGTAAAACCATCCACCCTAGTTTAGCCAAGAACATTTTATTAAAATTCCTTGTACCCTAAATAAAATTTCTAATAAACCAATCGACTTCATTGCACACATGCACTGACAACATCATTTTCTGCATAATATAAGTTGAAATCACGCTCAAAACCTATTATACCAGAGTTATTCAACAAATTAGAGATAGATTTTGCACTTTCTAATTCAATAATTTTCCCCTCATATTTGTCGTAATATACCGATGAAAGTCCCTCAAGAGGCGAACCGAAGAAATTTGTGTACCTAGATACGTCCCTAAGGATTCACTAAGACAAAACCACTTATAGATGCCAAAGCATTTTTGTGACTCTGTTGTATATTTCTAGAAAATACTATTATCGACTTCTTATTGCTTACTAGTTGGTCAGATTCATTGCTAAATAGATATAACAGCCTTTTAATCAAGTTGACGCGTTATTTCGAAATCTATGCAAACAACATTAAATCGTATGCAAAGAAGACATGACAAACCGGAGGGACTTGCCTATGAGGACATAATGGACTCTAGTTTCCATTACTAAAAAGAAATTGAATGATAAGAAATAATCATTCAATACACATGACAAAAAGGTAAGGAGCTAGCGGATCCCCTTGTCTGATACCTCGTTGCGGTGCGAAAGGCTCAAGGGATATTTCATTCGACATAATTTGCACAGAATTCAAACTTATGCCGGTAATGATAAGCCTTTCCCATGCAGCTAGGAGCCTAAACTGAGTGATAGTGTACTCAATGAACCGCCAACTGAGCTTGTCATACGTTTTGGCTAGGTCAATCTTAATCTCCATATATCCCCGTATCCCGCTGGTTTTATGCAATCGATGCTCCAACTCCTGCACTAATACTATGTTATTTGTAGTAGACCGGTTGGAAAGAAAACTTATCTAATTGGGTCTAATACGACCAGCTAACAAGGGTCGCAATCTATTGACTATTTCCGACCACTGCTCTTTTATACACTAAAACCACAATATTTTTTCATCTTAAGGAACAATAAGAGACTCATCATTTAATTTCTTACCAAATATGAAAAGAGAAAAATTGTAAGACCTTTGAAGTGAGAGTTGGATTCTTCGAAGTCTTGCAATAAATAATCTATTTTGTCAATAAATATCACCAAACACCTCATATTTTCATAATCGGATGTGACATTGAATGGATAATATACTTTCTTCTAAGTCCGACTAGATATATCTAACTACTCCCAAATAAATTGTTCAAACACCAAACTACCTCAAATCTGAAGCATTTAAGACCTTGAAATGGAGGACTAACTCATGTAAGCTTTATCAATATAAGATTGTGGTCATAATCCCGATCAAAATAAATAACCCTCACATGAGGAAATAAAGTAAACAACATCGTATTTCCTTACGCTCTATCGAGACGCCTCATTATTTATTGACCCGAATTCCAAGAACCACACTATGTAAACCTTGACCCTTCGAAACCCAAGTCAATCAATCCACACACGTGGCATGATTCTTCAAATATTTTCATTTTTACTCGTAATTCCGAAGATCATTTATTACTTTTGTTGCAAGTATGGAGTCGAGCATGAATATATAACTAATAATGGGATGTAATTAGAAAATATCCAAGTAAATGGTCAAGTGAATGTGACAAACCGAACATTTTTGGAAGTTATACAATGCCTCATCAAATACCATAAGTTTTGGGATAAATATATTCCCCACTTTAGGAAAAATACTATAAATCTTGTTTTTTCAAACAATTATAACCGAATTAGCTTGATCCACCGAACAATTTCTTTATAGAAAGGATATATAACTTGTATGTTTGGTAACGTGTCCTCATATCACAATGGTTTGTTCGCCTAAGCCAAAAGACATATACAAATCATAGTCTCTGAGCCGGTGTGCAAACTTAAAAATAATTATTCTTGAATAAGATAAAGCTCAAATTATACATTTATAATGAGAATAATTCGTGTACTCAGAGGATTTTAAGTCAAAATATTATAGTGGTAACCTAAATTTCCCCTGTTATATGAAGACCTTGAACATATTTTTTTTGTCTCGTATGAGGAATTTGGTTCATAACAAGCCAAAACATAAAAATAAACATTACCATATGTATCTTAAGTTTTTTCAAACATATTTTGGTTCAATACTCCCTTGGGCCATTAGGCTTGAGTTACGTATTCTTTAAACCACCAAGTTGTAATTTTGGAATGTGACATGAAAGTTAAGGACCAGTTAAGTTTTGATATTTTGACTCGCCTCTTTGGCTAACTTTTGAGCAAACTCTTCCATCTGCTTTAGTTCTCTGTCATGGAATAATAATTCAACTTGGATTTGGTCCTACCTCGATCTTAGTAGATTATGGTGGTGAGCTTCCTGAGCACTAAGCGTGATACCACATTTTTTTTGCCACATAGTCAAGCATTGAGTTTGTAAAGAATAAAAAAAATATGAAGAAATAAATAGGAAAAGAAGAAGAAAAAAAGGGAAGAAGGAAGAGAAGAAAAAGAAAGAGAAAAATAAACAAAGAATAAAAAAAAGAAAAAAATGAAGGAGAATGAGAAGAAATACAATATAAAAAAGAAAAGAAGAAAGAGGATGAGAATAAGAAAATATGGGTGAAGAAGAATATGAAAAATAACCATCGTAAAGGATAATAAGTTACCAGAAAAGACCGTAGATGATTGAAGGTGACCAGAACTGACCAGAAAAGACTGTAGAAGATCGGAGGTGATTTAAAAAAACTGTAGATGATTAGAGGTGACAGAAACATACCGTAGATGATTGGAGGTGACTGAAACATGTCAGAAAATATATTAGATCAGATGACCCATACTTCACAAAACCACCCTATATACAAGTCTTCAAAAGAAATATTAAAAGTTTGGGAGTTATGAGCAAGCTTAATTCTTTTAAGGTCTTTTCTGGCATGTTCCAGTCACCTCCAATCATCTACAGGATTTTCCGGTCACCTCCTATCTTTTACGCTCTTTGATAGTCACTTCCAATCATCTACGGTCTTTTCCGATTGGTTCTAGTCACCTCCAATCATCTACGGTATTTTCAAGTAACTTATGATCCTTTACGATTGACTATTTTTCATATAATTCTTTACCATATTATTTTTTCTTCTCTTCTTTATTCTTCTTCTATTTCATGTTCTTCTTCTTTTTTCTCTTTTTTGTTTATTTTTTAATTTTTTGTCTTTTTTTTCTCTTCATTTCGTCTTCTTCTCCTCTTTGTTTTTTCTTCATTTCATTTTTTCTTCTTTCTCATCTCCTTCCTTTTTTTCTCTTTCTTCTCATTTTTCTTCTCTTGTTTTTTCTTTTTTCCTTTATTTTTCTTCTTATTTTATCTTCTTCCTCTACTCATTTTTCTTCTCCTTTTTTGTGTTTTTCTATCTTATCTTATTATTCTCACCTTTTTTTTCCGGCGGACAACAAAAATATTAGAAAAACAGGAGAAGAATTTTTTTTTAATTTTTTTATTGTGTTTGATACATTATACACATAATTTTATATATTTATATTGGTATATTATTCTATTATAATAATTGAATAGTATATTTTAGCTAATATAATTTTTTTCTAAAATATAAAATCATATCACTAAAAAGAATATTTTTCAAATCTTTAGGCAATCAATTAATTAATGGATACAAGAAGTTGGAAAAAAAATCGCAGAATTTAAAAAAGTTATGAAAACAAGTTACCTAGTTTTAAAGGGGATAATTTTTGGCAGGAAGATCTCCAAAGCGACCAAATGCCTACATTATCGTTCCAGTAGGATTTAGGCATCAGATTCTTACTCGAAAAACAACGCTGCCTCAGCTTTTTATTTTGATTTTATTTTACCTCTACAATTCGATTGGATTCAACCACAACTTTTTCTCTTCTTTGTGTATTATCCAATAGGTTGGCCATCATTTCCAACATTGGACTCAGGTTCAGAAGGTCAAAATTATTCATTGCTTGCATTGCGTGCTCTGAAGCAACACAAATACGTTGAATATCGTCTGTAGATAACAATCTATATGTTAAATACAAATCACAAACAAAAATAATTAGTAGTATAAATCGAGGTAGACTTACATCCCAACAACTCTACCGGTAGAGCTGCGATTTCTGTTAAAGCATATAGTCAACCACAGTCAGGTTGCGCACCAATATAGCCATCTTTGATATCGCTTCTCTTACTTTCTCGATCTGTAGCGGATTCTTGCTTATGCTTGCAGCCTCGGGTTGCTCTTGCTGCTCTGCAGCCGCCAGATTCATAACGGGTGTAGCGGTCCAGAATTGCAAACTATTTGCCAGCAGGAGCTGGAGGTTTCTGAGATTGGTTTTTTTTAATCCTGGGTCCGCGCGTCTAGGATTTCTTGGCCGATTTTGCCGCAATTGTTGCTCTTATTCTCTACGCATAAGTATTCTCCCGAGCTGCATTCTCTTCCTCTTACGTTGAAGCTGTAATTTTGTTCCCTAAGCACTGTGTTTTCCCTTTTTTTCCTTTCCCGGTCACCTCGGCCGAATGACTTGTGAAAGGTCTACATCATTTTCGAATTTATATCCTTTTTGTTTTTCCAACTGGGTCGGGGTGTACCCCACGTCCCCGTCAGTCCGACTATCTTGGACAAGACACAATTCCTCCCGACTTTCTACTGCCTATAGTCGGTGCTGTGCTAGCTGGAGGCAGGGAGGGTGCATCAGACTATCTGGCTTGTCCTCTTATGTATAAATGGCACGGAACACAATATTGGGATGCAGCCAATGGTCACGTGTTGCTTCATTTCCCGTTATGGCAACATGATACTGAGGATGTTAACGACACGTTAAGGTGGATGATGGGCATTTAGTTCCTGTGGGAATCACCCCTTTGGAATCCCAGAATTGTGCACCTAGTATGACTATTATGTTAAATATTATTCGAAATGACATCAAATTTATATAACAAAACACAAAAAATAATTAAACTATTAATTGTGAGTCATCTAATAAACAAACTAAAAAGTTTTTATGATATGGTTGGAAGCGCCAGATTTGTGTTTAAGGTTTATGATGACGCAATTTCTAAACTTAGCTCCTTAATGATACTTTTTACAATATGAAGAATAACATCGTGAATCTCATCCTATTATACTTCTTTGTATACTCCTCATTTATTAATTCCGGTTTAAGTGTGAGATTTGGACCCTCTTAATCACAGTGTCAAAATTTAACATGATTACCATATTTGAGTCCATAACGCTTTTACAGACATTAAACAGTACATCGTCCCTCGACTATCGCGTTTGGTGGCAGATAGTCCCTTGACTTTCAAATGTCCATTGACAGTCCTTGGACTATCGCGTATGGATAAAGTTAGTCCACCAGATCCTTTGATCCATAAGAGGTTGCCACCTGTCACCATAGTCCCCAGATTTTTGTATCACCACTAGTCCCTTGAGTTTAGTTCAAACCCAAAATGTAGAAATTTACGGATAACTAAACTCAAGGGACTAGTAGTGATACAAAAATCTGGGGACTATGGTGACAGGTGGCAGCTTCTCATAGATCAGAGGATCTGGTGGACTAACTTTATCCAAACACGATAGTCCAGGGACTGTCAACGGACATTTGAAAGTCAATGGACTATCTACCACCAAACGCGATAGTCGAGAGACGATGTACTGTTCAAAGCCCGCCTTTACACCATAGGTCCAATTAATTAATTAAATAATTAACTCGATTACTTTTAATTTAGACTTACTTAAGACAATGACATAATATGTTTATTTAGCACGTCGATCCAAATTATTTTCGATCCATAAATATATTAAACAAATATATTCCAACATATTACTCTGGCTAAGGCATCACAATTTTTTCAAGGGAAATTGATTTGTGTGACGGTGCAATAGAAGCAAATGAGGTTGTTTCGAAAAGAGATTAGTGCAAAAGGGCGATAAGCATATGGATATATAGATGAAGTAGCTTGTAAATAGTAAAGGAAATACGAAGTTGAACTAAGAATAATAAAAACAATTAGTCGACAACTTTATTTCAATTTTCGTTTTTTCTCAGTTTACTTTATTTGAGGTTTTTGGAGTTGTTGTTTCAAGTGTAAGAGTATCTCATGTCAATTGTTATTTTTAATAAAAAAATTGATAAAAAAAGTTTCTAACTTTTGTGAGAGTGCGTGATGTTCTATGTTTTGGTTAGGATTATGAGCCACAAGCGTAGTTAGCGTTCATTGGTACATTTCTAGCCTCTCATAATCCAAAAAAAAGAAGTTGGTTGAGATTAGGAGTTTCTGATAATGTTTCTCTAGCTTGCAACAACATAATCACCAAACACGGTTGATTCATGTCCCTTTCAAAATTTTAAAGAAAAATTTGCATCACCAAATACGACTAGTTATCATCATAGATCATTACTTTCCTACTGGATTTACGAGAATATACTTATATTTTTCGCCTTGCACTGATAAATCGTACTATATATTGATTAGTATTCCTAAGTTGATCACAAATTTATACACATTTTTTATGGACAAATAGTATTAAGTGTTCTTGTTAGTCAACACTCATAGATATGAGCGATACGTTTGGCTTGGGTATAATACCAAGAAGGGTGAAGTTATTTCCCCCATAAAATTTATTATTTCCTCCATCATTCATAAAAAACCCCATCTTGTTATTTCCTCCATCATTCATAAAAAACCCCATCTTGTTATTTCCTTCATAAAGGAAAATCCTAAAATATCCTTGTTTTAATCTTACACCAAAAATCCAAATTTCTCCGGTAACTATTTCGAAGCAGTTTTTGGAGTTCCAAAGATAAAAATCTATAGTTAATCTTATTTTTATTTTAAATATATGGGTTGACATATCGAATAAAATCTTTTTTTAAATCTATGATTTTTTTGCATAATAAGTTATAGGAACTCTATATGCAGAAAAAAAAACTTGTTCATCGTTTAATCGAGTTCCTACCTACCGAGTTACTAGTTTAATCGTTTTTAATATCAATTTCTGGTTTAATTGTTTCTTTCGTGTATAGTTAGTTCAAAATATTGATTTTCTGTGGTTTGATTTGTGTCTGTTGATTGAGTTGTTTTAAATATATATGTGATTCCGAGTTCCTAACTCAGAATCACATGCTTTTTTTTCAAAAACATAGTATTCAGAGTGGTTGTCTCGGAACTATATGTTTTCTTTTTAAAAAAACATGTAATTTTGTGACTAATCTTAAAAATAATTGAGTTTTTATGTTTTTAGGGTTTAATTTTAGAGGTTAAATCATATATGTTGGCTGTAATTTCTTTTAATGATGTGTTTGTTGTAATTAGGGTTTGATAGTGGATAGTGGCATCAAATTATAAATTAGAAAGTAAATAAAGGGCAAAAAGGTAAAAACAAGTGTTCAGTGTTTTATTAAAAATTTAAATGGAGGAAATAATAGATCTTATGAAGGAAATAACTCCACCCTACCGAGAAATTTCAATTTTGACTTGGTTTGATAACCTATCAATTCGATTTGACCAAGCAGAAAAATTCAACTACAAACAATTATTATAATTCATTGGTAGTTGAACGTGCCCTGTCTATTCAATAATACTAAGGTTGTAATTGTTTCTTTGTTGTTTGTATTTTTTTTTATAAATGATTACAATTGACATCATCTACAAATAAATTATTTTTACATTATAAATTAAATTTAAATTTAAATTAAAAAGTAAAAAATTTAAGTTTTATATTAAAAATTAAAATAATTAAAAATTTAAGTTTACGTTATAACTTATTTTTTAGGTTTTGGCTAATTAGTTCCAATTTTTTTAGAATCTTTTTTAATTATTAGGTTTTTATTATTTTGTAATTTGACCAACTAGATTCTTTTTAGTTTTTAAGTGGTTTTTGGGTATACTTAACTTAAACATTAAAAACAAAAAATTATCTCCCCCAATCTCCTTCCTATACACAAAATTTTACAAATTTTCAAGAAATTTAAAAAATTCTCAAAACTTAAAAATCCTCAAACCTCCAAAAACTCAAAACAATCTTAAAAAAAACTCATCTTATATTCGGATGAATATTGAGGAGAAGAACCTTGGCGAGGAACATGGAACTCCAAATAATGTAGTCTTTCGAACCAATTCGTTAAAAACTTTCCATTTTTGAAGTTCTTCTCGATTTGAAAAGAACTGAATCCGTGTTCCCCCACCGGCTTAGACCTTCTCCCCCGCCGATGGAGAACTTCTCTCCCGCCGGTTGAGAACAATGAGGAAAGTAAAATATGTTCCCCGCCGGTTGGCAAATTCTCACCCGGCGGGGATCAAGAATACCTGCACAAAATACCCCAATTCCAACACAAATCGAATCTAAAAACTCTATCTAACACAAATACAAACATTTAACATCAATATATAACTTCAAAAAACTAAATAAGCATAGATTTACCTTATTATAACACCCTAAATAGCTCAAATCTACAAAATCATTAAAACCTAAAAAATAAAAAAAACCTAAGGAAAATAGATTTTTATTCTTTCCCTTTGCCTATTTGTTGTTGTTTGTTGGATTAGAGTACTTTTAAGTTGATGAAGAATACTTTCTTGTAAGCCCAATCTTTAGTTTTGTGATTTTCGAATTTGGAAGTTTAGCGAGGGAGAGAGAAGAAGATAGAGTTTGGGGCTGTTTGGTTTTGGGGAAGGTTAGAGTTTAAAATTATAACTTAGTAAATGAGTGGAGGTATTTTGGATAAAAAATTGGGAATGGTTAAGTTTTGTATATGCTACTTAAAAATGGGCAACCATTTTGAAACCAGATTTAGCAAAAACCTATTTTATATTATTACTATAAATTAAATTTTATATTATAATAACTTTTATTATTATAATTAAATTTAAATTATATTATAATTAAATTTAAATATAAATTAAAATTTAATTACATAATTATATTAAAATTTAAGTTTAAAATAGAAACTATTTAACTAAGGCCAAAAGTATTTCCTCCATCATATTTATTATTTCCTCCATGATTTGAAATTTCTAAAATATTTGAAACATGTTTTTACTAGATTAACCTTACTTTGTTTTCAAATTTAACATTATGTGCCATTATTCAAATAGAAAGCCCTACAGTGAAAAAACACATCATTAACCTATTTTTAATCCTACGTATTTGATTTTTACCTCTAAAATTAACCCTAAAACAAAAAACTTTAGTTTTATTGAAGATTGATTGAAGATTGATCATGGAAAATCAAGAAACTGATGCAGACAGTTCGGTGAATAAACAGTTTGGAGCTCCGGTGTCAGATTTTGACCCACATCACCTTGTTTCGAAGGAAACGACGTCACGAACGCAAGTCACCAGCTTTGCTCGTGAGTTATGGGCTTTTTTGGGCATTCGGGCTCATTTATCCTCTTGTTTTGCAATTTTAATACTTTAGGCTATTTTTGTAATTTTCATATTTATAGTTTTAGGGTTTCGCTTGAACCCTTATATAAACCTATCTTCTATACATTGTTCTGGGAGTTGTTTTTATTTAATAAGATTAGGGTTTTTATCCCTTTTGGCTTCTCTTGCGTTTCACTCTGAATCATAGTGGTATCAGACACAGGCAGTCCTGCGAGATGGTGCGAGGAAGAACCAGCGGTCGCGGTGGCGCTGCAGTGACCAGAGATACAAGTGATTTAGACGATCGTGAAGTTGCTGACCTACGCCGTCAGGTAGCCGATCTTACCCGTCAGATGACTGATCTTAACGCCAGGCAACAAGACACGGAGGTTGAAGGTATCGATAACCATTTTGGGGAGGGGTTCGAACAGAATACTTCTCACGGCCGACGCTGGGAGCTTGGATTTAAGATAAACATCCCGGACTTTGATGGTAGCCTTAAGGCAGAGGCACTTATTGATTGGTTATCCCAGATTGAGGAAGTACTGGACTTCAAGGAAGTTCCCGAGGAGAGAAAGGTCGCATTGGTCACCATCCACCTACGCGGTAGGGCACAGGCTTGGTGGCAGCAGGTGAAGAAGAACCGCGCGCGTGAAGGCAAGGATAAAGTCCGCAGTTGGGAGAAGTTCAAAAGAAAAATCCGCAAGGCTTTCCTTCCTTACAACTTCGAGCGGGAACTCTACCAGCGACTTCAGAATCTTCGTCAGGGACCCAGATCTGTGGATGAATATACCGAAGAATTCTATCAGCTGCTGGCTTGCACAGATGTGACCGAGTCGCCCCATCAGCGGGTATCCCGCTATATTGGTGGGTTGCGCCTTCAGCTTCAAGATGTGTTGAATATGTTCGACCCGTCCTCTGTTGCGTGCCCTCCAGGCAGAAAAGCAGTCGGCTCGCCGGACCCAGACTGGCGTACGGACCGGTGCTCCTTCCGGGATTTCGGTGTCCAAACTAGTTCCCCGTCCAACACCTGATCAGATCCCTCTTGGGCGCGGTGCGCCAAGCCGTTCTTCAAGCAATTTACGTTGCTATGGCTGTGGCGAGTTAGGGCATCGTCAGGTAGAGTGTCCAAATGCTGCCGGTGCTAGGGGTCTTTTCTCTCTGGAGGCGTTTGAACGGAATCCCATTATTCTTGATGGTCCTCCGAAATTTGATACCTATGATGATGACTTGCCTGAGGCTGCGGAGGAAATTGTGACTGGTGATGTTGGAGCAGTGTTGATGCTGCATCGCACTTTCCTGTCTCCTCGCGTTCCTGAGCAGAGTGACTGGCTGCGGAATAACGTGTTCCAGTCGACTTGTACGATCGGCGAGAAGGTGTGCACCTTCATCATTGATGCTGGTAGCTGCGAGAATGTCGTCTCCGAGACAGCGGTTTTGAAGCTCGGGTTGAAGGAAAAATCGCACCCCAAGCCTTACAAGCTCGCCTGGCTAAGTAAATGTACTGATATCACTGTATCTAAACGCGTGCTTGTATCTTTTTCTGTGGGGAAAACATACCAGGATGAAGTGTTTTGTGATATTGTACCTATGGATGCTTGTCATCTACTGCTTTGCCGTCCTTGGCAGTATGATCTGTCTGTTGTGCATGATGGGCGTGCAAATACCTACTCATTCCTCTTTCGGGGAAAAAAGATTGTTCTTGTGCCAGCAAAGCCTCGACCCCTAAGAATTGACTCTACTCCTTCCACAACGACTTTACTGTCCCATGCTCCTTTTCAGACAGCCATGGAAGAGGCTGATGTGGTTTTCCTATTGTTCTGTGATCCTGTTGTGACTAATTCCCATGCGGACCATAGCCCTGTCATTCAGTCTCTTTTGCAGGAGTTTGCAGATGTGTTTCCTGCGGATTTGCCACCCGAGTTACCTCCTCTGAGGGATATTCAACATCAGATCGACCTGGTCCCTTGGTGCTGCTCTCCCAAATCGGCCCCACTATCGAATGAGCCCGAAGGAGCATGAAGAATTACGCCGACAGGTGGAGGATTTGTTGGATAAGGGACATATTCGGGAAAGTCTCAGCCCATGTGCAGTCTCGGCATTACTGACACCGAAAAAGGATAGTTCTTGGCGTATGTGTGTGGACAACCGAGCTATCAACAAGATCACTGTTCGCTACAGGTTTCCTATACCTCGCCTGGATGATCTGTTAGACCAGTTGGGTGGTGCTCTGTGTTCAACAAGTTTGATTTGAAGAGTGGATACCATCAGATTCGGATTCGTCCTGGTGATGAGTGGAAGACGGCGTTTAAGACGCATGAGGGTTTGTTTGAGTGGATGGTGATGCCGTTTGGTCTGTCCAACGCGCCTAGCACGTTCATACGTATCATGAATCGGGCATTGAGGCTTTTCATCGGTAAATTTGTTGTTGTTTACTTCGATGATATTCTGATCTATAGTTCTAACCATTCTGTGCATCGATCCCATTTACGTGAGTTGTTATTGGTGTTGCATCGGGACAAGTTTTATACTGCTACTACCAAGCAAAGTTGAAGGGTTATGAGCTGATCCGAGTAAAGTTGCTGATGTGGACCAGTGGCCTCGACCTACTTCCATCACTGAGCTTCGCAGTTTTCATGGTTTAGCTTTGTTTTATCGACGTTTTATTCCCCATTTCAGCATTATTATGGCCCCGATTACGGATTGCATGAAGGGCACGAAATTTGGTTGGTCCGAAGATGCTGATACAGCATTTGTAGAAGTTAAACGACGTCTCACCACAACGCCTATTCTGGTGCTGCCCGACTTTTCCCAGCCATTTGAGCTTCATTGTGATGCGTCTAAATTTGGTATTGGGGCAGTTCTCTCACAGTCAGAGCGTCCTGTGGCTTTCTTGAGTGAGAAATTGGCAAGTGCCAAGCTGCGATTTAGTACTTATGATATTGAATTTTATGCGATAGTTCAGGCTATCAAGCATTAGCGTCATTACTTGTTTCAGCATGAATTTGTGTTATATACTGATCATGATTCTTTGAAGTATCTTGGTAGTCAAGACAAAGTATCTCATATACATGCTTCTTGGATAGCTTACTTGCAACAGTTCACTTTTGTCATCAAGCACAAGGCTGGTATTACGAATCGGGTTGCTGATGCTTTGAGCCGACGTCACACTCTGTTGACTGAGATGCGCGTTCAGGTTCCTGGCTTTGATTCTTTTGTTGACCTTTATGTTACTCACTCGTTCTTCTCTCGGGTTATTAAACTGATTCAGCAGGGCGAACATTCTGATTTTTTATTGGAGGATGACTTTCTCTTTCGTGGCGTACAGCTGTGTATCCCTGACTGCAGTTTACGTCTTCAGCTGATCAAGGAGCTGCATAATGAAGGTCATGTGGGCCGTGATCGAACGTACCAGTTGCTGTCCTCATCCTATTTTTGGCCTTCGATGCGGAAGGAAGTTGGTCGTTTTGTCGCCCGTTGTCGAGTTTGTCAGTTGGCCAAGGGAACATCCACAAATGCAGGTCTTTATTTGCCCCTGCCGATTCCTGCTCAGCCCTGGACCGAAATCAGTATGGATTTTGTTCTTGGTTTACCCCGGACTCAGCGTGGATTCGACTCTATTTTTGTGGTGGTTGATCGTTTTTCTAAGATGGTACACTTCATCCCATGTAGAAAAACATCTGATGCAGTGTGTGTCGCGCTGCTTTTCTTTCGAGAGATTTATCGTATTCATGGCCTTCCCAATAACATTGTTTCTGACCGTGCCACCCGGTTTGTGAGTCATTTTTGGCGCAGCTTATGGCGTATGGTGAATACACAGCTCAACTTTAGTAGTGCTTACTGATGAGTCCGAATTCTGCACGCTCCCCGGACAAGGACATATCGGTCCAAGGCCTCCGGACCGGACAGATCATTTTGAACACTATGACCATGGGACTGTTCGAACTATGACAAAAGTACTAAAAAACCTAAACACTTCTTGACTAAGCTACTTGCTCTCCTACTTAGAGATCATGGGTCTTTGAACATGACCCAGGTCCATCAAACATGACCCGAAAGCCCATAAGGGCCCAAACATCAGGGTATAAATACCCAACCACCCGCATTAAGTGTGGGTAATGAGAATTAACTGCTACCAAGCTGCTTAATTATCTCTCTACTCTCTACTCTAAACACATAACACCCACACACTACTATAAAACACCAACCAAAAATTACTAGCCTACCCTCAGGCGATTATTATCCACACCAAATTGGCGACCACAGTGGGAGGAGAAGGTGCCTGAATCAAGCATTCAAAACCAGCTAAGAAAATCTGTCCGAATGAATCCGGACAATCCAGAAGTACTACCAGCTTTGCTCGAAGTGGTGGGAGAGAACGATGAATACACCATTGAAGAGCGTGATAGGCTAAAGGGTGAAATAGAAGCTCTCATGGCTGAAAAGGCTAAGATGGGCGTGAAAGAAAAGTCCAAAGCATCAGTTGCTCATCACACCGATAACCCCAGAGAGCATGAGTCTTCGAAGACTCATGTGAGCACCAAAAAGACTCATGCCAGTTCCAAAAAGTCTCACCGGCCTAAGCCAGTGGAGAGTTCTGACTCAAGCTCAGAATCTTCTGATAGCTCTTCGGACAGTGAGGGAGTTGAAAAATCCTTGTCCTCTAGCAGCGATGAGGGTCGAACAAGAAAGAAGGAAAAGCAGATTAAATAATATTCAAGAAAAAGTGATAGACAAGGAAAGATGAAGAGGCATATTGGTAAGGGATCATCTCATAGCCGGAGGCATGTGGGCCGGATGCTGATGGATCCCTTCGCTTTTCACGATGAACCAGGTATCTTTGCAACTCCCAATGAGGGTACTGTGTTCAGTCGTGGAAGAAACTGGAGACAATCTCCATTATCTTCTAAAATTCTGTCCGGAAACCTCCCCAAGAGGTTTGACAGCACCAAAATAGAGAAGTACGATGACAGTACTGATCCGGACAACCATCTGGAGCAATTTAAAAACTTCATGATGAACTTTGACGACGATGATAAACTACTTTGTAGGGAATTCTCCCAATCATTATACGGGGAGTGCTCTGAAATGGTACAACAGCCTGCCTCAGGGCTGTATTAAAGATTTCGATACTTTTTGGGTAGCCTTTCGAAGGCAGTTCGTAGGGAGTAAAGAGCTAAAGGGCAATGGAGACACAATAATCCATTGTGCCCAGGAACCAAATGAGTCCTTGAAATAATATATAAGCCGTTTTGTGAATACCAAGAATGGGTTGGCTGATTGCTTCGAACAGGTAGTAATAGCATCCCTGAGACAGGGTTTGAACCCATGCAATCTAGCTGATTCAGTGACCAGAAAGAAGGCCATGACATGGGGAGGGTTGCTGAATCAGGTTGGAAAACAAATAAACTTCGATGAAACAAAGAAAACCAGGGTGCACAGGCAGGTGAGGTCTACCCCAGTGGCACCAAATCCCAATCAAAATCAGTCCGGGAACAAAGCAAGATAGACCGGACAGGGGCATGGTAGGGCAAAAGCTCAGTCTCAGCCAGCTGCTCCTGCTCAGAGTCAGCAATCCAGAAACAAGAGAGGGCCATGGGTCCAACCGGAGTGGTTCGTAGAGTTAAAAGAAAGTGTGGCCACTATTTTTGATAAAACAAATGATGAGGTGCATTACCGGAGACCGGCAACACTGCAGTTTCCCAGAGAGCATCGCAATAACTCTTTTTACCAATATAACAATGATATTGGTCATACCACTGATGACTGCATAGCATTGAAACAAGAAGTTCAAAACTTGATTGAGAGGGGAAAGTTGGGAGCTTACGTGAAAAGAAGAGGAGGCAACAGGCCTGACAACACTCACCGGGTTGGTCCAAGTAATGCTGCTCCGGAGAGGGCCATGGTTATAATTGAAAGGTTTGACGTGGAATCTGAGTACTTGGATCCTGATCCAACTCGAAACAGAGTGGGTACAATCGAGTAATGTTCTAGGTTGGTCTCCGGGCTCATTAACTTTTTCGAGTCACTTACAATTTTCGGAGGGGACACTATGACAGCTCCTACTGCTTCTTCGAGGAAGAGGCATGTTCATACTTTAGCCTCCCAGCTAGAAGGAGGCATGACTTCCTATCAGTCGCAAAACTCATTCCCCTTCATTGTTTTTGATGAAGATGATTTAAGAGACATTGCTGGCCCTCATGAGGATGCTGTTGTCATAGGAGCATCTATAGGGGGAAATGACATAAGACGAATCCTGGTGGATACTGGAAGCTCAGCCAATATCCTTTTCCTAACCACATACAAGAGAATGAAAAATCCAGCTGTAATTCAGAGTTCGGACAAATCAATCGTGGGCTTTACAGGAAGCTCAGCAGATGCGATCGGAGAGTTCGAAGAAGAAGTTCTATTGGGCAAGGGCCCTTTCAAGAAAATGGTTAGAATACTATTTATTGTGGTGGATTTTCCCACTTGCTATAATGCTATTCTAGGGAGGTCTTCGCTCTCTAGGATGCATGCAGTGGCTTCAACAGTCCACCAGTGCTTGAAATATGATGTTCAGGGACAGGTTGGAGTCGTCCGGAGCAGCCAAAAGATTGCAAGAGAATGTTATGCCACTGCCCTGGCTCCTCGAACGCTGGGGGCAGTCCGTATTAATGAACAATAGCAGTTTGAGGGCCTTTCTGGGGGTGAGGGTGAAATTGATGACCCCAGAGAGATGCCTGGAGTATTAATACCGATCGAAGAAGTAGAAACACACTGTTTGGAAGATGGGAAAAGAGTCAAGATAGGGTCTAAGATGCCACCTGTGTTGAAAGATGAAATGTTAAAGTTTTTGAAGAACCATCAGCACGTTTTTGCTTGGTGCAATGCTGATATTACAGGAGTTCCATCAGAAGTGATATCACATCACCTATCCGTCCGGAGAGACGTAGCTCCAATGGTTCAAAAAAGAAGAGCTTTCTCCAAAGAAAAGGCTGATGTCATTGTGCAAGAGGTTGACAGGCTCACAAAGATGGGGCACATCAAGGAGTCTCAATACCCTTTGTGGACTGCCAACCCTGTTTTGGTAAAAAATAAGAATGGCAAGTGGCGCATGTGCATTGACTTCACAGATCTCAATAGAGCTTGCCCAAAAGATTTGTATCCAGTTCCCCGGATTGATCAATTAGTAGACTCCACCTCTGGGAACAAGCTGCTTTCCTTTATGGATGCTTTCTCCGGATACAATCAGATTCAAGTAGATCCAAAGGATCAAGAGCATACCACATTTGTCACTGACAGAGGTCTTCATTGCTACAAAGTAATGCCATTTGGTTTGAAAAATGCTAGGGCTACTTATCAGAGGTTAGTCAACAAGGCATTTGCTGATCAAATTGGAAGAAATATGGAAGTGTACATTGATGAAATGATGGTGAAGAGTGTAGATGAGCAGTTGCACTTGTCCGATCTCCAAGAAACTTTTGCCAACTTGGTAAAAGTGAATTTGAAATTAAACCCAGAAAAGTGTGTGTTCGGAGTGCAGTCCGGGAAGTTTCTAGGCTATATCATAAGTGAGCATGGAATACAGCCCGATCCGGACCAGCTAAATGCTCTTTTCCGAATGGAGCCTCCTCGAAACATTAAAGAAGTACAGCGGTTAACGGGGAGATTAGCTGCCTTAAACAGATTTATCTCAAGGTCTTCGGACAGATGTGCACCTTTCTTTCAAACTTTGAAGGGTGCAAAGGGATTCGATTGGACCCCACAGTGTGATGAGGCTTTCAGTGAGATCAAGAAGCACATGTCCTCTCCCAAGACTTTGTTTAAACCAGTTGATGGGGAGACCCTCTTCGTATATTTGGCAGTTTCAAGTTATGCCATCAGTGCTGTATTGGTAAGAGAGGTCGTTGGACATCCACATCCAGTATACTACGTCAGCAAAAGTCTGATAGATGCAGAAAGACGTTACTTGAAACTTGAAAAGTTAGCATTAGCCCTGGTGATAGCTGCCAGGAAGATGAGGCCTTATTTCCAGGCTCATCCCATCATCGTCCGAACTTCTTTTCCCCTGAAGAACGTCCTACAAAAGGCAGACATTTCAAGCAGGATGACTAAGTGGTCAGTAGAGTTGGGGACTTCGATATAGATTTTGCTCCCCGAACAGCAATCAAGGCCCAAGCTGTAGCAGACGTTTTGGTTGAATTCCACTCCGACAGAGATTCAGAGCAAACTACTGATATAAAAGATAAAAAGGTATGGGTCGTCCGAACAGATGGTGGATCTAGCACTATGGGGTGTGGTGCAGGGATGTGCTTGACTTCCCCGTATGGAGACAAAATGTACCAGGCTATTTGTTTTGCTTTCAGGGCATCTAACAATGAGTCCGAATACGAAGCAGCTATAGCTGGGTTAAAGTTAGCCTACATTTGTGGAGCTAAGAGAGTCAAGCTGCTAAGTGACTCCCAACTCCTTATCCACCATGCCCAAGGCCAATCTGAGGCTAAGAAGGAGCAACTTGTGAAGTATTTACTCCTCCTAAAAAATGAAGCACTTAAGTTTAAATATGTTGTCTATGAGCACATTCCCCGGTCAGAAAATGAGCTAGCAGACTCATTGGCAACTATAGCATATACAGAGTCATATCCATGGATCCATGTGCTTGAAAACCCCTCCATCCAACTTTGTAAGGGTAAAGAAGAGGAGATTTTTGAAATACAAGCAAAACAACCTCAAGACTGGAGATTTCCTCTCCTGCAATATCTCTCCGATGGTGTCGTGCCTCCAGATAAGTCACTAGCCAGAACATTGAAACACAAGGCTCGTGGTTTCATCATATTGAGAGAAGTGTTATACAAAAAGTCCTACAGTAAACCTCTCCTGCGCTGTTTGGGGGATGAAGAATCACAAGTGGTCCTCTCCGAATTGCACGATGGTGAGGGATCAGCCCATTGTGGGTTTAGAGCTTTGACAAGAAGAGTTTTACTCTCCGGTTATTATTGGCCATCCATCATGAAAGATGCTAAGTAATTGGTAAGAAGGTGTGACCCATGCTAGATGTACATCAATGAAATTCATGTGCCAACCATTCCTTTAGAGTCAACTTCTGAGCCTATTCCTTTTGCTCGATGGGGATTGGATTTAGTAGGACCTCTCCCTGTGGCGTCCGGAGGACGCAAAACTATAATTGTGGCAATAGACTACTTCTCGAAGTGGATTGAAGCAGCCCCTCTAGCAGGAACAACATCAAAAGCTGTTATAAAATTCATTCTATCGAACATTTGTTGTAGATTTGGTGTCCCACAAAAGATAACCACAGACAATGGGCCACAGTTCGACAATAGGGAAATGGAGAGCTTCTGTGCCTCAAGGGGTATACAACATTGTTATTCTTCACCTTTCCACCCACAAGCAAATAGGCAGGTTGAAGTGGCTAATAGGACTATACTGTCCGGTTTAAAGAAAAATTTGGAAGGGGCTGATGGGAAGTGGCCTAGTTATCTACAAGAGGTCTTGTGGGCCTACCGGACAACACCTGGGGCTGCAACACAAGAATCACCCTTCGTTTTGGTCTATGGGATGGATGCATTAGCTCCCATAGAAGCAACTCTCCCCTCCTTTCGTGTTCACAACTTCTCCGAACACGCTAACGAAGTGGCAATTAGAGGTCAACTTGATTTGATAGAAGAACGACGAGTTAAAGCTCACCTTAGAGTTGCACACTATCAAGGCTTGATGAAAAGCAGGTTTGCTTCCAGAGTTAAAAGAAGAGATTTCCAACCAGGGGACAAGGTATTGAGAAAAGTCTTCTTACACACTAAAGAAAAGCTGTTCGGAAAGCTGGCCCCAACTTGGGAGGGTCCGTATATGGTTGTTGAAAGAATTAAACCTGGAACATATTGGTTGGAAGACAAAGATGGCAGAGTTCTAACTCATCCTTGGAATATCGAGCATCTCCGGATGTACTTGGAATAACACTTGTGTAAATATTTACTTGTTTAAACATCCATGTAAATATTTGGGGGCATACTCTTTCCTCCCTGGTGGCACGGGGAGGTTTTAATGAGATGTCCGGGCTGTGGAATAAAATTTGATGCCTTCTTAAATTTTTTTTAAGTGTTTTCAAAGTTTTGTCCCTTGTCATACTATCCGGATTGAAATAACTAAGGGCTATTTAAACTCTAGCCGGAGAATTTAAACACTCTCACTATGAAACAACTAAAGGCTACTTAAACTCTGGCTATCAAAATTAGAACAAGCAATAAAAGAAGATGATAGTTGTACAGAACAGAAATATTCATTGAAATCAATAACTTAAAATTACCTTGGCCTTCCAAGGACTTTTAGATGATCAAAGTCGAACATAAAAAACCTATCCGGTCAAATACCGGACACCATTACAAAAAGAGTGCCTTGGCCTTCCAAGGACTTTAGTCTGGATAGAAAATAAGCATCGTGGAATCGGTTCCCCCAATTCTCAGCAGTCCAGGCATTAATCTTGCCACAAGTTATCTGCCCGGCTTTCTGATAGCCACTGAACTCCTTGGGCAGTTCTGCTAAGAAAAAAGTGAGATAAGTTAGTATAAACTAAGTCTAAAAAGAGAAGAGAGACAAATGCAAGATACTTACGGTCACTCCTCCATCTACTTCTGAGGAGGCTTGGGTTCTCTCCGGATTTTATCTTCCTGTCGTTCTCCCAGGCGCCACTAACAAATAGGAACTGAGTCCTCCAGTTCCTCTCCGCTTCCAGCAGATCGTCCACAGCCTTGAAGCCATCCCCCATATTGAAATGGTAAAAGGGGATGTGGTGGTTTTTGCACAGGCTGGCCACTGCAGCGAACTCCTCCATTGGCAGGGGGATCCCGGACAGCCTTGATGCCATGATACATGATATAAGGGTATACCAAGCGTTGGGGCTCAGCTGGCTCGGGCAGAGTTTGATCAGATGGAAGTATCTGACAATCTCTGGGTCCAGTGGGAACCTGAGCCCCCAGTTGAACAGCTCCGTGAACATGACCACTTCACTCAACTTGCAGTCCATGGGGGTCTCCGGATGTATAGGGATCCTGATCTTTACATTTTCTGGAAGGCCCCACTTCGAACGCATCCTGCCCAGCTCGGCAGTGTGGATGAATGTATAGTTGATTTTTTGTAAGGAGAGGAGGTAATTAACGCTGACCTTGTGGAAACAAGGCCCTACTTTTCCTTCTAGGCTCTCCGGCAGATCTGGATGCCTCAAGTACAACTTTTCCTTGCCCTTGTCCTTCTTGGCAACTATTTCTTTGCTAGTCTGACCGGAGGGCTCAGACTCAAACGGGCCCTCTTCAACAGAGTCCTCCATCACTTCCTCCATGATTGTTGAAAGGATTTCAGCAGCTGTAGTGGGGGGAGGGTTCAAACTTGATTCAGCCTTATCTCCGGACTGATGGGTCTCAGTGCCTCTTTGACTTCTGCTCTCCGGTAGAGTGTTTGGAATAGACGTTTCTGGTTGAAGGTTTGGATTGGACCCCTCCGGTCCGGACAACCTGTCCTTTGGAGCTCTAATTGGCACCTCTGATCCGGTGCTGCTATCCTTTGCCCCCGATCTTGAGGGAGTGTTTTTAATCCCCTGGCCTTTAACCAGCTGACCTATCCTCCTGACAATCAGCTTCTCAGGAGATTGCTCCGTATCCGATCCCATTGCAATAAAGAGAGAGGGTTTTCTAAGGCTAGTGGCTGTAACTCATGGCTCGACAGTAGGCACCGATTCCTGAACTGAGGAACCAGAGATTATGGGGGAGAGGGTGGTTTGAAATAGTTTTCTAGGCTTAGTACCTTTGGAAGAGGACGAGCCTCTATCTGACTCAGATGCAGAGGTGATAGGTCTGTCAACAGGCGAGGCAGGTAACCCTGCAGCAATCCGTCTTTCTCTTTCGACTTTTTGAGCCTTCTCTAACTCAGAAAGGTTGAGCCACCCGCCTTTGACAAGAGCGTTCCTCGCTATAAACATAAACTGTTGAACTAAGTTTTTTGCTTTAGAGAGAGAAAGATTTGAGAGTTTTTATAGAAGTAAGTTTGAAGGAGATGGTAAAACAGTAGAAATGAGTTTGTATTTATAGTAAATCTGAAAAAGCAGTTGATTCCTAGGAGAATTCGAAAAGTTTGGTAATGATTAAAAGACGACGCTGATGTCACCACCTGTAATTAAAGAGGTTGCTTTTCGAAGAAGGTGGGTTCGAAATTCAAGGTGAAAAAACGGCTGAAGCAACCAATCAGAGAGTGACACGTGTCCCATGAACTCTGGCAAAAACCGTTTTGAATTCGTGAAGCTTTATCTGTCCGGATAAACCCATAGACTTGTCCGGATTAAAACTACCCCTGACGTCGGACTGTTTTCAGGTCTTTGGCAAGAATATTTGCACAAACACCTAAAAGAGGGGCTCCTGATGAGTCCGAATTCTGCACGCTCCCCGAACAAGGACAGATCGGTCCAAGGCCTCCGGACCGGACATATCACACAGACCTGACATATCATTTTGAACACTATGACCATGGGACTGTTCGAACTATGACAAAAATACTAAAAAACCTAAACACTTCTTGACTAAGCTACTTGCTCTCCTACATAGAGCTCATGAGTCTTTGAACATGACCCGGGTCCATCAAACATGACCCGAAAGCCCATAAGGGCCCAAACATCAGGGTATAAATACCCAACCACCCGCATTAAGTGTGGGTAATGAGAATTAACTGCTACCAAGCTGCTTAATTATCTCTCTACTCTCTACTCTAAACACATAACACCCACACACTACTATAAAACACCAACCAAAAATTACTAGCCTACCCTCAGGCGATTATTATCCACACCACTTACCACCCCCAGACGGATGGTCAGACAGAGGTGGTTAACCGATCCCTCGGTAACCTGTTGCGCAGTCTGGTGGGAGATCATCCGAAGGCTTGGGATCAGCGCCTACCGCAGGCGGAGTTCGCCCACAACCATGCCCTTAACAGGTCCACGGGTTTTTGTCCTTTTCAGGTGATGTATGGTATTGTGCCTCGGGGTCCAGTAGACTTGTTAGCACTGCCTAGCAAGATTCGTCTTCATACAACTACTGAAGAACTTGTCTCACAGAATCGTTACCCTGCTAGTGAATACAACAAACTGGCCGCCCGGAAGATTGGCCCAGTGGAGATTGTGGAGCGGATCAATCCGAATGCATATCGACTATGTTTGCCTAGCCATGTCTTCACGACTGATGTCTTCAATGTTAAGCATCTGATTCGTTATGCAGGTGACTCTTCTGATGGGGAGACCGGTTCTGATTCGAGGGCGAATCTTCTCTACCCCGGCGGGAATGATGCAGACAGTTCGGTGAATTAACAGTTTGGAGCTCTGGTGTCAGATTTTGACCCACAACACCTTGTTTCGAAGGAAACGACGTCACGAACGCAAGTCACCAACTCTGCTCGTGAGCTATGAGATATTTTGGGCATTCGGGCTCATCTATCCTCTTGTTTTGCAATTTTAATACTTTAGGCTATTTTTGTAATTTTCATATTTTTAGTTTTAGTGTTTCGCTTGAACCCTTATATAAACCTATCTTCTATACACTGTTCTGGGAGTTGTTTTTATTTAATAAAATTAGGGTTTTTATCCCTTTTGGCTTCTCTTGCGTTTCACTCTGAATCAGAAACCCATACCAAACCGGAGAAAAACACTCAAACAACAAACAAGGTAATGAATATGCATATGTTAACTTTGTATTAAGATTATTCTGCATCTCTATGCAAATTCCGAAATTAAAATAACTTGTTAACAAATGAAACGGTTACAAGGATAACATTCGAAAACAAAACATGTGATTTATTAAAGAAACAGAGGGAATGCATCTGATTCCGAGTGGCCATCTCGGAATCAGGTGCATTTGTTTTTTGACAAATTACATCTGATTCCGAGATGGCCACTCAGAATCAGGTGCATTTGTTTTTTTTGACAAATTACATCTGATTCCGAGATGGCCACTCGGAATCAGATGTAATTTGTCAAAAAAATTGCATCTGATTCCGAGATGGCCACTCGGCATCAGATGCATTCCACCTGTTTCTTTAATAAAGTTGTATTTAGTCAAAAAAACGTTGCACTTGATTCCGAGATGGCCTCTCGGAAACACACGCTTTTGTTATAAAAAAACAAAACAGAATACAGCCAAATGGTCACAAAATCGAACCAAAATCGAAAACAAATCGAACCAAAATAAAAAAACCTAATCGAACCCTAATGTTTGCAGCCGTAAAAACCTTAATTGAACCCTAATGTTCTACTAGTTAAGAACCTTAACCTAACCGAACAACTGTAGCCAACTTACCTCAGTCCTTGGAATTGTAGGTTTTGTTTTCTTTGGAATTGTTACTAGATAGGTTAATAGAGGGGAAGAATAAGGTACGAGTAATTTAGAAGGTGGTGTGGCTAGGGTTAATTTAATAGGGTTAGGTTGGTGGATGGAAGGTAGGAAAGTGAGAGTTAATTGATTGATGAAAGAGTTAATGGTGTTCTTGAAACTGAAAGAGGTAGAATAAATGGGTAGAAGGACAAATGTGTCATTTTCTTTATGGAGGAAATAACAAAATGAAGTTTTTTTTTTCAAATCATGGAGGAAATAAAAAATATGATAGGGGAAATAACTTCGCTCTTTAACTAATTATACGTCAATTAGAGTATATGTCAGTCCCTTGCCCTTTTTACCTTGCGACTGAAAACGTTTTTCTTTCGTATACTTTTCAGTCATCCTCCTCTCTATTTCAATCTCGTGTTTGTCAGAGGCCGAGTCCAAACAATAAATCTGTCTCCTGTTTTGGAAATCGACACCAGCGTTTAATATTATATTCAACCAAACGAGGCCGAAAATTAAAGATGGTCTTAAAGTTTTAAGCCACTTTTGTTTTATAAACTATTGTTTCACATTTAGAAATCATAATGGATCAGGATGAATATAAAATTTATATAATACTAATATTTTATAAATAAATAGTTTTGGTAAATTAATAATTCGTCTAGTCACAATAAAATTGGATTCCAATCGATAAAATAAGATAATTTTTTTTATAATATATATAACCTTTGAACAGTATATCGTCCCTCGACTATCACGTTTGGTGACCTATAATCCTTTGATTTTCAAAAGCCCGTTGGTAGTCCATGGACTTTCAGCTTTGGATAAAGTTGGTCCATTAGATCTCTGATTCACGTGAACCTGGCACCTGTCACCATAGTCACCAGATTTATGTATCACCATTGGTCCTTTAACTTTAGATACGATTTTACATTATGACTAAAATCCTTATTGGCATAAAGGTTGTTTATGTGACAATTTTAATTGACGTGACACCAATAAAATATTTTTTTGTATTACTTAATTAAATAAATATTGTGACCAGGTTTTAATTGACAATTCTTCTTCTTCCTCAGTATACTTCTCTCACCTTTTTCAGTTTGGGGACATGGGGGCGTAAAATGGGATCCTATCAACTTGTTCCGACCTAGGAGAATAAGTTCATGGGTTGGGTCTTACTTTACCGGCGAGAAACGAAAAAAGGCTTTCATCTCCAAGTTTAACTAAGACGAAGCTCGCTTCTTTTTGGGTGTGAAGCGGTGTCAAACCAAAGAACCCAACAAGAATTAGCTCTCCTTGAAAAGGTGGTGATCCCGCCGCACTTTCTTCCCCCTCCTTGCGGTGTGTACAAGGCCCAAGAACGAATTCACCATTGTATGACTGACCGAAGATTACTAGCGATTCCAGCTTCATGCATGCGAGTTGTAGCCTGCAATCCAAATTGAGAACAAATTTTTGGAGTTAGCTCACCCTCGCGGGATCGTGACCCTTTATCCCGACCATTGTATCATGTGTGTCACCCAGGGCATAAGGGGCATGATAACTTGACGTCATCCTCAACTTCCTCCGGCTTATCACCGACAGTTTGTTCAGGATTTCAAACTCAATGGTGACAACTAAACATGAGGGTTGCGCTTGTTGCGGGACTTAACCGAACACCTTACAGCACGAGCTGACGAAAACCATCCAGAATTTTTTTTCTTCTTTTACTAGTGACCATGATTTAACCCACTCACCTTTTTGGATTCTTCTTAATCCTTATCTTCTCTCACTGTGACCAGACTTTGACCCCAATTGTCGATTGGGTATCTCGACCCAAAGCTCTTTACTTTTCTTTTCTCTTTCGATCTATAACCTTTTATTTCATTACGATTCCAGAATTAAAATTTTGATTTTGTTGATTTTTGTTTTGAGGTGATCTAAAAAGAAAATGAGTAAATTTGTCTACACTGAGACATGGGTTTGTCAAATTCAAATCCAAGCACAGAGAGAAAAGTGTGTTCTGAAGAGAAATTACGGGGATTCGGTAAAATCTCAATTAACCCACTGAAGACAAAGGTGAATAAAGAAGTTAAAAAAGACGTAGGCGATAAACATAAAAGTTGAATAAAGAAGTTAAAGAAGACTCGTTTTCAACCACACCCACAGCGAAAAAAACAAAAATTTCGAAGCAATTGCGGTGCCCACCTGCACCGAGAAAACACAGGCATGCACTCAAGTATCGTTCCAATGGTGTTAGAAAACTCTTCTAGCGTCCACATTTGGAGACTGTGTTCACTCTCCATAATAGTTATGAGTGGAATTGAGTTTTGGGTTTATGATGTTTTTAGTAGTTTACTCGATGCATTTGTACGAAATTCATCTTGTTCCTGCTAGAATATAAATGAAGCTACTACATAGTCCCCCACAAAATCCAACTGTGCTTAGAACTTGATAGCATAGCCAGATTGCACTAAAGATAACACCTGTGCTATTCATAGAAAAATAACACTAGCTATTTTTGGTGATGAATTAATAGAAATAAGAGAGGTTATAGATAGATATAGTGACTTTGAACAGTAGGTCGTCCCTCGACTATCGCGTTTGGTGGCAGATAGTCCATTGACTTTCAAATGTCCGTTTGTAGTACCTGGACTATCACGTTTGGAGAAAGTTAGTCTTGAGGATCCTCTGATCCACCAGATGCTGCCACCTGTCCCCATACTCCCCAGTTTTTTGTGTCACCAGTAGTCCATTGACTTTAGGTCAAACCTCAAACTTAGTCCGCGACATTAAATGACCCACCTACCCCTATAATTTCCAGTTTGGCATTAAAAATTAAGTAAGTTTATCCATCTGGCATTATTTAGCCTGCGTGGAATATTTTTCCCCAAATTCATTTATAACATTATCAATCGGTGCGTTACATTTTATCTTTTAATTAATTTAATTTATTAAAATAATTAAACCAAATCTTAACCCTAGATTTTCTGCATCGCTGAACAGACTATCTCTTTTCGAATTCCAATCCCTTGACTTTCTCCTCTCCTTTGTTCTAAACCAAATCCCAAAATTAAACCCTAATCTAAACCCTAAACTATATCCAAATCTACCTGGTCCTAAATTTATACCCAAATCGAATCACAAACCCTAAATCATCTTCCTAAACCTTAGAAAAAGTTGCAGTAACAAGCTGCATCAGGAAAAATGAGTTTTTCTTTAAAATCAAATAGTATTAAATACCCAGATGATACTGTCAATGGAGAAAAAACAAAGATTGATGACCAATTGTTGTTTGAGCTTGCCTCTGTTTGCTCATGCTGCAACACAACAAATGGTTCCATTTCTCTTGTGCATATAAAGTGAACGCCAGGAGAATTTACATCTTTCATATTTGGACCGTTTGTATTGCTGAAACATGAGAGTAGCTTGGACACTTGAAAATGCAAGTGAAGTTCACGTCCATATAAGGCATACATTCTAAGAGGGATGCTGAAGTAATTAGAGAGTAATTGGCCGGTTGTTTCGATCTCCAAAGTTTGATTCCAAGCAACATTTTCAGAAAACCGAGTTATATACAGAGCATTTATTATACAAGTGGGCATAAGGAGAAAAGAACAAAACATAAAGGTCCCGTTTTTTACTAGAATATCTTCATTTATGATGTCCGATTACTCTGGTTACCTACAACCAATTTAAGCTTTAAGACGTGTAGATGCGCCAAAATTGACAAACTGTTAGGATTGATTTGTAAAATGAATAACATTAGCCTGCAAACATGAGAAAAGGAAAGACTTTGAACAAATGTTAATGCACATGTACAATTTTTTTTATTAAATTCACACATACAATTCGGTAATATGGAAATTTTAATGATTTAGGAAACGAATAGAAGGAGAAGGAAAAAAAGAAGAAAGCAGAAAGGAGAGAGGATAAGGCATTCGAGTTCGAGGAAGATGAAATTAGGAATATATGTAAGGATGTTCATTATTAATTGAATTTAATTAAATTAAACAATGACACATAGGATGGACCCATTAAGGTGCCACGTATTTAAAATTTATCATCTCACCAACAACTATGCCAACAAGGATTTTGGTCAAAAGGCAAAATCATACCTAAAGTCAAGGGACTACTGGTGACACAAAAAACTGGGAAGTATGGGGACAAGTGGCAGCATCTGGTGGATTAGTGGATCCTCTGGACTAACTTTATCCAAACGCGATAGTCCAGGGACTGCCAACGGACATTTGAAAGTCTAGGGACTATCTGCCACCAAACGCGACAGTCGAGGGACGACTCACTGTTCAAAGCCTAGATATAGTTATTGTTACACTTTATCGTCATGAAACCACCAGCTCGTCTCCTTGGGTGATTTTTTTTACAAGTCTCGACGTAACTCAATATCAGTGGGATGTTTTTTTTGGTAGAGCTTGATAACATTGAAAGAATGCTGATACAAATGAGATTCACAATCATAGCAGGAGTCCAAGAATGATAAAGAATGTCTAAACAGATATGCCCATTGCTATAAATACGTGGATGTAGAGGAGCCGAGTTAAGAAACACCACCTACGGTGCTTCCATAAGGTAATTCACAAAGAAATCAACCTGAAGCTTATAAGTCTCCCCAACATAAAGAGTCCCCGGAGTTCACTAGATTTGGATCACCCATCTCTGGAGATTATCGGTGACATTGTGTTTCAATCCTGCAGGTGGACGGAGTTTCCATTCCGCCAGCTCCTTCTGAACTCGATTACACGCGATTTTACTTAAAACTTTCCGTGAAGAGGAACTGGTCATGGAGTCCACCCTTCCAACCTGATTTTTATCGATTTGGTTTTTTCAATTCTAAAAGAAAATAAAAAGAAAGTAATTTGTTTTTATTTTTAATCATATGGTTTGATTGGTTAAAATAATAATAATAACTTACTTTTAAATATCTATAACAATATCTTATTTTTTAATTTTCTTTTCAAAAATGTTAATGTATTAAAAATTTGGTGGAATTATTATTTTAATTTTTATTATAAATCTACATATTTAGGTATTAACCCAAGAGTCTTAATCCACGTAGGATCAAAACAGTCAATTGTATAATTACAACCAATAACTAATATGTCAAACAAAATATTATAAGGGTACCTGGATTATTTAATGTTGTAGACTACATTTTCGCTCTGACCTAAAGTTAAAGTACCAGTTTTGATACATAAATTTGGTGACTATGGTGACAGATTTACATGAATCAGAGGATCTGGTGGACTAACTTTATCTAAAGCTGATAGTCCAGGGACTACCAATGGACTTTTAAAAGCCAATGGACTATAGGTCATCGAACGTGATAGTCGATGGGACAATATACTGTTCAAAGCCTATATATATATATTGGTTCTAAAGAAACTATAAATTAATAATTACTAAAAGATTACAATGAACTAGAGAATTTCAATTAATCTGTACTAAAAAAATGAATTTATAGTCACTTGTTTCTTTGTTGAACTTCAAATCTATATTTAGCTCATCTTTAAATCTCCTCGTTGAGCTTAAGAGTTGGAGCATTGCCTTCTCGTATTACAACAAAAAGTTGTGAAGATTTTTTGTAGCTTGCAATTTCTAGCGATGAAAATAATGTATTGCGTTGGTACCATGGATCAACTTTTTGGTCCAATAAACTAACTTTTTACTTATTCAAAAACAATAAACTTGAAAAATTCAATTAATTTGTGAAGGTACTAACTAATGTACATTGTAAGCGATATATTGGACTTAAATATCATATGTAACACCTCTTTAAATTAATAAATCGTAATATCTTGGTAAATTAATAAAATATCATGGTCCTAACATTATTTATCTATAAAGGTTTTATTATATATTTAAATCCGTAATCCAACATGTTTTTATTTTTCAAATTCAAATATAAGTGCGAATCTGAACCTGCTAGATAAGATTATTTTCTCTTCATATCTGAATCCATTGGGTTCGGACAACCGACTGTAGGTACCTGATAGTTACTTATTTATCCACGAGAATATTATCCACATAAATTAGCGGATACAATACCCACAAAGAAATGACCATGGACGTTTTGTCTTTTTTTATTATCAAACTATTTTATTTTTATATTTGTTATGAAGGTGAGTAAAATGGTTCGACTGAGGTATACAAGTTAAATCAATAGTTTTTAGAGAGATTAAAGTTTTTTTAAAATAGAGAAGCAAGAAAAAAACAAAAGTTGAGTTGAATTATCATATATGTTATGGTGATCTCCTATATTATATTTTTAGTTATAGAGTTAAATTATGTGGGCTCCAATTGTTAAATCAAAAGAGAACAATATAAATTACATAATAAATTCTCATAAGACCGTAGTTTTACCAGATTCAAATGTAACCGATGCTTAATAAATATGGACAAATATTATTTACTTAACCTTATATTTTATAAATTAAGGTTCGGCTGAGTTAAATTTTAATTCTCATTAGTACCTCATTTAGTCCTTATAAATGAAGTGAGAGATGCGTGTAAACTTATGCCTAATAATCTAAGTAAAGCCAAATTGTTGCCTTGTATATATCTTGTTATTGCTAAGCCAACAAATTATGGGTTAGGGGTTCATTTGAATCACCAAGTCTCTGAACTTTAATTTGAAGAGAAAGTAGGACCGAGTCGTATGCGTTAAGTGCGGATGAGAAGTTAATCTTATAAAGTTTTGATTTTTTGAACTGAATGAGCAGTATTGAGAGTTTTTTTAACTGAACGACTAGTCTTTTGAAAGTTTGTTATTTGAGTGGATACTCACACCTTACTTCTTTTTCCCTCTGCATTGCCTATTTAACTTTAATCGAACTATCATGACTCAAAAGTGCTAGGTTTGATACTGATCCAACTTCTTTCTCGTTAAAAATCATTCACCGATCAAAACCTCTATTGAGGTTTATTTTTATTTACCTAAAACAAACAAAATTAGATAGTATTTTGCTAGAGTAACTAACACTCTTTTCCGAAGTAAAAAATATTATAGGTAAATTTACGTAAGTAGGTAGCCCTCAGTACTTCAAAATGAATATATAAGGAGTGCTATTAAAAAATAATGAAATCGAAGGGTTATTCTAAGATTTTGTTCAGATTATAAGTATGTGAATAATATTCGATTTGTAAATGAGCTCCTACTGGGTAATTAAATGCTAATGTGGACATAAGAGAAGCACGCGTGCGATAATTAAAATTTAGAGAGTAAGATGATCACGAGCATAAAACAACGATTAATCAGAACAAATGTCGACACGTGACTTAAGTACACCAACAAATGTTGGGTTCTTTGGTTAACCAGTTGGCCAAGTTTCCACGTGTATGGTTGGGAATAAATTCTCATTCATTATAAATACCAACAATGGATTTATTTTAACATTTTCTCTCTGCTTTCTATTTCATAGGCTTCGACTTTTCTCTTTCGATTGTTCAAAATAATAGTTATTTCTTTTTTAATTTTATTCTCCACAACCAAACATAAATGACTCACACACAAATTATATGTTGAGATTCTTAAAGATAAGATAGTGATAGATTGGTATGAGAGACTATTGTATAAAATGAATCACATTTAAACACTTCATATATTCATTCTCAAGAACTGCATTGATGAGTCATATATATTTTTCAAAGTTATATCTATTGGTGGGTCATACATGAAATGAGTTTGGACATTCACACCAGTTATCGTAGTTGTGCACATGGGCTGACCCAAATGAATTATTTCGAAGGTGAGGAAACTATTGCATGATACTCATGTAGAAATAGACTTTGGTTTTGAATAGTTTCAGTTATGTATGACACAAAATAGTTAAATCAACCTAAAGGAAGGTTATGTTAATTTAGATGTGGTAGAAAACCAACGTTTTTTCCTTAAAAAACTATCCTATAGAAGTAATATTTATCGTGTTGGCCCAAATACCTCCACTAGATATTGCGATGAGCCAGTTCATATAAACACATCTTCGAAGTTAAAACTTGAAATATTTGGACATTTATGTTAATTATGCGATACTAAGTTAAATAACGTCAGTTTAGTAATATGTTATCATCCTTGATATTATACTTTAGTTTAGTTATATTTTTCAATAAGCTTATTAAAATAGAATATAAATATAAAATGTTTATTCATTATTAAAATATCTATTTGAATATGTAATTGGGTAATCATCTCATCTTACTATAATAGTAAGCATAGTACAAAAAGAATATAATAAGGAGAAAAATATCCAACCATATAAGTCTAATGATCTTTTATGAGTTATTTTTTATTCATATCATAACGAATAATCTATAATGAGGTACTTATAAATTTGAATGTCAAAATTCATTTTTTTAGTGTTTTGAGTTTTCAGATTATCTAAGTTTGTTAAATCTAATAAATGGGTGGAAATTAAATTGTTCATATTATAATTCATTATATATAATATCATTTTTAAAACTTATGAGTTTAAAGTTTATTGCACGGTTAAGTTTGAGAGGTTATTTTTAATGGTCTTTTATTTGCTCGTCACTATGAACACTTTATATTTTTCCTTTTTAGTTTATTTATGATAAGGTTATATAATTATTTTCTATGTTAAAATTTGAACAATAATGATAAGACAATTCATTGTGAAATAAAATTCCAAAATGATGAAGAAGAGTCGAGAAAGAAACAGTTATGTATTTAGTAATGTTTTCTTATTAAGTGTATGATCAGTCGTCAAATGAAGACCATAGTCCCCATTCATAGAGTTTACAAAGAATATTATACGAATTACTAAATTAAACGTGTTACTAATCATTAAATTATATGTGCCATTATGTTATAACCGTCTAACAATCTTTTTTGGTGACCTCTTATAAGGTGACACGTGTAAATATAATTATAGTCGTCTAATAGCCTTTATGTATGCTCATCTAATATTTTCTAATGATTCTCTTTCAGGTATATGCTTTACTTTACGTGAATTTCGTGTTAAATTAATATATGATCATCATCCATATCTTCTTTATGACCCTTATCCCGTACCTCTGTATAAACAAATATATAACCCTCATATCATACCTCTTCATGACCGTCGTCTAAAATATCCTTATGACCCTCGTCCATATCTCATTTATATTTTCATTTTCTTTTGTAACCCTCTTTATGACCCTCGTCTTGTACTTCTTCATGATCTGCATCTTATTTATTTGTTAGCATTTATTGTATACTTACCTTATCATTATGAGGAATATACACTATCTATAGAATATAGCCGTATAAGGACTCTCTATAGTCTTTGAATTATTTTTTAAAATAATTTCTTAAAGGACTACTAAAATACCTAGATGAGATACCTAGGGATTTCAACAAGGCGAATCGGGGACGACTAACCATATGCCCGCTACTCACCTCGTAGTAAAAAACTAATACCAAAACCAGCCCTGAACACTGACAATTTTTTTCTCCATACCAAATACGAATCTGTGGGTTCGGATTACCCACACGGGTACCCGTGAACTATCTGCAGATGAAAGCTACTGTAAAAACCTGAACCAACCCCAAAAATCCAAATCGAAGAATCAAACCCGAATTGAACCCAAAAAAATTGAAAAATCTCACAATAATTTGAATAACAAACATAATTATATAATCAAATTGAATCAACATATCTCAAAACAAAATAGTATAAAAGTAAAAAAAATAAAAATACAAACTATATCAAATTATCAATAGTAATATTACACATCCATCAAATGACAGTCGAACGATTCAAATCGTCATCATCAGAACCGCCAACAATGTTGTTGTTGGCGGGTGTATGAGAATTGTCCTTATTTAATGAAGAGATCTGAACAAAAATGACATAATACCTTAGTGGAAACTAAAATAATATTTGTAAACCAATAAAAATAGTACGCATAAAATGATTGTTAGCTAGACTATATGAATTCTCAATAAATCTAAATGAAACAGAACACAAGTCCAACTACTAAATGCAAACGAACGCCATAATACCAATACAACAAATAACATGCTCATTAACATTTTCTAAAGCTTTACTTTGATCACTGGATATTTTGAAGAGAGAGTGGTGATATTTTGTATGAGATAAATGAACTAGATTAAATGTTATTCCTTAGATATAAAAGCACTAGGTTAAAAAATATCATTGCAGACTAAAGTGAAAATCATATTCTTTCAAGGTTTCGAATATATTTATACTATGCTCGAAATACATTACATCGACCAAATAGATCCTAATTATATAAATGCATAAATTTATAACATTTTCTTTGTATACTAGAGAGGGGATGTTTTATGCTTCCCTAGATTTTTCCATAAATTTTATCTATTTTCAATTCTCTTTATGGCCAAGCGTGCATACATACATGTAATTCACATCGCTTAATATATTCATGAGTCTAAAACATAAGACAAGATCACAGGTAATCATAAATAAAATAGAACACAAGCGCAAAAGTCTAAAACATTAGACTAGAAACATTCATATTTCAAGTTAGGCTTATACATTCATTTCTCACAAATTATCCGATCAAATTCCAATAGCTAGTACAATGGTAAATCCCACAAGAGTGACTTCTTGAAGACCATCGATCTACCAGATTTCATTAGAATCGCTACTATCTAACTACATTATGTTGGATATTTTAGTGTAATTGGATTAACTAGTCGACCAATGTAGTCATAATATATTATCGAGCAAGTCGGAGAGTGTGGAGTACACGCTTGTTAGAATATATTATGATTAGTGGGTCCAACAGACGGATCCTTGTACGGGTTAGATTTATTTTGAATGATAAGGCTATTGGGAAAATTCATGGAAATTTGAATTTGAAAAAAATAATTCGAATTTGAATTTGAATTTGAATTTGAATTTGAATTTGAATTTGAATTTTTAGTCAGTTTATCATTTGAAATTTTAACCGTTTTTTGACATAAAACTGTTTTACAGTTGAGTATTTTGGTTGAATAAATAAGTATGGTTCTGAACAAAAAAAATAATACAAAAAAAATCCATTCTCGTTGTTCAAATGCATACGCTCTGATTTTATCCGGTTGAAAATTTTGGAGAACCACCAAAATAATTTCAATCTGAAATTGTTAAAACAAGACTTCAGAGTTTATCCGGAAATCTCTAAACAAATATTCCCAACAAAAGATGGAAATTATATGTTCTTGTTTTGTGAAGAGATTTGTACGAAGATGTTATTTTTTTATGATTTGTATGAAGATTGAAATGAAGAGATTTGTTGTCATCTCTAAGAGAATCCATAATCAAGTATCAAAGCATTAGAACTATGGATCATCGTCTTGTAAGTTTTTCTCCCTTAGTTTTATTAGAACTCATGGATGAAAATGGTGATGATCTCTGAATTGTTTTAAATTTTGTAAAGGATACAGACTTTGGATTAATTGTTGTTTTGGTTGTTGAAAGTGTGTATCTAAGACCGAAAATGCTTGAACTCGATATTCGAAAGCATTTAGAGAAAAAAGGATACTATTGTGTTATTCGAATTTTCCGGTGGATAAAAATTGGTAGATAATGGTTAATAATTGTTGTGCAAATTTGCAAGAACAGAGAACTAATGCGCAAATTTATCTTTGCATGCAATTATTGTTTGAATTATTTGCATGCAATAAAGTATTTGCGTGAAAAAAAAATACAACAAAAAATCCATTCTCGTTGTTCAAATGCATACGCTCTGATTTTATCCGGTTGAAAATTTTGAAGAACCACCAAAATAATTTCAATCTGAAATTGTTAAAACAAGACTTCAGAGTTTATCCGAAAATCTCTAAACAAATATTCCCAACACATTACAACATTACATCCTTATAATTGGGTTTTCTAAAACTTATAACACTAGTAGAAATCAAACAAATTCAAAGTAATGCCAATGTCTACTTTACTAGAAGAATTGACTAAGAGACCTATACAAAAGATTCAAACATTTAATCAAATCCAAAATAATAAGAATGTTAATTGTACTATGCAAGCCTAAGACTATAGGCTAAAAGAAAAAAAAAACAGAGGAAATGCCGAAGACAACCGTACAATGAATCAAACATTAGTAAGACATCAATTAATTACAAAGTAATTCAGTGTCACTTTACTTTGCAACTGCAAGGCTATCGACTAAAAGATAAAATAAAGAGGAAACAACAAGACATCATCACAATGAACCAAACTTAGGAAGATCTATCATACGATCATCATGGAACCAATTTTCTTGCTAAACACAACTTTTTATTTTTATTTGTAATTTATAAAAAGTTAGCTTCTTGCTATATAATAAAGGGTAATAAAAAAAACTATTAAACTTGCATAAAATTATTAGGTAAAACAGCTCAAAGTATTATTTCTACAACAAATGTAGATGTAGTAACAATGTCTCAATTTACCTAAAATAAATAATTAACCAATGAACCAAATATCCAGTCGTATAACAAACAATGAACAAAAAATAGATAGTAAAATGTTACAGAAGATAAAATAAATACTTAACTAGATATCAAATGACAACACCTAAGGTTTAGAGAAAATACAGATTCAAACCCCTTTGTTTAGTTTTCTGCAATCCCCAAAGTCCGGTGACGGTTTTCAGTGAGGTGGATGAAAAAAAATATGGAATGTAGTTGAAGCGATAGGGAACTGGGAAGAAAAGATGGCTGAGATCATGACGAGAGTCCGTGAGAGAGAGGAGGAGGAGGGTTAGAGCTTTGAGTAGGCCGGTACAATCTACTAGTACTTGAGCAACTCTAGTTTATTTACTGGGTATGAGCTACAGTATATTATATTAATAATATACTTTATTTAATTATTATTATTATTTGTTTACAAGATGGGTATTAGGATGGGTTCAGAATGGGTACCCGTGGTCTAATATTTTAAACCAAAACCTGACCCAAATTTGAATGGGTAATCAAAATAAAAACCATAACCCGTCTCCTTTTTTTGGGGTAATATGTCCTACCAAATGGGTTCGGTTCAGATATTCATGGTTTGGGGTTAAATTTCTATATTTAGAGATACCATCAAAAACATTGTGAACTATTACTTTTATTTAAAAAATTTGGCGTATAAACGTCTAAAATCTCTCATTTAAATCGACACATGTAAATAATTCTACCATTAATCACCACAAATTGTGACACGTTTAAAACCGTTTCTTTTTTCAATAAATTAAACTGTTCCACTTCCAGTATATATAAAAAATTATATTTTTACCATAGATATTAATTTAATCCAACAATCCAAATCCTTTGTGACTAGCTCGACTACTTTTATAGTAAAAAACTCAATTTCCTTCAATTATTTTCTTTTTCTTTTTCAATCATTTCTCTCTCTAAAACTCAACTACCTCTATTAAAGTTCCAAAACTTTGAATTTTGCTTCCATCTTCAACTCCTTGTAAAATATATTTTATGTATTGATTCATAACTTTACCTCTTTATATGCATGTTTTGATGGCTTATTTATGAGAAAACCTTTTTCTTCGTATTAATACCCTTCGACTTTTGATATTGCTAAAACTATATCTGCCCATAAATCCTATACCAACCCAAGTTTCATTTTTTAAACTCTATTTGAAAAACAAAAGACCGAATATTTATACCAACCCTTACCAATTTGATTACCTTATTGATAAACCTTCTATTTTGACTAAATATGGTTAAGAAAAAAAAAATTCAAACATAAACATTTTTCAAAATCTACCACTGTTGAATCCCTAATAGAAATATATCCTAAAGATCTTCCTAGATATGTAGTAGATAAGAAATACTTGTTAGAAGATTTTTTTCAATAAAGTGTCAAGCTCCTATAAATATTTTCCTCAGGATGAACACTAATTTTTTAGATATGAATATGGTTTTCCAGATTATGTAGCTACATGTGTTCCTGAACATGGTGATTTACCTCATCATTTTAAACATGACGAGATATGCTTTTACCTTGCCTCATCCAAATATGTCATACTCAACCATCTACTAACAGGTAGTGTGCATTACTGAACGTACTACTAAGCTTAAAGCTTTTAGAAATATACGTTCCTCATAAATATCTCCTTTTAAACATCAAAATTAAAAAACTTAGTACTTCCCCTTTCTATTACTTAACTATAAGTAAATCAAACCGAATTATTAATCTGCCCTCCTTTGACCATATCTAGAAATCAAGTTTTATCTATGTAGCTAGTATATGGGGGTCTGATGACTTTTTTGATGGATTTGGCCAAATAAAAAGAAGATGCATGCAAACACATAAAATATAATCTACTTAATTTTACTTCACATATTCTCAATTGTTATTTTTATAACGCTCTTTCTAATTTATCAATCATTTTGTAAATCCAGATAAACTTTTCCAATGCTTCAATATTTTTTTCCATGACAGTAGACCTTTAGAAATATTGTCTGTTGCTGCCCACCCAATTTGGAAAATCGAATTTCACTCTTTTTTTGCAACCAATAACTTTATTTAATTTGGTCACTAGCCTATCCAGAACTTAAGATGAACCATGATGGTAAACTCACTTTCGTCACTGCAGGAGAACCAATTAACCATGAAAATTCTTCTGCTATACTCTAAAGACGAATAGAAACTAAGAACAAACTCATGATCAGGTTTAACTATTCTAAAAATAAATTTGTAAAAGATATTGATGATAAAGGAAAAACTAGTATTGTCAATGATTCTCCCAAAAAATATTCTCTATAAAAACAAATAACCAGTTTTATAAAAAAAATCCCCAAATTGATGATCCCAAAAAACCTGCCTATGTTGCAAACTCTTTTCACCAGGAGGAACTTGACGATTCTAAAAAAGATCTTCTTCTTAATGTAGAATATCTTAAGAAAATAAAACATACCAACGAACTATAAATTCTGAAAAGGTTATTGTTACTTATAAAGCTCTTGACGAGGTCCCCGTTACTAATACAACTAAAGCACTTACCAAGGTTGCATTAAAAAACGTTTATGAAGAGGCTCCTCCCATTTTATTTGGTCAACAAAGAAAAAAAGGTTAACGAAGGGAAAATTGAAATTGTAGATGCTACCGACCCCTCTGCCCAAAACAAACTAAGGCTGCTACCAAATCTTCAAACAAGAATATTGAGAAAAAATGTTATGACTACTGGTATTCATTCTTTTGCCAAAACATCACCTTCTCAATCCGGTATAAGACCACCTCTTTTTATATCCATTCGAACTCGCTCATTAATTATATCTTGTTAAATCCAATTTTTCCTCAACATGGCTCAACATAACAATATGAAAGTAGCTGACATCATTCTATGGTAATTTGAGCTCAATTTTAGAGGTTCGTCTTTATCATTATACATTTTTTATCTATCTTTTCAAATTCGTTTTAATCCATTTTATTGTCATTTTCAAAGTATTTATAATTGAGTAACACTCACCCATATGAAAATGAATCTATCAGATATGCTGCAATGGTCAACTTTCAACCTGAGCCTATTATGATTGAGTCTATAACCATTAGAGATGATTTAGTAGTTTTTTCAACACGAGCTTCACACTTTAAAACAGGCTCATGAGAAATTGAAAATAAAATAAAGTTGATATTGACTACTCTGTTGCTAGTATATGTGCTAAAAAAGATGACATGATGAACAAAAAAACATAACTGACCTCTCTAAATGCAACTTTAATTAAACAAGATACCTCTCCGACTTCTCTCTATACCGACCTGATTTCTCAATGTGTGATAGGAATGGCGATTTGTGTTGGAACCATAATTTCCATCCCATATTGCAAAGCAAATTGTGTTTCTCCTATATCGATCCTAGGGGTCGTCTTTTAATCCTAAACACGTCCGAAAATTTATCTAGCCATTTTCCATTGACACATTCAATACTCTTATTAATCCCATCTACAATGGTTCCATTTGTCACCTCCACTTATTCATTTTCTTGAGGAAAATAAAGAGTAGAAAAATATTGTTAAATCACATATTCTCTATTGTACATCGTCATTATTTTATTTTGAAAATGAGGCAAATTATCTGTCATTAAGCTTCTTGGGAACCCGTATCTTGATAAAATTTGACTTCACAAAAAATTACAGATTTTCTTAGCCATTGTCTTGTGTATCGCTTTCGCCTCGATCTATTTTGTAAAATAGTCAACAACCACTACTATAAACTGCATCTTCCTTGTATTCATTGGCAAAGGTCCCACTAAGTTGATCCCACATTTATCAACTGTACAAGGTAGTGCGACTATGTTCATTGGTTCGTTTGACAAGCGTCTCTTTCTATCATATCTTTGACAGACGTCTTCTTTGTACAATGACCTTGGTATCTGCTGCTAATTTTGTCGAATAAAAATTGTAAGAAAGAAACGTCTGATTAAACTTCTATGTCCATAATGAGCCTCGATAACCTCTTCGTACAAATCTCTAAGAATAAAAAGTTCTTCATTATTGTTCAAACATTGTAACATCAACCCTTTAAAATATTTCTTTAAAGATCAACGTCAAGAATTTTATATTTGATGGCTCGTATACTTAATACTCGTGCCTCATCATATCCTTATAGGAGTATCTGATCTTGAAAAAACAACAAATATTATTATCTCCAATCATCAGTATTTTCAATTTCTAATACCTTGACTTCTTAATTTCTATCATCTTTAGATGGATTTTATTGAATTATAACGAGCCGATTATCTCCTAATACTACTATCCTCACTAAATAATCTGCAATCGAGTTATTAAGATGAGGTACTTTATCATATTCTACCTTTTGGAATTTCTTCTCCCATTCTTTTAATACTTATCAATACCCCCTCGTAATTTCTTGATTTTCTTTGCATACACCATTAGTTTGACTTATTACCAATTATGAATCCGATCTTATTAAAATAAAGTTTCCCCCGCAAATACGAGCCAATTTTAATTCTCTAAAAAAATAGCCTCGTATTCTGCCACATTATTACTAACATCAAATCCAAATTCTATAAATTGTTTAATTTTCTCGCTAAATGGTGCTTTCAAGATAGTCCTCGCTCACCTTTTATTAACATCTGAAGCCTCAACTTAAATTATCCATTCAAAATACCTTTCAAATATCGATCACACACCTTTGTCATCACTTTATTCTTTTCCCGACAAACTCGCTTATAAAATCTGCAATGACTTGAGCCTTAACTGCAGTACGAGAGGTTCATACAAAATCTCATACTCTTCCAATTCTATAGACTATCGTGTGAGTCTTCCTAACATATTTGAATTGTGTACCAAGCTTCTGAGAGGAAAAATATTTCATAAAATAATGGTATGATTTTGAAAGTATGACCTCATATTGACTCCATCTACCACCAAACTTAAATCTATTTTTTTCAAATTCAAATATATTTTTTCAGCATTAATTAGACTTTTACTTACGTAATAAACTGGTTTATGCATTCTTTCATCTTCCCTGATCAAGAGGATACTCACAATATGATTGGACATGGATAGGTATAAGTACAACGATTCTTATTATACGAGATCTGAAAAGATCTATGTTGAACTCAAATATATTTTTAAACGCGAAACACGTAATCACATTCTTCATTTTAGCTAATCTACTTTGATCATCTAAGAACCTTAAGAAACAAATGACTCTTATTAGAAGCTTTAAATATAAATCATGATAATATCGTTATACGACCCATTAACCAATGTACTTCTTTGATAATTTTTGGATGTTCCATATATAATAATTCTTTTAGTTCATCTGGATCAACTTTAATTCCATTCTTACTAATAATATACCCGAGAAAGTTTCCAGTTCAAACTCAAAAAAAAACTTTAGAGTATTCAATCTAAGGTTAAAGTTTCTCAGATTATAGAATATTTCAGATAAAACTTCAATTTGTCGATCCTCATTATTATTTTTTACAATCATGTCATCTATGTATATGATGCAGATAGTTTAGCGCTGAAATTTATGAAGGCTGGCGATCACCCGAAGAATGCGGTGAATTGACAGTTCGGAGCTCTGGTGTCTGATTTTGACCCACAACACCTTGTTTCGAAGGAAACAATATCACGAACACAAGTCACCAGCTTTGCTCATGAGCTATGGGCCTTTTTGGGCATTTGGCTCATCTATCATCTTATTTTGCGTTTTTAATACTTTAGGATATTTTAGTAATTTTCATATTTTTGGTTTTAGGGTTTCACTTGAACCCTTATATAAACATATCTTCTATACATTATTGATGGAGTTGTTTTGATTAATAAAATTAGGGTTTTTATCCCTCTTTTAGCTTCTTTTGCGTTTCACTTTGAATCATAGTGGTATCAGACACAGCCAGTCCTGCGAGATGGTGCGAGGAAGAACCAGCGATCGCGGAGGCGCTGCAGTGACTAGAGATACAAGTGATTTCGGTGATCGTGAAGTTGCTGACCTACACCGTCAGGTGGCTGATCTTACCCGTCAGATGGATGATCTTAATGCCAGGCAACAAGGCACGGAGGTTGAAGGTATCGATAACCCTTTTGGGGAGGGGTTCGAACATAATACTTATCACGGCCGCCGCTGGGAGCTTGGATTTAAGGTAGACATCCCGGAATTTGATGGTAGCCTTAAGGCAGAGGCGTTTGTTGATTGGTTATCCCAGATTGAGGAAGTGCTGGACTTCAAGGAAGTTCCTGAGGAGAGAAGGGCCGCGTTGGTCACCATCCACCTGCGCGGCAGGGCACAGGCTTGGTGGCAGCAAGTGAAGAAGAACCGTGAGCGTGAAGGCAATGATAAAGTTCGCAGTTAGGAGAAATTCAAAAAACAAATCCGCAAGGCTTTCCTACCTTACAACTTCGAGCGGGAACTATTCCAGCGACTCCAGAATCTTCGTCAAGGACCACGATCTGTGGACGAGTATACAAAAGAATTCTATCAGCTGCTGGCTCGTACGGATGTGAAGGAGTCACCGCATTAGCAAGTATCCCACTATATTGGTGGGTTGCATCTTCAGCTTCAAGATGTGTTGAACATGTTCGACTCGTGCTCTGTTTTCGAAGCCCATCAGCGTGCCCTCCATGCAGAAAAACACTTGGCTCGCCGGACCCAGATTGGCATACGGACTGGTGCTCCTTCACGGACTTCGGCATCCAAACCAGCTCCACGTCCAACCATTCCCATTGTTCCCATTGGTGCGACCAACCGTTCTGCTGGTAAGTTACGTTGCTTTGACTGTGGAGAATTAAGGCATCGTCAGGTAGAATGTCCGAATGATGCGGGTGCTAGGGATATTTTCTCTCACGAGGCATTTGAACCGGCCCTCATTGTTCTTGATGGTCTCCCAAAGTTTGATACATATGATGATGATATGGCGGAGGTTACGGCAGAGGTTGTGACAGTTGATGTGTTTGCATATGTGTTTCCCGTTTCTAGCCCTGTTATGACTAATGTGTTTGCAGATGTGTTTCCTATTGCTAGCCCTGTTCGGACTGATGTGTTTGCAGAGGTGTTTCCTATTGCTAGCCATGTTGGGACTGATGTGTTTGCATATGTGTTTCCCGTTGCTAGCCCTGTTGGGACTGATATGTTTACCAATGTGCTTCCTGTTGTTAGCCCTGTTGGGACTGATGTGTTTGCAGATATGTTTCCCGTTGCTAGCCCTGTTGTGACTAATGTGTTTGCAGATGTGTTTCTTATTGCTAGCCCTGTTGGGACTGATGTGTTTGCAGAGGTGTTTCCTATTGCTAGCCATGTTGGGACTGATGTGTTTGCAGATGTGTTTCCTGTTGCTAGCCCTGTTGGGACTGATGTGTTTGCAGATGTGTTTCCCATTGCTAGCTCTGTTGTGACTGATGTGTTTGCCGATGTGTTTCCTATTGCTAGCCCTGTTGGGACTGATGTGTTTATAGATGTGTTTCCTATGGCGCATGGTGAATATGCAGCTTAGTTTCAGTCGTACCTACCACCCCCAGACTGATGGTCCGACAAAAGTGGTTAATTGTTCCCTCGATAACTTGTTGCGCAGCCTGGTGGGAGATCACCTGAAGGCATGGGATCAGTGCCTACCGCAGCCAGAGTTTGCCTACAATCATACCATTCACCGCTCGACGGGTCTTTGTCCTTTCCAGGTGATGTATGGTGTTGTACCTCGGGGTCCTCTCGACTTGCTCGCCCTGCCCAGTAAAATTCGTGTTCACACAACTGCTGAGGAGCTTGTATCGCAGATTCGCCAAACCCACCAGACGACTTACGATCAGCTTGTCTTGAGCACCGCCAAGTATAAGTCTGAGGCGGATTCTCATCGTCGTCCTGTTCAGTTCGAAGTTGGTGACTATGTGTGGGCAGTTTTAACCAAAAATCGGTACCCTGCTAGTGAGTACAACAAACTGGCCGCCCGGAAGATTGGCCCGGTGAAGATTGTGGAGCGGATCAACCCGAATGTTTATCAACTGCGTTTGCCTAGCCATCTTCGTACGTCTGATGTCTTTAATGTTAAGCATCTGATTCATTATGCAGGTGACTCTTTTGACGAGGAGACTGGTTCTGATTCGGGGACGAATCTTCTCGACCCCAGCGGGAATAATGAAGATAGTTTAGCGCTGAAATTTATGAAGACTGGCGATCACCCGAAGAATGCGGTGAATTGACAGTTTGGAGCTCCGGTGTCTGATTTTGACCCACAGCACCTTGTTTTGAAGGAAACGACGTCACGAACACAAGTCATGAGCTTTGCTCGTGAGCTATGGGCCTTTTTGGGCATTTAGGCTCATCTATCATCTTATTTTGCGTTTTTAATACTTTAGGATATTTTAGTAATTTTCATATTTTTGGTTTTAGGGTTTCACTTGAACCCTTATATAAACATATCTTCTATACATTGTTGAGGGAGTTGTTTTGATTAATAAAATTAGGGTTTTTATCCCTCTTTTAGCTTCTTTTGCGTTTCACTCTGAATCAGTATACCTTCATGTTCTTTCCCAGTTGTTTTTCAAATATCTAGATGATGAGATTTCGATAAGTCGATCCCGTATTTTCAATCCAAAAGGCATAATATATAACAATAGAAACCTCTTTCTGTCTAAAATACAATATTTTCTCGTCGTTTGGATGCATTCGAATCTAGTTATATCCTGAATAAGCATTCCTAAATGATAAAGAATCATGACCCAAAACTGTGTATACTAATTAATTAATACGAGACAAATTAAATGCATTCTTTTGACACACTTTGTTGAGGATATTAAAATCCACACATATTATCCATTTTCCATTCTTTTTCTTAACCAACAATGACTTAAAAACCGAAGTCGGATATCTCAATTCCATTATGTGTAACAGTCTCATCAATTTTTATATTTTCTTGACGATAGCTTCTTATTTCTCATGAGAAAATCCCTTATTTTTTATGAATCAACCTCAATCTTTTATCGATTGCTAACTCATGACAAATAACAAATGAGTTTACCCCAAAAACGTCGTCAACTCTCAACATCATTTTTATAACAAATCTATTAGTTTAAACTTGAAGTTTTGACTTAATCAATCACTAATTTTAACCACATTTGCACTTTATTTCTTATTCAACTAATTACCCAAAGGTTTTTCAAATTGTACATATTTCATAGGATCGCCAACTTCGATTTCAAATTTATCACTTTCTCCCGGTTGACGACCCTCTAATTGTTGTGGGCCACTTTTTAGGATCCAAGGAGATTGCATAACAATTCGTGGATATTCTTTGACTATCTTTAATTATTCTAGCTAAATTTCCAACAAGATACTTAAGACATGGCCGAAATGACGAGGTCACGACCTTAATTTTTACAATCATGACTTGTCTAAGATTGCGTTATAAGGGATTGGAACATGAATTATCATTAATAAAGTTCTTAAAATGTTTTTAACTTCTTATCAATCATCTTATATGGAGGTACCCCAACCATCTTGTTACAATTATTCTTGAAAATAATGTTAGCCAAACTGCCATTATCTATCAGAATTCGAGTGACCATTACCCCATAGATATATATCTAAACTAATGATCAACGATTCTTCACGAGGGATGACAACTCCTCTCAAATTGTCATCGCTAAAAGTCAAATCAGAATTTGGCTACGTATAATAAGGTATTATGACTCATCAATTAAATGAACATTTCAATATTTGTTATGATTTTTTCTTGAAGTTGATCTCCTTCTAGATAAAATATTACCCCTTGAAATATTTTGCAACCACTCCGGTTTCCATTTATGTTTTTTTCTCTCTTGAACACTTCCCCTTTGTATATTTCGTTATTTCTTTCATCATTCATTTATTTTCCTTTACTCTTGACAAACTGAACTAGCTTGCTATTGTCTATCAATCTTTGTATTTAATCTCTCATTTGAAATCAATTATTAGTTGTGTGACCATTATTATTATTATGTTACGTAAATAAATATCTTTGAGATCACTCATTATTTGGAGCCAACATTACACGTGGAGGCCTATAATTTATTTATCCTTTTTTCTTTTAAAAAATAGTAGCGTTGTGCTCGATAAATAAAGTAAACTTTCGAACCGGATTGTCATAATACAAATATCTTGATCTGTTTGATGGGGATTTCATGATTTCATCACGCCTGACCTCATCACTATTTTTCCTATATGATACTGATATTGTTTTATTTCTGGAGTTTTGGATAAGAATAGGCTTATATTTTTTACTCTTCAACTTTAAATAACCAGTATGATCTCTCTAAAATATCTATTATAATGTCCACATGAAATCCAACAAGGTCTTCATACAGTTTCCCTTCCAAAATGAACCTCTTTTAAATGCAGCCATAACTACATCCTTTTTACATTTTTCCAAACCATTCATTTCTCGCACGGACGTTTGAACATAAATTTTCAACGGTTCACCTTTACTCTTGTACATGTTCATTATAGAATCAATTTCCTTTTTGTGTGCTCGGTTACCAACGAACAGATTTCTAAATTCACTCCAAGCACCTTCAAAGTTTCAAATTTATCTTTTTGGCAAACAATTAAACCCATATAGTGCATTTCCTTTACACATCATAAAAATGCTATGTAAAGTAGATATTATATGCATTGAATCCCATCATCATATTTATGAATTGCACCAAATGATGTTCAGGTCCCATGAACCATCATAAGTATCCATTTAATATGGATCGAGTTTTCGAGAGAGCTTTCCCTCAAGAATTCTCTGATCAAATGGGGAGACCTAAAGCATATATGCAACCAACGTTTTTTTTGTCTTTCTTCATTATACTCACTATTTTTTCTTTAATTTTTTGACCCCATATTGCTCGATTCATCCGTAAATGTTTCTTTTTTCTTCTTTAATTTTTTTCTCTTGCGCTCAGTTACTTCGACCATACAGTAAGTTTATAATGATCATGGAATAATAATCATACTTTCTCAAATCAGATAGATTCTTAAAGAATTTATTTTGATTCTCGGTCATGTCATCACCAGTGGTAATACTGAAATCTGAAATCTTTGAAAATAAAATTATTTCCCATAGACGGCACCGAATTTGATAAATGAATTCATATCAAATAAAATTCCAAAATAATGCATTAGAATCGAAAAAGAAACTAATATGTGTTTTTTAACTTTTTCTTATTAGGTGTGTGATCATTCCTCAAGTAAAGACCTTAGTCCTAAATTATAGAGTTAAAAAGAATATTCTACTAATTACTAAATTTTACGTATCATTATGTTATTACCGCCAAACAACTTTCTTAATGACCTCTTATATGATGACACGTGTAAATACAATTATAATCGTTTAATAACCTTTTTGTATGCTCGTCTGATATACTGTTATAACTCTCTATGTGATCTCTACTTTACTTTATATGACATTCATCTTATATTACTTTATTACCCTTGTCCATGTTATCTTTATGACCATCGCCTCGTACCTCTTCATGGCCCTCGTCTATATCTTTTTGATGACCCTTATCTCATATCTCTCCATGACCTTCATCTTTAATCTCTTTATGAACCTCGTCCATATCTTCTTTACGACCCCCGTCTCGTACCTCGTCATAACCTTCGTCTTACTTCATACAACCTTTATTCATCTTTACGACCCTCTTCTTGTATTCCTTTGTAACTCTCTTTATGACCATCATATCGTACCTCTTCCTAACCCTCGTCTTACTTCGTACAACCTTTATTCTTATTTACGACCCTCTTCTCGTATTCCTTTGTAATCCTCTTTATGACCATTGTATCGTACTTCTTCATGACCTGTATATTATTCATTCGTTATCCTTTAATGTATACTTACATAGTCATTATAAGGAATATATACTATCTATAAGATATAACATTATCAAATAATACAAAAAAAATATTCAGTTTTGACCAATAAAAAGGTTTGAATAGTAAATGTTTTAAAATTAATACAAGTTAGTTGGAAGGATAATTTAGTTATACTAAGTTTCAGATCTTAAGTAGGTTAAGTAAAATATATCACCAATATTAAATTGCTTCCGAAAGATATATGACAAATTCAAAATGACTGTGAGAGTTTTAAGACTTGGCTCATCCGATAGAGTTGCTTTCACGTTTTTGGTATCAACCTAACTTCAATTTATTGTTAGTTATTAGAAATAGTTTATGGATTAATACAACCATCCATCATAATTTATATTTATTGTGAAAACAAATTAAATTACCAAACATTGAGTGATGGTAAAAAATCTTTAAAAATAATGGTGATTTATGCATAAAGTATTTACAAAATGGTAAATTGTATACAATTTATATAATTACATTTTAGAATGATGTGATACTTATTTATGTATCATATAATAAACTAAATTTTAATCATGAGACAAATAAGTACACATTTTCCACAAACATTCATATCATATTTTTCAAAAGAAGATTGATAATCTAGTTGCTATTGACTATTTTGAATAATTATACATATGTTTTATATGTCAAAAGAAAACACACAATAAAGGGAATTGATACCTACAAAGTAATAATAGGTTTAATAAACTGTAGAAAGTTATATATGGATGATTACTAAGTAGAAATCCCGGATAACAATATTGTCCATTCACATCTTAATACTCTATTAATCATATATTTGCCCATTATAAAAGTCATTGACAAGTTTAAACCGTTTATGGTTGGAATAAGGTAGCACTTTGGTAAAATAATTAAATATGTTATATTTGATCGTGGTGTTTACCACTAAAAGAGTTATGACAATCTAATAAATAATGTCATGACCTACTTTATGTAGTCCAAATATACAAAACATTTTCTCTAAAAATAATATGATGAGTAATTGTAAAAATTCATTATATTAACTTTAATCATAGTTAAAACTTTGTTTTAAACACTTGTATATTTAAATATGCATAACATAAGCAAAATCGTAAAAGCTTTGAAAATGGAAATTATAATGTGATAAATAATAATCATTTTATTGTAGCATTTAATATATTATATAAGATTTTAGCTTGGGACCTCACAACCAATATATATTTGTTAGACAATACATTTATCTTGAGAATATTAAGTTTATGGAAAAATAATCAGTGAACAACTTTGATTTTTGGAAAAAAATAAAAATAATTTATTCATATTCAAAATATAAAAATTGGATCTTTTATAGTTGATCATCTTTTAATAGTGAGAATCGTTGTTTTCTTTAATAATAAATTTTTAAATCCTCATTTAAGAATAAATAATCATAATTATTCACCGGGAGCACACTCAACTTCTTCAAGAACTTGAGTGAAGTAAAGTTAGTATAGACCTTTACACAAATCCTCAAATAAAGAAAAATAAAACATTATGTATTTAGTTTTTCAAAGTAATTTTAAGTCTTCTAAGAGAACTTTAATATTCTTGACGATGTAATAAAAGCATTTAATTTCATATTCTATAATTTTATAAATAGTTATACATAAATATTAACATTCTTTAAGTTTAAAGAAAAAATTTATAAGAGTTCTTTAAAAGTATTGATATTTTTGTGATGTAAAATATCATATAAAATTCTAACTATCAGTTGTGGATTATTATAACAAAAGTGAAAGCTGATGTAAGATGATTCAGTACAAAATTATTATACGTTTACAAAGAAAATGGATTAGTTGGTTCTAAATTCATATTTGAGCCACAATTCTCTCGAAATATAACATGATAATATATACATAGGGTCATATATCAAACAAGCTTCACTAAATATGAATATATGGACATTTAAGAAAAAAATTATTATCCGTCAAGAAAATAATTCTTTCAAGATAACCATAGTGCATATTGTGTTGTTTAAGCTAAGTTTCATTAATTGAATACTAAGATCGTTTTTTATAAATGACAACATTGGGAAAACTTGACATTTAATAAAATCCAATGACTTTATTAGTTGTGTATGATATACTACAAATGTGAATAAGTCAAACGGGAAAATTAAAAGACTTGTAATATTTGTATGTGAATATATTGACATTTAAGAAAGAATTATTATCCGTCAAGAGAATAATTCTTTCAAGATAACCATGGTGCATATTGTGTTGTTCAACTCTAAGTTTCATTAATTGAATACTAAGATCGTGTTTTTATAAATGACAACATTGGGAAAACTTGACATTTAATAAAATCCAATGACTTTGTTAGTTGTGTATGATATACTACAAATGTGAATAAGTCAAACAGGAAAATTAAAAGACTTGTAACATTTGTATGTGAATTTCAGTTTAGATCAATAAATTTTAATATATATAAAAATTTATTTATGGTATTTAAACAAATGTCTCGTCAATGATACCATAATTTCTAAAATGTATAATCTCGTTTAGTTTTGAGATAAAGTTACTAAAGTATAATAAACTTCTCAAGCTTATTAAAAGTAAATCCAGATTTAACATTTTATTTTAACAACATATTATTTGCTACTTGTTGCATGCCACCAAAAGAATTATGTTGAAACAAATCGATGTGGAATTTATGAGTAATACAACTTTGCGATATAAACCAAAAATCATCAAAATCATTCTTAATATTCTTTGAGTTTACCACAAAATACATATGTTAAGAGCATGCTAGCACACTTAAAAAACAACAAACTTATATATTTTCTTCAGATAAAATGAGATAAGTTGTCAAAGTTAATATCTCGAGATGGATTTGGAAATTAAATAGATATAAATATTTCATATGTTTTGGAAATTATAAATTTTATAAATGCTCGAGTTTATTTAGGATAGTGTATAACATTAATGACAAGAATCTTATGTCGATACTTAAGTATTCGGAGGATATACTATTGTGCAAGGACATGAATCATCTAGTGTTTAAAATGATCGAGTAGGTTATATGTCAAGTGGTTCTTAGATCAATTTTTGTGATTTAAATCTACAAATTTTATGAGAATATATTTTTTAACACACTAAGTAACATAAAAAAGTAGTTTATATGGTCAAGAAAAATTAAATAGAACATTTAAGAACATACAGTTTATTTTATTTAGTGAAGATGACATACAAAAAAAAGATTTATTTTTCTTTTTTCATATTATCCTACTAAAGTTTTAATACACAAAGTCTTTTATGAACATAAAATTCATGAGTGTCTTCTTAGTCTAGATGATATTCAGTTTAGTGCGAGTTTGTTTGTAATTCAGTTATAGATTTGGGTTTAAATTGTAATATGCTGAGTTTCAATTTGTATATGATTCAGACAAATAATATAATATTTGTCCTTGTTCTTATATTTTATACACTTTGTATGAATTATTGATCTCAATTTTAGTTAAAATGGATTAGTTGGAAATTAACATGTTAAGTGATAACATGATCTATGATCCCAAGAAACATACCATGACAAGTCAAAGTTTATTTGAGATAATCGTCGAGAATGTGATTGATGCGTGAACAATTACACTTAATGTGGCTTAACGTTCTCAGTTTTTATTGATAGTGGCGTAAAATGATAAGATTTTTTTCTTTATCTGTTAATATATAACGTTCATCAATGCATAATTCAGAGGATATATATGATACATAGACGATCAAAGTGAGAGTGTTAAAATATTCTAAATTAGAATATCTTATACTATATATTTATAGTATTCAAATAATCGGTCAAAATTTTCATCATCTTTATCTTTCTTTTTTAAGTTTATTTCTCTATTGAAATTGCGTCATAAAAAATTGTCACTTCTTATTCTGTTAGGAGTTTAGATTTTCTTCTTCTTTCAAAGAAAACTCTTCGACCTGCTACGACTAGTAAAATTTTAAAAATTCTATAACCGAACACCAATTCTTCCTCGTTTGAACAAAATCAATTCAAAAATACTTTGCAAATTTATTTAAGATAAAGAGACCTTCTTGTGATATATATATATATATATATATATATATATATATATATATATATATATATATATATATATATATATACTATCATAAAAAAATATTTCATAAATTCACGGCCACAGTTACTAAATAAATGTAACCACAAAAATTAACTTATATGACAAAATTGTCCAATACAACACAAAAAGATAATGAAACTAAGCCTTGGAAACAACATTAACTAAAGCAACACAAACCAGCTTATCTATCATTATAAAGAAGTGGCTGATATAGGATAGAGAAATTTCACTGGCTCTTGGATTTCATCTAAGTTTATATTTTGAGTCTTTCATTAATATGTATAATAGCTTGAATGTGGTCCAAAATTAGATGGCTGAATTATTATCATCATCATTCCCGGTAAAGGGTTTGAAATTTGCATAGGCTAATGCATCGTTGCCATATACCGAGTCAAATTCTCGGAAATTTATATCAGGTTTCGGAAACTGATATGAATATAATAAATTTAATAGTCAATTTAGGTTTGAAATTACTATGAATTTAGTGGTTAGTCAAGCTTTGAAAAAGTTTAATAGGCCCCGATTTCTGCTTTTAGGTCAATTTTTTTTTTCTCCCTTAATTTATATATATATGTTTGAATACTAAACCAGTTGAGTAATTTATTCGACCAATTTAAGTGGAACGTAAATTTGTAGTTACCTATCAGCAATTACTATGTGCTTATTTTCTTTTTGATTTATTATTAAATTGTCGTTTTTAATTAGTTGCTGATTTTATTTATTTTTTAAATATTTCTTTTGAAGTGTTTGTTGATGTTGTTCGAGTTTAAAATAGATTTTAGTTGAACAAAGAAGATAAAATTTGGATTCGTAAACGTTCAAAATGCAAAATAATTTTTTTAAAAATAATTTTTTTGTCTAAGTACAAATTATAAAGTGCAAAATGGAAAATGTGAAGTATAAAATAATGGTTAAACAAAATGTAAAGTTTGAAGTATGCAACAAGGATTAAATGGTCTGGCGAAAATATTATTAATGGATCTAGTTTTGTTTGTCTTAAAAAAACAAAAATCAATTATATTTTTGAATATTTTTTCAGAGCTACAGTTTTAAAGATTACAACTTTTAAAATAAAAAATAAATAAAAAAAAAATTATCAATAAAAAAAAATATATTTTCGATAGAAAGTGTGGTTATTATACTTTTTAGTTAGAATATTTTTTCGTTATATATATGTAATGGTAACTCAATAAATAAACAAATAAATATTTTATATTATGATTAAAGTTAAAGATTTAGAACCCACAAAAATAGTGTAATAAATATTTATATGATACAAATGTTTGAAGAAGTGCATCCCTCATCGAAGTTGCACCTACTATTTTGAAATAGTTTGCTGTGTTTGAGGCTAGTGTCCATGGTGAAATGTAACATAAATTTTATAAGTTGGATAAGAGCATGGTTTCAGAGGGGAACAATGATAATTTTACAAGCTTAAATATGGTTCAAGAATAATGAATACTATTGAAAAAGACGAGATCAACATATATTTTTCAATCATTCAATTGATAAACCATCCTAAATTATTGGTGAGTCCACCAACGAAAAATTGTGGTTGGCACACGGTCCCGACATGTAATAATTTAGTTATTCTTGTGATTTTTGATAATAATAATTTCAAACTTAGAAATATTTTTTTTTAAAAAAGATCGAAATTTATCTTGAAAATGAAAGATATCGTGTTTATTGAGGAATGCGACATTCCTCAAACAATGCACCATAGAGATGAGATTATAGAGGGGATAAATTGTGAAAGAATACGGTGGTAGTTACGCTGTTGGAAATGTTTGAAGTTGGGGACGTTTGATATGAGTATTTCATGTTTAAGTTTTCGATTGTAGAATACCTTAAATTTATATTTTTTTGATGGGTCTGGACGGTACTTGATTCTTATCTTATAGTTTGGGATTGAACTCTAGATTTTAAGCCTCAAATGAACTCTATTACCACTACGACGGCTTGGGTGAGGGTTTCCTAATATCGAGATACAAAAATATACCTCATGTATTTTAAATATATGGGCGATTAATTGGAAAGATAATTCAAATTAAACCACTAACTAAAATGAAGAAGAGAGACAACTGTGCGAGATATGCGATGAAGATTGATTTGAATAGCCCGTTCATTATGAAAATCCACATTAGAGAGGAAATATGTAATCTAGAGCATAAAAAATTACAGTTGATTTGTTGTGAATATGGTTATTTTAGTCATAAAAAAGGAAATTTTCCCATATTGTACCTTGTCAAGATAATGCTATTGTAGATGTGGATATGAAAAACTATACAGTGGACAAAGAGAATAAATGGATAACGATTGTGGAGAATAAGTCTCTTTTTGTTGATTAGATGATGTTTAAGATGAATAGTATTGACTCACGGTTCGGGGCGTTATATATCGAAGATATAGTAACATAAAATATGAGTTCATGATGGAAGATAATAATACTAAGGGTTTGACTGGAAAATAGACATAACGTAAATGGGCAAAAATCAAAGAAGAAAATGCAAGAGAGCTCAGGTCACAAGATCATCACAATGATTAGATTTGAATAATCGAACATTTTAATAGCGAACCCCTTATAGTTGTAGCTGCTAGAGGGGCAGTGAGAGATAATTTTTAACGTGTCGCTCAAGAAATTATACTGATACATCATGTGTCGTTAACAGTTATAGTTGAGCCAAAGGTAATTGATCACACGGCCACTAAGATCATCCGTAGTTTGGGTAAAACATGATCAACAATGGTAGATGTGAAAATGTTTAAGGGTAGAATTTGGCTTATTTGAGATGATTCAGACATTGGTGTACATATTTTATCTGCAGTCATCAAGTTATCAATATTGTTTCAAAATAGGAGTGTGAATTACAGATTTTATGGGTAATGTATGCTAGGACGAAGACCATAAAACGTGAGGATTTGTGAGAGACGCTTAATATGGATTTTCAAGGTCTCTAGACTCCATGGATAATGATGGATGACTTCAATCAAATGGTAAATGAGAAGGATAAGAAAAAGGTTGTGTGGAGTAGAGAGGGGGGGGGGGGGGGATCCTGGGATTCCGAGGAGTATGGAAAATTTTCAGGGATGCCGCTACGAGTGTTGGTTGAATGATCTGGGTTTTGAAGGGCCGAGGTTTATATGGTGCAATTCTTGGAATTCGGGTCAATGAATAATGAGGTACCTATATATAGCATACGCGACTACAATGTTGGATTTTGTTTTTCACAAGTGAGGTTATTCACTTTGATCAGGTACACTCGGACCATGCCTCTATATTGATAAACTTTACACGAGATAGTCCTTCGTCTCAAGGTTTTAAACGCTTCAGATATAACTCAACTTGGTGTTTAAAAAATAAATTTCAAGATATTATCAGGATAAGTATGATATTTCTAAATCGGACTTAAGGAAAAGTATATTCTCATCCAAAATCACATCTTATTATGAAAAGATAATGTGTTTGGTTATATTAATAAAAAAGATTACTTTTTACGAGATTTCGGCGATTTCAACTCTCGCTTCAAAAGTCGTACATTAATCCTTTTTCAGACTTTAACTTTTTAGAAGAGGGAGATTTTATGTTTTAGCGGCTGAAAGATCAATGGAAAAGGTTAGAAGATCATAACATGTAATTTTACCACATCTCAACCATAAGAAAGAGAAAAACACTGAGAACTATACACTTGAGAAATGACTTAGGGGACTGGATTTCAGATCTACCCGAGGTTTAAAGGTTGGTTAGATCGTTTTTGAGCAATTTTATTCCGCAAATATGAAGTTTGTTGGTTCGTTTCCCCTTATGTATATCCATCGTCTGAGGAAAGTGAAATAAGATATTCTAGTTGAAGATTTATCGAATAATGATATTTAGGAGGCTATTTTCCGATCGAACCCGTTAAAAGCTCCAAGATCAGATTTATATACGTTCTGTTTTATCAAAAATGTCAGGAGATGGTTAGCCCAAGTTTTTGAGATGGTATGCAATGGGACTGGAAGAAGATAAATCCATAGTCGGCTTAATGGTATAATGGTACATTTGATTTCTAAAGTTGGTGATCTGGAGAGAGTCAATCAAATATGACCGATAAGCTTGATCGATGTTCCGTTTAAGTTTATTATATCAAAATTGGATATAGATTGTGGACCTTTCTAGCTGAGTGTATTGGGCCCAATAAGACAAGTTTTCTTCCCGAAAGGTCTACTACAAATAACATAGTCTTAGTATAGGAGGTGGACCATCGGTTCCGCAAAGCCACTGGGGTACGGGGATACATGACGGATAAGATCGATATAACAAAAAACATCTAGCAAATTAAGGACATGAGTAAGACTTATCATTACAACTATGAGGTCCTATTAGATGAGAATTATGCGGAATGGAAAATCGCTTAAGCCATTCGCGGTGCAATGCGGTATCAGGAAAGAGAATCATCTAGCTTCTTATCTTTTTTTTTTTCATTTATATTAAATTCTTACCTATTTTTATTCATGTGTTTGTAATAGTGGCACATGAAGTCGCATTCGCATCCACAAGCAAACCCCTCAATATTTCATTTCATCCTTGTAGATGATTTAATGTTGTATACATAGAATTTATAGGAATATATTAATCTATTAAACGTTCATTCAAAATACAAAACAAAATATAATACTTTCATTACATTGTAACTACTTGGGCTTATCGATTCGTTGTATGTTGCCAAAATATTTAAATTTGCTAGTGTAAGCATAAGGAAACTCGTCATTATATAAAGGTTTGAGCCATGTTTGAGTGTAATCGAGGGCTCCAAATGCCTTATATTCTTATTTCATACATATTATATTTGATTTCAACTTTCTTATAGTATCAAAATAAAAAAAATTATTCCAAGACTTTTGAAATTCGTAAAATATAATTTTGTCCGTAAAACATTTCTTAATATTTGCTACATGTTTTTTTTTTCTATGTACCATCTACATAGCATGTGTTTCAATCTCAGAAATATAATGCTAATTTCTTTTATTAATGTCATTTCTTTATCCATCACTATAAACTAAGTAAAATGCAATGATTTTCCTCCACGAGCAACCACAAACGATCTAATGCCCACGTGTAATTTTCAACCCTTTCGTGATTCAAGAAAATGAATATGATCACACATGTGATATATGGGTTGACGTAATACCAACAATCTCAAACAATGACATATTGTATCTCCGCGTCTTGTACATATTATCCATAATAAAGACCTCCCAAAATATCTTTTAAACATCGATAAACGTCAGGTGTGTAAAATATAATTCAGACCCATCACTTATCTATCTATGACATTCAATGTTATGTTCTTCTTCATCGTATCTAATATATATTAAATTTACTAGTGTTCATATTTATTTAATGTATGGTATTTTTTCCTAGCATTATAAATGTTACGCGTGTTGGACACATTACGAAGATTAAGCGTACATTAGACAAAAGTAGGTATGATGTTGCGAAAATTTAGAATGCTCATCAATTGTTTTATTCTTACTAGTTATTTGAAGATTTGAATGCAAAACCAAAGACACCTAACGTGAAGAGAAGAAAGTCAGGTAAAAAATAGATTGCCCTTTTACGCTTATAGCTCATTATGTCGATGATAGGTTACAATACTTGACTATTAAATGTTATAGAAATAATTAGCCGTCATCCAAACATTTAGAAGGATGTCCTCAATCGAGAAAACTTACTAAAGTTGAGTCGTAAGTTTGGATTTTGTGTAGTGTGCATGCTTGGTGAATAAAATCTGGATATATAATATTCTCCGAAGTAATATGAGAAAACTGAGTAATTTCAGGTTCCGAAGCAATTTCTGGTTGCTAAAAAATATTAGTACACAAAATATTAATAAATGAAATATATGTTTTTAAATAAATTATAATTGATTCCGAAGGAATGTTTATGAATCACGTGTTTTATGAAAATGAACTTTGTCTCTAAATCATGCATTTTACGAAAACGCAACTCATTCTGACAACATCTTTGGACATTAGCTGTTTTAAACTTCCATACATGCCTTCAGAATCAATTGCGTCTTCTAAAAATAACTGACTCCGAGATATGACCTCGGAATCACACCTGCCAAATCGGAATTTTCAAACTTCGTTTTTAATATAGAGGTTTTACTATTTAATGAACGTAAGATTTTAAAACAAAATTGAAATACCTTATTGGTGGTTTTGTCATGTTCTTTAATGTTGATTTTTTATTTCCTTTTCCATTAGATTCTAAAAGTTCAAAATATATTATTACTAATTTTTTAGTTTTTTGAATTTATTTTTAAAATTGCTTAAATAAAAATATAATGACATATAATAATAAATTTAAAGTTAAATAAACACATATATATATATGAAAAGTTCAAAAGAAAATTTTGATAGAAAAAATGATTATTTATTAATAGTCTATCTTTTTATCTCTAATTTTTTTTAGATGAAAGTGAAATAAGAATTTAATTCTTTTTTTATAAACCGTTTTATAAAATAGTAATAGAATAAATATTAAATATTTAAAATAAATATGTTACTAGATGAAAACGAAATAGTAATAGAATAAATATTAAATATTTAAAATAAATATGTTACTAGATGAAAACGATTAAAACCTATGAAAGAGATTGATCAAGTAATGTAAACAAAATTAAAACCAAATAAGTAACAAAATAAAATTTTATTTAAAATATTTGGCACTAAACCAGCAAATATAAATCTAAATGCTATCTAAGCCATAATATTTTTAGGTTTATTTAATATTAACTCATGTATGAGTTATAATTTTGATTGTTTTTTTAAAGTTCAAATAATTTGGTTATAATATATGATGTAGTGAATATTGGGTGATTAAGTTAATTTAAAAACAAAATTAAAGAGCAAAATAAATATAGATAGCTAACGTTCTTCAAGAATAATAACAAAAAATATTTTATTATTTATTAGTTCTCTAATTTAACAGATAAAAAAATATTTTCAAAAAATTATAAGGGTTGGATAATATTTTATCCTAATTAACAAGAGACCTTATTTTTTTATTAAATCTTCTCGACTTTTGAGTCATTGGTTGTTACTCGTCATAGTCCTTACACGAGTAAGGAATAATGACTACTTTTGATTGTTCAAAACATTTTTTGTGACTAGATCAAGATTTTATCATTAGACTAGCTGCTTGTCGAAGCTATTATATTTTACATATTAAATTTTTTATACCAACCATCTTCGGCTAGACTTTTCAAAAGCCTAAGGTTTATTTTTTAATTTATCATACCCGAAATATTATCAGAGACATCTTCAATTTGGTTCATACTTAATTGTTCATGTCTTATTGAAATCCTTCATCGACCAAAATCTCATGTGAGGATAAAAAGATCTATTTTGTTAAAGGGAAAACACTACAACTAACAGCGGGTAGGCTACAAAGGATGCTTCGATTACTAACCTATTTATTATTTCGTAACCTATTTATTCTTATTTGCTCCAGAATTTATTGACTATAATTGAGTTACCCCCTCCCCCAGTTGTTGGTCAAGGATGAAGTCAGGATTGACTAAGTTGAACTGATTCATTAATAATGTTTTAAGAGCTTGAGGTAACTTAAAGTGTTGCTATTTGTATTTGACCAAACTTCTTTTAAAGGTATTCCAGTACCCCATGGTGAAGGATGAAAAAATGACTATATTAAAAGATATATGGCTTTGAATTGTTTTTGAAATTGCTTGAGTATCCCCTAGTCTTTTGTGAAGACTGAAGAAAGGGATAAACTATAAACGAGAATCTCTCCGGATTTTCTAATCAGCCAAAGTTTACATCTTAATTTTTTGGGGTTAGCCAAACTTGTACTTGTGTATGTATTTAAAGAATAATAATTTCTCTTGCAAAAAAATTGTATGTACTTTTGTCTATTTATGGTAAAGGTTTTTTAAGTGGAGGACTTATTGTTATATTTTGGTAAATAGGAAAGTTGGTGGAAGAAGCTTGCACGGGGAAGAAAATATATTCTTTTAAGATGACACATAAAATCTCTTCATCTTCTTCAATATTGGCCCTCAATATTGCTTTTAATCTCGGTTGTTAATCTAACAAGTTAATCCAAGGTCTATAATTTTGGAGAAACCAAAGGCTCAAAGTAATTTTTATCTTTGGATATAAATACTCATTTGTGCATATCTATTGCTTTCTTTACTTCCTTTAACTTTTGACTCAAATTTATTTTTCATATTTCAACATCTTTTTTATATTATTGATTCTGTTACCTTCTCATTTTATTTTTACAGCATATTTTTTTGTCTATTATTATAAATGGTTAAGAGAGGTGAATCTAATAGTTACTCAAATAGTCAGATTAATTATGATAGTGCTTCACTTGTGTTGAATCTTCTAATCATTCTGATTTTTTTTAAAGTTACTCACCTAAGTCATCAAATACCCACAAGAACATTATGGTTAAGAAGGACGAGTCTCTTAAAGTTGTTGTTACACACAAAGTTGTTTCTCTTACTCTTTCCATTCTTGATGTTACGCTTATATCCACAACAAGAGGTAGTAATGGAAAGGATATTTTTAATCACAAAGATTGGAGCATTTATATCACTATCTTACTAATGATAAATGTGTAAAAAAGTTCATCGACTGAGTTATTTCTCCTGATGTAACTATTATGTTATATATAATTGAAAAAAATCTTCGACGCTCATGAATTTGAAGTTATTTTATTCAATTACTCTTTTGATAATAGAATTCACTTTCCTCTTCCTCTAGAGGTTGTCAATTATTTTCAAGTTACGAAGATTTGACCTATCCAACATGTTCCCAATTCTTGGGGTCTCTTACTTTCTGCTATAATTTATCAAGAAGTATATTTCAACATTTCTCGACAAATGAGTTTCTTATTACCATTAAGGTTTGCATCACGAATTTATTTTCCTATTTGTTAATGAAGCGATATGCAAAAAGTTATCATTGATTTTCCAACTTATAACAAAACATGAAATGATAAATTCATCTTTATCTCTCACAATTGTAAAATTGAGAGACCAAACATGAAAGAACAATTCCACTAATTAGATTTTCAAACATAAATTTCTATTTTCTCGATACACTTTTCTTCTTTGATTTAATTTTATATGTGTTTCATGGTGGTGTTTTTTATTTTCTTTCGCAGCTCCTGTTATTAAGATGATTTTAGAAGGTAACAAAGAAAACCTACTAGCGGGAAATATACTAATTTGGTTGATCAAGCTTCCAAGTTTTATCATTCATACTCTTCAATATATGTATTTGAGGATTTGTCCATAGCATGTTATGGTTGAATATTGTTGTACAAGAAAAATTCTATGTTTGTGCTTCCCTTAAGAAGGACAATCTAGAAAAATATTATTCGTTGAATATTTTTTGGAGAGACAATCTCAGAACAAGAAGGAGATTTTGGAGAAAGAACTTCTAGAAGAATTGCTTTTCAGAAAGTGTTCTTAAAGATGGAATTGTATAGCAAACCTAAGTACCTAGGTTTATAAATAATTTCTATTGTTCCTTCAGATGCTACGAAATCCAAAACCAAGACTCATGATTCTTGTAAAGAGTTGTAGTGAATTTCTTGGCTTATACAAGAAAACACTTTGTCCTAGTATTGCTGAGAAAGAGGCCGAATATGAAAAAAAGTGTTATGACATTAACTAACCAATGAAGAATCTCGAGGACAAGAGGTAATATTTTTTATCATGTTATAATTACCACTAAAAACAAGTATTTCAAAAACTTGAGCTCTTGTTTTTTATCTTTTCAAGTGTGCCCTTACAAATACGTAGATTTGTGTGAAGATATGGTTGGGGCTGATAGTTGTTATATCTGATAGTTGTACGCCAAAACTATGAAACTTAAGACAATTGTTGAAGCTAAAACGTCATGTGAGCGGGATCGTAATTTTCGTCTAAAATTACGATAAAAAAATGCCAACAGTATTCTTGAGTTTGTAAGGCCTTCATTTATGGATCATTCATTTATCGTTGATAATGAAACTATTGTTAAAGTTTCTACAATAGCTGGTGGATCCCACAAACTTTATAGTTATTTTGGTTGTTAAGGTAATTAACCAAGATATTAGGGTGTATTAAATTCTCAATGGGTCTACAACCCTTTATTGTTGATCGTTTGTCGAAACTACTGTACAAGTGAATGTAGATGTAGATAGAAATGTTAATGATGCCACGTTTGTGGATCTAAGCAATGACTTATCCAACATGAGTTCATCTTCGATCGAGGCTACTACTACAACGACATCTGTTTTTCCCTAGGAAAACTTCCTAAGTTATTGAATAAATTTTCTACTTTAGCCAGCCATATGAAGCTTCCAACTCATCTATCTCCCATAGAGCTACCTAAAATGAAATTAAGTTTGAGATTTGAGGTAGGATGAGATTTCATATTTCTCTTCTTCTGCTTACTTCTTTATTTTTTTAACTGTAGTGCAAAAACTAATTATATATTGTATATATATATTACATGATGCTTTATGGGAATTCATAATGGTTTGGCCATGCTCCATCAGTCTAATATTTCTCTTGCAATATATATATTTATGATATTTGGGCGCTTCTTGATGGTTTTGTCGAACCTCAAAAATAAAAATATTCAATGAGAGTTACTCTTGAGGCTAAGATTGAAAGTGATAAACAGTTGAAGGCCGAGCTTAAAAGTTGTCAGGAGAGGGAAAAACTTTTGAAACTTGAACTCAAATACAAGTTGGAGCTGAGGTTGTACTAAAATGAAGAACTAAAGAACTAGCTGTTTGATTTATCTCAGTTAGGGAGAGCATTGCTTCACACCAATTCTCTCAGCTAGTTGCGAGTTTTCTAATTTTTTTAACAATGTAACTTCTATTCAGTGCGATGTTCTTTTTTATGTAAAGAGAAGTTAATTGCTTCTAAGGTCGAGCTAGTTGTTGTTGAGGATCTTTAGTCACATGTTGATAAATAAACTTATTGATACCAAGGCTGAAGCTGAGGTTGTAAAGAACTACTTAAGAAATTTGACTCTTTGAGGTTAAAAATAGCTCACTTTTAGAAGTTTTTCTTAGTGAACTTCAGGCTATGACCAAAGATGCTACTGTTTGTAGAACATAACTGATTAAGTCTGCACGTATGGGTGTTATTATGGATCGTTCCAGGTATTTTTCCTAGATTTTCATGAGGATTACAACAATGTGAATTTAGATTTCTTTTGGTATTATATATCTGAAAGTAAATGACGAAAAGACTTAAAATAGAGTGATAAATATTATGGCTATCGTCATTTGTCAGATTTTAGTAAATGTGGCACGTATATTTGAGACCACTTTAAATATATTGAAAACAATAAAACAATTGATCAAGCATAGACTAAATTTCCTAAACCTTCTCACATAAGTGGTGTTAAATAAAACTATTATGATTAGTAATGTTCAAGATGATAACATGATAAATGATAAATGTTGATGGTACTAGTTCTCGAAAAAAATCTATCGAAACTGTCATTGTACCATCCGAAGATTTACTTATTTCTGAAAACAATGTCCAAACTTGACCCGTTATTTTTTTTGTAATGGTGAAAGTATTTTACTATATTTTTAGGTGTACTTATGTACGAAGACTTTTTTTTTTTTCCAGTACTATCTTTACTAATTTGTTTGGTTTAATGACTCTTTTTTTTATTATATAACTTACTTTTATTTATTTTTTCTACTGGTTGACCAATCCCGATAGGCTGAAACGTTTTTGTTGAAAACTTGTATTCTTTGTTTGGATTTTTCCAGATATGTTTAAGGTGTATGAAATCTATTATGGTTTTTGTATGTTTTTTTATGAAGCAATCCTTTTTTTGTCTTAGGATTAACTTTTTAATTATTTGAGACTTATTTGTATTATTATAGACTTTATGAAGCCTTTGTTGCTCATGATGGAATACTTATTTCTTAAGGAATATTTTTTTAATCATCTGAGACTTGTATTTATTTTTTATAGCATTTTATAAAGACTTCAGTGTTCTTGGGGGAACACTCTGTTTTGACCTATTAGCCTTTTGTTTTTATAAGTATGTTTTTGTTCGAAATATTAAATGAAACTTATTTTCTGGCACGGAAAATATTTTATTAATTTTGAGTGCCTATTTAAAACCTTCTTGTGCCATCGAGGTAGGACAAAGTACATCCCCATGGTTTAATAAAAAAGTTTTACAAGTAGTAGTAAGTTATAAGCTTGAGTCTTAATGACTATCACATATCTTCAAGTTCTCTATATTCCACAGGTGCCGAACTTGGTTTCTTCTTCATCCAATAATCTATAAGTTCTTGGCTTTACTTTGGCCTTGATTATAAAAAGACCCTCATAGCTTGGAGCCATTTTTTGAGACTTTTATATTTTGTGTGAATGTAAAATCTTTGTAAAACCTTGTATTATGGTTCAAAAATCATGACCGCTCTTTGGAATTATATCTATTCCTTATTAATTCCTTATAATATTCCGACCAAAGATATGCTTTGACTATTCTTTATTCAAGTACATATAGCCCAAAACTTCGGGCTTGTGCATTATTTTTTTAATAATACGCTACAATTGTATGAGATGTTATACATTTTAGTTGGTATTGCTGCCTCCATTCCATATACCATGGAAATGATGTTTCTTCTATTGCAGCTCTATGTGTGGTTCTTTATGACCATAAGACTTCTTGTAAGAACTTCAGCTAGGTTCTTAGTCATCCTTCCAACATCTACTTGATGCCTTTTGTAATTGACCTACTAATTAATTTAACTTGTCCATTAGTTTGAGGATGAAAAAGAGAAGAAAATGTTTTCTATATACTTATAAGCGCAATACCTTGTGAGTTTATCATTATGGAATTGAGTCCAATTATTCGTAGTAACTACCCTTCAAATTCCAAACCTGTAACATATATTTACTTTTAAGAAAGATATTACCTATTTTTATGATGTTTACTAGTGGTTGTGCTTCCACCCACTTGAATAAGTAATATACAAAAACTAGGATAAAAATTCTTCAACCTCAAGCTATTAGTAAAGGTCCCATGATATACAAAAACCATCTATCGAATTTGATTGCTTCACTTATTGTTTCCAGTAGTACTGTTGGGACTTGTATAAAGTTGGCGAATCGCTGGCATGTGTCATACTACTTTACTTTTTCTTTGCATCATCCATTATTCTTCACCAATGATAGCCATGAAAGAGGATTACTCGTTAAAATGACTTATATCCACATTGAGCACTTCCTTCTCCATCTTGGAATTCTTTCAGAGCGAAAGATGCTTCATCTGTACCTAAACACCTAAGTAATGGCTTAGTTAGCCTTATCTTCTATAATATGTCCAAAATCTAAATGAATCTTTTCAGCATCGTATTTATCTTCCTTGCTTCCATTTTGTACTCGAGGAGTATTCATTCAATAAGGAAATTCTTGATTGAAGTTCTCTAATATTCCTTTTCTTCTTCTTCTTCTCATTCTATTATCATTACTCATGTAAATATAAATTTAGATAGAAAGTGGTTGGGTAAGGTAATAGATGGTCTTTTTTCTAGGATTATTCTTGGTTAAAAAATATACATGCCAATGATGCAAGTGCATAAGCTACTGGATTTTCAGCTCTTGGGACTTGTTTAAATTCCTCTTTATTGAATTGCGCAACTAGCCACTGTAGCTCTTTCAAGTACTGAAAAAAGTGATTAATGTTTTCTTTGGCTAACCCTTGATCGCTTCAGAAAACTTTCTAGGAGGTATTCTGTATAACACAATGTTTAGAGTGCTTTAGCTTTGTTCCAATTACTTAGATAATATTTTAGAGAGAGAAAGACGTATTTTTAGAGAGAGAAAATTAATATAATAATTGCTTAATCATTGATCAATCACAATTTCCCCCAAAAGGAAAGGTCTATCTATACTACAAATAGTAGGTCCCACAAGCTTAACAATTTCATAATTGTGGTCCTATCCTCAAGTTTATTGTTTGTTTTACAATCATTTTTCATTACATAATTGACAATGTCTCCTAAAAACTTTCTTTATCAATAAAACACATCTTCCCTTATCAATAGCCCCCTAGTCCTTGTGAAAATATTTTACACAAGGACTGTTGTATACTCTTAACTCCATTGGATTTCGCATAGTGGTAAAAATGAGTCCAATCACCCTTATCTTTCCTGGCTCCTCGAATTTTCTGAAAGTATGCTAAAATTGAGTCCAATCACCCCGGATTTTAACAGCCCTTTATTACCTACACGAAACATTTTCAAACCAAATCATGACTTCACATTTTTTCTAACACCACCAATGAGAATTCTTCTCCTCTTTACAAATGTCAACTAGCTAGCCTTTAGCGTGCTCCTTTTCTTGACACAGCATAGTCTAGGGGCAGCGCATCAGTTTCCTAGGCATTCATTAGGCCTACGCTAGAAAATTTTCCCGTAGGCAAACGACTCGCCAACACTCTGGGCCTCGACGCTTTCAGGCCCATCATTTTCTTTATAAATACCACTTATCCCTCTCAACTCTCCCGCATCATTTTTAGTGAGAGAAAGTTCTAGCAACTCATTTTAGAGAGATAAAAAATCATGGATGCCAAGAATTTCTCGCATACAAGAGTGGCTAACTATCAGTTAAAAATTTGAAGAAAGAAAAGTTGCCGGTTTATACACTGCACCAAAGGCCCAGCCCCCGAAAATATTTTACTACGGTACTTGGCCACCCATAAAAAATTCAACAGCTATACCGTCAAATATTTGCTCCCAGCCCCGAGTCAATCTTGCTTATACATGAGTGATTCAAAAATTATAGGGAATGACTAAAATTCGAAGGGATCTTCTTCAAAAAGAAAGAGACATCATAAATACACTAGGCACAAACATTCAAAACATCCCAAAGAATCCCCATCTGACATTCTCTTAACGCCTTCCGTTACCTTCCATGGAACTCCAAGGTCGATGCCTTAAATTCCTCATCGAAAATTGACCAGAGAGGATGCTGCCCGGATGACCAAGAAACCTCTCGACGCCATTCCATAACTTAACTTCTCAAAAGAAGAAAAGACCATACGGTCTCTGAAGATAAGGGAACAATCATTTCCGAAGAGAAATTATCCGGTGCTGCTGCTCTTTCAGTTTCTGAAGACAAAACGGCTACTAAACAACTTGTTGAGGAAGCCACCCATTATGTTATTCCTCATAACATCAAAGAAAAAATCACCAATGTAGGCCTCCTCGAAAATACAAACGAAACCACTATCGCTCCAAAAAAGAAAAGCAAACCCAAAGAAGATATCTCACTACCTTCGGAAATTGATGCCTTAGTAGGAAAAAATCTGAAGAGTGTTGCCAACAGAAATCTATTGGCCTTACATAAAATTCCATATAAATACTTTGAGCCGTCCGAAGAAGAGCTACTAAGACTTCGATAGGGAATCCCTCTATCAATAAATATCCGCTTCCCCACCGTTAGTGAAACCCCCTTGTTTGTTAAGATAACGAGTTTATAGTTTACACTAAAATATTGGAATGGGGCCTTCGCTATCCACTTGATCCCTTCTTCGTCGAATAGTTTTTGATGATTGACATATGTCTTACCCAAGTTGGTTCTAATATGTGGTTCACCCTAATGTTGTGTGTCATGGCTTCTAGAAAATGCTCAAACAACTGACTCCCCACCTCTAGAACATTTTAAGGAAGGGTCTCCCTCAAGCTCCTTTGAGATTCAGATGGAAGACAAATATTCTATTCGCATTAGTACTCTTCTCCACTCCTCTGTAACCATCGTAAAACAAATCAAATGTCTCAAGTATCGTAGTATTCATTACAAGTATGAACTCTCAAAGGTCATATGAGAGCTTGAAGAGATTAACAAGGAGCATTCGACTCTTGAACGACAAGTTAACGCTATCTTCGAAAAGATCCTTGCATCAGAACACTATATCCCGCTCCTCGAAAAGTGTTGTCAGGATGAAAGAATAATTTACGTGGAGCAAAATGAAACTAAAGATAATCGCATTGCAGCTTATAAGGATTCTAACAGCTTAGCAACAGATGGCTTCAACAGATGCTTTAAGGATTTTGAAAGGGTAGTGAAAGAAAAAAAACTCATATTAGCTAATGTTGAGTTAGAAAAGTTCGATGTTGTTGAAAATTATGCTGCTAAATGCGTGGATAAGTTGGATTCGAGAGATTTGATAGTCAGGTGTGCTTTAATCCATGAATTTCATGCACGCTATCCCAACCTCAACTTAGGAAGTTTTTGGGAACATGTTCCAGCCAAATTTCTCCCTCCTGGGGTTGTAGTAAGCGATAGTGAAAGTGAAATTGAGAGTGAAAGTGATAGGACAAAACTCGATGGAAATGATTCGTTTGATACTACTGAGTAACAAAATAGCTTTTCTAGTTAAAAAGGTATTTTGTAAAAGTCCTCTTAAACTTTGAGGCATTTTTGTTGAAAGTCCTCATAAATTTCGAGGCAATTTTTGTAAGAAAAGTTCTCCTGGAAAACTCCGAGGAAATTTTTGTAAGAAAAATCCTCCAAAACACTTCGAGGCAATTTTGTAAGAAAAATTTCTAAATTTTCCCTCAAACAATTCAAGTCGTCCTTAATAATTTTTGCTTATTCCGTAGAATAATTTAAGTCATCCTTAATAATTTTAAACTAACGTTTGTTGGAAATATAATCGTTGTAGACCAACTTTCGTCGGACATATAATCGTTGTAGACCAACTTACATTGGAAGACCTTTTAGGTCCAATCGTTAAAATTTTAAGGCAAAAAAATCATATATATCGGCTTAAAATGACACCTTGTTAAAACCTTTCTGTGCCTATCAAGGTAGGAAAGAGCATACCACCGATGTTTTACACAAAAATAAAGGAAAAAACAAAAACTTGTTAGTCATTTTCTCACGCAAGTATACGCGGTCAAATAGTAGCAAGTAATAAGTAAGAAAGATCGTTCCCACGAAGACCAGGTATATATGACAAGAATTTACTTATGCAACAACGTATGATTATTAGACTAATGCTTGAACGAGTAATAAAGTATGTGTGAATGAATATAAATAAGAAAATTAACTAACGAGATTATCTAACGAGTTTACTTATGCGAGAGAAAACACGGAACCCTAACTTCATTGTTTCTTTTTACTCAGAGTATTAATATACTTAATCAATATGTATGATAACAACGATTACTAATCAGATAACACGAAATCAGTATACGCTACCTTTCAGTACGCGTAAACCAAACCACTTAAACAACCACAAAAGAGATAGCAGTTAAGCAGACAACGCTTGCATGACAATCCTATATGTCTATACGAATTGAGGTACAATTGGTTTTAAGCGCAAGTTATCTATTTCGATTACATAGGGTAATATGATATGGTTAGTGACATATTACGAATCATGAACAATCACAATATGAATCATTCAAGAACCTATACTGGTATGGAAAATTCTAAACCCTTAAATCCACTTTCGCATTCATTAAAGTTTAACAAACTAGATGTTCGCGATGCATCTAACGATAAGCACAACCATACTAGGTAACCGATAAACGTATCTCACAAATCAATCAAGCAATCAAGCAATCAAACCATAAGTATTATTCAAAAAAATTCGTTAGGGTTCCATGACAACGATTAGTTCATAATCGAACGAATCATCATCATGGGCTCAAAAGTTAACATAACTCTAAGACGAATGTAAATAGATGAATAAGCGTTTAGAGAATGTCAAACCGAACAGTAACCACTGAGTATCGCCTGACAGAAACAATCCGTAAACTACCGATCGAAAACACCGCAGTGTCACTTGCCATTTTCTCTTCCTTTTCTACTGTTGCCGATCAGAAAAACAGTAAGTAGCCAATTCTGATTTTTCTTCTTTGTTCTCTTGCTTTAATCTTCTTGTGTTTTATATTATGGCAGAAAGAAAAGTCAGTGGCCAAATTTGATTTTCATCTTTTCGTCTGTTCTATTTATAATTTCTGCTAAAATTCTAAAAAAACCAAATTACGAATCGTGAAATATTTATGCTAAATAAAATAATATTTTAAACAATATAGCTAAATAAAACCTTAGCATTAGTCTAAAGCGTATTTTTTTAGACAACGAATTGAAACCGCATTTTCTTTAGCAACAGAGGGTTGAGAATCTTGCACAGAAGAGCCTGAGGGAAGAGGAGATAGGCTTGGTTTGAATAACTGTCTAGGTTTTGGATTTCTAGAGGAGGATGATCCTTGGTCAGCCTCTTGAATCTGTTCACCAGATTTCTCACTTGGGGAAACTGAGAGACCAGTAACAATGCGTTTCTCCCGTTCAACTTTTTTTCTTTTTCTAGTTCTTACAAGTTCAACCAGCCGCCTTTAACAAGTGCGTTTTTTTATGTGAACATAAAACTCTTCAAGAACAAGTTTGAAGATAAATGTGGGAGTGTCTCTAGAAATGTTTTGAGTGATGAAGACAATGGAATACTGAAAAAGAATTTATATAACAATAGAAAAAAGTAACTGTTACCTAGGAGGAATTGAAGAGTTTTGGCAATGATTAAAGATGGCACAAACGTGTGAAGGGTTAAATACCTAGGTAACTTTATAGGCTTAGTAGGTGCGCCGATCTAAGAAGAAAAATGGTTGGTAAGTCGAACCGGATTGTGACACGTGTCCCACGATCGAAGAAGAAAACTCTTAGAATTCTGGGAAAGGAAGTCGGTCCGGACAGGTTTCGAACTGAGTTAATAATGAAGATAAACCTCCCATCATAAAGTGACTAAGTAGGTCAGACAAAGTTACTACTGGCCAAGTAAATTTTTTAGTCATGCGAAAGATATTTGACAAGTCCTAAAAAAAGGACTACTGATGAGTTCCGATTATCAAGTCACAAATTATTGAGTTATCCGGACAAGGGCAATTCAGACATAAACGTACCACTGAACTATCCGGACAGGACAAAGTACATAAACACCTAAATACTTTTTTGACTAAGTTATGTGCTAATCAGCTTAATAGATTAATGAGTCCTTAAACTTGACTTGGTTTCATAACTTGACCCGTAAGCCCATGAGTCCATAATTAAGGGTATAAATACCCCAACTACTTTTATTAATGAGGGTAATGAACATTTAATACAACTAGTCTGCTCAAATCTCTCACTATCTTATACCAAAAACACTTAATATCCAAAACACTTTACAAAATTACCCTCAGCCCAAAATAAACCAAACCAAATTTAACTTTCTTATCCCCACAAATTTGCGCAAGCCTTAACCCTGCTAAAGCTGCTTCATATTCCGCTTCATTATTTATTGCTTTAAATCCAAACCGAAGGGCTTGAAATATTGAAATTCCTCCTGGGGAAATCAATTGATTCCCAGCTCCATTTCTATATGTAATTGACCTTCCATCAGTTCGAATTATCCATTCAACCTTGAACTTATCCTTGTCCAAATCCATATCTGACCGATCAAAATGAAATTCCGGTAAAACATTTGCTAGAGCTTGGGCTTTAATCACATTCCTTGGTTCAAATTCGATATCGAAATCTCCCAATTCAACCGATCATTTTGTCATTTTCCGAAAATATCTAGTCTCTGAAGCATATTTTTTAGATGAAAAGACGTTTGAACTGTAATAGAACGAGTCTGGAAATAATGTTACATTTTTCGAGCAACAATTACTAACGCAAAAGCCAACTTTTCTAACTTCAAATAGCGTTTCTCTGCATCCAATAAGCTCTTACTAATGCAACACACCGGTTTTGGGATATTTTCCTCTTCTCGAATTAACACAACACTTACGGCATAATCTGAGACTACCAAGTAAACGAACAATCTCTGTCCCATCAAAGGTTTAGTGAGAATTTATGGGGAAGAAAAATACTCTTTGATCTGGTGAAAAGCCTCTGAACATTCTTTAGTCCAATGAAAACAGTTTGCATGTCTTAACACTTGGAAAAAAGGAGCACATTTATCCGATGGGCGTGATATAAATCTATTCAAGGCTGCCAATCTTCTCGTCAATATCTGAACTTCCTTAATATCCCGAGGGGGTATCATAGATGTAAGAGCCTTCATTGTACTGGGTCTGCTTCAATCCTTTTTTCACTGACTATGTACCCGAGGAATTTTTCCGAACGGACTCCAAATGTACACTTTGTCAGGTTTAATTTAAATTTAACCTTTTCAAATTAGTAAAGGTTTCCTCTAAGTCAAAAAAATGATTCTCGTCCTTCAAACTCTTAACTAGCATATCATCGATATATACTTCCAAATTTTTTCCAATTTGCGATTCGAAGGCCTTATTCACTAGATGCTGATAAGTTGCCCCAGCATTTTTTAGACCAAATGACATCACCTTATAACAATATAAACCTCTTCCAGTAATAAATGAAGTACTTTCCTCATCCCCTGGATACATCTTAATCTGATTATACCCCGCATAAGCATCCATAAAAGAAAGTAGCCGATTTCTGGACGTTGAACCCACCAACTGATCAATCTGTGGCATTTAGAAATGATATTTTGGGCAAGCTCTACTCAAGTCTGTAAAGTCTACGCACATTCAAAATTCATCATTTTTCTTTTTAACCAAAACTGGATTTTGCACCCCACTGCGGATAACGAGACTCTCGTATATGTCCAACTCTGGTTAAACGTTCTACTTCCACAATTATCGCCTCATCTTTTTCATGTGAAAAAAGTCTTTTTTTGAGTTATTGGCCTCACATTTTTCTTTAGTGATTTCTGAAGGAACACCAGTTACATCTTCTGAACAGCAAGCAAATAAATCCAACTTTGACGACGAAAATTCAATCAATCCTTGCTTTAAATCTGGGGACAACTTTGTTCCAATTTTTAAAACTTTTCCACCTGAAAATGTATGATCTTTGTAATCTTCTTCAAGAACCAAAAAAATGAGGGACTCCATTGGATTATCAAAAGAGGTTGGCTTAGAGGAAGTCCCCACTAGCTGCTATGCTTTACTTGACTTATTTTCTCGATTTTTCTTGGAAGACAAAGCAATTCGATAACACTGTCTATCCATTTTTTGGCTGCTTCTAATTGTTCCCACATTATTCCCCGCGATATACATTAGATATTGATGTACCGTGGAAGTAACAACATGCAGTTTTGATAACCATGACCTTCCAAAAATAGCGTTGTAAGAAGTTGGTGTATCTACAACAATGAATAAGAATTCGACCTCCTTTCTGAAAGGCCCTCGGCTTAATTCCACTACACTTTCCAATTCACCTCATACTTCAACAGTTGCTCCTGTGAACCACAATCGTTCTATCAGACCGACGGATAACAGGTGGGTCAACAATCTTATTGTAAGTACTCATAAACAAAATTTTAGAAGAACTTTATGTATCTATTAATACCCTCTGCACATGATCACCAACAATCCCAGCTGCAATTAACACCGCATCTTCATGTGGGCCTGCTATATTTCTCACATCATCGTCGTCGAAACAGATTATTGGAGAAGGAGTTCAGTATTGATGTGTTGAGGCTCCAACCTCTAACTGACTAGTTAAACTGACTATGTGTCTTTTCCAGGAACTGTTTGAATTCCCTACCATAGTGTCCCCTCCAAAAAAAATTAAAGACTCAAAATAAACACATAGATCAATAACCTTCTTCCGCGGGACAATTTCCTCTACCATGCTAATATCATTTCTACCTTATTTTGGATCTAGATACTTCGTCGTAATATCAAATGAATCAATTTCCTCGGAAATAACCAACACAAATTCCTCTTCTTTTGACTTTTCTTTAGTCGTCGAATTTTTGGTAGAATTTTTATTTACAAATTTTGTCAGCTTCTCATTTTCAATTAGCACTTGAATTACTTTCTTTAAAGCAATACATTACTTTGTGTCATGGCCTACATCCTCGTGATACCTGCAAAACCTACTGTTTCTGTTTTCCCTCGGCATTTGAATTGGAAACGGATTTCAAAATTGTACATGACCACGAGTTTTATCAAATATAGTTGCCACACACTCAGTTAACTCTACAAAGTAATCTGGTCGGATCCACTTGTTAGATATATGCCTACCCACTTGCTGCGTATTATACATCTGCTAATTTACCCGGGGCCTCAAAGGCACCTGGCTCACTGCCTTTGGCTGAGAATTAACTCGAGGTGGTTGAACAGTAGCGGAAAATACTTGAAATCGATTTTATTCCAAATGATCACTAGATACTCTCTCTGAAGCTTGAGTTTCTTCCACTAGTATCCTCTTCTCAACCTGATCAAGTAAATCTCCAAACGTCATTTCCTGACTTTCCGCCATTGTGTCTTTTAAAATACTATAGAGAAGCCTCATTCGATATGCTGCCAAAGCCACTGAGTCTTTACAATACTCTATATCAGTCTTTGTCTTAACAAAACGGTTGGTATAATTTTTAAGACTTTCCTCAACCTTCTGTCTGCAATATATTATGGTATCTCCATTAGCACGAAAGTTTTTACTCCCCACAAAATGCTAACGGAACACATTCCAAAACATGTCGAAATTCTTGATATAACCCTACAGTAATCTATGATACCACTTCAAAGCAACCCCTTTAAAAGTCTGAGAAAAATCCATGCACAACAATTTATCATTGTCACCAAAATTAATCATAATTTTTTTAAATTGCTCAATATGACTATCTGGGTCTTGAGTCCCATCAAATTTCTCAAGCTTAGAAATATCAAAGTGCTTCAGAAGGTTCCCAGAAAGTATTTATGCAGACAAAGGAGAAGACCTCCAGTTATGACCCGCTCTGTAAACATTAGTTTTTGGTCCCTCGTGAGCCATAGCCATAATGATACTCCTCGGAAGGCAACGTGTACTGGTTACTTACACGATATTCAAAATTTTGATTTCTAGACTAACTATATACATTAACATTGTCTTTTTTAACATACTCCTCATAAATTTGATACTTTCGCTTCAACTCATTAGTTCGATGACTTGATCGATGCTCCTTCCTATACTTCTTCGAATATTTATTTCTAGAATCTTTCTTTCTGCCATACTCCCTTTCCGACGAAGATTCACTAGAATCATAAACAGAATAATCACTTGATTCATATTATTCATAACGGCTCATTGGCTTCAAATTTTTCCTCGGAGAATTACGATGGGGCCTTCGAGATCTGCCCTTCTTACTAACTCGATGATAGTGATCATGCCCATCTTCTTCTATCGCATTTTCTCTTCGGATTTCAGATCGAATTTTCCTAACAGCGATCGATGCATCTCTTTCAGAGTTTAACCTTTCAATTTCTTCTAGCAATTCATTTCTACGAGCCACCAATATAGACTCTTCCAAAATTTCACCAACGTGCTAATCATCATACTGTTGATCATTTTCCATATTATTTTGCGCTGGGAACTCCTCGAATTCTTTTCAGATTTCCAAATCGTTACTCATTTTTAATCTCGTCAGATTTTTAATGTTGCTTTTACTTTAGTTTGGTTTTGGAAGACGTTTCCTGATAGTAAATCATTCCCACAGACGGCGCCACTGATCGCTCTAAAAATATTTGGAGGATTGTTTTATGTATAAAACAATGTTTAAATGGCTTTGGCGTTGTTCATACTACTTAGACAATATTTTAGAGAGAGAAATATGTATTTTAAGAGAGAGAGAAAAGCAATATAATAATTTCTTAATCATTGCTCAATCACCCTTTCCCCAAAATGGAGGGTCTATTTATAGTACAAATAGTAGGTCCCACAAGCTTAAAAATTTCATAATTGTGGTTTTATCCTCAAGTCTATTATTTGCTTTACATTAGTCTTTTTTCTTTACATAATTGAGAATTTCTCCAAGAAAATTTATTTATCAATAAAACACCTTTATATTTCCTAAATCTTTATTCTTCCCTTATCAACCGTGCTGCATGTTTGAAAATTAAATGAGAGTCGATGGTGAGATGTACTCACTATCTCTGCATATAATTGCCAGTTAAAATCTCGAGTTTACAACTTTGTACTCGGTTCATTATTAGATCTTGGAAATATAAACTTCATGAATTTATCTAAGATATCTCATGTTGGAGATGTGAGCTGGAATCTTGATCTTGAACCTTGGTTGTTGCTTCCTCCATCAGTTCTAAGCCTTCAAGTATCTTCAAACTAGTCCTCTAAAAGTATTGGTCTCTCAGACTAGAACTCCATCAAAATATTTGTCAGCATATGGGATTTGATTGTCGTTCTCGACTAAAATTGGATATCATAATTCTCTAATGTTATTGACCATTTGGTCAATCTTCATGACATCATGAAATAAAATTATATTATTTAAGGGGAAATAGGTTTGAAATATTATTGTATGCGCTTGGAAATAATATCTCGATTCCCTGACTGCAACTACTAATGCTAAATTAAGTTCTTCTAATTGTAAATATCTAATATTAGATGGTAATATAGATTAATTTACATTGTACACCACTTTAAAACATCTTCATTTCTTCCTAATCTGTAATGCACTAATCACGTAATCCAAGACTTCAAGATACATACACAAAGATTCTCCTGGTTGAGGCTTCGTTAGCACCTATGAAGAATATAAGAATTTATTTATGTTATTGAATGCTTCATCACACGATGGTATCTGTTCAAGGTTTCTTCCTCCTCTTATGATTTGGAAGAAAGGTTGGCACTTGTCTAAGTCTTGACAAAAACCTTAAGGGCTTTTAATCTCCCAATACGAATTTGGAATTATTGTGTATTCCTTTATGGCTCCATTGCTGCTAGGTTTAGAAGTTGCATGCGATCTGATTTAATTTCTCTTTCTCTTAATAGATAACCAAATGTTTTTCCATATTTTACATCAAATGTGCATTTTTCTAGATTCAGCTAAAGATTCACTCGTAAAAAAGTTACAAATGTATTGGTCAAGTCCGTTAAGTGTTATTCTTCATGAATATTTGTTGCCAGCATGTCATCAATGTAGGCTTGTATGTTACGACCCAACTGATTAATGGATACGTTGTTAACTAGCCTTTGGTAGATTGCTCTAGTATTCTTATAGTCCGAAATAAGATTACTTTATAGCAATATATCCCATTTGGGTGATAAATATTATGTATTCCTAGTTTTTTCATGCATCTATATTTGATTATATCTTGTAAAGGAATCCATGGAGGATACAATTTTGTTTCTAGATTTTGCATATGTCGGTTGGTAAATCCTTGTAGTGGAAAAGGTCCTTCAGACATGCCTTGTTAAGATCTGTGAAATCCATATATATCTTTCATTTTCCGTTATTCTTTTTTACCAAAATAGGATTCAGTGTGAATGAAAGATCATATATGGATTTTGATCATTGTATAACGTTTGTATACAGTGTTCTTTGTTCTTTGGCTCGGGCTGAAGCTTGTTTTATATTTTCTCCAAAACCTTACCATAATTCCTCTATTTTGTTAATTCTTAACAACTTAATGAGTTTGACTTCATCTACTAACCATGAAATTGATCTTGTAAAGCCTGACAATCTTTTGTAAAATGACCAATATCACCATACACATTATAATACCCTTTTTATGTTCTCTCTCGCGACATGCAACTTCTTTAGCCGGTTGTATTTGATGGTATCTTTTGTATTTTCATATATTTATGTTAGAGTTTCTGTCAACTTTATAAATAGTCCTCTTGCTACTGCTGCTACCATATTCATTTTGGGTTTCCTCTTGTAACCTCAAGTCTTAATACTTGATGGTCGGGCTGAAGTTGAAACATCAATATTCCTTGGGGTCACGTTCTTTATATTGATTAGAGATACTATTTTGGTCTTGTTGACCGAACTACATGCCGCCAAAGTGTTGGTATCCTCTACTTTCTTTACTCTTGAAACTTTTTCTACTTAAATATAGCACTCCATTTGAGCTAGTAGATCTCAAAAGTTTAGAGATTTTTCTTCTTTATTTTATTTGAGAGGGAATCTTCTATAACACTCTCTATGAATACAGCTACGGAGACCTGATTGTGGAGATCTTGTAATTAAGATTTTATTTATACGAAACATTGGGTGTATTCTTCAAGAGTTTAGTTAGGCTTATACTTACCATGAATTATGTAGTCCTCATCTTCCTTAATCACTTTTGAAATTATAAAATGGTTTCTGAATGCTGTCTAGAGCATTTTTAACTTTTGATATATTGTTTTTGAAGTCTATTGAACCATTGCATGACTCTTCATTGAAGTTTCATGAAAAAAACCTCGACACTATATCATGTCATCAACTCCATACTGCAGCATCTCATTTTAAAATGTAGTGTTATGGGTTTATTTTACCGAAGTACTTATTCATCTTGTGATTTTTGAATAGTGGTAGCATAATGCTATAAACAATCTCTAGGGAAAGTGAGGACTCTTTATCAAGAAAATATTCCTTATTAACGTAAAAGTTATTCATAAAAGGGTATCGCCTAACGGATTTGCATTGTACTTTGACATGACTGAATGGTATCCTTAGAAATGATGGTTTAGTTTCACCTGGTATTGCCCCAAAAAGTTTGACGAGTTATATCTTGCCAGTGCATGTGGACAACCTTGATTCCGGTTTGGTGATGAGGTATACCATTCTACTCTTATAGCTGTTCATGGGAGAAGTTCGGGGGACACCTCTTTATGCTTTAGGGTTCTTCTAGGGCATCCGCGATTAGGATACTAGGACTTGATGTTGATTAGGGGAATCCCCAACTAGGCTTTTTAGACTACTGGAATCCCGGATGCAGCCCAAAGAATTGGTTGTACGCTAGATGAGATATTAGGTTCCCGATTGCATTTCGTCCAGTAAATAATCTAGTTTCCTCAACTGAGGGAATTGTTGGTTCCTCTTTTTTATTTTCATAAGCCAACCGAGGTTCCATAGCCTTCTTCTTACTTTGGCTTGAAATAAGAGTTCAAAGTATTCTTTCGTTTCGGGGACATTATCGTCCCTTCTTATTCCGGCTTGAGGACCTTTGGTCTGAGATTTCTCTGCTTTATTTGTGAGATGCATTAAAAGACAGCTATCTCTTATGAGTTTCATTCAGCAAACAACCGTTCAATATTACATGAGTTGCATTATCTCATTATTCTTCATTTATGCGTTGCATACAAAAATTGAATATGAGGGTTCAGAACACTAGGTTTTCCAGTAACAACCTGAAAATCTGTTAAATTGTTCTTCTCTCAGCTGATGAGCCAATCGCTAAAAAACAGTGGAAAGGGTTGTAGGAGCCACCGGAGCCAAAGTCTCTCTACTATGAGCCTCCATCTCTACGGGTCAAATCTATCTTTAGAATTCATCATTAACTATTTTGATATTTCTTCTTTGCTCTGATTATTTAGGAAGAAAGTCTTTCTTTTACACAACCGATGCTATCTTTTGAGTGACTAAGTTGATATGAAACCGAAATCAACTTGAAATGTTTTAGAAAACAAATTAAATATAAATGGCTAATATTGTTAAAAAATAATAAAAATAAATAAACATATTTATCAATGATCATTAGATTTGTATTTTTTAAATTACAATTAATATATATATATAAATAAGATATTATGAAGATTTGATACTGTATTATTATTACCATCTAAAAATCATATATTTTTTAAATTTATTAAATTTTGAATACTCAAATAATTGATGGATGGATACTTTTAGTTACATATTTATAGTATAAAAATAGAAAACAAAATTATAATTAACTAATAACATTAAAATTAAAATTAAAATAAATATACAATCTAAATTTAAAGTTATTTTTCACTTTTAACGGTAATACCAATTCTTTTTTAAGTTATTTTTAATTTGAAAAAAACAAAAAAAAAAACAATCTTATGTACATAAAAATAATTCCACCAAAAAAGAATTTAATTTCAAAGAAAATCATAATTTTTCTGCATATAAATCTTATTTATGTTTGAAGGTAAATTAAAACCATTTTTATTTAAAAGAAAATCACAATTTTCTTACATAAAAAATTATCTATGTTTGAAAATAAATTATAATTTACATTTCAACACTAGAAATTTTAAAATTTAATATATTTTAATATAAACCCGATAATTTTAGACAATATAAAATTGTAAAGGGTGAAGCTATTTTTTCCATAAAATTTATTATTTCCTCTATTATTCATAAAAAAACTCCATCTTGTTATTTTCTCCACAAATAAAAATCATAATTTATCCATAATTTAATTTTACACAAAAAATCCAAATTTCTTGAGTAACCATCCACCTTCACCTCTTCTTTTCTAACCCTATAAAACCAAATAATTTTGAAGCAGGAGTTCCAAAGATAAAAATCTATCATTAATCTTATTTTTATTTTAAATATATGGTTTGGCATATCGAATAAACTCTCTTCTTAAATCTATGTTTTTTTGCATAATGAGTTATAGGAACTCTATATGGAGAAAAAAAAACTCGATCATCGTTTAATCGAGTTCCTGCATATCGAGTTTCTAGTTTAATCGTTTTTTAATATCGATTTTCAGTTTAATTGTTTCTTTCTTGTATATTGAATTCAAAATATAGATTTTTGTGGTTTGATTAGTGTGTGCTGATTGGGTTCTTTTTTAAAATATTATATGTGATTTCGAGTTCTTAACTCATAATCACATGTTTTTTTTAAAACATGTCATTCGGAGTGGTTGTCTCGGAACTACATGTTTTCTTTTTAAAAAACATGTAATTCTTTGACTAATCTTAAAAGTAATTGAGTTTTTGTTTTTGTTTTTTAGGGTTTAATTTTAGAAGTTAAATCATATACATTGACATCAAATTATAAATTAGAAAATAAATAAAGGTCAAGAAGGTAAAAGCAAGTGTTTTATTAAAAATTTGAAATTTGAAATGGAAGAAATAATAGATCTTATGGAGGAAATAGCTCTACCCAATTATAAAATCTTAGATTATACAACAAATATTGTAACAATAAATAAACATCAATGTTGGTTTTTTTTTTAAAATAACCTTCAATTTCTTTTTAAACTTTAAATCTAATTTCCATGGTATTAATATTAGAATGCATTGAAATACAAATATATTTATATTCTATCATTAATATAGAATAAATCGATGAATAAAATATTTGAAATCTAAATCATTTTTTAACTCTTATCTTACAAAGGTACAATAAACAAATTGCAAATAGACAAACCTCTTAAAAAAATTAATAATTAACCAAAAAAACTATAATGTATTGAGTTTATCAATTTTTTATGCTTGAGATGTATTGGTTTTTAATTTTTATTATCTTTTTAAGGGTTTTTAAAAAGTTTTTTAGTTTTTCGCTGCATTTTATGGTTCGATCATGAGATGAAAGTCTCGCAAATTAAAATGGGTTGGTCCTCGCTCTAGAAACATTAGGATCCTAATTAGCAACCAAATAGTGTTGAAACCAAGTGTAGAAAGAGAAACAAGGGAAATAAAGAGATAAAATGTCAAAAAATATAGTTGTAATATACTAATTTTTTACCATTCCAAAAAAAATCTTGCTTTATATAATAAAAATGGGGTCAAACCCAAATGAATGATCCACTTTAAAATATTCTACCCGTTTATTACGCTAAAGATCTTGACTGTTCAGTGGGTGTTTGACACTTGTTACAACTTGCCACTAAGGTTCCTTCGTCCTCAAAACGGGTCATTTTTGTTCAAAAATGTTACATATATAGTCACTAGCGCGTGTCAATTAGTCGTGTGATGATACGTGGTCAATTAAGAACGTGATAAGGGGTTTTTAGCATACTAAACCTACTCATACATTTATTATTACAGTATATGCCCTCAATATTACTTACTTTACCATTTTCCATTACAAACTTATACATTAAAGTTAAAACGCCCTTAACTTGCCCGAAGCTTTTATGCCCGAATAAATTACGCCCATAGTCCTTGCGAAGAAGTCGAGTGACGTCTATGATGTTTCGTCTTGACTCTGAAAACTGCTAGCATTGAGTGAATGTATCTCGGGTCGGGAAACGGCTGGCTCTGAGTAGAGGTTTCCTCGAATAATCCCAACACGATATGTCAAAAATAAAAAAAAGTGCGAAGCGTTGGGTGTACTACTTGGAGCAAGCAACTTTTGGGCCCAACCGAGCTGCTGGTTAGCCATTACCCGATATTCTTGTACTATTTGTCTTTCAACCTTACACATATCCTCTAGTTATTCAGGGTATGCCATTCAAACATTCGTAAAATGACTCTTGACTTCCCTGAAGTGCAATCGTTTCTATTTCCCTATGTATATAGTCGTTTGGGGAAAGAACTCCTCTATAAATACTCTTCATCATCTCATAAATCACTTTCAGACAACTTCTAGAGAGAGAATACCAGCGCGTCAACATTTTTAGAGATAAAGCGTATTCTCGCCATGGTTTATGAGAAAAACGTTTGGGGCTCTTAATTGGTTTTATATCACTAAGAGGTCTGATGAATACCGAGCAACGAGAGTAATTGACAATTCTCCAAAAGACTCTTCATAAACCATTTAATACGAGGATTTTGACCCTCACAAAAGGCGTTTAAATGAAGCAAGCCCTCCCCATATCTCTAATCGGACCCCATCCACTCATATAACCACACGTCGGTCCAAGCAGAATAATCAGTCGAGACAAACCAAGTATTTAAGCGTTGAGAGGGATCCATAGCTCGAACAAGATCACCAACCCAAACCAATCAAATCTCTATATGGGATTCTAGCTCCGAATCATCATATCAGGATGACCTCTAGTATGTGAGGATAAGCCCGACAATCACTGGGGTCCGACTGATTTTAATACCGCAGCCACTACTAGGGGGTACCACAACGCAAAATTTCTCAGTCCAAAGACCAAACCCTCGCATCGAACAGGTCAATCAAAGCTAGTACTAATATTGTTATCGCTGCTAATGTTTCCCAAACTGATGACCGAGCAATTCATGTAAAACCACCAAACGAAGCGGGTACAAACTGAGCTACTATCACAACCTCCCCTAAAGGATTGGTCGTCTCTAAGGGAACTATAAAGACTAAAGCCTCTATCTCCAAAAAGCAAAAAATGTCCCCTAACGCTCCCAGCGATATTGGTGTCGACTCACACGCGTAAACCACAGGTGGTCACAAGGAGGGTAAAAAACCAACTACCAATGTGACCGAAATAGAGGAGGTCTTCGATCATGAAGAGGCCCTGCCGTTGAAAATAGTCGAGGTATTGGGAGGATATCATAGTGGCTTGGCGAGACAACACCTAATCAGTTTTTACATTGGCAAGTACTTGTATTATAGCCCATGTGAGGCTTCAGACTTGAAAACGAGCTGTGGAATTCTGTTTTGCGTCAATATTGTTTATCAATTCAAGGGAGACACTGATGTTGGTAAAATAGAGAGAGAGCTAGTATTGTTCGTTGATGTGCTCAATTAGGGAGTTCGGTTTCTATTGGATCCTGCAATAGTGAAATATTTTGAGCTGGTGGAATTGTGCCCTAGCCAAGGCAACCCTAATGCCTGGTTCAAATTGATGTCTTGTATCATGACGTCGTGACCATCTCAAATAATGATTCCAGTTGCGGAATTGGTGGCCATCACTGGTATATCCAAAGTGCCAAAACAACCCTTCTTTTTGTGATCTTCGGGAATGACTATAAGATTGTGGATGATCTGTTGGAAGCAGATAAAACTTGAAAGCACCACATCCTTTTCTTTAGTGGAGCTTGGGAGAATTGTCGAGATCATACTAAGAAGAACGAAAACCCGAGGCGACTCTCACTAGTGTGGACATGTCAAATTACTTATCTTTTTTAAGTTTTACACTATAAATGCCAAAGGTTAACCTCGGTTCTCTATTATTGACCATTCCCAATTCAAAGTTGTAATCGATAAGGAATGAGCATTTAGAAGTTGTGAAGAAAACCTTTGCTCGCTTAAATACATGAGCTTAGAAAAACTAGATGAATGAGTTTCATTGATGCTTTACTACCATGAACCTCGTCAACAACAATCTTTGATGATCCTTGGAATGTGACTTGAGTAAAGAGCAACCAATGACCTATCACGCACCTATCGTTATTATTAAGAGACTAAATGTTCTAATGCGCGAATTGTGCTTCCTAAGAAGACAAAAGCGGCCAGTCATCGACCGAAGAGAAAGTCCACATAGGATCTCGTACGGACCAAAGCAGCCGTCAAAACTAGTGATCCTGAACCATAGCTACAAATACCGACAATGTTGAAACCGAGGGTTTAGGATCTGCAGTTTCGATGATCATTTCGGTCGGTATGAGATCCTCTGTGGACTTTCACTTTGATCGATGAATGGGCTCCAAAACCCGATGTCTTGAGACGCAGGGTCAGTAAGGGGTAATTTTGGTGTCGAAGAAAATGATGACCAAGATCTTAACTAACCTGAGGCTAAACAAGTTGAGAATATATATGCTGATGAGAACTTAACGACGCCATATACCGGTATTTTAGCTAAAAATCCATATGGGAGAAACTCGTTAATCAACCGGATCGCACACGTAAGATTTTACCCTCAGTACCATCCCAATACCAAACGATCAATTACCTATGCTTCCCGTCCCCCAAGATATCAATTCAAACAACCAGGATTTGTCAGATGACTCTTTACCTACTAGGTTCTTTCAGATCAGAAAATGGGACACATATGCTTGTTCTTTGTACCATATGTTGGCTCTCATTATCGTTACAGAGAAGAAGAACAAAAAATTAAATAAGTATTTATTAAAGGTAGAGCTCCGGATATCTGAATTAGAAGAGAAACTTAAGCAAGATGACTACTTAAAGAAGCGAGTTGATCGTGCTAATGCGGGCGAAATCTGCTCCCACCAAACTCAAAATAAAAGCAAAACTTGGTAAAATACGGCAGTGAAACACAAAAAATATCTCAAGATGTTGTGGTTTGACATGAAGGTGGTCGAGGAGAAAAGGGATCACACCAATTAAGAATTAACCTCTTTTAAAAACCAAGCCAATGAGTACAATACGAAGGCTCTTGCAACTCTCCGAGCTGAACTTGCGAACGAGAACAAAGATTTTTTTAATAATTTTTCCTTGGAATGTCTTAAGACCATAAAAACTCACAAAGCCGAAGCCAAAGAGATATTAACTTTGGAGATTCATGATAGGTTCCCAGAGCTGAAACTTGGGTCTTACTGGTTGTTGGTACCTGAGAAGGATCGTCCTGTGGGGGTTTCCTGTTAATACAGTTCTAGTGAAGAATTATCCTCGGTAGGGTCGAGTGAGGAAATTGATGAGAGTGGATCCTAAGAGGGTTCAGAGAACGCTTATAACAGTGATAATCTTGTTTCTTTGGAGTAATCACTCCGATTATTTTATTGTTTGGACATTTTGTTATAAAGAATTTCCGGCCATCCAAGCCATGTAGTTTTTATGACCGCTACCTTTTGATTTTAAAATGTTGTGGTCGTTGTATTAAAATAACATATTGGTTTTTTATTTAACAATTCAGTTTTAATCTTTGATCAGAAGTGATCAGTTTCCGAAATAAATATAAGCCTAGTTGGTTAACCAAATTATAAACATTAACTGTTGACCAACCAAAATTAGAAGACTCCAGATGTCCAAATTTATAAAAAAAAATATTGACCAACCGAAGTTGGAAGATCCTATAGGTCCAAACTTATAGAAGTTGGAAGATCCTATAGAAATTTTTAATTGTTGACCAATCGAAGTTGGAAGACCTTACAGGTCCAAACTTATAAAAATTAAATGTTGACCTCGAATCCTGCAAGATGCATAATAAAGGTAAATATTTATATTGATAGGTCGGTTATATAGACACTTCGTTAAAGTCTTCATGCACCACCAGGGTATGAAAGAGCATGCCACCGATAGAGACATGTATACGCAAAAATATATACCATATATTAATATTTATTTATAAATATAATTTAAGATGCTCGATATTCCAAGATTTCCAAAGTTATCTATACTTTTTATCTTTTAATCAATATGTACATGGCTCTACCCTGTATGTTACAACATACAGACCTTCCCACTTTGGAGCTAATTTCTCGGGCCTTTTTTCTTTGGTTTGCAAAAAACAATTCCTCAAAACCTTATCATTCAAGCTAAATTCTTATCGTCGGATTTTTGATGCATACCTGATTTGTATAAAGGTCTATTAGTGCAATGCTGAATTCTTTTTTATTAATTTCCTCCCGAGTGGTATGGATGAATCTTAATTTTAGAGAGAGATTAATAAAGATTGATTTTAGAGAGGGAAAGTTGAAAGGAGGAAGACAGTTTATCTCAAAAGTCAGATCCTTTATTGAGTTCAGTCTTGGCCTTTATATATAGGCGCAAAGACTTAAGCATAACAGAATTTGTTATACAAAAGGTCTAATTGCATACTAGCCCTTTAACTTTACATAAAATCCTAAATTTCTCCCACAACTACGCAACTTACCATACAAGTTTTTATTTATGATATATTAATCCTTAATATTCTATTTCCTTATCAGTAGCCCCTTAGTGCTTATAAAATTCGATGAATGAGAACTAATTGTCATCGAAAATCATTATTAGTGGAGAAAAATCCCTTCGACCAAGGTTCGAACTGCTTTGGGTTAACTACCCCCATATTCTTGACAAAGAGTGCTGTCCTCGAATTTAATAAAAAATTTGTTGACACTTCACATATCTCCCTATGGAAACATTTTCTTCTAACGGTCATAAACTTTCGAAGCGAAAATTAAATGGGTGATTATGCCCTAGGTACCAGGTCTGCGACTAGGCCTGTCATGTGGCACGTGTCAAACTCTCCTTTCAGCAACCGTTTGGAATTTTTCCCAATTATCTTCTGAACCTCTTCCACTTCCCTCTCATTTGATTCTTTTTATAAATACTTCTTTCGGCCTCAGTTTTCTTCACACCGTATTTTTAGAGAGAGAGAGAGAGAGAGAGAGAGAGAGAGAGAGAGAGAGAGAGAGAGAGAGAGAGAGAGAGAGAGAGTTTGCTTTGTTCTTGAGAATTCGTGGCTACCTTAATCTAGATCTTCAATCTCTAAGCTACCTTCACTGGAAAACACAAATCAACCACCGATCTTTTAACTTTGTTTATGAGAAAGCATCCAAAACTAAAAAATCCAAGAGAAAAAAAACCCAAAATTTCATTCTCCCCAAATAAACAAAAACCTCATTTTGGAGCATACAACTATTTCTGCATAAGTGAAAGGGTAGGCGAATATAGAGCAGCTGGATTAATAAAAAATAGTCTTCGATTTTCCAGTGGTACAATACATTACGGTAAATTCGATCCAAACAGAACTCCTCCTGCATTTTCAAATTCATATTTTCCAGAAGAAAGTCAATCATCAAAAACTCAAACACCAAAAACACCTCGAATTTCACCATCTCTAGCTAGATCATCATCTCAAATCCTTTCTGCAAGTTCCACTCCTCGAATCAATCACAAAGTAACCCAAACCACATCTAATTCAAGGATATCAGAGGAAAATACTTCTCCACTTAGCTCTGAACCCCCTCGACAAATGTGCAAGGAAACCCTTTATGTTCACTCAAAAAATCACCTTCCTCAACCCCTTAAAAAATATTTATAGTTATGGGAAACGATGCTACCCATACTTCGAATCCTACATCATCTTCTCCTCCCTTGAGGGAAGTTGTTGAGACAACTACAGAGTCTCAACAGAATACCTCAATCAACGATGATAGAGGACTATCCTCGAATCTCAACCCATCTCAACTTATAGATGAGGCGTCCGCGGAAGAGTCTGACTCTGAAGCTACCCAATCAAACGTTGAAGCTGATACTGAAGATGATGCTTCGAAAGAAACTGATAGTCAAACGGTTAATGGTGTTTCGAAGACAAAAGCACCGAGGATAAGGAAAAAGAAAGCTCATGTTGAACTTTCTAAAGATCTAGCTGCTTCAATAGATGAGAACTTGAGACCACTCAATCCAAAATATATATTGGCACTAAAAAATGTGCCATATATTTACTATCCAGAATCCCAAGCTCCATCCTTAAAATATAAATGGGAAATACCAAATAACATTGTGCTTCAGCTTCCGAAAGAGGGAGAGACTCCACTTGACTGTGCAAATGTTGAGTTGGTAGTGTATCATAAAATTATCAACTGGGGTTTTTGGTTTCCATTAGATCCAATGATAGTGGAGTACTTCGAACTCCTAGACCTTTTTCCTACACAAGCCAGTCACAACCAATGTTTAACCCTTCTATCTATAATCATCTCTAGACTCGCCCTAATTCCCCCCTGCATTTGCGATTTCATTGCCCTGACTAAACTTTCGAAGGGACCTGTTTTTCCCTTCTACTACCTTACTCTAAATGATGACTTCAAGATCTTCAATGACTTGCTCGAGGCTGACACATTTTGGAAACAAAAATTTGCTTTCATTCATGGGGCCTGGAGAATAGAAAGGAGATATCCGAGGAGAATCCATTAAGACTTGACCTCGTCTGGAGGAGTAACAATAAGATCATCTGGTTCTTCTATTAAATTATCTTGCTTTTATCTTTTACTTAATTTTTTTAATGCATCTAGAAATTTTGAGGCGATATAAAATCGTCAAAAAGATGATAAGGATATTTTTGCCAAGTTGGCAACTTGGGCAGAAAAAGAATGAGGAAATGGGGTCCACTCAGCTTTTCTACGTATCAACCCTATCAACAACCACTTGTGGAAAATCACAGTGGGTGCTGACTTTCCTGAAAATCTGATGGAGCTCCCAAATAAAATCCTAGTTGTGAATAGATTAGTGGCACCTTATGGTAAGATAACTATTCCAGTTCGATAGTCATCTTCCCTCAGAAAAAAAAGGGAAAAAGAATAAAAAAAATAGCTAGCACATCTGGTGCTACCCCGTCAGAGATTCCGAAGATGCAACCAAAAGCAAAGAGGAAGGAAACATAAAAAAAAAATCATTGCCACTATTGAAGAAGGAGATGCGGTTGAACTTTCCCTAAAAAGAAAGAAAACTGGTGTTTCGTAGAAAAAGAAGAGCACATCTAAGATACCACCATAAAAAGGGAAAAAATAAAATTGTACAGACCATTCAAGAAGCGCTACCTTTCGAAGTTGATGAAGTCATTGTGGTGGAAGATCAACAAAGAGAAGCTCCAGCAGATAATAATCAAGGAAACAATCAACTAGGAGAACTTGTAACATATAATAATAGAGGAGATGATCACTTTCATCTTGATAAATTCATCAACATCGATCAGTCTCAAGATCTTGACAAAGATACGGATCCATACATACATCTTCTATTTTGCAAGCAAATAATTCGAAATTGTAAAACAAAAATTAGAACAACTGCTGACGTAAGGTGGGGTCGGTAAAGTTCCTATTCGAAGTACCTTTCCATTAGGAAAAGCATACTCTTATATACTTTCACTTACTTTTAAAGAACTCGGGGATTCCCTTGGATCATCAACCCCTTCCTCTGCTTCTGAGGTCAACCCACCTGATTGTTATTCAACCATTTTATCACCACTGCTTAACCCCCGAATTCGAAGAGTTGTGGAATAATATTCTCTAGCAACCTTATGATCACTTCGGACATCCCCTACGTGATCTCTGATGACATACTTCAAACATTGGTGGAATTTAGATACAACTGTATACATCCTCAAAAGCCAAGATCTCCAAAAAAAATGGCATTATAGCTGGTCGGAAAATCCACCACCATGAATAAACTTGAACCTTATTTCTAAAAGGTCCCTTTCCCAAACACACCTCCTCAGCGAATTCCCCAATTACCTGAGTCGTTACTCTTGTTAATCCAATCATAGTACGGTTTGACTGAGAAATTCGAGGAGGGTTACGTGTTCTATCATATGTTGTTTTGAAAAGAGAATTTGCAGAGCTCGCTGTATTTATTAGCACGCGTCAGATTTTAACACCATATACTTTTGCTCCAATAACCACTGCATCTTCATGAGGACCTGCAGTGCCTCTTAAATCATCTTCATCAAAAAGAAAAAAAAACATCTATCTTACCATACAAATGAGTAGACATTCATTATTAAATTTGAGTACTAAGCTCACTACATGCCTCTTTCTAGAGCTATCAGTATTTCCAGTCATAGTGTCTTCTCCAAAGATTGCTAACAACTCAAAGTATTCACATAAACTTCAAAATCGACCTTGTTTTACTAGCTCATCCACTGCCATCAAAATCAGTCGATCCGGATCTGTATTAAAATATTTTTATGCAGCATCGAAATCATCAATCTTAGAATCCATAATCATTAGATTTTCTACCTATGCATTTAGATTCGTCACTTGTGAAGTCGATGCAATATGACCATTGTTTTGCCCTTTAACATAGGCTAACAATTTACCATTTTCAATAAGAGTTTCAACCTTCTTCTTCAAAGCTATACAGTCTGTTGTATCATGTCCTATGTCGTTATGATATATACAAAACGTGTTATTCTATTCTTCATTTCGTCTATTTATCGGAGCAAGTTTTTCTAAACTCATATAACCTTAGCCTTTTCGTAAATTGCATCAATGTTTTCAGTAAAATCAGCATAATACTCTGGCTTTTATCTATGATTTGGCCTCGGTCTCTCAAACTGATACCATGTAGCTTGAGTTGGTTATCCTCCAGCTCGAGGAGGAAATTTTTTATTGTTCCTCGGACACGATGGTTGGGCTAAGTTGGAAGAATGCCAGTGATTATTTGGCACATGCCCTAAACTCTTTTGACTAGACCCAACTACTCCTCGAACTCTAGTTGACTTCTCCACTTCAATTTGATCTTCCACCTCAGCCATCAGCTCTCCAAAAGTCAAAGCTCTTCGTTTTGTTGTTTTATTCGTCAAATCTCATAGTAACAATCCTTGTAGAATTGCTGCCATTGTTACTAACTCCTTACAACTATCCAAACTAGTTTAATCATTTAGTATAATCCTTCAGCTCTCTCCAACTGCTTGCTTATACTGTATTATTATGTCTCTATTTTCCCGCATCTCTTTACTTCCCACAAATTATCTTCGGAAAGCTGTGTAAAAATCTCTGAAACTAGAAATGGATTCCTTTGGAATCCTGTTATACCATTTTAAAGTTGTTCATTTGAACGTTTGAGAGAAAGATATGCAAACTAGCCAATTATAGTCCTCGAAATTCATCATATAATTCTTCAACTGTTCGATATGGTCATCAGGTTCTTGCATCTCATCGAACGTTTTTACCTTAGAAATTTTGAACTGCTTCGGAATAATGATGGACCTTATCTCAGTAGATAGTGGATAGGTTCTCCAGTTAACTCCATGTACATATTGATTATTATTTCCGATCATCCATCCCGATATACGGATTTGACGTATTCCCTTCATACCAATCTACTTCATTCAAACAACGAGGTAAATTATCATGTCTTTTTTTGTATTCTTTTCATGATTTTTGAGGTCGGCCTTTCTCTTATTTCGAAGACCCTCGGTATCTCTTATACTTAGATCATGAGCTGTTCAGCTTATCGTCACTGGATGTAACATCCCTTTGTTCATCGTTTTTCTCTTTTCGCGAAGTATGATGTTCTTTTTTCTCACTTCGAACGTGGCGAGCTGTGCAAGATTGATTAGATTGGATATCAACATCACTTTTATCATTCACCTACCTCACCTCAGATTTCAAACTCGTTGATTGAATATCTTGCTCTCTTTGATCATACTTCTCATTCAGAGCTGTGATTTTATCTAGTAACTAGTTCATTTGTATTTCAATATCTGATTCAGTCTCTTGAGCTACAAGTGACTCATCTTCCTTACCTTCCCCTCCTTGCAGTTCAAGTTTTAACATTTCAACTGATTTTCGAACCATAGAATCATTTTTCATTCCTTGGTTCCATTATCGATCAACATAGCTTCAAAGAATCAAACAAGAACAATCAAAATGAAACAAGAAAGGTAACCGCTAGTGGATTTTGATTAAGAAAATCAAGGTACCAATTGAAAACCTCCTACTGTGGTTACCAATTTGGTGTGGATAAATCTTGATTTAAGAGAGATTAAGAGAGATTGATTTTAGAGAGAGAAAGTTAAAAAGAAGAAGAAAATTTATCTCAAAAGTTAAATCCTTTATTGAGTTCAGCCCTAGCTTTTATATATAGACGCAAAGACTTAAGCGTAACAGAATTTGTTATACAAAAGGTCTAATTGCATACTAGACCTTTATATCTACATAAAACCCTAAATTTCTCTCACAACTTTGCAACTTACCATACAAGGTTTTATTTATTATATCTTTATCCTTAATATTATATTTCCTTATCATGGAGGAACAAAAAGCCTTTATTTCTTTATTATCAAAATGTGGACCATTATCAATGCTCAACCTTTTCGGTACACAAAAATGATAACACATATCTCATAAGATGAATTTTATCACATATGTTTTCCTTCTCTTGGATAGCGGCTCTGTTTGATCTATTTGGAAAGATAATCAACCATGACTACTGTGATTTGTTCTCCATCCGGGGTGAGTGACAAAGGGGCCAATAAATCGATCCACCATCGATCAAATCACAACACTTTGGTAATGGAATCGAGATGTATTGCAGCCATATGAATCAAATTAGTAAATCACTGACAAGTATCACATATTTTTACTAGCTCTCCTGCATCAACTATAATGGTGGGCCAATAAAATCATGTGAGTAACAATCTTCTTCTCAGAGCTTTAAATCCACAGTCCACCGATCCCTTCCCATCATGAAGTTCGGATAATACCATTTTTACTCATTGCTTATGAGACAACACAGCCGAGGTCTTATTTAATATTTCTTATAAAGTATTCTACTAAGTATTATGAAACCGTAGATTTTAAACCACACTTTTTAGCATATGTCTTGTTAGCGAGTAAAATATTATTAACCAAGAATTCCATGACGACATGCCTCCACTTCTTCTTAGTACTCAGTGATATCTAATACGCCGTATCTGAATAAAATATATGTTCCGAACTCTTTACTATCATCAGGCTCTCTTGTGTTAGGATTATGGGTAGTCATCGGTATACGACGTTATTGCTAAAGAGTCGACTATTATATTTTTAGCCCTATGGACACATTCGTAATTGACAGTCTCAAAGACCACTATAAATGCTTTTAATGTTGTTAAATATTTGACCAAATGATCTTCCTAGACTCGAATTTCCATGTGGCATGATAAACTAACAACTACAAATCACTTATCAACCAAACTCACTTTATCCCATAAACATGCGCAAGTCATAGTCCTGCCAATGCAACCTCATACTCTGCTTCATTATTCGAGGCTTTGATACCAAAACGTATGAGCTGATGCATTGATACTCCTATGAGATTGGTTAACTGAACACCTTCCCCACATCTAGTAATACTTGACCCTTCATCGGTCTTGACAACTCATTATATCTTTTCATCTTCTTTATATATATCAATGTCTGGTCATTCAAAATTAAATTCAACCAAAACATATTTTAATGCATGGATTTTGATCGCGGTTCATGGTTTGAAATAAATATCAAAATCACCTAACTTCCAAGAATACTTGGTCATCCGACACGAAATGTCAGGTCGTTGCAGAATATTCTTTAATGGAAATGATGTTTGAACCACTAGCGAATTTGTATGGAAATAGGGTTGCATTTTCGCTCCGCGGTCACCAATATTAGAAAAAGCTTCTCCAACTTTAAATACATCTATTTAGCATCTAAAAGGATTTTACTCATGAATAGGTAGGTCAAGGACAGTTGTCTATTTCACTAATGAGTGTCGCACTTACCGTGATATAGACGAATAAATTTTCTCACGGGCTTGGCTTGGTCAAAACTACGGTAGAGGAAAAATATTATTTTTAACCAAGGAAACCCTCAGTACATTCTGGGGTCCAATTGAATTCTTTTTCATGTCTAAGTACTTGGAAAAAATAGGCACATTTATCCGATGATCTGGATATGAACCTCCTCAAGGCTTCCAATCTCCCAGTTAACATCTGTACTTCCTCAATGGTCCGAGGTGAAGCTATAATATTTTAAATATTTAGTTTCACCGGATCAAAATCTATTTATTTTTCACTAGTTATATAACCCGAGAATTTTCTACACCAAACTACGAACGTACACTTCACCGGATTTAGCTTCAAGTTGTTTTTCAAGTTGTTGAAATTTCTTCCAAGTCTGAAAAATAATCGTTATCCCTAGCACTTTTTACCAACATATCATCGATATATACCTCAATGTTACGCCCGATCTATCCTTCAAATGTTTTACCCACCAACCTTTGGTAAGCTGGTCCCTTGTTCTTCAAACCGAAAAGTGTGGCTTTATAATAGTGCAAACCTCTCCCCGTTATAAACAAAGTACTACCCTAATCTTTATGGTCTAACCCGATTTGGTTGTACACTACATATGCGTCCATGAATGATAAAACCATTTCTTGACGTGGAGTCCACCAGTTGATTGATGCGATGAATTAGGAATGAATCCTTAGGGCATGCTCTGTTTAGATCGATAAAATCCATGCAAATCCTCAAATTTCCATTTTTCTTCTTTACTAAGACCGGGTTAGCTGTCCACAATGGGTAGCGAGACTCATGGATGTGTCCTACCTTTGACAACCTATCCACCTCAGAAATGATGGACTCAGAATTCTCGTAAGAGAAATACATTTTTTTCTAGAATAATTGGTCGAACAATTTGTCAGATCGCGAGGCTGTGACAAATTACCTCTTCGGAAACTCATCTAATATCCTTCATGCACTAAGTAAGCATATGTAACCTTGTGGAGAATAAATAGGTTAATTGTTCCTGTACATCTGGAGACAACATAATACCAAATTTCAGCACTTGTCCTCTAGGAAAAGTTTAGTCCTCGCAGATTTCGTCAAAAATAAAAAACCGAGGGCCTACCTCGGATCATCCATGGGACCGGAATCCAAAGTCGACCCTGATAAGGAAATAGAACATTGGGGATCAAATTGTAAATGAATTAAACCTTGTATAATAAATTGTATAGTTATGGGAGAGATTTAAAGCTTTGTGTATAGATAAAGGATGAATATGAAATTAATCCATTTGTGTAATAATTTATGTTGTATATAACTTGTGCCTATATATAAAGGCCAAGGCTGAATTGAGTAAAGATTTGAGATTAAATTACTTGCACTTCTTATTTTTTTCTCTCTCTAGAAACTACTTCTCTCGACTTCTCTCTACTTTTCTCTACGAACCATATTAAATCCACATCAAATTGGCAACTCCACTGAGGACGATTTTGACTGGTGTCTTGATTTTTCTTGTTCTATTTCTTTTCATATTATGTTTTAAATGTTCTTGCTCAATTTTTGAAATTTGTTTTAATCGACAATGGATCCGAGAAATGAAAGTGATCACCTGGTTCGAAAAACAGTTGGAACACTAAAACTTGATTTACAAAGAGGGGATGATAAGCAAGATGGGTATGTTCGAGATCTACAAATTCAATCAGATATTGAAATGCGAATGAATCAACTATTGGATAAAATCAGAGCTCTGAATGAGAAGTATGACCCGAGAGAACAAGAAATTCAATCAGCCAGATTAACATAAGAGGTGAGGCAAGTGGATGACAAAAATAATGATGACAACCAATCTGCTCAATCTTACGCAGCTCGTCAAGTTCGAAGTGAGTAGAAAAAAATCATTTTGAATCTTTTAAAGAGCGTCACATTTCACAAAATTTCAGGATCTAACTTTAAAAGGTGTCGAGGATCTTCAAAATAAGAAAAAGGTCGCCCTCGAAAATCACGAAAAGAATACAAAACAAAGAAGGAAAGTGTATAATGATGTGTAAGGGAAGCTGAATGGTATGAAGGGAACACATTGAATCAGTACAACGAAATGGCTGATCGAAATTTGTACGCTGTCATGGGAACGGGAAATAATAATCAGTAAGTTTAAGGGGTTGACTAGAGAAATTCTCTGTTGAAAATAGAGATAAGATCTATCTCTCTTGCGGAGCTGTTTGATATCTCGAATGTTGAAAAATTCAATGGGATCCAAGATATTGACGACCACATTGAACAGTTATGAATTTCGAGGACGATGATAGGTTAGTGTGTAAAGATTTCTCCCAAACGCTTAAAGGAACAACCTTAAAGTGCTACAACAGGATTCTGAGGGGGTCTATTTCCAATTTCAAGGATTTTTATACAGCTTTCTGAAGATAATTTGTCCGAAGCAAAGAGATGCAGGAAAATAGAGATACGATAATACAATGTAAACAAGAAGTAGGAGAAAACGTGAAGGACTATACTAAGCGATTTGTGTTAACCAAGGTTGGTTTGGAAAATTGTGAGGAATTGGCAGTGATAGCAGCATTTCAACAAGGATTGTTACCAGGAGATTTAGCGAATGAAACAATGAGGCGAAGATATTTGACTTTTGGAGCACTGATGGTTTAAGTGGAGGATTAAATTAAGGTACAAGAATCGACTAAAGTCAAAAGAGCTCAAGACACGTGCCAAACAATCAATGGTAGTCTTTGAATTCACCCTAACCAGCGCGTTCGAGGAACAACAACAAATACCTCATTGAATTGGAGGGTACACAACTCAACCAAAATGGTACTAGTTTCATAGAACGAGGCCCAATCAGTGGATAAGACTGGAGTGATATATCGATTTAACTGAAAATGTTGCTACAATCTATGAAAAGGCAAAGGGATACGTGAGTTTCAAAAAGCCTGGCCTGATAAATAGGTCAAGGTAAGAGCGAAACAACAGGTTTTGTAAGTATCATAATGACATCGGACATGATAATGCAGACTGTATTGCTTTAAAAAATGAGGTGCATACCCTAATTGAGAATGGAAAGTTGTTGGCTTATGTGAAAGGACATAGAAATGCCTCAAAGGTTCATGTTGCATCGACTTCACATGAACCAAATCCAAATGCAAATGAAGAAAATTTAATGATTATGGATTCCAAGATTGATGACTTGAATGCTACATAAGAATACTTAGATACATACCCGGATTGGTTGATTGTGATGGCAGTGGATGACCCAATGAAACAAGGCCGAGTTCAAAGTCTATGTGAATATTTTGAGTCCTTTGTAATTTTTGTAGGAGATACTATGATTGGCAATACCGAAAGTTCTAGAACAAAGTATGTAGTAAGTTTAGTTGCTGAGATATAAAGAGGTATGTCTAATCATCTGTATGGTAAGAGAGATGTTCCGTTTATTCTTTTCGATGAAGATTATCTGAGAGGCACTGCAGGTCCTCATGAAGATGCAGTGGTTATTGGAGGAGGGGTAGCTGGTGTTGAAATCCGACGTGTAGTGATAGATACAGGGAGCTCTTCAAATGTTCTTTTCAAGTCAACTTATGATAGAATGCATAATCCCTTTCGGATTTCCCAATTAGAACGTATGATTATTGGTTTTACAGGAGTAGTTGGGGAGTTCGAGTGAGAGGTATGTTTGGGAAAGGGACATTTTAGAAAGAAGGTCCACATGCTGTTTATCATGGTGGATTGTCCAATGAGCTACAATGACATTTTGTGAGATATCTTGGCTTTCGAGGATGTATGCAGTTGTATCAACAATCCACAAATTCTTGACGTTTGTCATTGGGGATCGTGTGGGGGTCATTCAAAGTGATCAGAAGATTGCTAGAGAATGTTATGCCACAACTCTTACAATTCGAGGGTCAAATAGTGGTGATAAAATGGTTCAATAACAATCAAGGGGTTGACCTCGAATATCGAGGAAGGGGTTGATGATCCAAGGGAAACCCCGAGCTCTTTAACTAGTAAATGAAAATATCGAGGAATATGCTTTTCCTTCTGGAAAAATACTTCGAATAAGAACCTTATTGACCCCAGCTTTACATCAGTAGTTGTTACAGTTTTTATTTCACAATTTGGATGTTTTCACTTGGAAATAGAAGATGTGGTGGGAGTTCCAGTTAAAGTGATATTTCACAGCCTAACAATTAATCCAACGGTCAAACTTGTTGTACAAAAAATACGTGCTTTCTCTTTTGAAAAAATAGAGGATATTGTTGCTGAGGCAGATAGTTTATCAATGGTTAGACATATAAGGGAGTCATAATATCATTTATGGACACCAAACCCAAGGGTGGTTAAAAATAAGAATGGGAAGTGAAGAATGTGCGCGACTTTACAGATCTGAATCGAGCTTGTCATAAAGATCCATTTCATGTACCTTGAATAGACAATTGATTGATTCCACTTCGGGAAAAAAGATTTTATCTTTTATGGATGCTTTTGCAGGGTATAATCAAATTTAAATAGATCCAAAATATAAAGAGAATACCACATTCGTCACAGATTGAGGCTTGCATTGTTAAGGGTTATGTTCTTTGGGTTAAAAAATACTAGAGCAACTTATCAGAGCTTAATAAATAAAGCCTTCGCTTCTCAAATCGGAAGAAACGTAGAGGTATATATTGATGCACACTTTGAAGATTTGGAGGAAACCTTTTCGGATTTAAGGGCTATCAGACTGAATTTACATCCTGAGAAGTGTACCTTTGGAGTTCGATTATGAAAAAATTTTGGGTTATATTATTAGTGAAAAATGGATAGAAGCTGACCCTGAACAACTAAAGGATTTAATATCAATGACATCACCTCAAACTATCAAAGAAGTGCAGATCTTAACAAGAAGAATAACTGCTCTTAACAGGTTCATTTCTAGATTTTTTTACAAATGTTTCCCTTTCATCCAAGTGTTACGAAGACCAAAAGAATTTGAGTGGACCTTGGAATGTGAAGCAACATTTTCAAACATTAAAGAATTATTGTCATCACCAAAGATATTGTCCAAGCCTCGAATTGAAGAACAACTCTCTTTGTATATCACAGTATCAGATTTTGCAGTAAGTGTTGTTTTGATAAGTGAAGATATGGGAATTTCGAAGTTGGTGTATTATGTCCGCAAGAGTTTAGTGGCAACAGATACAGGTACTTAAAGCTAAAAAAATGGCTTAGGCTTTAGTAGTGGCTAACAGGAAGATGCACCCCTAATTTCAAGCTTACGTTATTTAGGATGACCAAATGATCAGTTGAGTTGAGAGATTTTGATATCATCGTTTCATCTCGAATGACTATCAAGGCCCAAGCCTTAGCAAGTTTTCTTGTTGAATCTCATTCAAGTAGATCAGAAGAAGAGATGAAGAAGAAGGTTTTGCCAAGCGGTTTGATGTGGATTGTTTAAACTAATTGGGGCTCTAGAATTTAGGATGCAGTGCTGGAGTTCAACTAATTGCTCCATCTGGGGAAAAACTGTTTCAATCCATTAAGTTTGGATTTCATGCATCGAATAATGAAGCTGAATATGAAGCTGCATTGGTTGGTTTAAGGCTTGCGAATATTTGTGAGGCAATTTCAGTTCGTTTAGAAACATACTCCCAATTAGTAGCAAATCAGGTGGCTCGTGTTTCCGAAGCCAAAAAGAACCATTTAATTTTATATCTTCGAGAGCTTCGGAATTTGAATCTTTTGTTCGATCACGTTACTGTGGAGCATATCAGACGAGGAGACAATATAGATGTTGATTCTTTGGAAATCGTGGCCTACCCAGAATAATACCCTTGGATTTTACTATAGGAGAGTCGATATTAACCCGCTTAGAGCAGTGTAAATATACAGCAAAAGTTTTTATCACACCGTATATAATTCAAAGTGATTGGAGGACTGTTATTCTGAATTTTTTGTTAAAAGAAACACTGCCTCAAGATATGCAACTAGCTAAGAAGTTGAAAGATAAAACATGTGGCTATATTGTGTTAGATGGGGTTTTATATAAAAAAAAGGGTTGAGTAGGCCATTATTGCGTTACTTGAACAAACACGAGTCACATAAAATTCTGTTAGATTTAAATGATGGAGAGCGTTCATCACATTGTGGGTTCAAGGAATTGACGCGTCGAGCTTTGTTGGCAGGGTATTATTGGCCTTCGATTATCAACGATGCTAAGAATTTAGTTTGAGGCTTTGATACTTGTCAACGATTTGCCAATTCTATTATAAACCTGAAGTTCCACTCGTGTCCATTACCAAAGCTGCCCCTTTTAGCAGATGAGGAATAGATTTAGTGGGACCATTGTTAATGGATTCTAGAGGATGTCAAATGATTGTTGTGGCGGTGGACTATTTTACGAAGTGAACAGAGGCTGAACCATTGTTTGGAACAAAAGAAATGATGTAATTAAGTTCATTATAAACAGTATTTGCTGTCGCTTTGGGGTACCTCAAAAAATTACCACAAATAACAGTCCTCAATTTAACAACAAAGAAGTAACTTCTTTTTATGCTTCGAGGGGAATAACACAATATTTTCTACACATTTTTATCCGCAAGAAAATGGTGAGGTAGAGGTGAAAAATAGATCTATTTTAGAAGGTTTAAAGAAAAATTTGAAAGGGGCTGCAGAGAAATGACCTAACTATTTGCAATAGGTGTTATGGCATTATCGAACTCCTAGATAGACTACGAAAGAAACTCATTTTGCTTTATCATATGGGATGGATGTTGTTAGTCCTGCAGAATTTACATTACCTTCTTATAGAGTAGCTCAGTATTTTGAGGACCTGATTGACGAAACAAAAAGAGCTAGATTTGGACTTGATTGAGGAAAAAAAAGTTAGAGCTCATCTGAATATGATTAATTATCAGGCTCTTATGAGGAGTATATATAATTCTAAGGTAAGAATGAGGTATTTCAAGGTTTTTGATAAAGTTCTAAGGCATGTAGAACTGCATACTAAGGAAAAGAGCCTCAGTAAGATGTCCCTGAATACGGAGTGTCCCTACATAGTTGGGGAAAAACTAAACCCAAGTTCTTATCGCCTTTGTGATGAAGAGGGGAGGATACTTCAATTTCCTTGGAATATACAACATCTAAAATTATATTGGGAGTAACTATCTCTTTTGAAAAAATTTCTTTTTGAATAATTGACACACTCTTTCCTACCCTGTTGGCCCATGGAGGTTTTAATGAGGTGTTATGTAAATATTCAATGCTATCAATAAAACTATTTTGTAGCCAATGGTTGTTTAAGTATACTTATTTAAACTATTTTGGTAACTAGTCAAAGACTGATCATCTTTGAAGTTGACCAAGAGTAATTATTTTGAAGTGTTGTATACATTTTTCGAAGAAACACCATATTCAAAGTGCTACGTCAAACGCACTGCCATACTTGAAGTGTTACGTTCTTTAAATGCACTACCATATTCGAAGTGCTACGTTCTTTCAACGCACTACCATATTCGAAGTGATACGTTCTTTAAACGCACTATAATGTTCGAAGTATTATGTCATCTAAAACACATTATTTGTGTTAAAAGTGTTAACATTTTCTAAATAAACTTTGTATTGTGTATAGACATTCGAACCAACCATGCTTTATAAGATAAAAAAAATAATAAAAAATTAACAGAAACAAAGCTACCATTGCATAAATTCGATGTATACACAAAAACGTTTTTCAATACCAAAACCAATGAAATTTAACAGAGTCAAGTCATCCTACAACAACTGGATGACAAATACAAAAAAGGAAAGCTAAAGTTATTTGTCGTTGTAATTCTCATCGGCCGACTCCCATTGGTGAGAAGAACTGTCCTCTGATTCTGCCTTTTTGGATGAAGAAGAAGAAATATAGGGTCAAAGGCATCAGTGGGGAAATTTTTTAATGGAAATCTGCTCGTCGAAATTGGAAAGATTAGCCTTTGGAAATGAAGCATGAATTTTGCGAAAAAGGTTAATAGCTTTTTCTCTTCGACATTTGTGATGGCCGTTAACATGTCCTTGCTACATTCATCCTCAGCGACAGTCACATGAAGCTTTTTCTCTTCATCGAACTGATTCTTGAGAGCATTCATGTCCTCTTTTAATTTAATATTCTCATCTTCACTCTTGTTTAGTGAAAGTTGAAGAGTATAATAAAATATTTTCTCATCGGATAATTCTTGAGCATGTTTACACTTTAGCTCTATTATCTCATTTTTGTGAGAAATATTAAGCTCTTCCTTCTCATAGAATTTGTTTTAGTTGTGCTTTTCTTTTTCTTCAAGGTCGATGCCTTCTTCCTTTTTAAAAAAGCTCAACTTCCTATCCTTCTTCGGTGGTGGGAGGCTCTTTTCTATCGTCTTTGTATTTGGTTTTGGCTGCAACGTCAAAACTACTAAAGGGCTAGCACCAGATGTGCTAGCTGTTTTTTTATCCTTTTTCCCTTTCTTTTTTAAGGGAAGGTGGCTCTCAGACCTATTCCAAACTAGAAGAAACACCTTACCATCAAGTGCCACTACTCTCTTCACAACTAGCCTTGGGTTTAGAAGCTACATCAGATTTTCTAGGAAGTCAGCACCCAGTGTGATTTGTTACAAATGGTTGTTGATAAAGTTAATGGGCAAGAAAACATAGTGGAACCTACTGTCCCACTTTTTTTAGCCCATATCGCTAACTTGGAAAAAAATTCATTGGCATTTTTTTAGCGAATCTTATATCGCCTCGGAATTTATGAGATATAAAAAAATATAAGCCAGAGATTAAAACGAGATAGTGAAAACAACAATAAAAGAGAAACAGCTTACTGCTACTCCTCTAAACGAGGTCGAGTCTTGATGGAGTCGCCTAAGAAATTTCCTTTCCATTTTCCCATGCCCCGATATGAAGACATATTTTTGCTTCTAAAATTTTCAGCCTCGAGTAGATCGTCGACTATCTTTGGATCATCAACTGAGGCAGCTAGTTCTTCGAAGAGCTCTACATGAGCTTTCTTTTTTCTTTCTTTAGATTTTTTTTTCTTGGAAACACCTTTCTCTGTTTCACTATCTGTTTCCTTCAAAGCATTATTCTTCCGTATCAGCCTCGACGTTTGATTGTGTGGCTTCAGAGTCAACTTCCTCTTTGGATGCCTCATCCATGAGTCGAGATGGGTTAGGATTCGAAGTTGCTTCTCTATTATCATTACTTTAAGAAGTTTGTTGAGATTCTGAATTTGTCTCAACAACATCCCTCATGGGAGGAGAAGAGGTTGAAGGATTCAAGGTGTAATCAGCATCGTCCCCCATAGCTATGAAAGTTTTTCTTTTTAAGGTTCGAGGAAGCTGAGTTTTTGTATGAACATGAAAGGTTTCATTGCCGCAGTGGACGATGTCGCTAAGAATTAACTGAAAAGGAGTTTCCTCTGATCTCCTTCAAGAAGATTTAGTTTGGGTTACTTTGCGATTGATTCGAGGACTTGAGTTTACAGGAGGGATTCGAGGTGATGATCTAACTAGAGATGGTGAAACTCAAGACGTTTTCAGTGTTTGAATTTTGGATGATTGACATTCTTCTAAAAGAGGAGAATTTGAAAAGGCAAGAGGAGTTTGATTATGATCATAATTACCATGAGATATTGTCTATGTGGACAAACGCTGAGGTGCGTTGCTTATCAGACCAGTTGCTCTATATTCATCTGTCCTTTTTTTTATCCTGAGAGGATGGATTTTTTGAGTTTTTTAGGTTTTGGCTTTTTGAGTTTTGGATGTTTTCTCATAAACGAACTTAAATATTGGAGGTGGATTTGTGTTTTACAGTAAAGGTATCTTAAAGGTTGAAGATTCAAATGAAGGTAACCAAGAAATTTCAGAAATCAAGTAAACTCTCTCTTTCTCTCTCTAAACAAGTATTGTGAAGCAAAATGAGTTGCATAAATGTATTAATAGGAAACGTTGAGGGAGAGGGAAGTGGAAGATGTGGAGAAAGCAATTGGGTAGAATTTCAAACGGTTGCGTAAATGATAGTTTGACACCTACCATATGATAGGGTTAGTGGCAGACCTAGAGCCTATGGCATCATTATCACCTATTCGATTTCTACTTCGAACGATTATGAACGTTATAAGAAAATAAATCCATAAGGAAATGTCTGAAGCGTTGAGGAAATTATCATTAATTCGAGGACAAGATTTTTCCAAATATATGGAGACAGTAAGTTTGAAGTTGTTCGAATCCTAGATAAGGGAATTGTTCTCCACTAATGAAGATTTCCGATGAAAATTAGTTCTCATTCACTAACTTTCATAAAAACTATGGGGGCTACTGATAAGGAAATAGAACACTTGGGATCAAAATTTAAATGAATCAAACCTTGTACAATAAATTGTATAGTTGTGGGAAATATTTAAAGTTTTGTGTATAGATAAAGGACTAATATGCAATTAGTCCCTTTGTGTAACAATTTCTGTTATATGTGACTTGCGCCCATATAATAAAGTCGAGGCTGAATTGTGTAAATGATTCTGACTTTTGAGATTAAATTACTAGAACTTCTTGATTTTATCTCTCTAGAAACTAATTATCTCTACTTTTCTCTATGAACCACATTAAATCCACATTAGACCCTAGTAATTGCTAATCCTTATTAGACCCAATCACTTTATCGGGCCTTGAAGCTAAAGTTATCCGGTAATATTCCCTGGTTTTCTTTTGACTACATCTCACGGTCCCCACGTTATTCCACACTACATATTTCAAGCACCGGTAGAGCATCGAAGTCATCGTGTGCATTCAGGACAACCAAAACTTGCCAAAAATTATGTTATATGACGTCGGAGCATCTATCATAATAAATAACACCGACACTTCCTTCTTAAAAGGTCATCGACCTAATTCCACCATTCCTTCAAATTCTCCTACAATCTTCCTGGTCACTTTGGTAAAACCTACAATTATCCTCTTAGACCAGAAGATGGTCGGCGTATTCTTCATTTGTTCGTAAATCTTCATGAACAAGATATTAGCAGAACTGATGGTATCTATTAACACCCTCCGAACCTCACCTCCAACAATTTCTACTAAAATCACCATTGCATCATCATGTGGCCCAACAAATTCTCCCATATCATCATCGTCGAAGTACAATATCAAAAAGGGCTTCTCTAGATGTGTGGTGAGGCCCTGAATTCCAACTGGGTGGCCAAGCCAACGATATGACTTTTGCGGGAAATATTTATGACCCCTGCCATGGTATCCTCACCAAAAATGGTTAGTGATTCAAATAATTTATATAAATCACCGACGTTTTGCTTAGGATCGGACAACGCCTCCTGTATGATATTGATTATCCTTTGATCCCGCTTAGGATCCAAATACTATGAGGTTCTATATCGAATAAATATATAGGCTCTGAAATAACCAGAGCATTCTCTTACTTTAGAGATACAACAACTTCTCTCCCTACAAGATTCTGTTGTAACTATTTTTAATTAATTTGGTCAAATTATCATTCTCAATAAGCACTTGTATCTCCTTTTTAATGCTACACAATCTTTCATATCATACCCAATGTCGTCTTAATACTTACAATTCCTGTTACTCCGATTTCCCCGTTGAATATAGATCGAGAAGGGCTTCAGAAAATGTATGTAATTCTTTGCATTGTCAAAAATAGTTACCACACACTCAGTCAACTCAACAAGTGAGAAGGTCGAACCCTTTTATTGGACATGGGTCTAACTTTTGTTCGAGCATTGGTCACCCGTTGAACCATCCTTGAACGAGGTGGTAAGTGATTCAACACTCTTGGTTGGAACTGAGGCGATTGGTAAGTTTGAATCGGTTGTGGTTGAGAATCTTTTTCATGTGCCAGTTGGTAAATCACGATCGGACACTGTAAACTCTACTTTCTTTGAGAAGCCAGCTCTGAGGCTTGAGTTTCCTCAATTAAAATCCAATTTCTACCTTGACTAAGAATGATCAGATTGTGAAGAATTATTTCTTTGTGATGTTATCCTTCATAATATCGGTCAACAATCCCAGCTTGAACCCAGTTAATGCCACAGTTTCTTTGCAGGTCTCAAGCTTAGTTTTCATCGCAACAAATCGCCTGGTATAATCCATCAAGCTTTTTTGCATCCTATGTCGATAGTTAATAATAATATCCTCATTTTCTTAGAACTTATTCCGTTCTACAAAATGTTGCCCGAACATGGTCCTGAACATATCAAAATTCTTGACATCTTGTCATCATTATCAAAAATGTTCCTTAAATGGTTATACCATTTTGAGGCCTCGTTCTTGAACGTCTGCAAAAATGCTCGTCACAACATCTTGTCACCATTATCAAAATTTATCATAAAATTTTTGAACAACTCCAAATCAATTTCCGGGTCCTTTTTTTACATAGATTTTTTCCAATTCGGAAATATCAAATCGCTTCGACAAATGCCCACAAAATATTTCATCAGGTAGCGGAGATGACTTCCATTTATATCCGCTTTTAAACATACCGCCTCCAAGATCTTCAGTGGTGGGGCGCGTATAAACCTTCCTCTAATGAATTTGCCAACCGATTGCTCACCCGATATTCGAAGCTCTGACTTCCCTAGGGGAACTGGGCATGAAAAGTTGCTTGCTCTCCTCTACCGATAGCCACCTTCAAGTCTCTACTATCGAGACATGGGTTATTTTTGTAAGTATTGTTCCTCTTCTTCTTTGAATCTTTAGACCGGTGAGAAAATCAACGTCAATCTGCCTGCTTCCTTAAATCATATCGTCGTTTGGATTTTTTTTTGGCGGATAACAACTCCGGCAGCTTCATCATCATGATCTCGAGCCCCATGACCGTCTTCTATTTCAATATCTTCCACAGATTTTCCCTTTGAATTTCCGAACTGGGTATTTTCTTAAGTAGCGCTGCCTCTTTTTGAATATTTAGCTTTGCAATATCTTCCAACAGTTTTTTTTCTTGTTATTACCAGAGTAGATTGTTCTAACTTCTCATTGGCGTATTGTTCGTCATAGTGTTATTTTTCTATTTGTTGCTCTTTAAATCGATGGTCCTCATAGAAAGACTCGACCCCGCCCTCTACCCCGACTACGTGCTCCTCTTGAAAATCTGTATTCATCTCTCTTAGCGAATTTCTAATTTAGAGTAGTGATTTAGGATAAAATAACTCAGGGTATCAATCTTCTCCTACTGTGGTCGCCAATGATTGCTCCATAATTATCCAAACCCTAATCTACTACATGGGTGACCCACTTCAGAATATTCCATTTTTTTTATTATACTAAACATACTCATAGATTCATCATTACAATATATGTCATCAATATTACTTACTTTACCAGTTTCTATTACAAACTTTTACATTAAAGCTAAAATGCCCTTAACTTGCCTTACCGGTTTATGCCCAGATAAATTACGCCCTTATCGGGTCCAATCTTGTATTGCCTACAAAAGAGGGCGATCTTAAAATTCTTGACCTAAAAAATTGGAAATAAGTGGATGTCCTTACACGTTTATGATTATTAATTAGTAAAAACAACTCAATCTAGTGCGATTAGATTAAAACCGAAAAAACAAATAATAACTTATGGACTTTAGATCTATACTCCTCCTTTTCTTGGACTTGGATAAAATTTACGTCTTATGCTAATGGATAACAAATTATATATGATGACAGTTGGTAATGGGGAGGACAACTCATTCTAGTTTGATCTCTAACTCCTCCCTACCTCTTTGGTAACCCATTACGGGCAAGGTATCATCCATGATTCAAGATTTGGCAAGAATCTCAAAGTTTCTGACATAATCCAAGATGAATTATGGAACTGGCCATCTCATATTAGATATGCAAGTACTAGAAAACGCAACAACCTCTAAGAGATCCATGACCCCATCCTCTTCATCCCCACTCTCAATATCATCTACAAAGACATCCATTATTGGATGACCAAGAGAGTAATCACAAAATTCACAATAAAAAACACCTTCAACACGATTCGTACGTCCACCTCCTATGTCGGATGGGCCCGGTTAGTATGACATAAGTATAATATTCTCCGCCAAGCCTTTATTCGTGGGCTTGCTTTCGAGGACAAGTTGTCCATCCGAGACAAGCTTCTGAGTTGGTATTAACTTCCCCCGTATTGTGTCTTATACAACTCCGACTTTGAAATTATAAAGAATATCCTCTATAACTGTAGTTTCACTCAGCGCATTTGGTGTATGCAAAAACCAAGTTGTCCATCCGAGACAAACTTCTCAGTTGGTATTAACTTCCCCCAGATTGTGTCTTATGCAACTCCGACTTTAAAAATATAAATAATATCCTTTATGACTATAACTTCACTCAAAGCATTTGGGGTATGCGAAATCCAACTTGGGGTTATCTCTAAATAATAATAATTGGCTTTCCTATATTGTGAGATGTCAAACTGGCCATCCCCTCGATTATGCCACATTTAACATTTTTGTTTCGTGCTATTTTCCACGCCGGGTAGTAATGGTTGGCTTCCATGATGCTCTTGCTTCTGCCGTATCACATCCCACACGTTTTGACTTTCGGTTCATAAATTTTGATACCAAAATTGACTAACCAATCTAATCTTTGTTAATTTTTTAATTCACTTCAGTTGATTATATTTTGTGCCAACAGTTTCGAATTTTATTGCACGTTCTTCAAATCATATTATTATAATCTTTTTATTTTAAATTATGTGTTTCTATATTGTCCGTATAAAACATTTAAGAAACGTAAAATTGTTATTTTTACTACTTATTATATCACCTATGGCTAGAATATTTGTATAAGTTATGTATTTATATAATATATTTTAAAATATAAAGATAATAATTATATGCGAAAAGTACTGATCTACGATCACTAGAAAAGTATTTAAATATTATAAAAAAAAATTAATAGGAAGAGGAAAATCCACCTCCTTGAAAGAATAATATTTATTATTATGACTATGTTACGAATCTGTAAATATATTTGACATTTGGAAGTAATTAGTTAACCGTATACTACATTTTAGATATTGGGTTTATTGAAGTTATTTAATTTAGTAACAAAATTATCATGTAGAGATAATTATTTCGGTGAATTAAGGCAGTTGTAGTATTGTAATTTATAAATTCTCTTTTGTTATCAGAAGTAGGTTTAGAATTTTAAGAGTGAATTTAGTCCTTTTTCAGAGACTAAGCCCAACCCACCTTGACAAATTTGAAAGTATCTTACCAACTACTATTATCCGTTTAGAATTTAGAACGAGATAGAGAAAAAAATAAAAGGATCCGATCCAAAAAATATAAATACCTGAAGAAACTGAAGCTAATGTTTCGAGCAATCGGTCGGATCAGTCGAGCTTCGGACAGCAGTCAAGAGCTGTTCCTGAAGCTGACACCAAACCGTCTATATAAGAGGACCTGTCGTCCTCTGAACTCACTTCATCCAAAACCCTAGGAATTATAAGACAAACGAACAAACAAATTTTGAATTCTCCTTAATTGGTTCCTGTGATGGGACCGAAGGATAAGAATCACTTCAATCGCAACGACGACGGTGTTGTTGTCGATGAAGTCGAGTCCTTCATCCCCACCGCAACTTTCTGTTCCATTTGCCTCGACCTGGTGCTTGATGATGGTGTTAGATCTTGGGCTAAGCTTCAATGTGGTCATCAGTTTCATCTCGGTAACTATGTTTCTCACAATTCAATCTATACTTTTTTAGATAATTTTTTCAGATCTTGATTAACCACCTTGTATGTTGAATCAATTATATTCATCATTTGGCTTGATTGTTGTTGGGTTTCTGTCCTGAATTCTTGAACCAAGTTGGTCTTATTTATACATAAGTTGGTCTGATTCTTGGTTGAGATATATAAACACTTGTTCGTTAGTGATTGTGAACATAAGCTTTTTAGCAGTATGATTTTGTTTCTTGGATTTATGTTCATGTTTAGTTGGTTACTAGGTTCATGTTTTGTGGTTACTATGTGTCTATGATCATGTTTCGTAGGAGATGGATTGATCCTTACTACTGTATTCCTAGTAGTGTTGTAATTCTGTTTTACTTTTTATTATTATTTATGATTAATTATGGTTTTTTCGTCATCTTTAGATTGCATTGGTTCGGCATTCAATGCGAAAGGTTTGATGCAGTGCCCTAACTGTCGGAAAACCGAGAGAGGACGATGGCTTTATGCTGACGGAATTCAGGAGACTAACTGGGATGAGCTGAACCATTTCTATCATGATCATGATGAAGATGTTTATGACCTAAGCTACCCCGAATCGGTAATTCTTCTTACCTAATTATATATTCAAGCTTAATATTGTTTAACTATATCATAATAGTAAAAATCACAATGCGTGTCGGGCACGTGTCGCAACTATTAGACTCAGCCATATGTATTTTAGTACTTATATCGTCGAAATCGTGATACATGTTTAGTATTTAAGTAATTATCTTTTGACTATATGATAGTCTTCAAAATCGCGATACTTGTCGGACATATCACAGCTTTTGTACCCAGCAATACGGATCTGAGTACTAATCGCTGGGTATCATTTATTTATTGTGCCCGTATCATGATTTCAGAAAAATGACACTATTGTTTCTTTATTTCAAAACCGTCAATACATCTATTCGCCTTATCTTTGGTTTCCTTTAGTACCTCTATATCTTCTTTCTACTTCAGAGAAACCTATATATGATGATTATTAGTGTTTCCTGATCTTTTTTGTGTGGGTTAATTAAGATTATATGGATTTATATCGTAGATAAGTGTTTTATGACTATTTTTATACCTTGATGATTTAATTAAAACTTGATAGACTATGTTTCATTGGTTGGAAATGAACGCAAATGGTTAAATCACGTTATAATCTATGTTGTAGTACATAATATGTATTTTAAATGATTATCTTAATGGTTTGTCGTATTTTACGAATTGTTTCGACACATGATACAGAAAAAATAATAATAAGAAAAATTGATACATGATCTGACAATTTTGAACTATATATATATTTGCATCTCGGGCTTGCTTAAATGATACTAAACAACAATGTCTTGCTTGTGATGCTTTTTTTTGCAGTCTTTTGGAGTTCAATTTTACCCATTTACTGGGTTGGTGCCAGTTTCTCCAACTTATGAGTAAGCATGCTTTTGATATTAAGCCTTCATAGTTGCTGTTTTCTTTTTATTTCTTCCCCGTAAGTTTGTTCATAAGATGTTCCATTGCCTGTAATTTTGTACACTTTTCTGAATAATGAAGGTAGAACAGCTTCTGCTTGGTCATATTTTGGAAAACAATCTCATGAAATTTATTAGAATCATTCCTTTCAGCGAAATAAACAAAGCAACTAGTTGCCGGTTTTTAGGTATATAGTTTTGACAAATTTAGGTTTTATTTTGAAATGAATTGAACACGAACCAATTAGGCCAGAAAAATTGAAAAAGATATATACTATGTGGTTTTACCTAAACTGTATTAGAAATGCTCATATTTTAGTTTCATAATGAATCACATGTTAAATTATACTCAACGACACCCCTGTTTGTGGTTATGAGTATTTTGCTTGCTAAGTGACGTGTGGAAGACAGATGTTTCTTTGTCTGATTGCTGTTTCAAGCTTGTCTGATCACTTTTACTAACATTATTTTTACCCACAATTTTTCAGGGACGAGGAAGAAGAAATCGCATGTAAGAGATTCATCTACCCTGAGATTGTCTGTTAAGCTTCGCGGTTAAGTTGTATTATAATTTATTAACACGGAGATTTCAGACATTCATCTATCCTTAATTTATTTTACCCACAATTTTTCAGGGGTAGGAAATGCGAACTACACCGAGGAAAGATATGTACCTTACATTGGTTATTCATCAGGGCTTTTACATACCTTATCTTCAAACCCGACCATAAGTATTGCGGATCATTCTAATTTCAACAATCACCGGAATAGTCATTTAGTCACTAATGAGCCTAGAGCTATGTATTTCCCTCCTCTTTCCGTTGACTCCCATAATCAGGGTTGGGATCGCCATTTGGGTCTTATTTCTTCCAATGGCCAATTTGGTAACTCTGGTCAGGCTTCAGTACCACATGTCGGTCAGATATCTGCTAGGACCAATTTGGATATACTAGGACAACGATCTTCTGTACCTCACTTTCATGTTGGTCCAAGGTATGCTCTATTAAATATAATCCTCAGCTTTCGTTCGAGAGTAATTTAAATCAGGTAGATAATATGTATGGCACGCTACTCGAGTTTAGTACCAATTCACTCCTACTTTTTATAATAGTATGGAGCTGCTGTTTATGAACCATTAAAGCTCCAGGGAAGTGGTTTATTTGTGTAAAATCATAGTTGATGAAATTAATAGCATCTAGTCTTACTATGTAGTCTAAGGGCTCATTTGAGAAAACGTAATAGTGAGTGGCATTTACCTTGTTAACGATATTTCACTCATATGTTCAATAGAGGAGACTGACTTTTACATCCACCTAATTTCTGCATTTCTAGTTCCAGTGGTGGGCCTTCTGTTGGTTCGTCCTCGATTCCTGTTTACCCAGGCAGCAATGAGCGTACGCAGGATAGAATTCAAGCTCTTGAAGAATACTATCAACAAATATCAGCACTCACTGATTCTAGGACACACATAGATATGGCTCGAGTAGCATCCTCGGGAGAAGCAGACAGGAATTGTACACAGACTCGTTCTGGAGGATCGGAAAGTAATGGAGAAGGTATGTGGGAATGCTGTTGGCGCTGGGATTTCTCTGAAGCCCTTTCGAGAAGTCGCTCCTAGTCATGTTAATCTGTTTGATGTGCTCAAAAGACTGGAACATAAACTTGATCAACCATGAGAAAAGCAATTGAGGCATTGAATTTTTTACTAGAATAAATGTTTGTGGTTTAAACTATATTAGAAAGCAAAGGCTGTTTTATAATAATTTTTATGGGATTCAAGTGGTCCTATGTCTGTCATAAACCCAAGTTCTGGAGAACATGAGAAAGCATTTTAGATTATATATGAGTCCCAATATACTTTTACTTTTATGATATCTAAACTTGCGGGCTTCAACTTTACCCTATTTTGAATCTAAATATATAATCATCTTAGACATGGATACATTCCTAGATGCAATGACGGCATCGTTTTTTTTTCCTTTCTTTTCGTTCTTGATATTTGTAGTTTTGTTCTTGATTTTATTTTTAGTGTGATTCATGGTTTCAAAGATCATGATTTGCTGTATTTTTCTTCTAGTTTCTTATTTTTAGACAGAGAGTTTCTAATCAACCGTAATGGCGGAATTTGTAAGTCACGTGAGGAAAGACCATTTAAATTCAATTTTATATAAAATATGCAATCAGAGTTTTAATTTAAGCTAATTTAAGCTGGACTGCAATCTAATTTTTAAGGTTCGTAACCACAACATGTTTCTTTAGTTATGGAGAGGCTTCAAATGAAGTGAATGGAAGGAGGAATTTATACATTGAAATAAAATCTCGATTTGAGAGATTCAATCACTGTAAATTTCTGCCTGTAAAAGAGTTTGGCCATGGTATGGCCACGGCAGTGTTCAGGTTTGGAGCAGTGGGTTTTTGTTATAACAGGGTTGCGACCAATAGATAGATATAGTTGTAGATGGGTTTGTTTTATTGCGCGGAAAGTAGGTTTTAACATACGACAAATTTCGGCACTATGGAAAAATATTTTAGGTAGTTGCTTTTAAGTAAGCTGAAAATTATGACTATTTTCTAAAAATAAGTTTGGGCTGATTTGGCGGTTTTAATCAAGATAGTATAAGTTTCTATAGCTAAGCTGGATATATTATTTAATCATTGTTATTAATTTAGAATAATGTAAATAATATATAACAAATTTTTGTACCAGTTGATCATGATTTTGGGTAATTGTTTTGGTTTGTTATTGTGAGCATTTGTTCTAACCTGCATTCAATTGGATGCTATACATACTAGTTATATGACACATGTGCAAAAATAATCTCTTCAAAATCTAATTTATAAATACGAGAGAGAAATCGTTCTTGTTGAACATAGAGTTTCTAGATAAAGAAAGCTTTATTTGTGAAATATAACACTTAAAAAATTAAGTGATTTTAAGTTGATGAATTCTCAAAGAAAATCATTTAAAAGACACTTATAGAAACATTAAGAGCCGTGTAATATCCATCTGTAAGATTGTACTTTGTTCTAAGAAGCGTTTTAATAGAGTGTGGTACAAGTGTGTAATGGTGGTTCTTGTAATTCTTTCTAATTGTCTCATCTAAATAAAACCAAATATATTCGCACATGGATGTAAGATTGCTCCATAATCCAAACCATGTAAATTTTCGTGTTGATTTTATTTGTTGCCAATGTTTAATTATTACTGAGAGACCTATTAGAAATAAAGTCTTGTGAAGTCTCCTCATTATAAGGACTTTCTTTAACATGTGTTGCGTTGAGTGTGAAGATCTGAGATTGATTATGAGAATCAAGTGAGTGGTGTTATTGTTAAAATTGAAAAAAATAGAAGGCAGGGTTTTGAAGATAAGTATAATGAAATGTGATTTTGAGAAATTCACTAGAGATAATGATTTGAATCTACACAGAATCAAAATCAAGGCTTTTATTGTGCAAAAGGACTATATGTTGCCATTGATGAGAGTGTTGCAATTAAATTTGATACCGAAATGTTGTCCAAGACCCACAGTTCTCTGATTTTTGAGTTTATGGATAAAGCTATGAAAAATGTCTGTGAAAAATCTATGACCATGAAGATTTATAAGAATCTTTCATCTATTTACCTAAAAAAATCTATGACAAACAGATTATATCTCAAGAATTGACTATATACTTTGAAAATGAATGGTAGCAGAAAGATTCGAAAACACTTGAATTATTTCAACATGATCATTATTAACATGAATTCAATTGGTGTTAAGGTTGAAGATGAAGATAAAAAATTATCATGCCGAGATTTTTTTCGAAGGTGTATGAACACACTTTAGTCACCATGCTCTATAACAAACACTCTCTTACCATATCTAAAGTAAAATATGTCTCGGGCTCAAAAGAACCACATAGGAAAGGTGTTTTGAAAGGTATCTCGACGGAAGATGCGTTAATTTTGAGAGAAGTTTCTGGAAAGATATATACAATTAAGAATATAGGAAACTCAAGATTTAGCTCTAGAAGAACAACTACCGATTTGAGTGACATATTGATACTGCAAGAAGGAATGTCACATGAAAAGGAACTGTCCTAAGATAAATAAGGAAGATAATCATAAGAATTTTGACATTGTAAAGCCTTAATGGTTTTAGAAGATTTTGAATACATTGATACATTAATAATTTCTATTTGAAAGTACCCTAACAATTTGGCTATGAAATCTGGTGCTTCATTCCACATGATTCTGGTTTGAAGATATAAAATTTTCTTATGATGACACTGTCATATTAAGGAATGATGAACCTTGTGATGTAAAGGAAATGATGAGCTTTCATCTCAAGTTATCTACAAGACTTACGAATGTGATAAAAACTGTAAGGTATGTCCCTGATGTTGAGCGTAACCTTATATCTGTTGGAATGTTATACGAGCACGATTTTAACTATAGAGGCAGAGATGGTAGACTTAGGATTCTTTAAGGCTCAATAATTATTATACAATCCTATAAAACTAATGGTGTATTAGTCTTGAAGTGTCTGTAGTTGTCGGCATAAGGTTAGGGAATTTTGGTGAGAAATACATGAATAAATCTAACAAACAAGAACCGTTAGATGGGGACAAAGTTCATAAGTTAAGCTTATGCGAGAACTGTTTACTAGGGAAGAATGATAAAGTTAAGTTTATCAATCATACAACTCATGATGTGCTTGTATACATTCACTGACCTATTGGGGACGTGCAAGACATTCTACAATAGAAGGAGCCAGGTGCTTCATTTGTGTGACTGTTGAATATTCCAAAATATTATGGGATATATTTTTAAAGACAATTGATGAAGAATTTAGTACTTTAAGGACTGGAAAAAGATAATGAAAAAATAAACTGGTAAGGTGTTGAATAAGTTGATGATTGATAATGGATTTGAATAGAACAAACCATTCAATAGTTTTGGTTTTGAACTTAACGTTGCTAACACGGAATTGTGAAAAGAAATCCTCAAAAAATGGTATTGTTAAGAGGATAAATCAAACCTTGTTGAAAAGTGTAATGTGTATGTTTATGAGAAATAATATAGGCCACAATGTTCGGGGAGAAGTTATCAAAAAAACTTACATCAACAATAAGAGTCCATCTCTGGTGCCGGAGTCCAACTGTCCACAAAAGATATAAAATAAAATAAAAACCAGTGTAAAAAACATTCGAGAGTGTTCGGATGTGTTGTCTATGCACATGTGAAGCAAGAAAAGCTTCAACCGAGAGCACTAAAATATTTGTTTCTCGGTTATCCGCAAGGAGTGAAATTGTATAGGTTATGGTTTATGAAACCTGGGAATGAGAAATATTTAATTATTAGGGATGTGGTGTTCAATGAAGTTAATATTCCACTGCTCTAGAAGGTGATGACTGCGCTTATTGTTGCCGAGGTTAGAGGTAGAGTTGAGATGAAGTCTTAGAAATAAAGTTAGACTGATGATCTTTTTACCAAAAATGGTTTTAAACTTGGTATGGGTTCAGATCCTGCAAATAAATTTCAACCACTACACGTGTTTGACATTGGCTGAGAGTTTAATCGTATAAAGACTTTGAATGTTTGAACTGAGAGCCATCATGATGAGACTGACAATTATCAGTTGGTGAGGAGTATGAAAATGAGACATAGTAAGCATACATAGAGTACTACTATGATTATGCTACAAGTTTTGCTTTATCTGTTAAATATATGGAAATTTTCTTGAACCTGAGGCTTCTCACAATGTTATGAATAAAAGTGATAAGCTAAAGTGTTTAAAGGCCATGCGGGAATAAATAAATTTTTGAAGAAGAATTACATATGGATTCTTGTGAAGCACCCAAAGAATCAGAATCTTATTGGATGTAAATGGATATTAAAAAAGAAACAAGGTATTCCAGGAGTTGAATTATCTGGATACAAACGCAGACTAGTGTTTAAAGGATTTACTCTAAAAAAAGGTCTTGATTTCAATGAAGTAATCTTATGGGTTATGAAACATACTTTAATAAGGGTTCTACTCACAATTGTTTCTAGATTTGATCTTGATCTAGATTGAATGTATGTTACTATAACCTTCATGGATGAAGAACTGGATGAGACCATCCATATGAGTCGATCACAAAGTTTTGAAGAAGGTTATGAATGTGATGTGTGTTTGTTAAATGTACATTTATATGGGCTGAAGTAGTCATCGAGACAATGAAATACGATGTTTAACTCTTTTATAAAGTTAATTAATTATGGAAGAAGTTGTTATGGTAGATGACTTTGTTATAATATGAAAAAACACATGGAGAGACATATTATGTTGTTTTTGTATGTTGATAACATACTTATAGATATGAAGAACATAATCAAGATTAAAATTGTGAATACCCAGCTGAATGGAGAGTGTTAAATGAAATATATGGAAGGAACTAAGAAGTTTATTGTAATAGGTTATCTAATATTGGTATTTCAAATAACATAATACATAAGGTGCTCGTGAATTTCAGAACGTCTGAAGCTAGATATATCAAAAATTTCATTAGTGCTCAATTAAAACTTATCACTACTCAAGCACCAAGCTAAAAAGAAGATAGAAAGTTCATACAAGATATATATTGTGCTAATGTCATTGATAGTATCATGTATGCTATGATTTGCACCATGCCAAATCTTGCATATTCAATTATTGTTTTCATGGCTGATTCAATAGAGGCCTCATTAGAATGCTCATAAATAGCTTATGAGATACCTGCAGGGTATATTATATGTTGGAGTGTGTTACAATCGTAACCATGGATATGATGATATACTGAAAGAGTATGTAGACTCTGATTATGCAGACTGTTTTGATACAAAGAAGCCAAATTTTGGCTATATGTTTATAATGGGCTAAGAAACTTCATTAGTCACTCGATTTAGTCATTTGTTTCACAAGTGTCACTCAAATTATATCTGTTTCACAATTTCCACTTAATTTACATTCTTTTAAATTTATGGTCACTAGAGGTGGCTAAAAATGAAAATTAAAGACCAACATTAGTGACCATCGGTGAAACAAAAATTAAATAAGTGGCACTTTTGAAACAAGTGACCAACTCCAGTGACTAACCATGATTTTTAGCTGTTTATAATGTTTGTTGGAGTAGTTATTTTATAGAGATAATATGCATAAGGTTGTTGCATTGTCATCCACAAAAGCCGAATATATGGTTGCTATTGAATCAATAAAAGACATATGGTTTAAAAGATTGTTAAGTGAAATCACAAGTAGGACACATTAGATTATACTATTTTATAAAAATGCTAGCTCTCTTCACTTGATGAAGAATTGAAAGTTCCTTAAACAAATCAAGCATATATATATATATATATATATATATATATATATATATATATATATATATATATATATATGAAGCCTTACTTTATCAGGAATGTGTTGAAAAAATAGAAATTTAAGGTTGCAAAAATTATTACTGAAGATAACATTCGGATAATCTAATAAATATACTACCAATTTCAAATTGTAACTATTATATGAGGCTTGTTGAAATTAGAGATATAGGTGAATGTCTGCCTTTGGTAAAAATTCGTTAGAACATTGGACAATATATATAGATTGACTTAAAACCTATGTGTATTTTGAAATGAAAAACATGATTTGAATTAACTTTGAAATGTAAAACATTATTTGATAAAAATACAAAACGTTATTGAAAGTAAATGTGAAATGTAAAATGAAGGATCACCTTTTATTCAGTTTTCAGTAATATTTTCAAGTGTTTGATTTTTATTTTGAAATGATAGTTTATTAATTTTACTACGAATGCTTATTCAATTTTTTCCATGATTTTTTTACTAGTTTATTTAAATATATAATTATATGTGAAGTATTTGTTTATCTATGTGGTTTAAGGAAATGTGTATTTGACTTCCCTTCTCCATCCGAAGAGCAGTAGTGGTTAGCCTCTTGTTGCAGATGATCCATTGGCTACTCTACTATCCGAGATTCCACATCCAGTGACTCAAGCTTTCATTGTATTATCCCCATCATCCTTGTCTCATCTCCTTCATTATTTTTGTCATCATCTCTATAATATTATCATTATTCCTCATAATATATTCTTTCTTAGAGTCATCAATTTTACATACCTCTCTCTCGTCATCTGTTAGAGCCAATGGTACATCCAAATTCCACAAAATATTTAAACATTTAAGTAAATGTAAACTGTGAAACAAAGATTAAAGTAAATATAAAATGTGAAACGAGGTCTAAAAAAATATGACAAATAAAATAATATTTAAAAGAAATGCAAAATGCAAAATAAAGATCTAAAATAAATGTAAAATGCAAAATAATGTTTAAAAGAATACGAAACGCGAAACAAGGTCTAAAAAATCAAAATATAAAAAAATATTTTAAACAGATATAAAATGCAAAAAACATATATGATCATCTGTGATTTTACCTAAATATTCAATTAATGTCAACTCTCAGTTTTCTTTAATTCTCACCCATTTAAAACATCGTGGAATCAAGACTTCTCTAGTTTCTCTTGTCTTAATTTTTGTGTGTTCTGGTGCATGTCATTTATTAATATGTGTAAAATGATTATATAAATAATAATGAGTATATAAACGTACGTGTTGAACAAAAGAGTTAAACACTAACCACCAACATAGTAATGCATCTTACAATAAATTTATGACGGTTGCTGCAACAATTTGTATTGAAACAATACTAATTTATGAATAAAGAATTTTAAAATTAGAAAGAAATAAAATACATGCATCACATAACTACAAAATGTGAAAGGCATTCATAATACAAACATCAAAATACAAAATACACAATACACACTTGAAGAACAACTTTCACATGCAAAATGTGAAACCAATTGTGAAACGCAAAATACGAAACATAAACATTTCCTTATTTTCAGCCTCTAATAAACCTTGTAACAAAAATTCATCTCCCAAAACATCATACAATAAGTATATTTCTCTATTTTCAAATCGCTATAGTTAAACATGGTCCCACTAAATTGAAAATTTATGTTTTCTATATTTTCCAACTCCCGTTAAACTAAATTCTAACATTCAAATCATAAAATAAAATAAAAGACTATAAACCCTAACAACTACTCAATACTATCATTATAAACTAAAACGAAAGTAAGCTCAGCTTAAAAAAATGTGAAAACGATGATGAAGAGGTTGTTAACAACGTTACGACTATATTCCAACAAATGTGATAAAAATAATCGGGTAAGAGAATATATATATATATATAGGAGGTTGAATGACTTGTTTTTCCATCTAATTACTTTCTAAAGGTCATGATTTTAGATTTAGAGAGAAACATGATTTATAATATATAAAAAATTATGATAGTTCAAGAAACAAAAAAGGACAAAATATTGGTTACATTTATGAATCCTTATTTATATTTAATAGCTCCAAATATTTTTTGAGGGATTGTTTGTCTAAGATATGTTTGGAGGAGATTGTTTAGAAAGGGAAACATGACAAAGCTAGAGAGAGAAATTGACAAAATTGGTAATAAAGTGATAATTGTTCACCATTTCCTAAAAAGGGTGTTGCTTTATATTGTACAAGTGGTGGACCCAAAACTCACATGATTAGCCCCTTTAGGGTCATTTTATCCGACTATTTGAGTAATCTTAACCAAAATTACTAATTATTACATAAGACACCCTCAATGATACATATTTGTGTGGTTTATTTTACAAAACTTTTATAAAGCCCAATTATTCCCTCTATTTAACTGATTTGACTATTACTCCAAATAATTCTTTACATTATCAGAAGCTCACGCGTCCTTGCGAAGATATTCGGCCGAGGACTATATTGGAAATTCTCCTTTAGAATATCCGACCTCTTCTCCCTAATGTTTCTCATCGGATCAATGACATCACCGATCAAGTTGTTGACTTCACAATTATGTATTGCGTATTTTTTCTTCAAATTCACGTGTTAAAAAAATTTCCGACAATACGACACTGGCTATTTTACAAGTCCACGTGTTAATCACTTCCTCACACAAACGTGCATGCCTTCCAGAGTGGTTTGTGAGTGATTATATGTGTCAGAAAACTCTTGCACTACCCAACACGTGTGCACTTTAAATCATATGGGGAAAGTCTAATAAACTCTTCATATTTCCTAGGCGTTAGTCACCTTAGAAAAAAATTTCATCTACTTCGGCCCTCATAACCGTTAGACGCCTAAAATTTTGCTTATAAATACTCAAGACCTTCACTATTTGGGGATATTCATTTTCATAATCCTAGAGGGAGAAAGGAATCTTGTAGATAGAGAAATATATTTGATACCCCTCTAAGCGTTTTCTTCCATATTTCATGCCTGATAAATTTACAATCATATATTGGTTCTCCATAGGTCAACAATCTGAAGAGAAAAGAGCAGCTCGCTTATTCGAGTAGCCCAAACTACTGTAGATTGTTAAAACCACATACTACGGTCCATGGCCTCCAGTCAAGAAGCAATCCAATGTGGCGGGAACTGCAAACACCAGTACCTCATCCAAACCTACTACCACTCAGCCCTCCCGGTCAAACTTGCCCGATATATAATAAGAGTGAACTTAGCCCTCCAAAGAAATCAGTTCCTACATCAATATATATTCTGATGGGTGATAAAAAAATCGTAGAAAAAAAATGATGGTTTGAAGAAGAAAAGGTCCCCCATACCTATAAAGAAGATGTATATAAAAGTAAAAAATACATTTACTACCTCCACCCATCAAAACATTCCTCGAAGAACCCTTAAAAAACCCTCCACAAGTATCCCCTTGACCAATAGTTATGGAAACTGTCAAGCCCGCAATAACGTTCGCGGGAGTATATCCCCTCGAACCAATTAAAGAGATGAGACCAATACACTTGGTCGATGAGCCTGATGAAATCCAGGATGAGATTATTGATGGCGATAATCAATACAAAAAAACGTCTGTCGCTTCATCTTCTCGGTTTGGAACTTCCAAACAAACTGAGGCGTCGGCCCCCCAAGAGAAAGTTAGTGTGGGCTCTCCTGCAATGAATAAAAAATCAAAATCAAAGAAGAAGACTAAAGATGACGTGGAATTTCCCTCGAACATTGAGGCTATCATTGGGGATAAATTGCGAGAAGTTAAGAGTAAACATCTATTGGCTTTGTAAAAAATGAAGTACACATACTACCAGTCCTCCGATGAAACAAAATTTTAAGACCGATGGTGGATCCCTAACTCAATAACAATCAGATTCCCCGAAGTTGGAGAAACCTTTCTATCTATGCGGGATAATGAGCTGATTGTCTACTTGGAACTTCTGAACTAGGGTCTTCGGTTCCCTCTGGAACCCTCTCTGGTGAGGTAATTCAAACTGATCAATCTATGTCGCACTCAAGCAGGTCCAAAAAGTTTGTTTACTCTGATGGCCTGCATAATGGCTGCTATGATCTCTTGGATCAGTTTCTCGATGGAGCAATTCGTTAGGTTAACCGACATTTCCAAGAATCCCCACTTTTATTTTTATTCTTTGAAATTAAGAAATAAATTCAAGATAGCGGAGGATCCTCTCGAGGCCGACAAAAAGTGAAAGCAAATACTTTTATTTACCTATGGGCTGTGGGAGACTGGATTCAAAGAGTCCACTAAGGACTAGCAGATGTATACCTTTAATCCATTTATTTTCACTTTTTTTATTTGATTCCTTCTAACAAATTTTTTGTTAGGGTGAAAGGGATGAAAGGGGTGTTGAAGGCGTTCGAGGAACATTTAGAGAAGGCAGCTCGAATATTTTCTCGGCTTAGTAGTTGGTCCAGTATGTCATGGTCGAATAAATTCCAATGTTGTTTCACCCCAGCTAACATTGCTAAAAGCCATCTTTAGAGGGTTGACTTGACAAATAGTAAAATGTTGGATGTGCTCATGTTGCCGATCACAAAATCGGAAGTGCTTGAATGGTTGGAGTCCACTTTTTTTTACTTGACTGGAAAAGCTAGGGCTTCGAGCCACCGGATCCGTAAAAAAGATGTTGTTGAGGAATAAAATATCAAGGTTGTGGCGGAGGAAAAAGAAAATATTAAGGCTGAGGCCGAAGAGGTTGATCCTGCAGAGGAATGCGGCTCCAAGAGACCATCAAAAGAAAACCATTTCAAGAAGAAATGTAAACGCAAGGTTGTTGAAGAAAGTGAACAAGAGGTAGAAGAAAATGTTTCCATTTCGGGTAATGAAATAGTTGAGCCTAATTTGCATTCTCCTGAAATAGTGGTCATTATCGACTCAAACTCTCCTCAGGTATCAAATAAAGAGATTGCGACTCAAAAATACAAGGCAACTGACGTCCAAGAAGGCCAATGAGATGATACTCAAGTTCCTGAAAACTTTGAGGTTGGTTCTCCATCATAGAATTTTAATATTTGCAGCGATGATTATCTAGCCCTTGAACTTTATAAAATACTCCATGCTACGATACTTCTTGATAAAATCCAAAACATTGAATGTTTGAAAAATCGTTATAAACAAGGGGCTTTCAGGAGAATATCAGATATAAAAAAGTTGGAAGATGAAGTCACTCATCTTAGAGAGCTTACTGCCGAGCATCTTAAACAACTCAAGACAGTGGAGGATATGTTAAAGTTTGAGCAAGATAGATTCGATAACGATCGAGTGAATTATTTTTAGGTGAATCTTCAGGAAACATACGCTCATCAAAACGCTCTCCGAAAGATATTACAAGACCAAATACTAGTTTAAATAGACTATCAAGGATTTGGAAAAATCTAATGTTGAGAAGAAAGCTCTTAACGACCGAGCAGGCGCGTATAAGGACAGTTCCCTCGAAAAATACGTTGCTGACTATGTTTCCAAGTTCAAGGACAAGGATGCTAAAATTAAGTCCACTATGGTTCTGGATTTTCATGAACACTTCCCGAATTTAAAGTTAGACAACTTACTGAAGCTCGTGCCTGATAATTATCGCCCATAGAGTATTTTTTTGGAAGATGAGGAATCACCTTAAAGTTCTAATGAGTCAAAAAGTTCTTTATCTGCCTCATTGGAAGATGGATGTGGGAGTACCCATTCGGGGTGAGGGGCGCTTAGTTAATCTTTGTTTGGCGGTTGTATGTGCATTTGTAAACTTGTTGTACCTTATGCATTTTTGTGAAGTCCTCGTATCATCGAGGTATTTTGTACTTTGCACGTTTTTATCAATAGAACTGATCTTCTTCGCATAACTTTGCCTTAACCAATCTTTGAATATCATATAAGAAATAACTAATTGTTATCGGCCAAATCTTATTGGAGGACCCTCCTGGTCGATAAAAAAATGATTATTGATTTACATTCGTTTGGATTACCCTTCATGTCCAAAAATAAATGATTGTTAACTAGCATTTGTTGGAAGACCCTTAATGTCCAAAAATAAATGATTGTTGACCAACATTTGTTGGAAGACCCTTCCAATCCAAAAAAAAGATTGTTGACCAATTTTTGTTGGAAGACCCTTTCGGTGCAAAAATAAAATTATTGTTGACCAATATTTGTTGAAAGACGCTTCTGGTCCAAAAATAAATAATTGTAATTTTTTTAAATGGAAAAGAAATACTATATATAAAATGGCTATAAGGAGACCTTGTTAAAACCTTCTGTCGCTACCATGGTAGGAATGAGTGTGTTACAGATGTTTACACAAGTTTAAACATATATAAAAACTTTTACATTAATTCCAAATATAACGTAAGATGTTCAATGTTCCGCGGGAGACAAAGATCCTATCATTTTTTATCTTTGAGTCGATACGTCGCCGGTTTCAACTTCTCAGTTACCATTTACGGGCCCTCCCAGTTAGGTGCCAACTTGCCAAGCTGTTTTTATTTTGTATGCAAAAATACTTTTCTCAGGACCCTGTCCTCTATCTTGAATTTCACCGTCTAACTTTAAAGGTGTAACTACTTCTCATCAAAGTTTGGTAATGTATGGAATCATGTTACGCTCGCCTTCTTTTTTGTTTGATTAATTCTAACTTTGCACGCTTCCCCTCATCGTTGTCCTCCTCGGAATATTCACTAACTCGATACGAGGGGAAAATCACTTCAGATGGTACTAATTCAACTAGTGCAAACAAATACTCTGGAGTTGTTGCTCGAGGGGTGGTTCGATATACCCATAGGACTTCTTGTAAATAATCTGGCCATTTTCCAGCATTAGCTTCCTAATTATTATTTTAGCCCATCCACAATTGTCCAATTAGTCACTTCGACTTTATTATTTTCTTGCGGATGAAAAGTTATGAGAAGCACTGTTGTATTCCTCTAGAAGAACAAAAAGCCTTCATGTCTTTATTAACGATATGTGGCCCATTGTCTTCTATTGTTCTTCTTGGAACACTGAAGAGACAACAAATATTAAAAACAATAAACTTCATCACATATTTAGCTTTTCTTCCTGCCAATGGTTCAACTTCCACCCACTTAGAAAAGTAGTCTACTGCAACTATTATTGTTTTTCGTCCTCCAGATGTCATTGGTAAAGTTCCGACCATATCAATTCCACACCGATCAAAAGGTAATACATTGAATATTCATTCAAGAAGTACTCCTGGTGCGTGTTTTGTGTTAGAAAATCTTTGACAAGTTTCACATTTCTTAACCAATTCTTTGGCGTCAGTCGCAATTGTGGGCCTATAATATCCTGCTAAGAGAACGTTTCGTATCAAAGTCATGTACGTGCAATGCCCAGACGCTTCTTCAACATATAGCTCTAATAGTATCATATGTAACTCATTTTCCCCAAGGCATCAAAGTAAAGGCCTGTTAAAATATTTTTTATACAAAATATCCCCAAGTACAACATAATCATGTGCCTTGAACCGTATTTCTTTGCTATTGCTTTATCAATTGGAAAAATATCGCTAACTTAGAATTCCTTGATGTCGTACCTCCAATTGTTTTTGGTACTTGCAGAAATTTGGAAAGCTTCATCGGATCATTCTACCCATTCAGACTCGTGTATGATCAAGGGATTTTATTGCATAAGAATCTAAGGGTGCTCTTCGGGATATGCGGTAGTGGCCAAAGAATCAACCACAAAATTATCAACCATATGAACATATTTGTACTTGATGCTTTCGAAGACAGCTACTAAAGCCTTTAATGCTCTCAAATACTTCACTAAGTGATCTTTTATAGCCTCAGATTGGCTAGAAGTATAATTTACAAGAAGTTGTGAGTCCCTTACTAGCCTAACCTTTTTTCCTCCACAAATGTTGACGATTCTTAATCCTGCCAAAATAACTTTGTATTCTGCCTCATTAATCGATGCTTAAAACCTGAAGCATATTGCTTGATATATTACAATCCCATCTGGAGAAACCAACTAGACCCCAGTCTCATATCCCGAAGCGTTGGAACCTCCGTCTGTTTGGACCATTCACTCTTCTTTTAAAAGTTTCTTCATTTATTTCCATCTCTGATTAATCAGGATGAAATTTGACCAAACAGTCTGCTAGAACTTGAGCTTTGATTGCGGTTTGGAGCTCGAAATTGATGTCAAAATCACCTAACTCCACGGACCATTTGGTCATTCTTCCCGACACATCGGGTCGTTGTAACATACTATTTAATGGAAAATATGACCGAAAAATAATAGCGTGAGCCTGAAAATAAGGTCTCATTTTCCAAGTTGCGATTACCAAAGTAAGAGCTATTTTTTTCCAATTTCAAATATTTATTTTCCATATCTAAAAGGATTTTACCAGACGTAATACACCGGTCGTGGGAAATTATCAACCTCTCGAATCAATGCAACACTCACATTATAATCTGATATTCTTATGTAGACGACCAACTTGTCCCCTCTAGACTATGATTTGTCAAGATTTTTTGGGAGGGAAAATACTCTTTAATTCGTATAAGATCCTCTGCACAATAATTGGGTCCAATTAAAAAAATTGTTTGTCTTAACACTTGGAAAAATGGGGCGCATTTATCTGAAGACCTGTATATAAATCTGTCAGCTCCTAGTCTCTGTGTTAAAATTTGTACCTCTTTGATTGTCCGAAGAGGGGCCATAGTACTTAAAGTTCATTCACTGACTATGTACCCAACAAATTTTATGTACCACACTCGGCACGTACATTTCTCCGGATTTAGCTTCAAATTTATCTTCTTTAAGTTGACAAAGGTTTAATCCCAATCCGTAAAGTGGTTCTTATCCTTTGTACTTTTTACTAACATATCTTCAATATACACTTGAACATTATGTCGATCTGAGCCTCAAAATATTTTTTTACCAAGCATTGTAATTCTAGCATTTTTCAACCCAAAGGGCATGATTATAACCTGCGTATGCATGCATGAAATCAGTCGATTTCCCGACGTAGAATCTACTAACTAATCTATTATAGCGGCTAGAAAATTATCTTTTGGGAAAGCTCCAATCAAGTCAGTGAAATCCACGCACATTCACTATTTACCAATTTTATTCTTTACTAAAACTGGATTCGCCATCCACAAAGGGTACTGTGATTCTCGTATATTCCCAACTTTGGATAACCAATCTACTATGGCCATAACAGCCTCAGATTTTTCTTGAGCAAACAATCTTCTTTTTTGAATAATTGGATGCACATTGCTTCGAATTATTAATCTGTGATGAATGATTTCAACAGGAACCCCGGTAATATCTTTGGTGCATTAAGAAAACATGTGTAATCTTGTTGACAAGAACTGATTTAACCTCTCCCTCACCTCCGGAGATAACTTTGTACCATCTTTAACCACTTTTAATTAAAAAAAATGTAGTTATTAAAACTCTCATCAAGAACAATAAATTTGGAGGTCTCCCGCGAATCATCAACAGGATGAGACCCGTAGGAGGACCCTACTAACGGATATGCTTTTTTTTACTAGCCCCATTTAACCTTCTTTAGGGTAAAATCGCTCGGTAATATTATCTTGCCATTTTTTTGCTGCTCCTAATCGTTCCTACATTGTATCCCATGATATATTTCAGGCATCGGTGAACAGTCAAAACCACTGCATGCATTCGAGATAACTACAATCTTAAATATCGTATTATAAGATGTCGGTGCGTCCACTACAATGAATAGTATTGTTACTTCTTTCCTGAACGAATTTCGACATAGTTCCACAATATCTTTGAATTCCCCAACTAGTTATGTAGTTATATTAGTCAAACCCACAATTATCTGATCTGAACGAATAATAGCTGGTATTGAATTCCAAAATACCGATGTTTATCAAAATTCTTTGTATCTTATCTCCAGCAATTCCTACCACGATTACCATGACATCCTCGTGTGGGTCAGCTACTTCTCTCATATCATCATCCTCAAATCAAAGTAATGGAAATGGAATACTATATAAGTGTGGTCAAGCGCCCACTTCTAATTGAGTTGTTAGGCTCACAATATGCCTTTTTCAAGAGTAGTTTGATGTGCTGGAAACAATATCACCCTCAAACATTATCAGTGACATAAAGAAAGCACACAATTGACTATCATTTCCTTTCGTATCTGGATTTTCTAACAAGATAACCGTATTCCTGCCAAGATTCAGATCCAAATACTCAGTACAAAGATCAAAAGAGTCGATAGGTTTCGAAATCACCAAAGTACTTTCTTGCAGCAGAGCTGTAAGCGAATTTTTCTTAACAAATGTTGTCAATTTCCCATTTTCAATCAATGACTTGTATTTTTTTTTCAGCACCACACAATCCTCTTTGTTATGACCAACATCTTCATGGTACCTGCAATATGTGTTGGAATTTGTCAAAGTAATTTTTGTAGGTGGATTATATGTCACCATCGAAGGCTGTTGGAACTAGTTTTATTGAATTTGCGCCATAGACACCATTTTCGACGTATGTGTCTCTTCTACCAAAATTATCTTCTCAGCCTGATCCAACAATGCCCCAAACATCATGGCCTGCTTTTGAACAACATTATCTTTCAAAATACTAGAGCGAATTCTCATTCGGAAAACTGCTAAGGCTACTTGATCTTCACAACGCAACCCTCCATATTAGTCTTATTTTTTATCAGACAATTAGTATAATCCTTCAAACTCTCCCCAACATTTTGTCTACATTAAATTATTGTATCACCATTTGCCAAAATGTTTTGATCCCCACAAAGTGTTGGCAGAATATGCTTTAAAGCATGTCGAAATTCTTAATACAACCATGAGGCAGATAGTTATACCACTTCGAAACAACACCCTTGGATGTTAGTGAGAAAGCCATGCACATCAGTTTATCATTGTTATCATAATTAATCATAACATTTTTGAACTCCTCAATGTGTCTGTCTAGATCTTGTGTCCCATCGAAATTTTTGAACTTCGAGATGTTAAAGTTCTTTGACATATGTCTTGATAAGATTTCCACAGAAAGAGGATATGACCTCCAATTATGTCTAGTCTTGTACATATTTCCCATAGGGTCTTCTTTCGCGACGGTATACAGTCCTTTTTTGGACGGGTATGTGAACTGGTTAATCACACGATACTTAAAATGTTAACTTCCCGATGGGATTTGTACATGAGGAGCAACTTGCTCTCTTTTAGTGATGATTACAACTTTATCTCGTTCCTCGAACCCAAACCTCTTTTTTTCTTGATCATTTTTTTTCTCTCCTTGAATATGTACTCCGATGAGATGTTTGGTGGTCATCCCTACGCCACTTCAAATCGTTTCTCTTATAAATATTTTTGCATAGGTTATTTCTTCCCTGAGAGGAAGACTCATCTGAATCGTAATGACAATATTCACTAGACTCAGTGGAATCGTATCGTGCTTGGGTTTCATTTTTATTCTTGAAGAATAACGACTCATCTTCGATGCGTTTCATGTTTATTAGTAGTCCAATGAGCATCCTTTAATGCATCTCGTTTAACTTATCTTCTCATTTCGAACTTTCGACTTGAGCCTTTTTTAATTCAAAACTAAATTTTCGTATGTGCATTTAACCTTGTTATATCTTCTAGAAGTTCTTTCCTTCAAGCTACTAAGACAGATTCCTCAAGTAGCTCATCGACATACTGATCATCATTGTGTCGTTCCTCTATTATTTATTCTTCGGTAGGATGATCTCCGGATAAGTTTCTGATCACAAGACCATCAGTTCCAACATTATGCTCTCTAGAATTTCTATATCGATCTCTCTCAAAGTATTTGACAATATAATAGTGGTTTTAGAAAAACGAACCTAGCTATCAATCGTTTCCCACAGATGGTGTTAGTGATAGTTCCAAAGATTTCTTAGAGAGATTATTTGTCTAAGCTATGTTTGGAGGAGACTTTTTAGAGAGAGAAACATGGGAAGTCTATAGAGAGAAGTTAACAAAAGTGGTAATAAAGTAATAATTGTTAACCATTTCTAAAAGAAAAATAGGTGTTGTTTTATATAGTAAAAGTGATGGGCCTTAACCTCACATGATTAGCCCATTCAGGGTCATTGCACCCCTATTATTTTACTAATCTTTAACCAAAATTATTATTTATTACATAAGGCACCCTCAAGGTTACAAATTTGTTCGGTTTCTCTTACAAAACTTTTTTAAAGCCTTGTTATTCTTTGTATTTAACCGATTTGACTATTACTCCAAATAATTATTTCCCTTATCAATATTGAATGAATTTTTTTTGTATAAAAATTTATGTAATATAAAAAATTATAATGAATACATCGGTGCATACACCATAAAGGCAGATTCTCTTACAATTGTGGTAATCCCTAATTTGTTTTGGAACTCACCAATAAGAAGTGTGTAGTTTATTTAGAGGATCACTGATTTGAGCCGGAGTTTTGTAATATGAAACGATTTATATTTGCGATTTTAATGTATACATTTTGGTTTATTGCAATATATGGTTCAGTTGAGATTGACTGGTATTTTTAAATTTCGAATAGATTTCCATTAAGGTAGGACCAGTTAAGAATAAATATGCGATTACACTTCATATTATTCTTATGCTACACATCATAATTCATATTGTACTTGATTGATGACGACAATGTGATTAGTATTGTGTTTAATTGTTCATATTATGAGGAAGAGGTCTTTAGTCATTTTTCGATCAATATTCATGTACGATATTGTTCAGTTCGTCTATTGACAATTGAATAATAACGTCCATAAAATTAAATATATCATTGAGTATCATATACCGATCCAAATAGATGACTATTGAAAAAATGTGGATCGGTTTGTTTTGGTCATTCCCACAAACCATTCCAATTAACAAGTAATCAAATTAAGTATTTTAACTGTAATAATATATATTGAACATGAATGAGGAAAAACTCATTATCGAGATTTAAGGGTAAAAACTAGATTGAATTTGGGCTCTCTTAAAAAATAGTCTAAATATCAACCTTTAAAACTGACCGGATAAGTTCAGACACTTTATCGATAAAAATCAATTAAAATAGCTCGTGGTCCTAATATAAATCGGACCCGTAAAATGTGTAATGGAATTGTCTTTACATTATCTACACATAACTAATATAAATTACGAATTTCTTCACCATAATCTTGATATGTCTATATTAAACACTTACATAAACCTTAAACTTAATTTCCTTATTTATTTTCTATATTATTTCTTTGCAGAAGTATTGTCGTAATTTTCCAGTGAAAATATATATAAAAAAAAAAACCTTCCAATTCAAAAAGAAAAACTTTAGCAAATCTCGTTTTACACCTCTAGTAAAACTTTTGTAAAACATTTTATTGATAGTATTGCAAATCTTTGAAATAAATATTCTGTTTTTATTTTAATAGAGTTCGATAAAAAAGAAATGCCAAACATTTAATGTATGCGATAAAACTATTAAACCTTTTTATAAAATATATAAATTCGTTGGTACCTTTTAATTTTAATCAATTGAATAACTGTAAAATTGGAACTTTAAACTGTAATATTGGACGACAATCTATACTATTGGTTTACTTTTTTAAGAAAAAAAGGGGAGAGTATTATTAAATAAACGATGGTTTTGGTTAAAATGAGATAGAAAATGTTAACTATTTTTAACATATCAATCCGTAGTGAACTCTCCAATCGATGAAATTTTTTCATCTGTCGGGTGAGACCGCCCGCTGGATTACTTATATTCATTTGGTTGGAGCTTTTCTACTGGTTCAACTAGCTGTGATTAAAAAATAATTTTAATAAACATTAAAATTAGTCAAAATTTTAGAATTGATTATCCCTTTTGGTCTAGATTTAGCCAAAAACCATAAAAATTGCTTTTGTCCAATTCTGTACTTCTCGCGGAATCCAATTACACCGCTTATAGAATCACTCAAAAGAGCTACTATCCGAAATAAATTATATACTCTAATATCCACATCTCTTATAATGATTGAGAAAACAAATAATGTACCCCAATAACGTTTTTTATCCAAAACACGGGTTAATTTTCATAATAGACATCTTTAGTGAACACTATTAAGCACTTTCTTTTTATTTATTAATTCTTTTTCTTAATAGCACTATCAAACTCACAATTTATCAAACTTAATAAATTGTGAGTTTGATAGAACACTACAAAACTCACAATTTATTAAGTCAATTTTTTTATTGCATAAAGGAGATGAAGTATAAAAGTAAATTAATAGAGGGTCGTTGTAGAAGAAAAGTTTTGTTTATATTTTTAATTAGTATTGATGATAATTTTATTATTAATAATACCTATGGTTCAAGCGAAAATAGGATTGGACAAACAAAAATATCATATAGATATAATTGTAAAAATTAAATTTATAAAAAAAAAAATTAAACATATTTTTCAAAAACAAACTAACAATCATCAATTGTTTTTTTTACAAAAATCATTGATTAAAAAGTTAGTGATTTCGAAAGTTAAAGTTTTTGGTTAGTCACCTACTGTGAAACAGTTATTGAGCTTCCTTCGCTCCAAAAATGATAATTTTTGTTCGAAAACATTGCATATGTAGTTATTGACTCATGTAAGTGAGCCCAAAACCGGCACGTGAGACCGAAACAATAGCTATTTTGTCGTGTGTAGGGTTATTCCACATTTCATATCCTTTATGCCTCTAAATATCATTTTTACCTTTTTTTAACTATTTACATTAAATATTTACTCTATATTTTTTAACAACCTTACCATTTTTTTTTTACTTTTTTACTCATTTAAAATTTACTCAAACAAAAACACCAAATTATTAAATTTTAATTCATCCAGATTGACCAATTAAATTAAAAATAACTCATCTGATTCAACATAATTTTTTCTCCTAATTTAAACATCACCATTATCTTCGCTCTCGATTTCGAACTAGAAGATTTAATTCTTCAACATGAAGTTATTGAAGCTCACTCATTTTTCCAAATTCAGCAAGGTGCTTCCTTCGTATAAATTGCATATCACCAAAATTATCCCTCCATTATTTTTGATAACCAGAGTCTTCCATTTGATACTGATCATATGGCCACTTTAAGTCATAGACTACTTAAACTCCAGGGTTCTCTCTATAATCTGGACAAGAGAGTTTATAGTAATATTAGTGACCGAGTTGATAAAGCTAAAATTGAGTTACACCAAGCTCAACTTCGTCTTGCCACCAGACCATCGGACCCTGATGAGTTCGGATTATTCAGTCACAGTCTACTGAGATATCCGGCCAAGGATAATTCGGACATAAATGTGCCACTGAACTATCATGACATGACAAAAATAAAGAAACACCTAAACACCTTTTGACTAAGTTATGTGCTAATCATCTTAATAAGTAAATGAGTCCGTTAAACTCGAACCGGTTTCATAACTTGACCCGAAAGCCCATGGGTCCTTAATTAAGGGTATAAATACCTCAACCACTTTCATTAATGAGGGTAATGAACATTTAATACAACTAGGCTGCTCAAATCTCTCACTACTATACCAAACATTCCATACTAAAAACACTTTACAAAATTACTTTCAGCCCAAAATAAACTTCACCAAATTGGCGACCACAGTGGGAGAAGACGGTACCTGATTCTTGCATTCAAAACCAACAAAAAGACCTGTTCGGATGGATCCGAACGAGCAAGCAATTCCACCCCCTATGGTGGAGGTGGTTGGGGAAAACAACGAATACACCATTGAGGAACGAGATAAGTTGAGAGCTGAAATATAAGCGTTGAGGAGCATAAAAAAACAGAAATGGGTTTAAAGGAGAAGTCAAATGCGTCAGCCATCCATCATACTGACAAACCTAGGGAAAATGATCCATCAGTGAAAATTCATTTAAGTACAAAAACGACCCATGCCACTTCTAAGAAGTCCCACCGGTCTAAGCCGGTGGAAAGCTCAGATTCTGTGTCCTCCAGCAGCTCTTCGAACGAGGCTGAGCTTGAAGAGTCTTTGTCATCAAGAAGTGGTGAAGGGAGGTCTAAGAAGAACCATAAACTAGTTAAAAAAATATTCAAGAAACAGAGATAGGCATGGAAGACTTAAAAGGCATTTGGGCAAAAGGTCGTCTCACAACTGTTGATCGACCCTTTTGCTTTCCATGATGAACCAGGTATTTTTGCAACACCTAACAAAGACATAGTCTTCAGTCGTAGTAGGAATTCGAGACAATCACCGTTGTCTGCCAAGATCCTGTCCGGAAACCTACCCAAGAGGTTTAACAGTACTAAAATGGAGAAGCATGACGAGAGTAAGGATCCGAACAATCATCTGGAGCAGTTCAAGAAATTCATGATGAATTTCGATGATGATGATAAACTTCTGTGTAGGGCCTTCTCCCAATCTTTTACGAGAAGTGTTTGAAAGTGGTACAACAGTTTTCTCCAGGGTTGTATCAGAAACTTTGATACATTTTGGGTTGCCTTCCGGAGGCAGTTTGTGGGAAGTAAAGAGGTGAAGGGAAATGGAGATTCTATCATCCACTGTGCCCAAGAGCCAAATGAGTCATTGAAAAACTACATAAGTCGGTTCGTAAATACCAAGAACGGATTAGTAGATTGCTTCGAGCAAGTAACAATTGCTTCATTGAGACAAGGGTTAAACCCTGGGAATCTGGTTGATTCGGTGACAAGAAAGAAGGCCATGACTTGGGGTGGTTTGTTAAAACAGGTGGTAAAGCAGATCAACGTGGATGAGACTAAGAAAACCAGGGTACACCGTCAGGTGAGGTCTGCCCCAGCATTACAAAACCAAAACTAGTCTGGATACAAAGCTAAAGAGACCGAACAAGGGCCCAACAAGGCTAAACAGACTAAGTCAATCCAAATCCAGCGCAGAGCCATCAGTCAAGGAATAAAAGAGGTCCTTGGATTCAACCGGAGTGGTTAGCAGAATTAAAAGAAAGTGCGGCTACCATTTATGACAAGACTAAAGATGAGGTCCATTTCCGGGAACCAACAGCATTGCAATCGCCTAGAGAAAGTCGTAATACTTATTTTTGCCAGTATCATCATGACATTGGCCATAATACCCAAGACTGTATCGATTGAAGAAGGAAGTGCAAAATCTCATTGAAAGAGGAAATTTGGGTGCCTACGTCAAAAGAAAAAGTAGAAGCAGGCCTGACAATGCTCCTCCAACTGGCCCTACGAACAATGCAGAAACATCTGCTCCGAAGGGGGCAATGGTGATCCATGAAATATTTGATGTTGATTCGAAATATCCAGAGCCCTACCCAACTCGGAATAAGGTGGAGGTCATAGCAGAACAGATCAAAACGGTGTCCGGACTCATTCGTTTCTTTGAGTCACTTACCATTTCCGGAGGGGACACCATGACGGCACCCACTCTTTCATCAAGGAAGAGGCATATTCATAGTCTAGCTACTCAACTGGAAGGGGGAATGTCTTATTACCAATCTCAGACTCCTTTTCCATTTATAGTCTTTGATGATGATGATGATTTAAGAGACATTGATGGGCCTCATGAGGATGCAGCGGTGATAGGGGCATCTATTGGGGGCAATGATATCAGACGAATTTTGATTAACACTGGCAGCTCAGCCAACATTCTCTTTTTAAGTTCTTATAAGCAGATGAAAAATCCGGCTGTTATTCAACGGTCAAACAGAACCATTATGGGCTTTACAGGAAGCTCTGCGGATGTATTCCGGGAATTTGAAGAAGAGATGTCGTTAGGAAATGGGCCTTTTAAAAAGTTGGTCAGAGTGTTATTCGTTATGGTAGACTACCTCACATGCTACAATGCAATCTTTGGGAGGTCATGACTCTCTAGAATGCATGTTATAGCCTCAACAGTCCACCAATGTTTGAAGTATGTGGTTCAAGGGCAAGTGGGAGTTGTCCGGAGTAGTCAAAAGATAGCAAGGGAGTGTTATGCAACTGCACTTACTCCTAAAACTTTGAGAGCAGTCCGGGTTAATGAAGATTAGCAGTTATTGGGGCCTTCTGAGGGGGATGGTGAAATTGATGACCCCAGAAAGGCCCCTAGTGTTTTAATACCGGTTGAAGAAGTTAAAACCCACTCTTTGGCAGAAGGTAGAAGTGTTAAGATTAGCTCCAAGATGGTATCAGAATTGAATGAAATTGTTATCCTTTTTGGCAGATCACCAACATGTTTTTGCCTGGTGCAAAGCTGATGTGACCGAAGTGCATGCAAGTGTTACTATGAACTCATTCTTACAATTTCTTTTGAGTGAGACTTGGATTATCCTTGTTGTGCTTGCATAATACTCTTCGAATCTCGTCTGTCATTGTTGTTGTTTTTACACCTTTAGGATAGGAAGCCATGTTGTGTGTATGATTTGTTTGTTTTAACCTATTTTGATCTTGTATTTATATAGAAAATATTTTTAATATCCATAAAGTGATACATTGAACACAAGAAGCATAATAAGGTGGAAGATTGAAGGTTTCTTTCAAATTGGGCCCTTCATTTGATATACATGCATTGTATACTGTACAATAATTAAGTAGAAGCTTGAAAGGTGTTTGTAAACTAAGTATTTTACTACAAATTAGTAAAATATTAATTAATATATAAATTAATAATTATTAATTTATCGATTAATTAATAACTCTTTTAATTAATAAATTTTGGTGGTCTCAAGTGTATTATTTTATAGAGTTCCTACTGTATCACATAAGTTGTCCATTCGAAGTGATGTTGCACATGTGGTGCAGAAAAGGAGAGCTTTCTCTAAGGAGAAAGCTGATGTAATAGTTCAAGAAGTCGATGAAATTACCAAGATGCGGCACATAAAGGAGTCCCAGTATCTTTTATGGACTGTCAATCCAGTGTTAGTTAAGAAAAAGAACAGAAAATGGTGTACGTGTATTGATTTTACTGACCTCAACAGAGCTTGCCCAAAATATCTTTATCCAGTCCCCCGGATAGACCAGTTGGTGTACTCAACATCTGGAAACAAGTTATTGTCCTTCATGGATACCTTCTCTGGGTACAACCAGATATAGGTGGATCCGAAGGACGAGGATCACACTCCCTTTGTTATAGATATGGGTCTTTATTGCTACAGAGTGATGCCTTTTGGGTTCAAGAATGTTGGGGCTACTTATCAGAGATTGGTGAACAAAACATTTGCTGATCAGATTGGCCAGAATACGGAGGTGTACATCGATGATATGATGGTTAAAATCTTAGAAGAATATTTGCACATAATTGATCTTTAAGAAACTTTTTCCAACTTAACTAAGGTAAACTTAAAGCTGAATCCAGATAAGTGTGTCTTTGGGGTGCAGTACGGAAATTTTTTGGGGTATGTAATAAGTGAGAAAAGGATACAGCCTGATCCAGATCAGTTTGATGCCCTGTTGAAAATGAACCCCCCCTCGAAATATTAAAGAAGTCCAGAGGCTAACAGGATGATTGGCTGCCTTAAATCGTTTATTTCAAGGTCCTCAGACAATGTGCTCCGTTTTTTCAAACGTTGAAAGGTGCTAAAATTTCAACTAGTCTCCACAATGCAACCAAGCTTTTGATGAAATAAAGAAGCACTTGTCTTCACCAAAAATCCTTTTAAGCCTGTAGAAGGATAAACACTTTATGTATACTTGGCTGTGTGAGAATATGCTATAAGTGCAGAGGTAAGAGAGGTGGACAATTATCCTCGTCCGGTGTACTACATCAACAAGAGCCTAATAGATGCTGAGAAGAGGTACCTGAAGCTTGAAAAGCTGGCACTAGCCTTAGTGATTGCTGCAAGGAAAATGAGGCCATATTTTCAGTCTCATTCCATCATTGACCGAACATCTTTTCCATCAAAAAACGTTCTTCAGAAAGCACACATATCAAGCACGATGACCAAGTGGTCAGTAGAGTTTGGTGATTATGACATTGATTTTGCCCCACGAACTGCTATCAAAGATCAATTTGTTGCTGATTTCTTAGTGGAATTCCATTCGGATAGAAGTTCTAAACAAGCCTCAGAGGGGAACACTAAAAAATAATGGGTAGTCCGGACTGATGGTGGATCAAACAGAATGGGTTGTGGGGCTAGAATTTGCTTAACCACTACGTACGGTTATAAACTATATCAGGCTATGTGCTTTGGGCTCAGGGCCTCTAACAACGAGTCTGAATACGAAGCAGCTATAGCTGGTCTTAAGTTAGCTTTCTTATGTGGGGCTAAAAGAGTTAGGCTGATGAGTGATTCTTAGCTTCTTATCCACCATATTCAAGGTCAGTATGAGGCCAAGAAGGAACAACTGATCAAATACTTATTCATCCTTAAAGAGGTGGCGGCCAATTTCAAGAATGTTTGCTATGAGCATATTCCTAGATCAGAAAATACGATGGCAGATTCCTTGGCAACCATAGCATATTGTGAGTCCTACCCTTGGATTCATATACAACAATGCCCATCCATACAATCAAATCAGAACAAATAAGAGGATGAGAGCTTAAGTATACAAGTAGTTCAGTCCAAAGATTGGATATTTCCCATCCTTCAATATATCTCTGATGGGGTTTTGCCTTCGGATAAAGCTATGGCAAGAAAAATTAAGCACAAGGCTCGTGGTATTTTTATTATAAGAGAGGTTTTGTATAAAAAATCCTTCAGCAGACCTCTCCTGCGGTGTTTGGGGGTTGAAGAATCCCAAACCATTTTATCCAAACTACACGACTGAGAAGGATCACCACACTGTGGCTACAGGGTTCTAACTCGGAGGGTTTTTTTGGCTGGATATTATTGGCCATTCACAATGGCAGATGCTAAAGAATTGGTGAAAAAGTGTGATCCTTGTCAAAGGTATGATAAAGAAATTCATGTCCCAGCAGTGCCGATGAAGTCTATTTCTGAGCCAGTATCTTTTGCTCGTTGGGGATTGGACTTTGTTGGACCTCTACCAATGGCGTCCGGAGGGTGCAGGACTATCATTGTAGCTATTGACTACTTTTCAAAGTGGATAGAAGCAGATCGTCTGGCAGGAACCACTTCGAAAGCTGTCATAAACTTTATCTTATCTAATATATGTTGCAGATTTGGGATTCCTCAGAAGATTACCACTGATAATGGGCCACAATTTGATAACAGGGATATGGAGGATTTATGTGCCTCCAGGGGCATTCAGCATTGCTTCTCTTCTCCTTTCCACCCACAAGAAAATTTCTAGGTTGAAGTGGAAAATATGACTATTTTGTCCGGATTAAAAAAGAATTTAGAAGGGGCTGCAGGAAAGTGGCCAAGCTATCTGCAAGAATTATTGTGGGCATACCGAACTACTCTTACGGCTACTACAGAGGAATCTCCTTTTTCCCTGGTGTATGGGATGGATGCGATTACCCCTATAGAAGCAACCCTACCATCATACATGGTCCATAACTATTCCGAACTAGCCATTGAGATGTTAATTAGGAATCAGCTGGACTTAATAGAAGAAAGAAGGGTTAAAGCTCATCTTAGAACAGTCCACTACCAAGGCTTGATGAGGAGCAGATTTTTTTCCAAGATCAAGAGAAGATATTTTCAACTGGGAGATATCTAGAATAAAATTTGTGTAAATATTTACTTGTTAAACGTCAATGTAAATATTAGGGGCATACTCTTTCCTACCCTGGTGGCGCGAGGAGGATTTAATGAGGTGTCCGGTTTTTTCAATAAAATATGATGCCTTCTTAAAACATCCGATGTGGTTTAACTACAATTCTATTCAACTACAAGTATTTAATTTAACACTATGGATCTTTGACAGATCGGATAAATCTAGTTGAATGATGACCATTAAATACATGTCATCGGAGATATTAAACACTCTCACTTTAATACTTCTGAAATAATTGGGGCTGTTTAAACGTTAGTCGTTAAAATTAAAACGAAATAAAGTATGAAACAAAGAAAAATTTGATAAATAAGCCTGTCCGGGCGAAAACCGGATAACGTTACCAAAATACAAAATATGCCATGGCCATCAATGGACTTTAAATGTTTTCAAAGATTTATCCGGACTCAAACCGGATAGCATTATAGAAATTCCTTGGCCATCCAAGGACTTTAATAGTTCGGAAAAATAAAAAAACAAAAAATGTGTAAAACCTTAGGGCTTGTTCCCTTCAGATTGTCCTTTATCACCTCCTTTCTTGGGACTTTTGAGTTTGGCACTCGAACTCTCACCGGTTCCTTCCTCTTCATCAGTGTTGGAATCTATTCCACAAATATAGGGTGAAATGGGATCTCTTCGGAAATGTTTCATGGAAGAGAAGCACCATGTCAGACTTGACATCAACATACCTTGCTTCCAAGGAGTCTATCACCTCATTGGTGTATTTATCAATTCTTTTCTGAATAGTTTTTTCCTGCTCCTTCATCAAGTCTTCTTTCTCCATGATCACCTTAGACACGGTGCCTTCTAGGGAAGTTTTCTCTCCATACAAGGTTTGAATGGTGCCATCTTTGACCGTCAAGTCTTCCCTTACTGTTGTGAGCTCTTTTTCCAAACCGGAGCACTTAGCTTGGAGCTCAGTACTGGTCGTTTCCGAAGTGGCAAGTGTGGTTGACAAATATGTTTTGTCCTTCCTCAGTGCTTCAATTTTTTTTTTTCAGTTCTTCTATGCTCTGATTAGCATTAAGAAGATTGGATGATAGAGACTCTTTGTCGGTAGTGAGGGTATTGGTGAGTGTAGTTTGACTTTTTACTTGTCTCTCTAGATCAAGCACTGGCTGGATGTGACCAAGAAGGGAGTGGGCCATAATATCTTGTTCTCTGGAGACGGAGAAGGACTTACCATTATAAGTCACCATGTTAGAAGATCTTGAAGGACGAAAGGGACCAGCAAAATCGTCCTTCCCATAGTCGTTGAAGTAAATATCGATGTCTTAAAGGGAACTGATGTCCAATCCATCAATCCCTCCTCCGGTACCCTCTCCAGACTGGGGGCATGTTGGAACCTTCTCTAGAAATGTGGGGTCAATAGGGGTCAGTGGAGGTAGAAGCTCCAAAGGGCGAAGAATTATTTCTTCTCCTAAGGTGACCTTTTTCTTCTTGGCAGCCTTTTCATCACTACTTGCTCTTCTTTTTCGGTCTTTTTTGGGAGACCTTGGTGGGTTTTGTGATTCTCCTGCCTCCCTGACCGTCTCAGCCTCTACTACCTTGAGCAAAGTAGCATCGATTCCCCATTGGTTTCCCGAACCGGTCCCCTTTGCGACACTTGGAACTGCCTCTGTTGCAGCTTCCTTTTTCTTCCCTTTTATTTTTTTGAGAGCCTTGGCTCTAGAGGACAAGAACAGTTTACCATCCTTCTCTTTTGTCCGTTTTAGGATTACACCAGGATGAGGGGTGTGGTTAGTTTTTCCCATGTAAGATCCCTTCGACCTATGGTGTTCCACAGATGGGACCTCACCAGATTGTCAGAAGTGAAACAGTTGTGGAAGGAATTCCCCCAACGCTCCGCAGCCCACGCATTCAGATCGGCACAAGTTGTTTGCCCCTCCTCTAGGTGTCCGGAAAACTCCTTCAGCAATACTGAAAAAGAAGTAACAACTAAATCAGGAGAGAAATACTTGTTGGTAAAAAAAACGTGAGATACAAAGACAAAAAACTTACCCGTACTCTTCCATCTGCTAGTCAACATACTTGGGTTGGTATTGGCCTTGATCTTCCTGCCATTCTCCCATGACCCACTGATGAACAAAAACTGTGTCCTCCAGTTCTTCTCAGATTCCAATAAATCATCCACCACTTTGAAGTTATTCCCCATGTTGTGATGATAGACTGAGATGTGGTGATTCTTGCATAGACTTGCCACAACGGCAAATTTCTCCATGGGGAGAGGGATTTTAGACAACCTCGATGTAATTATGTAGGCGAGCAGAGAGTACCAGGCGTTCGGTGCTTATTGGCTTGGACAGAGCTTTACCAGGTGGAAGTACCTGAAAATTTCTGGATCTAGTGGGAACCGAAGTCCCCAATTTAACACCTCAGTGAAGATGACTACCTTATTGAGTTTACAGTCCATCAGAGTCTCCGGTGTGACAGGAATCCTTACCTTCACTGACTCTGGGATCCCCCACTTTGTCTGGATCTGGCCCAACTCGGCGGTGTGGGTGAGACGTAATTTATGTTCTGCAGGGCCAGCAAATATTTAGCATTAACATTCTTAAAGCAAGGCCCTACCTTGCCCTCCAAGAACTCCAGGAGATCCGGATGAGGCACACCAACTTTGACTTTTCCCTTGCCCTTCCTATCAGAGGCAACATCCCCGGTTCGACTTGATGCTTCAGTTTCGAAGGGGAACTCTTCGATACTGTCTTCCATCACTTCTTCCATCACTGTGGAAGGTCTATCAGTTTCCATGGATGGGATGGGGTCAGCTTCTGGCACCAAAGGCTCTCCGGATGAATGAGCGCTTGTTGTTTCTAAAGGTCTGGTGTCTGGTTGAGGTTGACCTCCGGAGGGCTTTGTCTTTAGGGCTACCTTGGATGCCTCTAATCCGGAGGGCTTATCCTTTATGCTATTTTAGACACCTCCAATCCGGAGGGCTTATCTTTTGACGTTTCCTTAGAAGCCTCCGATCTGGAGAGTTTTGACAATGAGGTAGTTGCTTGGGATTTCAATAGACGAGTCGTCAGGCGTGGAGTTGATTTTTCTGGGGACTTTTCAATATCTAAACCCATGGCTAAAAAAAAGGGAGCGTTTTCTAACACTAAATACTGTTTTTTCCTTGGTAGTGGAGGGTTGGGACTCCTGAACAGAAGAACCTGATGGAACTGAACAGAGGATTGGTTTGGAAAATTGTTTGGGTTTTGGGTTTCTGGTGGATGATGACCCTTGGTCAGTTTCGTGGGGTGGTTCACCAGACTTTTCACTTGGGGAGACTGAGAGACCAGTAGCAATACGATTCTCCCTTTCGACTCTTCTTGCTTTCTCTAACTCTGACAAGTTCAACCAGCCGCCTTTCACAAGGGTGTTTCTATCCGTGAACATAAAACTATCCAAGAACAAGTTTGAAAGTAAGGGTGGAAAGCTCTTTATAAGGTTTTTGAGTGATGAAGATAATGGAATAGTGAAAAAATGATTAATATATTAGTAGAAAAAAGTAATTATTACATAGGAGGAGTTGACGAGGTTTTGTAATGATTAAAGACGGCGCAGATGTGGGAAAATTAAATGCTTAGGTTACTTTCTAGGTTTAGTGGGAGCTCCAATCTAGGTAAAAACGGTTGGTAGTTCAAATCGAATTGTGACACGTGTTCCACAATCCAAAAGAAAACTCTTTGAATTCTGGGAAAAAGTCAGTTCTGACAGACTTTGAACTAGATGCACAGACAGGTCGGAAAAAATCATCACTGGCTAAGTAAATTTTTTATTCATGCCAAAGATATTTGACAAGGCCTAAAAAAGGAGCTACTGACGAGTTCAGATTATTCAGTCACAGCCTACTGATTTATCCAGACAAGGGTAATTCGGACATAAATGTGCCACTGAACTTTTTGGACAGGACAAAAGTAAAGAAACACCTAAACACCTTTTGACTAAGCTATGTGCTAATCAGCTTAATAAGTAAATTGGTCCATAAACTCGACCCGGTTTCATAACTTGACCCGAAAGCCCATGGGTCCTTAATTAAGGGTATAAATACCCCAACCACTTTCATTAATGAGAGTAATGATTATTTAATACAACCAGGTTGCTCAAATCTCTCACTACTTTATACCAAAACATTCAATACTAAAAACACTTTACAAAATTACCTCAGCCCAAAATAAACTTCACCGGACCCTAGCCTGATTTTATAGAAGATCATCGCTTTCAAAAACTACATCCCGCTTAGTAGAGTTGAAGAGTCCTTCTTGAAGCAAAAATCTAGGAAAATTAGGTTTAAGTTAGGCAACAATAACTCTAAAAAAATTCCATAATAAAATAAGAGCTTGAAGAGCCAGAAACAAGATCATTACTATAAATGATTCAAACGTCAATCCCGTTTCTCCACCGAAAAGGATTGCTAACGTTTTTAAATCTTATTTCACAAACTCTTTGGGCTCCCCAAGTCCTCTAACCTATCTCGAATTAGATAGAGTCAGAAGCCTAATCTCTACTAAACTCTTCCTTAAAACCTAAACCAATATGATAAAACCTGTTACCAATGAGGAAATCAAGAAAGCCATGTATTCTCTAAAATGTTATAAGGTCCCAGGTCATAATGGTTACAACGCCATCTTTTTCAAAAATAGTTTGCCAACCATTAACATTGACTTATGTAAAGTTATTTATCACTTCTTCAATATCGGTTGAATGGATCCGCAACTGAATGAGACTATAATCGCGCTCATTCCAAATTCCAAATTCATTGCCTCCCACGTGGACCTCCGCTTTCCTGTTGTAATGTGATTTGTAAGGTGATCTCCAAAATTCCGGCAAATAAAATTAAATATTCTCCCCCTTTCTTTAATCAGCTTCATTCAGACTGCCTTCGTCCTGGGAAGCAAAATCACTGATAACGTAATGCTTTATCAAGAGCTCCTCTATGAATACAATAGGACTAAAAATTCTCAAGATGCGCACTCAAGATAAAGCTCAAAAAATCCTTTGATAACATCAGATAAAGGTTGGTGGTTGATGTTCTATTCTCAAAATGATTGACTGAATTATCCAATGCATCTTCTCTCCCTTGTACATCATTTGCATCAATAGGAACTACACTTCAACTTTCAAAGGTAAGAACTGACTGCGCCCGGGTGACCCCATCTCCCCTTATTTGTTTGTGATTGTCATACAAGTGCTCTCAAATATTCTAACAGAAAAAAGAAATAATACAAACTTTGGATACCATTGGAAGTGTCAAAGAAAAAGATTATAAACCTTTGCTTCGCGGATGACCTCGTGATCTTCTATCGAGCAAACAAATCCTATGTTGACTTGACGAATTTGCAAGTCTATCCAGCCTAAAATCCGACCCTCTCAAGAGTCAGGTATTCCTATCAGGCACATCGGACGAGGTCAAAAGGGATATCATCACTACATTAGGCTTCCCAGAGGGAGCTCTCCCAATATAATACCTTTGTGTTCCTCTCATCTCTTCGCAACTTAACTATAACGAGTTTAAACTTCTTTTTTAGAATGTCACGAATAAAATTAATTCAAGGAGCGCTAAGCATCTTTCCTACGATGGAAGGCTCCAATTAATCAAGTCGGTCTTTTTTACCAACGAAGTCTACTCCGCGTCGGTATTTATCCTTCCAACAAAGATTCTCAAGGATATATCCAACCTTTTGATAATATTCCTTTGGTCATGCCCGAAAAACAATAACGGGTTCAAAAGTTGCATGGAATAATCTCACTATGCCAACAGAGGATGGTGGCCTTAGTATTCTAGACCTAAAAAATTGGAATCGGGCGGTTGTAGGTTTTGGGCCATATTGACCAAGAACCTGACTTCAATCTAGACTCAGTGGATCATCAATGAAAAAGATAAAGGATAAAAATATATGGAACCTTCCTATTAATGCCTCGATAAGCTGGAGTTGGAGGAAGATTCTAAAGCTAAAAAACATAGCCGGTTCTGTCTATAAAGTCATGATCGGTAACGGAGAGTCCACATCCATTTGGTATGACCCATGTCTATTCCCTACCTTCCTAGTAGATCGTTATGGCCTTAGCATTACCAGACATGCCCACCTCCATGGGAAAAATAAGGTCTGCGATATTATCAGCAACGGGGATTGGAGTTGCCTATCTTCCATTCGCCTTGGTCGAAGAATTAACATTCAACACTTATCAGAAATAAGAAATACAATAAACTTATGATCCTTACCTTCAAATGCTGAGGATGAATTTGTCTAGACCCCAATCGTGCCAATGACAGCTTCATCATCAGTAGCACCTACTCTGTCATCCTCCCTACCTCTACCCCGATGGTCTGGTTCGCGTCAATATAGAATAAATATAACATTCCCAGACACGTATCTATCACCTGGCTCGCCGCCTAAGGAAATCTAACCACGAGAGATAAACTTATTTCCTTGGGCTATCCTACTAGCCCCTTTGCGCCCGTGTGGAACCAACCCTGAATCTGCAGACCATGGTGAGCAAAGACATCACATAAAATTCATCTTCTGCGCTGTAACATACCACATTTGAAAGGAAAGAAATAACAGGTTATTCCAAAATATAAAATCCCTTTGTTTTGCCATCGACCACAGGATTCTCTATCCATCCGATGCCGGTTCTTTGGCACTAAATATCCAATATAGTCGTTAGCTACCCTATATAACCCTTTAGGAAAATGCGTTTAGTAACATACTATATATGCAAATTTAGCCTGGTAATCAATATTCTCTATAAGCATCCAAGAATGCCTTGATGTATTTGTAAATATTATTTTGTCATATGTTTAATGCTTTATTTACTAAAAAAAATTCTATCGTGAATCAAAGTATTAATTTTTTTCTAATTGAGATGGTAGAACTCAACTAAGGGAATTTCTAGTCAAGTGAATATACGCAAGGCTCTTAAAAGAACCACACTGACAAGGAATCGACCCAAGGAAGTAACTTAAAGCGAGATTCGGGTATTCAAGATGGAAAATTACAACCGGTAACGAACCAGAAAAACTATTGCTTTAAGTATTAAGCACAACAAGATTTCTGAAACTAGAGACCTCACTTGAAAACTAACTAGAAAATTTATTTTCACTTATATCCAAGATTCTAAGATTTGTAAGATCGAAGATTTGAAGAGGTAGTTCCCAAGATAAGGTCATGGTCGATATCAAAACCAACAAGGTTAGTGAATACTTTTTCCCTAATAAAGCGCCACCAAAAAATTTGGTTGAAAGGTTTAAAAAAATAAAAAGGTAGTGTTGATACATTTAACACTTAACCATGAACAAGCAAGAGGTTTTCCAAGTGGATTCTGTCAAGAATCAATGAACCATTAATGTAAAGTGTTGGAATCATTTTTAATCTCTGATTCGAAGGGTAAAAGATTTTTTGAGTAAGAATCAGTCCCAGAAGTGGTGTTATTGTAAAAATTGAATAAATTAAAATAGATGGAAATAGAGAAAGTGTTTGATAATAAATCCATGGAAAATTAGGCTGAAACGCGGTCGGATTATTTTAAATTTAATGAGCCGACTCAAATCAGTTAGGCTAGGGTAAGTTAGTAAAAATAAAAAGTTGGGCAAGGATAAAATGAGTCCTGTTTTTGTTTTATAATGAGATCTCCAAACCAAAGTTTTTTTTTTACATTTTTGTGAAAAGACGATTTCCTCCCCACATATAAAAACTCATTTTTCAGCCAAAAAAAACAAAGATTCCCTTTCTTCTCCAACCAAACAACTCATAAACCTTAACTTCATCCTAAAATAAATTTGAACTATCCTAGATCATGGATTTGAGTGGCAATGTTTCTTGCAATATTGATGATTTTGCATGAGAGGAGGAAAAACCTTTAACTGACCATCTCGAAACACAAGTAGAGGTAAATTTCAAAGTTTTTTCATGGTTAGTAGCAAAAACGTACGTATCGCGCGCTAGGGTCGACGAACCGCGCACCCAGAACGCACAATCATGCATTAAATAAGAATAATTATTCTTACGTGATTTTGCCAAAATCGCACACACAACACGCGCGATTTTGTTTTTAATCAAGATTGTGTAGTTACACGATTTTGCTTAAATTGGTTGTGTTGTACCCGCGATTTTAACTACTTACATACACTAATTGGCATGATTTAAGCAGATTTGGATATAATTACTTAGACTTAATTGGATTTTTATATAATTTCATATATTTTGTAGGAACCGTAACAATCGACATGTTCGATAACCGATTACACACATTTTGTTTCACCAATATTATACGAAATACGACTTGGTCTCATGGGTTGACTCAGAAAGCACCAAGTTAGGTTTTATTTTGGTTATGTATAAAGACGACGATAGAATTTTCTTTAAATTTCATTAAATCGTAAATGTATTTGTATTTTTGTTTACAATTTTTATAGAACATTAAATATATCTCTATCATTTTTATTGTAAAATATTGGGAAATTATACCAAAGGTACCTACTCAACTATTCAATTGTCACTTACCACCCAAGGTTTGATCAATTGTTACTTAATACCCAACTCAACTACCTTATTGTCACTTACAACCTAACTTTATTTTAATACCCTAACTACCCTCACCATTCATCAACAGCCACGTAACCAAAATTTCTATTTCCTTCTCTTTCCTTCTCTTTCCTACTTTTCCTTTAATTTTATTTTTAAAAGATCCGTATCTTTCGAACCGGAGCTCGAAAAAAATAAATGAAAGTACCATTACTTTTGTTTTTTAAAAATGAACAAAACTAGATCCATTTATGATATTTTTTTTATTTTTTTTAAAAATAAAATTTCACCAGTTGCAAGCAATTCGCATCTTGAGAATTGTACCAGTTTTTTTTTTTCATACCAGTTTTTTTTTTTTTTTTTATCGTTCAGAAATCCTGAGAGTTGCAAGCAATTCGCATCTTATCATGAGAATCGTTCAGAAATTTGCAAGTAATTCGCATCTTATCATGCGAATCGTTCAGAAATTGCAAGCAATTCGCATCTTATCATGAGAATCGTTCAGAAATTGCAAGCAATTCGCATCTTATCCTGAGAATCATTCAGAATTTGCAAGCAATTCGCATCTTGAGAATTGTACCAGTTTTTTTTTTTTATCGTTCAGAAATCTTGAGAGTTGCCAGCAATTCGCATCTTATCATGAGAAACGTTCAGAAATTGCAAGCAATTCGCATCTTATCATGAGAATCGTTCAGAAATTGCAAGCAATTCGCATCCTGAGAATTTGCAAGCAATTCGCATCCTGAGAATTTGCAAGCAATTCGCATCTTGAGAATTGTACCAGTTTTTTTTTTTTTTTTTATCGTTCAGAAATCTTGAGAGTTGCAAGCAATTCGCATCTTATCATGAGAATCGTTCAGAAATTGCAAGCAATTCGCATCTTATCATGAGAATCGTTCAGAAATTGCAAGCAATTCGCGTCCTGAGAATTTGCAAGCAATTCGCATCCTGAGAATTTGCAAGCAATTCGCATCCTGAGAATTTGCAAGCAATTCGCATCCTGAGAATTGTACCAGTTTTTTTTTTTTTTTTTTTTTTTTTTTTTTTTTTTTTTTTTTTAACCAGCGCGTCTTTTTTTAGTCGGGGGTATTTTTGTCCAAATTTCAGTTTGAGGTACCAAGTTACACTATCCAAAAAGCGGGTACCGCCGGATAATACCATAGTTGAGAAGGTATTTACCGGTACTTTTCTCTAAAATATTTTGATAGATGTGATGATTCTTAAATTTAAAAAATCATTAAAGACTAAATATATGTCTACCATTTTCATTAAAATTGAATATCTTTGTTATTTTTACTAAATGATGAATATATTTCTATCATTTTCACTAAAGAGTCACTATATTCTTCTTTTTATATTGCATTCTAATATTTATTTTCTAAGTCTTTTTATTCTAGTTTAAAATAGTCAAAGAAATATATTGCATATTTATTATGCGATATTTATTTTCTATTTTTTTTATTTTAGTTTTAAAAAGACAAATAAATATATTGCATATTTATTATAAGATATTTATTTTCATAGTTTTTTATTCTAGTTTAAGAGAGTCAAAGAAATATATTGCATATTTATTATGTAATATTTATTTTCTAAGTTTTTTTATTCTAGTTTAAGAGAGGCAAAGAAATATATTTCATTTTATTATGTAATGAATATTTTCTAAATCTATTTATTCTAGTTTAAGCTAGTAAACAATATATTTCATATTTGTTATGTATTATATAATTTCTAAATCTTTTTATTCTAGTTTAAAATAATCAAAAAAATATATCAGATTCATTGAAGTAATAAAGAAAAAAAAAGAAAAAAAACGAGTTTAATTCTTACTCAAATTATTCATGTAAGAATCCATCAAACACTACGTCAATAGAACAACGAATAGATAAAATTTCTCTCGTTATCATTTTTTTTATTTTATAAAAAAATAATGTCTTGAATATATATTTCATTTGGAGGAGCAGTCGTTTTCGTTCGAACCATCTCTGAAAATAAAATAAAAAACAAAATATCGGTTTAGTATAATAATTAATAGACTAGTTCACGTTTAATTAGATAAGTAACAAAATAATAAATATATAACTACATTATCAAAATTAATTAAGAAACAATTAAAATGGTTGAATAAGTGTAAATTTGTAACATTATAGAAATCGCAAACACTCTATACCCAATTTGGGCTAAATCACGCACACTGTATGCCCAATTTGGCCCCAAAATTATGGCTAAATCGCGCACATTGGGTGCTCTGAATTTCCGGATTCGCAAACCCATAATGAACGAATCCGGCTATTTTTAGACAACCAAAATGCACGATTCAGAAAGCCATACCCATGAACTCTAAAACCTGCAAATCTCATCTAAAACTAGCAACTAGTATACCAACACGTAGATTACAGCCTAACTAAACATATACCAATAACCATAACAACAATCATATGAAAATCGATTTTTTAAACTAAAACTAAAACTCTAAAAATCACTAAAAATATCAAAGTAAATTCGAGAAAAATTACACCAATACGTAGAGAAAACATACCTTATCATAGTTGCAATATTGGATTTGAAAAATATATGGTTTTGGAGTATGTAAACTGAGAGGTTTTAGCGTTTGGAGGAGTGAAAATAGGGAAATTTGGTAAATAGATGATATTTATATCAATGACGTTCTTGTAAATATTGGGATGTCATTATAACCAAAACATATCTCATTATAACGGAGTCTCATTATAAGAAAATTGGTCTCAATTTAGCCTTGCCCTAAAAAGTTAAATGATAAGTTAATTAAAAAATAAAATTAAAAAGAAAATGGTAATAACTTAAATTAAGGGCATAATGGGTGTGAAATATGGAATGAGCGTATACACAACAAGCTAGCTAATGTTTTGATGTCACATGTCAACCTTTGTTTAATTGACATGTATCAGTGACCACATATGAAACGTTCTGAAAAAACAAAATGATCAGGTTTGGAGATGAAGTAGCTCGTGGCATTCACAACAGGTGGCTAACATCAGTGACTAACCAAAGTTTTTAGCAGATTTTGAACCTCTTAACTTTCTCCTTCGTTAACGTATAAAAGAATTGTTTTTATGAAAAACAACCCTCGATTAGTAGTCTTTAATGTAGATTATCGTTCTCAAAACTTAGGATATTTTACGTGTGAAAGTGAGCATCGTATTTGAGTTGTCAATCCTAGCAACATATGTCTAACAAAATTAGTATTTTTGAACTGCAAAATTGGATAATAAGTAAACTACGAAACCTAAATAACATTAGGCATACAAAAGTATTTCGCCGTATTATATTAACAAATTATCATACTTATTTCATCATATAAAGGATAAAAAAAACTAACTATCTTGCCAATATAATGATAAATTATTTTAGGTCATTCCAACCACCTTTTTATTGATTTAGCTATGATTCATTTTTTTAATTTTGTGTCGTGGTATCAAGATTTACGTGAAATATTAACTTTAAATACTTGTTCCTACAATTTCCAATCTAGACCATTAATACAAAAATTTGTACTAATACTTGTGAAATCTAATGTAGTATATATACAAAACCTGATATTTTGTAAGCAAAATGTGTAGTATGTATGATACAAAACAAAAGAGAAATGATATATGTGAAACACGTCTTACTTATTTTACAATGTTGTTGACGAATAAAACTAACTATGTCGCATATGCAATAGTGAAGTTTTTTAGGTCATTATGACCACTGAATGATTGGTTTTATTAGGAACTATTTATTGTTTTATGTTATGGTATAAATATTTACGTTAAATGTTTACTTTAGGTACTTGTTCTTATCATTTTATAGTCTAGACTAGAAATACAAAAATCAATGTTAAAGCTTTCGAAATCTAATGTAATATACTTTCAAAACCTTATATAAATTATATCATACACATGAAGTAAATATAATGCAAAGAAAGGAAAATGGTATATGCAAAACATGCCTTACTTATTTCACCACGTCGGTGATGAATAAAACTAACTATATCGATAATTAAATGACAAATTATTTTGGGCCATTTAGGGATGGCAATGGGTTGTCCGTGGGTCGCGTTTGGGTTGGCACGCATGAACCCTTTTATTGGACACTTGAACCTGAACCCAGTCCGACACGCTTTCGGGCTTACATTTTCAAATCTGAACCCGTCCGTTCATGTTCGTCGGTCAATCCAGCCCTTTTTATGGACACTCATTTTAATATTATTTAATTTATTTTTAATATATTAATTAATTTATTATATATATATTATTTTTATTTTTATTATATATAAATATTGTTTTTTATAATTTTCGGGCCGGAACGGATCAGACAAATTAGAAACTCGAGCCCGGTCCAGCCCGGTTGTGGGTTACAATTTCTTAACCCAAACCTGGCTCGTTCGATGTTCGGGCCGGACAAAACCCGGCCGGGCCGGAACGGGTCGGGTCAGGCCGGACAACATCCGGATTTCCATCCTAAGGCCATTCCAACTACCAATATTTTGGTTTTGTTATGATCTATCTTTTGTTTTTGTTTTATGGTAGAAATATTTCAGTAAAATATTAACTTTAGATGCTTGTTCTTATTTTTCCAACGTAGACAAAAAAATACTTAATCTGTATTAATGTTTGCAAAACTAATATAATATACATAGGAAACCTTGTATAATTAATATTCAAAACCTTTAATATATTTGTTGCGAAATAAACGAGATATGAAATATGTGAATCGTGTTCACATCATTGTAAAACAAAAACAAAAACAACAATTTTCAAAAACATATTTGTGTACCTTAGTTATATATATTATTTTATATTATGTATAAGATCGATGGATTGCGTACCAAATGACTCAAAAGAAAGAATTTAAGAAAAAATTAAGCTAGTATTTCCCGCACATTTAGAACCGGTAGACAACAACAATCCTGATCTGGCGAGGGGATCATCTATTGTTCAACTCCAAAAGATAGGTGCTACAACTCATGAGCCAGGTACGGAAAAAACTATAAAAAATGACTCTCCTTGCAACTGGCCTACAAAATGGTAAGCTTAAATTTTACATTTACGATGTACATTATATTACATTTACAAAGTATATGATAATATATAATTAAATTACTATTTATTTTCTAAAAAATGTAAAGTTTATTTTATTTATGTTGTACGAGAGAACGAACATGTGATTATAAATTCATTATATCAGCTTGAGATCGTGGAGTTTTGTATATCGGAAGCGACTATGAGCTTGTTTGGATATAACAACGTTGTGAGAATCTTATCAAGCCTTTGAATAAATTTAGTCCAAACAATCATAATACTGAAGTGTTCATGAAAATATGGCATTCAAAAACCATTGTACTTTATTTCCGGCTTGGTGAAATGACCATCATATTAGATGATGAGCACACTACCGGGTATCCCCAAAATGGAGCTTCATCGTCAAGTTAAAAATATGATGGGTGTAGGTTACAAAGAATTAATTGATACTATTGGAAACTACATATGTGTTGGATTGAGTTATCTATACATGATGTTTGACAACTTCATATACCATGAAAACAACCCCGATCTTACTGATGATGACGTGACCCATGCGTTACGCGTTTATTGGTTGTACTTATTCGTATGCACTATATTTATAAATAAAGTTAATTGGTAGATATCATCTGAATAAGCACTCCTCCTTGAATAAATTGATGGTATAGATTTGTACATATGGGGTATATGCTTACTGGTGGATATTTACCATCATTTGGAAGAAACATTATAATATAAAAAAACACATGTGTGGTTTTATAGCCATGGTGCATATATGAATCATCGACCACTTTCATATTTTTCTTCCTATTGTATGCTCGGATTACATATGTGATATTCCATCCATAGCAAGGTGTGATATGTGTCGTATCAATGCCTAATCTAGGTCCAAATTTAACTAGAGGATTTGTCTGAATTATGTAGACGAGTCTAACGTAATTCGCATTACGTACTTGCGAAATGTTTATAATTATATGTGTGAAATATGAATATTTGTAGTGACAAAACATAGTGTTACCAAAAAAAGCTTACAAAATATAGACTTATTTTTTAAAATGTTATTTCAGGTGTCTTCCAATTATATGTTACCATCCACGACGCTTTTCCTTTTCAGTTGGCATCGTGAAAATTAAACAGGGTTGAAGCGTGTGTAAAGATATTATCCAAACTGAGTAGTTCATCACTTCAAATTTTTACAAGACATCTCGACACTTGTTGTGAGTCAAGAAAACAGAATATGAGGACGACTATGTAAGAATGAAATGATATAATTTGGAAATTATGGTACTTGTTCATTTTGCTGGAGGAGAACAAGGGGTCTTTAGTCTCCCAGAGGGTTGTACGATATACTTCAAATTACGCCAACATGATACGAAAAATTATTTGGGTGAAAGTTATAAACGTTGAACTCGTAGACATCGACTTATACTACTACGAAGATCTTGAATATGAAGTGACGCGATAGTTGAGATATGCGCACTATGACGTGTCGAGAATTCCATGGAAACTATGATAAACTCTATGCTTCTTTCATGTAGCATTGTGACATTTTATACAAACATTAGTAGTAGTTGTGTAGTACGTTTTGCTGTTGTATTTGGTCTTTGCTATAATATTTTATATATGAACAATTATTTTTTATACTTTAACATCATCATTTTTGAAAATATGGTTTATGTAACAGTCATGTCATTGCGAAACATGTAGTAAACCACTACTTGCGAAATATCTTATTAGAGCCATATTTTGTCACCATATGGAGAATAAAATATTTGAAATATTGTAAAAATTGTGAAATATTGATGTAGACCCTTGCATAATACATGTCTTTAAATTTTTTTCACTTGTCTTCTATTTATTGGTGAATATCAGTTCTCGTGTCACTTCAAGGTATTATCCCTACTTAAAATCTAGTATCCCTTTGACTACTATCTCTTACCAATAATAATTTCCGCCAACTACAATATCTTACCAATTATAATGTTCCGCCAACTGCAATATCTCTCTCATGTTGCCTAATTCATTTCTTATATTTCAGACCTAAAAACGACTTTAAGCAACCATTTAAAACATAATTCCATCCCCAAAATACCGTAAGTTTACAAACAAACTTTGTTTCTTATTTTGGAAACCCAAAAACGTATTTATGCAACCAATATTCACCTAATGTCCACCCAACTTATAGTTAATTTTCATACCAACTTTATTTTGGGTATTTCAAACCTAAAAAGCTTTTGCAAAACCAATTTTAACGTAATTTCGCACCAAACTTACAATTAGTGTCTAAATAAACCTTCTTTTTTATTTTTCAAACAAAAAAACTTTAATGCAACCTATTTGAATATAATTTTTCAGCAAACTTATAGGAGTTTAAATATTGATTTACATGTATTTTTACTTTATAATTCATATAAAAAATGACAAAAGGAATAGTATGTCACCGATCATGAGTTTTCATGTGTAATTCAGTTGCTTAATTCATTACCTATACAAGCAGCGCACTTAAAAGCTTTGTAAGACACACCTTTGTACCATCTAATTAAAGGTTCTTATAACCATAAAGATCTTGCTAATACTTAAAATAAGAACTGGAGGTCATAACATACATAATAAAATCTATTAACATTAGTAACGAAGCTTTTATATTTGCTGGAAAAGTTGTCAAAATGACAAGAAATGATGTAATGCTCATTTAGGGAGTAAATTCATGAGAAATAATGATTAACATGAAGAAAAAAAAATTTAAAGATTTTTACAAATGACGAACAACAATCAGGAATCATCACAACTTATTTTCCTGATTATTGGCTCACCAAAACAAAATAGCAGTGATAAAATTTATTTTTTATTTATTATATCAATTAAAACCCTATTTTCACAACCACTTTACTCCTAATCACAAAAAAAAACTATATTTTTATAAATTCACAATTTCAAAACCTATTTTCACTAACACTTTAATCTTAACTATGCAACCAAAATATATTTTTGTAATTTCATAACTGGAAAACCTATTTTCACAGCCACTTAACTTTTAATTACACAATTATATGTAAAAAATTGCAAAAATGTTTTTTCAAAATACAATAAAGATGGCCGTCTTGTCCTAGAGATGCATATCGAACGTTGATTACCAAGTCATAAAGAAGTAGAAGCATGAAGCGATGTTCTTTAAGTCCGTGAAGGGGTTGACTACCCAGATTGCGCGATTTAAGAATGCATATGGGTCATCCAAAGCACAAAAAAAAAACAAAGCTGCTCTTGAAAATAAGGGGCTTCAGAAGGAGGTGATGGATAATGTGAAGTTAGTGGCCGATATGAATGAACTGAAGGCGCAAATAGAGCATCAGCGCAGACAGTTGTTTAGGATGGCAGAGGCTGAATTGAAGGAAATTGAGAGGCAGGTAATGGAGGTGTTCATGGAGATGATTTCCAAGAAGAAAAAAGAGACTGTGACTGAGCTACTCATCCTAAACTCTAGTATGATGCTAGGTTCATTAGAAAAATTCGCATCTGTGACCATGCTTTCAAGAGTGCGGGGTGCACCGACCACTAAGCTCGAGCATGTAGAAAAATGGTCGGGGTAATATGCCTATCTTAAAATCCAAAGATGATTGTGCTCAGGTGAGTAAAGTAGAACCCGCAAAGGTGGAAGCCAATGATCTTCCAAATGCGTCTAATGCGTGAATTGTTTTTAGCTTTATATTAAAGACTAATGTCTTTTTGCGTTTTGTTTGTATAACTTAGAAGTTATGAACAATATTGTATGTGAGCGTTAGCCTTAGATTGTTAAATGGATGGATTTATCTTCTGTATGTCTTGATGGGTGATGTCATACTTATGTTGTAAGAGATATGTGTTTGTAAGTTACTATCATGCTCTTAAAAGATCCTTACAAGGTCGATCTCAGTATGTCTCATTGCGTAGAATTGAGGGAGACTTGCTCCTTAGCCTTATTCATGATGAGGTCAATTTGACCCATTGTATGGCCCAATAAGGGCGTGATACTTGATCAATTCCCTTTATTTTACCATGTAGAAGGTATTAGGCATAGTGTGGCCTTTTTACGTAGCCCGTAGGTGTGGCCATTTAACCCATTCGTATTAATAGACTCATTGGTCTAAGCTCATTATGACCCATTGCATAGCCCGTAGGTGATCATAGACTCGTTCACGATTGCAAGGATGAAGATAATTTAACAAACAAACACATATATTGGCGAAAGCATTAAAATTATATTAACATAATAATTAAGGTCTGATGCCTCATTAAAAAAACCTCCCGCATAATGGGGGGGGGGGGGAGAGAGCGCATTGTCTAAATTACAAAGCATGACGATACAAATTTAGGTGATTTATGTTCGAAAGGGGCTTCAGAGTGCGGCCCTCTGCATCGGCGAGGCAATAGAATCCACTATGTCCATTTGATATAACGGTGTATGGTCCTTCCCAATTTGGTCGTAACTTGTCGGCTGCTTTGTCGCTTGACCTTTGAAAAAATAATTATAACAGTATCCCCTACTTGGAAGCTATGGGGCTTAAGGCATGCATTAAAACGTCCCCGCAATAGGCTTCTATAGTGCTCTTCTCGAACACACGCTTGGTCACGTTGTTCTTTGATGAGGTCCACTCTTACTGCCCGGTTGGTGGTATCATCGTCTTAATCATAACTAGAAATTTGGTGGCTTTGTATGATAACATATGGTGGTACCACATCCTCACTTCCATGGACGAGGGAAAAAGAGAGTCTGCATTCGTATTCTGAGGGGTAGTTTGATATGCCTAAACTACCTCAGTTAATTTGTCTGGCCATTTTTCGTTCGCTTCTTCAAGCTTCTTTTTAATTCCCTCCAAGAGGGTCCGGTTGGTGACTTGAGGGTAGTATATTATGGAGAAGTGATGGTTGATCCTATAATATTTACAAAATGTTATGACAATGGTGTTTTAGAATTGGGGACTATTGTCTGGCATCAGGATCTGAGGTATTCCAAACCTAGCCAAAATCTGATGGTGAATGAAGCTGCATATTTCATATGCTCAAGTGCGAAAGAGAGCTTTAGCTTCGACCCATATGAAGAAGTAATTTACTGCAACTATCAAGAATTGGAAATTGTCAATGGCCACAGGCGGTGGCATCATTAGGTCAATGCCCCACTTATCAAAAGGGCAAGGGACCGGTACAGGATGCACCAGATCGCTTGGAAGGCGACTAGTATTGAGGTATTGTTAAAATTGATGGAATTATTGTACAATTCATTCAACTTCGGTGGCCAAATCGGGCCAGTAATACCCAGCTAACAAAAAACGTCAAATAAGGTTGCGGTATCCATAATATGCCCCAGCTTCTCCATCGTGGAGATCCTCCAGAGCTGAGGTAGCCTTTGCTTGATCAAGGAAACAGAGCAGTGGTCGGGTTGCACTATTGAACATTATGTAGAACACAGTACTTGGTGACCCTCAGTTGAAGTGCTCGAGCCGCTACCTTGGGCGGAAGAGTATCAGAATTTATGTATAAGAGGTAAGATTGTCTCCAGTCGATGACGGTATCTACTGGATGGACGGTGTCACTCTGACTAAAAATATTTGTAATCGTTGGTTATTGCGTGAGGATGGGGGGTGCTCCTATAAGGCGGCGGCTTTGGCCAAGACATCGACGATAGAGTTTTCATGGCGGGGAACCTGGTCGTTATCGCCTTTATAAACTTGGAATCATATTCTTTGGGTACTACTAAGTAGTCTCGAATTTTTTCTTTCTTATCATCCTAAGTACCCCTGACTTGATTTATAACCATTTGCGAGTCAGAAGGTGATAGGGAAGTGGAAACGAATAGCTTTTCGGACCTCCTCTCATGTGGTTAGTTTAAGGATGATCCTCGTGCCACCTCCTGGTGTGATTGAAGGCCCTTTCGCTTCAACAATCCACTCCAAAGGCTTGATCGCAAGCGGTACGTCATGTGAAGTGACGTTTCAGGGCGTGAGGAAAATTATGTAAGAAAATTGGCCACCGTTTGCACCTTAGTTGTAGTACGCGGTTCAAACTAAATTTCTCACTCTTCAAGCTCGATGCTCTAAGTAGTCAAACGGCCAGACACATGAGGCTTCTATAACATCGCCTTTAGGGGAATGACATTTTGACAGTGATTGTGTGTCTTTGAAAATACGGGTTTATTTTCCGAGCGACTACTACTAGGCCCAATGCGAGCTTCTGTAATTTGAGGCAATGTCTCCCAGAATCCACCAAGGTCGTACTGGTATAGTAGATAGAGCATTGAGCAATGGTTGGTTCCCTGACCAAGACTTCATTAACAGAAAACAATGATACGGATAAATACAATAACAATGGCTTATCTACCACTGGCACGAACAGTATCTCCGACGATGTGAGATAGATTTTTAGATCCTTGAACGCCTTGTTGCACTTCTCTGTCCATCTGAATTTTTAGCCCCTCGACGAACCTCGAAGAAAGGGTGGCTTTGATTTGAATCTTTGAAAATAAAGCAAGACATGGCTGCTTGGTGTCCCGTTAAACATTGAACCTCTTTGATGTTTCTTGGTGGTGCCATTTGTATGAGCGCCTGCAACCGGATAGGGTCAGCTTCTATGCCAATTTTAGTGACTACATACCCTAAGAATTTTCCACTTCATACACCAAATTAGCATTTTACCGGGTTGAGCTCTAAATTAAACTGACGTAGTAGGTTGAAGATGATTTGAAGGACCTCGAGCTGCTTATCAGTTGCGTGTGTTGTAATGATCGTGTCATCGATATAAGACTTCATATGTTTTCCCAAGTGCTCGCAGAAAATATGGTTGACTAGGCGCTGATATGTGGAACCAACATTTTTTAAATCAAATGGCATCACAGTGTAACAGTATAAACTTCGCTCGGTTTGAAATGATGTATGCTTCTCATCGGAAGGGTTAAGTCAAATATGATTATAACCGGAGTACGCATCCATAAAATATAGGTATTCACAAGTCGAGGTTGAATCCACCACCTGATCAATGGGAGGTGGGGAAATGCGTCTTTGGGGCATGCTTGGTTCAGATCGGTGAAATCCGTGCACATGCGCCATTAACAGCTCTTCTTTTTAATAACACCTAGTTTTCCACCCATACTGGATATCGTGCTCATCGAATATGACCAAACCAAGATAACTTGTTCAGCTTGACATTGATAGCCTCTTACTTTTCTGCAGAGAATGATCGTTGTTCTTTTACACCAGCTTAACGTATGAATCGATAGTTAATTCATGTCGGATAATGGAGGGGGCGAACCCTGTCACCCCGCTAATATCTCATACAAAACATCCAAATTCTTTCCCAATAGGTCAAATAACAATTGATTACAAAGAGAACCCAACATATTACCTAGTATTAAAGTGCATCCTTCTTTTACTAACTCTTTAACCGAATTAGGAGGATTTTCATCAGGTTGATCCATCTCTGCGGGTCATCAATAAAATCAAGCGGAGGAGGTGCTCTGACTAATTCCTCGTGCACCCCTTCGCCAGTTAAATCTTATCGGAGAGGCTGGGTTGGGTCAACCTTGACTGCATAACCCATCCTTGCAGTTTGTAGCTTCCTCTGATGATGTCAATCGCATTTCCCACTAGGTACTTGATATATTGTCTGAAATTACACGAGGTGGCCTCCATCCTATGCAACTAGGGTCGCCCAATAATCTTGTGGTAGAAACTGGGAGCATCTGAAATCATGAACAAGGTCTTGAGTTCTTTCTTTGTAGCCCCATAACCAACTTTAACCATCAAGTCGACCTGTCCCACACACTGAGATGCATTGCCTTCATATCCTACTGAAGTATGATGGGTAGGCTTGTAGGGTTGGACTTTGTGCATGCGATCGTAGCTAGCTTTAAAAATGATGTTTACCGAGCTACCTTTATCTACCAAAACTCGAGTTACCATTACTCTCCCAATGTCAATATTCATAGTCAATGCGTCCTCATGTGGCATGCTAACTCCCCTCGAGGGCATCATCTTTGAAAGTAAGGTCCGCCACATGATCTCGGTAATTATGATACGACAAAGCTTCAAAAGTCTGTACTTCGTGGTCGATCCTTTTTCTTTTGTTTGACTTTGATTCATGGGCTACTTCGGAGTTTCCTCCCGCAATAGTGATAATAAATGGCAAGCTTCCATAGATGTTGGAGACTCCAAACCTAGCTAACTTGGATTTTCCTTCGTTAACAGTGCACAGTGATGGTAAAGCATCAGTCCTCAAGTCGTCAGTTATCTTCGAATGTCCCCCCATAATGGTGAACAACCATTGTTTGTTTCCTACATCTACCCGTTCATCTTGTCGGGGCTTGTCCTCAATAACCGGACGTGCTTCCTCCCTCAAATCAAGTTGGTGATGGCGATCTTGCTGCTTAATAAAGTAGACGAGTTTGCCGTTGTCTATCAGTCTCTGAATTTCCTCTCTGAGCTGCCAGGATTCGCCAGTCGTATGGCCATGGTCATTATGATATGAGCAAAAATACCTGCTTGATCGTTTAAACCCTGAAGCGCTCATTACTTGCGGGTATGGTACTTTTTTCTCCCCTTGGTTCAGTCGAGATGGTCTAGATTAGCAGGGTTCGTCTAGAGGGGTTGTCATAGTACGTCGTTCGACGGGTGCTATCCTAGCAAGGCCCATCGTTAATCTTTTTGCGGTCGAATGATCCTCCCTTAGGATAGAAAAACTTGCCCATACGGTGAGTCCCATTTCTGACCATCGTCCACTCTGATGAACGTATCTGCTTGGGCTAGTAGATCTCCCATACTTTTCATCTGGAATATGATCAAGTCGACGTATAATTTTCCTCGCCGATCGAGGCCTCTCTTGAGGGAAGCAACATCCATAAAATCCTTTAGATCTAGAAAAGCATCCATAGATTGGATGAAGTGTTTAATAAAACTTTTCAAAGACGCACCTCGCCTTTGATACAAGTTCACAATCGAATCTTTCTCTCGTCGCAGTTCTTTGTTGCCCACGGACCTCTCTCTGAATGCTCTCTACAAGCCGGCAAAATCTTAAATAGAACCCTTAGGCAGACTGTTGAACCAGTCCATTGCATTACCCTTTAAAGTCATGGACAAAGCTTGACATAACATAGCATTATCGGGGTTAAACTTCATCATCATATTGCGAAATTGTTTCAGATTCCTTTCTGAGTTCCCCGTTCCATCATACGCTTCCATTCTGAAAGGTTCGAATTTCCTGGGTAGTTGAGCTTCGAGGATTCTTTCCATGAATGGAGAATCTTTGAGAACATAGGCAGACAGGTTTGATCGTAACTGATTATACCACACATCCTCGTCCTCCCTATCTTTTTTATGCTAGGTTGTGTCTCTGGCATGGTTCATGCTCTTTGGCGCACTTTTTACCTCCACTTTTTCCTTCTTCTTCTACGGCGTCCTCACGTTTTGAAGATCGACCCCCCTGGTTAGCCCGACTAGCATCAGGTCCAGACTGGTGGTTCACCCTACTAGTTTCACGTATTTTTGTCGTTAGTGCGTGTAAGGTGTCATTCATCCCGACTATGGTGGGGTGCATGGCATGATCTCTCGCATCCCGCTCACATGCTAACGTAATTTGTTCCTGCTGGAATTTCTGGAGTTGTTGTTCCAACCGCTGGACCGTCGGTAAGGCCGCTGGATTGCCGGCTGTCGCGTCTTGAGCAACGGGGATTGCTGCATTTTCTGGTGCCACGATTTCCGTTCTAGTCGCGACGGCTGGTTGTCCTACTTGTGGTCCGATGTGAGCATATATCACTTCCACCACATTGGGACTGGTGGTTGTGATAGGATTTTGTTGATCATGCCTTATCGATGGGTTCGCCGTTGCTCTTTGATGGACCGTTGCTCAACTTTTCTCTGAAATATCACTATCAATCCCTGAAATAGTTACTACCATGGTTGAGAAATTTTACAGCTAAGTGTTTTTATTTCCCACAGACGGCGCCAAATTTGTTATGGGAAATTATACCAAAGACAATGCCAAGTAGTAAATTTTATTAATAAGAGAAGAGAAGTTCCATTTTTTTGCTTTATCTGCTTATTTATATCTCTCCTAGCAGTGTACAAAGCGTTACTTAGTACATAACTACACTAACGGTACACATGACTAACATCTATGATGTGGGGCCTAAATTTATGGTAATTACTTTAGTCGTTATGCACTTAGTTGGTTAACTGAGTATTTAATGCCATTTCCAACCGCTTCCTCACTCCTCGAGTTTAATAACTGACCTCGATCGGTCTTGTCTGGATCGTCTATTAGCTCTGCTCACTCTTCAGCCATCTGCTCGATTATGCTCATCGACCAGTCTAGTTTTGCTCGACAAGGGCTTTGTCGCTTATCTTTAGCATTGATTCATATTTGTTATGCTCGGTATTTACCCCTCTGTTCGGTTGGGCAGCTTGACCACTCTATTCTTTCTCGACAAGGGCTTTGGCGCCTATCTTTAGGATCGACTTTTATTTTCTCTATTTGGTGATGTCAGCTTTTGCTCACCCTGCTTGGTTAAGCGACATCCTAATCATGTTTCACTCTATTGTTGTTATTTCTGGTGCTATCCTCACTTAATGGCCCTTGACTACCTCGTTAATCCATTATTTCCTTGTTGCTTTACCTTATAACCAGTTTGGTTTGGTTCTGATTACATGTTCCTGTCGTTTCCCTCTGCTTAGATACCATATGATTTACTAGTTAGTGGATACCCCTTATCAAAATTACTTTTCACAATATCTAGAGAAACATTAGTGACTTCAACTCGTTAAATATCTTGAACATATTTTAAAAATAAATGACTATGATTGGACAAAGGCTATAAGAGAAAAGCTAAAGAGTTTAGTGAAAAACTATTTCATAAGCAAACAAAGTTATATTTGGAGAACTAGGAATCATAGACAAAGTGATGTGTAAGTTACAAATGAAATAAATGACAGCAAGTCATGAAGGTGTTAATTGTTGAATAAGGTGTCCATGTTAATGAAGAAATGAATGAACGTGTTCATGTTGATATTGATGAACCTGTGGATAAATGTGTTGATGTTGGTACTCAAGAATCTAATATTCCACCAACGAGTTCTCCAAAAAGAAAAAAAACTGAAATCAGTTTGAAATACGGGTGCGAGAAAACCCCAAATCGTATTTTCTAAAATGTTTGGAAATACCACATAATGAAGATAACATCACTTTAAATAAAATTTTAAAGAACATAAGGCTTAAGAAAAAATAAGGGAACTTTAAGAAGAGGTCAAGAGCCTCTAGAATCAAACTGAACATGTAACTTATTTCTATTTACACGACCCAAAAATACTATTTACGCACACAATTTTTTCATGTATACGTGATGAAGGGGTATCCTTTGGTTGTTAAGTAAGAAGATATCCGAGCAGAAGAAATCATTTGAAGAGTATAAATCAAACCTAGATATAATATAAATCCGAGCAGGGAGAAAAAAGGATAACGTTATCGAGCATAATCGAGGTCTATATAAGGAATCAGGCCTATAAAGTGAACTTTAATATAATATAAATCCGAGCAGGGAGCAAAAATGATAATGGTGTCGAGCATAACCAAGGTCTATATAAGAAATCAGGCCTGTGTGATCGCGGCGAGTTCGATTGATTAAGCTCGGACCAACAAGTATTTCACCGAGGAAAGATGCAGATAGATAACTTGGCCTAAGAAAATAACCAAGTAAGATATCTGAATGAGTATAGGCGGGTCGATTGGAAATGAGCTCGGCCTAATACGCGGATGACACCGATCGAGCCTAATCTATAAAAAAACGGCCAAAGCAACGGTTTAATGCTACTTTCATGAAACCAATATAACTACTAAATGCAAACGCACATATAGTTAGTGGAATTGAATATTATAATAACTACCATTAAACGGTAATAAGGGGTATAATTGGGGGATGAAACCCAACCTAATGTCAGTTTTATTATCTTATAATATGAGTTTCTACTTGATATTATCCTTTGTTATTTTCTCATAATAAATTCAGCGCCGTTTGTGGGAAATTAACAAAGAACTACTCCTAAGATAGGTTAACCATGATAGTTATTAGGTCAGGGATTGGGAGAGACATTCTAGATTCAAGTGAAGCAATGGGGAATCGTAGATCGATATTGAATCCACTGTTGGGGCAGGACATACTGTGTCCTATCGTTGCCACCAATCTGGAGGCCATGGAACAAGTCTGCGTTGAACCTGTAGAGCTGGTGGCATATGTGTTGCAACCTGAAAGACGCTCTCCATGCTCTCACTGCCAAGGTACAGGGGCTAGCCGATTTAATCATCAATCGGGATTTGCAGCTAGTCAGGCCAATCGTGGAGATCGGTCCTCCAAGCACGACGACAAAAAAGAAGGAGAAGGAGATCGAAAGGGGGCTGTCGGACCGAAAAAAGACTGACAATGTACCTCAAAAGGGTAGTAATCGAAAGCCTCAACATTATGAATATTCGTCCAAGCAATTCAGCCAGCTAACCGAGTCCATATCAGTCATATATGATCGAAGAAAGGGCAGGATTAAGTATCAAACTTCGCAAGTAATGAGCGCCCCTGGTTTCAAACGATCGAATCAATATTTTTGTTCTTACCACAATGATCATGGGGACCCTACTAATGAATGATGACAACTCAATGAGGAGATACAGCAACTCATAGACAACGGCGCGCTCGTACAGTATATCAACCACAAGACCGAAGTCCCCAGCTCGATCGAAGGGATGATACGCGCCTTGCTATCGAAGACAAGCCCAGTATCGAGGAGCAGGCAAATGCTGGCAAGCAGCAGTGGTTGTTCACCATTGCAGGGGGACACTCTACTGTAATAGAAAACTTGGGGAGGGGGGGTCAGTGTCACATCACCGACCACCTCCATTAGTGAAGAGCGATCCGGGGTGGCTAGAAATGTCGTTTCCACGAGGAAAACAACACTCCATCTCTTTTCACTACTACAGAGTAAAATTCTGTAATATCACAAGAAACAAATTCTGGTAAAAGGGCGAGGTCTGATCTCGATGTGTATAAATTTGACGCCTCGTCCTACCGAAATTATCGAGACCTTCTGGCGGACCTCGCGTGCAACGACGATTTCCTAAGAGGTGTCAGCACATCCCATAAAGATACACTGACAATAAACTTAGACATTGGAGGTGTCATGGTCAACAGAGTACTGGTAGATGGGGGCAGTTTGGCGAACATCATTTTCAAGCACAACTATGATCGAATGCACAAGGTTTCATCCTACAAGCCCACCTAGTGGACCTTGGTCTAATGTGAGGGCAAAACATTTCAGTGTATTGGGGAAGTAAAATTGATGGTCAAAGTACGCTATGAGGCCACTAAGCGCGAGCTTAAAATACTGTTTATGATCTCGGATGCACCCAGCCCTTATCACGTAATACTCGGTCGGCCTTTGTTGCACATGATGGAGGCAACTCCATCTACATTCAGGCAGTGCATAAAGTACCCAGTCGGAAACACGGTCGGTGTTATTAGAGGGAGTCAGCGTACGACGAGGACGTGCTACGCAGTTACTGTCGACACCGCAAAACCCCTCAAATAACAACTAGCCGGTAAGGGCGGCCATGGGGAGAGAGTTAGTAACCCCCCCCCCCCCCCCCTCGCCTGACCTACAAGAAGCAGAGCAGGCCGAAGAGAGCCTTCCAGAATCGGTTGAGGAGGCAATAGTAGGAGGCCCATGCTATGATTGGGTAATAACTTATCTTTTATATTCAAGCAGTCGTTAATCAAATTGTAGCAAAAAATGGATTTATTGGCGTGGGAGGCTAGAGATGTCTCAGGTGTTGGCCCCTCTGTTATATGTTACGAGTTGGCAATCAATTTATTCCCAAATCCAGTACGACGGAAGCAGCGATCTTTCTCCTCCAAGAAGCAGGAGGCTATATCGACTGAGGTGATGAAGCTATCCCGTCTAGGTCACATAAAGCGAGCCAGGTATCTGTTCTGGGTAACAAACTCGGTCCTAGTTAAAAAGAAAGGGGGCCAATGGCGCATGCCCGTAGACTTCACTTACCTCAATCAATCATGCCCTAAGATGCTTTTTCCTTGCCCTGTATTGACCACCTCGTGGATTCCGCCTCAGGATACGAATACCTGTCATTCATGGATGCTTACTCAGGATACACAATCAGATTTTCCTCAACCCATTAGACGAAGAGCACATGATTTTTCAAACTGAACGCAGTTTATATTGTTACACGGTGATGCCGTTTGGATTGAAGAATGCACGATCCACATATCAACGCCTAAGCAACCATATTTTCAGCCACCATTTAGGGAAACACATGGTAGCGTATATCGACAATATGATTGTGAAGACGCACACCAGGGAATAACAACTCGAGATGCTCCAAACTGTATTCAACTTCCTGCACCAGATTAATTTAAAATTTAACCTGATCAAGTGTTCTTTTGGAGTAAGCAATTTTAAATTCCTAGACTACATAGTCATCCAAAGAGGTATCGAGGCTGACACCATCCATTTGAATGCACGTATACAATTAGTGCCTCCGCGGACCATGAAGAAAGTACAATTTCTTACAAGGCACCTTGTCGCACTCTCACGCTTCATCTCTCGAGCTTCAGATAAAAGCTACCTATTCTTTGAAGTTCTTCTAGGAGCCAAGAAATTTGACTGGATGGAGGAATGCGATAAGGCATTCACTGAGTTTAGGAATTACCTTACCTCACTAGAAATCCTATCCGCACCCTTGACCAGTGAGCCGCTATCTTTATATTTATATGTTTCTTCCTTTTCGGTCAGTGCAGTTTTGGTACGCAAACCAGACGGAGTTCAGTGACCTATCTACGACGCGAGCAAAACCTTGGTCGATACCGAGGGTACACGATAAACTTACGAACAACCTTCCCTCTTAAAGCAGTGCTGCAAAAACCTGATGCATTGGGTAGACTAACCAAGTGAAGTATTAAGCTCGAGGAATATGACATCGAGTTTGAACCATGTACCGCTATAAAAGGGCAAGCCATAGCTGATTTCATAACCGAGTTCTCCTCTTCTAGAGAAGTATCTCCCCCAGACGGTACGACCACCATAACTGAGCACATGGAATGGGTAGTCGAAACCGATGGGGTTTTGAGCACATTTGGTGATGGTGCAGGGGTCGTACTCTGTTTGCTTATGGGTGAGGAAATCAAACAGGATATCAAATTTAATTACTGGTTACAAATAACGTTGCAAAATATGAGGCACTCATCTGTGGCATGAAGCTGGCTTTGATATGTGAGGCTCGTATGTTATGAATACGATCAGAGTCATAGTTGGTCATAAACCAAGACAAAGGCATTTATGATGCGGAAAAGGAAGGGATACAGAGCAGTACTCAAGGAGTGCGAGTCCAAGTTTCTAAAGGTGTCATACGAGCAGGAAAACTCCGCTGCAAATACACTAGCCAAAGCTACAACCTTTGGGGATCATCCCCTGGTTATCATCCAGCAAATAACGACAATAGAACTCATAAACATGAGTGAAACCATCCATGCAATTGAGAGCTCAAACGATTGGAGACAACCTTACATATTGTACTTAAAACTGATTAGCAAGTTGCTCGAACGCACCAGCTATGGGCGGCCAAATATTGTGTACTTGACACTATCTTATACATAAAAAGTGTTGCTCGACCTTTACTACATTTCCTTGACCAAGCAGAAGCTACCTTAGTTTTGCACGACTTACACAGGAGAAGCAATGGTGAATTGTGGGTATCAGTGCCTCATTCAAAGTTTTTTATTGGTTGGATATTATTGGCCATAGTTGGCAAACGATGCAGAGTGACTGGTTCAGCAATGTCACCAATGCCAGAATTTTACCAATACTTTGCATCTACCGAGCGATCCTATGCAAGTTATCCATGTTCCTTGCCCTTTTGAGAAATGGGGCATCGACCTTGTAGGACCACTTCCTATGACAACTAGCAAATGGTAGTTTCTAATTGCCGCAGTACACTAATTTTTCGAAATGGGTAGAAGCCAAAGCCATATTCCAAACCCGATCCCAAGGGGTATGTGACTTTATCCACAATTAAATACTTTCTAGTTTCGGCATACCCTGTGTATTGATGACAGATTATGGCCCCCAATTTCAAAACTCGGTGGTAGCAACTTTTTGCAAGCGATACGGGATCGGCCAACATTTCTCCACGCCATATTACCCCAGGAGAATGAACAAGTTAAAGTCACCAACAAAACGATATTGGAAGGGATAAAAACAAGCTTAAAGAAGCGAAAAGAAAATTGTCTGACAAATTGGCGGATGTCGTATGGGCATACCAAACTACCCCTCGAGCTACAACTGGAGATACCCCATTTGTCCTCGTTTACAGAAATGAAGCCGTGGTACAAGATTTTTGTGGTACAGAAGTGAAGTGAAGCCGTGTCCCCTTGTGCTGTAATGGGGACTGGGTATAGGGTACTTTTCGTGGATGGAGGATTCGTTTGCCCCCTCCTGCTCATTGTTACTTCCCTCGTTTCTTGATTCTCTCTCTCGATTCCTGACCTTGTGACTACCATGGTTAGTAATTGTTATCGATTTCCCACAGACTATGCCAAAATTTGTTACGGGAAATAACAAAGTATTACCAAAATAGAAATATACGAACAGTCGGAAAAGAGAAAAGAAAGAAGAAGATATTATTCATTTGGAGATTTCTTCTACTTATTGTCTTCCCTGTTAGTGGGCGGTTACATTCATATTTAATTCCACTTAATGCTCCAACTAATACATTTGCATCACTTCCCTTATAATTTCGGACAAACTATTTAAACGGTTTGACTTAAAACTGATAACACTATTAAATGATGAACGAGGAACCATTTTCTCCTCTAAACGTTTACTTTAACTGGAAATGTATGCCAGTCCGAGCTGGTATGGCTCGATCTGAGCTAAATGAAGTCCTCATTGTTTGTCCTCGTTGTTTGGCTTTGAGCACGACACGATCCGGGCAGAGCTCCAGATGTCCGAGCTTGCTCGATCGTCTCTGGTCGTCTTGAATTGAAGTCTCGATGTCTTCGTTCGAGTTTGGTCAGCTATGTGCGAGCTCGTTCGTTATTTAATTGTTGTGTGCTGGCTTGGTCGGTCAACTCATCTATGAGACTTTTTTTTACTCTTCCTCATTTGTTGTTTGCTTGGCTCTTTACTTTTGTTTTGTCTATTGTCGTAATCCAAGCTTGTACCTGTCCTTTCTTTTTCCGTGCAGATGTTCGTTCGGGGAATACCCCCTCATCACATCTACTGTATTGAATTATAATTGTCCATGTTATGTATTGAATAGAAAGAAACTTGTGATAGAACATTTGATAGTATTCTGATGTGTTACCTATTGACATGTGAAGCAAGATAAGCTTCAAGCGATATAAATAAAGTAGTTTTTTCATCGATTATCCGGAAAGAGTAAAGAGTTATAGGTTGTGGTTTCTGGAACCTGGAAGTTAGAAAGCATTGAATAACCAATATATGGTATTCGATGAGGAGGTGATGTCATTGGTTAAGTCGGTGGAAACAAGACCTAATATTTTCAAGAAGAGATGTGAAATTGATGATGAGTTACATGATTGCATGCTCGGTACTAATATATCTAATGTCACCCATTTCATGATATTAAATAAGGTCAAGATTTTGATATTCCAAAGCCTTTGGATGTTCAGATTGATGAGCTATAAATATTGACAGTTATAAGTTAGTGATGGATAGACCACAGATACCTAAAAATGCTATATAGAGGGACAGCTTTATAGATATTATAGTTTATGTTTTGTCGATTGAAATGCATGAAAATGTTATTGGACCCAAGATCTATCATAATATTATGAAGAACAGTGATAAGCACAAATAGCTAAAGACCATGAGGGAAGAACTGAGATCTCTCAAGAAGATAGCCATCTGGATTCTTATGAAATATTTGAAAGGTTAGAAGCTTTTTGGGATAAAATGTATATTCAAGAGGAAGCAAAGTGTTTATGGATTTGAGTTGTACAAAGCTAAGCTGGTGGATAAGGGATTAACGTAAAATAAGGTTGTTGATTTCAATGAAATTTTCTCACCAGTTGCGAACAAGCCTTTAGAAGGGTTTTGTTATCAATTACTACTAGATTTGACCTTGACTTATATCAAACGGATATTACTATTGCCTTCCTGAATTGATAAATAGATGATATTATCTACATAATTCAACCTCGAGGTTCTGAATAAAGTAATGAAAGGGATCTTTGCTTGATAAAAAGACCCATATATGGGCTAGCACACACTCAGAGACATATCATGTTGTTCCTATAAGTGGATGACATACTAATAGCTGGAGAGGATATGAGGAAAATTTAGCAATGAAGACTCAAATTATGGGAGATAGTACATAAAGTTCTCATGAAGTTTGGTGTGACTGAAGTCAACGAGTTTGGAACTCTCATTGGTGTCTATTTTAAACTTAGTACCACTTAAACACCAACTAAAGCAACAAATAATAATTCCATGCAAGAGATACCTTATATTAATATCAATTGGAAGTATTATGTACGTAATGATATGCACGAGGCCTCACCTTTCCTACTTAATTAGTATTTTGAGTAGATTTAGGTCAAATCTTGGAAAGTCTCAATAGCAATCCTTCAGATGGCTTATGAGATAATTAAAATGGTATGTTAAATTTAACTTGGATGAGATATTGAAAAGGGTATGTCAAATCTTGTGTTATTATCAGAAGTACCATAATTATGAGATATTATGTTGAATTTAATTATATAGGTTGTTTTGACACAAAGAAGACAATTTTATGTTATATGTATATTGTGCTTGAAGGAGTGGTTAGCTGGAAATTATTTATTCAAAAGATCATTATATTGTCATGTATAGAAGTTGGATACATGGCTGCTAGCAATGAAGGAAACCATTTGGTTGAAAGGATTGTAGAGTGAGATCAGTGGTATATACCAAGATGTGAATATGTTCTCTCATCATACTACTAGTGCTCTTCATTTAATAAGGAATCCAAAGTTCCATGAGAGAACTAAGAACACGGAATTTAAGATGCACTTTATCAAATATATGGTGAAAAAAATAGAAAATGAGGGTGACAAAGGTTACAAGTGTCGAAAACCCTTCAGATGCTCTTAGATGGGTATTATTGGTTCCAAAGTTTCTAGGCAGACTAACACATAAGGACAAGGTTCGGGTTGGCATTCATGTGATAGGGGCATACGGGGCCTCTTTATACTATTATCCAATGCATAACACCATAGATTAATTTTTCTACAATCATACAATGATATTAAACATCAATTCAAACCCTTAGTGACTCAATTTCCTTTAAAAGCTTCTAAGTGTTTCCAGAAGTCCTTCAGAATTCATGTAGTAGACCTTCGGTGCACAGATGATGAGTTTGCTCTTTTGGCTTCGACAGTGGCATATATTTTGCCTTCAGCAGAGCTTGCCCTTAGGCTTCAGCAAACATCTTTGTACGTAAGTCTCAACTGCAGGTCCTACTTGAGAGATTCAAAAACAGTTAATACATCTACATGTCTTACGTTGTCCATCTTCGGACACATGTAGTCTTTGGTAATACTTTTATTCTTAAGTTACTTATAATCTATACCAAATAGTTCTCCACCTATGCTTATAGTAACTCTAGCATCCGTTTCACCCAAAAATCTACTCTTCAGAGACCAGCTCACACGCATCCTAGACTTGCATAAGTCTTATACAGCTCTTGAACTTTGAAACCAATAATACCTTAGTCAAAGCATCCAAAGGATTTCCCCCTTGATATAAATCTTATTCACCTTCACTTTCTATCTCTCTATAACGTTTGGGATGAAGTGAAACTTGATATCAATGTGCTTAGTTCACTCATGGAACTTTGGATTCGTAATTAATATTATACGTAATCACATTTTGATCTATACAATGATGTCACTCAATAATTCCTTCAACCAAATAACTACCTTCATGGCTTCCGTAGCAGCATATATCCGGCTTTCTTAGATGATAAAGCAACGATATTTTGTATACAAGATTTCCAGATAACCACTCATCCAACCACAGTAAACTGATAACCCGAAGGATACTTTTTTGTGTCAAGGTAGCATGTATAATTAGAGTCAATACACCTTATCAACATTATATCACTCGTATCCTAATGATTATAACACAACCTAACTCCAGCCAAACCCTTCAAGTATTTTATGAGCTGCTTAAGTGCATGCCAATGTGGCTTCCCCATATTTGACATGAATATGCTCTAAATACTTACGGTATTTGTAAGATAAGGTCTCGTGAAAATAAGAGCATACATAATGTTACCAGTAACATCGGCATAGGGTATCTATTTCATATACTTCTAATTTGTTGCTTCGGTTGGTGCTTGAGTAACACTAAGTTTGAAATGGGAATCAATATGATTTCCAACTTTTTTGGATTTGAACATACTGAATATTTGAAGGACTTTATGTATGTACTTGAGATAAGAGTAGATACCCATTTGGTTGGTTCCTCTAGATATCATACCAAGTATTCTCACAGTGTCTCTCATATCCTTCATTTCAAACTCTTCATTTATTTGAGTCTTCACCGTTTCAATCATCTTTCTATGTCGTTAAGCTATTAGATATCATCCACATTGAGTAGAAATATGGTTTATCTCTCCATGTTTGTTCCCCCATTATGATGGAAAATTTTGTCGTAGCAGCTTCAGATTACTTGATGGATCTCATAAAAGAATCAAATATTTTATTTCACTACTTTGGTGACTGTCAGCGCATATAGAGGTATTATCAATAAACATATATTTTCATTCCTTTATTCACACCATTTTGCTTGATACATGTAAATTATCTCTTAAAATTCACCATATATACAAGCAGCAGTGACATCCATTTGATTAGCTCTAAATCGAATCTAGCACAATTGACAGTATTGCCCTGATCAAGATTTCATTCGCAACTAGCGATAATATTTCACTGAAATCAACATCCCTATTTTGCATAAAGCCCTTAGTCATCAGCCTAGCGTTGTATCTGGATAACCCAAGCCTATGAATGTATTACTATCTTTTGAATACCCATTTAATCCCAACAAGATTTTGACCTCTTGGTTGCTTCACAGAAATCCATGTGTTCATCTTCCTGAGAGATCTCAGTTATTCTCTCATGGTCGTAAGCCACATCTATGTATTACTTCTTTTCATATCATTATGATAGATTTTAGGTTCAGGAACATCTCCCTCAATTTCAATAGATTAATCATAATTAATAACATCATCATAGCCATACCATTGTGGAAGTTTGGTTGGTCTTTGTGCTCTATCTTTCCCAAGTTGAGAACTGCCCAGTCCATCTTGGTCTTCAGTCTGATCATCTGAAGGCCCTGGAACCTTAGATCGTCGGTCATATTCGGAGTTATATAGTGGTTGAACTTCCTTCATATGATTTAAAGTTGGACCAGGTCTTAAATCATTTTCTACAAAAGCATTTTTATATTCATTATTTAGATCAAACTCGTCATCGATTCCACATCTCTTCTCGGTTGTACAAGGTTGGGTCTCCATTGCCTTCTTCAATGACGTACCATCCTCATTAAAAACCAAAACCCTATTTATCAAAATATTATGAGCTCCAAGTTTAACGCCTCATAACTTTTACCTTTTTACTCATTTTGGATAGTCGAAGAAAAAATATTTTAGTGCTCTCGGTCAAAGCTTATCTTCATTCACGTGTACATAGGGTATATAATCTCATATGTCCTAGCTTAGGTTTCTCTTCAGTATAGGAATCTTGAGGATAAAGAAACTTTAGCGTAGTATATGAGCTTATATTGATTATATATGCAGTCGTGATAACCTTCGGCCCATTCTAGTTGTATCAAACATACACATAACGTTTTCCAACATGTTTCGGTTCATTCTCTCAGCAAGCCCATTCTGTTAGGGTATCACATTCACGGTTTGGTATCTAGAAATATCATGCTTTGAACAATAGCTAGTGAGCTCTTTGCTCACATATTTAAAACTAGTATTAGTCTGAAGCTTCTTCAACACTTTCAAAGTCTGATTTTCCACCAAAATTTTCAAGTTCTTAAACTCGTCAAATATTTCATCATTGATCTTTAAAACTATAACCTATACTTTTCTATAACAATCATCAATCAAATACATAAATTACCATGCACCACCAATAGTAAGTTTCATGTTGAACCCCAAATATCTAAATGAATATACTCAAGCACACATTGGTTGTATGGATACTATGCATAAATTGTAACATCTTGCTATTACCCAGCACACATCTTTCATAAAAACTTAACTTCTGAATTTTTATCCCTCACATGCCTAAGATCCAAATGTCATAACTTGGTTGAACCCTTCCCCACACTAGACATACCCTCTACCACTATATATCCCTCAAGAACTAACAAATCATTAGTCCTATACGCTGTCATAACAATGAGTGGACCTTGCAAGACCCTAAGTCTTTCGTCTCTACCCCTATAAGTAATCCCTTCCTCGTCTAACTTTGTGCATATACCTCACGTTGTTAATCACTCTCTTAAATTTTTTAGACAATTTAAGCATAAAATTTCTCACTCATTTGATAGCATATGACTCATCATTCTTTATGATGATTCTTCCACCTCTAAATAATCTCTGGTTTATAAACCCATATTTATTGGAAGTCGTGTGAAATGAAGCATCTCAATCAAACACCCATTTATTATTATACCCGTAAGAAAGAAAGAAAAATATCAAACCATCAACTTACTCATAGTCATTTGAAACCATTACATCACTTCCAGTTTCATCATTCGGGTAGCTATTACCTTTTGTTCTCTATAAGCAGTTCCTACTGATCCTGATTCCAAAGAAAATATCTTAGTTTTAGACCCCTTGCAATCCTCTTGGACTTCAATAGAGAGTTTCCTCTCTTCTTGATTGAATCTCTCCTTCTTGGCATGCCCCTCACACTTAGTCTGAGACCTTCAGAGTCATCCTTCTAAGCAGTGTTCCTTTAAATATTTTTTATATTAAGGCAGTCTTCACTTTGGCCATTATAAGAGACTTATTATCATATATTATGATGTTCATAAAGTGTTCATACACCTTAGGCAGAGAACTTACAAGTATTATGCCATGGTCTTTGTCTTCCACTTTGACGCTAATTGCATTCAATTCAATAATAAATATATTTGAATCATCTAGGTATCTTCGTATCGCTTTGGTACCAGCCATTGGCATAGTGCAAAACTGTTTCTTGAGGTAAGATCTATTTGGTATAAATTCTTCATATAAATTTCCTACAATTTATTCCATATCCCCATGTTCATAAGCTCTTTAGATTCCTCACAAAGCACTCCATCCACCAAACTTATGAGCTTTGTAAATCATGTTGACATCAAACTTATACGTATATTTATCATCAATGGAAGCAACCAATCTCTTCTTTACAAGGAAATTTCTAAATTTTAATTATCTAGAGGTTGAAATCACAATCTTTGTTGAATTTTTCAAGGTTGAACTTTATGGAACTCATTTTTTGTGGTTTTTCTTGGTTTCATGGTAAGAACCTTATCTCTAACCTCATGTTCTGAAGCGAAATTTGTCTTACACACGGTGTTACTCTATATTACCCACGCTCACCACACCACTTGTTAAGGGAACTCATCCTAGAAAACACCCTTGCTTCGGAATAATCAACAACACTCAGATCCAGCAAAAGCCAAAATTCAAACAATGTCAGCCGAAGATCAACCGCTATAGCCAAAACTTGTTTGGTGATAGTATAAATAATCAAGTACTAAAAGAAATTATGAAAATGGTTATTACTTGAGTCTTTTATACGTAGGTGATGAATTGAACATAAAATGTAAATATCAAAGGCTAATCCTGCAATATTTATAACTTGTAACTGAATTCCTTATTCATATTATTTTCCTATAAATATAAGGGAGGATTTCAGAAATAACGATTTGATTGACACTTTTTGCTCACAACTTCTCTTAATCTTTTTATCTATCTAAAAAGACTTGCATCTTTCTCTCTCTAAAATTACTACAAACAGTTTCTCTTTTCAATTAAAATTTAATACTTAACATTGGCGACCATAGTGGCAGAAGAGTGAGGTACCTAGATAAAAAATCTCAGATCATAAAATTTACGATTGAAGTTATGATGGAACCATAAATTAGAACTAATCATGCAGTTTTGATGGAAAACGAAGTGCTTGAACCAAGTTTGCTTAGAGTAGAAAACCGGGATGAAATTCAGATAAACAAATAGCTTAATCAAAGGGAACAACAACTTAATTACTAAAATGAATCAATTAATAGAAAGGATAGTTGTTTTGAACGATCAACTTAATCAAAGGGAACAACAAATTCAATATGGTAGGCTGAGATCCGAGGTGCGACGAGGTGATGAGAAAACAAAGTTTTAAAATTTATCTGATAAGTCTTATACGAAAGGAGTCATTCTATACGAAAGGAGAAGAAAGATAAACATCGGTATATTTTGATTGGTGTTCTTCATCAAGGGGAGAGGGAAGTCGACATCAGAAATATCGTAATAAGCATAAATCTAAAAAAATGATAAGTCTAGGAAAATATAAGGGACAACCCATTGTTCAAGGGTAACACATCCAACTAGTATGTTAATACTGCGCTCCAAAATTTGTATGCAGTTATGGGAACAACTAGAGCCAATCAATACATGCAAGGAGTTGAGTGGAGAAATTATCTTTTGTCTTCTAAAATTAGGTCGATACCTCTTACTATAAACTTTGATATTTTGATGGTTGAAAATTTTGATGGCGCATAGGATCTCAATGATCATACTGAGCAGTTTAAAAATTATATTATGAATTTCGAGGATGATGATAAGTTGGTATGTAAAGAATTTTCACAAACTTTTAACAGCATCGCTTTAAAGTGGTATAATAGAATTTTGAAGGGATCTATAACCGGCCTTGAGATCTTTTACACTGCATTCCGAAGAAAATTTATGGGAAGTAAATATATGCGAGCTAATGTTTGATGAGTCCGAATACTGCATGCTCCCCGGACAAGGACAGATCGGTCCAAGGCCTCCGGACCGGATAGATCACTTCGAACGCACTGACCATAGGACTGTTCGAACTATGACAAAAGTACTAAAAAACCTAAACACTACTTGACTAAGCTACTTGCTCTCTTAATTAGAGCTCATGGGTCTTTGAACATGACCCAGGTCCATTAAACATGACCCGGGTCCATTAAACATGACCCGAAAGCCCATAAGGGCCCAAACATCAGGGTATAAATACCCAACCACCTGCATTAAGTGTGGGTAAGGAGAATTAACTGCTACCAGCCAGCTTAATTATCTCTCTACTCTTTACTCTAAACTCATAACACCCACATACTACTATAAAACACCAATCAAATTACGAGCCTACCCTCAGGCGATAATTATCCTCACCAAATTGGCGACCACAGTGGGAGAAGAAGGTGCCTGAATCAAGCATTCAAGACCAGCTAAGAAAATCTGTCTGAATGAATCCGGACAATCCAGAAGTACCACCAGCTCTGCTCGAAGTGGTGGGAGAGAACGATGAGTACACTATCGAAGAGCGTGATAGGCTAAAGGGTGAAATAGAAGCTCTGAGGGCCGAAAAGGCTAAGATGGGCCTGAAAGAAAAGTCCAAAGCATCAGCTGCTCATCACACCGATAACCCCAGAGAGCATGAGTCTTCGAAGACTCATGTGAGCACCAAAAAGACTCATGCCAGTTCCAAAAAGTCTCACCGGTCTAAGCCAGTGGAGAGTTCTGACTCAAGCTCAGAATCTTCTGATAGCTCTTCGGACAGTGAGGGAGTTAAAAAATCCTTATCCTCTAGCAGCGATGAGGGTCGAACTAGAAAGAAGCAAAAACAGATTAAAAAATATTCAAGAAAAATGGATAGACAAGGAAAGATGAAGAGGCATATTGGTAAAGGATCATCTCATAGCCGGAAGCATGTGGACCGGATGCTGATGGATCCCTTCGCTTTTCACGATGAACCAGGAATCTTTGCAACTCCCAATGAGGGTACTGTGTTCAGTCGTGGAAGAAACTGGAGGCAATCTCCATTGTCTTCTAAAATTCTGTCCGGAAACCTCCCTAAGAGGTTTGACAGTACCAAAATAGAAAAGTATGATGGCAATACTGATCCGGACAACCATTTGGAACAATTTAAAAATTTCATGATGAACTTTGACGACGATGACAAGCTACTTTGTAGGGCATTCTCCCAATCGTTTACGGGGAGTGCTCTAAAATGGTACAACAGCCTGCCTCAGGGTTGTATTAAAGATTTCGATACTTTTTGGGTAGCCTTTCGAAGGCAGTTTGTAGGGAGTAAAGAGCTAAAGGGAAATGGAGATACAATAATCCATTGTACCCAGGAGCTCAATGAGTCCTTGAAATAATATATAAGCCGTTTTGTGAATACCAAGATTGGTTGGCTGATTGCTTCAAACAGGTGGCAATAGCATCCCTAAGGCAGGGTTTGAACCCAAGCAATCTAGCTGATTCAGTGACCAGGAAGAAGGCCATGACATGGGGAGGGTTGCTGAATCAGGTTGGAAAACAAATAAACGTTGATGAAACAAAGAAAACCAGGGTGCACAGGCAGGTGAGGTCTACCCCGGTGGCACCAAATCCCAATCAGAATCAGTCCGAGAACAACGCAAGAGAGACCGGACAAGGGCATGGTAGGGCAAAAGCTCAGTCTCAGCCAGCTGCTCATGCTCAAAGTCAGCAATCCAGAAACAAGAGAGGGCCATGGGTCCAACCGGAGTGGTTCGCAGAATTGAAAGAAAGTGTGGCCACCATTTTTGATAAAACAAAGGACGAGGTGCATTATCGGAGACCAGCCACATTGCAGTCTCCCAGAGAGCATCGCAATAACTCTTTTTGCCAATATCACAATGATATTGGTCATACCACTGATGACAGCATAGCATTGAAGCAGGAAGTTCAGAACTTCATTGAGAGGGGAAAGTTGGGGGCTTACGTCAAAAGAAGAGGAGGTAACAGGCCTGACAACACTCACCGGGTTGGTCCAAGTAATGCTGCTCCGGAGGGAGCCATGGTTATAATTGAAAGGTTTGACGTGGAATCTGAATACTTGGATCCTGATCCAACTCGAAACAGAGTGGGTACAATTGAGGAATGTTCTAGGTCGGTCTCCGGACTCATTAAGTTTTTTTAGTCACTTACAATTTTCGGAGGGGACACTATGACAGCTCCTACTACTTCTTCGAGGAAGAGGCACGTTCATACTTTAGCCTCCCAGCTAGAAGGAGGCATGACTTCCTATCAGTCACAAAATTCATTCCCCTTCATTGTTTTTGATAAAGATGATTTAAAAGATATTGCTGGCCCTTATGAGGATGCTGTTGTCATAGGAGCATCTATTGGGGGCAACGACATAAGACGAATTTTGGTGGATACTGGAAGCTCAGCCAATATCCTTTTCTTAGCTACATACAAGAGAATGAAAAATCCAGCTGTAATTCAGAGTTCGGACAGATCAACTGTGGGCTTTACAGGCAGCTCAGCAGATGTGATCGGTGAGTTCGAAGAGGAAGTTCTATTGGGCAAGGGCCCTTTCAAGAAAATGGTCAGAATACTCTTTATTGTGGTGGATTGTCCCACTTGCTATAATGCTATTCTAGGGAGGTCTTGGCTCTCTAAGATGCATGCAGTGGCTTCAACAATCCACCAGTGCTTGAAATATGCTGTTCAGGGACAGGTTGGAGTCGTCCTGAGTAGCCAAAAGGTTGCAAGGGAATGTTATACTACCGCTCTGGCTCCTCGAACGCTGGGGGCAGTCCGTATTAACGAACAATAGCAGTTTGAGGGCCTTTCTGGGGGTGAGGGTGAAATTGATGACCCCAGAGAGACCCATGGAGTATTGATACCGATCGAAGAAGTAGAAACACACTCTCTGGAAGAAGGAAAAAATGTCAAGATAGGGTCTAAGATGCCACCTGTTTTGAAAGATGAAATGTTAAAGTTTTTGAAGAACCATCAGCACGTTTTTGCTTGGTGCAATGCTGATGTAACTGGGGTTCCATCAGAAGTGATATCACATCACCTATCTTTCCGGAGAGACGTAGCACCAGTGGTCCAAAAAAGAAGAGCTTTTTCTAAGGAGAAGGCTGATGTCATTGTGCAAGAGGTTGACAGGCTCACAAATATGGGGCACATCAAGGAGTCTCAATATCTTTTGTGGACTGCCAATCCGGTTCTGGTAAAAAAGAAAAATGGCAAGTAGCGTATGTGCATTGACTTCACAGATCTCAATAGAGCTTGCCCAAAAGATTTATATCTGGTCCCCCGGATTGATCAGTTAGTAGACTCCACCTCTGGGAACAAGCTACTTTCCTTTATGGATGCCTTCTCCGGATACAATCAGATTCAAGTAGATCCGAAGGATCAAGAGCATACCACATTTGTCACTGACAGAGGTCTTCATTGCCACAAGGTAATGCCCTTTGGTTAAAAAAATGCTGGGGCTACTTATCAGAGATTAGTCAACAAGGCATTTGCTGATCAGATTGGAAGAAATATGGAAGTGTACATTGATGACATGATGGTGAAAAGTATGGATGAGCAGTTGCACTTGTCCGATCTCCAAGAAACTTTTGCCAACTTGGTAAAAGTGAATTTGAAATTAAACCTAGAAAAGTGTGTGTTTGGGGTGCAGTCCGGGAAGTTTCTGGGTTATATTATAAGTGAGCATGGAATACAACCCGACCCGGACCAGCTTAATGCCCTATTTCAAATGGAGCCTCCTCGAAACATTAAAGAAGTACAACGGTTAACGGGGAGATTAGCTGACTTAAACAGATTTATCTCAAGGTCTTCGGACAGGTGTGCCCCTTTCTTTCAAACCTTGAAGGGTGCAAAGGGATTCGATTGGACTCCACAGTGTGATGAGGCTTTCAATGAGATTAAAAAGCACCTGTCCTCCCCCAAAACTTTGTTTAAGCCAGTTGATGGGGAGACACTCTTCGTATATTTGGCAGTTTCAAGTTGTGCCATCAGTGTTGTGTTGGTAAGGGAGGTCGGTGGTCATCCCCATCCTGTGTACTATATCAGCAAAAGTTTGATAGATGCAGAAAGACGTTACTTGAAACTCGAAAAGTTAGCATTGGCCCTGGTAATAGCTGCCAGGATGATGAGGCCTTATTTCCAGGCTCATCCCATCATCGTCCGGACTTCTTTTCCCCTGAAGAATGTCCTCCAAAAGGCAGACATTTCAAGCAGGATAACTAAGTGGTCAGTAGAATTGGGGGACTTCGACATAGACTTTGCTCCCCGAACAGCAGTCAAGGCCCAAGTTGTGGCAGACTTTTTGGTTGAATTCCACTCCGACAGGGATTCGGAGCAAACTACTGATATAAAAGATAAAAAGGTATGGGTCGTCCGAACAGATGGTGGATCTAGCACTATGGGATGTGGTGCAGGGGTGTGTTTCACTTCCCCATATGGAGACAAAATGTACCAAGCTGTTTGTTTTGCTTTCATGGCATCTAATAATGAGTCCGAATACGAAGCAGCTATAGCTGGTTTAAAGTTAGCCTACATTTGTGGGGCTAAGAGGGTCAAGCTACTAAGTGACTCCCAACTTCTTATCCACCATGCCCAAGGCCAATCTGAGGCTAAGAAGGAGCAGCTTGTGAAATATTTACTCCTCTTTAAGAATGAAGCACTCAAGTTTAAAAGTGTTGTTTATGAGCACATTCCCCGGGCAGAAAATGAGCTAGCAGACTCATTAGCAACCATAGCATATACAGAATCATATCCATGGATCCATGTGCTGGAAATCCCCTCCATTCAACTTAGTAAGGGTAAAGAAGAGGAAATTTTTGAAGTGCAAGAGAAACGACCTCAAGACTGGAGGTTTCCTCTCCTTCAGTATCTCTCCGATGGTGTTGTGCCTCCGGATAAGTCACTAGCCAGAACATTGAAACACAAGGCTCGTGGTTTCATCATATTGAGAGAAGTGTTGTATAAAAAATCTTATAGTAAACCTCTCATGCGCTGTTTGGGGGATGAAGAGTCTGAAGTAGTCCTCTCCGAATTGCATGATGGTGAGGGATCAGCCCATTGTGGGTTCAGAGCTTTAACAAGAAGAGTTTTACTGTCCAGTACTATTGTCCATCTATCATGAAAGATGCTAAGGAATTGGTAAGAAGGTGTGACCCATGCCAGAGGTACAGCAATGAAATTCATGTCCCAGCCATTCCTTTAGAGTTAATTTTTGAGCCTATTCCTTTTGCTCGATGGGGGTTGGATTTAGTAGGGCTTCTCCTTGTGGCGTCCGGAGGACGCAAAACTATAATTGTGGCCATAGACTACTTTTCAAAGTGGATTGAAGCAGCCCCTCTAGCAGGAACAACATCAAAAGCTGTGATAAAATTCATTCTATCCAACATCTGTTGCAGATTTGGTGTCCTACAAAAGATAACAACAGATAATGGGCCACAGTTTGAAAATAGGGAAATGGAAAGTTTATACGCCTCAAGGGGTATACAACATTGTTTTTCTTCACCTTTCCATCCAAAAGCAAATGGGCAAGTTGAAGTAGCTAATAGGACTATACTGTCCGGTTTAAAGAAGAATTTGGAAGGGGCTGCTGGGAAGTAGCCTAGTTATCTACAAGAGGTCTTGTGGGCCTACCGGATAACACCTGGGGCTCCAACACAAGAGTCATCCTTTGCTTTGTTCTATGGGATGGATGCAGTAGCTCCCATAGAAGCAACTCTCCCATCATTTCGTGTTCACAACTTCTCCGAACATGCTAACGAGGTGGCAATCAGAGGTCAACTTGATTTGATAGAAGAAAGACGAGCTCACCTTAGAGTTGCACACTATCAGGGCTTGATGAGAAGCAGGTTTGCTTCCAGAGTTAAAAGAAGAGATTTCCAACCGCGGGACAAGGTATTGAGGAAGGTCTTCTTACACACTAAAGAAAAGCTGTTCGGGAAGTTGGCCCCAACTTGGGAGGGCCCGTATATGGTTGTTGAGAGAATTAAACCTGGAACATATTGGTTGGAAGACAAAGATGGAAGAGTTTTGACTCATCCTTGGAATATCGTGCATCTCCGGATGTACTTGGAATAGCATTTGTGTAAATATTTACTTGTTTAAACATCCATGTAAATATTTGGGGGCATACTCTTTCCTCTCTGGTGGCACGGGGAGGTTTTAATGAGGTGTCCGGGCTTTTTGAATGAAATTTGATGTCTTCTTAAAAAAATTCCAAGTGTTTTAAACTTTGTTCTTTATCACACTATTCGGATTGAAATAACTAGAGGCTATTTAAACTCTAGCCGGAGAACTTAAACACTCTCGCTGTAAAATAACTAAAGGCTATTTAAACTCAAACCATCAAAATTGGAACAAACAATGAAAGAATATGAGATTTGTGCAAAACAGAAACATTCATTGAAATAACTTAAAATGCCTTGGCCTTCCAAGGACTTTTGAATTGTCAAAAGTAAGAACAAAAAAAGCCTATCCGTTCAGATACGGGACACAATTACAAAGAAGAATGCCTTGGCCTTCCAAGGACTTTAGTCTGAATAAAAAGTAAACAAAGTAAATCATAAGTTAAGGTTGAGCCTTTGAAGATGGCTCACCTTCATCTACATTATTTCCCTTAGGATCGTTTTTCTTTTCGTCTGGGCTCTCCCCGGTATGTTCTTCATCATCGGATGTAGAAGCACTAGAGTAACCATGCAAGTCTCCATCGGCCATTGTATGATACGGGAGATCGTCGGACTCAACATGAAGCCATAAGTCCCCTAGGTTCCTCTTCGGAAACTTCTCGTGGAAGAGTAGAACCATGTCAGACCTCACCTTGGCGTACATTTCCTCCTGGTTGTCGATCATTCTGGTAGCATAAGCATTGATCTTGGCTTGGATCTTGGCCTCCTACTCCTGTAGCAAAGTAGTTTTCTCCTCGGCAGCCTTGGACACTGTATTTTCAAGGGCAATCTTGTTGTTGGTCAAGTTGGAGATGATTTGGTCTTTGGCCTTGGATTCTCTATTTGAGGTAGCAAGGTCTTTCTCCAGACCGGACAGTTTCTCCCGGAGGTCTTTAATGGTTTCCTCTAAAGTGACGACTTTTGTGGTGCTTGCCTGTTAGTTTCTCTTCAACTCCTCGGTTTCTTCCTTTAACATGGCAGCATTGGAGGTGGCAGTGCAAAGGTCTTCGGACAGCTTCTCCTTGTCAGACTTAAGGTCTTTAATGACGTCTGCCTGACTCCGAACTTGTCTCTCCAACACAAGTACAGGTTGCACGTTGCTTAACAAGGAATGGGCTATAGCGTCCCTTTCACTAGAAACAATAAAGGTCTTACCATTAAAAGTGACCGTGTCGGAGCTACTCGGAGGAAGGTAAGGCCCTACAAAGTCATCTCTGGGGAGATTGAGGAAGTATTCACCAAGCTCACCAAGACCGGTGATGTCTACTCCATCGATGTTGATATCTCCCCCCTCAACCTCATCGGTGTAAAAGTCACCTGGAATCTCCTCAGCATGTGTTGGGTCTCTAGGATCAGCTTGGACAGAAGGCTCCGGAGCCCGGAGAGAAAGCTCGTCTCCCTTAGACGTCTTCTTCTTCTTGGCCTCCCGGTCTGCGCCTTCGCTTTCCTGTTTACGATTTCTCTTGGAAGCCCTTGGAGGTTTTGGGAGGTTCGCTTCCTGCCTTTCCGTCTCTTGCTTCAGCACTTGCAAGAGAGCAGCATCAATTTGACTTTGGACTGGCCCCTCCGGATCTGTGGGAGCATCCTTCTCTGCATCAGCAGGGTTAGCACCACCCACCACCTTCTTTCCCTTTTTCTTCTTTCCTTTCATCTTGCTCGGGGCTTTGGCCCGGCCTGGCAGGAAGAGTGTCCCATCTAGTTCATGGGTCCTCTTAAGAACAACGTCTGGAGGAGGCTGAGTGGAGAGCTCCTCCCAAGTCAAGTCTCTCCGACCTGTGGTGTTCCACAAGTGAGACCTTGCCAAGTTGCCAGTGGTGAAAGCAGCGTGGAATCGATTCCCCCATTTCTCAGCAGCGCAGGCATTAATCTTGCCACAAGTAGCCTGTCCGGCTTTCTGATAGTCACTGAACTCCTTGGGTAGCACTGCCAAGGCAAAAGTGAGACCCGTTAGTTCGAACTACTTTTAAGAAAAAAAAAAGAAACAAAAGAATAAAGTAGAAGACTTACAATCACTCCTCCACCTGCTTCTGAGGAGGCTTGGGTTCTCTCCGGATTTGATCTTCTTGCCGTTCTCCCAGGCACCACTGAAGAATAGGAACTGGGTCCTCCAATTCCTCTCTGCCTCCAAAAGATCGTCCACAGCCTTGAAGTCATCCCCCATATTGAAATGGTAAAAGGGGATGTGGTGGTTTCTGCAAAGGCTGGCCACTGCAGCGAACTCCTCCATCGGCAGAGGGATCCCGGACAGCCTTGATGCCATGATGCATTACATGAGGGTATACCAAGCGTTGGGGCTCAGTTGGCTCGGACAGATTTTTATCATATGGAAGTATTTGACAATCTCTGGGTCTAGTGGGAACCTGAGCCTCCAGTTGAATAACTCCGTGAACATGACCACTTTGCTTAACTTGCAATCCATAGGAGTCTCTGGGTGTATAGGAATCCTGATCTTTACATTTTCTGGTATGCCCCACTTCGTACGCATCCTGCCCAGCTCAGCAGTGTGGATGAATGCATAGTTGATTTTTTGTAAGGAGATGAGGTAATTAACGCTGACCTTGTGAAAACAAGGCCCCACTTTTCCTTCTAGGCTCTCCGGCAGATCCGAATGCCTCAAATACAATTTATCCTTTCCCTTGTCCTTCTTGGCAACTATCTCTTTAGTGGTCTGACCGGAGGGCTCAGACTCGAATGGGGCCTCTTCAATAGAGTCCTTCATCACTTCCTCCATAATTGTTGAAGGGATTTCAGCAGCTGTAGTGGGGGGAGGGTTCAAATTTGACTCAGCCTTGTCTCCGGACTGATGGGCCTCAGTACCCCTTTGATTTCTGCTCTCCGGTAGATTATCTGGAACAGAAGTTTCTTGTTGAAGACTTGGATTGGAGCCCTCCGGTCCGGACAGCCTATCATTGGGGGCTCTAATAGGCACCTCTGACCCGGTGCTGCTGTCTTTTGCCTCCGACTTAGAGGGAGTGTTTTTAGACCCTTGGCCTTTAACCAACCGGCCTTTCCTCCTATCGACTAGCTTCTCAGGAGAGTGCTCCGTATCCAATCCCATTGCTATGAAGGGAGAGGGTTTTTTAAGGCTAGTGGCTGTAACTCCTAGCTCGACAGCAGGCTCCGATTCCTGAACTAAGGAACCAGAGATTATGGGGAGAGGTTGGTTTGAAATAGTTTTCTAGGCTTAGTGCCTTTGGAAGAAGAAGAGCCTCGATCTGACTCGGTAGCAGAGGTGATTGGTCTGTCAATAGGCGAGGAGGGTAACCCTGCTGCAATCCGTCTTTCTCTTTCGACTTTTTGAGCTTTCTCTAACTCAGAAAGGTTGAGCCACCCGCCTTTGACAAGAGCGTTCCTCGCTGTAAACATAAACTATCGAACTCAGTTTTTACTTTAGAGAGAAAGCTTTGAGAGATTTTGCAGAGTAAATTTGAAGAAGATGGTAAAACAGTAGAAAGTAAGTTTGTATTTATAGTAAATCTGAAAAAGGAAGTTGATTAGAATTCGAAAAGATTGGTAATGATTAAAAGACGGCACTGATGTCACCACCTTTAATTAAGAGGTTTCTTTTCGAAGAAGGTGGGTTCGAAATTCAAGGTGAAAAAACGGCTGAAGCAACCAATCAGAGAGTAACAAGTGTCCCACGAACTCTAGCAAAAACCGTTTTGAATTCGTGAAGCTTTATCTGTCCGGATAAACACATAGCCCAAATTGACCGACCTGTCCGGATTAAAACTACCCCTAATGTCGGACTGTTTTTCAGGTCTTTGACAAGAGTATTTGCACAAACACCTAAAAAATGGGCTCCTGATGAGTCTGAATACTGCATGCTCCCCGGACAAGGACAGATCGGTCCAAGGCCTCCGGACCGGACAGATCACTTCGAACGCACTGACCATAGGACTGTTCGAACTATGACAAAAGTACCAAAAAACCTAAACACTACTTGACTAAGCTACTTGCTCTCTTACTTAGAGCTCATGGGTCTTTGAACATGACCCGGGTCCATTAAACATGACCCGAAAGCCCATAAGGGCCCAAACATCAGGGTATAAATACCCAACCACCTGCATTAAGTGTGGGTAATGAGAATTAACTGCTACCAGCCAGCTTAATTATCTCTCTACTCTCTACTCTAAACTCATAACACCCACATACTACTATAAAACACCAATCAAATTACGAGCCTACCTACCCTCAGACGATAATTATCCTCACCAATTTTGATATTATAATACAATGTAAACAAGTAGTGGAAGCGAAATTAAATGATTATACCATACGCTTTTTGTTAACGAAGACAGAATTGGAAGATTGTGAAGAGCTTGTTGCAATGGTAGCTTTTCAGCATGGATTGCTCTCAAGTAATTTAGCAAACGAGACTACGAGGGGAAGGGCATTGACATTTGGGGATTTATAGCTCAAGTTAAGGAACAAATTAAGGTAGAATGATCGAAAATAGTTTGAAGTGGGTTAAGTTACACTCAAAGAAATTCAGAGTATACACTTATTGGCCAAGGATATAAGGGAAGCTTCTCGAATTCCCAGGGACCATTCGTCCAATGGTGAATACTAATCCGCCTCCTTGAACAGAACGAGCACCTCAACCTTTTAGTTATTGACCTCCTCGGGTGAGTTCCAACCACAGGAAAAGACTATACTATTTTATGGAGCTAACTCAGAACGTGAAAACAATCTTTGAAAGAGCCAACCAACACTAACAAATAGGCTAAGGGAGGAGCGAAACAATAAATTTTGCAAATATAATAACGATATCGAGTATGATACTGCGGAATGCATAGTTGATTTTTTGTAAGGAGAGGAGGTAATTAACGCTGACCTTGTGAAAACAAGGCCCCACTTTTCCTTCTAGGCTCTCTGGCAGATCCGAATGCCTCAAATACAATTTATCCTTTCCCTTGTCCTTCTTGGCAACTATCTCTTTACTGGTCTGACCGGAGGGTTCAGACTCGAATGGGGCCTCTTCAATAGAGTCCTTCATCACTTCCTCCATAATTGTTGAAGGGATTTCAGCAGCTGTAGTGGGGGGAGGGTTCAAATTTGACTCAGCCTTGTCTCCGGACTGATGGGCCTCAGTGCCCCTTTGATTTCTGCTCTCCGGTAGAGTATCTGGAACAGAAGTTTCTTGTTGAAGACTTGGATTGGAGCCCTCCGGTCCGGACAGCCTATCATTGGGGGCTCTAATAGGCACCTCTGACCCGGTGCTGCTGTCTTTTGCCCCCGACTTAGAGGGAGTGTTTTTAGACCCTTGGCCTTTAACCAACCGGCCTTTCCTCCTATCGACTAGCTTCTCAGGAGAGTGCTCCGTATCCGATCCCATTGCTATGAAGGGAGAGGGTTTTTTAAGGCTAGTGGCTGTAACTCCTAGCTCGACAGCAGGCTCCGATTCCTGAACTAAGGAACCATAGATTATGGGGGAGAGGTTGGTTTGAAATAGTTTTCTAGGCTTAGTGCCTTTGGAAGAAGAAGAGCCTCGATCTGACTCGGTAGCAGAGGTGATTGGTCTGTCAATAGGCGAGGAGGGTAACCCTGCTGCAATCCGTCTTTCTCTTTCGACTTTTTGAGCTTTCTCTAACTCAGAAAGGTTGAGCCACCCGTCTTTGACAAGAGCGTTCCTCGCTGTAAACATAAACTATCGAACTCAGTTTTTACTTTAGAGAGAGAAAGCTTTGAGAGATTTTGCAGAGTAAATTTGAAAAAGATGGTAAAACAGTAGAAAGTAAGTTTGTATTTATTGGTAAATCTGAAAAAGGAAGTTGATTAGAATTCGAAAAGATTGGTAATGATTAAAAGACGGCACTGATGTCACCACCTTTAATTAAGAGGTTTCTTTTCGAAGAAGGTGGGTTCGAAATTCAAGGTGAAAAAATGGCTGAAGCAACCAATAAGAGAGTAACAAGTGTCCCACGAACTCTAGCAAAAACTGTTTTGAATTCGTGAAGCTTTATCTGTCCGGATAAACACATAGCCCAAATTGACCGACCTGTCCGGATTAAAACTACCCCTAATGTCGGACTGTTTTTCAGGTCTTTGACAAGAGTATTTGCACAAACGCCTAAAAAAGGGGCTCCTGATGAGTCTGAATACTGCATGCTCCCCGGACAAGGACAGATCGGTCCAAGGCCTCCGGACCGGACAGATCACTTCGAACGCACTGACCATAGGACTGTTCGAACTATGACAAAAGTACTAAAAAAACCTAAACACTACTTGACTAAGCTACTTGCTCTCTTACTTAGAGCTCATGGGTCTTTGAACATGACCCGGGTCCATTAAACATGACCCGAAAGCCCATAAGGGCCCAAACATCAGGGTATAAATACCCAACCACCTGCATTAAGTGTGGGTAATGAGAATTAACTGCTACCAGCCAGCTTAATTATCTCTCTACTCTCTACTCTAAACTCATAACACCCACATACTACTATAAAACACCAATCAAATTACGAGCCTACCTACCCTCACACGATAATTATCCTCACCAATTTTGATATTATAATACAATGTAAACAAGTAGTGGAAGCGAAATTAAATGATTATACCATACGCTTTTTGTTAACGAAGATAGAATTGGAAGATTGTGAAGAGCTTGTTGCAATGGTAGCTTTTCAGCAGGGATTGCTCTCAAGTAATTTAGCAAACGAGACTACGAGGGGAAGGGCATTGACATTTGGGGATTTATAGCTCAAGTTAAGGAACAAATTAAGGTAGAATGATCGAAAATAGTTTGAAGTGGGTCAAGTTACACTCAAAGAAATTCAGAGTATACACTTATTGGCCAAGGATATAAGGGAAGCTTCTCGAATTCCCAGGGACCATTCGTCCAATGGTGAATACTAATCCGCCTCCTTGAACAGAACGAGCACCTCAACCTTTTAGTTATTGACCTCCTCGGGTGAGTTCCAACCACATGAAAAGACTATACTATTTTATGGAGCTAACTCAAAACGTGAAAACAATCTTTGAAAGAGCCAACCAACACTAACAAATAGGCTAAGGGAGGAGCGAAACAATAAATTTTGCAAATATAATAACGATATCGAGTATGATACTGCGGAATGCATAGTTGATTTTTTGTAAGGAGAGGAGGTAATTAACGCTAACCTTGTGAAACCAAGGCCCCACTTTTCCTTCTAGGCTCTCCGGCAGATCCGAATTCCTCAAATACAATTTATCCTTTCCCTTGTCCTTCTTGGCAACTATCTCTTTACTGGTCTGACCGGAGGACTCAGACTCGAATGGGGCCTCTTCAATAGAGTCCTTCATCACTTCCTCCATAATTGTTGAAGGGATTTCAGCAGCTGTAGTGGGGGGAGGGTTCAAATTTGACTCAGACTTCTCTCCGGACTGTGGGCTTCAGTACCCCTTTGATTTCTGCTCTCCGGTAGAGTATCTGGAACAGAAGTTTCTTGTTGAAGACTTGGATTGGAGCCCTCCGGTCCGGACAGCCTATCATTGGGGGCTCTAATAGGCACCTCTGACCCGGTGCTGCTGTCTTTTGCCCCCGACTTAGAGGGAGTGTTTTTAGACCCTTGGCCTTTAACCAACCGGCCTTTCCTCCTATCGACTAGCTTCTCAGGAGAGTGCTCCGTATCCGATCCCATTGCTATGAAGGGAGAGGGTTTTTTAAGGCTAGTGGTTGTAACTCCTAGCTCGACAGCAGGCTCCGATTCCTGAACTAAGGAACCAGAGAATATGGGGGAGAGGTTGGTTTGAAATAGTTTTCTAGGCTTAGTGCCTTTGGAAGAAGAAGAGCCTCGATCTGACTCGGTAGCAGAGGTGATTGGTCTGTCAATAGGCGAGGAGGGTAACCCTGCTGCAATCCGTCTTTCTCTTTCGACTTTTTGAGCTTTCTCTAACTCAGAAAGGTTGAGCCACCCGGCTTTGACAAGAGCGTTCCTCGCTGTAAACATAAACTATCGAACTCAGTTTTTACTTTAGAGAGAGAAAGCTTTGAGAGATTTTGCAGAGTAAATTTGAAGAAGATGGTAAAACAGTAGAAAGTAAGTTTGTATTTATAGTAAATCTGAAAAAGGAAGTTGATTAGAATTCGAAAAGATTGGTAATGATTAAAAGACGGCACTGATGTCACCACCTTTAATTAAGAGGTTTCTTTTCGAAGAAGGTGGGTTTGAAATTCAAGGTGAAAAAACGGCTGAAGCAACCAATCAGAGAGTAACAAATGTCCCACGAACTCTAGCAAAAACTGTTTTGAATTCGTGAAGCTTTATCTGTCCGGATAAACACATAGCCCAAATTGACCGACCTGTCCGGATTAAAACTACCCCTAATGTCGGACTGTTTTTCAGGTCTTTGACAAGAGTATTTGCACAAACACTTAAAAAAGGGGCTCCTGATGAGTCTGAATACTGCATGCTCCCCGGACAAGGACAGATCGGTCCAAGGCCTCCGGACCGGACAGATCACTTCGAACGCACTGACCATAGGACTATTCGAACTATGACAAAAGTACTAAAAAAACCTAAACACTACTTGACTAAGCTACTTGCTCTCTTACTTAGAGCTCATGGGTCTTTGAACATGACCCGGGTCCATTAAACATGACCCGAAAGCCCATAAGGGCCCAAACATCAGGGTATAAATACCCAACCACCTGCATTAAGTGTGGGTAATGAGAATTAACTGCTACCAGCCAGCTTAATTATCTCTCTACTCTCTACTCTAAACTCATAACACCCACATACTACTATAAAACACCAATCAAATTACGAGCCTACCTACCCTCACACGATAATTATCCTCACCAATTTTGATATTATAATACAATGTAAACAAGTAGTGGAAGCGAAATTAAATGATTATACCATACGCTTTTTGTTAACGAAGACAGAATTGGAAGATTGTGAAGAGCTTGTTGCAATGGTAGCTTTTCAGCAGGGATTGCTCTCAAGTAATTTAGCAAACGAGACTACGAGGGGAAGGGCATTGACATTTGGGGATTTATAGCTCAAGTTAAGGAACAAATTAAGGTAGAATGATCGAAAATAGTTTGAAGTGGGTCAAGTTACACTCAAAGAAATTCAGAGTATACACTTATTGGCCAAGGATATAAGGGAAGCTTCTCGAATTCCCAAGGACCATTCATCCAATGGTGAATACTAATCCGCCTCCTTGAACAGAACGAGCACCTCAACCTTTTAGTTATTGACCTCCTCGGGTGAGTTCCAACCACAGGAAAAGACTATACTATTTTATGGAGCTAACTCAGAACGTGAAAACAATCTTTGAAAGAGCCAACCAACACTAACAAATAGGCTAAGGGAGGAGCGAAACAATAAATTTTGCAAATATAATAACGATATCGAGTATGATACTGCGGAATATATAGTTTTGAAGTTGAAAACTTTTATTAAAGGACAAAATAATGGTCGAAATAATCCAATTACGTCTGCGCAACATAACATGAACACACCGTTAAATCAAGAAAACACATTAATGATTGTGGATTCGAAATTAGAAAAACATGAAAGCTTACATACGGCTTCGGAATATCTAGATTCAGACCCATATCAGAAAGTGGTATTAGTTGTGAAGAAACCAATATTGTGAAGGAAGGTTCGTAGTTTGTGTGAGTATTTTGAGAATCTTGCTATTTTTGGAGGAGATACTATGGTCGGACATACAAATAATTTAAGAAACAAATATGTAGTAAGTTTGGCAAGTCAAATAGAAGGTAAAATGTCTACCCATCTTTATGAGAGGAATGTTAAGACTTTTATTTTGTTTGACGAGGACAATTTGAGAGGCATAGATGGACCCTATGAGGATGTGGTGATGATTGGCACATAAATAGCTGGAATAGAGATCCGACGTATACTAATTGATACATGAATTTCATCGAATTTATTTTTCAAATCAACGTATGATAAGATATGTAATCCACATGCAATTCTCCGACTTGAGCACCATAATTTGGTTCACAAGGGTAACAACGCAACTTATCAGGGAATTCAAGGGAGATGTTTTTTTGGAAGAGCTCATTTTAGGAAAAAGGTTCAAGTTTTGTTTATGGTGGTGGAACGTCCAGCTAGTTATACTGCAATTTTTTAGAGGTCATGGTTGTCTAGATTTATGCTGTTGTTTCAATTGTCCATCAGTTCTTGAAGTATGTTATTGGTAATCTCGTCAGAGAAGTTCGAAGTGATCAGCAAGTGGCAAGAGAATGTTATGCAACAACTTTACATTCTAAAAGGGCTACCTCTGGTGATCAAATGAATAAATAGTAATCATGAGGGTTAACTTTGGATAAGGAAGGAGTAGATGATCTGAGGGAAACCTCGGGACCTATGGTAGTAGGAGAAAATGTGGAGGAGTATATGTTTCCTAACGAGAAATGTTTGACAATAGGGATATTATTGTCACCTACTTTAAGTTACCAATTGCTAAAGTATTATTCAGAAAATTTAGATGTGTTTGCTTAGAATACCGAGGATGTGGTAAGGGTCACGTCCATGGTAATAGGTCACAACTTGGCTTTAAATCCGAAAATCCGGCATATCATTCAAAAAATGAGAGTTTTCTCTGTAGAACATCTGATGAAATTGCGATCGCTTATCCAAGGTCAGACATTTACGAGAGGCACAGTACCCATTATAGACTACAAATCCAGTGCTTTTAAAAAAGAATAACAAAAAATACATAATGTGTGTTGACTTTACTGATTTGAATAAGGCATGTCCAAAAGCTCCATTTCCTGTACCAAGAATTGATCCGTTTGTTGATTTAACATCGAGGAATAAAATTCTTTCTTTCATGGATGCATTTTCAAGTTATCATCAGATCCAGATGAATCTGAATGATCACAAAAAGTACTACGTCTATTACTGGCCGATGATTGTATTGTTACCATCATGCCTTTTGGTCTTAAGAATGTTCAGGAAACGTATCAAAGCTTAGTAAACAAGCCATTTGCGTCTCAAATAGGGAGGAATATGAATGTCTATGTTGACAATATATAAGTCAAGATTTCAACAGATGACGAACATTTACAAGATTTGGAACAAACTTTTTTTTAATCTTAGAGATATTCAATTTGAGTTAAATCTAGAAAAATGAACCTTCAATGTAAGTTCATGAAAGTTCTTAGGATATATCATACCTGAAAAGGGAATAGAAGTCGGTCCTGACCAACTAAAGGATTTGATAGGAATAACATCACCTCAGACAATTAAAGAAGTCTTTATTTTGAGAACAGATTGACTGCTCTAAATAGATTCTTCTCTCGATTTTCTAACAAATGTGATCCTTTTTCCAAATTTTACGGCGGCCGAAGAAACTCACTTGGATATTACAATGTGAGGTGTCATTTTTGAAGATTAAAGATCATTTTTCATCACCAAAATTTTTGTCTAAGCCTCAAATAGGAGAATAACTATTTTTGTTTGTAATTGTGTCTGATTTTTCCATTATTGTTGTCTTGATAAGGGAGGAAGGTGGATATTCTTGGCCAGTTTATTATGTGAGAAAACTTTTATTATCATCGGAAAAGAGATAGTAATACCTTGAGAAGTTATCTTTGGCCTTGGTGATAGCTGCTAGAAAGATGCGCCCCTGTTTTCAAGCTCATATAATTATTGTCTGAATTTCATTACCATTAAAATATGTGTTACAACGACCCGATATTTTTAGTAGGATGACTAAGTGGTCAGCTGAGTTGGGGGATTTTGACATAAATTTGCTCCTCGAACAGTTATTAAGGCTCAACCTCTAGCGAATATTTTGGTTGAGTTTCATTCAATTTGATTCAGTGAGGAGAGTGATAAGGATTTGATACCAATGTAATGAATATGGGTGGTTCGAACTGATGGAGGCTCTAGTATATTAGGATCAAGTACGAGAGTACAGTTGGTTGATCTTTCTAGAGAAACTATGTATCAGGCCATTTGTTTCATATTTAGTGTGTCAAAAAACAAAGTTAATTACGAGGTTGCTTTAGCTGGTTTAAGATTTACAAGTATTTGTGGGGAAAACAAAGTTTATTTAGAAACATATTCATAGTTGGTAGTGAATCACATGACGGGGGTATCCGAGGTTAAAAAGACCAACTTGTTTTATATCTTCGTGAGCTTCAAGGATTAACTATTTTGTTTAACGATGTGGTCATGGAGCATATCAAACCAGGGGAAATACAGTTGTGGATTCTTTGAAATTATTGCATATACAGTGGAGTATCCCTGGATATTGTTACAAGAATTGACAAAGTCTCTACAAAGCAAATATACCAATGAGGTGTTTGTCACTACATTAAAAGTTCGAGGTGATTGGAGATTTAAAATAACATAATTTTTACTTAAACGTACACTACCTCAAATCACAAAGTTAGCTCAACAGTAGAGATTTAGAGCCCATGGTTATACAATATTAGATGGAGTGTTATGTAAAAAGTCTTTGAGTAGGCTGTTTTTACAAATTTTGGGTAAGAATGAATCCTATAAAGTTTTATTTGAATTACATGATAAGGAAGGTTATGCTCATTGTGGATTTAAAGCTTTGAGAAGAAGGGTTTTGTTGGCAGGGTACTATTGGCTTTTAAAAATGAATGATGCTAAAAATTTGATACGGAGCTGTGATACTTGTTAAAGATTTGCAAATTCTATTTATAAATTGAAAGTATCACTACTCTCAATTTTTGAAGTGTTTCCCTCTGATAGATAGGAAATAAATCTAGTAGGACCATTGCCCATAGCTTCGGGAGGAAGGCAAGCGATTATAGTTAGCAGTGGATTATTTTTCAAAGTGGGCTGAACCATTGTCCGGGACAAGAGCTGAAAATGTTCATAAATTCATTATAACTACTATTTGTTGTCGATTTCGGGTTTGTCAAAAGATTACTACGGAAAACAGACCTTGGTTTAATAATAGAAAAATAACTTGTTTGCTTTATTGCCTCTGTCTTGATTTCTCTGCTTCTTCCTCTCTGTTACATTTCTCCATATCTCAGTTTCATTGTCCTCTGCTTTTTCTTCATCGAACACCAGCAATCAAACCCAGAAAAACATGATTTTCCAAACTTTCAAAGCAAAAACACAAATCAAGAAGAGTCTACTTCTTCCACCGAAACGAAATATGTCGATTTATTCAAAGGAAAAACAAAAACAACAAATATTATAACCCAGAATACGTTACCTTCAAAGATGATCATATCTCAATCCAGTTTTCAAAAGAATATAAAGACAGCTTGATGGTAACAACGAGATTCATTTGCAACAAGATTCACACTAATCCGGAATTATTCAAAAGGGATACCTAAACAATATAGATTTTAGACGAGTTCATAATTGAAAGTAGGTTTAAAGGAAATCTAAACCTATCAACAAGATATGATCATCATATTATTCTTGAATTTGATCTAAAGGAAGACATATGCAACCTCTGGAGCAGAACTTCTTGGACAGTTGGTAACTCTATCATAAGAGTCCTAAAATGGTCCCGAATTTCAATCCAAAATTAGAGAGTCCAATCACTTCGATATGGATTAGGTTATCCAAGATCCCTGAATTTCTATTAAAAGATTCTATGATAGAAATGATAGCTAAGACAATAGGAAACCCAATCAAAACTTAGATACTGGAAAAGTATAGGGCACTCTTCAATGCTGCTTACATATGGGTTGAAATGGATATTATAAGAAATCTGCAGCATCACATGTGGATTGGATTTAGCCTCAATGATGGATGTTAGGTGGAAATTGGATACAATAATATACCTCTTTATTGCCATCAATGCAAACACATTGGCCATAGATAAGATATGTGCAGAAAGCAGTCCAAAAATCAGCAAGCTAATGACATTATTTTACCTAGAAATCAAACCATTCAAGATGTTCATCCTCCTGAGTAAAAGAAACAAAAACTCAAATTTTTAATTATAGTTTAAGAGAGAAAATCCAGCTCCAAGGAATCAGAGGAAAACAATCAACAACAACAAAACCATTATCAAGATCAAAGTAATGAGGAAATACATGAAGACAACACAATTGAAGAAATTATAGATGCAATCAAATATCTGGATTTCGACTACAATATGTCTTCCCCAGAACAAACAGTCATCCTCTCTGGATATCATACACCAAACCAAAACAATATAGGAAGCTTGCCAACACTCCAACCCTGAAGAAAAGAGACACAGACAAAAACTTTCATAATATATTGAATCAAAAACCGAAACAGGTCATAAGCAAAAACAAGAAGATACATTTGGTGATAAAGTCTTTGGAATTTACAGAGACCAAAACAATTGCAAATCAAGCTACGAAGGATTAACATCCTCAGTTGAAATATTCGGGGAATAGGCAACAAGTCTTCTCAAAGAAGGCTTAAGTCTATTTTCTTAAAGAATAAAATCAAGTTTCTCTTCATCCATGAGTCTTTCATTCATTTTAATAATCAAGAACAAATTGCTTCTTATCTAAAATTTAATCATTTTTAATCTAATTGTTCGAATAAACTATGACTTTTCTGGCAGAATGATCTTAAAGTCAAGATAAAGTTGGACCATACTCAATTTGTTCACTCAGAAGTTAAGTACAAAGACTGTAACAAGATCATTCATATTACCTCAGTGTACGCAAAGTGTCAAAGAAGGAATAAAGTGGACTTGTGGAATACTTTAAAAAAGATCTCTACTAATGTGAAAGACTGGAGGGTGTTGGGTGATTTAACTCAACTAGATTCCTCAATGATCAGACTAGTTGTTTAAATTACTGTCAGTAAAATGCTGAAGAATTTAATAATATAGTCAGGGATCGTAAGCTTGAAGATGTGAAGTTTGTTGGCACTAAGTATACCTGGACTAAAAATGTCAAAGGCAAAAGATTAGACTGGGTTTTGATCAACCAAGATTGGGCTGATACTATTGCCAATACTGATGTTATACATATGGAAAGAACCTGTTCCATATGGAACAAAGTTAAAAGATTAAAAAGTGACTTTAAAGTCTGGAATAGAGAAAACATTGGGAGCATATTTGATAAAATTCTGCCTACTGAGGAAGAAGTCAAAGTTTGTGAAACTAGATACTTATCTAGCAATAGCATGGATGATAAGATCAGTCTATCTAAAGCATCTGCAAACCACCTTGTAGCTTTAACTATGGAGGAGAATTACTGGCACCAAAATAATTATTCTTCTTGGATCAAAGATGGAGACCAGAATACCCAAGTTTACCATAACTATGTTAACAAAAAAAGAAGGAAAATTAGAATCACTGCATCAAAATCAACAATCAATAGACATCTGATAAAGAGAAAATGAGCTCCTCTGTGGAAGCTTATTTCAAATATATGTTCATTTATAATAATATTAATTACTCTAATGATGAGCATACATTCATATTATACATAATCTTCAACTCTACTCCTAAGCTTATCACTTATGCTGATAATGAATTTCTTCTTGCTAAGCCATCTGAGAAGGAAGTTTACCTCATTATTAAAAGCCCTAAGCCATTCAGTGTTGCAGGCATGGATGGCTTCAATATATGCTTCTTCATCTTTTGCTGGCATATAATAAAATCTGATTTTTCAGAGTTATGGTAGATTTAATCAAGGGCAATGACATTCCTAAAGCAATCATGGCCACTAAAGTGTACCTTCTTCCGAAAACTTATTATCTTTCTTATTGGAATAAATTTAGACCAATTAGTCTCTATACAACTTTAAACAGATTTATGTCTAAGCTATTGAATAACAGACTTTCTAATCTCCTACCTAAATTGATTTCAGATGTTCATGGGTCTTATGTGAAAGGAAGAACAATTCAAGACAATATCCTGATAGCTAAGGAGATAATCCATGATCTGAAAAGGAAGACTAAAGCTGGAAATATCATCATAAAAGTCGAGATGTCAAAAGCATTCAATAACTTATCCTACAGATTCATACTTAAAGTGTTTAACTATTATGGTTTCAACCATAAATTTGTCAAGCTAATCGGTAACCTAATCTCCTCTGTCTTTATTTCTATTCTCCTTAATGGCAGAGCAATTGGATTTTTCAAAACAAGCAAAAGAATGAGACAAGGAGACCCACTATCTCCTAGTCTCTTCATCCTTGCTGAAGAAATCTTAATAAGAGGCTTAACTGAATTATTTGAATCTGATAAAACCATCATGTATTCTTAGAGAAACAACATTAATATACCATGTTTGGTCTTTGCAGATGATTTTTAATATTTACTAATGGATTGACATCTTCAATCAATTCTATAGGGTTTTTTACAAACTTACCATGACACTTCTGGGAAGATCCTTAACATAGATAAAACTCAAATCATAATTTCTACAACATCTCTCAAGATAAGCCTATAGCTCTTCATATTCAAACTGGATTCAGTATGGACTCATTGCCTACTACCTATCTTGGCATATCCCATAACTCTAACAATGGAAACATCAACTTCAATCCTTTGATTGAAAAAATCAACAACAAGATTATGTCTTGGGAAGTAAAAAATCTCTCTTATGGGGGCAGACTGGCTGTAATAAAGAGTGTCATTTTATTCATCCCTATCTACTGGATCCAGAGTTGCAAACTTCCCAAAACAATCATCAATAAAATTGAGAAAATGTTTAACAAGTTCTAATAGAGTGTGAAGGTGGTCTTAATATCCATAGCTTGAATAACTACCAGAAGGCTTAATCTATAAAGCTTTGGTTAAAATTTAGAGAAAATAAATCTATTTGGTCCAAGCTTATTCACAGTATCTACTGTAAAGGCATGCACCCCTCTCAAATAAACTTCAAGAGAAAATGTTCTTTGACTTGGAACAGAATGTCTGAAATCAAAAACCAGACTGAAGACCAAATAAAATGGATCATGGGTCAAGGTAATATTAATATTTGGTTGGAGAACTGGTTTGGCAACCCCCTAATCATTAGATATGATGAGGATGGTGACAACAGATGGTACAAAGGGAAAACGATGAAATCTTACTCGGCTGACAACTCATGGAATTTAAACTCGATAAGTCTTCTTTTCTCCATCTCTAGTCTTAACTTAATATCTAAACTTAAAATAGATAGCCAAGTTGAAGACAAAATACACTGGAAACTGTTCGATTAGAAAGGGTATTTGATAAACTCTCAACGAGATTCTTTGAGAGACCAGTTTGGGTGATGAACTGTTCGATTGGAAAGGGTATTTGATAAAGTCTCAATGTCATTATACTTGATAGTAATGTAAACCACAGGCTTGGACTTGCTTGTGTCAGACATCAATCGATTATCTTGAAGTAGTCTACTATGACTAGGTCCAACTGAAACTGAATACCCCAGTTTAGGATCTCCAAGTAGACAACGAGCTTTTTTTCTCCACAAGAGAGCGGAGTCTCTCCTACTACTGGTAGCCGAAGAATGACATCATCAGAGATTCACAATTGCTTCTTGAGAGTTTTATTATCAGAGATTCCCAATTGCATATTTTTTTTAGTGCAATGAGGTACTTGGGGAGCACGTCCTCGAGATTAACACTTAAGTGTGCAACAATGTCCTCGGTAAGAGTGATTATTTATTTATTATTTTCTTCTTTTTCTTTGGAGCTAGTTCATTTGAAGTATTACCCTCGGAGTCTGAGGGAGGAGTACTTTCTGTATTTTGAATATTTTAGTCAGTTTTTGTCGTAGACTCTGACTCAGCAATCTCCTCGGAGAGTTCCTCTTGAAGTTGAGGGGCCACTATTGGTAGCGGTGGTTTGAGAGTTATCAGGTGCACTAGTATTGGTTTGTTGGTTGGTTTCCGAAGGAATTTCTTGTGACTGTGTATTTGTCACAGTTCTTTTTGTTTGAGGGAGAAGATGGTGTAGGATTTTATGAGGTGTTGACTTCTTCGGAATCTCTCATTGCTACGAATTGAGTTTTTTGAGGAGTTTGGATTTTTTTAGAAGATGCTCTCGAATGTATTTGAGGTGTTAGTTTTCAGTTGATTTGAAGAGGATTTTGATTTCTAATTGTTCTAAAAATCTTTTAGAGAGGATTTGTGAGTAAAACAATGTCTGTAAGACCAATCTAGATAATAAAATATGTTTTAGGGAGAAAAGTTCTACAATCTCGAGAGAGAAAGTCACAAGAAATAATTCTCTAATTATTTGTAATCATCATTCCCCAAAAGAGGTGGTGTGCTTTTATTGTACATGTGTAGGATCCCACATACCTAAACAAATTACTAATTTTGGTCCTTTTCTTAAGTTTATTATGTATTATAAAATAGTCATTTTATATAATATAATTGGCAATTATTCTTACGAGGTTTTTCTATGCCAACTTACACCCTTAATTTATCAATGTCTTCTAGTTGCATAATTCTTCCCTTATCAATTTCGAAGAGGTTTTTCTGTTATGATTTGAGGAGATTGTTGTGAGTAGGCTTTGAGAGCTAGATCGGAAGGAATTTGGTTTCCACGATACTTTTGATCAGGGTTGAAGGCTCCATATAAAATGGTATGGGTTGATAGCTTTTGGAAATTGTCAATCACACATATTGCTCAGTTTTCAGCAGCCCTTTCAGAGATGCTGAAATAATTGTAGATACCAAAGATGGGGTTTTGGCTAGGATTTGGATTTTTCATAAATCGATGCTAGGGCAGTTCTCGAAATCAAGCATGAATAGAGTAAATAGAAATCAGAGAAATTAAAATATGATTGAGAAAAGATGAACACGGTAATGATAACGGCGGAGTAAAATCTTTAATGCGACTTTCTCTCCATATCTCTAAAATTTATGTGTGATAGTAAAAATGAGAGTTAATGGGGAATTTATAGAAAAATATGATGGAAAAGGAATTGGGCTTTTCAGAATACGAAACTAAAGGGTTGACATGCATCTATAGGTTGAAATAAAAATCGACAGACAGCGGTTACCTAATGGACAGACAGCGGTTACCTAATCTACAGACAGCGGTTACCTAGTCTAAAGTAGGTTGAAACGTGTAGAGTGTCGGAATTGAATTGCATGCGTACTAGAAAGCTTATATAAGTTTCCATTCTATTATAGGTGAGTATTTATTAAGGCCACGTAAGTTTCTAAGGTGATTATTATAGAAAGACCACACAAATTTTTGAAGCGTTTATGGAAAGTTTTCGAGGTGGTCATGGAAAGTTTTTTAGGCGATTGCGATCATGGAAATGACAAACATGTTTCCGAGAAAGAACAAATCTGAGGAATGAAAAAGATTTTGTTTGAAGTCATTCGAGCAGTTAACAAAACTAAGGCCATGGGGAGTTTCTAGAATAATGAGTTATCATAAAATAAAATTTAGATCTTCTTCAGAAATCTTCACAAGGACTAGGGGGATATTGATAAAGATATAAATAATCAAGGATTAAAAGCAATTATAAAAAATGGTTTTTATTTAAGTCTTTTATAGTTAGAGGATAGATTGAACATAAAATATAAATATCAATGGCTAATAGTGCAATTATTCATAACTTGTAACTGTATTTTTTATTAATATCCCTTTCCTATAAAGAGAATGGGAGATTTCAGAAATAAAGATTTGATTGATACTTTTTACTCACAACTTCTCTTAATCTCTTGTCCTCTCTAAAAATGCTTGTATCTCTCTTTAAAATTGATATGAACATTTCTCTCTTTAAGGAAGATTTAATACTTAACAATATTAAATATGTAACAAGAAACAGATTAGCAATATATTTTCGGCTCGTACCCAAAGCTTAGTTATGCACTCAAAACAATAAATCAAAAAAATGAACAAGAATGTAAACTTAAGCAGACACACAAGACATATATAACGTGGTTCGAATTGTGAAGAAATCTTATATGAACGGGCTACCGAAACGGATTTTATATATATGAGGTTACAATAAGACTCTCTCAAACATTTAACATTTAACCCCTCGTCTTTGTTACAAAACACTCTTAACTTACAAATGAACTATGGATCAAATAATTTATATTCAATTGTTTATCTTATAGCTCAATTATAGCCGAAAGCTTTTAGATTTTTTCCTCTCGCACCAATAACTTCATACCGAGTTTTCACTATTTATAAAAGATCAATGATATGCATAATACTCTCCAGCCCCATTTGTCCAGGCATACCAAGACATAAGGACAAGGTTGGCACCGATATCTGAATGACATGGGTCTGCGATACCTCCTTGTACTAGTGCCCCATGAAGCACGCCTTAGATCAACGACTCTATGGTCAAAGTTTAAGATTAAACATCAATTTAGACCCTTCATGACATAGCTTCCTCTAACAGCTTATAGGTTTCTCCAAAATTCATTTAGCAATCATGTACTGCACATTTGGCGTTGAAGATAATTAGTCTGCTTATTCGGTTTTGAAAGTGGAATACATTTTTGTTGAATAGCTTTCTTTTAGATTTCGGCAAACATCTTTACACCTAAGTATTGATCTTAATTCCTGTCTAAAACATTCAAAATAGCTCATGTGCATTTTTTTTTTTCATCTTTAACCACATGCTATATGCATTTTTTTTGTCCATCTTCAACCACATGTTGTATTTAGTAGTGCTTTTATTCTCAAATTATGTAAAATCCTAACACTTCGCCCGTATGAAAATACACGAGTAAAATGTTGTCTGGATCTTTACAACAAACTGGAATTTCATCTTTAAGTCGTAAATACTATCTAGTAAAAAACATAGTGTTGGGTTTCTTTCAATTTGAAATGCAATTGATAGATGATGTATGATAAAGTTGGATAATTTCTTCTGCTTTTATTTATGTTTTCTGCTTGAGGGTCTAACCCTCACAAGCGAACGCTTTGACTATTGGGCTCCGATGTCTATAATCTTCGGCCTTTGGCATTTAAAATATGCATTTGGATTCGAAGCCAATAAAATTATTGGAAAAAACAATGAAAGACTTAAATATCTTATTTATCTCTAGCAATCAAAATATCTTTATATCTGTATGTTTCACTGTTACCATATCTACTGCAACTGCCACCATCATATTTTCGATCATGACCACCGTTAAAAACCCACCGCTGTGACGACCACCATCTTTTCCACCCCTATTTTCATCCTGTCCTGTATCAGTACAACAAATGAACATACTTAAAAGACATAAAAGCTATTTACATATTTATCATTTTATATATTCAATGCCATACATTTAACCTTTTTATAAACATTAGCTATTTCTTTAAAACACTTAGCTGCCAAAAATTCACCTGTAACATATTTAGTGGTAAAAGATCACTTCGAACACATTTAGTCTGGTTAATTTAGTCTAGTTAATTTGGTATAATATTAGTTGTTATTTTATATATTCATTTTGCCAACCATTAAGTTGTATTATAACATTGAGTTGAATTATCTAAAAATTTAGGTATTTTTATTAATATTTAGGTATTTTTATTAATATTTATATGACAAAATTCACTTATGATATTTTCAGACGTAATTATATATTTAAAGTCACTTGAGTTATCTAAAAACTTAGGGTTTTTTTTCAATATCCATACGACAAAATTCAATTCTAATATATTTGGGGTAATTAATTTGACATATATTTATTTGTTACTATATATTACATATTTTGTTCCGTATGAGAATTAGTTGTTACTATAAACCCAGATTGTCTTTACCAATAAAATATTCGTTGTCTTTTTTTTGCTAAAAGATGTTTACATAAAAAAAATTAGTTATCTCATACCTTCTGTTATAAAATATTTAACCGTTAATATTTAGTATTTTTATAAAAATAAATAAATTATTATATTCTAAGATTTATCTAAAAATAATCTGAAGCCAGTGTTTATTTTTTCCAATACTAGATATAAGTGAATTATTTTAAGAAATAAATATAAATTTAAAAAAACATGTATCGCATATCTTTTTATTGGTGTCTAAAAATTTATCAAAATATATCAAGTTGGTGATGTTTTGATTTGTTTTTCAATGCAGTTTGACGATCGAAGATTATTTTCTGACGTTTAAATCTTAATATATAATTATTTGAAAAAAATAGAAAAAAATTATACAAGAAAGTATAAAACAAAAAAACATTGTTTTTTAATATGTGGATAAGCACTAAATAATTCCACTAAATTTTCAAAACTGATCCAAATAGTAGAAGAAAATTAATTTCTTTTTTAGAATAAATTATTTAAAATGATATAAATAATAAAAGAAATATCAAACCAAAGACAACACTGGGCTCTCGAAGCTCTAAAAGACATATTGGACTACTATTTGAAAATAATAAAAGAATTGGTTAAATATATTATTAAACTAATATTTATTCATTTGGTTATGCTCAAAAATATATTTTCAAATCATTCAAGATAATAATAGTTCTTACTAAATAGTAAATATTATCTACATTTGTAACTCTATAAATAGAGATGAAAAGTATTAAATAAAAGTATTGAATATTATTTTCTTGCCCATTTACTTTATTTCTTCATACCTATGTTAAAACCTACATTAATTAACTATTGAATCTCCTTACTCTATATTAGACTTACCAAATTGACATCGTCTTTGAAAAATGATTGGTACTCTGATAATTTTTTCAATAACCAATAAAAAATAACCAAAAGCTATATATGACAAATTCATATGTTGAATCTGATCACTCATTAGATCTGGAGACTTACAGTGGACCAATATATGATCATATCATTATAGTGGTTACATCTGCTCCAGCCATAAGCATAAAAACTAGTAAATGAATTAAATAAGTAATATTCTAACCAGTTCAAAGCTTTTGGAGGCTATTCGGACTAATTCCGCTCCGCGTTTGAGATATGGGATCCAACGACCCGGGGGCAACACTAAAGAGGAATGTGATTATGTCACAAGGTCTATATTAAGGGACTGCTACCAAAACATCACCAACCAGTGCAAATTATCCTTCTAGATGAAGGTCGTTGACACCAAGGTAGATTTTGATAAATGATAATCCAATATGAACTATAGAGCCTGTTGTTGCTGTCGTATCAGGATGACCAACATGACCCCAACCTCGAAACACAAAAAAAAAGAAAAAAAAGAGAGAGATTATCCTGGAACAAAACTCATCCAACATTAACAAAACGTTAACTTGAGAGTCATTCCTTCTACCATCAGGTATTCCATTTCGGCTGAATGAGAACCATGCTCCTCCGGTGGCCGATGCATCCCAACAACATACCTAGCAGGTTCTTGCAGCACACCTAGGGGTACAATTAAACTATCACTAAGGCTACGAAGCACAATGAAAATTTCATTCGAACTATAGTCATGTCTTTCATGTAGTACATCTCTTCTTGCAGTAAAAATATATTATAGTTTCACCATATTATTATTCTATGAACCAAGGCTACCATTCGTCACCGGTAAAAGTAGATGCAAATTAGTTGAACCCTTATGGAGATCATACAATAAAACAGACTTTTTATGAAGATTTTTCTGATGGTGCAACCAAACTATTATCTTGATTAACAATCACAACCATAATTTTCAATGATTATCTACAAATTCATCAAACAAACAACAATTTACAGCCTTCAGCTATGTAGTAGCTTGAAAAACATAGCCGAAAAACAATAAGAATAACAAACTTACCCCTTCGCAGACAAGGAGTCATAGGAAAACGTACTATATTGCATGATGATGAAGAGTTCCTTAACATTGAATCTCCATTAGCCCTAAGGATCGTGTATGGAGATCTACCGCAAAAGTTTGACAAAACAAAATCGATAAACATAGTGGTAAAAGGGATTCCCATAGAACAATTTAAAATTGAGATGTTACGCTTTATTAGGGATAAAAACATGTTGTGAATGGAATTCTTCATGACTTTCAAAGGCAGTGTGTTGATTTAGTTTAATAGTCTTCATCCCGACTGCATCAAAAATTTCAAGGTGTTTTAGAAGACCTTCAAAAATCAAATTATTAATGCTACATTTGTTAAGGATATCAAAAAAAAAGATCATTCATTGTACAAAAACACCAAATAAGAGTATGAGGGACTACGCTTGGAGTTTGTGGGGAAAAAATGGGTTGTATGAGTTCTATGATTTGGTGTCAATAATGGCATATAGAAAATATATTTTAACAGTATTTTTGATAGAACATATAATGAAGAAAAATCCTCTTAATTTTAGGGACCTTGTAGCTTAGTCAGATAGGGAAACAAAATGGAGGAGAATATAAGGTCAAAGATGGATGAATACACAACAAATCCAAATGCATACCCACATTACCATCCTTTAGCAAACAACAATGAACCACTTATTATGGTACAAGTCAATTTCAGATCAATAAATTAAGTCTTGGCCTCCAAACACACTAATAATGAAGCCTCGACATGGTCGAGACATTACAAACAAGGGAAAAGCTCAAGAGAGAAGCCAAAAGTCAACTATAATAACACCTACAATAATAAATGAATAAATTAGTATTTTAACAAAATACCTTACACCAACTTGACTGAGAACTTAATGGTCATTTATAAAAACATAAATTGTGTGATAAAAAAATAGGTGACCTAGAAGATGTACTATCTCAATAATAGAGAGATAAGAGAAAGATTTGTAAATTTCACAATAACATTGGACACTACACCAAATATTTTTGGGCTTTAAATCCTAAAGTCCAAAACATGATAAATGAAGGGAAACTTTCAAATTTTGTAAGGAAGAAACACAAAAATGAGTCGAGATATGCTACAACTGAGCATGGCCCTCAAACAAGACATAAAATACAAGTTTCAATAGTGGATGATGAGCCGATACCAGTAGAAAATAATGCAATTATGGACATAGAAGAAGAGAAGTATATGGACCCAGATCCTAACAAACAAAAAAATAGTATAATTACAAGAGGAGATTATTCTTAAGAATTACCATAAACTACATTAAGAAATACTAAAAGACTTAGAGATGAAACAGCAAGGCCAAACATCACCACACAAATATCAGAATCCATACCCAATTTTAATTATTCACAAATGATTACCTAAAGAGAGTTATAACACCTCACCAAGATGTTGTCCTAATAACTATATAATGGAAAAAATGAAGGTAAAAAAGTCGTGATAGGTAATATAATCTCAACAAACATCGTTTAAAAGAGTACTTATGATAATATAAAATATGCCCTAGTATTGGCCATATCTCAAAGGATTCTGATTGGGCTCACCGGAGCATATGTTAGTATGTTTGGTGAGTTGACCTTGGACGTAGTCTTGGGAAAACAAGAGTTTATGAATAGTTTTTTGTCTATGCTCATGATATTTTATGCACTTCATTCATAAAGTATCATATTAAAAATATAAATAATGGATCACATGCATGTTGTAATCTCTATAATATACTGATTCATTAGGTATCTAATCAATAGAATGATGGCATGGAACCATAAAACTCTAAGGGAATGATATGTAGATTTCATAGCCTTCAAGTAATATCAATTAAAATGGTCCTAGCCATCCTAGGTGATATGGATGACCCTATATAGGCCTTCATCTCATAGAGATCGAGGTGTAAGTAAAGAACATCAAGATGGAAGAAAGTAAAGTCTTACGAGTCGACCAATACGTACATACCAACCTCAACTATAAGCTACTTGAATTATTATATCGTGACTTAGATAAGTTTTCTTAAAATATCAAGGATGTATTAGGATTCTTGACAAAAGTTATATGTCATAAGTCATCGCTCATTAACAAGTTTTAACCGATAAAACAAAAGAGAAGGTCATATTATTAGCAAAACAACTGAAGTTATTATAGAGGAAGTAGACAGACTAACAATAGTGGCTCATATTAGAAAATCTTATTATCTATTGTGGACATCCAATCCATTGTTCGTCAAGAAAAATAATGGCAAATGGAGAATGTGTATCGACTTCACAGACTTAAAAAAACATGTCCGACGAATCATTTTCCCATAGCGTCTATTGATCAATAGGTATATCCCACTTTGGGGAATAATATGTTATCTTTTATGGGTGTTTATTGGGATACAGTCATATCACAAAGCATGTAAATGATCAGAAGCATACTAACAATATAACTGAGAAGGGACTCGATTGTTCAAATGTAATTTCATTTGGATGAAGAATGTCATGGCCACCTATCGATATTTGTTAACAAGATTTTTGTAATGCAACTCAGCCAAAACCTACGTACTTACATTTATAAAATGCTAGTTACTAGCAATAAAAATGAAGATTATCTTGCTAACGTAGCCAAAATCATCACCAATCTCATAAAATTAAACCTAAAGCAAAAACCAGAAATGTGTAACTTTGGTGTAAGGTCTGGAAATTTCCTAGGCTAAATGGTCAATTAAAAATGCATCAAAGAAGATCATACTCACCTCTCAAACCTAACAGCAATGGATCATCCCAAAAACATAAGTGAGGTGCAAATACTAGTATAAAGTTTGGCTACACTTAATAATTTCATTGCAAGATCTTCAGATAAGTATCATATTTTATTCCAGATTTTGAAAAGAGCATGGAGGTTTAATTAGACACCAACTTGCGAGGAAGCCTTAAATAACATCAAAACAAATCTAATTTCTTTGAAGGTATTATCAAAGCTGAAGTTGGGATAATTAATATCTCTTTATATAGTCTTGTATCTTTCTGTTTGTGTTATGTTAATAAAAAAAATGGAATGAGTCTAAAGTAATCTGATGTGAGGCAAGTCCCTGCTGGACACTAAAACTAGATACTTACAGTTATAAAAAGTTATCATTGACACTGGTAATTATGGCTAAGAAGATGAGCCATTACTTCCAGACTCATACAATTTTAATAAGAACTTATTTCCCCTTAGATATATATTACAAAACTATGGTGTTTATAGACGATTAACCTGATGATAAATTGAGTTAGAAAATTATGACATACGATTTGAACTAAGAAATGCAGTTAAATCTCAAGTCTTGGTAAATTTAAAATCCTAAATACTTATACCTTTCTGGAAGAGGAAACAAAAGCAACTTTACAAATCATAACATATGGAGGAAGTAAATTTAGACTCCAACACAGGAGTTCAACAAATGTATCCAACAACAAATGTTTTTTACTAAATCCATTACATTTGGTTTCTCGTCTTCTAACCATGAGGTAAAGTATTGGGGTGCAATAGTAAAACTTTAGATAACAAATATTTGTAGAGCTAAAAGAGTAAAAATCCTCACATACTCTCAGTTGGTTGTCCACCAAGATTTATTTTAAGAAAAACCCAAAAAAGAAAACCTAATCAAATATCTAAAACAAATTCAAATCTATGAAGCCTTGTTTGACCAAGTTATTTTTGAACAAGTACCAGGAGCTGGAAATGCAATTGTTGATGCTTTGGCATCTTTGGTTTATGCCAATTTAGACCCAAGAGCCGCCATTCAAGGAAACTTATCATTACTCAACTAACCTAGTTCTTATCATACCCTTTATAATTCGAGATTCATGATAATATAATAGCATGACTAATATGAAGAAGATTGGAGAACCATTATCAAATGATATATAGTAGAAAGAATACTTCGAAAAAATATAACTAAAGTAAGGCATATAAAAATGAAACCAACAAGGTATGTGTGGATAATTGATAATTTATAAAAATAGTGACTCACTAAACCCTTTCTCATATGTTTAGGCCTGATGAAGCAACTTTTATGGTAAAGGAATTTAATGATGAAGAATGAAGTGCTCATTCGAGCTACAAGGCATAACATATAGTAATTTTTCTCCAAGTGTACTACACGACCGCTTTGCTATGAACTATACCATGAGCTATTCATTTTGATATACTGGGCCTTAAAATCGTGTGGGGGCTTCCAAAAGCTTCGAGATTATAGATATTTTTGCTAGTATTGGTGGACTATTTTTCAAAGTGGGTAGAGGCACAAACTCGTGTGAATATCATATCTAAAAAAGTCATAAACTTCCTCAAATAAAAAATATGCTACAGATATATGATATGAAGATTCATCACAATAGATAATGGAACTCAATTCTATCAAGAACGTTTGGCATGGTTATGCTCAACAAGAGATATAAAATTAAAATTTTCTTCTCATTTTCATATATAGGAAAACAACCAAGAATGAAGTAACAATAGATGGCATCAAGAAAATATTGGAATGAGCGGCTTAAAATTGGAATGATTACTTGCAAGAAATTTGGTGGTTTTATGGAACCACGCCTAGAACCACAGCAACCAAAACACCATTTGTTTTTGTATACGGTATTGAGGCAGTGGTATCAGCCAAAAATGTTACCTTTTTTTACATAATATCAGTTTATGAAGAATGAAGCAATTTAGAATCAATAAGGACCGAACTTGATGCAATTGAAGAAAAAGAGTAAAATCTCATCAACTTCAACACTCGTGGAACACAGACCATCTAAAGCTCTACAACTATTAAAAAACTTCAGTTAATGTCTTTATTGTTATTTAATATTTTATTAAACTATTATTTGCGGTGTACTCTTTGCAACCTCAATGACACGCTATGGTTTTAAAAAGATATCAAGCATTAATAAAACATATTTTTCATTTACAAAGTCTCAACTTATTTAAATAAGTTTATGATTTCATCCAACAAAAAAAGCAAAGAATGGGGTGATTCTAAAAGTAATCCCCACAACTTTAAGAAGTCTATCATTTATAAAAAATAAGATAAGTTTGGAATGGTTTTAAAATTAGTTGTCAAAAATCATGGAGTCTACGTACCCTTCAAAAAAACAAAAAAGATAAGTAGGGGATAAACTCAAAAGTACTTACTAATAATTCAGGGAGTCTAAGTCCTAAAATAAAAAAAAATAATTTTGGGATGATTCCAAAAGTAGTCCTCAACTCTTGAGAGAGTTTGGACAATCTTCAAAAAATAAATAGGTAAGTTCAAAATGAATTCAAAAGTGATCATTGACCCGGCAGGGAGTCCAATTACTCATATATAAAAAAATTATATATGAGATGCTTTTAAAGTTATTCTTAAAATATATTAGGGAGTCACGAGCCAATCAAATAAAAAAAATTGATAATACTAGACATAATCGAATTCATAGTGGAAATTAATATCGAGTGGAAATTAACAAGTTATAATAACGAAATCAAACTAATGTCCATATTAGTAGGAGATGCTCAAAAACTTAAGAGATTACAAAAACACACCAAGTATTAACACTTATATAATATAAGATTGATTAACATGAACAAAAGTTTCAGTTTAGCTTGAGGTTGGTTTAGTTGTCATTTGGCTTGAAGGAGGAACAATTGGAGTTCCATCAGCAACATACCTGAAGTTAACGTACCATTAGATCTATGTATTTCAGCTTCAAATATAAGCTCAACCACTTGGAATCCATATTTCTCAACAATAGAATGAGCCATGTTTTTTCCATGGTAAGTTGTTTAGCTAACATTAGTTGGCATTTACTCACGAGGAACATAATACCATAAGAAATCCAAAATCAATTGATGAAAATCTTCATGTAAACCAACAATTAAATTCTTTTCAACCCCATTTGTTTCTTCCTAGGCAGCTTTTTGCATCTCAGCCAAAAATCATTTTTCAAGCTCAGAACGTTTTTGTCATTTGGATATCAATATCTCCTCCAAAACTTTATATTCATATACAACTTCATGTAGACTCTTATGTATCCTCTCTCTCGCCTTTAGCAGCGGTCACAAATTCAGCATGCTCATTTTTCTTTGTGGTCTGTAGCTCATGCTCAACTTGAGATTTTGAAGAAGAACTCTTAAATTCACTAGAATTAGAATTTTTTTTGTCTCTTATATATATATATATATTACAGACTTATAGCTAAGCGAGTTTATTCTTAACATATTCCACCTCACATTGCATATGTATATTCAATGCAAACCTAGTATGAAGCTCAACTTTCTACCGTGTCTTGGGTTCACTATTGGCTTCAAGTTTCATCTTCAACTTCTTTTAGAATCATTTTGGCCTAAAGTTTGGCCTTTGCGAATGATTCTCTTCAAAGAGATTAGATATAGCTTAAAATAGAGGCCAAATCTCGAGGATAACACGGGGTAAGATTTCACAAGCCAGATGTAGCATCCGAAAGACATTGAACAAACAATAGATTATACATTAATTAATCCAAGATGACAAAATTATATTTATACAAGGCTATGGAAAACATAAAGAGAAGAAAATGTTGGAAACTTGCCTCAACTCTCATACTCATTTGGCTTATAGCCAATTCGAAAGAAGTAAGGTGAATTGGTAGCTTCTTTTTGCTTGCCAAAGCTGCTAACTGATTCAATAATTTAGAAAATTTGCTCCAAAGAGAAAAATATATATTGAGGAATAAAAGGAATCTAAGCCAAAGAATCGTTATCACTCATCTAGCATTCAGGCCTTCCATCAGCTGTTATATCACAAGTACTTGCAGGTTCTGCAACCTTTATAACAACCAACTAGTAATTGAATGTATATACATGAGTTCCCTCAAAAGGAAATTTGAGAGTTTCATCGATATAATTAGTACTTGTAACAGTTCTGGGAAGAGAATGAGCCTTATTAACCACAATTTTAGGACTTCAATATCAAGTTTGGGCTTCTTTTCGGCCTTAGGACTCTTGTAATTGCTTCATTCAGCATATCTGTCATTCTTCAACTTGGGCTTTCTCATGATCTTGTAGTGACTAACTGAATTAGTAATAGTCGTCTCAAATGCTTTCTCTCTCATATAAATCACAAGAAAGTTAGGGGAAACATTCTTTGTATTTTTTCTAATACTTAATTCAAGCCCGAGAACCATGTTCAGAGTTCACAACCCTCTTGGTGGTAGTAGGATCAAAGTCCATCACAAAGTCCAACTCCATTTGAGAAAGCTCTTCACCAATAACAACATATTTTATTCACTGTTTTTAATAGTAATTAGGACTTTGAGACCACAAAGAATTACTTTTGTGAACTTTAGTAGAAGAGATTCGTATAGTACATTCACAAACATAAGATGTCTTCAAATCAAAAACCTTTTATTTAACATTTAAGTCTTTCTAATGCAAAATCTCAACAACCGAAATCTTTATACCTTTGGCAGATGATAGATCTTGATTTGGGGCTTCAATTCAACTTCTGGTGTCTATTCTAGACAATTTGTCTTCTTTTGCTTTAATTATAGCAACTTCGGCATATTTGGCCTTCAACTTAATAAGTTTGGAAATAGTCCTAACAATAACCTCTTCCACTTAGATTCATCAACCTTTGTGGATTTAAAGAACGCAACAACATATAAGAATTGTTAATGGCCTGAACCTTAAAACAGAAGTTATAGCATCTACATGAGGATTACGCCACAACTTACTAACTTTACAATGCTCATGAATAAGGATGCATTTGTAATTAAAAAACTATTATTTGGCTTCATATACAAGCTTGGCGTACTTTTTGTGTGTATTAGGAATACAACTCTCGTAAGATATCTCTTTATCGAGATATAATATATAAATAAACCCTAAATTAAATTTATACTCCAAAATCAAAATAACCAAATTGTAGTAAAGGGAAACATAAAGAAGAAACAATTTATAGTTCCAATCTCCCATGAGACATAAATGAACTTTTTCATATCTTGCTATAACCGAGGAGATTATCAAACATCTTAAAATCATGGCTCATTATAATATAAAACAAATGATTGTTCTTTTTAGTAGATATCTTCATCATTATCAAACATTTCCTATGTTGAATTGTTTAAAAACATGTAAAATAAAATACAACAGTCAACAGAATCCTATAGGTATTCGGAACAAACTGACTTGAGAAAATATTAGTATTTTTAGAAAAATGTAGTAAATCTAAGGTTATATAAAGTTGAAGACCTATTTCAAATATAGAGTTAAAAATACAACTAAATGAGCATGAGCATCTAAAATAATATTGTCAGGTCCAAGAAACTGAATGCTAACATTGACATGAATACCACGTTCTCTTTTGTTCTTACTATAGTTTTTTTCATTAATATAAATGTACTTATGCTCAGATAGACTCAAGATCTCAGTAGTACTTGATAAGTGAATAATTATGTAACTATAAGACATTGATAAATTAAGGGTGAAAGTTGGCATAAAAACCTCTTATGAATAATTGACAATTATGTAATATAAAATGACTATTTTGTAATAATTAATAAACTTAAGGAATGTACCACAGTTAGTAATGTTTTTAGGCATGTGAATCCCAACAAATATACTATAAAAGCACACCACCTCTTTTGGGGAAGGGTGATTGAAAATAATTATAGAATTATTGCTTGCGACTTTCTCTCTCTAGATTGTTGAATTTCTCTCTCTAAAACATCTTTTATTATCTAAATTTGTCTTCCAAACATTATTTACTCACAAATCCTCTCTAAAAAAGTTTTAGAACGATCATTGGTGTCATCTGTGGGAAACGGTTTGGTACCCAGAATTTTTTTCCAAAACCTTTTGTGTGATTTTGAAAGTTAGTGACGGAAATTCGAGGGGAATTAGATGTGAATAATGATATAATGACCAAAAAATATTTCAAGGGGAATCTCATTAGATATAACATTGAGATGGATAAACAATACGATGATCAATATACAAGCGAGATATTAGAAGATTCTATCTTGGTGGCTGGAAGAAAAGAACTTTTTGAAGAAATTGAAAAAGTTCAATTTTGAGATAGATGTTGTGATGGCCTTCCAAAAGATCCGATCAGAGGTTGGAAGGGAAAATGTGACTGAGAAAGAAGAGTTGAATGATAATCTTAGAATTGATAATAAAAAATATAAATATCAAAAGCGTAACTGTTATTCTCTAAGGAGGAAAATTAAGCATAAGAATCGCTATGAAGCATCTAAATCCAGTGATTATTCAATCTATGATTTAAGTGAATCTTCCCCATAAATGGCTTATCATCAGGAGAAGAGTACTAAAAATAAATATTCGAAGAGGCGTAGAAGAGAATATCAAGGGGCTCATGGAACTAAGGATTCAATGGAAATAATATATGGTTCTGAGGACCATGCAAAGAAAGAACAGGTTACATATGTTAAAATCCACCAGGAAGCCAAAATTTTGAGTATTGAGTGAGCAATCAGTTTACGATTCCATCCAAGGAAGGTCTTTATACAATAGAAAATGAAGGTCCCAAGGCTAATGTTTATAGGATAGGTCATAATTGGAGATTTTCTCCTTTGTCATCGGAAATACTTTCTGACAATCTACCAAAGCATTTTGATATTTCAAATTTGGAAAAGTTCAATGGAACTCAGGATCCTGATAGCCATATTGAACAATTCAAAAAAATTATAATTCATTTTGATGATGATAATAAATTACTTTGCAGAGCATTCTCCCAAACATTTAAGGGCGCTGCTTCAAAGTGGTGTAATAGACTTCTGCAGGGTTATATCAAAGTTTTTTTTATATGTTTTGGAATGTTTTCTGACAGTATTTTATGGGAAATAAAAATATTTTAAGTTAATAGAGACACTATAATATACTGTAGGCAAAAGGTTTGGAAAAGTTTGAAAGTTATACCAATTGTTTTATCAAAGTAAAGATTGATATGGAATATTGAGAGGACTCTTTGGCGTTGATAGCTTTTCGTATAAGACTTCTCCCAGGAATATTGAAGGATACTATGGCAGCAAAATAAGCTATGAAATTTTGGGTTTTCTTGATCAAGTTGAAAATAAAATACTAGTGGAGGATACTCAAGCGTCGGAAATAGGCTCTTTTGATCAATTAGAACAAATACAGTTCCAAAGATCTCTTAATGTAGTCCAGCCTCCTAGAACAAATGTGTATCATGAAGTATTAAGTTAGTTTCCTATGAGGCCTAGGGTGAACCAACAAGCATATAGTACGCAACAAAATAATAGGCAATATCAAATAAATGGATTCGTCCAGCTCGAAAGCCTTTCCCAATACAAGTTCTAAGGGAGAATAGAAACAATAGATATTGCAAATGTCACAAAGATGTTGGGCATGATACGAAGGAATATGTAGCATTAAAAAAAGAAATACAAGCGCTGATTGAAAATGGGAAGCTAACTAATTTTGTAAAGAAGCATTCTCATAAAAGTATGATGATTAAAGAAGCTGTTGAAACTTCGAAGGAATAAAGTGCGTTGGTTATTTCTGAGAATATTGATTCTTTTGATATTTCAAGCAAGTACATGGACCCAAAAGAGGGAAGAAACAAACTTAGCTTTGTCGAAGAGATTATTCTGAGAAGAAAAGTTAGTGATTTATGTGATTTTTTGAATCATTGGCAATTTTTGGGGTGATACCATTGCAGTAAATTCGAACAGCTCCCGAAAAAGACATATAGTGAGTCTCACTACTCAGCTCGAAGCAGGCACTTCAGCGTATTTATATCGGAATCTTTCTCCAATAATTTGCTTTGAATATAATGATATGAGATATGTAGAAGGATCACATGAAGATGTATTAGTAATTATAGTTAGGATAGTGGTGATGAAGTGAAAAGGGTTTTGATTGATACGGGAAATTCTGTCAATATTTTGTTCATGAGTACTTACAAGAATATTGTTAACCCTCATATAATTCGACAATCGGATCGTACTATTGTGGGTTTTACAGAGGTTACAACATAAGTGGTCAGAGAATATGAAAGTATGGTGGAATTCGGTCGAGGGTCGTTTAAAAAATAAGTGATTATAATATTTATTGTAGTAGATGCACCAACATCTTACAATGCTATCTTTGGAAAATATTGGTTATCCAAGATGCATGCGGTAATTTCTACTATCCACTAGTGTTTAAAATATGTTGTGGGAAACAGTTAGAAGCAGTCAAAAAATAACAAAAGAATGTTATCGTATTTCTTTATCTTCTAAGAAAATTTGAGGGAATGAATCAAAAAAGGCATAACAATTAGCGAGGACTTCCTCAGATGATACCCCTTGATGATCTGAGGGAGATCCCTGGTCTTTTGGTTCCTGGTGAAGCTTCAAAGATCATACGCATCGAAATGGTAGAGTTTTGAAAATCGGTACGAAATTATCTCCAAGTTTAAGAAAGAAATTAATTTAATTTGTATTCACAAAGTTAAAGGTGTTTGCTTGGTATTCTGAGGACGTGACTTGTGTGCACGCATAAATAATTCATCACAGATTGGCAATCAAAAGCAATGTACGTCCAATCATACAAAAAAGGCTTTTGTCTCAAGAAAAGTCTGAGGAAATAATTGCGGAGGTAGATCGTTTATCTAGAGTATGGTATATATGAGAATCTCAATATCCTTTGTGGATGGAAAATCCAGTGTTTTGCATATGTGTGTAGATTTTACCGACTTAAATAGAGCTTGTCAAAAAAATCATTTCCCGCTTCCCCACATAGATCAGTTGGTAGATTCCATGTCAGGAAATCGATTAATTTCTTTTATGGATGCCTATGCAGAGTATAATCAGATAAAGATGGATCCAAAATATGAAGAAAGCACTTCGTTCGTTACTGGAAGAGGATTGCATTGCTACAAAATAATACTTTTTTGGTTCAAAAAATACAGGGGCCACTTATCAACATTTAGTGAACAAAACTTTCGAAGCACAAGTTGGGAAAAATATTAAGGTATATATTGATGATATGTTGGTAAAAAGTCTCAAGGATGGGGATCATTTTGGTGATCTTGAGGAAACCTTTGCTAACTTAAAGGGTCAATCTCCAGAAAAGTGTACGTTTGGGGTTCGATCAGCAAAGTTTCTTGGGTACATAGTCAGTGAACGAGGGATTGAAGCCGATCCAACACAGTTAAAAGCTATAAATATGATGATACCTCCTCGAGATATTAAAGAGGTGCAAATATTAACGGGAACATTGGCAGCGTTAAATAGATTTATATTTCATTCTTCAGATAAATGTGCCTCTTTTTTCAAGTGTTAAGACAAGAAAATTATTTTAATTAGAAAAAATAATGTTCTAATGCCTTTCGTCGAATTAAAGAATACCTTTCATCACCATAGATCTTGACAAAACCGGTTCTGAGGGGAAAATTATATGTTTATATAGCGGTATCAGAATATGTTGTAAGTACTATCTTAATTCAAGAAGAAGAAAACCTTCCAAGACTAGTATATTACATCAGTAAGAGTTTGTTGGATGCTAATATATTTAAAGTTAGAAAATTTGGCTCATGCGTTGGTAATTACTGCTCGGAAAATGAGACCATATTTTCAAGCTCATTCTATCATTCTACGAACATCATTTCCGTTAAAAAATATGCTTCAATGGCCTGATATATCGGGAAGAATGACCAAGTGGTCGATTGAATTAAGGGACTTTGATATTGAGTTTGAGCCTAAGACTGAAATTAAAGCACAAGCCTTAGCAGATTTTCTTGGTAGAATTTCATTCTGAATGATCAAATATGGAAATAGATTAGAATTTCGAGTTAGAGTGGATAATCCGAGCATATGGGGGTTCAAGTATATTAGAAAGCGAGGAAGGGGTGCATTAATTTCTCCTGAAGGAACTACCATATATCAAGCTATCCTTTTCGGGTTTAAAACAACAAATAACAAGGTAGAATATGAAACAACTTTAGCATGTTTGAGGCTTGCTCAAATTTGTGGGGCTAAAAAGGTGAGGCTGATAAGTGATTCGCAACTAGTGTGAATGAAATATGATTCTAAAGAGAGATGAAGAGGGAAGCTGTTTTTAGAGAGTGAAATTTAAGTAAAGAGAGATAGTTCACAAAATAAAAGTCTAGTTTTTATTAACTTTGAGCTCTGGCCTTTATATATGTATGCGAACAAACTTAGAATAACTGAAGTTGTTACAAAAACGGGTTAATTTCACTTTAACCCCCTGTCTTTATAACTAACTGAAATTTGTCATATATCTTTATAATTGTTTTTAAAAGACTTTAAGTTTTACATTTTAGTCGTCAATAGTTTATATCCTTATCAGTGCCTCCCCTAGCTCTCATTAAAGTCAATGAATGAGAACTAGTTGTCATGAGAAATTTTTTAAAGTAGAAAATAATCCCTTTTACCAGAGCCTGATCTGCTTTCAGTTAACTAATCTTTTTTTCTTGACAACACAGATTGTCCTTGAACCGAAATAATCCTTAATATCACTTCAAATATAAATGTATGTCCTTGAATAAACCTTCAGATATACTTAATTCAAAATCAATTCATTCTTTTGCCGCCGCTTTGAATATTTTCATATGGGAATGTAGAACTAATCTTACAATGGTCCTAAATGTTCGAAACAACAGACAAAAATGTGATGATTCACTAAGTACTAGGTCTGCTACTAGGCCTGCCATGTGGCAAGTGTCAAGCTTTCCTTTTCATGTAATCGTTTAGCATTCTGTCCAATAGCTTCTTCCACCTCTTCCACTTCTCTAACTTCTCTCTCATTTCCTTTCCTTCTATAAATACTTTTGTGTGTCTTGCTTCATGAACATATTTCTAGAGAGAGATAATCTTCTTACACCGAAGATATTTTGGCTACCTTCATCTGAATCTTCAATCTCTAAGCTACTTTCACCGGAAAACTCAAATTCACCACCCAACCTTTAATTCAGTATATGAGAAAGCATCCTAAAACCAAAAAACAAAGAGCCATAAAACCCTAAAACCCTAAAACATCAAACTCTCTTGATAAACAGAATCCCAAGTTTGGTGCTTACGACTACTTCTACATAAGTGAAAGGGCTGAAGAATATAGAGCGGGTGGATAAATAAGCAACACTCCTCGATTCTCTAGTGAAACGATATATTACGGTGATTTCGATCCAAATCAAACTCATTTTTCAAGTTCATCGATATCAAAAGAAAGCCAAACATCAAAAACCCAAACATCAAAGTCGCCTCGAACTTTACCATCATCAGCTAAGTCACCTCTTCTAATTTCTTCTACAACTCCTATTCTTCGAAGTCACCGCAAAGTAACCCAAGCCACATCTTCTTTAAGAAGAGCAGAAGAAATTCCATCTCCTCTCAGCTTTAAATCTCTTCGACAATACGCAAGGAAACTCCTCAAGTTCATCCAAAAACTCAACTCCCTCAAAGACTTCCTAAAATAAAAACCTTTATAGTCACGGGAGACGATGTTGACAACACTTCACTCCACTGTCCGAAATACTGTAACAACCCTTTTACTCTCTTTTCCTCCGTTGAGGGAATTTGTTGAGACAATTACAGAGTCTCAACCAAATCCCACAAACAAATAGCATTAGGGAACCAGCCTCTAATCCTAACCCACCCCAACTTATAGATGAGGCATCCGAGGTAGAAGCTGACTGTGAAACTACCCGCTCAAACGTCAAAGCTGACACTACTGATGATGCTTCAAAAGATATTGCGGCTGATGTAGATGATGATGCTTCGAAAAATAGTAAAACAGCTAATCATGCTATAAAAACAAAGGAACCAAGAAAAAGATGAGGGAAAAAGAAAGATCATATTGAACTTCCTGAGGAGCTTGTTGCTTCAGTAAGTGTAAACTTGAATCCACTCAATCCAGAATACATATTCGCACTAAAAATATAGCATATATCTACTTCCCAAAATCCCAAGTTGCCTCCTTGAAAAAGCAATGGTGAATTCTCTATAACATCGTACTTCGTTTTTCGAAGGAGGGAGAGACTCTACTTGACTGTGGAAAATATGAGTTGGTATGATATCCTGAAATTATCAACTAGGATCTTCGGTTTCTGCTAGATCCAATGATAGTGGAATACTTCAAACTCCTAGACCTATTTCCTACACAATCCATACCCAACCAATGGCTCACCCTCCTATCAATAATAATGGCCTCCAAACTTTCCCAAATTCTTCTTTCTATTCAAGACTTCATCGCCTTGACCAAACCTTCGAGCGAACCTGTTTCTCCTTTCTATAATCTCACTCTTGATGATGACTTCAAGATAATCGATGACTTGCTCGAGGCTGACAAATTTTGGAAACAAAAATTTGTCTTCATTTCTGGGGCATGGGAGAACGGAAATGAGATATCGGAGGAGAACCCATCGCGACTTAACCTCATCTGGAGGAATAACAATAAGCTTCTTAGTTGTTCAATCTTCTGCTATTGTTTTAAGTATTTTACTTTTATTCATATATTTTCTATTTTTGTACTATTTCCAGAAATTTCAAGGCGATAAATTTGTCAAAAAGATGCTAGGGATATTTTTGCCAAATTGGCAACTTTGGCAGAAAAAGAGTGGAGGAATGAGTTCCACTCAGCTTTTCCACCTATAAACTTTCTTAACAACCATTTGTGGAGGATCAATGTGGGAGATTACCTTGTTTTAATTCAGCTTTCTAAATTATCATTATATTCAACATTTATCGTACATCGATTGTTTTCTATAGTGAGAAGTTAAGTATTAAATTGTGTAATCTTGTGTATTTAAAAAGATTGGGATAAAAACATTCCATGCACGGTTTTTTCGAAACCCAACCCGTGTTCCATCAGAACCAAAGTAACAAAATAAATTTTACAAAAAGGTTCTCGAGGGAACAATATTTGGTATAGTCGGTGCCATGACATGGTTTTGTTGGAAGGGAACGTTCTAACGAAACTAGCATATACTCCGTCAGAAACCTTATTATAAACAGAGGCTCATTTGTTGGCTAGTTCTGGTGTCACGTGAGCGTGGTACCGTTGTAATGTTCTCTTGTTTATGTTGGTACCATGACATGATTCTCCCATTAGTATAATAAATATGGTATTTAATGTAACTTTATCTCTCTAAGCAGAATATATTTCTTGTGTACACGTGATACTACATCATTGGTTTTTTTATTCACCTTATATGGAGATATTTTAACCTAATTCATTATTCAATTCTCTATATATAACAATCAAAATTCTCATATATCTCTACTATAAACGTTTGAATAAAAAATATATCCTAAGATCTACAATATGGAGTGAAGTCTAAAAGATGATTTATGTTTGCTGTAAGCCGTCAATATAATGAAAAAATAATGATATATAAATTAACATCATTTTTTGATGAAATAACATGTCGAATATACACATTTACGGTATGTATAAGGCCAAAATAATGTTGCCAACACTAGGACAAGAACAAGTATCCGGTGGGAATATTTCTAATCAATTATAAATTATCGGATCCACAACCTCTTGTATAATGCTGCACAATAAGCCTTAGAGACAATCTATTTGCGTTTTATTGATTTGATTGGAGAACATTAGATCGACGAGGTGAGCAAGAACCTTGTTGAAAATAGACTTAAATAAATAGAAATTGATGCATATATCAAACTTGTAGATTCACTATGATATAAATATTCATAACATATTGTGTTATTTGTATTTGGTTATGATATCGTTTTTATTTTATGTTTAACATTTGAATGTTTTGTCTAATGTTATCACTATATGTTTAATGTTATTATGTGATGTTTAATGTTATGGTTTTAAGTTTTATGTTTGTATTTAGAAGCTTGTGTTAAATCAGATTCAACAAGTCTTTAGCACAAACACATTATAAAAATAATTAGTTCTAATATAGATTAAACTTACTAATTAAATTAATGCATCTAAATTAATCATTTGGAGCATGTTGCTCGAAGATGGACGATTTTGAATCTCTCGATATATTTTTTTTGCAATGAGGCATAATTGGTAGTTCCCAATATATCATTTCTCGTTAAGATAATGTGATGGAAGCTAAAATATAAGTGCATACGATGCATCATTTATAATAGGATGCTATATAGAGACACATAATAAATTAGCATGCAAAAGTCATATCCATTCAGCAATAAACTTAAAAAACACAAACATAAAATACTTAGTTGGATAAAATAGTTGTTATCAATTTCATTATTTTCAAACATTACAAGACGTGCATTTCATAATGGTAAAAAAGTAAAGCTTTGGATGTTCGATATAAAATGGACTATACTTTTAAAGTTATTTGACGGTCACTCTGATGGACGATAATGTCATCCATTTATTGGAAATATACATTATCCATTTCATGTTAAAGAAACAATTTAACTATCTTTCACCATCCATATGCCCATATAAGTAATAAAAACTGCGTAAAACTTGTAAAAATTGATAGTACACTGAAAATTATTATATATATATTTTTTATTAAGAAATTTTAGTCACACCCAATATTACGACTAGTTTCTTCGAATAATATTGGTTTGCTACGACTAATCATGTCACTAGTTTTTGATGATATATGAACATAAAGCAGTGGCATTCCAATATCTCTCGAAACTTTGATCGGTATCATAGAAGTTTCATATGCAAACATAGCTAGACTAGTTTGTGTCATATTTCAAAATAAACGACAAAGTTTTGCAATGTCTTCGTACTTTAATCGTTGGAGATGTAAAAGTCGCCTTAAAGGAAGGTGCACTTGTCTTTTTTATTCTTACACATGTTTAAAGTGTGATTGATCTTGTTTTATAGATTTCGAGACTAATAGTTTTTGTTTGACCGGTTGACCACCATGGTGTTTATGTTTCTCCAAACGCTTCACAAGGGAAGATATTTTTAGATAAACTATTCCAGACCATTTCTTTTAAATACTTTCTATACATCATTCATCTATGTGCGTGACAACTTGAATAAGCTTATCTAATTTTTATCTATGATTTTTTAGTTTATTAGATTTGTACGTATAATTATATATAACATTTTTCAATAATTTTCTAAAAGAATTTAAAATTAGTGAAATATTATTTTTTAATAGCTTGTGAGTTTTACGTCAATACGGTAAATCACGTGTAGCTTGGAAAACACAAGTGGAATTTGTGATATTTACTTTAATATTATTAATTCTTTCAAAAGAGTAAAAATGATTTCGAAAATGATGTTTGAGACGTTACTTTTGATTTTGTTGAAAAATACGTGTCCATGTTTTTGTTATGTTATTAAGCGACTCATTTCAAACGATTGCTTTATTGATCCATGTTTTATATCGACTAAATAATGCACCTTACCCCAAAAATGAACCAAACATAAGCCTATTGGTGCATAGTTTTATTATGGATTTGAGGCGTGTCACTTTTATTTTAAGCTACTCAAAACTTATTGGTGCATAATTTTATTATGGATTTTTGGCATTCTCACATGTCAAAATGGTTAAATTATGATTTTTTGGGCTTTATGCAAGTTTGACCAATAGTTAAGAAAGAAAATGAAAATACATGTTTAATTTACTTAATTTATAAATATTAGCAACCGATATCACTATCTTCACTCACACGAATTTTACTACATAGAGATTTTACTAACGGTTACCAAGAAGTTACCTCTCCAATAATATATTGTTTGATATCATTCATTCTACCATAGAGTTTTATGATATGTGAACTTGTTCAAAATATATTCTCTTAAAATCACTTGTTTTTTTTTGTTTCAAAACTTATAAAACATTGGTTGATATTGTTTTTGCGTACCTCTGTGGATCGATGATATGATTTACAAAAAGATACGAGTCGCCAACAAATGTCACCCTTCTTGCCCACACACTCGGCCCAATCAAAATCGAGTAATAACTCTCATCGTTAGAAGCCTGAAAGCTTAAGTGAATTACTTGGTGCATAGCCTCACCCAAAGGAAACACTAGTTGAATATCGATTTCCAAACATGTAGAGCTCGATTTGTCATAAGTTTGGAGTATACATTTTCAAAGTGGGCTGTTAGGGGAAAAATAAGGTCACTCTGCGTGAAATTAGGTTAAAAAATATACTAAAACTTAAGCTTTAATTACAGTTTTTAGGTAATAAGATATGTCAAAATCCCCTAGCTCTACCGACCAATGAGTAAAACGTTATGATATATAAAGTTTTTTTTATAATATACTCCGAAACGGGAATGAGGTTTGAACAACAATGAAATAGGCTTATAAGTAAGGTCTTATCTTTCTAGCTTCCACAACTAAAGAGAAGGATAACTTCTTATCAAGAAAGCTATTGCTTACATAGTATATAGGCTTCAGATTCCTCTATATATCCTAAACGATACCACACTAAAAATAGTTAGTCACAACTAAATAACTATATAACTTTTCACATGGGAGGGGTTTTAACGATATCTTTGCATATGATAAGTTTTTCTTACATTGGTAAAGGTGTGGTCGCACTCGCTCAAACATAATAAATGACATATTTTTTAACACCTAAAAGAAATGAAAATACTTGTCTAAAGTAGGGGTGAGATTCGGTCGGTTTTTTTATAAATTTTTAAACCGAACCGAAATAATTCGGTTTGTATATTATTAAACCGATTTAGTAATAAAAAAATCGGTTTTTTTTTGGTTTCGGTATTTTCGGTTTCGGTCAGTTTCGGTCGGTTTTTCGGTTTTAATAGAGGTGCGGTTCGGTCCGTTCGGTCGGTGCGGTTCGGTGCGGTTCGGTCGGTTTGGTTCGGTTCAGTTCGGTCGGTGCGGTTCGATCCGGTTTTTTTTGAATTATTTTTTTAGTTGAAGAATGTAAAAAAAAATTGCAAAAAAATTATAATGTAAACTAATTATTAATTTTTTATATTTATAATAATAAATTTATAGTTATAATTGTAATATAATAAATACTATAATAATACGGAATGATAGTTAAATAATGAGACTTTCGAGTTAAATAATGAAAAGTAATATATAACAGAAGCGGAATGAAAAGTAATATATAACAGAAGACACTTGTGGGGTTCGAACCCATGCCACATTTGCCAAGCAGTTAAAATATTCATATAGGACCACTAGGACAAAGGGTAGATTAGTTGTAGACGTGGTATAAAACTATATATAACTTCGGTCGGTTTCGGTTTTATTCGGCTCTTTTTCCGAAAAACCGAAAACCGCCCAAATTTAATTCGGTTTGAAATTTTAAAACCGAAACCGAATATTATTATTTTTAGACCGACCAAACCGACAAATTTCGGTTTGGTTTGGTCGGTCGGTTCGGTTTTTTCGGTTTTTGCTCACCCATAGTCTAAAGACCCAAATATGAACATGTTTAATGTTGTTAACCTTATTGATAATATTTGGACTCCATTAATAGATCCGGGAGAATAATATATTCTAGAGTTGTCAGTTTTGACATGTATGTCTTTATCTACTTTTCACGAACATGTAGCTAAAAACTTTCTCTGACCGTACCCCGAAAGCATATTTATTTAGATTCAATTTCAAGTTGACAACCCTTAGGTTCTGAATATTTTAAAAAAATCATCTATATAGTCTTCATTATTAGACTTCTTCACAAACATGTCATCAATATATACTTCAATATTATGACTTATTTGACTTGCAAATTATTTGCTCAATAACCTTTGGTATATTTCTCACTTATTCTTCAATCCAAATGCATAACTTTATAATAATGTAGTATTCAATCTGTAATGAATATTATGTTGAGTATACAGGATCAGTAGGGGGCATCTGGATCAAGTTGAACCCTGAATAAGCGTCTATAAAGGAAACAACTTGTTACCAGATGTTGTGTTTATAAGTTGATCAGCCCTCGACATCAAGATAAGATCTTACAAACATACTTTATTTAATATGTGAAGTCCACACACATTACTCCCATATATTTTTCCAACGAGAACCGGATTAATTATCCATATGGGATGGGTTGATTCTAAAACATTCTACGTATTCACCATGTCTTTTGCCTTTGTAAAGAAAAATGCTCACATATATTCTTGATTGGCCGAACATTCAGATTGAGTGACAACTTGTAGTAAATTATATAAGATGAAACCCTGTCATATATTTTATCTTCCATGCAAAACATCCAAATGATTAGATACAAAAGATAACTGGTTAGCACGATGGATACCTGACAATGTTGCTCAAATTATATGAAAACATTCCATTTGTAAGCTTTAGAGTTTAGGTATATTTTCCGACTATTACTGAAATTAGCGTCACGTGAGGGTCATTTGCACCCTCAATATGACTAATTTCTCATATGACTGTTAATTCTTTAATAAAAGGCCGTATAACACTCGCCAATGACCTTTAGGTTCTCTCTCATAACCCTTACCTTCATCCCGTTGATATAATGCAAACATTGGTGCACTGTGAAAGCCACGACGTGCATTTTGTCATGTTAATAATGCTCATAATACCTACAGATAACGTTGTAAGATGAATGATATTTTACCACCATAAAATAATGTTCACAATCTTCTTAAAATCTCTTATACCCAATATGACCTCGATTTCAAACTCTCCACACAAAGGGGTATCCACGTTCATAAATTTGATTATTTTCCCTTAGAACTTTTAAAAAGCTAAAGGGTTATTTATCTCGTCATACGCTCTTTTGAAATAGATCTTAATTGAGCTCCATCATCCATCAAAACTCTCCTGATCTCCACCCTTGTAATATAATCGACTTAGAGCACGACATCTTCAGAGATGTCTACTACTGTTAGAAGGTCATATTCATAAAAACAAATTTGAGGGTGGGATGCTATGTATACATGTACAAAGGGTTTTCCTTATTTTTTGTAACTCTAAGTTTTAAGCGTGCATTTTTCTTGAGGATTTCGTAACTTCTAAAGCAAATCTCCTCTAGCTATGATTCCAATTATCTCATGGTTTGGGTAAGGTCGAGATAGTTTTATGGTATGTACAAGATAACTAAAGTTTGTTCTTACTTCAGGTACTGTGTAAAAAACCTTTATTCTTAAAGCCTCTAATCTCAACTCAGTCTGCTTGTATTATGTTTTGATTTCCCTTCGCCCTTACCAGCTCTGCCTTTAGTGAATGCAATAAGTCTACCATTTTCAATGAGATATAATATTTATTCATTCAAATTCATGTGATCTCTGGTGTTAAAATCAACACTATGGTATTTAAATAATTTTCTTTGGTTCATTTTTTCTCGAGATTTTATCACATAGATTTTTTTGGAAGTGCATAAATCCTTAGTATTTTTGTAGATGACTGCTATAGTCTTGGTTAGTTCTGTATAGTTTCCTCCCATGTTCTACCTATTTTTTTGTCACTCTAGTGTTGACCTAAAAATTCTAATGGCGCGAATTCGATGGGCTTTAATTTAGAAGCCATAGGGGGTTGTGTTTACTCAAATGTCTATTTGAATGGGTATGTTAGTTGTAATGTAGTAAGAGTTTGATAAGGTACTAGTGTTGAGATATGAGTTGGGTTATCGTGGGTAGGATGGTGTCGAGTCGACATGAATTTCAAGCATATTGTCTCATATAATTTGATATGTGATTCAACTTTAGCTAATAGAGCGTTAAAAGTTAAAACTTTCTCTACGTTATACTTCAGCTAACAACCCTAATTGGATATCTTACTAACATAATGCGCACACCCCCATTTCATAGAAATATTCAAAGATGTTCTATGTTTAGATGAAACGTCTAATATAAGCCCTTAAACTCCTATTCAAATCTTGCTTATAACGTATTATGTAGTCACCATAACCTCTTAATTAATTTACTTTAAATGAAATAAACTCTAAATAAGGTTCACAATACTCCAAAGATTTGGATTGACCCTAGATCAACTGGTTAAACTAAAACAACACATTCCTCTTAAAAGTAATTGAGAAAACGCGGTAAGTAAACCAATCACCACTTCTAATCCTGAGCATCTCATCCCTATATGCTTAATGTGATACTCATGATCTCATGATCCTTCATACTTATCCATCTTTTAACGATTGAACTTAGGAGGTAAGTCCACCACCATGATTTGTAGAATAAGAAAAGACCTTTTCAGGTTGTACCTTAGGTGATAGGAAGGACACTTGACCACGCATTTTGATCTAGGTTACTGATTGGAACCCTAGAAAAATGGTAAATATGATTGATAAGGGTTTGGGAAGTAAGAGTTTGGAAGGTAAGGAGTTAGACCATAATGGTTCACCTAGAACTATCTAACTCCAAAAATATTCTAAAGTAGGATTCAGCTCGAGCTGCTATAAAGCTTAAGGAGGCTGCAAAAACTTATGAGACTATATATTCCACTACAAAAGTCGATAAGGTTGGTGTTACATTTGAGGTTGGGGTTTGATGTTACTCATTTTTAACCCGTCGTATATAAGCCCTAATTTAATGTCCTCGACTTCTAATCCCGACTGTGATGTATGAAGTGAGATCTGCTGCACATATAGTGTTATTTTTCGGGCGAATTTGTACCCTAACCATGGTCAGTAGACCCACCGCCGCTGAAGGGGGGATGAATACCGTTGACACAAAAAACCGCGAGTTCTTATAATGACAAACAAGGTCTTCCAGAAACCTTTGAAACTACTCCCAACACTATTGATCGGTTCTGACCACTCTAAAATATCTAACATCATAACCTCAGGCCTAAACACCAAACACCTATGATCCATACTCTCGACAAACACTTTTTCGGGCTATACTTGGACCGAATGAAGATTTTCAGAGCTATACTTGAACCGAATGAAGATTTCCAGAGGCTCGTTGGTTGACCAGATCTATTTTATTTTAGTTTGCCGAAGTTATCTATATTCATTGAAATTTAGTATGAAAATATTACAACTATTGTAATTGGTTTTGAAAACGACAATTCGAATTATCAGTCTATTTTAATAGATGTCACTAATGACGTGACTCAACCCCCAAAGCATAAAATTAGAATGTATTTAAAGATAAAATAAGATAAATTTGTTTAAAATGTGAATAAGTTTGGATTTAAAATGATGCTATATGTTTTTTTTTGTTTTCAATACAGATTTAGTCAGATATATATAGCTCTCGAGACATTATAATTCTTATTAAATCATATTTAAATAATTTACTGTATAAAAATAATTGTTAAGTTTAACCACTAATAATCATTTATTGATTATTATTTAATATTTTTAAAAAATAAACATTATTTTTGCTATAAAAAATAATGTAAAATAAAATTAAAATCTGAATTTTGGACAATAATATTAATTTAATTATTTTTGTAGATTTTAAAATGACGAGTGATTTTAATTATTGTAAAATGTATATCATATTAAATTTTTATCTAAATAACTATTTTATATGATTTGTCTTTTTATTTTATTTTATATAAATTGCATAGATTATTAAATATAAATCATAGTCCGATTATATAAACACAAACTTGATTCTTATTATTTCAGTCATGATATTGTTTTTGGAAACCCGAATTATTTGTCTATAATGCGTATCAAATCCTATGAAATCGATTTTTATCTCCCTATATAAAATAGAATAGACATGAAAACAAACAGAACAGAAGCAAATATAAATATACTGGTGGAGAAATCAATTACTTATTAAGTATAGGGACTAAACAGTATTTGTAGGCAAATATAACTCGACCCTTTAAAAGGCGACAAACCCTATCAAACTCGCTTTCACTTCTCCGCTAAGACGCCGCCTCCCAAGTTTCGAGATTCACAGGTCCTCTCTCTTTCTCTCCTGGATCTTCACATCTTATACTTCATATCTGTTTCAGGACTGAGCCGCTCAATTTGTGTATGTTTCATTGATTCTATAGGGTAGAATCTCAATTTGTCTAAGATTGTGTATATTTTGGTTTGGATACTAAGTTTGTGTACGTTCCATGAATTGTTTTTGACGTAGAAACAAGATTTGTGTATGTTTTATGAATTATATAGGTTAGAAGCCCAATTTGTGTATGTATGTTTTATGAATTATATAGGTTATAAGCCCAATTTATGCATGTTTATACGCCTATTGTACGGTTGATGAACCCAATTTGTGTACGTTTGATGAATTTTATAGGCGTTAGGGTTTTTTTCTCCAATTGTATAGAACCATCCGACTTGTTTCTATAGTCTTCAATCAGCTTTGCTTGACACTGTACAAAACAATCGGGTGAAACTTATTGTAACTAGTCCATTTTTGCCTTGTAAACTCTAAGTTGCTATCTGTATGTGTATGCATCGGTTATAGATGGTTTTGTTAGTCGTGTCTAAGTTATGTAGAGGCCGCTTTATCTCAATACATTTGGATAAATTGTAGGGATTTTATACATCATGAGCCGAGTAAGTGCAGCGGGTCCCAAGGGGAAGAAGAAGGGAGTCTCCTTCACTATTGATTGTACAAAGCCAGTAGATGACAAGATTATGGACATTGCGTCTCTCGAGAAATTCTTTCAAGAAAGAATCAAGGTTGGTGGTAAGGCCGGTTCTCTTGGTGACAGCGTCGTTATTACTCGTGAGAAAAGCAAGATCATCGTCACTTCTGATAGCAACTTCTCCAAGAGGTTAGTCTTTTTTTTGAAGTCCTAATGTTAATATGACATTCCAGCTAGGCTTGTCTTGGTATATTGCCATTTGAGTTTTGCTCTCGAATATCCATTTAATTTTAAGATTGATTTTGAGCTCTAATTCAATTCTAAAGTTGATTTTGAGTTCTAATTCAAATTTTTATACTAGAATCTAGTTTGAACAGTTGAATTTGATCCACTAGTTGAACTATTCAACCGCTTGCTTCCCCTAATTTTTTTTTGTAACTATATTATCAAATAGCCCTTTTATATATATAAGATAGCACTCTGTTGGATGTTGTCCGATAGTATACCTCTGAATTCAGTATTTTTATGCTGTATTGACTTGTTGATAAATACGCAGTTTTAATACGTTCTGAATCATTTTCTGATGCTCTAAATCATTCTCTGATGTTCTGAATCATTCTCTGATTTTATGAATATTGATGTATCTCATCATTATAAACGAGAGTGATATAAACATAACTTAAATTAAAAACCAAAAATCTTCAAGAAATTGGCTTATACACAGAGAGCTCCTTTACTTGCAAAATTTTGTGCATGTCCTACTAAAACTTAGATGTTACAAGAGTCAGAGGGTTTTCCTTGAAAATGAATCCAGTAGCAGGTCCTTGTCTAGTTTAGTTTATTCTAGGGCCTAGTCTGGGGTATTTAATTAGCTTCGTCCTTAAACATTTGATGTATGATTTATTTTTTTATATCAGTAAGGATAATGACTTATTTTTTTGCAGGTACTTGAAATATTTGACTAAAAAGTATTTGAAAAAACACAATGTTCGGGACTGGCTTCGAGTGATTGCAGCCAACAAGGACCGTAACGTGTACGAGCTAAGGTATTTCAACATTGCCGAGAATGAGGGTGAGGAAGAAGACTGATGGAATTTTTGTACCTTCCTACTAGCTGATCGTATTTAGTTTTGTCCCAAATTCTTACTTTGTTCTTTTACTCGGACCATTTGGTGTATTACAGTTTTTATCTGTTATAACTTTTGTGCTTAACAAGATCAGTATTGATGGAAAACTTGATTTTAAAGTTTATATTATATTGTGCTGATTTTAAACTCGCTTCCCCTTTAAAAGTCCATTAATTTTGGCAATGCTTTGAAATTTGCTTAAGTTTTACAGTGGTAAAATGGACTTAAAAAGATTTTCCAAGCAAAAGAATATATGTTAAAGTCAACCGAATTAAAACAAAGACTAGATCGATTTAGATTAACTCAGAAAATAGTTATCCTTCCGTAGAAAAGGATGGCTACGAGTTTAGAATGCCTTGTTGCACAAAAATTACCATGAGAGAGAATAGGATTGTAATATTGTTGTAGTGTTAATTGTCTTCACTGGCTGCAATTTTTATCTTTGTATATATATAATAGCACTGTTTTTAGATGTATTGCTACATCTACTTGTAAGCATGTGAGCTAAAATGCATTCTGTTACAAATTTATTTTCTACCTCTATTTCTCTCTTGTTTAGATAAGACTATGTTATTATTACGTTATTGGGAGAAATGTATTGGGTTTGGATAGAGGGTAGCTTACCAAATATCGAAAGGATGACTCGGTTAAAGAAAATACATTTTTTTTTGCAGTTTGACAAAAAAAAAAGTGAGTTCATTATTTAAGGCAACCTAGCTGTCTTACTCATTTCATTTCACGATTTCCTTTTTAATATTAGATTTTTAACTTTTTTGCATCAACTGTTTTTTAATATTGTCAAAAATGGGCGATGTTTTTGTAAGCCCTAATTTGTTTCTAAAAATACAAATCAATAATGAGAGAAATGTTTAGTGAGAGTATCTGATCGTCATCGAAATATTTAGTCGCGAATAAAATAAATATCGAACTCAATATGTTTGGTTCCAGTTTGGAACAATGGTTTGGAAGCAAGAAAATTAGTTCTAAGATTGCTAAACCATATTATATTAGATCGTAATGTTGAAAATTATCTAAGCTAAATTAGTTCAGTGATGAATGTTGTTTTAATGACTAGAAGATGAGCGTATCACCGAAGTAAACACAACATCCCATTATTGAAAAAAAAATAGTATTTTACAATGCACTAAAAAATACCCAAAACGTCGCTAATTGGTAGCTATAATAGATTGTTAACGACGAGATTGCGACGAGTACCCTTGACTACTACTACTTGGTCACTAACGTGAATGAAAAACGATGGATTTGTAATGAAACACAATTGTTATGAATTAGCTACAATTTGTCATCGCTAATTTGACCATATTGAAAACAAATCAACTCGTAGCAAATCGTTGTAAATGCATGAGCACCCTTCAAAATGTGATGAATGTCTTTAGAACATTGTTGCTAATTTTAACTTCAAACCTAGTATTCTAGTTGCAAACCCGTTGCAAATCCGTTGTAAAATTCAATAAAAATTAATTTTTTTGCATTGCATTGTAGCCCATGCATAGTATTGCAGCCCTATTTCATAGTTCTGAAATACAATATATAACAGTATATAAATGTATGACTACAATAATGGAGTTGCAAACTATGAGAGTTCATTGAATTCAAAATCTATGCATATTGAGACAACATAAAAACATCATACTTAATGTCATTGAAAAAAATAAAGCATTCGTGATTCTCTGTTCCCGCAACTTGCATAACAGTGAAACATAGCGATCTTTTGTGTTAATGTCCAATCCTTATTTCAATGGTTCATGCATTACTTTTATATTGTTCTGTCTCACATCAGTCAATAAAGTCTTATATCAATGATGCTAACATATATATTGTTTAAACACTCGTTAATATAAAGTAAAATAAAAACTTCTCAAACCATTTTCTCACTTTGAAATATACATGTGTATTAATATGACGTCAAACTAATAAGACAATACTTTATCTTCAAAGGGTGATCAAACAAATAAACGAAATTATGACAGTTTAAATTATTCTTAGACCAATCAGACACTTTTGTTGCGATATAAAGAATATAGGTCAGTCTTATAATCATGAAACTAAGCATGGTCATATTAAGTTAGCATTCTATAAACATACATAGAGATACGTGAGTAATATTCTAGCGGCTGTGAAATGTAGTACGTCCCATGACAAACAATGAACCTAAAGTTATTATTTTTTTATGATGCACATCTGAATAAAGCTCCATTGAGATATAAAAACAATGTTCGAGCAAATATGTTTGTTATGCCATATTATCCATGACAATAAAAAAACCAAAAGAAGTAAATTTTGCAGAGGCTACACGAGAACATACCTAATGTTTTAGTTGAAATAGAGGATGGTTGATATTATTACTACATATCAAGCACAAGATATGTACAATAAGATTAAACAATAATCATATATAATATAATCATCGTAAGCACGGTTAAGAATAAATTTTCTAACAAATTACCTAACCATATTGAGAGAAAGAAAAAGAAAAGATACAGAAAAAAGGAAGAACATAGTATCATCGTATTACTGCATCCAAAATCTTCCCCTACATCTTATACTCGCCTCCTATTTATAGGAGTTATGCGAGACCTTTGTTACAGAGATCCTGTTGGTCTCCTACTCCTACCGTTACTTTTCATTCATTGACTACCGTTACTTTTCATTCATTTACTACCGTTACTTTTCATTCATTTAAGCCCTAATTGATGTCCGTTTCGTTCTCTTTATTTATGACTCTAAATCTATATGTAAGAGAGATAGGAACTCCGAAAAGGTATAATCTTAATTTCAAGTTATTTTATATTTCTCTCAATTGTCTACTCATATACTCATTGAAGAGAATTTGTGTTCTTAGAGGTAATCTTCTTACTTACAGCATTATCTCCTAGTCCTTATTCTACCATTCTTCGAACCTTTCGTTGAGTTTCTAGTTTGGATTTATCGTGCCTAACGAGTCCTGTAACATTGGTATCAGAGCCATCGATCTTTCGGACCCGGATTTTTTTTTTCTACTTCAAAATAAGCAGTCATGGAAACTAGGGCACAAACTTTGATCGAGGTTAACAAGCAACTTGAGGAGATGAAGCAAGTTCAGGCCGATCAAGCCAAGCAAAATGAAGAAAATCGTGTGGCTCAACTCAAACAAAACGATCTATTGAGGAATGAGATGACTGCTCGATTCAACGATATTAAGAACATGTTTGCGGAGCTACGCCCTATTACACAGAACCCTGAAAAGCGTCCGCTGGTTGACGACGATCCTTCACATTCCGGCGTTTTCACGACGCTTCCCCGAACATTCTCTCCGGAACCACCTGATTCGCTGAACCTTGTCCCCGGTTCGAATCGTGGAACTAATCAGGAGCCTCGCACGACACCAACAAACGGTTTGCTCACCCGCCTTACTAATGTTGGGTTTCCTATTTTTGATGGATCCGACCTACGCGATTGGGTTTTTAAATGCGAACAATTCTTTGCGCTTGACGGAACGCTAGATGAATCGAAGGTAAGACTCGCTACTATCCATATGACAGGAAAGGCATTGCAATGACACCACAACTATATTGCAGAACGTTTCAATCGATACCCACCCTGGACAGAATATGTTCTTGCAATTTCTACTCGCTTTGGAGGTTTGTATGTCGATCCATTATCGGAGTTGGTTAGCTTACAACAAGAGACCGATTCGGTCGAGGTGTTTCATGATAAATTTGAGTGTAAACTCACACGGTTATCCCTACCACGCGCCCATGCGTTAAGTATTTTCTTAACTAATCTAAATCCACATTTGCAGCTTCATGTGAGACAGTTCCAGAATGTGGAATCCGTTGCCGAAGCAGCAAAAATAGCTATGATGCATGAATCATATTTACGCCTACTCCCTCACAAACCACAACGACCCTCATTCAAACCCAACACCTATTCTTCTCCAAACGCCTATCAAACACCGAAATATCCGAATCAAAACACCAAGCCACCGCTTTTACCCACTGCCCATAACAACACACAAACACATCAGACGCCAAATTTTATCTCAAGAAACAACAACCAAACACCCCAAAAATTTACTTGGCAAGAGATGCAAGATCGCAAACAAAAAGGTCTGTGCATGTATTGCGATGAAATCTTCACTCCCGGCCATCAACAAACCCATCGCAAGGCTCATATATATGTCATGGAAGGTGATGCAGAATCTGAACTTTCCGATGTAGATGGGGTTCAGGACTTCGTCAACACGACGGCTGTTGAGTCAGAGCAAACACAACCGCCTATGATATCGCTACACGCACTGACGGGCAACACAACCTTCAATTGTATGCGTTTGACAGGACAAAGTGGTAAGCGAAAGATCCACATTTTGATTGATCCCGGGAGTACACACAACTTCTTGGACCTAAAGGTTGCTAATGAAATCGATTTCCCTCTCGAAGCGACTAAACCGACGGTTGTTTCCGTCGCCCTAGGAAGCACAATTGTTACAAAATACAAGTGTAGCAATTTTTCTTGGAAAGTACAAGGCTATGATCTCACCACCGAGGTAAGAACTTTAAACCTTGACTGTTGTGATTTTGTGCTAGGTATTCAATGGTTGCACACCCTCGGTCCAATTTTATGGGATTTTCTCAACCTCCGAATGGAATTCAACCTTAATGGTTTGAAGCATGTGCTGCGTGGGAATGTAAACAAGGGTTGTAAGGCGATCAACAGAGCAAGTTTGAACAAGTTAATGCTTCAAGAACCTCAGATCGCATTGTTGTTTGGCCATGAGATAACAGATGACGTTTTAGACGACTTAAACCCAAACGCTCTTTTGTATCATATTTCGGCGACCAAAATAGAATTTTCTACAGACTCTACGCTGCGTGAGTTGATCAGTTCGTACTCTGGAATTTTCATCGAATCCACAACTTTACCGCCTTTTCGTGAAGGGTTTAATCACAAAATTCTTGTGGTAAGCGGTTCTAATCCCGTTAATCTCCGACCCTATCGCTACTCATCCCTTCAAAAGAATGAAATAGACAAGATGATAAAAGATATGTTAAACTAAGGAATAATCGAACATAGTTCTAGTCCGTATGCTTCCCCAATTGTTTTAGTAAAGAAGAAAGATGGTACTTGGAGGTTGTGCGTTGATTATCGCGGGTTAAACAAACAAACCATCAAAGACAAATATCCTATTCCACTGTTAGAAGACATGTTAGATGAATTGGGTGGGGCTGTATAATTTTCAAAATTGGACCTCCGTGCGGGTTTTCACCAACTACGAATGTCACCCGAAGATATCTATAAAACAGCATTCAAGACTCACTCCGGACACTATGAATATGTTGTTATGCCGTTTGGTCTCACAAATGCACCTTGTACTTTTCAGAGCCTCATGAATCACATTTTTAGTGAAGTTACGTGAAAGTTTGTACTCGTTTTTTCCGATGATATCTTGGTGTATAACTCTACTTGGGAAGCACATCTCACCCACCTACAAACCGTTTTCGAGATCCTCCGCCAACAACAACTTTACCTCAAAGAAAGCAAATGCATTTTTGGAGCAACCATAATTGAGTATTTGGGACACTTCATTTCGGCAAAGGGAGTTGAAACCGATCCGGGTAAAGTTGACAGTATTACGCAATGGCCTACACCGACCACGCAAAAACAGTTACGCAGTTTTTTGGGACTTGCTAATTACTATCGGAGGTTCATCAAAGGATATAGCGTGATCGCTAGGCCCATGACCAACTTGTTAAAAAAAGATGGTTTCGAATGGAATGATGAAGCAAACGTGGCTTTTACAGCTTTAAAAAGAGCTTTATCGTCTACTCCTGTTTTAGCCTTACCGGATTTTGCCAAAACTTTTATCGTCGAGACTGATGCTTCTAACGTCGGGATCAGAGCAGTTCTTATGCAAGAGAATCATCCGATATGCTATATTAGTCGAGCTTTGGGACCTCGACACCAACGACTTTCGGTTTATGAAAAGGAGTTACTTGCGGTTGTGTATGCAGTTCAACAATGGCATGCTTACCTTGCTCATGGCTTATTCATCATCAAAACCGATCAAAAGAGTATCAAATATATGATGGAGCAAAAAGTTACTACTCCTTTTCAACACATGTGGCTTTCTAAGTTGATGGGTTACAATTTTGTTATTGAGTACAAACACGGAAAAGAAAACCATGCTGCCGATGCTCTATCACGGGTTTCCGGTTCACAACTCCTTAGTCTTACGTTGTCTACGGTTCATTCGAGTTTTTTTTATTCCATCCGGCTTCTTTGGCAATCTGATCCTTCTCTCAAACAAATCATCGATGATATTGTTGCTGGTACGAATGTTCATCCGCACTATACGTACACCAATAACGAACTGCGCAGGAAAGGAAAGCTAGTTATCGGAAACCACAAAGACACCAAATTATCCATTCTTCAGTGGTTACATGATTCAGCGGTTGGAGGTCACTCGGGTCGTGACTCTACTCTTCATCGTGCTAAAACTCTATTTTATTGGCCGAAAATGAGTACGGAAATACAAAATTATGTACGGAACTATGCGATATGTCAACGAAACAAATACGACATGACAAAACGACAGGGTTTGTTACAGCCACTGCCTATACCGGACGGACTTTGGGAATCAGTTAGCCTTGACTTTATCGAAGGACTTCCAAAATCAGCCGGGAAGCATTGTATACTTGTCGTTATCGATCGGTTAAGAAAACAGGCGCACTTCATCGCCATCTCGCATTCATATACCGCTTTTGATATTGCTCACATTTATCTCGATAATGTCTTCAAACACCATGGTATGCCGAAGGAGCTTATTAGCGATCGCGACCCTACTTTTCTAAGCGAAATTTGGCAAGAACGTTTTCGAGTACATGGAGTGGATCTTCGCCATTCTTCCGCCTATCATCCACAAACCGATGGCCAAACAGAGGTCACCAATCGAACACTTGAGACTTATTTACGCTGTATGACAGGTGAAGCTCCAACCACATGGTCCAAATGGATTTCCTTAGCCGAGTGGTGGTATAATACGACCTACCACACCGCTACACGCATGACGCCGTTCGAAGCCGTCTACGGATACCCGCCTCCAACCCACCTTCCTTACCTACCCGGAAAAAGCAAGTCACCCACTATCGATAAGACTCTATAAAAGCGGGAAGATATCCTCCGGATGTTAAAGTTTCATTTGAATCGTGCCCAACATCGAATGAAGCAAACTGCAGATTTACACCGCTCCCACCGCGCATTCAACCTAGGCGATTATGTGTACCTCAAGCTCCAACCATACCGGCAGAATTCGTTGAAAACAAACAAGGTACAGAATAAGCTTGCTCCGAAATATTATGGTCCTTTTCGTGTTACAGATAAAATTGGGAGCGTTGCCTACAAGTTGGAGCTTCCGGCCACCGCAGCCATTCACGACGTTTTTCATGTGAGCCAACTGAAGTTTTTCCCTAACCCACCGTCAACAATCTCTGCTCTGCCTCCATACCTCGTCGACTTGGGAAATTCTAAAGAACCCGAAGCAATCTTGGAACGCAAAACAGTCAAGCACCGCAACGCCGCTGTCACCAAAGTTCTCGTTCAATGGAAGGGTTATCCGTCATCGGCTGCTACTTGGGAGTTTTACCAAAACTTCGCCGCCAAGTATCCAAATTTCAATCCTTGAGGACAAGGATGTTCCGAAGAAGGGGGCAATGTTACAGAGATCCTATTGGTCTCCTACTCCTACCGTTACTTTTCATTCATTGACTACCATTACTTTTCATTCATTTACTACCGTTACTTTTCATTCATTTAAGCCCTAATTGATGTCCGTTTCGTTCTCTTTATTTATGACTCTAAATCTATATGTAAAAGAGATAGGAACTCCGAAAAGGCATAATCTTAATTTCAAGTTATTTCATCTTTCTCTCTATTGTCTACTCATATACTCATTGAAGAGAATTTGTGTTCTTAGAGGTAATCTTCTTACTTACAACATTATCTCCTAGTCTTTATTCTACCATTCTTCGAACCTTTCGTTGGGTTTCTAGTTTGGATTTATCGTGCCTAACGAGTCCTGTAACATAGGAGTTATGCGAGACCTTTGGTCCACTACTTACAAGCGGTTACAAATTAATCTATTCCACTAACTACACTCCTCACTTACTTTCCATCATGGTTCCTAGATTTCCAACTAATATTGTTAGTGGTTTGACCAATTCTACCGTATAGATAATAAATATGCAATAATAAGTGCCTAATTAAATTATAAATACATTGTATTCTTATTCAGATATTATATAAAGAATATTGCCTTATCCGGAGTCCCCCTAGTCCTTGAGTTGGAGTGTAGCGAAACTTAAAGACTATATAATAATCGCATATAACATCCGAATAGTGTAATCTTCTTGTTCTTCTTTGCTTTTGAGAGAGCTTGTTTGTTTTTTATATTGTCAGTTTTCGTAGCTCTGTCTTCATTGATCTTTTTCGCTAAGGCACCGCTGATCATGTCGAAGAAACTATGCCAGCCATGTCGGCTAGACTCCGAAAAGTCATAAGGCTTGGTTATATTAATTTTCCTAGCCGAACTATTGTCGGAGACGACTCCAACTTGGTTCGTACTAAATTGTTCCTGCCTCGTTAAAAACATTTGCCGGCCGAAACCTCCATTGAGGATAAAAAGCTCTATTTTGCCAAATGAAAAGAGTAAATCTAACAATTAGTAGGCTGCTAGGATGTTACCTGCTTCTTCGACATGTTTTGCTTTTTGTTGGATAAGGTTGATATGGATATGTAGCCCCTTTAGTCTTTGGTGAAGGATGAAGTAAAGACTATATATGGATGTACTTGCTTTATGTAACTATGTTGTAGATGTCGTGGACCTTTTGATGGAGAAATTACCGAATGACGTAGGCGACTTGGCGTAGACAGTAAGCACGTAAGCAATATAGTGGTGTTTGTACGATAATATACCCGGTAGCAATTGGCGTAATGAGTTGACTTATGGGTGGCATACATCAAGGCGTGAGAATTGACGATTCTGACACCCATGGGCGAAGATCTATGTGTTTGTTCAACTTTTGTGGGTCATTTCCTTACAAGGTCGAGCTCAGTATGGCTCATTGCGTAGCTATGAGTGAGATTTACTCCTCAGCTTATTCGCAGCGAGGTCACGTAGACCCTATTGCGTAGTCTTGTTTAGACTTGGTCTTTAGCTAGTTCGCTAATATACCCAGTACAAAGTATAAGGCATAGTATGGCCGTTACGTAGCCCGTAGACGTGGCCAATTAGCCCATTCGTGTTTATAGACACTTAGTCTGGACTCAGTATGGTCCATTGCGTAGCCACGTATGGCGTGGTCAGTGGCCCGTTCGCTAATTGTAAGGATGAAGAGAAAGTATACAACAAACACATAAACAAGAAATTGAGATGACTTGGCTTAAATCCTTTGTGTCATGGAGATGAAGATTGTTTTGGCTTATAGCCTTTTCCAACTTGGAGATGGAGATTTACTTGGCGCATAGCCATTTATGTCGTAATCATTTAATTTATAATTTTTTTTCTATATCATGGAGATGGAGATCATTTGGCATATAGCCTTTTTTCTATCATGTAGATGGAGATTACTTGGCGTATAACCATTTTATAATGGAGATGAAAATCAGTTGGTTTATAACCTTTCCGATTATGGAAATGGAGATTTCTTGACTTAAAACTTTATCGATTATAGAGATGCAGATTACTTGGTATATAACATTTTCTTTATTGTGGAAATGACGATTAGTTGACGCTCTATCAAAAGAGCGTTTCTTGTCTTTACGTATTTTAATATGTTCACGTTCACCCATATGTGGATCATGAATTCATGCAGTACGATCGGAGAAACTGGTGATATCACAATCATCTTTTTGTAGCAATTCAATCTATCCTTCCGAGCGTTTGGCGAACCTGTTGATTCAGTTGCCACTTTCTTATTTTATTTAAATATTGATTTTTACCTGCTGGTCGACATAAAGTATTCCACAAGTTTGATTGCTGGGCATAAATCGCGTTGGGTACCATGTTGCCCTGTCGTATTCATTAGATTTAGTATTTTCTTCTTGTTGAGATGCCCACGGACCACGGTTGCCATCAAACAGCTCTGCCAAAGATATTTTGTTTTTAACAGCTCGGTAAAAGACTTTGTCTTAAATTCAGCTTGCAGTGTACTGTAGACTCTATTTTCAATGTTAGCTCAGACACCTCCCCCTTCTTGACTAGTCCCATAATGAAAGGCTTAAGAATTGCATGCAATCTGTTGAGATGGTGTTCATTTAAAGTACCTCCGTGTCCGGCATGGTTCTCAATTCCTTTGGAAAACCAACGTTAAATTATTCATGGCTGATACTATTAAAGCTTTTAATCGCTTGGGCTTCCTCTAGTACCATATATTGCCATTTAACTCGCCAGACATTACATCTCTTCTCGGTGGATGTTATGTAATATCCATCAAATAAATAATAAATTAATGCTTTGTTTCTCACTAATATTACTACACACAGTCGTTGTCCACCTGGGATCGAAGGAACTCTATTTGCTCTTTTCATGTCAATCAACAACTTCGGCTCCACGGTTGGGTCAGCGACGATGAAGATAGAGGTAGAGTAGAGTAATCAGGGGAATCAACGGACTTTTTAGGTGGGAAAGACTCATGGACTGGTTTCTTTCTATGGAAATAGAACAAGAATATCCTAACTAAAATAAGGAGCAGGAGCTGAGCTGATACCAACACCGACACCGGCGCGTGTATGCACATTTTAGAAGAACCAGATCCTCCGTTGGGAATGTCCTGTGACGGCGGGGTGGAGATGGAGGTGGAGGACTTGTCACTGGCATTTTGATACTTGCAGGCTAGTCATAAGAGGAAGTAGAAGCCAATCGAAAGGGAAAATCAGATTGAAAGGGAGATTGCTAGCATTCATTATGCTATAGGTACTAACACCGAAATTTATGGCGAATTCGCAGATAGTGCCGCCCCAGGTGACGAGGCACGTGAGCATGTCCTTGACTTCGCCACCGAAGACGGAGGTTTGGTGACAAGTAGGGCAAGCGCACTTCTTAGAAACACAAGATCAGATCTGATGATGAGTTTCGTATCGCCATATGAATTATGCAGCACCATCGCCTGACACGTCAAGAAGTACATCTCGCTAGTATCACCCATCGTGTAGCTTCCTTTGTACTGGTAATACTGGCCCGCGCACGAGGAGTTGACAGGAACATTGAGCGGACGTGGCGTCTTGATGACATCATCTATGGAGGAGAAATCATAGACAGGCGATTTGCTCAGACTTTCTAGTGGTGCAAGGTGGTAGCATGAAGCAATGGACAGAGCGACACGTGGATATACACTGGTGGTTGGCGATGGCTGCGATGAATGTGCTTGATTTGAGACTGGAAAAAGAAGGGAGATATCATGTAGAGATGGAGATAAAATGGTATGTCTGTTTAGGGGGCTCATATGGTTGATTTGTGGTGGAGTATCTCTGATATGTCAACTCCATGACCAATGCTCTCATTCTCAGCGCTTATTGCATTCTCTGTTGGTGTCACCGTGGTTGTGTGTGGTGTTGGTTACGTACTCCACATCCTTACGTATTCTCCATTACAGGAACATGGAACACAAATCAGAATACCGCAGCGGTTTCTACTTGGCCAAGCAGTTGCAACTTGATCGAACAAGGGTATATGCTGTCTGCTCTGGTATGTGCTGCTGCCAAAGAGGCAATCCCCCAAATTCTCGACCTAAGGAACCTTTCAATCTGAACTCCCTTTCGACATTGTTTGGCAGCGTTCAAGACAACACATGGACTAGTTGGTTTAACCCAACAGTTCGATATCCTTCATGTCCGGCAAAGCATAGTTGGAGATATCTTATCGGCAGTGATACACAACGTACATATCAGAATAATAGTCACACTGATATATATACATCACAAAAAACTATTAGCTTGTAAATACACATGAAAGCATACCCATAAAGTTGATGCGAACGACACAAACAAGTAGAATGCATGCTAGAAAAACAATAGACAAGCTTTTGAAGCAACTATGCACATAATTAATAACGTCGTATACATTTAACACTGTGTATGCATATGACCTTCACATCAAAATATGTGTGTGATGTTTATGCTGTTAACCAAGTGCTGTTATTGTGAATTAAAAAAAAGAAGAAAAAAAAGAAGGTAGTAACACATACACTGAAAACACATAAAATAGACCATAACACAAAACAGGGACACATTGAATACAGAATAGTTTTATAGGAGAGTACACACAAATGTGAACAATATACTACTAATTGAAAATGTGGAACATGAGTACAAATATCTGCACAATTACGTTACATTATTTATGCAATACTGGCGGTTCTACAATCTGATAGAATGCATATCAAGATTTTATAGTGCATAAGTGAAAAGACAGTGGATTCGAAAAACTTAGCTTTGTCGTGGGCGATTCGAAGGTGAAGATGAGTGGAAGCCGCATTAAAATTCCGTAGCCCAAACTACTGTAGTTGATCCATCTCGGAGTGGGGAGAGGTTGCTGTAACAAAAACCCTAGATTTTTGGGGTTCTGATTGATGGTGTTAGAAAGAAAGAGTCAATTTGACTTCTCTGCAAAACAGAAGTATCGTCGTCGATTGGTCACTCTTGAAGACACTGCCTTCGCTGATTCCGTATCGGAGAAATGTTGGCATCTTTGGAGATTCTGGATCTACGGTGGTTGGTGGGTTTCCAGCGGTAGGTCGAGGCCACTAGGGTGAGGATTACCAGATTCCGAAGTCAATAAACTAGGTAAGCGACTTTGAAGACGCGCGAAGAAATTCGGTCTTTGAAAACTGAAACTCCTTCTCAATTTCGTTGAATTCTTGATTCAAACTCTTCCGATTTCTCTTTGGATCTCTTCGGGGAACCTTCTCCCTTATCAAAAACAAAGTTATTTTGGTTTCAAACGGAAACAGTGATTTTAGAAAGTAGGAATGAAATTCGTATTCCACAACGCCGCCAAATTCGTTAAGAATAAATTTACTAACAAATTACTTGGCTATATTGGGACCCCATTTGGCTATAATGAGACCCAAAATTCAGATTTTTTTCTCAAATGTGAAATGTCCATTTTGTCCTTCATTTATTAGTCCAAATTTCTAAAGAAAAAACAACTTTTCTCCCCTTCTCCCTCAATCTTTCTCTCTCTAAAATAACTAAAAACTCTAGATCTGTCGGAGGCGACTCAAACGAAAAAAAATTAACCTATTTTCTTTCCAAAAAAAGCATCAATCAGATACTCTCATCGGGACGGTGATCGACAATCTGGTAGCCGGCGAGTTCTATACCGAAAAAAGGCTACTCATCCTCTCTTAATTTGATTATTTTACTGTTCTTTGGATCAAAAGAGAAAGCAAAATCTTTTGTTTAGATCGAGAGAAGTGAAAAAAAATGAACGGGAATCAAGAAAGCGAATACATAATGAGGCATCATAAGCACAATCTATTGGAGAATCAGTGTAGCTCTGCTATCATCAAACACATCAAAGCCCCTGTTAATCTTGTTTGGTCCTTGGTGAGGAGATTTGATCAACCTCAAAAGTACAAGCCTTTTATCAGCAGGTGCATTGTAAAGGGAAACCTTGAAATTAGTAGTCTTAGAGAAGTTGATGTGAAGTCAGGGCTCCCTGCTACGATAAGCACTGAAAGGTTGGAAGTTCTCGATGATAACGACCATATCCTCAGCATCAGGATTGTTGGTGGAGATCACAGACTTAAGAATTACTCTTCAATTATTTCGCTTCACCCGGAGATAATCGATGGCAGACCAGGGACTCTAGTGATCGAATCATTTGTCGTGGACGTGCCTGAAGGAAATACGAAAAATGAGACGGGCTACTTCGTGGAAGCTTTAATAAACCGCAACCTCAAATCACTTGCCGATGTATTTGAGCACCTTGCAGTTCAAGATCGGGCTGAACCGATCGACGGGGTCTAAAATCAGTGAGATGAGTGACATGGATGAAGATTCCAGGCTTCCACATCTTGAAAAGGCCTTGGGGACAGAATGGCAGTAGCCAACTTTGTGTTTTTTTATGTATACACTTTGGTCTGCAATTTTATGGTCTATTTTCTTGTTTCGAAACCGTATATTGATTTCGTCTCTTTTAGTCAACAGCTACTAAAAAACATCAGGGAGTCCGAGATTTTTAAGAGTGAAGACCCAGTATTTTCATCTGTCGTCCACAAGTTTTGTTTATGCCGTCATATAATCATGTTTGTAGATAGCGTCCTAGAGGTGGAGTGGAATCTCTGAATTTGTTTTATCAGAGTGTTTTGGTGAATTGAAAGTTTGAAACTACAACTTAGATGCGGTCAAATCTGTTGTGATTGCAATCTCACTACCTATAAGTATCGAATGTAAATTTCTCCATTTGTGGAAAAAAAGAGCTAGTTTTGCATCTAAACATCATAAAACACATCTTAATAATCATCACGGCAAATAATATTTATGCTTCAAAAGAGAAGTAGCTCCAAATAATTTCAAATTACAGATGACAAATCTTGCTTTTTTTCGGGATTTTGAGAGCTTTTGCTAGAGAGAAAAGAGAAGTTTTGCTAGAGAGAAGAGAGAAGAGAGAAGAAGAGAGAAAAGAGGTTTTTGGGCTGAAAATACAGCTTTTATATCAGGGGTAAATAGGTTTTTTTTGGGGTCTCATTATAGCCAAATGGGGTCTCATTATAGAAGGGTCTCATTATAACCAAATGGGGTCTCAATTTAGCCTTGCCCATTACTTAAACCATATTTTCGAGAGAAGGTAAAAGAAAAGAGAGAGAAAAAAGAAGAAAATATCAAAATAGTATCATCTTATTATTCCTTTGGTCCACTACTTACAATCGGTTATAAATTAATCTATTCACTAACTACCTTCCTTTTTTTCGGAGGGTACAATCGGTTATAAATTAATCTATTCACTAACTACCTTTTTTTTTCCGGAGGGAACCCGCTGTCGCTACTCAGAATGCAATGAGCGCGCACATGGTAAATCCTCAGTCTGACGCGATAGCCTGCAAACCAACGCCAGAAGGTAAACACGGACTCGAACTCATGACCTTTTGGTTATAAGAATGCCATACTCAACCAACTCGGCTACCCCTTGGGGGCCACTAACTACCTTCCTTGTTTACTTTACATCGTGATTTCTAGATTTCCAATTAATATTGTTAGTGGTTTGACCAATTCTGCCGTATAAATAATAAATATGCAATCATAAGTGACTAACTAAATTATAAATACATTGTATTCTTATTCGCATATTATATAAATAATATTACCTTATCAAACACATGTTTTCAAATATTGTAAGAAAAACTAGGTCATATACTTTATACTATAAGCTATATTTTTTTAATCGAAAATGTTTCAGCTAGTTAAATGTATCCACATATATTTATATAAAACCCTTTTTAATGCATATTATACAAAATTAATCAAAAAACCACTCTATTAACACTTGGTATAACCTTCAATTTCTTTAGTCTGTGCAACAACAACATTCATGGTAGGTCATGATTCGCGTTGTTTAAGAATCTCAACGATACAAGCTATCACCTTCAAACCTCGAGCAAAAGCATATACCACATTGTCAGCAACAAACTATAGTAGTATACACAAAGATTGTAACAGTTAGCAACTGACAAAAAAAATAAAACATGAAGGTTTTGTGTATAATAAAACACAATTTACCTCATTTGATTCATTCTCGAAGATAGTTGCCACACATTCGGTCAACTCAGCATAATAAGTTGGTCAGACCCATTTAGGAGTGACTGTCTAAGAAATGTTCATATCCGGTGCTTTTAGAGAGAGAATCAGTATTTAATAGAAAGATAAAGAGACAAAATGAATAAATGTAGCAATAATTGACTAATCATTGACCTTTTTCCCAAAAAGGGAATGTCCTTTATATAGTACATGAGGTAAATAATAAAATTACATAATTACCACTATTAGAGTATATCTCTCACCCCATTCTTTTACTGTTCATATACAATTTTATTAGTTATTACAATTGACCCCTCAATCCTTATGTTTGCTTTAGATTGGTCTTTGTCACACAATTACACCAATTTGACCCTTGTGTTTTCCATATTGAATCTTATTAACCCCATATTTTCCTTCCCTTATCATATGTAAGCAAGCCTTGTGACCATAATGGCATCTACAGAAACCAGAATGATTAATATAACAAACATAAAATTATAGTAAAACAAGGAAGAGTCAACCTTAGAGTTTTGAAAGTTCCACTTGACGAGAATGTGCGCGAGTCTGTCATACCAAGTGATATGTGCTTATTTCAGGCCATACAAGGCTTTAATTAGTTTACACACATATGAAGATTTTGTAGGATGCATAAAGTCTTCAGGCTGTGACATGTAGTCCTTTTCAGTAAGAAAACCATTTATGAAGACATTATTAATATCTAGTTACCTCACATCCCAACCCTTAGCTACAAAAATAGTTAGTACGAACTGTAAAGTAGGGCTGAATATTTAGGCAGAATACCTGGAAAACAAGTGTTGCTTTACCACTTTATAAATCCATCAAGATTGTATCTGAGCTTCTAAACTCATTTACAACCAACAACATTCATGTTAGGTGACTAGGAGGTTAAATACCATGTCTAATGTTGTTATAAAGAATCGCATTCTTCTGACATAACTTGCCTCAACTTAAGATCATATAAAGCCTTTGAAATTTTTGTGGGTTTTGTAGGCAGTTTGAAATAAGTAGTGGTGACGCCTGTGTATATAGGATTAGGCTTTGAGAAACGAACTTAAGCTTTTATTTGCATATGATGCTAATTTGGTAGGGTGAATGGTTGATTGTTGGTAGGATTTTTAGTGAATTCAAGGTATATGTTTGGATCATGGATATTTTTAGGTATAATATCATGTATAAACTAGCATGGGATTGTATAAGATCTTGTGTAGTAGTTGGTGAAGGATAAATGGGTATATTTAGGCTTGATTGTGTAGTTTCACGAGTAGGTTTATTCTCAAGCACATGTAGGATATGTTGATCATTAGATAATTCTGAATAATGTTTATCCAAATTTGAAGAAGCATATGTCATTTGAAAGGTAGATGTAATAGGAAACCAAGAAAGAGAAGGAATAATGACAATCACTTTAGAATTTTTAGTATATAGGAAGCTTGAGTAACAAAAAACTCTTAACTTATTAAAGTCAAAATTTCTTCATATATAATCCACCACTAGGATTTAAGCATTTATATCCTTTATGAGTGTCATTGTAGCCCATAAAAACACACCTAACTGAGTGATACTGAAATTTATGAATTAGATAAGACCTTAGACAAGGAACATAAGAACATTCAATTTTTTAAAGCCAGATAGTCAAGTGCTTTATTATAGATTTTCTCATAAGCTGTAAGTTACTTATGTAGCAACAAAACGTTTGTTGATTAATAAACAATAAAAGGTCAAGTCTGATATTTATATGCGGTACTATATAAAAAAATTACGATCCATTTTCTCTTAAAACATCACATTGATTCAAACTCTAAATTTTTTTTGTCAACAAGAATCGAGCTTCACTTGCTTTAGTAGTTTACCTTGATGTATAAGACTTATAGAATCGATAATATATTTTTATAATAAAAAATTTTGATTATAAGTATTTGTGATGCTAATTGATCTAGTAGGTGACATAGTTGTTGGTCATTATTTGAAAATAACATCATGAAACTCTTTAAGTATCGCCTAAGTATTTAGATCAATAGCATATTATATCTTTTTATCCTCAAATAACATCATATTATATATCTTTAATCCTTTAAATATATGGTCCTACAATGCTGAACGAGTTAAAAATGATTTATATTTGTGGACATATCTTGAATGTGTGTAAATTGGCACACGTGTTAACTTTATATTAACTATACCTTTCATAAAAGATAAGAAGTAAAATAACATGTAAGAATTTTCTATCATGCCACCAAAGTCACCAAAATGAATAGAATATACATATACTGAAACCACATGACATATCATAATTTATTTTTGTAGTATTTTCCAATAAAAAATGACACTAGGTATATCTGTGTAACCTTGAATCATTTTAAGTGGTTGAACAACTTAATCTTATACAAGTTGACAAATGTTTTTACTTTTATAACTTTTGTAACCATATATTTGTATACAATGTTGGCCCGACTTTATCTATTAATAATATAATTACATATTTTAATTTGAGAGATACATCTTGTATAAAAATATTCGATATTCTATATATATATATATATATTCTATAAAGTCATATTATGATGCGGGATATTCATGTTTTTGTTGGGTTTATTCTCATCGCAAAAAGATTTGAATGGTTACATATATATACTTCATTTTTATTAAATCATCAGTTTTTGATAATAACAAATTCACTATCTAGAATAAAATAATGATCTCGTGACATATTTTAGATTCAAATTTAGTATCAAGCGTTCAGACATCAAAGTTCAAAAATCTATTATCACATAAAACGTGTATTGAGGAACGAATGACTATGTTTGCACAAACAAAAATGATTTTTATGAAAACTTTATATGTTTTTGTATGATTGAGGTAAGTACCCATAATTATGTTGGTTGATATAATATGGTAATAGATTTGAATTGTAAGTACATCACAATATAAAATTATAATAACAAAAAAAGGTCAACTTTACAATAATATACACTACAAATTAGATGGTAAAATGTGTAATAATATACACTACAAATTTGACAGTGAAGTTATATACCATTTGAAATTATGGATAAAATTGACAAGATCTTAAAAGTAACATAATACCTTGGTTAGAAAATGACCACAATCCTACATACATATTATATATGATCGCGATCGTGATAATTGTATTACGGTTCAAATTAACATGAATGTGGGCTAAAAACTCTGTCAAGTCACTAGTGTTTGACACCTATTGTATTCGTGCCACTAAGCTTCATTCGTCTCCAAAACGAGTCACTAGTGTTTCAAATCGTTGTTGCCACTGACGCGTGCAAATTAACAAAAGACTAACACGTGGCACTCCAATGTACCCAGGTTTGTTGCATATACAACCATCCCTTATTTCTTTCGATAAACTTTACTTTATTTACTTTTAATTTTTAATTTTTACTCTACCTTTTTAACTTAAAATCGATTTACCTTTATTTATTAATTTTTATCTTTTATCTACTTTTTATTTTTTACTTTTACTTTTTTTATTTTATTACTGACCATATTAATATTTAGTTTATTATAGATCGTATTAGTGCTTCTTTGTCTTTTTTTTCATTTTATTTTATTTGAGTCACAGCTAAACCAAGCATTCCAAACAGAACCACCATGCTTGGTACTATTGCTTCCTCTGCTTGCTTTTGAGCCAACATTTTTTCTTTTTCTTTCTCTATGACCTTGTTTTGAGCAAATGTTTTTAGTTTTTAGTTTTTTTATTTCTTTATCTATGACTTTGGTGGTTGTGTAGATAGATCTGAGACATAAAATTAGTCATGAATATAAAAATCAAATCTTGAAATTGTACATTTAATAATAATAAAACAATCGATTGAATCGAAGATCAAGAAACAGCAAGACCAAGAAACCCGACAACAGATTTAGCCATTATATTAGTAAACTCTTGAAAACTCAACACACCATCTCCATTCGTATAAGCTTCTCTCATCATCTCCGTCTATTCCTTATACATCAAATGATACCCCATTTTTGCCATCGACCCAGCTAATTTGGCCGCCGTAATAAAACCGTTACCGTCTCTATCGAACGACCAAAAAACCTCCATCAACTGTTCTTGGTTGATTAAAATCTCTTCGTTCAGATCAGGGAGAATTACCTCGACGAGCTCATCTAATTCAATCATTCTGTTTCCGTCTGTGTTGATTTGGTTCAAGAGGAGAGTTATATCGTCGCCAGATGGTTTCAGGCCCAGAGCACGGAGGAAGGCGGCGAGTTCTAGTTGCGTGAGGCTGCTGTCTTTATCGAGGTCGAAACGTGTGAAGATGTCTTGGAGTTTTTTTAGCTACTCGGAAGCTTGGGTTCTAGTCATGATGTAGAGAGAGAATATAGATAGATTTGAAAATTTATCCTACCTCCAGTTTGTAGAAGAGAAGATAAGAGAATGTATTCGGCTATGTAGAAAATGAAAATTAGGGTTTTAAAGAATATAAGAAGTAGTAAATAAGTAAATGTAAAAGTAATAAAGTAAATGTTGAAAGTAAAAATAAATAAGGTAAAATAAAAAGTAAAAAGTAAAAGTAAATAAGATAAAGTAATAAAGAGGGGTGTTTTTGGAAGGAAATAAGGGATGACCGTATATGCAACAAATCTGTGTACATTTGGGTGCCACATGTCAGTCTCTAGTTAATTTGCACGCGCCAGTGACAATAATGTAACGATTTGAAACACTAGTGACTCGTTTTATGTACGAATGAAGCTTAATGGAACGAATGCAACAGGTGTCAAACAACGGTGACTTGTCAGGATTTTTAACCCATGAATGTGATAACTAATTTATTATGTGTAAACCCAAATATTTTGGTATAACTCTTTAAATATTTTTAGATCAAATTACTCGTTAATGTGTTTAAATTAGAGTCTTTTTATACTTATAAATGTATAAAATATAGTAATTATAGAGCGATTTCTCAGTAATTTATTTTATGGTTCAGATAACAATTTTGGGATGCCTCACTTGTTGGTCAAGTGAAGAGTTTATGGAGCAGAGTAAGGTTAAAACTCATTGCACATTATGGTAAGAATCTATACCAAGTAATAAAGTTTAGATTTCAAGCCTTCCAATAATGAGAACGAATACATAATAGCTATTGTTGGTATCCGATGGAAAAATTATGAGACGTTAAGTGGGTGAAATTACTGATTAATTCCCAGTTATTAATTAACTACACTCTTGGTTAGGTAGATGCAAGGAAAACCAACTTGTCAAGATACATCTCAGTAGTACAACAACATGCTGCTTGAGGTAGAAATGCATTCGGATATGCATTAAAAATTATAAAAATGTGCCAACAAAACACTTCCTAAACCAAGAAAAAACATCCATCAATCTCCATATAAAGGAGCCAAACTCTTCAAAATGATGATTCTGAACAGTATTGATTGACATTCTCTGATCCTAAATTATTTTGTGAAAGAATATTACTACTAAAAAAAACTGCCTTACGCAGTCTGAGAGTCCACTCAGAGTGGTACGTAATAATAATAGACATGCCCATAGATAATGACTCATCAGACTGCTACTCGGTGCCTTGACTGAGATGAACTTTAATTTGTACTCAACGATTTTCACAATATGGTCAGTTCAGCTCACTGTAGTCATAAAACGTTACACCTTCACGTCATTTTCAAAGGATAGTACTAGCATGGTACCGTTCTAGATATGTAAGAATTAATATTACAGTACAATACATTTCAGCGTTTCACTAAAGTGCGCAATAACTCAACCATACCGGTCAAAACGATATTCAAAGTTTTGTTTTTTTAACGATGAGGTCTTAACTTTGTAGGATCTGATCTATCGATCGTACTTAAATACTTTCCAAAGTGGGTTTTGGATTGAGCTTTAACACAAATAAAAGCTAAAGAGGCAATAAACTTCATTAAAATTAGTATTGGTTGTAGGTACGACGTCCCACGTGCCATGTTCAAAGAAAATATTTTTACTTTTAAAATGTACAAATGATATATTATTGTCAATCGGTAAAAGAAATATTTTTTGTGTCATCCACCCATAGGTAAACGACCATGTGAAATCCACGAGCATATACTTTTAGATTACTTGCACCGGATCTTGGAGGGCGCACTGTAAAATAGCTAGACATGTTAGAAGAAGTTTTATAGGCTTATAGTACCACACAACAAACAATAATAAATGAAACATCGTTTGCTTTTGTTTACATGATCTATGCACCGATATCTACAAAAATGAGAATTTCAAATCAACAACTACTCAGAACCTCTAAACAACGAAATAAGAAGTACCATGTTGGATTCAATTAAGGAAAATCACACTAAGGCATTAAGGCATAATGTGGAATCCATATAATTCACAAGTCCGAAATTTTCACTTCCAGGTGAGCGATTAAGTTTTGAGGCAAGTCCTTCATCGATTAATATATTTATCATTGATTATATATATATTATACTATTTTTTTGGTGGTTTAATTTATAAAAAAATAAAATGCGTTCTCATTATTTTTATTTTTGAATTTAATAGGTATTTAAAAAAATTATTAACTAAAAATAAAAATAATAGATAAATTGGAAAAAATAACTAAAACAGATAAAATAATGAAAAAGTAAGAGCTTAAAGAAAATAAAAAACAAACAAATTAAAAAATAAGTTACAGAAAATAAAAGATACAAAAAATCGAGTTTTTTTTGTGAATCAAAAGACTAAAGACTCATAAATTATAAAAAAAACTCAATTTTTAGTTATAAATAAAGAATACTAGGATTTGAAAATATATATCAAATCATAACATATCACAATAAAATATAAGATATAAAAAAATATCTTTTTGATTTTAAGATCGAGAGTTTGGTTAATTTTCTGCTTCTTCATTTTTCATTTTTCTTTTATTTATGTTTATAATCATGCTTATTCTTAATTAAAATTTTTATTTTTAGGGATATTAAATCTTTGTAAGCATTTTTATTATGAGTTAATTTCTGTTTTTATTAATATAGTTTTATATTTTCCCATTAATGTTGATATTAATTTTAATGCTTTCAGTTACATACCGATTCAATTGATTAATCTTAGATCTTGGTTGATATTTAGAGGTAAAAACTTATTTCTGAACTATATTAATACCATATGTTGAATGAGTAGTATACTAGGACCATGACCTATTGAAATATGAACTATATTCTAAAAATATATTACCCAATTGTAGGAGGTAGATGAGAAAAGATATAACCAACCACACACGACGATTAGTTGTTTGAGTACGAGAGATAATGACAACAAATTGTAAGAGAATTTGATTTTAACTAGTAATATAAATATTAAATTAATTGAAATGTAAACATTCTTTGTAAAACAAATTACATGTTCAATAACCTTGAATTATATTAATATTAATATATTCCTAATGTTTTTTACTGTTTTATTGCTCATCATGTTCTCTCTGATCTCCGCTACCGCTACCACGACACAAATGTCACTTTTCCTTTGTAATAGGTCTCATATGTTTGCTAAAGTTTCAACAACCTGCTTTAAAGGTTTTAGCCCATCTTTGTATCCATGCCCTCTAGACCTGCATGAACTATTATAAACAATTTTTCATATATATATATATATATATATATATATATATATATATATATATATATATATTTTACAAATTTTTATACAAAAAAAACATCATGTTAGCCGGAATAACCATCCTTGGTCGGCATTGTTAGGTCAATCTCTTCGCTGTTTGACGGTTCAGTATCTTCACATTTTATGAAATCCCTTCTAAGATTCTCACTCTATTGTGGATGCCTTCCATACATAGAGACCTTTCTACTTCGTGAGAGGGGAATCATATATGGCAGAACGTAGTCCCATATGGATCTAAGGTCAACCACATCACTGAATGAGTGATATAACTCAAGAACCATATCATCTTGAATTAACTTAGAATAATCATCGACTGCGTGCGTATAAAAATGTTAGATATATTGTCTATCTCGTTCAGGTGCATTTCTTCTGCTCTTTTCATCTACTTTTCTCATTCAGTGCGTTCAGCTTGCAGTTTTTTCTAATGAAAAGTGGCTACATTACGATGTATGAGTAACAAAGTATTCCTCACCTTTTGAGTATGAACAAGCCTGCTTTGCTCTGTCTCTAGAGAGATTAATGTAATGGTATAGAAGGTGTTAACCATCTGAAGTTGCTGAGCTGCTTTGTGAAAATAAGCTTTGCGCTCTCCAGTATCGATTACACGATTTCACTCCATTATTCATAATTAGGAAAAGTAAAAGATTTAGTCTATAGGCTCGTTAGAAACTTTTGCATGGGGCAAAAAGTATTTTAGATGACATGCACATCTAAAACATATATAATACAAGTGAATACGAGTGCCACCATTTTAATTAGATTTAATGCATACGATAATCGTGAAAATATTATCTCGAGCATAAGTTAAACTTGTCGTGAAACTGAATAAAATAATACTCAACCTATGGCTATAGTCTGGGTAGTACCCAGTCAAGTAAAACAAATGACCATATCCTTTAAAATCTTCACAAATAGAATTGAAGACCCTTGACTAGTTGTCACTTTTGCCTTAGTTTTGAAGTATGAATCCCTTGTCTCAACTTCGATGGTAAGATCAATTATATGGCGTGAATCCTAATTTATCATTAAAATATGAGTTTTTTTCATCTTTGGAGCAACCTAAACATTGAGGCCGACTCATTCACTCTCTCGATTGACTGATTTTAGGCCTTTTTTCAAATATGATGTAGTGTCTTTGGGGCGTACCTTTTTAGTAGGACAATTTGTTTTTGCTAGTGTTGGAGATCATGGTGTTCACAAGATCACCATTGGTGAGGTCAAGAAAGAAGAAGAGGAGCTGGTCGAAGACAACCCTAAACTCAGCTCCTCACTTAGGGTCTAACCCTAAACGGTGCATTTGTGTGTGTTTTGGTATTGGACCGGGTCAGCGCTCAAGGCTTGGTCTAGAAGGTGTTAGTAGACTATCCATGCCCCATGTCCAGCAAGTCACTAATACTTGGCTTTATTATATCATTGCAACCAAACAAATGTAACTGAATATTATCCATGTAACCAAACAAAGTCTATAAATCACTAACAACCTCACATGGGAATATTCCCAAGGTTGTTAGTGATTGTGCTTGTATATAAGCAGCAAAGTTCTATCCTGTTCTTTAAGGAATTAAGAAAAGATTTACATTTATAAACTATTTGCTTTTCTCCTTCAATCTGACTTGGTATCAGAGCCACCTTCAAGCCTTCAATGACAACTTCAAATGATTTCCTATCTTTTAGCTCAGACTCCATTGGATCCATCTTCTTGAACAACTCATCTTTCTCCTCAAAAAACCCGTACCTAAATTCAATTAGCAGAGTCAATAACATTCGTCTTGATAGAAGCAACTATCTCTTATGGAAACCATTGTTTTGCTCATGATTAAAGGTAATAAACTGTGGTGTTTTATCACTGGAGAAAAGGTCTGTCCTGCTAAGTTTGTTACAAACACTGAGGGCACTGTCACTGAGAATCCAAAGTTTGAAGAATGGGTGGCTAAGGATCAGCAGCTACTTGGGTGGCTGTAATCCACTATGAGCCCTGAGATAGCAGCTCAGTTGATGGAAGAACAGTCAACTAAAGATCTTTGGGAGGCTGCTAGCAAGTTGTCTGGTTCACAGACTAAAGCCAGGATTACATATTACAAGGCTGAGTTTCAAAGAACTCGTAAAGGAGCCTCAACAATGTTTGAGTACTTAAATAAGATGAAAATGATATATGAAAACCTAATCCTAGCTGGTTGTCTAACTTCTATTAATGATCTGTTAACACAAGTCCTTGCAGGTCTTGATTCATAATATACACCCATTATGGTCAGTCTTGCTAATAAGGAAGGGCTGGGTTGGCTTGACTTACAAACAAGCTTGCTCACGTATGAAAGCAGGCTTGAGAAACTCACTGGATTACAAAATTCAGTGTCTAATATCAATATCTCTAGTGCAAATGTTGCTCACAGAAGTGACTCAAAGCAACAACTCACTAACTCTAATTAGAGAGGGTTTTTTCCTAATAATAGAGGTGCTAACAGAGGTTACAAAGGCAAATCTGTGTTTAATCCAAACTATGGCACTAGAGGAAGGAGTAACTTTTACAGGGGCAGAGAAGGAAGGTTCTCACAGAACAAGCCGACCTGTCAAATATGTAGCAGGTATGGTCATTCTGCTGTTGTTTGTTATTACAGGGATGATCCCTTAGTTATGGGCTCTACCTCCTCAGAGCAGTCTAGATCAGAGGGAGATCAGAGTGCTCTATTGGCTACACAAGACACTACAGGTTAAGGGGTTTGGTATGCATGTCACAGGGAGCACCAGTCAGATGACTCAGAAGTCTGAGTACTCAGGTAACAAATCCATACTTGTTGGTAGTGGTGAGAGACTTTCCATTTCCCACATTGGTCAGTCTATATTACACGCTTTAACCAGGAAACCTATTTGCTTAAAACCTATTCTTCATGTTCCTAGGATTAACAAAAATCTACTTTCTGTTTTTCAACTAACCAATCACAACAATGTTTTTGTGGAGTTTCATAAGGGTTTCTGTCTTGTGAAGGAAAAGGAAATAGGGAGTATCCTGCTCAGAGGGAGGGCTGAAGATGGACTCTACAAGATGGATACCTTCTCTAAGTCACAATCTGATCTAAATCTAGGTGTCCCTAGTGTTTTCTCTACTGTTGTATCTCACTCTGTCAAACATGGATGGCATAAGAAGCTTGGCCATCCATCTCAGAGTGTCTTAGCTACTGTTCTTAGGTCATGTAAGTTGAAATCTATTTTGAGCAATACAATCACCTTTTGTGAGGCTTGCCAGTTAGGCAAATCTCACAGTCTACCTTATTCTGTTTCTAGTTCTCTTGCTACAAATGTTCTTGAATTAATACATACTGATGTCTGGGGCCCTGCTCCTATTCAACCTATTGGTGGGTGTAAGTACTATGTGTTGTTCTTGGATGAATTCTCCAGGTACACTTGGATATATCCCATAAGGGATAAAAGCCAAGTGTTTGAAGTATTCAAAAGTTTTAAAGCCCTGGTCGAAACTCAGTTTGATAGGTCTACCAAAGATGTTCAAAGCGACTGAGGTGGTGAGTTTAGGCCCTTGCTCTCACTAGCTAAGGAAAGTGGTTTCTTGCTACGTAGGTCTTGTCCTCATACCTCAGCCAGAATGGTAGAGCTTAGAGAAAACATAGGCATATTGTGGAAACTGGGTTAACCCTTTTAGCTCAGGCTCACCTACCTTACAAATACTGGGTTGAAGCTTTTGAAACTAGTCTTTACTTAATAAACAGACTTCCTACACCTATTCTCCACAATAAATCTCCTTTTGAAACATATTTTTCACAAAAAATCTAACTACCTAAGTCTGAAAACTTTTGGGTGCTCTTGTTTTCCCTGCCTAAGACCCTACCAAACACACAAATTTTTATTCCATTCTATAAAATGTGTCTTCCTGGGTTATAGTCAAAGTCACAAAGGCTACAAGTGTATCAGTTCTATTGGTAGGGTGTTTATATCTAGAAATATTGTGTTTAATGAGGATGACTTCCCTTTTCACAATGGTTTCCTAAATACACACCAAAATGAGTCAGTTTCTAGATCTTCTGTTAATCTTTGGTTGCCTAGTCTTCCTGCAGGTCTTGTGACAAATGAAAAGGTATCCTCTGAGGTTTCTAACTCTGCAGCTCCAAGTGAACAACATACACCTTTGTTACCTGCTCACTTGCAGCAGCATAGCTCTACTCCAAGACCTCCAACTACCTATCCTAAGGTAACTAGTCTCTTTCAACAGCTACTCCTTCACACTCAATTCCCACAAATATCAGCAACAAACAACATTCAAAGTCTACACCTACACTGACCATTGACTTACCCTTTTCCAATCCTAATACTTCCCTCACTTCCCACACATTAAAAAACACTCATAGCATGCAAACTAGACAGAAAAGTGGCATATCTAAACCTAAGTTACCATATCTGGGGTCTCTTGTTACTACTGATAAAGATGTTTTTGAACCTACTCGATTTTCTGAGGCTGCTGGGCATCCTAAGTGGAAAGAGGCTATGGTGAGTGAGTATAAAGCCTTGTTGGCCAACAACACATGGTCTTTAGTACCAGTGTCTGACGCTTCTACTGGCATTGGATGTAAGTGGGTCTATTAGGTAAAGTATGGCATGGATGGTTCTATTCAGAGATACAAAGCACGCTTGGTGGCTAAGGGTTTTCACCAAACACCTGGTGTTGACTTCTATGAGACCTTTAGTCCAGTCATTAAGGCTTCTACTATCAGGTTAATACTCACTATTGCTGCTTCTAAGGGTTGAACAGTGAGGCATCTTGACATAAACAATACCTTCCTCAATGGAGTGTTACAAGAAACTGTGTACATGACATAGCCTCATGGCTTTTTGGATCCTGTTCATCCTACACATGTTTGCAAGTTACATAAAGCCATCTATGGTCTAAAGCAAGCCCCTAAAGCTTGTTATTCTAAGCTAAGGGATACACTTTTGAGTTGGGGCTTCTGCAACTCAAAAGCTGATTGCTCCATGTTTTACTTGGTCTCTAAGGAAAATATTCTACTTATTCTGGTCTATGTAGATGATATAGTTGTGACTGGGAATGACATAGTCTGTTTAACTTAGTTCATTCACAATCCCAATGCTACCTTTGCTCTCAAAGACATGGGGTCACTCCATCTATTCTTGGGAATAAAAGTTCATCGTGACCAGAGAGGCTTATACCTAACACAACACAAGTACATAGAGAACTTCCTGCTTGCACAAGGGCTGTCCATGTCCAAGCCGTGTCCGTCTCATATGGTAGCTGGTACCCAACACTCCACTCATGATGGTTCGCCTCTGGTTTGTCCTACACAGTACAGAAGATTATTAGGTGCTTTACAGTACTTGACCCACACACGACCCGGCATAGCTTATGCTGTCAACAGTCCGAGTCAACATCAACAAAGCCCTATATCTATAAATTGGAAAAGCTTAAAGAGAGTGTTACGCTACTTATCTGGCACTCGCTGGTTAGGTATTCATATCAAACCGCGCTATCAGTTACAGCTTCATGGGTATTCTGATGCCGATTGGGCTTCGTCCCCTGATGATCGTCGCAATGTTGGAGCGTATTGTGTCTTTTTTAGAGAAACCCTCATCTCCTGGTCCTCCAAGAAACAAAACGTCGTGGCCAGGTCCTCCACTGAATCCGAATGACGTGCATTAGCAAACTTATCAGCAGAATTGATATGGTTGAAATCGTTACTTACCGAGATTCAGATTCTCCTTATTCCACCATGAGTCATGTGGTGCGACAACTTAGGGGCCAGTTCTCTCGCTTCGAACCCTGTCTTCCACGCTCGCACCAAGCACATCGAATTAGATGTGCACTTTCTGAGGGATCAGGTACTACAAGGCATGGTTCAAATCCGGTATGTACCTTCGCGCGATCAAATTGTCGATTCCCTCACCAAAGCTTTGCCTTCCTCTCGTTTTCTTTATCTCCATGACAAACTTGGGCTTTCGGAGTCGCCGCTGTTTGAGGGGGGATGTGGAGATCATGGTATTCACAAGATCACCATTGGTGAGGTCAAGAAAGAAGAAAAGGAGCTGGTCGAAGACAACCCTAAACTCAGCTCTTCACTTAGGGTCTAACCCTAAACGGTGCATTTGTGTGTGTTTTGGTATTCGACCGGGTCAGCGCTCAAGGCTTGGTCTAGAAGGTGTTAGTAGACTATCCATGCCCCATGTCCAGCAAGTCACTAATACTTGGCTTTATTATATCATTGCAACCAAACAAATGTAACTGAATATTATCCATGTAACCAAACAAAGTCTATAAATCACTAACGACCTTACATGGGAATATTCTCAAAGTTGTTAGTGATTGTGCTTGTACATAAGCAACAGAGTTCTATGCTGCTCTTTAAGAAATTAAGAAAAGATTTACATTTATAAACTATTTGCTTTTCTCCTTCAACCTGACTGCTAGTAATTTCATGGTTTCCGTTTGGTTGAACATATAAGTGATGATTATAGCTTCAAGCCTCGCTGTCTTTGTTTTCATTACAACATCGTTCCAAACTTTTTCTGTTTTCAACTTGGTGAGCGTTGACACATAGATCCGACCCCTTAACTTTCCCTTTAGTAGAGTTTGGCCTTTTCTTGCCGGTTGATGACCACCAGATGGGTTTACCACCAGCATTTCTATAGGAAAATTTCCCCCTCTTTAACTTTCTCATCAGAGTTAGGCAGTCCACCTCTCCTAACCAAAGATGAATCTTCTAAGTTATACTATTACCACCTTTGCAACACCTTTTACTGCTTTGTCGACCAGGATCTACAAACTCCAAACAAAAAGCTAATATTTGGTCTTGAAGTAATTATATAAAGTTAGAGGACCGTGGAATGATTTCTATCACATGTCTAGCCAGTATTATGCCAACATGGTGAAGTATTGTTTGATATTAATGTAGACTTATGTATAGCCTATGGTAAATTATTCAAAACAAACTAAAATGAAGCTTCTACCACGTTAACATAGTCTAACAGTATTGCTGGAAAACTACTGTCCCAACACATGAACGACCTTCACTCTGACCTGCCAGTCTTCCAGTTCTCGCTTATAAAAACAAATAACCGCTTCTAGTTCTTGTAAGGACCATGCAAGTTGTCCACTCTTTTGTGGGTATTATGCATGAACAAGTATTAATAGAGGATCTTTGGCATTCTTATTAAGGTAGATATAAAGAGAATATGATCCATAGGAGAAAGCAAGTCCATCAGTTTGGATCAAATAATCATGACAACAAGCACGCATAATAATCTGGTATCGATTGACTTGGACATATATCGACTCTTTAAAAGAACTATTTTAGCCACAAATGCGGGAAATCAGACCCAACAGTAAAGAATTTAGATAATAAAAATGTTTATATTTACCAACGCTACGACCATGATTTTATGTCGTACCATGAACCACACATTAATATTCTCAAAAGATTGCCCACTATCTTCGGAGGTTTGGGAGTTCGGCTGCAAGATAATAACTATATATTATTTCGGCCGCCCTACTGAGAAACTCCCCCAAGTATATGTTTATTTCCTCTTGTCTGACTCAAAAATCACCATCTTTTCTTGTGCCTCCCCAAAGTTTTCAGGTCCTGATGCGAGATCCTCAACACCCCTTGCCCCCAAAAGTGCCTCATTCTTTCCGGTTTGAGAAACATCAGGAACCATACCTCCACTCATTGCATCGACCACGTTTTTTTTATTCATTTAAATATAATAAAGAAGTTATACACAAACTCCGGGCATAACCCGTAAAAAAAGAAATATAACTATTCCAAAACAGATGACAAACAAAGAAAGACTAGCTGTTAGTTTCATAAGCTAACGAGCTTATGTAATAGCTGCGATTAGAGGAAAAAATAGTCCTATATATCTGCGTCTTGATAGCATAGACGATGTCTTCCAGGATGAAAGTAATCTCATCGAATATCACGCGGTTGCGGGCTATCCAAATGTGATAAAGTGTACTAGCAAAGGCAAACGTTTTGGCTCGGTTCTTCCAAAATATTCATTTGGCTTCTTTCTTAGGCCATTTAACATCGCTGTCCAATGTAGCTGATGAGTTTGGAATTTGTTGTCATTCTTTATGAGAACCGGATAGGGATAATTCAGACAACATCCATCCACTGAACCGTCCGGACTAAACTAATGTATTAAAAACTTAATCACTTCATGACTAAGCTAATTATCTACCTTATTAAAACTAATGAGTCTTTGAACTCGACCCGAATCCATAAGTCAACCCGAAATCCTATGTGGCCCACAATTAAGGGTATAAATACCCAACCACTTTCATTTAATGAGGGTAATGAAAATTAAATACAACCAGGCAGCTCAATTCTCCCTCTACACTCTATCCAAACATTAAATACCTTTAAAATACCACAAAACTCTGGACAAAATTACCCTCAAACAAAAATAAACCTCACCAAATTGGCAACCACAGTGGGAGGACGACGGTGCATGAATCTAGCATTCAAAACCATCAGGAAAAACGAGTTCGGATGAATCCGGACGTGCAGGAAGTACCACCAGATTTGGTCGAAGTGGTGGGAGAAAATAATGAATATACCATTGAGGAGCGAGATAGGTTAAAAGTTGAAATAGAAACTCCGAGGGCTGCCAAGAGGGCATATATGGGCACAAAAGAGAAGTCTAAGGTGTCAGTTCATCATACTGACAATCCAAGCGAGCATGAGCCCTCAAAAACCCATATGAGCACGAAAAAGACTCATGCTAGCTCAAAAAAGTCTCACCGGTCTAAACCGGTGGAGAGCTCTGATTCAGACTCAGAATCTTCCAACACCTTCTCAGGCGAAGATGGAGTCGAAGAATCCCCGTCATCCAGCAGTGATGAAGACCGTTCGAAAAAGAAACAAAAGTTAGTAAAAAAATACTCAAGAAAAAGGGATATGCATGGAAAGTTAAAGAGGCATCTAGGCAAAGGATCGTCTCATAGCCGGAGACACGTAGATCGGATGGTGATGGATCCTTTTGCCTTCCATGATGAACCAGGTATCTTTGCAGCTCCTAATGACGATACCGTTTTCAGTCGTGGCCGAAATTGGAGACAATCTCCATTGTCCTCCAAGATCCTGTCCGGAAACCTCCCTAAGAGGTTTGACAGTACAAAAATGGAAAAATACGATGGCACTAAAGACCCGGATAACCACTTGGAACAGTTCAAAAATTTCATGATGAATTTTGATGATGACAACAAGTTTCTTTGTAAAGCATTCTCCCAATCATTTACGGGGAGTGCTCTGAAGTGGTACAACAGTTTGCCACAAGGCTGCATCAGCAATTTTGATACTTTTTGGGTGGCTTTTCGAAGACCGTTTGTTGGAAGTAAGGAGGTAAAGGGCAATGGAGACACAATTATCCATTGTGCCCAAGAACCAAACGAATCTCTAAAAGAATACATAAGTCGCTTTGTAAACACCAAAAATGGATTAGCTGATTGCTTCGAACAAGTAGCAATAGCTTCTCTGAGGCATGGCTTAAACCCTCGAAACTTGGCTGATTCGGTAACCAGAAAAAGGCCATGACATGGGGAGGTCTGCTGAATCAGGTTGGAAAGCAGATCAATGTAGATGAAACAAAGAAAACTAGGGTGCACAGGAAAGTGAGGTATGCTCCGGCTGCACCAAATCCAAACCAAAATCAGTCCGGAAACAAGGCTTGGGAGGCCGGGAAGAGTCATAACAGAGCCAAAGCTCAGTCTCAGCCAGCTGCACCAGCCCAGAGTCAACAATCTAGAAATAAACGAGGGCCTTGGATTCAACCGGAGTGTTTTACTGAGTTGAAGGCATGCTGCGTTACAATCTCCTAGGGAGAGCTGTAACAATTGTTTCTGTCAGTATCATAATGATACTGGACATACCACTGAGGATTGTATTGCTTTGAAGCAAGAAGTCCAGAATTTGACTGAGAGAGGAAAATTGGGAGCATATGTTAAAAGAAGAGGTGGAAATAGGCCTAATAACGCTCACCGGGCTGGTCCAAACAATACAGGCACATCGGCTCCGGAAGGGGCTATGGTGATAATCGAGAGGTTCGATGTAGAGTCAGAATACTTGGACCCTGATCCGACCTGGAATAAAGTGGGTCTTATTGTGGAACGTTGCAAGACGGTGTCCGGGCTTATTAAATTTTTTGAATCACTCACAATTTTCGGAGGAGACACCATGACAACACCAACTGCTTCTTCGAGAAAGAGGCACGTTCATACTTTAGCTACCCAACTGAAAGGAGGCATGACTTTTAATCAATCACAGATTCCATTTCCCTTCATTGTTTTCGATGAGGATGACTTGAGGGATATAGCTGGTCCTCATGAAGATGCTGTTGTCATAGGAACATCCATTGGGGGCAATGACATAAGGCGGATTTTGGTGGACACCGGAAGTTCTGCCAATATTCTCTTTTTAACCTCCTACAAAAAGATGAAAAATCCAGCAGTAATTCAACGTTCGAACAGGTCGATTGTGGGTTTCACAGGAAGCTCAGCTGACGTGATAGGAGAATTCGAGGAGGAGGTCTTATTGGGTAAAGGCCCTTTAAAAAAGATGGTTAGAATATTGTTCGTCGTGGTGGTTTGTCCCACTTGTTATAATGCTATTCTGGGGAGGTCTTGGCTCTCTAAGATGCATGCCGTGGCCTCAACAGTCCACCAATGTTTGAAATATGCTGTGCAAGGACAAATGGGAGTTGTTCGGAGCAGCCAAAAGGTAGCAAGAGAGTGTTATGCAACAACACTGGCTCCTCGGACGTTGAAGGCAGTTCGGATCAACGAGGAATAACAGTTTGAGGGGCTTTCTAGGGGAGAGGGTGAAATTGATGACCCCAGAGAGACCCATGGAGTTTTAATACCGATTGAAGAAGTTGAAACACATTCTTTGGCTGAAGGAAAAAATGTCAAGATAGGGTGCAAGATGACATCGGAATTAAAGGGTAAAATGTTAAAGTTCCTGAAAGACCATCAACATGTTTTTGCTTGGTGCAATGCTGATGTTACCGGAGTACCAGCAGATATTATATCACACCAACTGTCCATCCGAAGGGACATAGCACTTGTAATAAAAAAAAAGAAGAGCTTTTTCTAAGGAAAAGGCTGATGTCATAGTTCAAGAGGTCGACCAACTTACTAAAATGGGGAACATAAAGGAGTCTCAGTACCCTTTATGGATAGCCAATCCGGTATTGGTGAAAAAGAAAAATGGCAAGTGGCATATATGTATCGATTTTACAGATCTCAACAGAGCTTGCCCAAAGGATTTATACCCAGTCCCCCGGATTGATCAGTTGGTGGATTCCACATCTGGAAACAAGCTGCTATCTCTTATGGATGCCTTCTCCGAGTATAATCATATTCAAGTGGATCCGAAGGATCAAGAGCATACTACATTTGTTACTGATAGGGGCCTTCATTGTTACAAGGTGATTCCATTTGGGTTAAAAAATGCTGGGGCTACTTATCAGAGGTTGGTAAACAAGGCTTTTGATGATCAAATTGGAAGAAACATGGAAGTTTACATCGACGACATGATGGTGAAAAGTGTGGATGAAGAACTACACTTGGCAGATCTCCAAGAAACTTTTGCTAACTTAGTGAAAGTAAATTTGAAATTAAACCCGGAAAAGTGTGTGTTTGGAGTGCAGTCCGGGAAATTCTCGGGGTATGTAATAAGTGAGCAAGGGATACAGCCTGATCCGGACCAACTTAATGCTTTACTACAAATAGAGCCGCCTCAGAATGTTAAAGAAGTACAACGATTGACTGGGAGGTTGGCTGCATCAAATCGATTCATTTCAAGGTCTTCCGATTGGTGTGCCCCGTTTTTTCAAACTTTGAAAGGTGCAAATGATTTTGATTGGTCCTCACAGTGTGATGAGGCCTTCGATAAAATCAAAAAGCATTTGTCCTCCCCCAAGACTTTGTTTAAACCCATTGACGGAGAGACTCTTTTCATATACTTGGCAGTCTCTAGTTGTGCCATAAGTGCAGTATTGGTAAGAGAGGTAGATAATTGTCCCCGTCCGGTGTATTACATTAGCAAGAGTTTGATTGATGCAGAAAATCGCTATTTGAAGCTTGAGAAATTAGCACTAGCCCTGGTGATTGCTGCGAGGAAGATGAGACCTTATTTTCAGGCTCATCCCATTATTGTCCGGACGTCTTTTTCCTTAAAAAACATTCTCTAAAAGGCCGACATTTCAAGTAAAATGACTAAGTGGCCAGTGGAATTGGGAGATTTCGAAATTGATTTTGCCCCTCGGATAGCAATCAAAGCCCAAACGGTGGCAGATTTCTTAGTTGAATTTCACTTAGATAGGGATACTAAGCAAACAACTGATGTGAAAGAAAAAAAAGTCTGGGTCGTCCGGACTGATGGTGGATCAAGTACCATGGGATGTGGTGCTGGGGTATGTTTGACCTCTCCGTATGGTAACAGAATGTACCAAGCTATATGTATTGCTTTCAGGGCTTCTAATAATGAGTCCAAATATGAAGCTGCTGTAGCTGGTTTGAAATTAGCTCTTATTTGTGGAGCCAAAATGGTCAAGTTGATGAGAGATTCTCAGCTTCTTATCCATCATGCACAAGGTCAATCCGAAGCCAAAAAGGAGCAGCTGGTTAAATACTTATTTCTTCTTAAAGAAGTGGCACTTAATTGTAAGAGCATCATTTATGAGCACATACCCCGAACAGAAAATATACTGGCAGACTCCTTGGCAACCATGGCCTATACTGAGTCCTACCCTTGGATTCATGTACTAGAGTGCCCATCCATTTAAGTCAATCCGTATAAGGAAGAAGAAAGTTTTAATATACAGATAAAACAGCCTCAAGATTGGAGATTTCCTCTCCTTCAATATCTCAGATGGCATCTTGCCTCCGGAAAAATCAATAGCAAGAAAAGTAAAGTACAAGGCTCGTGGTTTTGTTATCCTAAGAGATATTCTTTATAAGAAGTCTTATAGTAAACCCCTCTTACGATGTTTGGGGGTCGACGAGTCTCAAATAGTGCTCTCCGAGTTACATGATGGTGAGGGATCAGCTCACTGTGGATTCAGGGCTCTAACAAGAAGAGTTTTGTTAGCTGGGTACTATTGGCCCTCCATAATGCAAGATGCTAGGGAGTTGGTAAGAAAGTGTGACCCATGCCAGAGATATATCAATGAAATTCATATCCCAACCATCCCTTTAGATTCAATTTCTGAGTCAATACCTTTTGCTCGATGGGGGTTGGATTTAGTGGGACCTCTACCCATGGCATCCGGGGGGCGCAGAACTATAATCGTTGCTATTGATTACTTTTCGAAGGGGATCGAAGCAACTCCATTGGCATGTACAACATCAAAAGCTGTTATAAAATTCATTTTATCCAATATCTGTTGCAGATTTGGAATTCCACAAAAGATAACAACAGACAATGGACCATAGTTCGACAACAAGGAAATGGAGAGTTTTTGCGCCTCTAGAGGCATACAACATTGCTTCTCTTCCCCTTTCCACCCACAAGCAAATGGTCAGGTCAAAGTGGCCAACAATACAATACTGTCCGGTCTGAAGAAGAATTTAGAAGGGGCTGCTGGAAAATGGCCTAGTTATTTGCAAGAAGTTTTGTGGGCTTACCGGACCACTCACGGGGCTGCAACACAAGAGTCTCCCTTTGCCTTAGTATATGGGATGGATGCCATAGCTCCCATAGAAGCTACTCTCCCTTCATTTCGAGTTCGTAATTTTTCCGAACACACTAAGGAGGTGGCAATCAGAGGCCAGCTTGACTTAATAGAAGAAAGAAGAGTTAAGGCTCACCTTAGAGCTGCACACTATCAAGGTTTGATGAGAAACAGGTTTGCTTCTAAAGTAAAAAGAAGGGATTTTCAGCCAAGGGATAAGGTATTGAGAAAAGTTTTCCTACATACTAAAGAGAAGCAGTTCGGTAAGTTGGCTCCAACTTGGGAAGGACCCTATGTGGTCATTGAAAAGCTTAAGCTGGGGACATATCGGCTCCAAGACAAAGATGTAAGGATTTTGAATCATCCCTGGAACATTGAACACCTCCGGTTGTACTTAGAATATAAACTATGTAAATATTTACTTGCTTAACAGTTCATGTAAATATTTGGGGGCATACTCTTTCCTACCCTGGTGGCGCGGGGAGGTTTTAATGAGGTGCCCGAGCTTTTTTATAAAATTTGATGCCTTCTTAAAAGATTCGGAGTGTTTCAATTAAAAGCTTTCTCTGGAATTTTTTATCAATAGAAAACTAGATTAAATTGGTGGAGTGGTGACTACTTACACATTGGTCATCAGAGAATTTAAACACTCTCACTTTACTTTAAAATACTTGTGAAATAACTAAGGGCTGTTTAAACATTAGCCACCAAAAGTAAAAAAAATATCATTAAACGATGCAGGAGTTATGCAAAATAAAACTACTCATTAAAACATACGAAATGCTTTGACCATCAAAGGACTTTGAATTATCAAAACAAGAAAGGTTTATCCGGACAAGGACCGGACACGGTTACAAAAAATGCCTTGGCCATCCAAGGACTTTGGTTCAATCACAACAAAATTAAAAAGATAATTGATACTTTAAGACAAAGCCTTTGAAGATGGCTCAACCTCACTTGGCTTTTTCTTCTTTGGGTCATCATCCGGGCTCTCCCCGGTTTCTTCTTCTTCATCACTGGTGTCCTCACTGGAGTAGTTGTACTTATCACCAACAGACATGGTATGGTGAGGAATGTCTTCGTACTCCACGAATCGCCATAAATCCCCCAAGGTCTTCTTCGGAAATTTTTCATGAAATAGTAGAACCATATCTGACCTAACCTCAACATACCTTTCCTCTTGAGAATCTATCACCTCATTGGTGTAAGCATCCATCCTAGCCTGGATTGTTTTCTCCTGATCCCTCAACAAGTCAGCCTTTTCTTGCTCAGCTTTGGACACTTCATTCTCAAGAGATATCTTGTCATTGGTTAAGGTCTGAATGGTGTTATCTTTGGCCTTCACCTCCTCTTTTGATGACATGAGGTCTCTTTCCAGGACGGATTGCTTTAGTTGGAGTTCTTTGACAACTCCTTCCGAAGCGGTTAACCTGTTGGCCAAGTCCTCCTGACGTTTCTTCAACTCCTCATTCTCTTTCCTCAATACCTCAGTATTTTGGTTGGCACTAAGAAGATCGCTAAACAGTTTCTCTTTGTCAGAATTGAGGGTGTTGATGATGGCTGACTGATTGCGTACTTGCTTTTCCAAGATAAGCACTGGCTGGACATTGCTCAGAATGGAGTGAGCAATGACATCCCTTTCGCTCGAGACAATAAAAGACTTACCGTTGAATGTGACGGTGTTCGAAGAACTTGGAGGGTGGTAGGGCCCAGCAAAATCATCTCTGGGGAGGCCTTCAAAATAGAGACCAATCCCCTCAGGCCCAGTGATGTTGACACCATCAATACTGATATCCCCTCCTCCAACCTCTTCGGTTTGAAAGTCACCAGGGATCTCTTCTGCTCTCGTAGGATCACTAATGTCAACGAGAGGTAGTGGCTCCGGATCCCGGAGAGAAACCTCATCTCCCTTGGAATTTTTCTTTCTCTTGGCATCCCGACCTCCACCTTCTGCTCCCTGTTTTTTGTCCTTTTGAGGACCTTTTGAGGCTTTGAAGACCCAGCAGCTTCCTTGGTGCTCTCGTGTTCCACCACCTGTAGTAAGGCATCATCAATTTTCCCTTGACCTTGTCCCTCAGGATTTGTTGGGATAGCTTCTTCCACCTCAGTAGGATTGGCCTCTGCCACACCTCACCCAGCCTTGGCCTTTTTGCCCTTCATCTTGCTTGGGGCTTTAGCTCTGCCTGGCAAGGACAATTTTCCATCTTTTCCCCCTGTCTTCCGGAGGATCACTCCCGGAGGGGGTGGAGTAGTTAATTCCTCCCAAGACAGATCCCTCCGGTCCGTTTTATTCCACAGATAGGACCTGGCTAAGTTGCCTCCGGTAAAGCAGTTGTGGAAGCGGTTTGCCCATTTTCAGCTGTCCAAGCATTCAGTTTGGCACAAGTAGTCTGCCCGACCTCTAGGTAATCGTTGAGATCCTTAGGAAGCACTACCAAAAAGCAAAAGGAAAAAGATTAGATAAATTTTTTTTTAAAGTAAAAGTAGAAGTATATGGTAAGATTATTACCATCACTTCGCCATCTGCTGGTGAGCATGCTTGGGTTGACACCAGCTTTAATTTTCTTCCCATTCTCCCAAGCACCGCTGAAGAACAGAAATTGAGTCTTCCAGCCTTTCTCCGACTCAAGCAAGTCATCCACTACCTTGTAATTGTCACCCATGTTGAAGTGATAGAAAAGGATGACATGATTTCTGCAGAGGCTTGCCACAGCAGCAAATTGCTCCATCGGAAGAGGAATTTCGGAGAGCCTTGAGGTCATAATACATGCCATAAGGGTGAACCATGCATTAGGACTTAGCTGGCTTGGACAAAGCTTAATCAGATGGAAATATCTGACTATTTCTGGGTCCAAGGGAAACCTAAGTCCCCATTTGAATAGCTCAGTATAGAAGACAATCTCGTTGAGCTTACAATCCATGGGCGTCTCCGAATTGATTGGGATCCTTACTTTGACATTCTCTGGAATACCCCACTTTGTCATTATCTGGCCAATTTCAGCCGTGTGAATGAAAGCGTACTCGATTTTCTGCATAGCCAGCAAATATTTAACATTTACCTTGTAAAAACAAGGCCCCACCTTTCCCACAAGGCACTCCTGCTGGTCCGCGTGCTTTAAACATACTTTTTCCTTGCCTTTGCTCTTCCTAGTCATGGCAGTTTCGCTTGTTTGCCCGGAGACGTCAGTTTCGAAAGGGGCTTCTTCGATGCTATCCTCCATTACATCCTCCATTACCATGGAGGGGTTGTCAGCTGTTTTAGGAAGAGAAGAGCTGGTGATTGGCTCAGTAGGCCCTTCGGATTGTTGAGCATCCTTTCCCTCTTGGGGTCTAGAGTCCGGTTGGGGATCAAACTCGGAGGTCTCTTTTCGAAGACTAGAGCTAGTTGCCTCTGGACCGGACAGATTGTCCTTGGAAGTTTTGATGGGTGCTTCTGACCCTATGGTTTTACTTTTTGCCCCGGATTTTGAAGGCGTGGATTTTGGTTTAGGCTGTGTGCCAGCAGCTTGCCCTTTTACCAGACGACCCCTTCGTCTATCTACCAGCTTCTCCGGGGAAATGTCAGCATCTGATCCCATATCAATAAATGGGGAAGGTTTCTTAAAGCTTGTGACTGCCTGCCCTGGTTCAACAACAGGCTGTGACTCATGGACCGATGAGCCCGAAACGATTGGTGAAAGGTTGGACTGGAACAACCTCCTAGGTTTAGCACTCTTAGTTGAAGAAGAACCCCGATCAGACTCTGAGTTTGGTATTTCTGGTTTATTAACGGGGGAAACAGGGAGGCCTGCAACGATGCGCCTTTCTCGTTCAACCTTTTGAGCCTTTTCCAACTCTGACAAATTGAGCCACCCACCTTTTACCAAAGCATTTCTTGCTGTGAACATAAACTCACACCGAAAGAAAGGTTTTTTGAGAGATGAAAGCTTTGGAGTTTGAGAGATTAGAGATAATGAAGATAATGAAATAGTGAAAAGTGAACTGATTTATACTAATCAGGTAGATGATGCTTCGATACCTAGGAGGATTCGAAAGGGTAGATGCAATGATTAAAGGCGGCGCTGATGTCATTCGCATCAAATGAAGAAGTTGCTTTTTGAAGCAAGTGGGAGCGCCATTCTAGGAGAAAAACAGCCGGTGTGGCAAATCAAAGAAGGACATGTGTCCTATGATCTCTGGTGAAACTGTCAGCTTCTAAGGGTTTGAGTCTGTCCGGATAAAGTCGTTACACATTTTCGAAATGTTCGAACAAAGTTATAATTACACTTGAGCTATTTTTTAGGTTTTTCCAAAGGCCTTCGAGCACAACCTAAAAAAAAGGACTACTGATGAGTCCGGAATTTGTTGTCACTCTTTATGAGATCGGACATGTGCAATTCAGACAACATCCACCCACTGAACCGTCCGGACTGAACTAATGTACTAAAAACTTAATCACTTCATGACTAAGCTAATTATCTACCTGCTTAAAACTAATGGGTCTTTGAACTCGACCCGAATCCATAAGTCAACCCGAAAGCCCATGTGGCCCACAATTAAGGGTATAAATACCCAACCACTTTCATTTAATGAGGGTAATGAAAATTAAATACAACCAGGCAGCTCAATTCTTCCTCTACACTCTATCCAAACATTAAATACCTTTAAAATACCACAAAACTCTGGACAAAATTACCCTCAAACAAAAATAAACCTCACCAGTAGCCACTTTGCTTCGAATGCCCATCCAGCCTCTAATCTCTGCCCAAATAAAATTACTAATGGAACAACCGAAGAAGATATGGCAGACTGTTTTAAGGTGGTCGACACACAAAGGGCAAGCTTGGTTGATCTCAATGTAGGCGATATTGTTCCTTGTAAGTAGCCTTCATTTCATGCCAAGTCATAGTACAAAGCTATCATTAGGAGTAATACAGGAGCTCCAAATGATATTAGCCCATGGTTCAAGAGCAACCCTTGCTCTAACGAAGTCATAAGCGCATTATGAATTACCCACTTTTTGAGAATGCCACACTTGTAACTTTGCTAAGGCTGTTTCGTTATCGGCGGAGTGGCTTCCGACTTTGTCTCTAATAGAAAATATGTACTTGAACAATGGTGAGTCACGGCTATGGACTATTCAATTCCACACGAAAATGTCCCTTATGTATACTTGGTTAACCCACTGGATCTATAAGGTGTCCTTCTTGGTAGTAATGTCCAAAGTGGCTTTGAAAGGAGAGCATAATTCAAAGATTTTAAATCTCTAATGGCTAGGCCTCCTTCGATCTTGGGTTGACATACATCAATCCAATAAACCAAAGACATCTTAGAGATCCAAAGGAAAGTCCTGCACAACTTAGTAAGATGTGTTCTAATTGTTTTCGGGATGGAAAAATAGATAACCAAAAAGCCTCGATACCTTGTAAGACGGATAAAATAAGCTTCACTCTACTTCCATACGACAATAAAGAACCAATCCAACTGGAAATTATGGTTCTAATATTAGCGAGTAAAGGGCCAAAGTACATAGCCTTTAATGAGGAAACAACAAGTGGAATGCCAAGGTACCGAAAATGGGTAGGGCCTTGCACAAGGTCCATTGTATGCTCGATATTATCCATATTTTGCAGCTGAATTCCAGCCATGTAAATGTTGGATTTTAAAATAATTAAGTGCATCCCCGACTTCAAACCGAAGTCCTCAAGAATACCAATTTTTGTCTCGTTCCACCGCGCAAGCAATATCAAATCATCCGCAAAGGCAAGTTGCGTGATTTTAAAGCTTCCGCATTTAGGATGCAATTTGAAGGCTGTATTAAAAGTATCCCTCTTTAAGGCATCTGTATTTACGGAGTCATGACATACTCCATATCCCATCGAACAAATTGATCCGAGAAATCTAGCCCCTTTAAAGCTTGTTCCAAGAAATCCCACGATAATGTGTCGTAAGATTTTAGACGGTCTGATCTTAATAATACAACGTGGTGAAGATCTCTTTCAATTATAGCCCACATTAACTCTCACATGAGGTGAATATTATCCGTCATCAATATACCCGGTACAAAGGTGCATTGAGCTTTATCCACTAAAAAGTCCAGCGCCAGAGTCATTCGAGTAGCAAACATTTTAGTGATAAGCTTATATAAGATATTACATAAAGCAATAGGACGGCTTCAGAGGATGGCTAGAAGGGCTTCAGAGCCCTTCTAATCAATGGTAGATTTTCAGCTAACTTTGCTTGCCTTGGACGGCTTCTCTAAGGGATGACCTGTTCCACCATTTTTGCTAGTGCTACCTTTTTATTTTGCCTTAACCATGGTATAACCATCGTTGACTTGCAGCCCCTCCCGAGTGTCCAAGTTATCTAGTGTGGCAGCCGTGTTATTCTTAAAATGTGAGCTGTTTAATAACTCATGAATCATTAGTTCAAGGTCATCTTTGAAGGGCTGCCCATCTAAAGGCCAGTCGGAAGAAAGCATGGTATATTTTTCATAAATCAAGGAATTATCCTCACTAGAAGCATGAGATAAAAATATAGATGCACCATCTAAATTGTACACAAATTGGCCAACCAAACCTACTTTGCATGTGTTATATCGACTGTTCATAGTCTCTTTGACCTACCTCATAAATTGGTGCCCAATCCTATCAGGATTTGGACAAACCAAATTCACGGTTCCATGTCCCTAGCGTTTAACTTGCTGTTGTGCAATAACCGATAATTTCTTCAAAACAAAAACAAATGGTCTGGTACCGTTATTCCGATAAATTCATAGGAAACCTTTTAGAAAAAGGATTTTCCGTTTGGTGAATTGTAAACAATTTTATAGGCCACTATCCCTATGGTAGACTATTATACCACTTCAGAGCACTCCCCGTAAAAGACTGGGAGAACGCTTGACAGAGTAGCTTATCATCATCAAAATTCATCATAATTTTTTTGAATTACTCCAGATGGTTATTTGGATCTTTACTACCATCATATTTCTCCATCTTTGTACTGTCAAACCTCTTAGGAAGGTTTCCGGACAGTATCTTGGAGGACAATGGGGATTGTCTCCAATTCTGGCCACGACTGAATACAATATCTTCGTTGGGAGTTGCAAAGATACTTGGCTCATCATGAAAGACAAAAGGATCCATTAATAATCGGTCCACATGCCTCCGGCCATGGTTGTGACTATGAGACGACCCTTTGCCCAGATGCCTCTTCAACCTTCCATGCCTATCCCTTTTCCTTGAATACTTTTTGACCAACTTCTGTTTCTTCTTAGAACGGCCTTCATCACTGCCGGATGATAGGATTTCTTCGACTCCGTCTTTATTTGAGGAGCTGCTAGAAGATTCTGAGTCTGAATCTAAGCTCTCCACCGGTTTGGACCGGTGAGACTTTTTTGAACTAACATGAGTCTTTTTAGTGCTCACATGGATTTTCGATGGCTCATACTCCTTTGGATTGTCAGTATTTATTTTTATTCGTATTTACGTGATTAAAAGTATAAAAATATATAAATATTATTACAAACGCATCATATAAAATTTATTTTTACACGATCAAAAGCTATATAATTATAAAAAAAATATCTTAAAATAAACCATATTGAGTTTTCTTTCCAATTTGTTTTTTAAATATCAATAATTTGTATTTCACAATTATAAAATATTAATAAGATAACAAATTAAATTAAAAAAGTTTAAATAAAACAAAATAATAACCGCACAACTGTAAAAATATATAAAAAAATACAATATAAAATTATTAACAAATTATCTCACAAAATCATCTCGCAATTAAAATATATTATATCAATTTTTCTCAATATATCATTGTCACAACAAAAAATTGACGTCAAAATTTAATATAAAAATGTATTTTACGAAGAAGAGCTAAAATAAAAAACACATAAAAAAGTTAAAATAAAAACGTTTATAAAAAAGTAATAAAAAAAGGCAGCAAGAAATATTGAGTTTGGATATTAATAAAAATATAATTTTTTTGTTTAGAAAAACTTTTAAAATTCACGTGTAGTTTTATTTAGTCAAAGTAAACGTGTAATTTAATTTAGAGTTGTTTTAAACTTTTGAACCAAAAACTATAAAATTTTCAATTTTTTTTGTTTTTCTGATCTTTAACCATTCTATATTTTTTTATTATTAAGTTGGATTTTACCTTTTTTGAGGAAAAATTATTAAAAAAGGATATTGTTTTTAAAACAAAAGATTCAATACAAAATCATTTTAAATTATAAACTTTTGTTCAAAATCATAATGTTTTTATATTTTTAAGCAAGAATAATACCAATTAAAATTTCAAAAATAAAACCTCGAGATAGGTCATGAAAAAAATAAATTCTTATTTATAAACAAAAATAAATGAAACTCAAATCTTAAAAAAAACCTCAAATGTAAAATAAGAAATTTATTGATAAAATTGATACTCCAAATGAAATAAACAACTAAACTTAACCTTTTAATAACATCATCTAATAAATATTTTCCTGTTTTTCATAGTTTTATTCTCACCATGCGTAAATGACACAACTATTACATAGTATACGTAGCGCGGCAATATGAGTTTAGACCGCCAGTGGTAGTAAAAAAACTTAGATTTGTAGAGAGATCGACAATATAAAATTTATATATCATCGGTACAGCAAAGATACCAGCGGTATAAGTTGTTTAGGATGAAAAAAGAGAAAATTTATTATTAATCTCTATTTGTTATGTTTTATTGATCTCCTATATCTATATTAGTACATTATCATGTTCCAATGACACAATAACATTTTTTTACTAATGTAACATTTTCTTGTAATAATAATATTCTTCCTAATTGAATAATATTTTTAAATTAACAATATATTATCTGATATTTTTTCTAATTGAATAGTATATTATTCAAATCTTCGACCAATCAATTAATCTTTAAATAATATTTTGGTCTACAACAACATTAACTAGGAAAATCTTCATACTCTCTTTCAAGTTGAATAGTCAGATTTTCAATACTCAACTTGCTCAAAACTATAGTGAAGATTCATCATGTTACAGCTTTAGTGAGGATGTTTGGTGGCTGATCCTTCGAGCTTACAAAAGAAAGTTCAATTGTACCATCTTCAATTTTTTTCTTTACAAAGTGTTGATCTACTTTCACATGTTTAGTTTTGTCGTGTTGAACATGATTTTCTGAGATACTTATTGTTGTTTTATTATCACACTTGAGTTGAATCAGAAGAGGTGATGGAATCCAATTTCAACCATTAATTTATTGATCCACAAGCTTATGTTACTTCTTTAGTAATTCCTCGAAATTCTGCCTCGACACTCGAAAGTGCCACCATTTTATGCTTCTTATTTCTCCATGTCACTAAGTTTCCACCAACTAACGTAAAGTAACATGATGTAGTCCTGCGATCATTTGGGGGTTACCGATCCAATCTGCATCAGTGTATGCTTCAATATTTGGATGCTTATTTTTTTAAACATAATTTCATTCCTCGACGTGCTTTTTATATACCGTACTATCCTCATGACTTCTTCCATATGATACAATTGTGGTTGGTGCATAAAATGACTTACAACCCCAAACGCATAGGCTATGTCTGATTGAGTATGTGACAAGTAAATTAGTTTTCCAACTAGTCATTTATATCTTTCTTTTTCTGCCAGGTCAGCACCTTCAACCATTATGAGCCCATAATTAACGTATATTAGAGTCTCGACTAATTTACAATCAACCATTCCTCTTTCTGCAAGTAAACTAAGAATATACTTCCTCTAAGATATAAATATAGGCTTGCTTAAATCTAAATCTTTGTTTCCAAAATAATATTATAACCCACATAGATCTTTCATCTCAAATGATGCGGACAAGTTCTTCTTTAGCCTTGCAATTTCCTAATTTTTCGTTTCTTGCGATGTTCATGTCATCTAGATAGATTATTAAGAAAATAATCATGTTATCTTCTTTTTTTAAGGAACAAAGTATGATCTGAGTTATTTTGTTTGTATTGGTACTATTTCATTATATAATAAATCTTCAAACCATGCTCGTGTAGACTGTTTGAGCCAATAGAGCCTTTTCTAAAGCCGACATACTTCATTTTTTCGAAACCCACTAGAGAATACTGGTGGAGTCTTCATATATACTTTTTATTTGAAGTCTCCATGGAGGAATACATTTTTTACATTTAATTGGTGAAGTGGCCAATTTTTGTTAGCTGCAACTATAAATAAAACTCAAATTGTATCTATTTTTGCCACTAGAGAAAAAAATTCAGAATAATTAATTCCATAAGCTTGTGTGTACTATTTCACCATAAGTCGAGCCTTGTATCGCTCTATGGTTTCCATTAATTTTGTGTTTGATAGTGAAGACCCATCTACATTCGGCCAGTTTTTTTTCCTACTATAAGTTTTCATTTCTCTCAAGTACCATTCTTTGTAAGGGTGTCCATCTCAACATTCATAGCCAACCTCCACTCCTTATTTTGTGTTGCTTAGACATTTTTTGGAATTTCATAGATTTAGAGAATTATAGTAGATACTTTGGTCTCTTCAAACATGCTCTATCTAACCAAGTTTTCCATAGATATCTACTGGGTTTATGAACATGGTTGGCTGAGTAACGTGTACGTGAGACTCCACGATTATTCCTATCTACCTTCTTCGACCACTTCTCCACTAGTGTCAATATTTACATAATCATCAATTATAGAGGAAGCAATTAGATTGAGTGGTTCACTTACCTCTTGTTGTACATTATTTGAAATTGATCATTGGTAGGTACAAAGTAATTAGTCTGTCAAATGTTAATGGTGACTCTGTGGGGAAAATATCTGGAATGATTGGGGAACTTAACCAACCTAGTGATTCATTTGTGTTCTCCCCTTGAGCATGAGGTTCGGTAAGGTAGTAGAAATATGCCTCAAGAAAATTGCATTCCATAGTGACATAGATTTGGTGATTGACTGCATTATAATACCAATACCTTTTTTGATGAAGTGTATAACCTACAAAAATGCATTATGGAATAAAGATCTAGTTTAGATCTATCACCCCTTTGAACATGAATACATACTTTACAAACAAAGTTACAAGGTGGGTGAGTTAAGGTAGGGTTTTAAGGACACAAATTTTTGTTAGTAAACTGTTAACTAGATAGGCTGATGTGACAGTGGCTTTAGACCATAAGTGTGTGGGAACATTAGACTCGATCATCACAGCTCTAGTCATTTCAAGAAGAATCTGTTTTTTTCGCAACTCCATTTTGTTGGGGTGTATTTGGGCAAGAGGTTTGAGGAATAAGGCCATTTTTTGAAACACGGTTCTCATATGATGCTAAACATATTCTCTTTCATTATCGAACCAATTTTTTTCTTATTGAATTGGGATTGGATCATTTCAAAAAAACCCTAACAAATTTCTCATACACTTCGTATTTATGTTTTATAAAGTATACCCAAGTCACACGGGAGAAGTCATCAATAAATAGCACAAAATATTGAAAACCATTCTCATTCAAGTATGGTGCAGCCCCCCCCCCCACACACACACATCTGAGCGTACCAAAGAAAACATAGACTCAACTCTAGTATTACTTGGGCTAATATAAATTTGATGACTTTTTGCCAATAAACAAGTTTCACATGAAAATGAGCATTATTTTGGGCATCATTATTCCGAAAAAGGGGAGGAAATAAAATATGAAGATAACTAAAAGAGGGGTGATCTAAGAGTCGGTGTCACAACCAAATTTGTCTATTAAATGTCCCGTGAGAAAGTAAGGTTGTTCCCTGGTGAACCACTTCATCAACATATTAGATACCTTTGGGCTTAGTACCACGCTCAATAATCTTCTTCGTTTGAATATCATGAAAAATTAAAAACCCGAAGATATATGAGTACTACACAATTCAATTTATGTGTTAGATGACTAAAATATAAGAGTTTACAAGATAATGATGGAACATAAAAATGCATATTTTTAATTTCAACTATGGAGAAATAAGAATAGATCATTCTCCTTTGACTTTGGCTAAACCCCTATTTACAGTTTCAACATGAGGATATGAAGATGGTACTCGATCAATACTATCTGATGGGTCAAGGGTCATTGTATCTGTAGCCCCACAATCTGAAATTCATTATGTTATTTTACTTCGATGATTTAATCCTACAAAACCTTGTTGTCTAATATTTTATGTCCCTTAACTGGTGTCACTGCCTGAATAGACTTCTAAGATGCTATTAACGATATGCGCCTTGCCTTTTTGTGGTTGTCTTACTACCATTCCAGGTACCTTACCAACTCAAAGCAATTCTCTTCGGTATGTTTGTGCTTTCCAGAATGTGTATACTTTAACTTGGATTAATCCTCCCATGATGAGGATTTCCACTGACTTCCAGTAGATTATGAATGACCACTTCATTATTTTGCTCATGTTCTGGTTTGTTTTTAAAGCCTACTGATTTTGATGATAGTCTCATTGTTGGTTATTGGCTTTAAATTTTTTAGTCTGACTATCTATCTTCTCACCATTTCATAAACTGACTCAACTGAGGAAAAAATCTTGTCTCAAGACAAATGAAAAAAATAAAATTAAGAGAATTTGTTTTCCTGAAATTCTGAATCCATTCAAGTTAATCAAATTACATATACATAATGGAAACGCGGAAGTTATAGAGGCAGTTACAACTGCACATAAAATAACGGAAACTAATAAAATATAACTGCATACATATAAATAATTTACGAGATTATATTAATTATGCCAACATTTCTCCCTCTTAATCTTGTAACTCAGGCTTCAAGTTGAACACACCAGTTGCATCTCTTAAGAACTCGAATCTGTCACGCGGCAATGGCTTGGTAAACAAATCTGCAATTTGTTCTTCTGTGTTGACATGCGCAATATCAAGGATTCCTTGTTTCAAGAAATCCCGCAAAAATGAATCTTGAAATCTATGTGTTTACTTTTTCCATGGAAGACTAGGTTCTTTGCTAAAGCAATTGCAGACTTGTTATCAACTTGCAGACTAAATTTTTCAACTTTAATTTCGCATAACTCTTCCAACAACCTCTTGAGCCACATTGCTTGGCAAGCTCCTACAGAAGCAGCAACATATTCAGCTTCACATGAAGACAATACTACAACCTTTTGTTTTTGTGAAGTCCAACTAATCGGATCACTACCCAGAAAAAAAACAACCCCAGAGGTACTTTTCCGATCATCAATGTCTCCAACAAGATCACTATCAGCATACCCAATTAACTCTGGATGTTGTTGTTCTCTTTTAACATACTTCAAACCAAAATTGAGTGTACCCGTTATATATCAAAGAATTTGTTTGATAGCACTCATATGTTTTATAGAGGGTTTTTCCATAAAACGGCTAGCCACGCCAACAGCAAATGATATATCAGGTCTAGTATGGACTAAGTACCTCAAACTCCCAATGACACTGTGATACATTGTTGCATCAACGGATGGATTTCCATCAGTCTTGCTTAGCTTTAGCCTTGAATCCATTGGTACACGACATGGATTACAACTCAGCATTCCCATTTTCTCCAAAATACTTTCTACATAACTTGTTTGGCTCAAAGTTATATGATCAGACCTCTGTTTAACCTCAATTCCCACATAAAAACTTAATAAACCCGAACCTGTCATGTCAAACATTTCTTTCATCTTTGCTTTGAAACTTCTCAGGTTCGCCAAGTTTGAGCCGGTTATTATTAAATCATCCACATAAACACCAACATACTACATATCACCTCCATTTCTTATTTTGTAAACTGCATGTTCGAGACTACATTTTTCATAACCCAAATTCTGTAAACAAAAGTCTAGTTTTTTCATTCCAAGCTCTTGGAGCCTGTTTCAAACCATATAATGTTTTCTTCAATCTCAGAACTTCATCTTCTCTTCCTTTCTCAGCAAAAACTGGTGGTTGCTTAACATAAACCAATTCTTTTAGATCCCCATTCAAGAACGCTGATTTCAGGTCCATATGGTGTACTTGCCACCCTTCGTGGGATCCAAGTGCCATAAGCAATCTAATAGTTTCTAATCGAGCATCTGGAGCAAAAACCTCATCATAATCAATTCCATGTTCTTGAATGTAGCCTTTGACCACAAGTCTTGCCTTATATTTAATAATTTCACCGTCTGGATTCTTCTTCAACTTATAAACCCATTTCAAACCTATTGCTTTGTGTTCTGGTGGTAATTTTCTATGAACTGCTTCGTATATGTCATCAATGGTTGTAATAATTAGTGTAGTCTTTGTTCAGCCAAAACTTTGTTGTATATGGCTTTATCCTCAGGATCATTCATGGGGTTTGGTGATCTCTATGAATGATTATCCAAATATTTTACAAAGTATTCCACAAGATAACAAAAATATCACTTCCCTGATGTATTGTAATCGCACTTCTGTGCAGTTCATATATTTGGAATGAGTCTCCGTCGTTATCGTATGTTAAAGCTAATCTATTCCAAAAGGTTTTAATCGAAGCATATTGTGCAACATGGTTAATAAAAGATGACTCAATATTTTAAATGATCTAAGTAAACACAACTTGATCAGATTGCTCCCATCTTGCATATATTGGATCTGTCGTCTTTGGTGCTTACCAGTGAGATATTGCGCCTTCCCTCTTCCTCCAATTGTCTTTTTCATAATACATAACCATAAATGTTAAATTTTCATTGTTGAGTTTGAAGCCAATTAACATGTTATGAGAACTAATTTAAGTTGATTGTTGATTGTCCAATCCATTTTAAGTAGATTTCCTATTTGTAAACATCAATTCATAAGGAACACCTAGGTTGTGGTTTTCAGTAATGTTTGAATTATTTTATGAAATTTTATCCATGGACACAAGAATACGTGTTGGTTAATTTGTGTTTCTGCTAGAAGATATAATATTTTTCTGAATCTCAGAAGAACATTGCTCTGATACCACGTTTGAAAGATAAAAAATATATTTTTATTTGCACATCTCCAATTTATAGTAGTATATTATCCCGTTTCAATGACAAAATAATTTTTTAATTAAAATAATACATTCGATACTACTAATATTGTTCCTAATTGAATAATATTCTCAAATCAAGAATATATTATTCAATATTCTTCATAATCGAATAATATATTTACATCAAGAATATATAATTCAAATCTTTGACCAATTAATTAATCTTTAATTAATATTTTGATCACTAACAACATTAATTAGGAAAATTTTCAATATAAATAATTTATACCATCGGTGTTAGAGTAAAAAAACCTAAATTTCTAGGAGAGTAATTGTGAAAGTGTACCAGTACTATTAAATTTTAATACCGTTTGTACAAAACTACACCAATGGTGTAAAATTTATATACCGACAGTTGCAAAAAGATACAGACAATATGAGTTATTTATACCACCAATGTTAGAGTAAAAAAACCTTAAATTTATTAGATAATAAAAACCTTAAAGCATAAAAAAATACACGTAAACAATAACATCCGCAACAACATCAAAATACTACAACAACGTCATTCGTGCACGTGAAACACAACAACAAAATCAAACAATAACATCATTTGTAACTAACAAAACAATTTTTTAGTGATCTTAATAACTCATTCTGCAAAAATAAGATTCTCTTCTTCGGTATCCTGAATAGGTTTAAGAATCATAATCTTGCGAAGCGCCTCCCACACCTCAAGCTCACTAACAACTTTAACTTTAGTGGTAGATGATTCTTCGGTTTGGAATGACTTGACGATATGCGTACATTTAACAAACTTAATGGTAGGGCCATCTTAGGTTTGAGAGTCATTTGCATTTTTCTAAACATTTTTCTCGGTACTATCAATCTCTTTGCTGCAATAAAACCAACAAATTAGTTAATTAAACTGCGGGTTAAAAAATAGAAAATAACCTAAAGTACGATGTAAAGTGCACTAACGATGTCGTTTGTTACGTACCGCTATATTGTAAAAATGAGACTAGCAGTGTAAAATAAATAAGTTTGGCACCATCGATGCTAATAAGAAATACTGGCCTTATGGTATGTGTTTATTAAGATGCCCAAGAACATATAAAATCCATAAATGAATATCGGCCATCCCATGCTAACAATATCGACGGTACCGAACATACCACTGGTGCTCAAGAACAAATCGTGAACCTAGAAGATATCATCGTGCAAAACCTCAAACATTTACCAAAAGAGATTACCAAATCTATTCTAACCATGAAATCATTAAAAACAAATTGATTATAATCCTACATTTAACTAATGATCATCTTACCTACTTTTATTGTGCCTAAAAATCAATTCAAAAGTAAACATATTTTAAATTAAAAACGGAATAAAAAGTTACTCTTTTTGTTTGGCCATTAATGAAGTGATGAATCTTGATTTGTTGAAGAAAATAAAGTGATAAGGTAAAGAATCTTGAGTTATTGAGTTTTCTATCTTTGAAAAAGAAAAAGAGTTTATGTTTTTTTAAAAATAAAAGATGTTAGTAAATGAGTGAGAGAAGTTAGTTTTGAAGTACGGTTATTTTTCGTATAAAATAGAAAAACTTATCTAATTGATGCCATACCTTAAAAATAAGAAAATGTATCTTATTGATGGGATAGCATAAAAATATGAGCACTTATCTTTTTGAACAATAGTTTAACCAAACTCTTTTATTTATATATGTTCTACAATCTATTTTTGATTCACATAATAAAATATTTAAAACATTTAAATGAAACAAAAAAATCAACAAAATCACATGTTTTGTAAAAAAATCATTCACCTAATTCTTTATAAGTTATGTAATGAATTTGATTTATAAAATAACACCATATGCTTAAAAAATGCAAATGATTTTATTTATAAAAAAACAAACAATATATATATATATATACCTTTTATAATATTTTATGTGGTGAATATAATATTAAAAAAACATAACACAAAAATTCTTGTTTAGTGGGCCTTAGTTTGGTTAATTCTAATAAGTGTATCTAGAATATTAGATATAATGTTAGTATCACAAATATTAAACACTTATTGGAATTATGAAAATATTTTGTATGTAACAAGAATTTTGATATATTTGATGTACCTCTTAAGAACTCACCCATAAATAAAACGTAAAAAAATTACTTAACGAATTTTGAGAAAATAAAATATTTTGACATGTAGTAAAGAAAAAATGAAAACTGGCAAAAAGGAAGATTAAAAAATTCACCTTGCGTGAAAAACGATTAAAGTGACAAAATCAAGTTTTACAAATAATTGTTTTATATAAAAAGCACTATAAAATATAAAATATTGATGCTTGAAAAAATAGTATATAAAAAGATGTTATATAATCATAAATAATTTTAGTTTTTAAAGTAAAGTTTATTTTGAAAAATACATCACCACGCATGTTATTAAATGATAAAAATATATGAAAAGCAAAATAAATTCCCAAAAATATAAAATAACTACTAATAATATTGACTTCTTAATTATTTTGATAACAAAAAATTATTTTATAAAAGATAAACTATTTTATTTTATTTTAAAATAACTTTAAAGTGATAGTTGATGAAAAGTTTTTTAGATTATTTGTTTATTTTGAGTGAGTTAATCCTTTTTGTGGATTTTAGATATTGTAAAACAATCAAATAAATATAAAAATTCACCTCTAAACTAATATACAATTACTAAAAAATTTATTAAAATAAATAAGAAAACCGAGTTACAATAATCAAATTTAAAAATTCAATAAATTTTGCTTTCGGCGAAAAAACTATTTATCTAAACAAAAAATTTCTATAAATATTTACAATAAATTCAAAAAAATTATTGATAAAAATTATATACTAATTTTTTTTTTATCTTCCAGCGCGACGTATCTAAAATGAAATCCTGGTAAAAAAGTAAAAGAATACCATATGTAAGTAAACCATCAATAAAGAAAGGTCATATTAATCAGATTAATTATATTTAGATAATGATATAAACTAAAACAATAAAAATATGAGTAGTGTTATAAAATAAATAATTAGGGTTCTCCTTATTTTTTATCATTTTCCGAATCTATCTTACAACTTTTATGTTAATAAAATGAAAGAGAAAAAAATAAGAGTTGTTGGTTTATAGATAGAGAAAAAAGAAGATGAAAATAAAGATAAAAGAGAAATAAGAGAAGAAACTATGACTTAAAATATATAACTAGATGCAAATATAAGACACATTGCAATATAAAAATGGCCTAGGCTAAAACTAGTCCCACTTTTGTTGGAACAAAACATCCAACCTAATTTGTTTTCCCAAAAATTTGAATTGTCTAATGTATCCCTATTTTACAAAAACCCTAATTTGAACCTAACTACCACTATCACTACCAAGTAAGAATCACTAAACCGAACCAAAAAACATACTTAAATCCATACAAATATCTTAATACTTTATAACTTTAGAATTATTTAATGGATTAAATTTGTGATATAAATACAATAAAAATTTACATTTCGTATACAAAAGCATGTTCTTCTTAAAACTGTTTTGAATTCTCTTATCTAGAATTAAAACCCCATTATATATCTTCAGCCACAACTCATTCACGTTCTTGCACTTTGTATTCGTCATCTAATTTTTCATGTTCACAAGACGAACTAAGAATAATTGAAAGCTCATTACACCGAGACTAAACAAAATGTATATATGGTGATCTAAACAGACCCTATATATAAACACAAACACAATTATTTAGGTATTGTCACTTATCAACGTAACCAAATTTTGTTCTTCATTCATCATTGTGTTTTCAATAGCTTTTTTTCCCATTAAATTAATTCCAACAAGACAACAAAAACCGTAAACATTAGACTTAGAAGTGGAACATACAAAATAGCGTTGCATGTGTGCGTGCATCCGATAAATTTTCACACCTAGGATGCTCGAATTTACATCGATAGCAATGTTGTCCCCAATTCATATATCTTTAAATACTTGACCAAATATAAAACAAATACAGCCACATCGTAGACATGGAACTAACCTAAACTATCGAAGTAATTAGAAATTAAAAATAATAAATGTAAATACATAGAAAAAACTATATAGAAGTTCCAACCCTAAATATTCGTAAAAGTATATATCAAAATTTAAAAAATACGTCAATATCTAAATAATATGTACCTTAAAAACGTTGTGGAGTCAAATTTTAGAATTCTTAATTTTTTTGAAGTGGGTATTTGAGAGATTTTGGGGTTTGAGTAAAAAGTTTAGATTGGATTTTAAGAAAGTAAGGGTTTTATATCAATTATAAATTTGTAAATATCGGAGGTCGTAATATAACAAAACCGGATCTTGATCCAGACGGGTTTTGTTCCCATAAAAAAGGGTCTTATTTTAGCATAGTTTTATAAAAACACCATTTTAAACATGTACATGAAAACTGTTTAACTTCACTAGGATAGACCAAGACTATATAGACTTAGACTTTTTAGGAATTATCATGAACAATTTGAATGCTCATTCTATCATCTAAACTATAGATAGCTTGGATACAAAAATATAATATATATAAGGGTTAATTAGTAAAAAAAGGTTTACTATTCATAAACACAATAAACTCGTATTTACTTTAGTATATAAATAATTTATTCAATATTATTATTGATATTTGGTTATTATAAGACTATTTATATTTATATGATATAAATAATCTCTAAGGCTTGCTCTTAGGTTTGGAAAAGACTGGTTAGTATCAAGAACATTGCTGACTTTAACATCACATGGAAAATTGGTTGGGGGGATGTAGACTTGTGATGATATTTGGTACATACATTATCTTTCAATTAAATTTGATGATAACTTTGATGACAGTTTTTACAAACATGAAAAAGTCAAAAAAAATTTGGAAAATAATACTTGGAACAAACTTAAGCTTAGAAAAATCATTACCTCTAATGACTTGGATATTATTGAAAGTTATCTATAAAATATAATGAGGAAGACTCTATCATATGGTTGGCTTCTAAGGATGGCAATTACAACACTAATGACACATAGAATCCTATTAGAATCCATCTCAATAAATATGGTATTTTTGGAAAACTTTGGAATAACATAACTTCTAGTAAGTGTTCCTTTATGACTTGAAGACTTCTCAATAGTTGGCTTTCTCTTGACACAACAATGCCGAAGAGACATGTAATTATGACTTCTAAGCGTGAATTTTATGAGAACATTGAGACTGCTAATCATAATTTCGTAGCTTGTATCTATTCTTGGATTATCTGGTCCTACTTTTCTAGTATTTTAAAGATCAAAACTCATAAATTTTATGAAAATTTCTCATATGATCAGAAACTACTTCTAGTCTTCTAGCTAAGAGATCCATATCAGCTCTATTTTTCCTCCCATTATTTGCTGGGTCATATGTCAATCTAGGAATAAATCTAAAATCAAGGGTCTAACCTATGTTTTCACACTTCTATAAATTACATCAAACAAATTATATCTGGTTTTGATCAAGCCTTCATATTCAAGAAGAAGCATTCAATTTCTAATATCTTTGATGCTGCTGAGATTGATTGTTATAGTCATTTACAAGTTAATTAAAAACCTATCAACCTGGGTTGGACTCCACCCTCAACCAAATAGAGTGAAACACAACACAGACAACTCCTCTCAAGCTAATGAGGAGGCCATTGGAGGTATAATAATAACATATAATAAAGGAGAAATCATCTTGGGTTATGGAAAGTTGTATGTAAAGCTTACCCCAATTGTGGTAGAAGCTAGAGTCCTTATTGATGGCCTTCAAATCTACAAAAACAAAGGATTTGTTAATGCCGATATCGAGACAGACTACCAAATTCTTGTTAATCTTATTGCTACAAGTAACAATCCTTGGTCTCTTGAGCCTCTCCTAAAATGTTGTAGAGGTGTTATATATTCCTCAATGCTTATCTCGTATATATGTCGAGATAAAAAAAATGTCGATTAGCTAGCTAAATTGACATTAAAATGCAAAATGAAATTTGAATTTAATAAACTTCAAGGTCCTTATCAATTGAATGCCATCAATTTCCTTGAAATTGTTGATTTAGGATGTGTTAGAAACAATATGTAATCTCTCATTCCATTTGATTTGCAACTAAATAACATATATTCTAGCTAATTCTCCAATGGCAATTGTAGGTATCGCGACAAGTATATGCCAAGCTTTGTTTCTTAAATGTATTTCAGGTTATAGGGTTCATGTACCAGATCTAAGAAAAGCTTGCTAGTCATTGATTCATTCGTAATATAAAGAATGAAAATTAGAAGTTTTAAATAGGCTTATATCTGTACGTAAGTTGATCTCATGTTTTTTCCATCTTCATTAATCTATCAAGCAAATCTTAAATTCAGCCCAAAATATTCTCGTCCTTATCAGTGATTATCGAGAATTTGATTTAAATAATGGAGGCGAAAATTAAGGCTCTCGCAATAAGTCTATCTAGCAATTAAGTCTAGCTAAACATTTTGATCTTTGAATCTCAAAATCTAAGTTGTCTTGGTTTTAAACTCTCTTTCCCCGGATATAAGCATGCTTTAAAAACACTTATAAGATCAGTTGATGATATTGAATACTTCACACAGATATTAGTGTCTCAAAGGATTTAAACATACCTTATTTTGTTATACAACTAACATTTTATCAAGCATTCCGAAAGCCATGTCTCTATGCTTCTAAATCGAAACCGAAATACTTGCTCTCCTCAAACAATGTTATATTGTTCTTCATCAATCTAGGTTTTTGCTTTAGTGTGTCAAGACAATCTGTAATCATTTATCCATGTCCATCAGATTTCAACTAGCCTTAGATTGCTTGGTCAAAGTATTTTTTTTTAAATTTAGCTTAGCGCCCTTTTTCTAATTTTTCCGTATTGTATTTTTTTCTCTAATTTTGATGTCCTAACCTTCTTATTCAACGAAAAAGGTATATTATAAATTAAGAAAAATAAATAATTAAATTATAATAAAAAATAGTGTGTGTAGGTTGAATGAATTATAAATATAAAAATTGAAAAAAAAATTATAATTAAAAAGCTTTAATGTTGTAGAGTTTAAAATTTTATTTAAACTTATTTTTTAAAGATTTTCTTAAAGTATATAAGTAAAGAAAAAATATTTCAATCAAATACACACTTTTATTGTTAATATTTTTTAAAACGTTGGTGATATTGATACCACTGCTGAAGTCTTCCTTAATCTAATTGAATGCTTGTTTTTGTATTGAGCGTTGTCTCTCTTAATTGAAGGAATATTGTTCTTGGAAGTTCAAATTAACACACTTTCTATTTCAACTGCAAAAATATGTTTCCAATGACCATAAAAGCACTTGTATGTTTTATTCTTTTGTCATTTCACAGTTTTAATCTATATTATACATGCCTCGAAAACTAAAAGCTCCTCCAAAAATAGTCTCTAAAATGCAAACCTGCCGCAAAAAAATCAAATTTTCATGCAAAATATTTTACCTGGTAACTCAATCAAAACGCTTTAGGAACCACTGCTTTCATTCCTTTCGTGTACACCTTGTTCCATTTGTATCACATGGCTAACACGAGAAAGATAAATCGATCTATCAAACATGAAAACCTTCCCAAAAATGAGGCCCTTTTTAAGGGAATCATTTGCCTATTCCAAGACGATTGTGATATGCAAACCCACGATGATTGTGCAAAGCTTTATGCAAGCATAGATCAAAATGAAGTTCATGTGAATCGAACATAAGACGATGACAATGACAAATTCCCAACCGATCCCACTGTAAAAACACCGTATGAACCCCCCGTGATCTCATCGATGGACCGCGCTTAGGAATCTACTCCATCGAACATCATTGAAAAAGGTAACATTAGGTTAATAAGAACCCAAATGCTAATATTCTACCACATATATCTTTCGGGAAAAATTATTTTGGCCCAATTCCCATAATCTATGTTCCCAACCACTTATACCTATCATTGAGGCTTCATTACTTCCAAAACCATAGCCAAAAGCTTCTACTCATTAGTTCACTATAATGGCATATCTTTGAACCACATGCAGAACCTACCTATCAGACCACCTTTGAGCCAAACAAATCTTATGGTCCAAGCTATATTTGTGGTCCTTAACCTAAACTCGAGACCTTCACTTCTAGCCTCCATGATATAACCCAAAAATATAATCCATATCTATCCCAACTATTTTGACCCATAAATCCTCAATCATAACCCAACTAACTCTCGGCCCATCAACACTTACCTATCATAAAACTCCACCCACTTCCCAAACCCTTTGTAGTAATGTTACCCTTCACTCTCTATTATTTAATTCTAAAATTAACCCCTTCAACCAAATCTGTTACAAAAACCTAACCCTAACTCCAATATCCTCTCAACTGAGTTTAACATATCGGTGGAATTCTCATTCATCCAACCTAGATTTGGAAATTTTCTCACTCTCAGACCCTCAATCCTTACCCTTCCCCTACGGCTCATTCCGGCCACGACATCTGTGTAAGATCTATAACCTCTAGGATCAGAAGCTACATGGTCATTTACCTCTCAAATCTTGGTCGCACCACCCTTACCCCAGCACGCTATTATCCGATCACCCGTAATCACTACAATCGAGCCTCAAACTTACCTCCCTGGAATTCTAGTCAATTTCTTATCCACCACATAAATAATCCCTCTTTGTTGAACCTTATGTCCTTTCATATTGGTACAATTACCCTTACCCATAAATACTAGTATATCTCGTCTGCAATTCTTTTGCATCCTAATCAGTTACAGGCTAATTTATTTTATAACATCAAAGATAATCATTCCGTAATTTTCATCCAGAAGATTCAACATATTAAGTACCCGAGAAAAGACATTATTCTTCATTCAAATGCAATCAACAAAAATCCAGACTCTTGGTGTAAATGCCTTACAAGTTATTTTTTCGAGAAGAAGCAGATACTCATTTAAGTTAGAGTCATAGCTGAAAGTCTATGAAGATCTTCCAGAAACTAGAGGTCAATGGAGAAAAAAGGAAAATGATGGCTTTCTTTCCAAGAATTTGTTTATTAATTTTTCAAGAAACTAAACAAATCCCTTGTATCATAAACCTTGTTCTCCCTCTTTTTGAATCTGTTTCTTATCAAGAAGCTACAATGATGCATCCAACATATTCATTCCTATATGCCCCTCTCAGGCAACCTACATCAATAAATCCACTCCTCACTAAACAGCTCTAGATTCAGTAACTGCTGCTCTCCAAAATTTCCCTTCCCTAAATCAAGTGTACCAAAATAATATTTCTCCGCATTTTTCTTTCCAACAGTTCTCAAACTCGAGAACCAACCCTACTTTTGAATAAAAACCTCTACTCAACCCTACAAATATATCATACGCAAATATCACCAAACTAAAAAATAATTCTCTTGAAGACATTAAGTTCTCTCTCAAAGATGACCAGCTATTGAATTATAGTTCAAATAAAACCTAGAGCTAAACCCAAGAGATAATCACACGTTAATAGGAGAGTTTACCATAGGTAGACAAAAAATGCTTGACAATCAAAATTTCTTTGACTCGGGGTTACAAAGGAAAGATAATTCTTGCATTATGGGATTGTAGACACCTAATGATTGAGATGGATCTTCTTGAAGATGTTAAAAAGATTTAGAAACGCAATGTGTGGACTATTTCCTAGTCTACCATGAGAATTTTAAAATGGACTCCCAACTTCACCGCTACAAGAGAATCTCATATCACACCTGCATGGATAAGCTTTCCTAAAAGCCCAAAAATAATGTATTTCAATGGTATCATCAACTCTTTGGCCAAATGCATTGGTAAACCCTTACAAACATGGGTGCAAAAAAAACGAAGCCATGTATAATTCTTGCATGGTTTGGGTTGAAACAAACTCTTAAAAAATCTTATCTCTAGATTTGGATTAGTTTTGATAAAGAGATGGTTTTTGCAACATGTGGTGTATGGACCAAGGCCTTGCTATTGTACTAAATGCTGGCACATAGGCCACAAACTAATTGATCTGATTATAGAAAATTAAATAAGCCAATCTTACCTTCAATCACCCAACAACCTCAGACAAAACTCAAATCCATCATTGTTCAATTTCCTCCCACTTTTCTGGTTGAATCCTCAAACCTCATCCCTAACCTAGACACTATGAATCTTGATCTACCTTCTCAAGCCTCAAAAGTCCTGCAAACCCCTTCAATCAATAAAATAACTGACCAAACTTACACATTAAAACCCAATCAAAATCATGACTTACCGTTACCGTTTCAATCTGTGAGATCATCCCTTATACCTGAAGTTCAGGTTTTTGAAGTCAATGAAGAAATCTACATCCTTAATAAAGGATTTAACATCACTGCTACCAATAATCAAGAGCTATATAATTCAAATCATCCCTCTCCTAAAATCAGAGCAACCTATAGTCTTCCTTCGATACCCTTAACTCCTGTAAAAAAAATCAAACACATAAATAAAGATTACCAAAATACAAAATGATACTAAAATATTACACTTTCAAGAGGCTACCATACCAGACCTTCATATGGATCCTCTAAATAACAATACAACTAGTTTACTAGAATACCATGGGCATTTGAAACAAGGCCACTAGAAGAAGATTAAAGTCAATATGCAATTCTGAGACTGTCAACTTCATAACTATTCAAGAGCCAATGTTAGCTTGCCATTTACCTTCTAATGCTAAGATTCTTGGATTTCAGAATGTTATTTCTAAAATCTCCAACAAAATTGGATCATATGGATAATGGATTTTGAAGTTCAAACTCTTTCCAATCATTATCAATTGATCCACCTACAAGTCACACATCTTTTTCTAAACAGACTATTCTAACCACTATTGTATATGCTAAATGTAAAAGGTACCTCAGGATTGACCTATGAAGCACTTTTAGAGGGATTTCAGACAACACAAAAAACTGGATAGCAATGGGTGACTTCAACACCATCATTACTTCCTTTGAGCAACTCTTATGCACTACTCTGTGCCTCAAGAGTATGGATGAATTTAATGACACAATAAGTTATTGTTTTCCTTTTGATGTTGGATATGTTGTCTTTACCTACACATATTCTAACTCTTACAAATGGAAGAGATTAGATCGAGTTCTCTATAATAACTCATGATCCAACATTTTGAGAAAATACAGCCAACCACCTAGCTAGACAAGCTCTGACCAGTCCCCCTTCCTAATCTTTTCCTCTAATAACCCTACTACGACCAAATATTCAGTTAAATTTGTGAATATGTAACTTTTTAACCCTAATTATTTTTAGGAATTGAATGTAGTTGGAAGGATGATATGGCTGGCCCTCCTCTTTTTGCTTTTAAACAAAAGTTAAAAAGACTTAAACTCTTCTTTAAAGACTGGAATAAGAAAGCTTATATGAACATCTTTAATTCCTTAGCTAAATATGAAGTAGTTGTTTGATTCTTAGAAAAATATTTTGCTAACACCAAAACTCATGAAGACAAGTTAAAGCTAGGCAATGCCCTAGCCATTCATCTCCAATTTATTGCTAGAGATGAATGATACTGGCTGCAAAAAACTAGCTCAAATTGGACCTTAAATGGTGATGGAAACACCTTTGTCTTCCATGAACATGTAAAGTAGAAGGGAAAGAGGAATTTTATTCAAAAAATTAAGGTCAATAATACATGGCTCAATGATCACAAAGCTATTAGGGATTCTATTGTTCCAATCCCCTTGATTGAATACAACGAGATCAGTTCTATCCAAAACCTGCAAAACATCATTCCAAATCTTAAAACATATGATGAGAACACCAACTTAGTGTCCCTTCATACTGACAATGAAATATACACATCTATTAAAGACCTAAACTCTACAAGCATTGTCAGAGTTGATGTGATTAATACTAATTGTTTCCAATCTTGTTGGATTCTAATTTCTAATGATTTATGTGCTGCTGTTATAGTTTGTTTTCCAGGTGATCCAGTTCCCCAATGATTGTTTTGCTATAATTTTTACTCTCATCCCATAGATAGACAACCCTCAAGCATGGAGTGACTATAGGCCCATCAACATATGCACTATTTTCAATAGAATTCTCTCAATAATTCTCAATGACAGACTTTCTATTATTCTCACTAATCTTATATCTAAAGAAAAATCAGGCTTTATTAAAGACAATAAGCTTCAAGATAAAATTCTCTTAATGCAAGAGTTGGTCTATGATTTAAACAAGAAAAAAGAGATGGCAATGTAATCATCAAATTGGACATGACTAAAGCTTTGGTAGGCTTTCCTTGCCCCTCCTTTATTAGATTCTTGAAGCTTTTGGGTTTGACAAACCATTTATAAGCAGAATCAAGTTCCTTACATCTAATAATAAATTTTATGTTATCATCAATGATGAACCTAAGGGTTACTTTAAATCTACAAATGGTCTTTGATAAGGGGACCCACTGACTCCTAGTTTATTCATTCTTGCTGAAGAATTCTTAATCAGAAGCTTAAAACATCTTTATGCTACTAACACCAATATCAGATATAAGAATGTTGAATCTACCTTGATTCATTGCTTGGCATTTGCTGATGACATCATCATCATCTTTACTAATGGTTCAACAACCAACATCTCCAGTATTCACTCTATTCTGCATCAATACCACGAAGTCTCAGGTCATATTATAAACAAAACTAAATATATCATCATCCCTTCTTATAGACTATCTACATCAAGCCTAAATCATCTGAAGACAAACATTGGCTTCAATATCAAAAGTCTCCCCCTATAAAATACTTGGGTATCAATATCAGCAATATAATGAAAACATCTAACTTTGAGGTTCTTATCACTAAGCTTATATAAAAAACAAAGGAGTGGAACTAACATCTTCTATCTTATGAGGGTAGACTACCCTTATTCAATTTTTCCTTCAAACCATCCTTTATTATCATCTTCAAAGCTTCAATCTTCTTAAATCTACAATAAGAAGAATTAAAGTTATTTGTAGCATATATCTCTGGGTTTCTCTAGAAACAACAATACTACCATATGGACTAAATGGACTAATCTTTCTGTTTCCTGTGAAGAATGTGGTATCAACCTAAGAAGCTTAAACAATATGCAACTTACTTTCTCCCGCAAGCTATGATACAAATTCCGAACAAATAACTCCCTTTGGGATAACTTTATGCACAATAAATACTGCAAGAATAATCACTCTATACATGTTAACAAAACTAGAAACAACTCTATTACATAGAAGAGACTCATGGACACAAGACCCGTGAGAGATAAATATATTTACTGGTTTTTAGACAAGGGTAGTATTGAGTTCTAGTTGGACATATGGCATACAGCTAATCCTCTTGTCTGCCTAACTCCCGGTATACTCAAAATCAAGTTAAAGAATTTTTTATCAATGACTATTGGGACATCTACAAGCTATCCAGCTCAGTCCTCCCATCACCAGGATTCAAGGCCTTTCAATAAAATAACATTAAAATGATAAGATTTAATGGATTATCTCTAAGGATGGTAACCTTCACACTAAAGACACTTGGGACTCTGTCACAACAAGAGGAGACAAATCAACAACATTAAAAAGAATATGGAACCATAGTACTCCAAAGAAATGATCATTCTTTCTTTGGAGAACTCTTTACAACTGGATTTCTATAGACACTTTTCTACAACACAGGAATTTGTATCTTGCTTCAAAATGCCAATTCTGTAACAATTCTAAATCTTATAACCATATATTTGTTAATTGTAAATTGGCTTGGAAGGTCAGGAACTATTTTGGAGTCCTTTTCAATCTAAGACTTTTCCATCACATGAAAATTCGACATGTAATCAGATATTGGTTTGACTCTTCTTCTAATGATACACATATTATGACTATTATCCCTTCCATCATTACATGGTCTATGTGGAACTTCAGGAACAAAGCCAAATTTCATCAGGATAATGTCTCTGTTAATATTATCATTCATCAAATCAAATTAATTATCCTTAAATTAAATCAATCATGCCTTTTTAAAAGAAAGTATTGGTCTAGCTTATATTTTAGGTTTTTTAACTCATCTTAATCAGTCTAGAAAGTTGATAACTATCAGATGGCACCCCCTATAGACTCTCGCCTAAAACTAAATACTGATGATTCCTGCTTACCAAATGGTGAAACTTCAGGAGGTGCTTCAATTAGAAATTATCATGGGGATATCACTGCTGTTATAGGTCGTTTATATAACAAGCAAACCCCAATTTATGCTAAATGTTTAGCTCTAGATGGTCTCAATTTATGTAATAAACTGAAAATATAAAAAGTTGATGTTGAAACTAATTTTAAAATGTTGTATGCCATGTTTGTCAACCATAAATCTCACTGGTTTCTTACTGCTACTCTAGCTTGTTGCAAGAATCGCTTCACAACAAACAATACTATTTCTCATAATTACAGAGAGAAGAACTTGGTTGTTGACTGGCTAGCTAAGTCAACAGTGAAATGCAAATAGAAATAAGACTTAAAATCTACTCAAATCCCTAATCACCTTAAAGCCATCACTATTCTAGATAGTCTCGAACTTGGGTCCTTAAGAGAGTTTTAGTAGCTTTCTCGTCTTCTGCTGCCTTATATCCTTTATTCCCATGATAATTTAATTCTAATTTAGTTCTTAATCCTAATATCTTCTCTAGAAGAAAAGAAATTTCTGACCTAAATGTTTTAGGTGATATTTAATATACCTCTAAGTCTTTTCCAACCGCTTTATCTTCACGATTATGCGCTGCCTTTCATCTGAAGAAGTCCTTATCATACTTTCTATCAAAATCAGCAACTCTCATCGTTTTCTTTGAAAATGCTCATCAACCCTTGTCTATGTATTGAATTTTTATCTCTTTATCGTCATCTGCTTCTCGTGACCTCTAAAGACTCTTCCTTGGTAAAGTTGGAGGCTCATCGCCAAGTGATTATGGATCCTCTTTGTTTAATCTCTCCGTATTAGATTGTATTCGGTAAAGATCTCATTAATTATTCTCTCGATTTTCTTAACGTGTTCTCCCAAAATCAAGGAGTTTAGTGCCTCTCACAGCTCATTCATCCCCAATCGAATCATCAATGGTGACAACAAAATTTTAAGCTAAAATTGTATTCCCTCTGTAAATATTTCTTCATTGGATGCTTTATCAAGCCTATTTGATTCATAGGCCTTCTGTAAACATGCCTATATCAATAATAATTTTCCTCTTTGAGTTAAGAAAATGAAGATATTTTTTATCAATAAATATAAAGTTACCCAGCTGGGTATTATTATTTCAAGTTACGAACCGGTAAACATGCAACAACTATCCATGAAATTTACCCAATGAACTTTAGTGGCCATATAATAATCCGAAATAATTGAGAACCAATGGTAACCCTTGCCAAAGACATATGGTTATATTTTATAACTTACCTGAAGATCTATGGATTTCCAAGGGGCTCAGTTACATAACCAGTGCAAAATACATGGACAAACCGAGAGTCGTTTCACATTAGGATTTGTCGAGTTTGTATTGTAATAAAAGCCAAAACTGAATTACCGAGTGAACTCTTAATCGTATACATGAAGATTGACTATCCTATGACTGAAATGTCAATGCATACCCCACATATTCCAACAAAGTGATATTTTTTCCATACATCAAGTCTCTTTACCAACATAAATTTCTTTAGCCGCTCCACAATATACTACAAAAAAGGATAATGATCCATACCTCATACCCATTATTAGAAACTACTTTTGATCCGTACGAGATGGGCTCTAACTATTAGGACTGACCCCTAGCTATTAACGAAGAAGGTTTTAGTACCATTCCCCTTGGTGTTCATCTCAGGCCATACAATATTCTATATCAGCTGAATCTAGCATAGAGATCGAGGTTCCAACCAATGAAAATGAGATCAAGTCACCATTAGTGTCAAATCACCAATAAGTAAAATATCACCAACTAAATAAATGCCTCATGATGTTATGATCCTCGACCACCAATAACCTCACTATAAATAATGGTATTATGGTTATCGCAACATGGAATGTATGTGGGTCAAGATAATCTAGTATGGTAGAAAATAGTTTACCAAAATTATTTTTAGCAACCATGTCACACTAATATGGAATCAATTATCCGAACAATAGTTCATTTATGGTATTACACAACCAATCATTATTTCCACCCCTTAGGTACAATATGACTTGTGTGGAACCCTAATGTCCTTTCAATTCTAAATAAAACTTTATCCTCTACATATAGATTCAAATATAAAATATCTAACTTCCTCCATATATTTTCGATTAGCTGTTATATATGCCTATAATGATGTTATAAAGCGTATTCCTTTATATGAAATAATAATATGAATTTCATATCATCGAATTGTAATAACAACCATTTGATTATGTTAGGTTATTTCAAATTTCTCCGTAAATCAGAGGACCAAACATGAGCTTCAAACCTCTGCAAATCGTCTATAGTGGACTTAATCTTTATGATATTAACATGGGGTAATTCCACCCACATTATAATAAGTCTCCATAAAATAGAGCCTCCACATTCAAGGATCATACATATTTATCATTACCGTTAAACTTATTCGACTAAAAAAACCCCAGCAACCTCAACTTTCTTGAATTTAGTGATATCAACGATCATATTTCGAAGGATCAAAATGCCCTCTTCAAAATCCAAACCAATATCTCTTTAAACGCTCTTAAATAATATTTTATCTCGACCGAAATAGATGCATCTAAAAACTTCATCTTCCTTAGCAGGATTAGAGAATCTTTTTTCAAACAAAATTGTGGGAATCATGGCTTAATCTAGGTGACTGAAACATAAAAATCTTGCACAACAACCAACAAATTCAGTTAGATAAATGATAGTCATGGAATCCATTTTAACTTCTCTTCCAACATAGTGAATGTATGTAAACCATTTTTCAACTCTCTTAGGTAAGGAAAATACTCCAAACCATCGTGTCCTTGAACAAGTCACCTCACTTATTAATACCAAACTCAGCCCTTATCACAATAATCATATGATCTAGCTAATAACCAACTAGGAAATAATAAGCGTCATCTTTAGCATCAATAAGAACAAAGCTCCTGGACATAACAGATACAATTCTAGTTTCTTTAAATTCTCGTTGTTTAGAATTAATAATGACTTATGTAAATGGGTCAACCAATTCTTCACTTCCAATCGCATTGACCTAACTTTGAATAAAACCCAAACCGCTCTTATATCCAAATATGGAACCCTCACTTATGCAGTAGATTTCAAATCCATAACATGTTGCAACATGATATACAAAGTAATTTAAAAAATCTTAGTGAATCGAATCAAAAACTCATTCTCTTGTTATATGAACACGTTACAATATGCACTCATTTGTAGATACAACATCTTTGATAATATCCTCCTCTTACCAGAACTTGTCAAGGGTAGCCACACAAATAAAAAATGCCCCATTGCTGCTTCAAAAAACCGATCTAATGAAGGTCTATAATAAAATTTATTGGTACTTACATTAGATATCATTGTTGATAAGGAAGAATAAAAGACAAGGAGAAAAGTTTAAAAAAGAAACTTGACAGGAGAAAATGGCAAAGGAAAAGTGTGATAGGAGGAAAACGCATAGAAATAACTGTGTGAGGACTGAATTGTACAAATTATATAAAGAGATAGCCAAAATAGGAAGAAAATAAAATGTAGGGACCAAAAGATGTAATTAGTCCAAGATAAAGCGTGTGGGGTCCGCAATTGTACTATAAAAGGACCACACACGCTTCACAAATCCCGAGATAAATAGTACGAGACTTTCTCTCTCTGTTTAACCTAATAATCTAGATTTTCTCTCTCTAAAACTGACACTAAGATATTTCTGTATCGCAAAATCGTCTCTCAGTAATCCTCGTATCGCATAATCACCCTGGACCATCTTAAAACTCTTCAGTGGCGCCGTCTGTGGGAAACGAGGATCGCTCTAACGGCAATCGCTTCCTGGAAATAATCCCTGTTCCGAGGAGAACTATGGAAGGGGACGATGTGGTCAACAATTGCGAGGAAAACTTGATAGGCGATGATTACCGGAATGATATGGAATACGAGGGAGAAGGAGGTCAGCGAGTCGAAAACGCTTTTGATGACTCAGATCTCCTGGCTCAGAGGAATGAATTGCTGCTGGAAATCGAAAGATTGAAAGCAGAAAAGGAAGCCGCACAGGAAAATCTTCGATCCGAGATAAGGAGAGAGGCTGTCATTGAAAAGGAGGAACGCGAAACTGAATTTCGTCCCAAAAATAGGGACGACAGATATCGGGGGCGCGAGCGGCGATCTCCGAGGATAAGAGAGAGGCGCCGTTCGGATTCGGCCGACTCAAGCGATTACTCGCGATACAGCATTTCGGAATCGTCTCCTCGGAAATACCACAGGAGGAAAAAACGTGATCATAGGCGAACCGATTTCCGAAGAGGAAGAAGTTCAGAGAGTAAATCCTCGAGGGAAAAAAGTCACCATAACCGAGGTGGTGATCGGTCTCATGAACAGGCAAAGTGTCCTGACAAGAAAGAGGATATGGGCCCTCAAAATTTAGAATGGCAGCAGCAATACACTTCACCTTCCGAGGAGGGTTTGTACTTTTCGAATAACGACAATTTAAGATCCAACATTTATTGTACAGGTCACAATTGGAGAGCCTTTCCTCTATCCTCGGAGATCTTAGTGGGAAACCTCCTGAAGCACTTTGATATTTCGAAGTTTGAAAAGTTCGATGGGACACAGGATCCGGATAATCACATCGAGCAATTTAAGAATTTTATGATCAATTTCGACGACGATGATAAGCTGCTATGCAGAGCATTCTCTCGGACTTTCAAGGGAGTAGCATCTAAGTAGTACAACAGGCTACCTCAGGGCTCGATAAAGAATTTTGATATGTTCTGGAACATATTCAGACAACACTTCGTGGGGAGCAAGAAGTTCCGAGCCAACGGAGATACGATCATCTATTGTCGACAGAAGGTGGGGGAGAGCCTAAAAAATTACACTAATCGCTTTGTCAAGACAAAAACGGATATGGAATATTGCAATGATTCGGTGGCGCTTGCAGCTTTCAGGATGGGTCTGCTCCCCGGGTTGTTGAAGGATACGGTGGCGGAAAGTCAGGGGATGACCTTCGGAGCATTGCTAGATCAAGTTGAGAAGAGTATCTTGGTAGAAGAGACCCAAGCCTCGGAGAAAGGAGATCAGTTGGACCAGAATCAATTTCAAAGGATTGAGTCGAGAACCCAGGGCCCTCGATCGAACGTTCAGACTAAAAGTACGGGTCAATATCCTCCGAGGCAAAAATCGAACCCTCAGTACTATGGCAATCAACAAAACTACAATCAAGGAGCGAGACTCATGTCAAACAAATGGGTTTGACCCGATTATTTCGCGGAGTTGACAGAAAATGTTGCTGCGATATTTGATAAAGCTAAATCTACGGTCCCGTTCAGGAAGCCTTTTCCCATACAGACTCCGAGGGAAAGCAGAAGCGTAAAAAATATTGCAAGTATCATGAGGATATCGGGCACGACACCAAGGATTGCATAGCTTTGAAGAAAAAGGTGCAAGCCCTGATTGAGAATGGAATGTTGTTGGAGTTCGTCAAAAAACACTCCCAGAAAAATGCCGTGGTAAAAGCTGTCTCAAAGAACACTGACACAGCCATGGTGATTTCCGAAGGGATCGAAGATTTTGACATCGAGCAGGAGTATCTGGACCCCAAGGTGGGGAGGAATAATGTGAACTTGGTAGAGGAAGAAATTCCGAGGGGGAAAGTGGACAGCCTTTGTGCGTTCTTCGATTCCTTGGTGATTTTTGGGGGAGACACAATTGCGGGAAATTCCAACAGCTCCCGAAAAAGGCACATGGTCAACTTGACCACCTAGATAGAAGCGGGAGTCTCTGCACAAATGTACCGATCGCCTTCCCCAATTATTTCTTTCGATGATGATGATATGCGGAATGTAGCAGGCCCTCATAAGGACGCTGTAGTGATTGCGGCAGGCATCGCTAGGGATCAAATTCAGAAAATACTCATCGACACATGGAGCTCCGCGAATATATTGTTCATGAGCACTTACCGACGCATCTCTGACCTGCCGGTCATTCGAAGGTCCGACAGGACTATAGTAGGCTTTACTGGTGCTACAGCAGTGGTGGTTGGAGAGTTTCAGTGTGTGGTCGAGTTAGGCCGTGGACCATTTAAGAAAGAGGTGGAGGTACTTTTCATTGTGGTTGACGTGCCAACCTCGTATATTGCTATCTTGGGTCGCTCTTGGTTATCCCGGATGCATGGCGTAATCTCCACAGTCCATCAATGCTTAAAGTATGTGGTCGGAAACAATATTGGGACAGTCCGAAGTAGCCAGAAGATGGCACGTGGAATGTTACCAGATAGCCCTGTCCTCCAAGGGGGTTCGGGAGGAGACCTCCGACCAAGCATAGCAATTAAAGCCCCCCCCCCCCTGAAATCATCCCTTGTGATGATCCGAGGGAGGCCCCCAGATTTCAGGTCCCAGAAGAAGATTTTACGACACACGAATTCGCGAGTGGCAAAGTTCTGAAGATTGGAGTCCACCTCTCTCCAGAATTTAAGGAAAGATTAATTGATTTTTTATCTGATAAACTTGATATGTTTGCATGGTGTGCACAGGATGTCATTGGAGTGCCGTTGGAAATCATGTGTCATAAACTCGCGATACGATTAGATGTCCGACCCATAGTCTAGAAAAGAAGACCTGTCTCCCCGGAAAAAGCCTCCGCAATTCTGTTGGAGGTCGAAAGGCTACTAAGCATAGGCCATATACGCGAGTCGCATTATCCCGTATGGGCGTCAAATCCAGTGTTAGTACGAAAGAAAAATGGCAAGTGGAGAATGTGTATTGACTTCACGGACTTAAACAGAGCTTGTCCTAAGGACCCGTTTCCTGTGCCTCGCATCGATCAATTAGTGGATTCGACCTCCGGAAATCGACTGTTGTCGTTTATGGATGCCTATTCGGGGTACAACCAAATCCGACTGGCCGCAAACGATGAGGAAAGCACTTCTTTTATCACCGGGCAAGGTTTATACTGCTATAAAGTCATGCCATTCTGATTAAAAAACGCGGGGGCAACCTATCAGCGCTTGGTCAATAAAACCTTCGAGGGACAGATTGGGCGGAACATGGAGGCCTATATCGACGATATGTTAGTTAAAAGTGAGCGGGACGAAGACCATTTCGCTGACCTGGCAGAGACATTCCGAAATCTAAGCAGAATCAATCTCAAACTCAATCCAGAGAAGTGCATCTTCGGGGTGAGGTCAGGAAAATTTCTTGGTTACATGATTTGCGAAAAAGGCACCGAGGCTGATCCCGAGCAGCTAAAAGCTCTGATCACCATGACCCCCCCCCCCCCCCCCCCCGGAATATTAAGGAAGTAAAAATTCTGACAGGAAGATTGACCGCTTTGAATAGATTCATTTCGCGGTCTTCGGATAAATGTGCCCCATTCTTTAAAGTATTACGGAATGCGAAGCAGTTTTGCTGGACCGAAGAGTGTTCGACCGCTTTTCGTCAAATCCAAGAATATTTGACGTCTCCGGAAGTCTTATCTAAACCTTTGGTAGGGGAAACATTAATTGTCTACGTAGCAGTATCAGAATGTACGGTCAGTACCGTTCTCCTCCGCGAAGATGACTCTCTTCTGAAGCCAATTTATTATGTCAGTAAGAGTTTGCTGGATGCGGAGAAGCGATATCTCACATTGGAAAAGGTAGCTTTAGCGTTGGTAACGACAGTTCGAAAGATGAGACCTTACTTCCAGGCCCACCCAATCGTTGTTCGGACGACTTTTCCTCTGAAGAGTTTATTACAAAGACCAGACATCTCTGGCAGGATGACTAAATGGTCAGTAGAGCTGGGAGACTTCGACATAAATTTGAGCCTCGAACGGCAATAAAAGCACAAGTTTTAGCCGATTTCTTGGTTGAGTTCCATTCAGACAGAGGGGAACATGAGGTACACGACATGGTCGACGAAGAGGAATGGGTGATACAGACGGATGGCAGGTCGAACATTTCAGGAAGTGGGGCAGGTGTCCAATTGATTTCCCCGAAAGGGGTAGCTATGTTCCAAGCCATTCGTTTCGGTTTTAAGGCTACTAATAATGAAGCTGAGTATGAAGCTGCTCTAGCAGGCTTGCGTTTGGCTCAAATATGCGGGGCTCGAAGGATTAAATTGATTATTGACTCACAGTTGGTGATAAATCAAGCATCGGGGGAGTCCGAGGCCAGAAAAGATACGCTGATACAGTATTTGAAGCTGATGAAATATTTGGCATCTGAATTTGAGAGAGTCAAATTCGAGCATGTTCGAAGAGAGTTAAATGTTGTCCCGAATTCTCTTGCCTCCGCTTCGCGGACAGAAGGTTACCCGTGGGTTTTGGTTCAGGAGTTCCCTTCGATCTCGATTGGCGACGAGCACGAGATGAACATCTCAGAGGAAAGCAACGTGATTTCGCACGATTGGAGAACGGTTATCATTGATTTTTTGGCCCATGACATTTTACCGGTCGAAAAGTACGAAGCCAGGAAAGTTAGATTCAAGTCTCACGGCTACATTCTGCTGGGAGGATTGCTGTATAAAAGATCTCTGAGTCGGCCATTATTGAGGTGTTTGAGTGGGCCCGAGTCACAAGTTATCCTCTCCGAACTGCACGACGGTGAAGGATCTGCCATTGTGGATACAAGGCTTTAATCCGAAGGGTATTCGTGGCTGGATATTATTGGCCCACTATCGCGGCCGACGCAAAAGATTTAGTCAAACGATGCGACATGTGCCAGCGCTACGCTAATGTGATTCAAAAACCTGGGGTGTTGATGGAAAGCATTTCAGAGGCAGTCCCGTTTGACAGATGGGGCATTGATCTAGTTGAACCAATGGCGTCTGGGGGCAGACAGACGATAATTGTGGCAGTCGACTATTTCTCTAAGTGGGTGGAGGCTGAGCCGCTCGCAGGGACAAAGGCCAAAGACGTGATCAAGTTTGTCATATCTAACATTTATTGTCGTTTTGGTGTACCATTGCAGATCACCACGGACAATGGGCCTCAATTTGATAACAAGGAGTTCCAGAGCTTCTGTGTATCGAGGGGCATACAACAATGTTTTTCAGCACCATTTCACCCTCAGGCTAATGGGCAGGTGGAAGTGACTAATCGCACGATCCTCGATGGTTTGAAGAAGAACTTGGAAGGAAAAGCAGGGAAATGGCCCGACTATCTACAAGAGGTGTTGTGGGCGTACCGAACGACTCCCCGAACGGCCACTGTTGTGTCCCCATTTGCCTTAGTCTATGGGATGGATGCCGTTGTCCCTCCGGAGATCCTTTTCCCCTCACATCGTATAGCAACATATGTCTCGGACACAAATGACCAGAGTAGAGCATTGGCTTTAGACTTGGTTGAGGAAAAGAGACAGCAAGCACAGTTGACATCCCTTTATTATCAAACTCTTATGAGGAGTCGATATGCGTCCAAGGTAAAGCATAGAGATTTTCAGGTGGAAGACAAGGTCTTGCGCAAAGTTTTCTTGCACACTAAAGACAAGAGTCTGGGGAAGTTGGGACCTAACTGGGAAGGCCCCTACGAGGTCACCGAAAAGATAAAACCAGGCACATATCGGTTAAAAGATAAAGAAGGGCGATACCTCCGTCTACCTTGGAATATTGAGCATTTAAAATTGTATCTTGATTAAAAGAGCTAGTTGACATTGTATTTCTTTCTCCCTTCTTTGTATCCCCCAGAACAAACTTTGGTGAGGGCACACTCTTTCCTACCCTGTTAGGCACAGGAAGGTTTTAATGAGGTGTTTCGATGAGCCCCTTAAATACAAAGAGTTCTTTGCCTTAACTATTTTTTGGGTCACAGTAACATGTGCCTCGAATTGTTGTCCCGTCGAATTATTTTTTGGGTCACAGTAACATGTGCCTCGAATTGTTGTCCCATCGAACCATTTTTTGGGTCACAGTAACATGTGCCTCAAATTGTTGTCCCTCCAAACTATTCTTCGGGTCACACTAATGTGTGCCTCAAGTTTTGGGACCTTCGAACTATTCTTCGGGTCACACTAATGTGTGCTTCAAGTTTTGGGACCTTCGAACTATTCTTTGGGTCACAATAATGTGTGCCTCAAGTTTTGGGACCTTCGAACTATTCTTTGGGTCACACTAATGTGTGCCTCGAGTTTTGGGACCTTCGAACTATTCTTTGGGTCACACTAATGTGTGCCTCGAGTTTTATTTTTACTTTATCAATATTTGGGTCACACTAAGGTGTGCTTCGAATTCAATGTCACTTTATCATTATTTGATCACAATAATGCGACTCAAGATATCATCTCCTTAAATTTTCAAGTAGGTCATAATCATAGTTCGAAGGACTTGCCTCTTCGGATTTTTTGTTGAAAATATAACATATGCAAACTTATGTATAGAAGTAATAATTGTTCATTGATCTTACAAAAATCGACCTGTCTCATAAAATTAGCACAGTACAACATGTTCCAGTCATATTACAAAAAGAGGCCCTATTGGGCCATACACAAAAAATTAACTCCTTCAGCATCTTCCCTTAGTCTGAATTTTTCGAAGAGTCACTCCCCTCAGCCTCTGAATCTGCACTCTCACTCACAATTATATGGGGGGGGGGGGGGCGAAGTTCCGAGGGGACAAGCTTCCAAAAGGCCCCTAGGTTATATTCAGGATGCTCAGCATGAATTTGGGTAAGCAAACCAGCTCGAGTAGTGGCATCCCGGGCTTGCAGCTTACTTGTGCATGTTGCTGCATAAGCATCCACAGCTTTGTTTTTATCTTCCTCGACTTGTCCAGGAAAATTTTCGACCCGTCTCCGTAGCTGATCTCGGTCTGCTGTCACCGTTCGAAGGGCCTCGGTACATTGTGTGAATCCATCGCAAGCCAAGCGATGTCCATTTTTATACTCAGCTATCATTAGCTCTTGAGCATCAGTCTTCTTCTTGTACAAATCCCTCTCCTCTTGACAACACCTCTCCAGCATTATCACATAATTCTCAGAGGCAGAGAGACGCTCGTATAAGGCATCAACTTGGCCCTCGATCACCGCATGTTGCTTCTTGGCCTCCTCGAGCTGAGAGGCAGCCAGCAGCGATTTGAACTTGTAGTGATTTTTGCGTTTCTCAAGGTGATGCATTTTCTTTCCTCTGTTCACTGAGGTGTGCATCAATTTCCGAAGGGATAGTGAGAACTCATCATCCAAAGGAACTTCGAAAGAGCTCGAGGGAGACCCCAATGCTGCAGAGTCAATTTCAGAAAACCCGCCTCTAAGAGTCTCTGGGTCAATGAGCTGAGGAGGATTGCTCCAATGACCCAGTATTGTTTGGTGGAGGGGGAAGAGAATTCGACGCCCCAACATCGTTCGAGGAGGGAGGCTTTTGAATACTGACAGGCCCTTCGGGGTTTAGCTGTTGGGTTGATAACACTTCATCGTCTGGAGGATCCCCATGATGGCTCTGCGAACGGGAGCCCTTGGGCAGGTATACCACTACGTCTTTTTGACTGCAGAGCTCCATCACATCTCGCTCTGAGGGAAGAGTCATCAATCCTCTCATACTAATGCGATCGGGGGGATTGAGCCTCCATAATCGACTCCTGGCAAGATTGTTGTCTGTAAAGCAGAGACGAAATCGGTTGTCCCACTGTTCCTTTGCCCACAAGCGAAGGTTGGTAAACACAGTTGTAGCACCCTCAATATAATCAGAATAGGGCTTGGATATCCCAGTCATAGCTGCACCAAGTAGCCAACATCAAGACCAATCACAATTAAAAAATTCGAAGAGGCATACGAATTCGAAGGAGTATAAATATTCGAGGAAGCATAATGATTCGAGGAAATATAAAATTCGAGGAGGCACAAAAGTTGGGGGGGTACTTACATTTCATAGTCCACATTAGAGAAATCTTGTAAGGATTTGAAGGAGTGGCCTCTGACCCGGTCTCCCAGCAACCAGAGAAAAAGAGAAACTGCTGCCTCCATTTCTTATCAGCCTCCAATAGATCCTTCAAGACTTTTTGTCCTCGATTGAAAGTTAGTGAATAAAAGGGAAAGTAAGGATTTCTGGCCAAACCAGCAAGGCCAATGAGTTGCTCTAACAAGAATTAGTGACCTGAGAGCCTCGAGGCCATGATGCAGGCCATCAAAGTAAACCACATGTTGGGACCAACATGCGAGGGCCAAAGGTCTATCTTCGATAAGTATTCGATGAAGAAGGGGTCTAAGGGATACCTTAACCCCCAGTTCATGATTTCTGTGTATACCACCAACTCATTGTCCCTCACTGATAAGGGTGTCTCTCCTTCTGAGGGGAATCTGATGGTAACGTAAGAGGGGATGCACCATCGGGTCCTTAGCATCGTCTCTTCCTCTTTCGAAAAATACTTGTATCTGATATTGCCAAGGGCCACCATATGCTTATTTTCGATGCCCCGAATATTGTGACCGACAATACTGTCCAGCTCCAAGGGCAGCATGATGTCCCCTTTTAATTTTGGAGCGATCCGACGGGCTTGCTCGTCGAATATTATCTGCGAGGAAGAGGTTGCAATATTCGGAGAACCTAAGCAGGGAATTGTAGGCACCTTTGGTTCGAGGGGCTTTGCGGCAGGTTTCTTCCCTTTGGCATCTCGACTTTCATCTCGCCTATTGAGCATGTCCTCCTCGGTAATCAGCGTTTTCGAGGGGGAAATTCGAGTTCCATGAACGGTCATGGATGGAGTGGAAGGAAGACTTGACCCGTCTACTTCATTTCTTCGGGGAGGACTGGCAGAAGTCCCTTAAGGGCTTGTGGATGTTCTTGTAGAATTTTGTGGAGGAATGATAGAAGTTTGAGGAGGTCTGGTCGACGTCCGAAGAGGGCTCGTAGATCTTTGAGGGAGGTTCTCAAGATTTGTTGGTGAAGTAGGTTCCCGAATAATTAAGCGCGCCTCCCTTGCACGTTTTCGCTCATGAGAGCCTTTCCTATCTTTATGGGACTTCTTTCTCTTCCCGGACGAGTGTTTGTGTTGCCTGTCCTTACCCATCTCTCCGAGGGGGGTCGACTCACTGTGCAAGCTTTGTCGAGCGATTTCGCGGGGGATAATTGCGGTCGAATCTTTCGAGGGAGGCCAGGCACCAAAGAATGTAGTAGTCGATGGTAGGGGATGAGGCCTCACGTCTTTACCGGCAGCAATCCTCTCTTCGAACCTCTTACTAATCAACAACCACTCAGGAATTCGACGGGGCTTATTCGCCAGCTTTATCTCTCTAGAAATAATTGAACAAAAGTTGAGTTAATGAAGAGAGAAGGTTGGTATTTATAGATGCTGATGGGATTTCCTGACAGATCAGGCATGGGGACCTTTTTATGGTGTTTGCCTAAGGGCATTATGGTCTATATAGGTGTGAATTATTCTGACACTAGCCACGGGGGAAGATGAAGGGTTTTTGTGTCAGAAAATGTCAGGGGAAGAGGAAGAGTTTTCTGGCAAAAATGTCAGAAGAATTGGTAACGTTTCCCAAAGAGTTATGCTGATACAGGTGTTCGTTAAATGACGTCATGACCAAGATCAATCCTGGCACCTCTTTTAGCCTGAGTATGAAATCATTCGAGGGCTGATCTACCTAAAATGGTGCAAGGATTGGGGGGGCTACTCGGTTAACAAGAGAAATTCGAAGAGAAATTTCTCGAAGAGTTGGTTTGTGGCTTCAATGGTTCGAGGAGCTTTGTAGAAATTCCAAGAGCGATTTCTCGAAGAGTTGGTTTGTGGCTTTGATGGTTCGAGGATTTCTCGAAGAGTTGGTTTGTGGTTTCGATGGTTCGAGGAGCTTTGTAGACATTCGAAGAGCGATTTTTCGAAGAGTTGGTTTGTGTCCTCGATGGTTCGAGGAGCCTTGTAGAAATTCGAAGAGTGAATCTTCGAGGAACGACTTATGAAATTCTGAGAGAAAATGGTTTTTGCTTGTCAAGAGAACTATTCACTCCCAGTAAAATAACTTTTGACAGGAGAAAATAGCAAAGGAAAAGTGTGATAGGAGGAAAACGCATAGAAATAACTGTGTGAGGACTGAATTGTACAAATTATATAAAGAGATAGCCAAAATACGAAGAAAGTAAAATGTAGGGACCAAAAGATGTAATTAGTCCAAGATAAAGCGTGTGGGGTCCGCAATTGTACTATAAACGGACCACACACGCTTCACAAATCCCGAGATGAATAGTACAAGACTTTCTCTCTCTGCTTAACCTAATAATCTAGATTTTCTCTCTCTAAAACTGACACTAAGATATTTTTGTATCGCAAAATCGTCTCTCAGTAATCCTCGTATCGCATAATCACCCATGGACCATCTTAAAACTCTTCAATTGTTGTAATGGATTTCCTTACCAAAATGATCTTTTAGATCATCCAATGTATATTAAACCCCTATTATTCTATTAATATTAAAGCGAAACTCTATTGTTCATTCAACGGTAAGATACGTCTCTAACAATAATATCCATTATCTATATTTATCTTTGTACTTATAATGAAAGTACTTTCAGGTATCCATATTGAAACAACCTTATATATCAATTCGAATTCCACTAGAAATTCCATTAATTTAAAATCATAAACCTATGATTTATGAAGGACCTTACGATCTCCAGTCGTGCATACATCTCATTTAAGTTCATCAATGATTCCCTTAATGAATTATCTCCCATCTATGGTCTATATGTAAGTCCCTATAAAAGATACGTATTTCTTTATGAGGTCAATAGCGCACATCATGAATCCTTGACCAATGGTATGATCTCAAGAGATCTCAAGAAAAACAAAAAGATAAAAACATTAAATTAATGTAATCAAAACAACCAGACCATTGAGTTTTACTTCTTCAATGCATTGAATAATGGGTTGTTCATTTTCCTTCTTTAATCCAACTTTTTTAATCATAGTATTGATATAGATAAAGTTTTATTAATATTTTAGTCTATGTTTATCTTATTAGAAGAATCCTCATATTCATATCATTCTCTTATTCTTATAGAAAACTTGTTCTCAAGATTTAATGAGTGAAAAATGATTATATTAAGGACATTGTTCCATTACGATAATTTTTTTTTGACAAGTCTTGAACCGAAATTGAATCTTAAAAGAGAACATCAATTTCTAATTATGGACTGATTATTTATACTAGTTAAAAGAGAGTGAATGATATGATTCTGTTCTAATTACTAAAATTATAGATAATTAGAACATTCATAAATAATATGGTTATTATAATTATGAAGTGCAATATGTTTTGTGTATAATAAAGGCATAAAAAAGAGATCATAAAATGTTCTTTTAGTTTATAATAAAAAAATGACAAAAATATAAGACTCATTCGGGAAAATAAAGAGTGCAGATTGGAAAGATGAAAAGTGTAAATCACAACATTGCAATTAAAGTGGTTGATTAAAGAAGTAATAACCACAACCATTAAAGAAAGACATATAATAGTTTGATTATTAAATAACTTTAATATTAGTCTTTTGACATGTTCAAGAAGTCCAAGAGTCTTATTATTAATGTTTGTTTTTAATTTTATTTTGTGAACCTTCTATACTTGAAGGTTGTTCCAAGTATAAATGCGAGCCTTCACAAGATCTTGAACTTATCAGGATATTATTATGGTGTTCAAACATCAAAATCGTAGTTGTGATTCGAATATGCATAAGTGAAAGCAAAAGGCTAAAAAAAGTATTGCTCATACATTCTTAGATTTTCAAAACCAGTCTAGCTATCGGGTTTCACCACACTTGTTGGTGAAGTTCATATCAGTTGGTATCAGAGCTTTAGTTTTAAAGAAAGTTTGATTAGTTTGGTATTTCTTATTTTCTCGATCTTTAAGATGAAAAAAAAGAAAGATCTCTGATCTTATATAACTTTCATTTCGCTTTATGTAGTTAATTATTGAAAAACAAATATTCGATTTGATTCAATATGCATTGCACGAATTTGATGGATTTTGTAATATTTAGCCATTCTTATGATGGAAGGTAATCGTGGATGATTTTATTTATAAGCATGAGAGTTGTGGATATTTGAGAATAAAATTAGTTAGAAAATATTTCAAATATCACACATTATAGTGGTGACAATACCTAATGTTACTAAGATCTCTCCAATACTTGTTCTTAGTTACAAGATTGGGTTTTATGAGATTTTGCTTGAAGAAAAGGTCTTACCTCCCAACTACGATAAAATAATTTTGAAAAAGTTAAGATGTTTTCATCAAGATGCAAGTGTTTAGACTTATACAAAACAATTTCAAGAGTTGGCTGCACGGGTTGGAATTAGTTTTCATGAGAAAAAAGCACTTGAATTTATATATGAGGGTTTAAAATTTGAGTTACAAGTTGAATTGTTGAGGTATGAATTTGCTACTATTGTAGATGCTTATATTCACACATAAACATTGAATGTAGTCGAAATACTTTATCATTCAAAGTTTTGAGATCTTACGGCTTATGCAAGATGGTTTATCAATAGCACGTGAGAACATTTTTCCTAATGTTGATTATCTAGAGAGTTCAGGAAAATCTATCCATAATTATTCGAGTAAACTGGTTGTGTATTTTTTTATCGTACCAAAACGCATAAATTTCTGCATTGTATTGAAATGTCTTCAATACCCAAAGTAGTGAAAATATGTGAGGTTGTTTTAGTAGATCATGCTGATATTATTATTCCTATTAATGACTATTTTACTTATTATTTTCATGATTTTCTCATATTGGATCGAGTTTATTATAACTTTATATACTTGGAATTTGTGAAAATAATTTATGAATTATTTTCATCTAAACAAATGAATTTCGTCAAAACATTGATTGAAAATGTTAACAAGAGAAAAAAGTTAAATGATGATATGCAACATACACTTGCTATCATACCTCATGCATTAAATCTTAATGACAAGCTTTTGTAAATAAAGATGGAATGATACGATCTCAAGAAAACCTAAATGATACATATTAAATATATTTAATTAAAACAACTAGACCATTGAGTTTTCCTTCTTCAATTCATTGATTCATAGGTTACTCATTTACCTTATTTATTCCAACTCTTTAATTGTAATTTTGATATGGACTAAGTTTTTAATTTGTTTTAGTCCATATTTCTCTTATTAGAAGCATCAACATATTTATATCAACTAACATACTTGGATTTGAGATTGTATCTCTTCTAGTATTTACTAACGTCTAGTGAATAAGGATTTCATTAGTCATATTGAAAGAAATGTTAAGGTTTATCTCGACGATATACTCATAAAGAGTTCAAGGGTTGAGGATCATTTGCTTGATCTCAAAGAAACTTTCTCTAACTTAGAACTTATCGACTTGAAATTAAATCTGGAGAAGTACACATTCAGAGTATAATCCGAAAGGTTCTTGTGGTATGTTATAAGTGAGAAAGATATTCAAGCCTACCAAAGAGGTCCAAATATTGACTCGAAGGTTGGCTGCACTGAATAAATTTATATCAAGGTCAATCGACAAGTATGTACCATTCTTTCAAGTTTTAAGGAATGCTAAGGAATTTAATTACTCTTCAAATTGTGTTGAGCCATTTAATAGAATAAAAAAGCATTTATCTTCACCCAAAACGCTATCCAAGCCAGTAATGGAAGAAATGATTAATGTTTCCTTATCAGTGTCTGATTATGCAGTAAGTGTAATCTTGGTTTAGGAAGTTAATAATTACCCTCGCCCTATTTATTATGCTAGTAAGAGTTTGTTGGATGCTGAAAAGAGGTATTTGAAGTTGGAAAATTAGCAACCAGAAATATGATATCCTATTTCTAAACACACTTAATTACTGTTTGAACCTCCTTCCACTATAAAATATGTTGCAAAAACCAAATGTATTAGATGCAATGACCAAGTGTTCTGTGGAGTCGGGAGATTATGATATTGATTTTTCCCCTAAAACATTAAACAAAGCAGAAGTTATGGCAGATTTTCTGGTCGAATTCGATTCAGAACGACCCCATGTGGAATCCCTATTGTAAAACCTATGAAAGAATGGATAGTTCGAATATATAGAGAGTCTAGTATGTTAGATTGTGGGGAAAGAATTTACTAATTATCTCCCTTTAAAGATTTAATGTACCAAGCAATAAGTTTTGGTTTTAAGGCATCAAACAATGAATTTGAGTATGAAGCAACAATAGATGGGCTAAGACTTTCCCAAATATGTGGCTATAAAAGAGTCTGGTTGATAAGTGATTTGAAATTACTCATACATCAAGCTCAAGACCAATCCAAAGTGAGAAAATAGAAGTTGGTAAAATATTTGCAAGTATTGAGGGAAGCATCGACCTTCTTCAAGTGTGTAGAATATAAACATGGGCCCAAGGCTAAAAATAAAATAATTGATTCTTTAGCTACTATTACATACTCTAAAGACTATCCCTGAATTTTGATACAAGACTTCCCTTCAATAGTAGCAGAACTTGAATTTTCTAAACATCAAGAGTAAAAACCCAAGATTGGAGGCATAAGATAAAAAAAATTCATTACTAAGGGAAGTTTTCCCATTGATAATATATTGGTTAAGAGGTTGAAGTTTAGAGCACATGACTTTTTGGTCTTAAGATATGTCCTCTACAAAAAATCCTATAGTAGGCTTATTGCGATTCCTTGGGTATGATGAGTCTCATGTAATTTTGTTTGAATTATATGATGGGGAAGGCTCTGGTCTTTGTGGCTATAACACTTTAACCATAAGAGTTCAGGTTATTACTAGCCTTCCCTCATGGCAGACGCTAAAGATTTAGTTAGACGATGTGGTCCATGTTAAAAGTTTAAAAATACAATTCATGTGTCGGCAGTCCCACTAGAATCAATATCTGAAGCAATACAATTTGATAGATGAGGGTTTGATCTAGTCGGACCTTTACTAATGGTGTCTGAAGGTTTTCGAACGATTATACTAACAATTGATTTTCTAAATGGGTGGAAGCAACACCTCTCCCGAGAACTACTTCCAAAGTATTGATAAAGTTTATCATATCCAATATATGTTTCTGATTTGTAATCCCTAGAAGCATAACAACAGATAATGGCCCATAGTTTGAAAATAAAGACATGCAATTATTTGTAATTATAGAGGAATTCGAAATTGTTTTTATTTACGTTTTTACCCTCAAGCCAATAATTAAATAATGGTTTTTAACATGACTATTCTGATGTGTTTAGAAATTATTTTAGAGTGAGTATCATAAAAGTGGCCAAATTACTTGCAAGAAGTACCATGGGATTATTATACTACCCCCAAAATTGTCATTCAAGAATTTTATTTTGTTTTGGTTTATGGGATGTATGCAGTAATACCGAATGAACCAACCCTCCTATCTTCCCAAATTAAAAAAAAACATACACCGAAGAGGATAATAACACAGCTATCAAGTTTTAATAAGAAACATGCATGCATCTAAAATTCAAAGAAGAGAATTCAAAGTGGGGGATAGAGGGTTGAAAATGGTGTTCTTACATACGAAAGCCAGAAAAATTGGAAAGCTAGCACCGAATTGGGAAGGGCCATATACAGTAAGTGCAAGGGAAAGCCTTGAACTTATCGACTAATGGATCAATAAGGCAACTGTATAAGGTACCCATGAAATATTGAACACTTAACACTTTATCTTGAATAATTTTATATAATGTTAATTTTTCTTATGTATTTTTAGACTTATGTAAATATGTGAGGATATACTATTTCCTATCCGGGTGGCTCGGAGAGGTTTTAATGAGGTTTCCGAATCACTTGCAATCTATCGTATTTTCTTTAAACCATTCTTACCTTGTTTTTTGTACTTTGTATGTTTTTGCATATGCAATCAGATGGATTACCTTTGAATGGTTAAAGTGAATATTTTTGTTTAACTTCGAATGGATTACCTTCGAATGATTAAAGTGATTGTTTTATATGTATGCGAATGGATTACCTTCGAATGATTAAAGAGATTGTTTTTACATACCTTCGAATGGATTACCTTCGAATGGATTACCTTCGAATGAATTACCTTCGAATGAATTACCTTCGAATGGTTAAAGTGATTGTTTATATGTCATCGCATGGATTAACTTCGAATGGTTAAAGTAATTATTTTATATGCCTTCAAATGGATTACCTTCAAATGGATAAAATAATTGTTTTTATAAGCCTTCGAATGGATTACCTTCGGATTCAACCCTAATTTTGTTCGGTTTTAGCTTTGTTTTGTTTTTTTACCTCCCTTAGCCCGATGGTTAGGGCTCTACTACTTATTGGAAGAAATATTTTGTCATCTGTAGTTTTGGTTCTCTTCGGGATGGCTGATGTCCAATGAGGATTAGTCAGTTGCTCCCACATTAGATTATGTTCTGAGCTGGTCCTCCGTAGGTGGCTCCGAACCAAGTTGTTGGGAGTAAAGAACCAATGGAAACCGTTGGGCCAAATCTCCATAGCCCATTGATGTAGCTTTTTAAAGGTAACTTTGGCTTTCTTCAGATGATGCATATGGGATTTTCGTATCGCAGTAAAAAAAGTTATAACTAAGTCACGAATAAAAAGATGAGCAACAGTATAAGTTCGTAGGACTACATGTGTTCTTCCAAAACTGGGTGAGCCAACTCAGATTACCCTCAGAGGTAATTTTCTTCCCCTTCTCCGACCAACCACTGAAGAAGATAAATTGCATCTTCCATTACTTGCTGACCTCCAACACATCATCCACAACTTTGTACTTATCACCGATGTTGTAGAAGAAACATGAGATGCATGAATTTCAAGACAACCCAACAATAGCAACAAATTTCTCCATTGACATCCAAATTTTTGATAATCTATATTCCATGATACATTACATTAGGATAAACCAAGCATTCGGAATATCCTAGCTTCGGGATAGTCTGACCAAGTTGAAGTAGTTAACAATGTTTGGGTCCAAAAGAAACCGTAGGCCCCAGTTTTGCACATCCGGATAGACGACTAATTCTTTCAGACCATAGTTCATTGGGGTCTCGCCTCGTATGGGGATTAGAGATGACAATTGTTTCTGAACCCGCTGATACCCGACCCGACAGGAAGGGTTGTGGGTTTTAAAACTTTCCAACGGATGAGTTGTGGGTTTGAAAATTTACTATCCGTCGGATCCAAGATGCGTTATGGGTTTAAAAACTTTCTCACAGGTACCCAACCCGAACCCGACCTACTAGGTAATACCCGACGAGTACCCGCTAAATTAATATTATATAAAATAATAAATTATTTAAATATTATTTATTAAACTTTAAAATAAATTTATTAATATTAATATATGTATTCTGTAATTCTAAAACCATATATTATTTGCTAATATATACAATATATCTACATTTAAACATATAAAATATAATTTTTCAATTCCTTTCTTTTACATATTTTTTCTATTAATATTATTAATTAAATATAAACTTATTCACATATACCAAAACCATATATTAATTATTAATAACATAACAAATATACAAATTATTTCCTAATTATCACTACATAGTATATTTTGAAAAATATCATCCTACATTCAAAAATAAAATTTGATTTCTCCAATTTCTCTTTTTAAAAATATTTTCATTTTCATGTCTGAAAATAATATTATTAATTAATTTAAAAAAACAATTTACTAACATATACCAAACCCATATATTAATTATTAATAACATAAAAAAATACGAAATACTTGCTAATTATCGCTATATATATATATATATTGAAAATATCATTCTAAATTTATATATTGATTTTGATTTTTCAATTTCTCTTTTTAAAAATAATTTTCATTTTCATGTATAATAATATTATCATTAATTAAATTATTTAAAAAATAATTACTAACATATACCAAAACCATATATTAATTATCAATAACATTACAAAAATACAAAATACTTACTAATTATAACTAGATAAATTATATTTTGAAAAGTATTATTTTACATTTAAGTATTAAATTTGATTTTTCATTTTTTAGTTTTAAAACATTATTCGTTTTCCTGTCTAATAGTAATAATATTAATGAAATTAATATTTTTACTAACATTAAAGTTGATTTTTTAATATCTTTTTTAAAAAATATTTTTTCTTTTTCTTTGCAAGATTCATTTAATTAGTATCAAATGCAAGACCATCTGATAAACTTACTATTAATTAAAGGGTAAAGTACCATTTAAGACCCAATATCCAAAGTATTATTCATTTAAGGCTCATATTTTCATATATCTCCAAAAAAGACCTATTTTTGTGAAATATTTACCATTGAACACCCATTAATTCCTTAAATACCCTTGTTCATTTATATAAAAGGCTTTTAGACCCATACTTCACCATTTTCCCCCAATTTTTTTTCTCTCTCTTTCCGTGAATAGAACAGCTCTAATGTTAGGCGATTCTTCATTTTTTAAACTCAATTTTCTTGTTTTTCTTTTGTTTTCATATGTTTTTGTTGTGTTTTTAGTTGATTCGAAGTTTGATTTTGGATATTTGTTTTAATAAGTCAATTTGTGTGTGGTAAGTAGAATTTTGATTTCGGAATACTAGAAGTACTCGAGATGTGTTTTTGTTTCTGATTCTTGGTATTTATCTGGTTTTTACGTTGCTAATGTAGTGTTTCAGTTAGTTTTTCGTCGATTTTGTCTGTTTTGAGTTTCTGAGATTTTTGTGTCGAGTAAAATGGTTTAGGGAAGAAGATGCGAAACATTTGTATCTGTACCTACTGATAGTTGCGAAATGTGTAATTCTTCTGTAATGGTAGATGCAAAAAACACGTTTTTGATATATGCGAAACGTTATTTGTTCTAAAAAAATTATTATTTTTTAATTAATAACATATCATGAGTGGTACTAGTTTGTTCGTCTTAAAAAAACAAAACCAACAATATTTTCGGATTATTTTTTTCGAGTTACGGTTTAAAAGGTACAAACTTTTAAAGTTTTAAAATTTATAAGGTTTTCGCGAAGAAGATGCGAAACCTTCTTCGTTATGATATATGTAAAACCTGTTTTGTTGTGCTAGATGCGAAAGCTTTTTTATTTTGCTAGATGCGAAACCTTCTTTATTTTGATAGATGCGAAGTCTTCTTAATTTTGGTAGATGCAAAACCTTTTTTTATTTTGATAGATGCGAAACCTTCTTTATTTTGCTAGATGAGAAACCTCTTTGTTTTGATAGATGCAAAATCTTCTTTATTTTGATAGATGCGAAGCTAGTCACTAGATGCGAAACCATATAAGTCAGAAACGTGTGTAATATATATATATATATATATATTAAAAAATCAAAACATATCATGAATGGTACTAGTTTTATTCGTCTTAAAAAATCAAAACCAATGGTATTTTCGGACTATTTTTTTGAGTTACGATTTAAAAGATACGGACCTTTAAAAATTAAAATAAAAAAAAAACAAAGAAAGAAAGAGAAGTTAGTTACTCTATTTTACGTATTTTATATAGAAGGGTATTTAAGGTATAAATTCTAGTAAAAATTTTAGGTCTTAGGTTTGTTGAATGAGTCTTTATTGGTAAGTCTTCCTTAATTAAATTTAAGGAAAAAAAATCTCTTTTTTAATGTATGAAACCTAATTTACAGAAGAAAAATATATATATGCTTAAGATTCTGGAGTTCGAAAGATAAAGTTAACTTTTTTCCTTTGTGCCGCATCCCTAAATAAAATTATGTAAGTTAACTATTTTCTTTTGTGCTGCATCCATAAATAAAATTATGTAAGTTTAACTATTCTTCAAGTTATTATTTTTCTTTCTCATTGTAGGAAATGTTGACCGAGTAAATTGTGTAATGCTTAGATCTTCTATTTTGGGATTTCTACAAGTTTAGAACTTTGAATATGTAATGCTTGTGTGAAATTTAGTTGTTTGGATATCATCTTTTCACTCTTGAACTTATGGTGATTTTTATTTATGTAATAGTTTGGAACATGACAATTAACAAGTTATATGTATTATGAGTTTTTATTATGTATTAATTTATGAAAACTTTAAATAATGAAGGTGAATCATGTTGGAGTGTTTTTAACAAATTGGTTTAAATCTAGGGACTGTGGATATTTTCTCGTGGGTGATTTTGAAATGGGTATATAACCCACGGGATATTACTAACGCATGTAGTCTTTCACAAGAAAAAATCATAGCTTGAGTGGGTACCCGCCAATGGGTACCGAACCCGGTGAGTTCGGGTGTGGGAAAAAATACTGTTACATGCCGGGTATAGCTTAAAGTATGAGTTTGGAAAAATATAGACGGGATAGGTTACGGGTTTAGCTATACCCGCACACATCCCGACCCATTTCCATCCCTAGTGGGGATTCTAACTTTCACCTCTTTAGGGAATCCCCATTTCTCGCTTATCCACCTCGGTCTCTTGAAAATAATTTTAAGTTATTTTATCAAGGGCCAAAAGGTATTTAGAGTTGACCTTTTGAAAATTAGGCCATACACGTCTGACTAACAACGAGGGAAGTGTGTTCGTTTCTGTTTCAGTGGCCTCAGTAATGCCACTTTTACCATATTTTTCCTTTTAAGTCTGTTTCCATCCAACTTTGAAATACCTACATTCTACTCGGGCTAACCAGACGTCTCCAAGAAAGATTTATCACTTAAGTTCTCGACATCATCCTCCACCTTCCTTGGAATGGATTCCGAAGGCTTTATCTATTGAGAACCAATATTTTCCTCGATATTCAGTTGTTGTGATGGAGGATTTATTGATGGTTTTTTTTGTTGAGTGTTCTCATGGTATCTGGAGGATGGGTTTGTATGACTATTAGATCGTCTGACTAAGTTTGATGGAGAAATTTCCTCTAAAGCAGAACCTACAGCTATAAAGGTGGAATGACGTATATGACTAGTAACTCATTGGGCCTGTGATGGCCTAGATGAACGACTCTTTGAAGTAAATAATTGAGCGGTAGAAGAAGGCTCTGATGGGATGTTGCATCCGTTGCATGAAAAAACTCATCCGTAGTGAATTATGTGAGTAACAGTGACTCTGCTTTTGAAGGCGGGTAGTCCAACGGTAACTTTGGCTCTCTTTTTCTCTTTGTGTAGCTTAGGTAATTTTAGCAAACCTTTTTTTGTTAGAGTATTTTTGGCAGTGGCCATACAAACACCAAAATATCACCGTAGATAGAATTTTTGGTGGTGAAATTGGTTGAGGAAAGAAAAATGTAATCGAAGATTAACTTGATGATAATGATGAGGCACAAATTCGCTCTCTATAAGTGAATTTTATCTCTTGAAAAATTACTATACTGAGAAAATGAGAGGGGAGATTCTATAAGAGACTATAGAAGACTAACAGTTTTGATTCTAGAGAAGTGGAAGAACCAACAACGGCTATAATCTCTAGGGAAGTGGAATCGTTTTCAAATGTAGACATGCTTCACCTATGGTAGAGCAAGGCCATGGGTCTAATGAGGTGATGACACGTGTATCATAATGTCTCCATCTAGCAGTCATGAAATGGCACCACCAATTTATCTGAATAAGGTCATCATATGAAATTAAACTTTCTAAGCAGGTTTAAAGCAAAACCCCGAAGGGCTATGTCCAGAGAGATGGCCAACCCTTTATTCAAATAATTTGTTTGTTAGCCCTCCCAAATGTCTTTAAGCTGACTAATGGGGCTATTAGATAAGGTCATATATAATTCGAATGGCATATGAGACTAAAGACTAATAATCATTTTCAGTTATTTGCTTTTATTATTTAATTGCAATAATTTCATGTTTAGACTTTAGATTTATTTTTGTTGTTTATTGGCTTGATAAGTTTTTTAAATGTGCGTTTGGCCCATCGATTTGGATGATTCAAGAAACAAACAAACATTTTCTCTCTAAGCATTTATTTAAGTTGCTCGATTATCTCTCTATCATCTACTAAAAGTTAACTTTTCTTTCTCATTTTATTAAATAGCCCCTCAAATAAATTTTATCCATATCAAGTATCTATTTGAATGTGCATTATCCTTCATTATTTGGAAATCCTCAAGCCATAAACTTGGATTCCTCGTCTTTGAACCAAATTGATATATATGGCAACAAACTGCTAGTGCATCCAACTAAACATTAAGGGTCAATTTTAGTCTACAGTTTATGGTTGATATTCTACCATATTTAGAAAGAGAAAAATGCAAGAATCTTTGACATACCGACCTCTGTTGCATCGGTAATATCTCACCGCCTTCTCTCTAAAATCCGCTATAAATTTCATGGTTTAAATTCATGGTTTAATGGTACCATAACCAACATAAACCACACAACCAATTTATTATATCCTCTATTTTGCAGGTAGTGCACCTCCTCAGATGCCCAATTTTGTTTAATGAATAGTCACCTTGAACATTGTGGATCACAGATCAAAGCATCGTCCATGGCCGATGTTATCAACTGTTTAAGTACTTTCATTATTCCTCCGATCACTATATAGTTTTGTAATATATCGGGTTATGTATTGTGTACTTATAAACAACCATATTTCTAGAAATATACTTTTATGTCGGTATATGTCATGTGTAACTGTAACAAACCTACCTTATTTTTTCTAATTTAATGCTTTTATTAATATATATATATATATATATATATATATATATATATATATATATTACACATAATATACTGAATGTAAACTAAAATTTAGTTCATTTTATATAACAATAATCCAACTATTTTATGATCATACATTTTGATGTTTAAGATCCATCTAAATTTTCTTGTTTGTGGATGTGCAGTGTTAGTTTTTATTTTGACTTATGAGTGTACTAGAATGACAAGAGAATGTTTCATGAAGTCAACAAGTCAAGTAAACTTACTATTTAAATAATTTCAATAAATGGTTTGCAGCAAGTCTAGTTCAAAATTTTAGGTTCTAAATAGTGATAATGTGAATATTTAAGTTCAAATCGTAGTGGTATTTGAAGGTTCATGGAATCATTGATCAAATTACTTGTTATGATACTCCATAATGGAATGGGTGGAAGAGAAAAAACCCATTACTTGTTGGAGGTTGTTTGTGCCTTGGTAAGAGAGGCACATATGCCTTTATTATATTGGGGACACACATTTATCTCATACATGATAAATTGAGTTACTTATAACACTATTGGTTTCAAAACACCATTGAAATAGTTGTTTCTCCGTCCAGTCTAATTTACCACATTATGTTTTTGGCTGTGTAGCATTTTTACAGTTTCATAAGCTTCAATGCAATAATTTGGCACTTGGAACATTGTGATGTGTTTATATAAGAAGTTTTGTTTAAAAATGGGTATTTGATGCAAACCAAGAAGATAGATACATTAATCATATATGTGGTAGTGTAGCTGATTCTGGATCGGATTCCTTATCAATGTCTAGCGGCCCAATGACAAGACTAAGAGCCAAACAATTCAAAAATATACTTAATGAGCTAAGCCAAAATTGTTGGTCTAATTCAAGTGGTTGGGCTGCTGATTCTAATAATATGAAGCTGGGCTCAAAATCAGATAATATTATTGTTATTAAAATGATTAATTAACGGAGTAACACGCACAACCATTAAAATAGAAAAATAAAAAGATTTGAATATTATTAAATGGTTTTAATAAAAAAATTATATTATTGCTATTGAATTGATTTAATTATAGGAGTTATAAAAAACCTATTAAGAGACTTTAATATTTTAGGCTGCTTTAGAAATCTAGGAGTTTTATTTATATTAATATTGTCTTTAATTCTTATTTTTGACTTTCTATACTTGGAGGTTGTTCCAATTATCAATATGAGATTTCACAAGCTTTGTAAAGATAATTCAGATTTAAGAAATATTATATTATTGTGAGTGTGTATTCTTGGTTCTCAATCGGATCCAGAATTTATCAAGATATATCTTGTGGTGTTCAAACAAACTCGTAGTCGTGGTTCTCATATTCATAGGTGAAGGGTCAAGGGTGAAACAAATTATGTTGATACGTTCTTAGGGTTCCAAAACCATTTAGTTATCGGGTTTAGTCGTATTGTTGGCTGAGTTCATATCATTTTGTGTCAGGGTTTCGGTTCTAAGGCAAGTTTGATTGTCTTATTTTTTTATATATTGTTCTTTTGAAAGAAAACACATTCCTACCATTATTTTTTTCTACCAAAAAAAACATTCCTACCATTCATATATAATAAACACATTCTTACCATAATTGTTTTCAACCACAAAAATGATTCCTACCATAAAGAAACAAAAAAGGCATTCTTACCATAAATAACTAGCTTATTCTACATATTAGTTTTACAAAGTGTAACTAAAATTCTTAAAAAAATACTTACATTATTATTTATTATCTTGGAGGTTTGATTATTTTGCTTATTTTGATTTTGATTACTTCTATGAGTTTGATTTCTCTAATTTTGAATTGTTACTATATTATTTTAAATTTGTTTCTTGATGTTCAATTAAAAACTAAAGAAGACACAAAGATTGGGAAAATGCAAGAATTTGTGAGATTATAAGAGGGTAGAAGCCATTAAGAGAGAAAATACGAGTGCGAGTGTATCAATTCTAGAGTCAAACACGCGAGGGAGAGATTGTGAGGTTCCTAACATTGTTTTTATAGATTCTAAACATGTCAAACCATCAAGAAGAAGTCGAAAATGAGGAAATTGAGAATGAAGTTATTCAACAACCTGTGGTTCCAAACCTTCAAATCCAGGCGTTGTTAGGAGAAATGAGTCGTGTGTTGAGGGATGAAATGGTCCAAGTGCATGAGAGATTGGACAGAGTATAAGCATGAACTCCTAGGATACAAGAACATGAAGTCCATAATAGGCAGCAACGAGAACTTGTTCCACAACAAAATATTAAAGAAGAGGCAGATTTAATGTAATTGAATGAGCCAAATTTATTCCATGGTGGGTTTGATAACATATATGAGAATAGAGGAGGTATGATTGGTAGGCATATGAGGGATAATAATTTAGGAAACGTAAAGATTAAAATTTATTTATTTCAAGGTAAAAATGACCCTAAAGCATACTTAGAGTGGAAAACTAAAATGGAGATGGTGTTTGATTGTCACAACTATACTAAACAAAAAAAGGTCAAGTTGGCTGCAATCGAATTTACTGATTACCACATTGTTAGGTGGGATCAGTTATTGATTGGTAGAAAAAGAAATCGAGAACCATCCGTGGACACTTGGGAAGAGATGAAAATGGTAATGTACCTAGCCACTATTATAGCGTGTTGTATAAAACATTGCAGAAGTTAAACCAAGGTTCATAAAATATGGATGAGTATCACAAGGAAATAGAGATAGCTATGATAAAAGCTATTATCGAAGAAGATATGGAAGTTACAATGAATAGAGTTTTAAAATGGTTTAAATTGTGACATTATAGATGATATAGGAATAGGATTTTGAGTACTAAATTGTAAATAATGTAAATTTAAGGATTTAATTGTAAGTAAATTAAGTTTTGTCCTTAAATTGTAACTGATGTAAGTTTTAGAGAATATTTGTAACTATGTATAATTGGGGAGGACTAAACAGCAATTAGCCCACTTTTGTAACAGATTTCAGTTTGAGACCAAGTCTTGGCTCCTCTATATAAAGGGCAAGACTACTCTAATAAAGGGGTTGAATACTTTTTACTTAGAAACTCATTTGTACTTGTGTTTTCTCTCTCTAAAAACTCTCTAGCTCTTTCTCTCTCTAGAATTCTCTCTTGACAATGAACTAAGGCAAAATAATAACTCATCAACATATATAGTTGAGATTAACACTTTGTTGAGCTTACAAATATGGTACATCAAGTAATTAAGGTGGATGAGCAATTAAAGAAAAATGAATTGATTATGATAGGACAATCTATCGCTATTAGTAGTTCGTGGAAGACAACTCCGAAACAAAAAAAAGCATATACAAAAAAAGAAAATATTTGAAGGCTATAAATAGGGGTGAGATTCGGTCGGTTCAGTCGGTTTTTTTATAAATTTTTAAACCGAACCGAAATAATTTGGTTTGTATATTATTAAACCGATTTAGTAATAAAAAAATCGGTTTTTTTCGGTTTCGGTCGGTTTTTCGGTTTTAACAGAAGTGCGGTTCGGTTCGGTTCGGTCGGTGCGGTTCGGTGCGGTTTTTTTCAAATTATTTTTTTAGTTGAAGAATTTAAAAAACAAATTGTAAAAAAAAATTATAATGTAAACTAATTATTAATTTTTTATATTTATAATAATAAATTTATAGTTATAATTTTAATATAATAAATACTATAATAATATTGCTATTTAAGTGTATGGTATAAAGAAATACATAAAAGAATTATACTATAAGTAAGCAAAAATATATAAAACAAACTTTGCAAAAAAGAATTACAATGTTTGAAAGAGGGATAATGAAGCTTTATGTGTCTAATAATAAAATGCAGTATTACTTAAAATCTGGATACATCTTACCATGTTTAGCCTTTGCAGATGATATAGTTATCTTCTCCAACAGTGATCCTTCTTCCATCAAAAGCCTGTGTCACCTGCTTAACAAATATCAACAAGAGTCTGGTCAATTGATTAATAGTGACAAGACCAAAATTATTACCTCTCCAAGATGCTCTAGTGTCAACTCTGCCAGAATCAACACCACCATGGGTTTTAAGACTGAGCATGCTCCTTTTAGTTACTTGGGAATCACAATAGCTGCAAACAATAAAGGGAAGCATTACACTCCTCTTTTAGCTAAAATTTATAACAAGATTAATGAGTGGGATCTGAAGAATCTATCTTATAGTGGCAGATTGTCCCTTATAAGACATGTTCTTCACCCCATCATATTTTTCTGGATGCAAAATAGCTTAATTCCTAAAAACATTATGAACAAAATAGAGCTTTGTTGTAATAAATTTCTTTGGAGACCTAAATTTAATGAGAATGATATTCATTGGGCTTGTTGGAGAAACCTTTGCAAGCCCTTTGATGAAGGTGGTTTGAATATCAAACTTCTGTCTGATATTCAACTCACATTTTCTTATAAGCTTTGGTACTTATTTAGAAAAGGAAAGTCCCTCTGGTCTGATCTTATCTCTAAATCTTACTGCATGAATAGGCATCCTATTACTGCTAAGTGTGGGGTTAACGATTCTATTGTGTGGAAAAGACTCTATTCTGTTAAAGGGTGTGTTGATCAGTTTATTCATTGGAAAGTTGGTCGTGGGAATATTGATTTTTGGAGAGACTCATGGCATAAGATGGCTCCAATTATTGCTGAGCAAAACTCTTGGTACCTTCCAGCTAAAATTAACTCTTTTTGGAAAGATGGAAGATGGGACTCCAATCTTATATTGTTCCTTTCTCATGAAAGATACCAACACATAAGCTGTGTTAATATCAACCATGATCAGGATGATATTATAGAATGGAGCCTATCTAAAGATAAAAAATTTAGTACCAAATTGACTTGGGAAAACATCAGAACAAAAAGTAACAGATCTTTCTTTTTCAAAAAAATTTGGCATAACTTTATACCTACAAAATTCTATTTTCTCAGCTGGAAGATACTAAATTTTTTTGTTCCTATTGATAGTGTTCTCTCCAAAAAGCATTTTTATATAGTTTCAAAGTGCCAGTTTTGCTGCAACTGTGAAGATACAACACACCTCTTCATCAATTGTAGCTATGCTTGGCCCTTATGGAACTATTATGGAATCATGTTTAGGATTCCTGTAATGCGGTTTATGAGCCTGAGACACATGTTTCTTGTTTGGTTCAGTTTCTCTAGCAGTAAATTTCATGTTACCCATATTGTTCCTCAACTAATAGTATGGACAATATGGTTTAACAGAAATCACTGCAAGATTGATAAGCCGGTTGATAGCTTTTATAATGCTGTTAGCAGAATTAATCGGTTTATCCTTAGAATTGACTCTAATCTTAAATCTAAGCATTGGGCTCATGTGGTTGATGCAGGTGCTAAGATTGGTGCACTATCTATTTGTAAAAGGAAAGCAACATACCTGAAGTGGAAGGCGTCTGCTCCTGGTAGATTTAAAATCAATACCGATGGAGCTTGCAGCTACTCTGGTGAGGCTTCTGGAGGTCTTATTGTGCGTGATGATCTGGGGAACTGCATTGAAGGAGCTGGATTCCTATTTGGCAAGATTAGTCTCCTTCAAGCGGAAAGACGAGCTTTTATGGAGGCTCTGCTTTTATGGAGGCCCTGATTAGCAGCCTGTCTTCTGGTGGTGGTTTAAATTTCTCCAGTGAAGAGATATGTAGAGCATTTCTTCTCCCTTCCATGAGAATTAGCCACATTTCCAGATCGGAAAATGTGGCGGCGGACTGGATTTCGAAGTGGATTCTTGCTGAAAGGAGGAATCGTTCCTTTGCTGGTCATGATGTTCCTAACCTTTTCCTTGCTATCGTCGTTCTTGAAAGCCTAGGAGTTGGGTACATAGACCCTGGGTAGGTGCATTCTTCCTTATCTGGGAGCTTTTGCATTGCGGGATGAAGTCTGGTTGTGTGGCGAAAGTGGTTTGAAGATCGGAATTTGATCTCCTTGTTTTCAGATCTGGTTTGTGGAGTGTCTATGTGCTAGGGTTTGCTGTGGTTAGTGATTGTGTGAAAGGGAGGAGGCATAGAAGTCAAATTAGGGTTTCTAATTAGGGATTCGTTTTTTGATTTAGGGATGTTTGTTGGCTCTTTTCTTCGAGCTTTGACTTAGGGCTGATTTCGTTGATTGTAAAGCCCTAGTCAGTTTGGGCCTCTTGTATTTGGATAATTTCCCTTTTAGTTAATATATTGATATTTTGACTAAAAAAAAAACTTTGCAAAAATAAACCGAACTAATCGACTTACAGATTAAAATAAAGATAAATAACACGAGTTAAAAAGACACTGGGGTTCGAACCCATGCCCCCCATGCCACAAGTACTTTAAAAATTCGTATAGGACCATTAGGACAAAGGACAGATTAGTTGTAGAGCTGGTATAACACTATATATAACTTCGGTCGGTTTCGGGTTTATTCGGTTCCTCCTTCCAAAAAATCAAAAACCGACCGAATTTATTTCGGTTTGAAATTTTAAAACCGAAACCGAATATTATTATTTTTAGACCGACCAAACCGACAAATTTCGGTTTGGTTTGGTCGGTCGGTTCAGTTTTTTTCGGTTTTTGCTCACCCCTAGCTATAAATATACCAATCCAATGACCACCAATACTTCCGGTAAAAGTGAGTATCCTACTTTTAAATCTCATGACATAAATTGTTTTAAATGCCAGGGGAGAGGACACATAGCCAGCCAGTGTGTGAACAAATGGTGATGGTTACAAACCCTCAAAGAGAGATTGAGTCCGCAGATGATGAAGAAGAAGAAGAAGAAGAAGAAGAAGAAGAAGAAGAAAATGATGATGATGATGATGCACTACTAATTTTGGAGGGAGTTAACGAAGAACAAAAGGTTGTGATAGGAGAATTGTTGGTAGCAAGGAGAGCTCTTAGTGTGTAAGTTAAGACGGAAGAAGTTACCCAAAGAGAGAACTTGTTTCATACTAGATATTTCGTAAATCATAAAGTTTGCAGCGCCATTATCGATGGTGGGAGCTCCACCAACGTAGCTAGTACTTACTTGGTGGATAAATTAGCCTTACCCACCTTAAAACATCATCAACCTTATCATCTTCAATGGCTGAATGATTGCGGCGAGATCAAGGTAACCAAACAAGTTTTGGTGGCATTATCTATTGGCATAAGCGGAGACGAATTTTTGTGCGATGCGGTCGCAATGCACGCATGTTATTTATTATTGCGAAGGCCATTAAATTATGATATGAGGGTTACCCGTGATGAGTTCACCAATAGGAATTCATTTACTTTCAAAAAACAGCTTATTACTCTTGTTTCGGGAACTCCAAAACAGGTCATGGAGGATATATTAAAGTTAAAGTTACAAAAATCAGATGTTCCAGAGAAGATAGTCAAAATTGAAAGAAAAAAATAAAAAAAGATAGAAGTAAATTATGAAAGACAAAACAAAAAAGCAAAAAACAATGATGATTTTAGCCATAGTAAGAGCAAGAGATGTAAAATTCAGTTCATATCATAAAAAATGAGATCAAAAGAGCTTTACATCAGACGAGCTCATTTTATACTAATGTACAAGGAGAGTCTATTATGCACTAATGATATTGTTTCACTAATCATATGCACTAGATGACATGTTGGATAAATACATGATTCTTGTGTCTTTTCAAAATTGATCTTAAAAGTGGATATCATCAGATTAGGAAAAAAGAAGGTGATGAATGGAAAACCGTTTTTAAAATTAAATATGGGTTATATGAGTGGTTAGTGATGTCTTTTGGCTTAACAAATACTCGAAGCACATTTATGCGTTTCATGATCCATGTTTTGCGTGCTTTTATTGGTAAATTTGTAGTTGTGTATTTTGATGATATATTGATATATAGTATGGATCTCGCGGAATATGTGATAAATTTGAAATTTGTTTTGGAAATTTTAAGGAAAGAAAATTTGTAGGCTAATCTTAATAAATGCATATTTTGTACGAATAAACTTGTCTTTCTTGGTTTTGTTGTAAGTAAGGAGGACTTGAGGTAAATGAAAAAAAGGTGAAAGCAAATCGAGATATGCCAACCCCTACAACGATCAGTCAAGTGAGAATTTTTCATGGTTTAGCTAGCTGCTATCGTTGGTTTGTCCGAGATTTTAGTAACTTAGTTGCTCCTCTTACCAAAGTTATTAAGAAAAATGTTCCATTTAAGTGGGCAAATGAACAAGAAGATGCATTTAATATCATAAAGCATAAGTTAACTAATGCACATTTTCTTGTTCTACCTAACTTTATAAAAAATTTGAAATCGAGTGTGATGTATTAGGACTAGCAATTGGCGTCATTTTGCTGCAAGAAATTCGGACGATTGCTAATTTTAGTGAAAATTTGATTGAAGTGACTTTGAATTGTCCCCACTTATGATAAAGAGTTGCATGCGTTGGTCAGGGCCCTGAAAAATTGGCAGCACTATCTGATCAGATCAAATCTCTATGGGGGTGTACTAAAGTAATTATGTTTTTATTCGAAGGGGCAGTTCAGACATAAGAAACAAAACTGAAGTGGACCTATGACTCAGTTGTTTGCCTAACACCTTAGTTCTTCGGCTGGAGGGCTCATGTGATTGACCCGAATATAAGATCTGACCCGCATAGCCCATGGGTCATAAAAAAAGTATAAATACCCCAACCAATAACATTAAATGGACTGGACTTTTTTCTAGAAACATTAAATACAAGTATAAACCTCATTTCTCTCACTACTCTATACTAAAATACTTAATATCAACCTGCTAAAGGATCTTCCCTCTTTCACCCATAAACCAGATTTTTCCATTACCAAATTGGCGACCACAGTGGTAGCTAAAGGTACGTGAATAGCTCTATTCAAAACCTTGCTTGTAATTCGAAATTCAAAAATCTTTGGGATATGGATATCAATATACAAGAAGTGATACCTCATGAAAATGAAGTAATAAGATATGAGAATGAACATGCCACTATGTTTCATGTCAATCACAACACGGAGGAAAGACCATCCATGCAAGATGAGCGTGATCAATTGAGAGCTGAGATTGAAGTGCTGAGAGCCCAAAGACAAGATGAAAGGGAATTGAAAGAAAAATCTGATATGGGAGGTATATCTACAGATGATCCTGGTGATAATAACAAGCAAGGGGAAAATGATCAGTCCCCAACGGCTCATATTAACTCTAAAAATGCAAATCGTGCTAAACAAGTAATGAGCGCATCAGATTCTTCTGATAGTTCAAACACTGCTTCTGACTCTGATGGGTCTTCTTCATCCAGTACTGAGCATGACCATCACAAAAAGAAAATAGTATTAACCAAGAAACACTCGAGGAAGAGGGACGGTTATGGAAAAATGAAAAAGAATAAATATAAAAGAATAATAAATAGGTTGGCAGATCATGGTATTGATCATCTACTGAGTGATCAATTTGCTACCCAATTTGAACCATGTATATTTTCCAAATTCAGTCAACTTGCTACCCAATTCAGTCTCCAAAAGAGAATAAGAATACACACTTTTGCAAGTACCACAATGATGTGGGTCATGATACCTAGGATTGCATCGCTCTAAAATAAGAAGTGTAGAATTTAATTGAGAGAGGAAAATTATCAGCTTTTGTTAACAAACAAGGGAGCAATAGGCAAGTCAACGCTCAATCTAATACGAATATAATAAGATCAACATCACCAAGTGGTTCAGGGTATAGTATTGGTGCATCAAGAAAATAAGATATTATGGTTATTATAGAAAGGTTTGATGTGGATTCAGAATATCTAGACCCTGATCCATATCAGAATCAAGTAGGGATGATAGTGGAAAAGACTTTAACAATATCTGATATGTGTAACTTCTTTGAATCTTTCACCATTTTTGGGGGAAATACTATGATTGCACCCTCAAGATGTTCGAGAAAGAGACATGTAAATAACCTAACAACCCAGTTAGAGGGAAAAATGTCTACACATCTTTATCAAATCCTTGCTTTTTTATGAATATGATCAAAGGGATATTGCAGGCCTACGTGAAGATGTTGTGGTAATACTGTCATCCATTGGAGGTAATGATATACGTTTGATTTTAATTGATACGAGCAGTTTGGCGAATATATTATTTCTATCGATTTATAAATAAATGAAAAACCCCAACCCCTCAATCATCCAACGTTCGAATAGGTCTATAGTAAGATTTACCGGGAACTCTGCCGATGGAATCGGGGAATTTGAAGAAGAAGTCTTGTTGGGAAGAGGGTCATTTAAAAATATGGTGAGCGTATTGTTTATAATAGTTTATTTTCCGACATTTTATAATTCTATATTCAGTAGATCTTGTTTATATAGGATGCATGCGGTATCTTCTAGGTCTACCAATATTTGAAATATGTTATGGGAGGACTAGTGGGCATCGTCCGAAGTAGCCAAAATATAGCTCATGAATGTTATGTCAAAACTTTTGCTTCAAAATCGTTAGTAACAGTAAAGACTGACAAAGATTAACAGTTAGTGGAGCCTTCTACCAACCAAAATAAGATAGATGATCCAAGGGAGGCTCATAGTGCGGTAATCTCAGTTGAAGAAGTTGAAATTCATTAATTTACAGAAGGTAAAAGTGTCAGGATCAGATCTAAACTACCATTTGAGATAAGATAAAATTTGTTATTTTTTATCTAATAATCTACATGTGTTTGCATGGCGCAACGAGGATGTGACCGGTGTGCCATATAGTATGATTAGTCACAGATTATCTATCCAATATGATGTTGGGCCAGTGGTGCAGAAAATAAGAGATTTTCCAAAGAAAAATCCGAAGCAATTGTTTAAGAAGTGGATCGATTAACTACAATGAGGCATACTAAAGAATCTCAAATCCTCTTTGGATAGTTAAGCCAGTTTTAGTCAAGAAAAAGAATGAAAAATGGGGTATGTGCATTGATTTCACATATCTCAATAGAGATTTTCCTAAAGATCCTTTCCTAGTGCCCCAGATAGATCAACTAGTGGACTCTACCTCGGGGAACAAGTTGTTGTCTTTCATTGATGTTTTTTTCTAGTTATAATCAGATACAGATGAATCAAAATGATAAAGATAATATTACCTTTATAACTGATAGGGGCTCCATTTTTATAAGATAATGCCATTTGGGTTGAAGAATGCTGGAGCAGCTTATCAACGACTAGTGAATAAGGAATTTGCTGATCAGATTGGCAGGAATATAGAAGTTTACAGTGATGACATGATGGTGAACATCCTTAAGGAGGAAGATAACATATCCGATCTCCAAGAAACTTTCTCTAACTTAGAAGCCATCAACTTGAAGCTAAATCCAGAGAAATATACCTCTGGAGTCCGATCTGGTAAGTTTCTGGGGACATTATAAGTGAGAAAGGGATCCAAGCTTATACAGATCAGTTAAATGGTTTACTATTCATAGATTCACCTCGTAATACCAAAGAAGTGCATATATTAACCAGAAGATTCGTTGTGTTGAATTGGTTTATTTTGAGATCATCAGACAAATATGATCAATTTTTCCAAGTTTTAAAGAATGCTAAAGACTTTAATTGGACTCCTCACTGTAATCAAGCTTTCCTTGAAATCAATAAACACTTATCTTCACCCAATATATTATTTAAACTTGTTCAAGAAGAAAGGATTTATATTTATCAAGCAGTATCGAAATATGCGGTGAGTAATTTTTTGGTGCGAGAAGTGGATAATTATCCCCGTCTGGTTTACTATATTAGCAAAATTTTGTTGGAAGCTGAGAAAATATACTTTCAAACACACTATATCACAGTACAAACGTCTTTTCCCCTAAAAAATATACTATACAAGGATGATATATCAGGCAGGATGACTAAATTGTCAGTTTTAGTGGAATTTCATTCTAAGAGGCCTCATGAAGAAGCTCAAGTCAGTAAATTTAAAAAGGAATGGGTGATCCGAACTAATGGTGGATCTAGTACAATGGGGTGTGGAGGTGGGCTTTTATTAACCTCTCCTTATGGTGATACCATGTACCAGGCTATATGTTTTGGTTTTAAAGCATCCAACAATGAGTCAGAATATGAAGCGGCCATAACTTGTTTAATGTTAGCAAAAATATGTAGGGTTAAAAGAGTCAAATTGATAAGTGATTCACAATTTCTCATTCATCAGGCTCAAGAGAAGTCTGAAACTAGGAAAGATCACTTGGTAAAATATTTACAAGTGCTAAAGCAAGTAACCATTGGTTCTAAATGCATTAGCTATGAGCATATTCCCAGATCAGAGAACGCTACGGTAGACTCTTTAGCCAATATAGCATATTCAGAAGCATACCATTGGATCATTCTACAATAATGTCCCTTCATAAATGCAACCATAGCGAAGGAGGTTAAGTAGGAAAAAACATGCACTTATCCGATGTACTCTCTAAAGATTGGAGGAATGAAATCCAAGAATTTGTTACTAATGGAGTTCTACCTTCAGACAAGGCTTTGGCCAAGAAAGTGAAATACAAAGCTCGTGGTTTCCTACTTCTAAGGGGGGGGGGGGGTTCTTTATAACAAAATATTTGAGTAGGCCTTTACTTCGCTGCCTCTGATCCAATGAGTCTTAGAGTGTTCTATCAAAGTTGCGTGATGGAGAAAGATCAACACATTGTAACTATAAAGTTTTGACTATAAGAGTCTTACGAGCAGGATATTATTGGCCTACGATTATGGCAGGTGTTAAAGATTTGGTGAAAAAATGTGATCCTTGTCAAAGATATGGATATGCAAACCAGCAGGATATTATTGGCCTACGATTATGGCAGATGCTAAAGATTTGGTGAAAATATGGTATCCTTGTCAAAGATATGGAAATGCAATTCATGTATCGGCGGTCCCCATGGAATCAATATCTGAACCTATTCATTTTGATAGATGGGGACTTGATCTAGTTGGGGTCCTTCCAATTGCTTCGGGGGGTGGTCGTACCATAATTGTGGCAATAGATTACTTCTCCAAATGGGTAGAAGCTGCACCTTGTCTGGAACAACAGCTAAGTCAGTCATTAAATTTATTCCCTCCACCATATGTTGCCGCTTTGTGATTCGTAAATGTATCAACACAAACAACGGTCCTCGGTTTGATAACAAAGACATTGATGTATTTTATTCTTTGAGAGAAATTTAACACTGTTTTTCTTCTTCTTTTTATCCCCAAGCCAATGGACAAGTTGAAGTGGAAAATCAGACAATTCTGTCAAGATTATAAAATAATTTAGAATGAGTTGCTTGAAAATGGTCGAGCTACTTACAAGAAGTTTTATGTGCATACTGAACCACTCATCATACAACCACACAAGAGTCTCCATTTGCTCTAGTTTATGGGATGGATGCGATCACCCTAATAGAAGTTATTTTCTCATCCTTTAGAGTTTAAAATTATTCTGAAAAAGAGAATAAGATAGCTAAGAGGGCTCAATTGGATTTAGTAGAAAAAAAAGAGTTAAAGCACATTTAAGGACGACACATTATCAAGGCTTGATGAGGAGCAGGTTTGCCTCTAAAGTAAAAATAAGTGATTTTCAGGCTACAGATAATGTGGTGAGAAAAATGTTCATACACACTAAGAAGAAGCAGTTTGGAAAGCTGGTTTGAAATGGGAAGGACCATACATCGTATGTGAAAACATTAAGAAAGGAACGTACAAACTCAAAGGCAAAGAAGTCAACTTGTTGAAGCATCCTTGAAATGTGGAGCATCTTAGGTTATACTTAGAATAAACTCATCTTGTAAATATTTATTTTTCTTTACTTCAATGTAAATATTCGTGGGTTTACTCTTTCCTACCCTGGTGGCGCGGGGAGGTTTTAATGAGGTGTCCGTAACTCAATCAATATATTATCCTTTGCCTTTTTTAAAGAAATTGTTTTAGTGGTGATTTGATGGATTAAAGACCTATTAAACATCGGAAAGATTAAAGACCCATTAAACATCAGAAGGATTAAAGACTTAATAAACACCTGATGGATTAAAGATTTATTAAACACCTGATGGATTGAATAATTATTAAATACATATTACCTTCAAATGGATTATCTTTCAAATGGATCAGATAAATGCAAGACTGATTAAACGTTTAATTCATTTAAAGAAAATATTTTTTAATTCCTTGATCGGATTTAATATATACATTTGCTTTTATCATGATCAAATACGATTGGATATTAATGGAAGTATAAAAAAAGTCAAGGAAAAATACAAAGTGAATGAAAGTAAATATGGCATGAAATATAAATAGGATAATAAAAAAAAATATGATCCACATTACAAAAATGCCTTGTAGACAACAAGGACTTGTACGAATAAAGTTTCTAGAAAATACAACATGAAAACAACAAAATGTTTTGCATACTCCAAGGACTTTGATTCAAAATACCAACATAGTAAAAATAATTAACCTTTGGGCTCGTTCCCTTTGGTTTTTTTCCCACTATTGCCTTCTTCTTTCTCCTATTTGTCATCATCTGAATCCTCCTCAGCTTCGTCATCAGATTTGGATTCATCCGAGGAGATGTTGAGTTTATCACTTTGTGCAATATTATGAAAGGGAAATTTCTTCATAAGACACAAATCTCCAAAGCTTCCCAAGATACCATTTGGGAAACGTTTCATGGAACAATAGGACCATGTTGGATTTAACAGACTCTTCCCTCCGATCCATATATTTCAAAACCCTCTCAGCATACTTGTTCTTCGCAACAACTATGTCTTGGGATTTTGTTTGTTTCAAAGAAGTAATCTCATCATCCTTTTTCTTGAGAAGATCTTGTAATTCTTTTTTCTCCTTGGATAATTGATCATTAGCACTCTTCTCACTGGTCAGCTCTTTCTTCAGGGAATCAATTTATGTGGAAATGGTAGATTGCAGTTCGGTGTAGCTAGCTTATGATTTTCCAAGACTGGTCTTAGCTTCTACCAAATCATCACTAAGTTGTTTCTTTTCTTTCCCCAAAGTCTCAAACTTGCTCTGTTTGATCGTGATGGAATCCTTCAGGCCTTGATTTTCAGTACGAAGGGAAACAATATCGCTGCCTTAAGATCTGATTTACCTCTCTAAGTCAACGATTGGCCTTATATAACCTAAAACTGCATAGCCAGAGCATCATGCTCACTGGACAATTCAAAGGATTCTCCATCATGAGTCATGACATTGGCAATTGTAGTAGATCATGGGAAAGTCTTGTCAAAATCTTCTTTATGAAACTCACTTAAATACAAATTTCCTATGTCATCTAAATTCACTTCGCCTGCAGGAGAAAGATGGTTAGCAGCAGGAAAATATTGAGAGGGAGGATCGGGATATACCTCTTTTTGGGAAGGAATTTCAATGGGATTATTGGAGGGAAGGACTTTGGGTCGGAGTATGATCTCTGAACCGATGACAACATTTTTTTTTCTTTTCCACCCTCTTATCACTACCCTCCAAATTCTTCTTCTGACCTTTCTTCCTATTAACCCTTGAATGGTGTGGTGGCTCTTTAGCCTCACCTATAGTAACCGCAATAGCATCCAACAATACAGAATTAATCTTTCATGGAAGTCCCAAACTACTCACACCGGGAAGCCGTTGAGAGGAATCCTCACTTTTTTTTCTTCTTCTTAACTTTTTAAAGATGGCTAGGACCCTTGTTCCTAGCTGGTAAATGAAGCTTACCATCTTTTTCCTCTGTCTTTTTGAAGATATTTGCAGCTTCATGAGGACTAGTAAACTATCTCCACGAGAGCTCCTTAGTTGAGCTTGTTCTCCACGGATGGGCCCTCACCATGTTAGCTGTGGTAAAAGAAATTCTGGAAACTATTTCCCCATTTTGGTGGCTCGCTGATTCAAATTTGTGAAAGTGGTTCATTCTTCCTCTAAATGTTCTGAGAACATCTTTGAAAACACTGAAAGACAAATCCGATGTGAAATTTAATATCAACATCTGATGTGAGGTTTAATATCAAGCATTCGATGTGAAATTTCATATCAATATTCGATGTGAAGTTTAATATCACTGCAAAATAAAGAAATTCAAAAATTATTTGCCTGAACTTCTCCAATATCTGGTCAACAAACTTAGGTTTTCAGTAGCTCTAATTTTCTTTCCATTTTCCTAAGCACCACTAATGCAGACAAATTGGTTCCTCCAAGGTTTGTTAGCCTCCAACAAGTTATCAACAATCTTATAATTCCCCATGTTGAAATAATAAAAGGGGATGTGATGATTTCGATATAAACTAGCCACAACAGCAAACTGCTCCATAGGCATCAAAATTTTAGCCAACCTAGAAGCTATGATGTTGGCTAATAATGTATACTAGGCATTAGGACCTAACTGACTTGGGCATAACTTCACCAAGTGGAAGTATCTTAGTATTTCTGGGTCCAAAGGTAACCGAATGCCCCAATTAAGAACTTTGTTATATACCACTAGCTCCCCAATTTTACTAGCCATCAAAGTCTCATCAAGGATAGGAATCCTTACTTGGACGGACTCTGGAAAACCCCATTTTTTCCTGATTCTGTCCAACTCAGCTGTATGGGTATACACATAGGCGATGTTTTGAAGATACATCAGATATTTAACACTGACCTTGGACAAGTTAGGCCCCACTCGCCCAACAAAGCAATCCAGAAGCGGTTCGGCATCCAACGGTCTTACTTTCTCCTTGTTTTTCCAAATTATATTGGTTTCACTAGTATGACCAGATGTCTCCAATGGGGTATTTACCCCGTTATCCTTCATTTTCTCATCCATTATTTGTGGTTTTTGATCGGCCAACTCGAGTCCAATATCTTTTTTTACAATATGAGAAGGATCGGTCGGTGGAATTAATTGATTTGAATCCAAAGTAGGCAACATCAGACGCTCTCCCATTGTAGACTCTTCAGTGAGTTTTTCTGTGTCTGTGGAATATGAAGTTACAGTTTTGGCTTTAGAAAGCCTGGTAACCCTTCAAGGTGTGTTTTCACCTACATCCGAGCCCATAAATGAAAGGAGATGGAACTTTACGACTGGTAACAGATTTAGTTTTGGGGAAAAGGTTTTCGGTTAACTAAACTGGTGGTTCAAGATTTGTTAAAGATGGATCAAGAGAATTTTTTCTGGAAACTACTGATGGTCTATGGGATGATAAACTCATGTCCGGTTATGGTATCTCTTGTATGATCAATCCACCAGGAGAAACAATTAGTTCGACAGCGATTTTGGCTTCTTCTTTTTTTCTTTTTCTAACTCAGACGAGTTGAGTTATCCTCTTGTCTGATTTATCCATCACCATTATTTATGGACAAAGGAGTTTGTAATCCACATATATCATGAATTTTTGAAGCATTTGAAAGGGAAAAAAAGCCTCAACAAACGTCATGCCAAGTTTAGAATTCATTGAAACCTTTCCTTATGTGATCATATACAAGCAAGGTATAGAAAATATTATGGTTGATGCATTATCTCGTAGGTATGTGCTACTTTCTATTCTATATACAAAAATCTTTGATTTTGAATATATTAAATATCTATATGCAGAAATTTTGATTTGGTGATGCGTTTCATGCATGTGAAAAAACGACATTTGGTATGTTTTATAAACATGATGGATTTTTATTTGAGAAGAATACATTGTGTGCACCTTTTTCTCTTTGCGTGAATTAATTGTGACAGAAGCTCATGGTGGTGGTTTGATGGGTCATTTTGGTGTAGCTAAAACTCTAAGAATTTTGCATGAATTTTTTTTTTTGGCCTCATATGAAACGTGACGTGATAAGTATTTGTGAGAGGTTGTCTCGTGTAAACAAGTAAAATCTAAGTTGAAACTTCATGGGTTATATACCCCTTTACCGATACCTTGTACACTTTGGAATTATATTTCTATGGATTTTGTTTTAGGTCTACCTAGGACTAAGAGGGAGAGGGGCTCAATTTTTGTGTTGGTAGATCGATTTTCCAAAACGGAACACTTCATTGCATGCCATAAAACTTATGATGCAACACATATAACTGATTTGTTTTTCAAATAAATTGTTAGGTTACATGACATACTTAAGACAATTGCTTCTGATAGAGATGGGAAGTTTTTGAGTTACTTTTGGAAGACTTTATGGTGAAAATTAGGAACTAAGTTGTTATTTTCTACTACTTTTCATCCATAAACTGATGGTCAAGTAGTGAATAGAACTTTATCTTCTTTGTTACGTGCTATAATAAAAAAACTTGAAAATGTGGGAAGATTGCTTGCCACATGCTGAATTTTCTTGCTATAGAAGTATACATTCGGCAACCAAGTATTTCCCGTTTAAAATTGTTTATGGTTTTAACCCATTATCTCCTTTAGATTTAACTTATTGACCTTTAAATGAACGTGTGAATTTTGATGGAGAAAAACAGGCAGAATTTGTCAAATCTATCCATGAACACGGACGAATAACCATTAAAAGACGGACTCAACAATATGTTGATCACGCTAACAAATGATGTAAGAAAAATGGTGTTTGAAAAAGGAGACTAGGTTTTGTTCCACTTATAAATATAGCATTTCCAGGAAAACGATGTTTAAAACTCCTCCTTCGGGGTGATGAGCCATTTCAAATCATTGATCGTATCAATGATAATACCTACAAACTTGACTTAACAAATGAGTATAATGTTAGAGAAAGTTTTAATATTGCTGATTCATCTCATTTCAATATAGGTGATGATTTGAGGAAAAATCCTTTTCAAGAGAAGGAGAATGACGCAAACCAATGAGATAGATACATTGATCATACCGGTGGAAATATAGCAGATTCTGGATCGGAGTCCTTATCAATTTCTAGCTTGATGACAAGACTAAGAGTCAAACAATTCAAAAATGCACTTAACAGGCTAATCCAAAATTGTTAGGCTAATTCAAGTGGTTGCGTTGCTGCTCCTAATAATATGAAGTTGAGCTTAAAATCAAATCATATTATTAATATTATTATTATTAAATTGATTGATTAATGGAGTAACAAGCACAACCATTAAAAAGAAAAATAAAAGGGTTTGAATATTATTAAATTATTTTAATAACAAATTATATTATTGATATTAAAGTGATTTAATTAAAGGAGTTACAAGAACAGTTATTCAAGTGATTTAATTAAAGGACACTATTAAAGGAGAGAAATAATAGAGTTGGAATATTATTATTAAATGGGTTTAATAACAAATAATATTATTGCTATTAAAGTGATTTAATTATAGGACTTACAAAAAACTCATTAAGAGACTTTAATATTTTAGGCTGTTTTCAAAATATAGGAGTTTTATCTATATTAATATTGTCTTTAGTTCTTATTTTTGACTTTTTATACTTGGAGGTTGTTCCAATGATAAATAGGAGATTTCGCAAGCTTTGTAAAGATAATTCAAATTTAAGAAATATTATATTATATCGAGTGTGTATTCTTGGTTCTTAATCGTATCCATAACTTATCAAGATATATCTTATGCGTTCAAACAAACTTGTAGTCGTGGTTCTCATCTTCATAGGTGAAGGTTCAAGGCTCGAACAAACTGTGCATGAACTTCAAGGGAAGTACTTGGAAGAAGTTCAAAGTCTAAACTATAATTATGAAGTTACATAACGAAAACACTTTGAAACAGTTAATAATATAAATGAAAATGAATGAAAATATCATAAATTTATATTAAAAATGCTGGTAAATTAGATTTGAATGATATAAATTTATACCATAGTGGAGATGAACGTGTTAAAGACTATAATAGTGATTAACGCGATGAAGATGATCCGAAAAATAATTTTGTAGATTAATGTCAATCTGAAACTCTTCCACCATAGACAATTGATGCACCAAACCAATTTTCTAATGAAAATGATCCGAATATAGTGTATAAACCACCAAGTTAACATCTACCATCATGTCAAATAAGAGGTGTCCCAAAGCATACATATAAAACATAATTTTTAGTAGAGTTTTATATCCCATGAGTTATTATGTATCTAATTATAGCTCGTATGAATCGTATAATTTATTTACAAATAAATTATCTAGTATATCTATTCCTAAAAGTGTGGATGAAGATTTAACTTATCCAATATGAAAAAAACCTATGAAAATACGGAGGTGAAACCTTATAAAAGAATAATATTTGGGAACTTGTTGATTATCCAAAAAAATAAGTTGGATGTTGGTGGGTTTATACCGTGAAGCATAAAATTTATTAGTACTACTAAAAGTTTGAAAGTTTGAAAGTTTGAAAGCAAGGCTCGTGAAAAAAGGTTACATTCAAACCTATGTAATTGATTAAACTGATACATTTGCACTTGTAGCTAAAATAAACATGCAATTTTCTATCTCTAGTTCGGAATGTGGATTGGTCATCATAATAATTTGATGTTAAACATGTCATCTTACATAGTGAATTTTCTAGAAAAGTACATGAAGTTTCCACCAAGGTGTATGATTCCAGAAGTGTATAGTCGTAAAGTATGTAAACTATAAAAATCATTGTTTATAATAAAACAATATCTAAAAGTATATTTTACAAGGTTCACGAAGTCCATGAGGTCTTGTGGCTACCATCACAGTAATTCAGAACATCTTTTACTCTTGAAAAAATGACATGTAAGATTATTTCCCTTATTGTGTATTTTGATGAAATGACCCTAATAAAAAGAAATCTTTACAAAGCCCAATATCAAGCAAATTCGAAATGAAAGACCTCAGCCACTTGAAGTATATCCTTGGGATTGAAGTGTCTCATATGGTAATAAACAATTCTTATCTTAAAGAAATAATGTCTTAGATTTATCGTAGGAAAGTGGTATGTCGGCATGTCAACTAACTAATACACCAGTAAAATAAAAATTGATGTATGTGTTGAGACTAATCATGTCTTTCTTGATAAAGAAATATATCAGAGACTCGTTGGGAGATTGATGTACTTAGCGTACACTGGAATAGATCTTGCATATGTATTAACTATTGTTAGTCAGTTTATGCATAATCATAAAAATACATCATATGAATGATATTATGCACATTTTAAGGTATCTGAAATCCAAAAATGGAATATACATTTGTTCACAAAAATATAGATTGTCAAAATATTGATGCATCTAGGTATGTTGACTGGACTAAAGCAACAAATAATTGAAGATCCACTTTGGGATGATTCACATCTTTAGGTGGTATTCTCATTATATGGAAAAGAAATAAGAAAAATATTGTTGCAGGTTCAAGTGCATAGGCTTTATTTAGGGGTATGACACTTGTCATATGTGAAACATTGTCACTAAGATTTCTCTTAATGAGTTTAGTTCTTCTTCCTATGAAAACAAATCAACTTTAACTTTGTTGTGATAATAATTAGTATCTAATATTGATCATAATTTACTACAACGTGATCGTACAAATCATGTTGAGATAGGCCTATTCTTTAGTAAAGAAAAACTGGATGAGAAAATTATACAATTTCCTAAATTCGTTTCGAAAATAACTTTGCCAAGAAATATATGCACAAAGGAAATCTTCCTTCTTGTATCAAATATGATTAGAGATATTGATCCCCAAAAAAATACTAAGTATAAATGAAATCAATGCAAATAACAAAGAACACTTTTTACGTGGAAAACTTTCCCATTGTAGGAAGTAAAAACTACAGGACTGATTTCGGAGTCCAACCAAATATTCACTATCAAAACACTAGTTAGAAAACTATTCTCTAGATCAAAATAGAACATACACGACACAAAGTATGAAAATTTCATACATAACCCCAATACACAAGATAGTAAACCAAAATTAGAAAACTCACTAAAGTGACCCAAAAAATGCAGTTAGAAGAAGTTGGTCGAAAACATACTTAAAAGACTCCAAATAAAACTTCATATCGTTAGATTGTAGAGGACTAATAGACGAGCCTTCTCACCAAAATTGAAGCCGATCGGACCACGGAAGACAGTCCGATTAAAAGCACAAAGTTCCACCTCGAATTTTTTTTTTCTCAAAACTGCACTATAGAAAATGATGCTCATCTCAAATGACACTGTATAAATTTATATTTATACATAAACCAAAAACCTATTTGTTACCCGTATTTGGCCTAAACCCATTTGATAATTTGACTCCCACATAGGAAGAGTCCAACAAATCTCCCACTCACGACTATGTGGGAGGATTCACCATCATGACGATTAATCTATAATGTTCAAGCTTTGACTTAGGTAATGTCTTTGTCATCATCTCAGAATCATTATCATCTTTATGAACTTTATCAACCTCCATTATTTTAGCATCAAGAATATCTCGAATCCAATGATATCTCACATCAATATGTTTCTACTTTGAGTAAAACGACGAATTCTTCACGAGATGAATAGCACTCTGATTATTATATAACAGTACATACATGTGCTTCTCAAATCCAAGTTCTCTCAAGAACTTCTTCATTCATAGTAGCTCTTTACTCGCTTTTGGTACTGCAATAAATCCAGCTTCTATCGTTGAAAGGGAAACACACTTTTGTAGTCTTGATTTCCATGAGCCAGCGCCATGAAAAAAGTTAATCAAATATCCAGAAGTATACTTGCGAGTGTCAACATCTCCAGCCAAGTCTGAATAAAAATAAGCCAACAACTCAAGTTTCTCCATCCCAAAACTGAGTTTTAAATTAGAGGTTCATCGCAGATACCTCATAATCCATTTCACAACTTCCCAATGCTCTCTACTCGGGTTTGAAAAAAATATACTCACAACACAAACACTATGAGCTAAGTCAGGACGAGTACATACCATGGCATACATGTCCAACTGCATATGCATATGAAATATTAGCCATATATCTCTTTTCTTCATTAGTTGAAGGACACTATTTCTTGCTTAACTTGAAATGACTGGAAAGTGGTGAGCTAACCACTTTAGCTTTGTCCATCTTAAACTTTAAAAGAATTTTCTCAATGTATTTTTCTTGTAACAAGAACAAAAACTTTGAATCTCTGTGTCTAGTAATTTGAATGCCAAGAATCTGCTTTGCTGGGCCTAAATTTTTCATTGCAAAAGACTTACTTAACTGTTTCTTCAAAGAATCGATCCACGACGTATTCTTTACAATAATAAGCATATTATCCACGTAAACTAAGAGAACAATAAAATCATGATCGACCAATTTCTTCACAAATACACAATTATCACACGTAGTCTTCTTCTACTCATGCCCCCCCCCCCCCCAAAACTGACATGAACTTCTTATACCACTCTCTCGGAGCTTGCTTCAAACTATATAGACTATTCTTCAGTCGGCACACATAATCTTCTTTTCCTTCAACCACAAAACCTTCAGACTGTTTCATAAAAATCTATTCTTCCAAGTCACTATGCAAGAATGGTATTTTTACATCCATTTACTCAATTTCCAAGTCTAAACTAGCTGCAATGCCTAGAACCACACGAATAGACGACAATTTTACAGCTCGAGAAAATATTTCAACAAAATCAATCTTTTTTTTCTGACCAAAGCCATTGACTACCAATCTCGCCTTGTGCTGAGGTTGTAGAGAACTATCATCCAGCTTAAACCTATACACCCACTTGTTACTCAAGGCTTTTCTCCCTTCAGGTAGCTTCACTAACTCAAATGTGTGATTCTCATGAAGTGATTGCATCTCTTCATTCATTGCTTCAATTCTCTGATTTTTACCCACACCATTAACAGCCTCGCCATATTACTCAGGCTCACCTAAATCAGTTAACAAAATATATTGATTAGAAGGATATCTAGTAAAGGTTTGTCTATCTCTAGTAGATCTCCGAGTTGGAAATTCAGGTTGTTCAACCTCTTCTTCATTCTCTTGTTCATCCATGAATTCATTATCATGATCACCAGTATAAAAAATATGCAAACCTCTTGAATCACGCGAGTTACCACCTGAATTTTCTTCAACTTCTATAGCATTATGTGCAAGCGAAATATGCACCAAATCTACCAAGTCATTCTCAGACACAGGCACTGAATTCTGAGTCTTATCAATATCATGAACTATCCGATCTTCCATAAACACAACATATTTACTCATAATAAGATTTTTATTAATTGGATCATGATATTTGTACCCGAACTCATTAAGGCCATAACTGATAAATACATATTTTCTTATCTTCGAATTAATTTTAGACCTCTCATATTTAGGAATATGCACATAATATTTGCCACAAAGACACACAAATGATTATAAGTAACATATTTACTTTTCCAAAATCTATTTGGGATATCTTCATCTAAAGGTACAGATGACTAAGATTGAAGACATGTACCACTGTATTCAAAACTTCACCCCAAAAGTATTTAAGGAGTTGTGATTGTGAAAGAAGACATCTCACCCTTTCAATTAATGTTCAGTTTAGTCTCTCAACTACGCCATTCAAGTGAGGGGTCTTGGGAGGTGTTCTTTGATGCCGAATACCTTGCTGCATACAATAATCATCAAAAGGACCAATGTATTCTCCCCCATTATCACTTCTAACAAACGTCAATTGTTTCTCAGTCTGTCTCTTAACTAAAGCTTGAAACTGCTTGAAGACATCTAACACTTGATCTTTTGTTTTTAAAGTGTAAGCCCAAACTTTCATGGAATGATCATCAATAAAAGTAACAAAGTACAGACAACCACTAAGTGTTCTAGTTTTGAATGGACCGCAAACATCAGTATGTAACAAATCAAGAAAACTTAGTTTTTTTGAAGGAGTCGAGCTCTTAAAAGACACTTTATTCTGCTTTCCAGCCAAACAATGTACGCATTTCTTTAAATGAGCTTTATGAATCCCACAAATGTATTGTTTCATAATCAGAATATATAATCTTTTTTCGCTAATGTGACTGAGTCTTTTATGCCGCAAATCAACCATTGCTTTATCATTAACAACATTGATTTCTCAGCAGGAACCCTTGCAGACATGATGTATAGAGCGTAACATTTATGTCCTTTTACCATGTTTCTCAACGACTCGAGTTTCTTAATGTGAAGAGAATCCAACTGTTTTTCTTCTCATATCTTCATTCATCATACTACTTTTAACCAATGCCATTGAAATATTACCTTCAATATCTGAATTAGAAAAAGACATTCTGAAAGTATCCCACGAGTCTGGTAGCGAACCAAGAAACCATAACGCCAAAACCTCATCATCAAATTTGATAGCCATAGCAGCCAACTGATTAATCATGCCTTGAAAGGTATTCAAGTGATCTGCAAGAGATGATCCATCTTGATACCTCAAATACATCAATTGTTTGGGAAAAAAATAACTTATTGGTTTCTTGTCTTCCGAGCATATAACTCCTCAAGTTTACTCCACAAAGTCCTTGCATTTGTTTCGTCTATAACATGATTCAACATACTACCATTAACCCATTACCAAATAAAGTCACAAACCTGTCGATGAATAGTTATCCATTCGGCATCAGACTTATCTGTAGGTCATCATCGAACACTCGTAAATGAAAACCTTTAACATAAATAAGATCATTCATCTTCACTTTTCATATATGATAATTCGAACCATTCATCGTCACCATTCTCTCATACCATTTGATAATTAGACTCCCACATAGGAAAATCCCAATAGTTGACTGGATTTAAGCAATAAATAATTGACGATCCAGTTTGGGATGCTTCATATCTTTAGGTGGTAATCTCGTTATATAAAGAAGAAAAAAGAAAAAGGTTGTTTCCGATTAAAGTGCATAGGCTTTATTTATGGGAATGACACTTGTCATATGTGAAACATTATGGTTAAGATTTCTCTTAATGAGTTTAGGTCATTCGAATGAAGCCAAATCAACTTCAACTTTGTTGTGATAATAATCAATATTTGATATTAATCATATTCTAGTACAACGTGATCGTATAAATCATGTGGAGGTATGCCTATTATTTAGTAAAGAGAAACTGGATAAGAAAATTATAGATTTGCCTAAATTCGTTTGGAAGATCAATTGACTGCTATCTTTACTGAATAATTTTCAAGTTGACTGTTCTCAAATGTTTTGGGAAAGTTGGACATGTGTGATATTTATGCACCGCCTTGAAGGAGACTATTAAGGAAAATTAAAAAAAATTAGAAAAAATAAACATAATTGACCATAACTGTAGTTGACATACAATATTAAGGTTGTAAGTTTCTTTTTCTAAAAGTATTAAGTTCCTATATAAGTGTAAGTTTATTAACTCTTCTACTAAAATATCAATAAAAATATTATATTTTTAATTCATACACTAATAGCATGGATTATTATCTTAATGTTAAAAACTATTGACCATAACTATAATTTGGTGTGGTTTATTTTGGGCTGAGGGTAATTTTGTAAACTGTTTTGAGTATTAAATGTTTTGGTGTTAAGTAGTGAGAGATTTGAGCAGCATGTTTGTATTAAATGTTCATTATCCTCATTAATGAAAGTAGTTGGGGTATTTATACCCTTAATTAAGGACCCGTGGGCTTTCGGGTCAAGTTATGAAACCGGTTCGACTTTAAGGACTCATTTACTTATTAAGCTAATTAGCAGATAGCTTAGTAAAAAATGTGTTGAAGTGTTTCTTCACTTTTGTCATGTCCCGATAGTTCAGTGGTACATTTATGTCCGAATTTCCCTTGTCCGGATAACACAGTAGGTTGTGACTGAATAATCCGAACTCATCAGTAGCCCCTTTTTAGGCTTTGTCAAATATCTTGGACAGGACTAAAAAATTTACTTAGCCAGTGACGATTTTGTCCGACCTGCCTGTGCATCTAGTTCGAAGTCTGTCCGAACTGACTTTTCCCAGAATTCTAAGAGTGTTCTTTTGGATCGTGGGACACGTGTCACAATCTGATTTGACCTACCAGCTGTTTTTTTCCTAGATCAGCGCTCCCACTAAGCCTAGAAAGTAATCTAAACATTTAACTTTTCACACGTCTGCGTCGTCTTTAATCATTGCAAAACCTCTTCAACTCCTCCTAGGTAACAGTTACTTTTTTCTATTAACATATAAATCATTTTTCATGGTTCCATTGTCTTCATCACACCAACACTTTCTAGAGAGATTTTCACCCTTGTTTTCAACCTTGTTTTTGAATAGTTTTATGTTCACAGCCAGAAATGCTCTTGTGAAAGGTGGCTGGTTGAACTTGTCAGAGTTAGAGAAAGCAAGAAGAGTCGAAAGGGAGAATCGTATCGTTTTTGGTCTCTCAGTCTCCCCAAGCGAAAAGTCTGGTGAACCACCCCACGAAACTGACCAAGGGTCATCCTCCACCAGAAACCCAAAACCCAAACATTTATTTAAACCAAGTCTCTCTCCACTCCCTTCTGGTTCTTCGGTTCAGGAGTCCAACCCTCCACTACCAAGGAAAAATCAGTCTAGAGTGTTAGAAAACCCTTCAATTTCCTAGTCATGGGCTCAGACATTGAGAAATCCCCATAAAAATCAACTCCACGCCAGACGACTCGTCTGGTTAAATCCCAAGCAACAACTTCATTGTCAAAACCCTCCAAGTCGGAGGTATATAAGGCAATATCCAAAGATAAGCCCTTCGGATCGGAAGTGTGTAAAATAGCACCACAGGATAAGCCCTCCGGACCAGAGGCATCTAAGATATCATCCAAAGATAAGTCCTCCGGATCCCAACCTCAACCGGACAATAGGGCTTTAGAAACAACAAGCGTTAATTCATCCAAACAGCCTTTGGTGCCAGAAGCTGATCCCCTCCCATCCACAACAACTGATAGACCTTGCACAGTGATGAAAGAAGTGATGAAAAACAGTATCGAATAGGCCCCATTCGAAATTGAGGCATCAAGACAAATTGGGGATGTTGTCCCTGATAGGAAGGGCAAAGGAAAAGTTAAAGTTGGTGTGGCCCATCTGGATCTCCCGTAGTGCTTGGAGGGCAAGGTAGGGCATTGCTTTAAGAATGTAAATGTTAAATATTTCTTGGCCCTACATAACATAAATTATGTCCATACCCATACCGCCGAGTTGGGCCGGATCCGGAAAAAGTGGGGGATCCCAGAGTCAGTGAAGGTAAGAATACCTGTCACACCGGAGACTCCGATGGACTGTAAACTTAATGAGGTGGTCATCTTCACTGAGGTGCTAAACTTGGGACTTCGGTTCCCACTAGACCCAGAAATTGTTAGGTAATTCTACCTGGTGAAGCTCTATCCAAGCCAATTGAGCCCCAACGCTTGGTACTCTCTCATCGCCTGCATAATGGCATCGAGGTTGTCGAAAATCCCTCTCCCCATGGAGAAATTTGTCGTTGTGGCAAGTATATGCAAGAATCACCACATCCCATTCTACCATCATAACATGGGGAATAATTTCAAGGTGGTGGATGACTTACTGGAATCTGAGAAGAATTGGAGGATACAGTTCCTGTTCATCAGTGGGTCATGGGAGAATGGTAGGAAGATCAAGGCCAATCCCAACCCAAGTATGTTGACTAGCAGATGGAAGAGCACGGGTAAGCTTTTTGTCTTTGTATTTCATGTTCTTTTTTTTTACCTACAAGTATTTATCTCCTGATTTATCTGTTACTTCTTTTTTTAGTATTGTCGAAGGCGTTTTCCGGATACCTGGAGGAGGGGCAAACAGCTTGTGCCAATCTAAATGCATGGGCTGCGGAGCGTTGGGAGAACGCCTTCTACAACTGCTTCACCTCTGGCAATCTGGTGAGGTCCCATCTGTGGAACACCACAGGCCGAAGGGATCTTATATGGGAATAACTAACCACACCCCTCCTCCTGGCGTGATCCTAAAACGGACAGAAGAGAAATATGGTAAATTTGTCTTTCCCTCTAGAGCCAAGGCTCCTAGCAAGATGAAAGAGAATAAAAAGAAAGCTGTAACAGAGGCAGTTCAAGTTGCCATATAGGGGACCGGTTCGGCGAACCAAAGGGGAATCGATGCTACCTTGCTCAAGGTGGTAGAAGCTGAGACGGTCAGGGAGGCAGGAGAATCACAAAAACCACCAAGGCCTCCCAAAAAAGACCGAAAAAGGATAGAGAGCAGTTATGAAAAGGGTGCCAAGAAGAAAAGGGTCACCTTAGGGGAATAAATAATTATTCGCTCTTCAAAGCTCCTACCTCCACCAGCCCCTGTTGATCCCATATTGCCAGAGAAGAATCCAACAGGTCCCAGTTCGGAGAGGGTACCGGAGGAGGGATTTATGGAGTGGATATTAGTGCCCTTTAAGACATCGATCTTTACTTCAACGACTCTGAGAATGATGAATTTGCTGGTCCATTTCGTCCTTCAAGCTCATCTAATATGGTGACTTATAATGGTAAGTCCTTCTCTATTTTCGGAGACCAAGACATTGTGGCACACTCCCTTCTTGGTCACATCGAACCGGTGCTTGATCTAGAGAGACAAGTGAAGAGTCAAACTTCATTCATCAATACCCTTACTACCGACAAAGAGTCTCTGTCTTCCAATATTCTTAATGCTAATTGGAGCATATAAGAACTTAAAAAAGAGATTGAAGCACTGAGGAAGGACAAAGAATATTTGTCAACCAAGATTGCCACTTCGGAAATGGCCAGTACAGAGCTCCAAGCTAAGTGCTCCGGTTTGGAAAAAGATCTCACAAGGATGGCATCATTCAAACCTTGTCTAGTGAGAAGACTTCCTTAGAAGGCATTGTGTCTAAGGTGATCAAGGAGAAAAAGACTTGGCGAAGGAGCATGAAAAAACTATTCAAGCTAGCATTGATAAACATACTAATGAGGTGATAGACTCCTTGGAAGCAAGATATGCTGAGGTTAAGTCTGATATGGTGCTGCTCTTTCATGACACATTTTCGAAGAGGACCTTTGGTCCCTTATGGAAATTCGTAAATTATGATGAGATCCTATTTCACACTATGGCCACTGGTGACAAGTAAAATTATAGCAGTGGAGTAGATTCTACCACCGATGAAGAGGAAGGATCCGGTGAGAGTTCGAGTGCCGAACTCAAAAGTCCCAAGAAAGGAGGTGATAAAGGAAAATCCAAAGGGATCAAGCCCTGAGGTTTTAAACATTTTTTGTTTTCTTATTTTTCTGAACTACTAAAGTTCTTGGATGGCCAAGGAATTTTTGTAATGCTATCCGGTTTGAGTCGGGATAAATCTTTTAAAATACTTAAAGTCTTTGGATGGCCAAGGCATATTTTTTATTTTGGTAACGTTATCCGGTTTTCGCCCGGACGGGCTTATTTATCGAAATTTTCTTTGTTTCATACTTTCTATCGTTTTAATTTTAACGGCTAATGTTTAAACAGCCCCCATTATTTCAGAAGTATTAAAGTGAGAGTGTTTAATATCTCTGATGACATGTATTTAATGGTCATCATTCAACTAGATCAATCCGATATGTCAAAGATCCATAGTGTTAAATCAAAGACTTGTACTTGAATAGAATTGTAGTTAAACCACATCGGATGTTTTAAGAAGGCATCAATTATTAAAAAAACCCGGATACCTCATTAAAACCTCCCCACGCCACCAGGGTAGGAAAGAGTATGCCCCCTAATATTTACATTGACTTTTAACAAGTAAATATTTACAAAAGTTTTATTCTAGATATAACCTGAGGTGTTCAATATTCCATGGGTTCTTCAAAATTCTTCCATCTTTGTCTTGAAGCCTATATGTCCCAGACTTAAGCTTTTCAGAGACCTCATAAGGGCCTTCCCAGTTTGGAGCCAGCTTACTGAACTGCTTCTCCTTAGTGTGCAAGAAAACTTTTCTCAAAACTTTATCTCCCAATTGAAAATATCTTCTCTTGATCTTGGAAGCAAATCTGCTCCTCATCAAGCCTTGGTAGTGGACTGTTCTAAGATGAGCTTTAACATTTCTTTCTTCTATTAAGTCCAACTGATTCCTAATTTCCATCTCGTTGGCTTGTTCGGAATAGTTATGGACCCTGTATGATGGTAGGGTTTCTTCTATAGGGGTAATCACATCCATCACATACACAAAAGCAAAAGGACATTCTTGTGTAGCAACCCTAAGAGTAGTTCGGTATGCCAGCAACACTTCTTGCAGATAGTTTGGCCACTTCCCTGCAGCCCCTTCTAAATTCTTTTTTAAACCAGAATGAATAGTCATGTTTGCCACTTCAACTTGGCCATTTTCTTGTGGGTGGAAAGGAGAAGAGAAGCACTGTTGAATGCCCCTGGAGGCACAGAAATCATCCATATCCATGTTATCAAATTGTGGCCCGTTATTAGTGGTAATCTTCTGGAGAATCCCAAATCTGTAACATATATTAGATAAGATAAACTTTATGACAGCTTTCGAAGTGGTTCCTGCCAGAGGAGTTGCTTCTATCCACTTTGAAAAGTAGTTAATAACTACAATGATAGTCCTGCACCATCCGGAAGCCATTGGTAGAGGCCCAACTAAATCCAATCCCCAACGAGCAAAAGGTACTGGCTCATAAATAGACTCCATAGGCACTGCTGGGACATGAATTTTATTACCATACCTTTGACAAGGATCACACTTTTTCACCAATTCCTTAGCATTTGCCATTATGAATGGCCAATAGTATCCGACCAACAAAACCCTCCGGGTTAGAGCCCTATAGCCACAGTGTGCTGATCCTTCTCCGTCGTGTAGTTCGGATAAAACGGTTTGGGATTCTTCAACCCCCAAACATGGCAGGAGAGGTCTGCTGAAGGATTTTTTATACAAAACCCCTCTTATGATAAAAAAAACACGAGCCTTGTGCTTAATTGTTCTTGTCATATATTTATCCGGAGGCAAAACCCCATCAGAGATATATTGAAGGAGGGGAAATCACCAATCTTTGGATTGAACTACTTGTATACTTAAGCTCTCCTCCTCTTCCTTGTTCTGATTTGATTGTATGGATGGGCATTCTTGTATATGAATCCAAGGGTAGGACTCAGAGTATGCTATGGTTGTCAAGGAATCTGCCAGCGTATTTTCTGATCTAGGAATTTGCTCATAGCAAACATTCTTGAAATTGGCTGCCACCTCTTTAAGGGTAAATAAGTATTTGATTAGCTGTTCCTTCTTTGCCTCAGACTGACCTTGAACATGGTGGATAAGAAGTTCATAATCACTTATCAACCTAACTCTTTTAACCCCATATAGGATAGCAAACTTGAGACCAGTTATAACTGCTTCGTATTCAGACTCGTTGTTAGAGGCCCTAAACCCAAAGCATGTGGCCTGAAATAGTTTATCACCGTACAGAGAGGTTAAGCAAATTCCAGCCCCACAACCTATTGTGCTTGATCCACCATCAATCCGGACTACCCATTCTTTTTTAGTTTTCTCCTCTGAAGCTTGTTTAAAACTTCTGTTCGAATGGAATTCCACTAAGAAATCAACAACATATTGAGCCTTTATAGCAGTTCGTGGGGTAAAATCAATGTCATAATCACCCAACTCTACTGGCCACTTGGTCATTCTGCTTGATACGTCTGGTTTCTGAAGAACGTTCTTTAATGGAAAAGATGTTCGGACAATGATGGAATGAGACCGAAAATATGGCCTCATTTTCTTTGCAGCAATCACTAAGGCTAGTGCCAGCTTTTCAAGCTTCAGGTACCTCTTCTCAGCATCTATCAGGCTCTTGCTGATGTAGTACACCGGACGAGGATAATTGTCCACCTCCCTTACCAACACTGCGTTTATAGCATATTTTGACACAACCAAGTATACATAAAGTGTTTCTCTTTCTACAAGCGTAAAAAGATTTTTTGGTGAAGACAAGTGCTTCTTTATTTCATCAAAAGCTTGGCTGCATTGTAGAGACCAGTTGAAATCTTTAGCATTTTTCAAGGTCTGAAAAAACAGAGCACACTTGTCCGAACACCTTGAAATAAAATGATTTAAGGCAGCCAATCTTCCTGTTATCCTCTGGACTTCTTTAATATTTTGAGGGGGGTCCATTTTCACCAGGGCATCAAGCTGATCTGGATCAGGCTGTATTCCTTTTTCACTTATCACATACCCAAAACATTTCCAGACTGCAGCCGAAAGACACACTTTTATGGATTCAGTTCTAAGTTTACCTTAGTTAAGTTGGAAAAAGTTTCTTGAAGATCAATTATGTGCAAATCTTCATCTAAGCTTTTAACCATCATATCATCGATGTACACCTCCATATTTCTGCCAATCTGATCAGCAAATGTTTTGTTCACCAATCTCTGATAAGTAGCGCCAGCATTATTCAACCTAAAAGGCATCACTCTGTAGCAATTGAGACCCATATCTGTAACAAAAGTAGTGTGATCATGGTCATTTGGATCCACCTGTATCTAATTGTACCCAGAGAAGGCATCCATGAAAGAAAATAACTTGTTTCCAGATGTCGAGTCCACCAACTGGTCTATCCGGGAGACTGAATAAAGATCAATTGGGCAAGCTCTGTTGAGGTCAGTGAAATCAATAGACATTCACCATTTTCCATTTTTTTCTTAACTAACACTGGATTGGAAGTCTATAAAGGATATTGTGACTCCTTTATGTGCCCCATCTTGGTAAGTCGGTCGACTTCTTGTCCTATTAAATCAGCTTTCTCCTTAGAAAAAGCTCTACTTTTCTGCACAATAGGTGCAACATCACTTCAGATGGAGAGTTTGTGTGATATAACACTTGCATGCACTCCGGTCACATCAGAATTACACCAAGCAAAGACATGTTGGTGATCTGCCAAAAAGGACAACAATTTTATTTTTAACTCTGGCGCCATCTTGGAGCCGATTTTAATACTTCTACCTTCTGCCAGAGAGTGGGTCTCAACTTCTTCAACCGGTATTAAAACACCAAGGGTCTCTCTGGGGTCATCAATTTCACCCTCACCCCTAGAAGGCCCCAATAACTGCTAATCTTATTTAACTCGGACTGCTCCTAAAGTTTTAGGAGCAAGTGTAGTTGCATAACACTTCCTTGCTCTCTTTTGGCTACTCCCGGACAACTCCTACTTGCCCTTGAACCGCATACTTCAAACATTAGTGGACTGTTGAGGCCACAGCATGCATTCTAAAGAGCCAGGACCTTCCAAAGATTTCATTGTAGCATGTGGAGCAATCCACCACAACGAATAACGCGACTTTTTAAAAGGCCCCTTGCCTAACATCACCTCTTCTTCAAACTCCCCGATTACATCTGCAAAGCTCCCTGTGAAGTCCACAATGGTTATGTTTGATCGTTAAATAACGGCCGAATTTTTCATCTGCTTATAAGAACTCAAAAAGAGAATGTTTACTGAGCTACCAGTGTAAATCAAAATTCGTCTGATATCATTTCCCCCAATAGATGCTCCTATCACCACTGCATCCTCATGAGGCCCACCAATGTCTCTTAAATCATCTGTATCAAAGACTATAAATGGAAACGGAGTCTGGGATTGGTAAGAAGACATGCCTCTTTCCAATTGAGTAGTTCGAATATGAACATGTCTCTTCCTTGATGAAGGAGTGGGTGCCGTCATGGTGTCTCTTCTGAAAAATGGTAAGTGACTAAAAGAAACTAATGAGTCCAGATACCATTTTGACCTGTTCTATTATGACCCCCACCTTATTCCGAGTTGGGTCAGGCTCTATATACTCTGAATCAACATCAAATCTTTCATGGATCACCATTGCCTCCTCCGAAGCAAATGTTCCTGCATTGTTTGCAGGGACAGTTCAAGGAGCATTTTGTAGGCCTGTTCCCACTTCTCTTTTGACATAGGCACCCAGCTTGCCTCTTTCAATAAGATTCTGCACTTCCTGCTTCAAAGCAATACAGTCTTCGGTATTATGGATAATATCATGATGATACTCGTAAAAAAAAGTATTACGACTTTCTCTAGGAGATTGCAAGGCTATTGGTTTCCGGAAATGGACCCCATCTTTAGTCTTGTCATAAATGCTTGCCACACTCTCTTTTAATTTGGTAAACCACTCTGGTTGAACCCAAGGACCTCTTTTATTCCTTGACTGCTGGTTCTGAGCTAGATTTGGGTTAAGCCCTTGTCCGGTCTCTTTAGCCTTTTATCCGGACTGGTTTTGGTTTTGAGCTGCTGGGGCAGACCTCACCTGACGGTGCACCCTGGTTTTCTTAGTCTCATCCACATTGATCTGCTTTCCCACCTGGTTTAACAAACCACCCCAGGTCATGGCCTTCTTCTTTGTCACCAAATCAGCTAGATTCTCAGGGTTTAACCCTTGTCTCAATGAAGTAATTGCCACTTGCTCGAAGCAATCAGCTAACTCGTTCTTGGTATATACGAACCGACTTATGTAGTCTTTTAAGGACTCATTTGGCTCTTGGGTACAATGAATAATAGTATCTTCATTGCCTTTCACCTCTTTACTTCCCACAAACTTCCTTCGGAAGGCAACCCAAAATATATCAAAGTTTCTGATACAACCTTAGGGCAAAATGTTGTACCACTTTAGAGCACTTCCCGTAAAAAATTGAGAGAAGACCCTACACATAAGTTTTTCATCATCATCAAAATTTATCATGAAGTTCTTGAACTGCTCCAGATGATTTTCTGGATTTTTACTCTCATCATACTTCTCCATTTTAGTGTTGTCAAACCTCTTTAGTAGGTTTCCAGACAGGATCTTGGCAGACAATGGTGATTGTCTCCAAATCCTACCACGACTGAAGACTGTGTCTTCATTATGTGTTGAAAAAATACCTGGTTCATCATGGAAAGCAAAATGATCAATCAACAGCTGATCCACATGCCTGTGACTATGGCTGTGAGATGACCCTTTGCCCAAATGCCTTTTAAGTCTCCCATGTCTATCTCTCTTTCTTGAATATTTGTAAACTAGTTTCCGTTTCTTCTTGTACCTCCCTTCATCACTGCTTGATGACAAAGACTCTTCAAGCTCAGCCTCGTTCGAAGAGCTAGTGGAGGACTCAGAATCTGAGCTTTCCACTGGCTTAGACCGGTGAGACTTCTTAGAACTGACATGGGTCTTTTTTGTACTTAAATGAGTCTTTGTTGATGGATCATTCTCCCTAGGATTGTCAGTATGATGGATGGCTGACGCATGTGACTTCTTCTTTAAACTCATTTCTGCTTTTTTAATGGTCCTCAACGCTTCTATTTCAGCTCTCAACTTATCTCGTTCCTCGGTGATGTATTCATTGTTTTGCCCGAACACCTCCACCATAGGTTGTGGAATTTCTTGCTCATTCGGATCCATCCGAACAAGTCTTTTTGTTGGTTTTGAATGCAAGATTCAGGCCCCTTCTTCTCTCACTGTGGTCGGAAATTTGGTGTGCTTTATTTTGGGCTGAGGGTAATTTTGTAAAGTGTTTTGAGTAATAAATGCTTTGGTGTTAAGTAGTGAGAAATTTGAGGAGCTTGGTTGTATTAAATGTTCATTACCCTCATTAATGAAAGTAGTTGGGATATTTATACCCTTAATTAAGGACCCATGGGCTTTCGGGTCAAGTTATAAAACCGGGTCGAGTTTAAGGACCCATTTACTTATTAAGCTGATTAGCACATAGCTTAGTCAAAAAGATGTTTAGGTATTTCCTTACTTTTGTCCTGTCCGGATAGTTCCGTGGCACATTTATTTCCAAATTTCCAAATCTCTCTTTCTTGAATATTTTTAAACTACTTTCTATTTCTTCTTGTACCTCCCTTCATCACTGCTTGATGATAAAGACTCTTCAAGCTCAACCTCGTTCGAAGAGCTACTGGAGGACTCAGAATCTGAGCTTTCCACTGGCTTAGACCGGTGAGACTTCTTAGAACTGACATGGGTCTTTTTTGTACTTAAATGAGTCTTTGTTGATGGATCATTCTCCCTAGGATTGTCAGTATGATGGATGGCTGACGCCTGTGACTTCTTCTTTAAACTCATTTCTGCTTTTTTAATGGTCCTCAACGCTTCTATTTCAGCTCTCAACTTATCTCGTTCCTCGGTGATGTATTCATTGTTTTTCCCGAACACCTCCACCATAGGTTGTGGAATTTCTTGCTCATTCGGATCCATCCGAACAGGTCTTTTTGTTGGTTTTGAATGCAAGATTCAGGCACCTTCTTCTCCCACTGTGGTCGCCAATTTGGTGTGCTTTATTTTGGGCTGAGGGTAATTTTGTAAAGTGTTTTGAGTAATAAATGCTTTGGTGTTAAGTAGTGAGAGATTTGAGGAGCTTGGTTGTATTAAATGTTCATTACCCTCATTAATGAAAGTAGTTGGGATATTTATACCCTTAATTAAGGACCCATGGGCTTTCGGGTCAAGTTATAAAACCGGGTCGAGTTTAAGGACCCATTTACTTATTAAGCTGATTAGCACATAGCTTAGTCAAAAAGATGTTTAGGTATTTCTTTACTTTTGTCGAGTCCGGATAGTTCCGTGGCACGTTTATTTCCAAATTTCCCTTGTCCGGATAAGACAGTAGGTTGTGACTGAATAATCCAAACTCATCATAATTGACATGCAATAATTATAAACCTTTTAATCTTTCTTTGGGTTCATTATTATTAATAACCATAAGACACAACTAATAAAATCATTGAGTTGCACCATATATCAAGTTTTTTTTTAATATCACCATTTATAAAAATATGATTTTAATAATCATTTAATGAAGTTTACCGTTGAACCATGCAATATATATAATAATTGAATTTAAATAATCATTTGATTGGCTGAATTGAAGGTTCGTTTAAGAGAAATCTTTCAAGTGAAATTTGTTTGATATAAAACTTTATGTATATTTTATCATAATACTTTCCGAGTTAAGTAGTATTTAAATATGAATTGACAACCCACTAGTCTTTTTTCTTTAGATACCAAAAAAGAGCTTAAATTGAATTATTTTAGATTAAATTTTAACTCCTATTATAATAATCCATGATTAAGACTTGAGGTTCTTTGTGATACTATGGAAGCTTGAACTGATTTCTTGTTTTACATCACAAAAATCTCAACATTCGTGTAGAATTCTTCTTATATTATATACGCTCAAAATAAATTCCTCGATTGCATCATAAGAGTTTTAATACTCTTATTAGACTCTTTATGACGTTACAAATCCAAAACTAAATTTTATATTTCATCATAAATAATTTTAATTTTCTTATAGAACTCTTTATGACGTTAGAAATTTAAAATTAAATTATTATGTTAAATTATAAAAATATTAATATTATTTTAGATAGCTTTATAAAAATATTTTGCATAAAATAAATACACCATGTTTAACGTTTTTATGTTTTTGGATCTTTGTAATGGTCATTCAAACTTTAGTTTGTATAATTTCTTGAGGATATTAAGTTTGTTCTTCATGAACAACTATAAATGTTTATTATTAGGTAAGGATTTGAACATTGATTTCTAGAGGAAATGATCTTTCTCACGATTAGAAGATGATCGATAATAAAATATCAAATTCTTATCATTTGAATCTGAATGAATCAATTTTGATTATTCTTTTAAAATCAAACTTATTTACTGATTATTCCACAAAATTTAATATCCTCAAAATTAATTTATTGATACAAATGAGATTCTAAACTAAATTGTTATAGAATGGAATAAATGTTAAAACATAAAATAATTATCAATATGTTAGACTCAAGTTTCTATTTCTTAAGTCCATCTAATTTTTCTTCCACTAGACATCCCTAAACGTACAAGTGTTTGAAACATATATTTCGCTAGGTTTAAGTTTAATGTCCTAATATTTAGTAATCATTGTCCAATTTATTAGTATAAAAAAGAAACATTATACAATTTTAAGTAAACGAATCATGACATTATTCGATGAACCATCATACGTCCCATAGTGACAGCCATCAGGACTTGAAATGACACATTTAACTATTTTACTAAAATGGTACCATACTTGAGAGTCAAAAGACTTTAACTTGTCAATAACTTCCAGTTAAGGTGAAATATGGGTATAAATGGCCAAAATATATCTTTGAACAATATTTGTTATTATGGGTATACTTACATAGGAAACGTTTGTAGATAAAATCTAAATTTGTTCTCAAACTTCCATTGTTCTATATGCATTCATTTTTCTTTACTTGACCAGTTTCTCTTTGGTATATCCAACATTTGTATGAATAGTCGGAATAATCAATAGGTTCAGTACCCCATAATCTGACTAGCATGTAAACCTTATTTTTAGAGATATATCGTGAAACCTTATGATGAAGGTTTACTTATTTGTCTCAAGATATCAATTAATTTATAGTATGATACATAAATATTTATAACATCGTTACATAAGTTTATTATATATAACGTATACAACTTTTCCATAATGAAGAAAAACTATATATATATGTATCAATCCATCAAGCATCTCTAAGAACAAAAAAAAGAAATTATAACTTGGATCATACCATAGGGATGAAACAAAATTTCTTACTCGAGCCAAGACTTAAACCTCTCATAGTATTTATGAATTTGTCTTAGATATTTCAGAAACAATCCAACATCGGTGCTAAATTCTATTTAGCCTTCTTAAGATCTAAAAATTAGTTCAACTAAATTATCATTTTCTACTAACTTATCACTTTTTAAGAGAATTATACGATGTAAGCCTTTTAATTAGTCAGACTAAATCATATTACCCTATTATTGTACAACGATTACACTGAAAACAAATAAAAAAATCCTATATTAATTGACTGAGGTGAGAAAATGTAAAGTGTATAGTTATTAATGACAACCTCATAATAGCTCATTCAAAAATAAATTTTGAAACATGAACTTGAAAAAGCTTGTAACTTACGATACTCCTAAATTTTAATATATCTTTAATCTATAATGAAATCTAATGTTAACACATTAATCCTCATCATTTTTTGGTTTAAAAAACTTGGGTAGCTCTGAAAAATTAAAGCGCTGAAAATTTGAATTTTATAATGAAATTTACAAGTTCTTTTATTATTTCTTTAAAATGTCGCATATGATATGTTTCAAGAATTCCTCATAGATTACTTCATACTTATACAGTTGGATCTTACCCTTCTTACTATAATACTCGTGTCCTCCGTTTAAATTTCCGAATATGAGGAAATGAGTATCCATTTATGTTTTCATATAGATATTTTTTTCATTCTTAATGAATACGCATACCATATTTTATCCCACATAAATAATCTTATTATGATTTAGAATATGGTTTCTTAATGTATGTATAACTAGAACTTAAATTTAATCTTAGTGTATAGTTCATATTACTAAACACATAACATTTAATCTTAATTATCACATAAAATAATATAAAGAGATTAATTTTTCAAGTTTAAAGTTTTGCATGCATTTATATAAACATACTCATCGTAATACTTAGAAGAGACCATTGACATTGTACATTACTTTTAAAGAACATTTACTTAAGAAAAACACTATTGGTTCATGACCAAATCTGAAAATAACAAAACCTTCATCATTTGAGCCGATTTTACTATTCTATAGGGTACTTAACAAAAACTATTTAATATTGCAATCCAGTTGTGCATGAGTACATGATTTTTTAGAATAACAACGATATCATGCAATGGTTTGTTGATCCTCAAATAAAAATATGTATATAATCTTCATTTGGATCTGTTTATGCACAAAACCAAGGTACTTAGCGTGACAAATATGTACAATATGTTTGTTTTATAAATTTTTAGATTTAATTCTAAAATATTTATAGCATATTTTTTATTTATGAGCAAATTTTTAAATAAGGTTTTAAATTTTATAGTAAATCTCTAAATTTTATTAAAATGATCAAATCTAGATTTATATTTGTTAAGGTTATTATCATTATATATAATTTTAAATATATAAATAATAAAAAATACAAAAATACAAAACAAAATGCGATCCGATTAAATAATGGCTAATAATATACAATAATATATTAAATACAAATAAATTAATGAATATTCAATAGGTTAAGATTGGATATCTAGAATTAGTTTTTAAAACATATGAATGAAGTGGATAATATGTTTAGACTTATGATCTATTCAACATAAAGAAAACATTATAATCCAAATCCATTAGTCAAATAATAATAAAATAATTGTCATCCTACTCTCTTTTAAATTGAGAGTATAGTTTTCATTTGTTTCAAATGTTCATATACTCTTCCCATTGTGATTTTCTACTCAAATTCAAATAATTTTCGGTAATAAATCTTTTTTTATTAACGGTTTCAAGGCTTAGTTGGGTTGTATCACAACTTTCGAAACACATTTTAACTTATTAAAATAGGACTTTTTAATTTATTTATAACGATATATAGTTTTAGGTTATAACATTTTTATTAAATGTTTAGAAAAAGTTCTACCAAAGAAATTTACTTTGAATAATCAACAATATCAATTTTCAACCACAACCAAACCAAGGATAGCCTCAGTTGAAACCTGGTTATTTGTAGAGTACGCCTTACAACAAGATACATAAAATTCACACAACTTCGACTCGTACTCAAAGCTTGAGCTTTGAACCCAAAACAACAAAGAAAGATATAAGAACGAGAATCCAAGAACACACAATACATACTTAACGTAGTTCATATTGTGAACAAATCCTACATCGACGAACAATATACACAAATTATATATATATATATATGTGTGTGTGTGTGTGTGTTTGTGTGTGCGCGCGCGCGTGCGTGTGCGTGTGTCAAAGAGAGATAGGTTAGAAGAAAACTCTCTCAAACACTAACCACTCAACTATTCATCTTACAAAGCACTCGAAACTGAAAAAAGGAACTATGAATCTTGGATATCTCCAAATGTCTATCTCTCAATATCCGAAAGCTTTCAACTTTCTCTCGCTCTAACAAGCCTTAGCTAAGAATTTTGGCAATGAATTAATATTACTTTCTCACTATTTATATATGACCAAAGGTGTGCATGTTGTTCTCTATTCTCAAAATAGCGCTTGAAAACTCATTTTATCAATTGCCAAGAAAACAGACACAAAAGATGAACGAAACTTCCACAAGATAAGCACATAAAGATTAACAGATTTTGATCAATGACTGATATTTGACATAAATTCAAACCCATTAGTGACTCAATTTATTCTAGAAATATATATATATATATATATATATATATATATATATATATATATATGTATATATATATATATATATAAAAGTCCTTAAAAATGTATGGCATCTTCGACTCCGCATGTGATCAGGTTTACACCTTTGGTTACAGCTGAAACATTATTCTTACTTTTAGCATAGTTTATCCTTAAGTTCTAATAAACGTATTTGCACATAAGTTTTCACCCATCTCCTACCATCAGATAGATTCAAATAGCTCACACTCTACAAGCCTTTGGTTGTCCATCTCCAACCACTTATAGTCTTCGACAATACATATGTTCTCAGTTAACTTTAGATTACACCTAACATTTTTGCACCTCAGATTATGGTAACTCCCAGTATTCATTGCAACCGATGTTCAACTATTATTTATAGACCAGTACATCTACATCTAAAACTTGCACCAGTCTTATGTAGTTCGTGAACTTTAAAACCTATAATACATTGGTGAGAGCATTCAAAGGTTTTTCCCACTTGCAATTTAGCACATTCACTAGCTCTTTCTCCACCACGTGTCAGATGAAGTACAAATTGATATCTACGTGCTTAGTTCTCCCGTGCAACATCAGATTTATCATTAAGTGAAGAGTGCTAATATATTTACATAACAAAATCCCATCTTGTTTTACACCAATAATCTCACTCAACAACCCATTCAGTTATATGGCTTATTTCATTGCTTTCATACCAGCTGTATAAGCGACTTCTTTTGATGGCAAGGCAACGAACGTATGTATACATTACTTCATGTTAACCACTCCCCCAAGTACAACAAATATATAACCCGAAGCTTACTTCTTTGTGTCATGGTACACTACATAATCAAAGTCAACACACCCTCTCATTATTTTATCAATTGTATCCTTCTGATTATAACACAACCCAATTTCAGACAAAATACTTATTTATTTCATGAGCCATTTAAGGGCTTGCTAATGAATTTTCCCATATTTAACATAAATTTGCTCAAAATACTAATAAAGTAAGAAATATCAGATCTCATGCAAATCACGACATATATTATTCTTCCAATAACATTTGCATAAGGTATATCTTGCTTGAAATTCTTATATGTTGCTTTGGTTGGTGCTTGGCACTAAGTTTAAATTGGGCAGCAATGTGAGCTTAATTATCTTTAGCTTCAAACATTACGAAGTTTCTAAGGACCTTATGTATCTATTCGTGTTAAGATAAAAACTAAATATTCTTTCGAATGATTCCTCTCAATCTCAATAGCAAGTATTCTTATTGTCTCTCCCTTATCTTTCATCTCAAACACTCCATTCAACTGAGTTTTTACCATTTCAAGCATCTTCACAAGCTTCCAAACCTTCAGTTGTTTCACAAGATTCTATGTTTCCATCTTCTTGAAATATTTTAGTTCTTCCCTTATTACCTTCATCCATTTCTTTTTATCATTGATTATAATAGCATCGCAATAGCTTTAGGGTTTAATAAAATTATATTGTATTTCAATCGACAAAGTATAACCTATAATATCGGCAAAACCATACACTTATGGAGGTTTGATATGTCTTCATGCTCTATCTTGCACCAATTGATAATTATCACGATTATATTACTCTCAAATCTGATCATCTGAAGTCCTTGGAATATCAAACTCTTGGACATATTTGGAATCATGCAATGGGTGAACTTTGTATGCATTAGTCGAAGCTAAACCAAGTCCGAACTCATTTTTGGTAGAAATATATTCAACTTTACTCTCTAGATGAGACTCTTCCTCTACTTTAAATGTACATATGAAACACATCTAAACATTCTCATATGTTCCAACTAATGTTCATTTCCAGTCCACAGTATTGAGAATATAGGCAAAATTAGTACCGTAAATGGAATCTTATTGATGATACATGCAACCGCAATCAGAGTTTTTCCTCATAATATTTAGCAAATTTTAGTTGTTTAAAGCATGCACCTAACCTTTTTCAGCAATAGTCACCGTTTCTCCCCATAATCTTTACCTCATTCTAGTTGTTTGAAGCATATCTTTAACCATTTCCAACAATGTTTGGTTCGTTCTTTTAGCAAGCTCATTCTGTTAGGGAGTTTCTCTCACAGTTTGGTATCTGGTAGTGTATGCCTCATTCATATATTCTAAGTTATTTTCACTCTGTAACTTCTTCATACCTTTCTAGTTTTATCATTAACCAATATCTTTGAGTTTCTAAAACATCAAATGTTTCATCCTTGATCTTCAAAAGTATAACCCAAATATTTTTGGAATAATCATCAATCAACGATATGAAGTACCTTGTACCATCCATATTAGGTTGTCATTCTAGACCCCAAAGATCTGAATGAACATATTCAAGTACTTTATGGTTTTATGGTCACTAGGAAAAAATTTCTGTTGCTTTTACCTAGGACACAAATTTCACAAAATCTTTGTTTCTGAACTGTGATATTATCCAACAACCCTTTTTTCCTAAAGTTAATAAGGCTCTTCTTACTTACATGTCCATGCCTCATATGCCATGGCTTGGTTGAACCCTTCTCTACACTAGACACACCCATACCACTACATACCATTAATCATATGCTTTTTATAACAACAAGTGGCCCTTCCATGATCCGAAGTATGTCATCTCCATTGTTATAACTAAACTATTGCGTATCTGACATTCAACTATAAAGAAGGTCGCGTTTAACTTCAGGGACGTACTTCATAGTTATAATCACTATCTCAAGTTTCGTAGACAACTTGAGCCGAACACTTCACATCCCTTTGACATTACATGGTTTATCATTCCCAATTATGACTTTTCCATCATCAAACAATCTCAAGCTTTCAAACTAATATTTGTTGGAAGTCATGTGGAGTGAGGCAATTGCAGCATCTCTGCTTTTGGCTTTGAGATAAATATTTTATTTTATTTTCTCTTGAATTTCCTACTTATATGGCCCTCTTTCTTGTACAACTAATATCTCACTCTAGAATTTGTCGCAAATTCCTTAAACCTAGATGAAGAGTTTACAGTCTTATTGTTTTAATCTCTTTTCTTCGCATGTCTATCATACTTCTTCTGAGACCTTCAAAGTCGTCTTTCAAAACAGGTTTCCTTTAAAGATCTTTTAAGTTTAAGGTATTTTTAAAACTGTGTCACCGTAAGAGACTCTTTGTTATAAAGAATGGTGTCAACAAAGTGTCCATCCACCTTTAACATAGACCTCAAGAGGATTATAGTTTTATCCTTATCTTCTACCTTGATCTAAACTACATTTAATCAATAATGATTCTATTGAAATAATCTAGGTGTCTTCATATATTGTTGCTACTTTCCATTGATAGTGTGTACAACTATTGCTTGAGATATAATCTAGTGGCTAATGACTTCTTTATATTAATATCTTCGAGTCGATTTCATATCATTGATATCGTAAGCTCTTCAGATTCCTCTCGAAGTACTTCATCCTCAAACTCAAGATTAAGCATTATTAGCTTTGGACAATACTTCGACGTCAACTTTTTTTTTATAGATTTCTCATCAACGACGGCAACTAACCATTTTTGTACTAAGAAATCCTAAACCTTAATTATCTAGAGGTTGAAATCATTATATCTGTTAATTATTTTGAGACTGAAGTTAGTAGAACTCATCTTGGTGGTTTTTTTAGGTTTCTCGGTGAGAACTTTCACTCTAACTTGAAGATCTGATATGATATTTGTCCTTCTAACTTTTTTAACAACTCTACAAATGATATTCTCCACTTTATCCATGCTCATTGTACTACTTGTTAGAGAACTCTTACCAGAGAAAACCACTTCAGAAAAAATATCAAGTTTCAACAATTGCCAAACCAAGTACAACACTAGTCGAAGCCTAACTGTTATTTAGCCGAAACTCGTTTGTTTGCATAATATATCATACACCAAAAAACATGGGAGTCACACAACTTCATCTCATACTCAAAGCTTCAGCTATGAACCCAAAACAGCAAAGCAAGATATAATAACGAGAATGTTAAACCAAGCACACACAACATAAGTTTAACATGGTTTGGATTGTGAAAAAAAATCTTACATCAACGGGCAACAGACACAAATCTTATATATATTAGATACAAGAAGGCTCTCTCAAACATTAAATAATCAACCATACATCTTTTGTTACAAAGCACTCACAAGTTGTAGTACGAACTATAGATCTCATATTATATCCAATTGTTTATCTTCTACCTCTTAATATCCGAAAACTTTCAGCTTTCACTCTCAGCTTAGAATTTTTTTTGATGAATTCATACCACTCTCTCATCATTTATACATGAACAAAGATGTGCATGTTGTTCTCATGCTCACAATATCATCTGATATTGTACGACATGTAATTGGATCTTCTCACACAAATAACTAAGATTTCACATCATTTCAGATTTTTTAGTGACTTAGTATCTTCCGAAAACAAATAAATATTTTTAGAGGTCATTCGGCAACATATATTTTACTTTCGACTTCAGCATAAAAAAAATCCTACATTTAACAAAACTTACCAATAGATTTCAACAAAATCGTTTTTTTGCCTAAACTTTAGCTAAGCTCTTAGCAAACATTTCATACTTATATAATATTTAATTATATAATATTTAATTGTCAATCTCCCATCACCTATAATTTTCAAAAGTATATACGATTCTGAATTACTTATAGTCCACCTCTGAAATTAAAATAATTGATTAATCGGTGGATTCAAATTCAAATTCGGATTCAAATTCAAATTTCAAATTCAAATATAAATACTTTTTTTAGTAAAAGAAAAGTAAAATATGATATTAAAGATTTTGAAGTAAAATAAATTGTGAATGAAGGGTGTATGAATCTAATATCCGTTTGGGTTGAAAAGCGGGTAATGAAAATTGATTAATCTTATAATGCTGGTTAAGTTGAAGTATGGAAAATATAGAAAAGAACTGGAGTGTGAGACTAGTAGTATTAGGCTATTACTAGCCATTAGCATCATAGTATGAGTCATAAATCATAATAATGAGCGAGATATTTTGGGAAATTAAGTCGTTTATTTGCAAGACACGGCAAATTGGAAGGAAGAGTGCTGTTGCTCTGACAAAACCCACCATAAATTCAGGGGGGTGATATGGAGAGAGAGATATTAAAAAAGAGAGAAAGCAGAGAGAGAGAGAGAGTAATGTGTGATTTAGTTTCCTCTGTAAACGTAATTAATCATATTCATATACTCTCCTACTCCCATATCTCGAGTCGAGAGAGGGACTTTTAATTTGCAATAAAAAACCCGCGTCCAACACGCAACCCAAACGTGCAATGTTTCGAAACTCAGTCTTCTCTCTCCCTCTCTCCTTTCTCTTGTATCACTTCAACTGCTGTTACTGTTACATCTATCATTTCTTAAATTTTATTTCAGTATTAGTCACTCCTTTAGTTTGTAGATATATAGACTCTCTTTTTTTCTCTGCGGTAAAAACAATTACTCCACTATATGGACCTACCTCAATTATATAAGAACGTGTTAGATCTACTCATTTTTAGATTCCATATGAATACTGGTTGCTAATTAGCAGATGTTTGTAGTTTTCTTATAATAGTTGCGCTCATGAATTATTTATTTTTTTAATATCTTATATTCCTTTAATTTCATGATAAATTTTTTTTTTATAATATAAGTCGTTCTCATTTTTCTATGCAGCATCCGTTATACATATTTTACTTTCCATCAATAAAATAATTAACCTTCTGCACAAGTTATCAACTCCACCAATCAAATTTAATTATTTTTATTCTTTCAAAAATCATTATTATTTTTCTTAATATTTTTGTGAAAAAATTTTAAACGACAATAATACGTCCGGACTGTTATTTTTTATATTCACAAGTTTATCATTTTAATTTAATTTATCATTTTAATTTATAGTAGTTTGTTGAAACATTCTTCTATTTAAAAAAATAAAATTATAATCGTTAATCTATAAATATACATATATTATATTTTATTTTATAAATTTAAGTTAAATTGTGAATTTAAACTATCCAATTTGTATGGTTATAGTTGTACATTATCGAGCAAATTTTTGGTTCACACGGTAAATGTTTAAACGCATATTAATAAAATTTTGTAAGGTGATTCATTATTTTTTTAATTATTTGCGTGTGTATCCGTCTAGAAAAAAAAACACTAATTGTCATAATACCAAAAGTTGATAACCCATCAATTTATTATAACTTTACTCTCATCGCTTGTTGTAATGTTATATACGAAATCATTTCTAAGATCTTAACTACTAAAATTAACAACTCGTTTTCATCCCTCATAAACTTTGCACAATCCGCCTCTGCGTTTGATAGATGCATTTCTAATAACATCATACTTTCACATAAACTGATCCATGACTACCATGCTAACAGAAATGGTGAAAAAACAACCCTCAAAATTGACCTCATGAAAGCATTTGATAACATCCGCTACATGCTCTTTCTTGATGTCTTTTATGACATGAATTTCCTGACCAAAACATTTGGATGGATCATACAATGTCTCTCCACTGCATCATACTCATTAACATAAATGAAAATTTATTTGGCTCATTCAGAAATAAGAGAGGTCTGCGAAGGGACCCCTCTCACTATTTCTCTTCGCACTTATCATGCAAGCAGTAATTTTCATCCTTAAAAAGTAGCACTCACATTTTGTGTGGCTTCCATTAGAAGTGTCAAAAACTAAAAAACATTAATCCCTGTTTCACATACGATCTAATGATCTTTTGTCGCGTCAATACATACTCAATTAACATCATCAAAGAGGGTCTGGATAAATTGGCAATTCTATTTGGCCTTCAATTCAACCCCAACAAAATCCAAATCTTTATTTCTGTTGCTTCTAACTAAATTTGCACCAGTATCAACTTCACTATTGGTTTCACTAGTGGGACCTTATGATAGAATGCACATCAATAACACTGTTCTGACATCATCAACAACGATTCTTAAAAGTGGCCAAGACAACTATGCTCTTGAAGAAGGTCATACCAAACCCACCTTTTGGATATTAGTAACGTTATAAATATCTTATTGCCACTTTCAAGAAGCGCGTATACTAAATTATGGATATCAAATTGTAACCAAAACTTATTCACAATAAGAAGTACATACCACCATATTAGGCCATCACGACCTAAGGTTCTTTGGGCCGACTTAGTCTGGAACAAATATAACATCTACAGGTATGTATTTATTATATGGCTTGCCATCTAGGGAAGACTAAACACGTATGACTAGCAAATTTCTTTGGGTTACAACACTACCTCTGATTGTGTCCTATGTAACCATTCACTGACATCTACCAACAATTTTGTTATGAACTACCTATACATCCAACTAATCTTGTAGGGCTGCGGTAGGAAACTTAGGTTTCCACACTATTTTAACGATTGGTCAAGTTGACTACAAATAGCCAACGCCTCGACATCAAGGACTAATGGCATTGGGTACATCTATCATACGTCTTTATGTGCATTGGTCTATCACTTGTGGCAGGAGAGGAACACACACATATTTTTTCACTCTGCCTCGCCCGAGTCAGCTATCTTCCATAAGATCACGAGCGACCTCTGTTACAGATTTCACTACACGAGAATCAATTAGTTTAAACTATACACACATTAATTGGTCTTCGTTGTAGTTAATGTTTTGTTTGGCTTTTTTATATGCATAAACTCTTCTTCATTACATCATATAGGGAATTTGCTTGGCTTTGTTTATTATTGTATGTACATCTTTCTGTTTTTGGAACAATCATATACTTGTGTGAGGATTATTTTCTCCCCTTGTTAGTATCTCATGGGAAAATAGCCTTGTTATTATCTTTGTACCTCTTCCGAAAAATTATCTGCAATGATCGTAACCAATCCTAATTTATTTTATATATTTATTTCTAATAAAAATAATAAAATGCCTTGAATATTAAAAAATTATGTACATTAATTTAATAATTTTATTATTTTATTATTTATTATTGTTTTTTAAATATCTTTTGAAAAACATCTTTCGTGATTTACTCTTCCAATCACCGATTTTAACCCTGAAATTTATATATTTTAATTACTTAAGTAAAATAATTTGTTTAAATTAAACTTTAATATCATTCTCATTCTCAATAATAAATAATTTTTAATAACATTATAAATAATCACTATTCTATTTGATCATCGGTAACATAAACATAGAAATTATATTTATATATAAATATATGTATATAAATTAAACTATCACTATTGTATTATAATTAATGATGATAATATTTCGTGAATCTCTAAAAACGTGGAAGGACTTCAGACCTATAAGCATAACAACTATGTTCAGTAGTGTAGTTTCAAAAGTAATAAACCAGAGACTAGAATCTTTACTACCCAATATAATATTCGAAAAGGAAGGTGCATTTGTAAAAAAAAACATTCACGAGAATATTTTACTTACAAAAGAACTTAGTTGTGATTTGAACTACAAGACCAGATGAGGTAACTTAATGGTGACGGTAAATATTTCTAAAACCTTTGCAGATACAAGAGCAGAAGAGGCTAGCATTTACCCGTTTTTCCTTCGCGGATGATTTCATAATTTTCTACAATGGATCAGCCTCTTCTTTTAGAAAAATCCACAAGTTCATGGACCGTTACAAAGAAAGTTCTCGACAAGAAATCAATAAAGAAAAATTGAAATTCTTTGTTCCTTCTACACTGAAAAACATAAAAATTAGATGTTTGGAACAAATTCTAGGTTTCAAACATAGCAACTTGCTTATGAAATAACTGCGAGTTACTATCAGTATTAATAACAAGCTTGCTAACTATGAAAATTTAGTTTGTAAGGTCAGATCTAAGATTCTTGAATGAGATAGTATTTTTCTTTCTTTTGGAGGAAGGCTCGTTCTTGTACATAATGTTCTCAACATTATCCCTATATACACAATACAATCTTCATTAATCCTTAAGACCATAATCTAGAGAATCGAAGTCATTTGCAATAACTTTTACGGAGATCAAAAGAGAGCAACAAAGTGATAGCTTGTTCATCGTGGCTCAATATTTGCAAACCTTATGATGAATGAGGGCTTAACATTAGGAAGTTAGAGGGTATTCAAAAGTCATTCTCTTATAAGCTTTGGCTTAATTTCAGAGAACAAAATTCTCTATGGTCTAGAATCATGAAATCTATTTACAACTATAACTATCATCATTTAACAGCTCCAATCCCAGGTAAAAGATCAAATGTGTGGTATAGACTGGTTAAAGTTAGAGATAAAGCTGAAAGGATGATACACTTGAGGATTATTCAAAATTGGCTTCTTATATATTTTATTATTTAAATGATGGGATTTCAGTTGGCAACGAAATGACAGCTTTGCGAGGATTCTAAAACTACCTCTCATGTATTTATTCAATATTCTAATGCGTGGGAAACTTGGTCTTTTCTGCTTCTGCTTTGAGGATTTTCATTAACAGAAACATGTCTTTCCCTCATATGTTAAGGTCGTGGTTTTGGTCAACTAGCAAAGACATACACATCAGAACAATTCTTCCTTTGATAATCACATGGGTCACTGGTCTTCAAGAAACAAGAAAAAACACAATGACATAGCCATCAGCTCGAAATCAATGATTGATTACGTCATCGTGATTTTATCTTCTCTCGAACAATGGATATTACTGAAAATAAGCCATTAGGAGAATGACACTAACTCAACGTTTCATTTAGAATGTGTCTATCATCTGGATAAGTCTAGAATCACTCTCTCGCTTAAGTGAAATCTACCAAAGAATAAAAGATATAAACTCAACACAAACGAAGCTTGCAAGTATAAGGGTGAAGCTAGTTGAGGTGGGTTTATCAGAGATCAAAAGGGTGGCATGATTACTGGTTTTGGAAGAATTTATGGGTATCAATATCCTATTATGGCAGAAAGTAGAGCTTTTCTTGATGGGCTGATAATGTGTAAGGTTAAAAGTATTAACTCTCTTGAAATCGAAATTGACTCCACCATTTTAACAAAAAATGGCTCTCAAAGGTAAGAATTCATGGTATCTCGAACCATTAGCAAGGTGTTCCAAGGATTTACTTACCTCAAATATGAATCTTGTTCACATATTTCGTGAACAAAATTTCATTGCGGACTGAATTCGAAGCATACTTTGATAAATGGGGAGAACGTTGATTACAATCCATAGTCAATTCCTAATGAACTAAGGGTTGTAGTCCTGCTCGAGAGCCATAAGACAAGTACATAAATGTTGAAAGTGATTACTCTTCATTAAGCCTAGAAATGAAAAGAGTTACTTGTTGAAGCGTCAGGGAGACTCCTATGAAATAGCTCACTGCTCAAATCTTGCCGATAAAACCTTGTTATTGATAAAACATGTTCCCGAACATTAGAAATCCATCTCTCCATAATTTGGCTTCTTTAATTTCAATTTTCAAAAGAGTTACGCAATTCTGTTTCTGGTGTTGATTTTAAATCTGTAGTTGAAGTCGAAAGCTTAGCTGGAATAGAAAATATTTTTAAACTTTATTATGTATTTTATAAAGAAATTTGAGATGAAATTTGATTCTTTTAAAAAATCTCACTAAAATACGTACTTTAAAAATTAAAAAATATAAGCGTATGAATAAAAATACTTGAAACATACGTATGTGAATCTATATAAGCAAGAAAATTATATTTAAAATGAAGATCGATGATTTTTTTTTTATATACGATAACCACCCTCTTCGAATATTTTAGTGTATAGTGACTTAGGTGTGTTATGTATAACCACCCTCTTCGAATATTTTAGTGTATAGTGACTTAGGTGTGTTATGTTTTTTGTTTAAGAGAAAATTATAAACCTCTCTTTTATTTAGTATAGATCCATAAGCGTTATAATATTACCATAGAGTCTAATAACTTATATAACATACTAAAAGATTATCCTATAATACTATTTAGTTCAATTGATATCGCTATATAGTAAAAGTCCATGATGCACTTTTGTTATCACTTAATAGTACAATATTGCACTTTTAAATGATGATTATGTTTAATTATTAGACCATCATCTACACAAACTAGTATATTTTAAAATTATATGGATATGGCACCACAAGATATTTTTAAAGTACACTAAACTAGTTAATAAAATACAATAAAAATGAAAATTGTTATACACTACTATATTCGTATCTGAAAGCAATATCAAATTAGTAACACAAAGATATATTTTAAACAATAAACAAAGTGAATTTAGTCACATTTTGACGTGTTTATCATTTTTTATAATTATTATGTTTTTATGTTTGTAATATTTCAACCGCCAATTTATGATGCGTCTTTAGTAAATATTTTTTTATCAACTAATTTTTTTATTCCAAAAGTAGATTTGACTATTTTTTTATTATAAAATCACTCGCATTGGTGGATATATTTCGTCTCTTAAAAGTGTGCCACATCAACATCAACTCCACGTTAGCGTAATCTCCAAATGATTCTGCAAAAATTATCCCTCAACGCGCTAGAGCAGCATATCCCACCATATTTATCTCTCTTCCACATCATAATATCATTTAATATCCTACTATATATTTATATCTATTTAATATAAATTTATATTTAAGTTATATATATATTAAAATAAATAATTTTCATAAATTAACGTAATACATTTTCTTTATTCATATAAATTATAAAATTAAAATAATTAATAAAATAATACGTAATATATAATCAATTTAAATTTAAAATAAAATTAGTCTAATTGTTTTCACTTATTTCCGTTTAATGAAAATGGTATAATTATTATTTTTTACCTAAAAATTGTTTCGAAACATTTAATGAAATAAAGCGTAATAAATTTCGGTGTCTGAATCAAACAAACCAATTTTTTATTTATAGATCTCAAAAAATATATAAATTATAGTAAAGTTTACTTATCTTTGTTAATTGCTTAAACTTTCCAAAAATAGGTTCGGAAAAACTTAATAATAAAAAAACTCAAAACAAACCGGTCTCCAAATTAAACAAACGAAGTCTCTATTTATAGATCTCAAAAAATTATAAATCATGGTATATTTTTTTAATTTTTTTAACTTACTAAAATATTCGAAAGATTATTTTAAAAAAAAAATCAATAACAAAAACTCTAAAAATTTTGGTGTCCGAATCAAACAAACAAAATCTCTATTTATAGATCTCAAGAAATTATAAATGATTGTATAATTGTTTTCTCTTTTTAACTTACTAAAATATTCCGAAAATCATTTTGAAAATACTAAGAAAATAAAAAGCTCAAAACATTCGGTGTCCAAATTAAACAAACCGAGTCTTTAATTGTAGATATCAAAAAATAAAAAATAATGGTATATTTTTTTATTTTTTTTACCAACCAATATTTCTATAAAATGATTTTATAAAAAAAATAGCACATGCAGCGTGCCACATGAAACGCTGCTGTTAGTGATGGCAGTGATGAACCCAGATTCATCTTTTGCACCCGGGCTCATCTTTTGCTTGCTACATGGATGAATAATGCGCTGCTGCCTATGAAAATGCGCATTATTCACCCAAATAATTCTCTGTTGCGTGTGGTCTAAACCTCTCTTGTTGTTATCATTTGATTTATACATGGAGTATTACCTATACTTTGGTCTAAATGTGATAGGACGGAAGTTATATTTTTAATATATCAGTACAATTTCTCATTCGATATTATTTTACATTTTTCAATAGAAATCTCAATCTATCATCATGTTTTAAATTTCTTTTATATATTACGTATGATTTTAGAGAGAGAGTAAAATACAAATATTTATCTACCATCATAATTTTATATATTTTAGACATGTTTTCAAATTTATTCGATCTGAGTTTAATGAGTTCAATATGTTTGGATTTATTTCGACCAAACTATTCAAACAGAATGAATAAGTTTTAAGAATAATTAGCGTTTTTATCATCAACTCTTATATTGGATTTCTTTATCCAATGTGATTATACGAGACCATGATCGCTATAAAAAAATGGTTCGATATAAATATTTTACTCCTAAACTATATTCTAAGAATATTCTATTTTTAGAAAATATATTTATCTCAATTCAAACTTATTCTAAATTAACAAGGCCATGTGAATTTATTAACATTTCATTTTTATTGATTAACATTCGGCTAATTTACATATGTGACCATTTTCAGTAGTCCACCGTTTTTGTGAAAAAAATAAGGGAGAAGCATGAATTTATGCCTAACATTTTATGTAGACCCAAAATACTACTTTTGGTATTATATATATATATTATATATATATTAGTGGCTCATATGCTTTTTGGCTTTGTCAAACCAAAATAGTTTGGTTTAAATTTTTACCATACCACCGAAACTTTAAATTTTAGGTTGTTTAATATGGAGAACGGAGTTTCTAGGGTTTGGCGTAGCTGAGTAGCCAATCATCTAAGTTTTTGAACTTAATGATCTATGTGACTGATTTTATGAGATTTAATTTAGCCAAATTACTAACTGTACTTACTTTTAGCCAAATTGTCATGACTATAAAGAGCTTGTTTGGTAACCCCATACTCATGCATAGTTAAAAATTATTCGTTGGCTGAAACCTCCTTCAAGTATAAAAACTCTATTTTACTAAGAGAAAAATAGTACATGAGTAAGTAGTAGACTCATAGTGTAACTAATTTATTTTTATGAAGTGAAAAATATTATTGGTAATTTTATCAAAGTGGATAGCCTCATAGTACTTCAAGTTGGAACCATAAAAAGTACTCTTAGTTGAAAAAGAAAACCATAAAAGAATAAGAATGTACTAGTAGTTTGGCTATATACCTAACTTAAAAGAGAAACTAGTAATTTGCCGAGCGCTTAGAATTGAATGAAAAAATAACTAGAGGATCAAATCAAGTGTATATGTGATGAATGAGTTGAGGGAATGAAGTTTTCAGTTTAAATGGTGGTTAGGAAACATATTTGAAGACACGTACCACATTTGAAATACAATCTCTTCGGTTTCATTCTTAGCGTCGTTAGATTCTTTTCGACTATTGGATCATCAACATGTCGACGACTAGGATAAAACCTGTTTATGTTATAAATACGAACCTTTGCGTTTATTTTGAGATTTTTGTTGTTGTTTCTCATATGTTTTAGGCTTTTATTTTTTTTTCTCAATCCCTTGTAGCAAAAATTGGTTTATTATTCTTCTCTCTCATTCAATAATAATAACCTATAACCAAGTCGTAAGGTTAGATTCTGAAATTTTTCATGGGAAAATATTTGTTCATAGATCTTTGGTACCGTTGACACCTCAAATAGTCATAAAATAGAAAGCATTATCAACAGTTTTTGATGCACTATTATTCATTATTACTCAGTTATCCATCTATATTGTTACTAAAACCCTTCAAATCTCTATCATTGGGGGATCCACTTCCGTATTGAGGTCAATTATTTACGAGGAGTCATTTTTTCATACGAAAATGATTGTTATAAATCTTTATAATATATGGATGGAAAATATTATGATTAAAAGGATATAGATCTATGATTGAGAATAACTTTATCAATTATGGGTCAAATGAATATTGCCGAGTTTGTAGTGATTAAACGCCATACAAAGGGAAAGGCTCTTGTGATCTGTTTTGACTATGATACGGTCTTCTACACAGTCGTCTTTAAATCAAGGGTTCATTTACCACACATAGTGGTACTAGATCTCTTCTAGTATATGGAATGTGTCACAACCAATTAGTACTGAATTATCAAAGAATGATAACTTCAATTATGACTGCCAACTCTTTCATTTATATATGAACTATTTCTTGAAAATAGTCATAATAAGCTCAACTAAACTACGTTTGGACTACTATATGTAGATGCAAAATAAATATGAATTAGTAATTGATTTTTGAAGTTTGAGATAAAATAGAAGAAGGTCTTTGGCTTTGTGAGCAAAGATTAGGAGATGTGTAGCCATCTTTAATGTACATCCCTTAAGAGAAATTGGACGATGAAACGCAAGTGTGTGTTTTCTTATATTTTCATAGACTCACATCGTTGAATTATAAAGTCTAAGTTTATTTGTTTTATTATCAAAACATCTCCACTTATTGATCAAGAGGAGTCATAAATATGGAAACTAAAGTATTAGGATAAAGTTGTCGGTGCTTCAACAAAATCATATCGCAACATATTTACCTCTAAGAGATTTATCATATTATCAAATTGATCCCCTTAGGGATAATTGATAAGGATAAGAACTGATGCGACTCCAATAGTCTAAGTAACGATGATAGATGAGTTCATAATTCCCACGGTGGTGAGTGCCCTAGAAAATCCAAAAATTGATTCTTAAAAAAAGTCTAATGTTCTCCATATCCTGATAAAAGAGGTTGTTATTCAAGAAAGGATGACTAGTATCATAACCTATTATAGTTGAGAAGAAGGGGAAAATATTGTAATAGAAAAGAGTGAGACTATAAGGAAGGACCAAAGAGAATAAACAAAAGATAACAAATATGATGTTTTTTATGAAAGGACATATGGAAATTGTTGCTAAACAACTTATAATTGTTACTTGTAATAAGATCCCATGAAGGATTATAGGAAAATTAGGGTCCGAGAAGCCCAAAGTAAATAAAAATTCACCCTTTAGCAACAAGTGCGTCCAGACCTGAGGCTTAACTCAATCGTTCGTTAGTTAAGTAAAAAACGATTAGAAAAAACGAGCGCCCGTGTAGTTTAACTAAAAGGGGTTAAAGGCCAACTAATCAAGTTCCAAATGAAAATAAATAACTTAAAATAGTAGTTGTCGACCTCAGAAGATGCACGAGTAACTAGCATGAGGTATTGAAATATGCTAACATTATACTAGAGGAAGAAAATATTTAAAATGTGAGTCATTTGAAATATGAACAGGTTTAATATGAAGTCCGTTTAAAATATACCGTATAGTTTGATGCCATTAATGCGGTCGAGTATAGAAACTGTTGGAGGAAAATATCATCTAGCTCATACACCAAAAAAATCCAAAAATAGATTTGGGCTCCCTCTGTAAGCTAGTGTCTAAAGATAAAATATTTGTTGGAATTAACTACTCTCGTATGACTTACTATGATTGTTTTTATTTGAGGCTATAATACTGGACACAGAAGAGAGTGAACATTGTAAAAACTTATCTAAGATCATGTACTCCATTTTATGGTGTGTAAAGATTTAAATGTTTTATATTTCATAGATGTGGAAGAGGTCCTTCATCTGCTTCCAGTAACTTGTAGGTTCATGTTTTGACTTTGAGAGTTATTGTGCAGATTCCTCACGAAGTTGGTCCTACGTTTCCAAGAAATTTATCTTTAGTGTGAAAATAGACCGTTCTCAATACCTAATCTCATACCTATATAATCTCGAAAGCAAACCTTAGAGTAACACATGTTTTGCATTAGTGTTCTATAATGTTCCATATGTAGATTTGTCTTAATTCATTTATCTTCAATAAATTCTAGTTCTGCCTTACGCTTGTCTCTTCTCGTGCCTTCATTGTACTTGGTAATTTAGAAGGAGGACAATAACGTATGTTGGATCCACAACTTTCATTATATAAACCAAAGCTAAGGGAATTATTTTCTAATGTTCTTTTTGAGATAGTTTGGTATTAACATAGTACTTCTTGAAATGTATTAGGTTACTTTCATGAAAAACCATAAAGGATGTGATGTATACCTCCTAATAGAGTCTGTTTTGTTACTTCAGATTTCCAGTTAGCTTAAGGATGTAAACATACAAATAGTGCTCCTAGATTCACTGATTTTTAAAAAATAATGTTAGTTCTGCAATCCAAAACTGAAGTCTATTGTAAGTTGTGATTACTCTATGAATCAATATTTATAGAAAATGTCCACATATTTAAATAAGTACTCAAATTCCAGCATAAAGTACTTTCGAGCTCCTAATAATTTTAGAAACGGCCGCACTATGTTAAATCCCTATTTGTCAAAATGAATTGCATCTAAAATAGGCTCAATGGGAACTGCGGATTTTAAACATTATTGGCATATATCATAGTGTTGTATAAAAGTTGCATCATATGTATGGATCATTGGCCATTAATACATGCGAGCAAGATCGGTATATATATAGTTTTATACCTATAATGATCCCTTTATTATACGTCATGGAGTTCTTCATGGATGAAGGCGGATTCTCTAGGACTGAGACCTTTAAAGTGGGTTATGGTGAGCCCTTGGTACTATAGTATTTTGGCTAGCCATACATAGTGAGCATACATTATATTTATGCTTCGAGCCTTTACATTATCCTCTAGAAGTGACCTATTGGTAATGTATGATCTAAATTGGAGTCCGTGAGTCCAGTGGTTTCTTAATAACCATGACCTCTCATGTTGATTCAGAGACTTTGACTCAATTAAAATGAAAAATGGATGTATTTTCTTGTTTGACCACCCAAATGGTTGATTATATAATTTTAAAAGAAACAATAACATCAACGACTAAGTTTTCTACCGAGGGTACATATTCATAGTTAATATGTTCAAAATTCAAGGCTTCAACTCGTAGTTTCTACATATAAAGATGATGGTTTCATTTAATTACTATATATTGACATAAATCATTTAAGACTAATTTGAGTCAATAAGTAGTTTAACATTATGGGTTCCATAGATATAGGCTAGCCAAACTCATGATAGAACTATTTTATACTAAACCTCATTGGAGTTAGTTGATTGGTAAACAGTGTCCCTCGAATAGGAAATTAGTTGTACTTTGACTCCAAAGCCACAAGTATTTTAGCCTCCGTTGGTTCATATTATCCAACATGATTTTTTATATGATGCCAACCTATATGTTTGGAACTTGATGAGAAAACATGTTGAGGTGTGTGCTTTAATGATAATTCTAGGTTCAAACTAAATTTTGAAATCTATGAAATCCACTAAACATCATGTTAGTCATTTTGAGATATCAGGCTTCCAAAAGAAAGTTCACAGGGGAAAAGGGTTCCAACGATGATTGGTGCGAGCTTGAAAATATGACATCATCTTGTTTAAAACCACCATAAGAGCCGATGCTAAATGGCTGAAAAGTGACATCATTTTCCTCTACAAAGACCCTGTTGGCTACATGGTCAAATACTTGTAAATATAAATAACGAGTATGACATTGGTTCAGCCTAATTAGAACTTTAAGAGAAGTCATATCCTCTTTCATCTTTTGGAATAATTTTCCACACTCCGCGGTCCAGTTGAAATATCCAACCTCTTTTAATATCTGTAAAAGGTAGGGTGAGATTCGGTGGGTTCGGTCGGTTTTTGACATATATTTAAACCAAACCGAAATATTTTGGTTCATAAATTATTAAACCAATTTATTAAAATAATATCGGTTTTTTCTGTTCTCGGTTTCGGTCGGTTTTTCGGTTTGAACATTGGTTTTGTTTGGTGCAGTTCAATGTGGTTTTACTTTTTAAATTTTTTAATTGATTTTTTAAAAAAAATCAAAATATAAAATTTATAATAAATTACGCAATTAATACTATATTTATAGTTATAATTTTAATACAATAAAACACTATAATAATATTTCCAAATAAAAAGATATACTATACTATAGTATAAAAAATATATAAAGAAATATATAAAGCGATTGAACGGTACATTATGAAATTAAGAAATAAAACTTTAATAGGTAATAAATGAAGAATTTACTATGATATAAGAAGAAATATATAAAACGATCGAGAATTTATCCAGAAAGATACAATCTCTTAAGAAATTATAGTATATAGAGAATTTGTCCAAAACGGTAAACATAGGGTTCGAACCCTGCCCATAAAATGAGTACTTCAAGTAGTCGTCTAGGACCACCTGGAAAAACTATTAACAAGCGGTAGATTTGGTATCCAAGTATATAAAACGTTCGGTCGGTTTCAGTTTATCTCAGTTCCAAAACCGGAAAAACCAAAAACCGGCCGAATTTAATTCGGTTTGAAAATTAGAAACCGAAACCGAATATTATTTTTTTAAACCGACCAAACTCACCAATTTCGGTTTGGTTCGGTTGGTCGTTTTGGTTTTTTTTCGGTTTTTGCTCATCCCTAGTAAAAGGGGAGGGGGAGGTGCATTTATTCGAAACTCAAAGATGAACCGGTTTAGTTTGACCGATCTTATGTCTAGTATTTGAACCTACTTAAATAGTTTATCGAAGCTCATAACTAATAGATTTGACTGACCAAATATCCCAAGAAAAACCTAAACAAACTTTGAATGTGCTTTTTCTAGATTTAGCTTCAAATTTCTCGGACAAAGGTTTTCGAAGTTTTCTTTAACATTGGCTAAATTATTTGTATCTTCTATGCTCTTAACTAAAATATTTTTGATATTTATTCTCATATTTCATTTAATATTGTATCTTCTATGCTCTTAACTAAAATCTTCTATGGCTTCATTTACTAGCCTCTCATACGTTGCACACACATTTTTAAGACTACAATACATTACCTTCTAAGAGTGTAACTATTTTTAGACCATGAAGCTTGTTTGTTCCTCATCATTTAGATGCATATTGATATGATTATTAAGAATCCATGAAGGACAACATTATGATTTCCTAATTAGCATGCACAAGTTAATCAATATGTGGTATTAAAACGGGTCTTTCGGGTATGCTCGATTGAGAATGATATTTTCAATTTTATTTTTACTAGTATCAGATTTGTCATCCAACAATGGTAAGGATATTATCTAATGTAGTCATTCTAGACTAATTGAGTTAGTTGAACAATTGTGATATCTACTTTCTCATGAGAGAATAATGTGCACATTTGTCTCATTGGACTATAATTTATATTGATCAAACATTTGTAAAAGGGCTATTATGGATGAGAAATCGGTTGCATCATACTATTACTAAAAATATATATATAAATTCTTATATAATTATTTATAAAAAAAATATTCAGAGGATTCTTTGTAAGTCTTGGCCGATGTGGAATATCGGTCCTATTTATATTGTTAATTGTTGTGCTACTTCATATGGTTCCAACAAACAAGGTACCTTTTTTATGGTTCATATTTTATAATATTATGCTCTCCGCTAAATGATATATTTGGATACCAAGGAAGCAATATAACATTCTCAAGCTACACAGTGTTTTGAATGAAATATTCCAATCCTACCATTGTTAACATATCGAATACACTGATATATATATATATTCCAATCGTACCATTGTTAACATATCGAATACACTGATATATATATATATATATATTATGGAGACAATGATGTGCATTTCATTAAGCCACAAACTGTGAAAGATGAAATTATAAGACGATGGATGCCTACCACTATAAAGAGGAATTGTACAGTCTTTATGCAGTCTTTCTTCTCCAAGACTACATCAAGTTTCAATTCGTAAAATACTCAAACTTTTGCTTCATTGAAACTAGATACTATTCTTTTCGAATGTTTCAATGATATTATACTACAGATCTGAACACAAGTATTCTTAATAAATTAATATTACTCAAGCTTCCAGTATTAATTAAAATATTAACTGTGATAATTACTACATATTTTTAGGGTCCTAACACCCCTCTTAAATCATATTCATCAAAACTAATGATGGGGTAATGAATCTTTTAGAGATAGGCAAAAATCTGCTAGATTTATTTTCAGTATATAGATATAGATAAGTTATGTGATGCTTCTAAGAGAAGTTCGATATACCAACAAGAATGTATCCTCTAGCGATGGTGCATACTATCTATATGTTCGGATCGAGATCCAAATATTAATCATAGTCTTCATAAATTACTAATAATTTTACTATTTTAAGTGCGCATTTTGAGGTTCTGCTTAAGGAGATCAAACCATGGTATTGGTGTTTGATTTCTACACTAATTGTTTTCGCTGAATGGTTCAACCTTTGACGAATTCAATAAATTTAATGTTATCGATGAGACTTGAGCCAATAAGGCTCAAGATGCACAAAGGATTTTGCTTTGGATTGGTGCTGGTGGTCCCATCAACATTGTTAATGGCAAGGACTTTACTTCTTGCCCTTCTAACCTTGATGTTGTTATAAAAAAACTTCGAGTTACGGTCTACCAACTTAAGCGAGGTCTGACGAGATTTTTTCTTGCCCTCAGCACGACTATAAAATATAAAGGCTTTGGAGGCCTCTCTCTCTATTTCAATAAGAGATTGGCTTGAGTAATTACTAGCCATGTTCAACTGGACTTGGGATAAGGTGACTTGGGCTTGATATACTTTATCACTAATATTACTAAACCCTCATTTGTTTGATTAGGATAGCAAGTCCGCAAGGCGATCGAGCTTGTTGCAAACGATAGCCATCAGATTACCTGAGCATCGGGCGCCTCAGCTCTATGTAACCATATTTGGAAAACTAGGGTGAAATTGTCACATATTGAATTTTTTAAAGGGTTTTATGTTGGAGAGATATGTGGTGGTGAGGTAAATAGTAATGTGGACGTGGTCTGATATTCGAGAGAGATAAAAAAGACAAATTAGTGTGAAAAAGTGTCATCCCACATGCAGTAAATAAACATCGTATCAAACCATATTTGGAAAACTAGGATGCAATTGTCACATATTGAAATATTTAAAAGGTTTTATACTTGGGAGATATGTGATGGTGAGGTAGATGGTAATGTGGACATGATCCGATATTTGATAAAGATAAAAAAAAACCAAATAAGTTTGAAAAAGTATCATCCCACATGCAGTAAATAAACGTGGTATCCATCTTTGGTTTTTGGGTTGGGAAGATCTCAAATAAGTTTAGAAAAATATTTGCCGTTTTTATTTTAAGTAAAATCCATATTTATATTTATTTATATTTTTTAACTCATAATTCAAAATGAGTATAAATAAAGGGTAAATTGTACCTAATCAGTTCTACTATTAGGTGAAAAGAAGTAAGCAATTGCTGAATTTAGAAAATAAGTGGATGAAAGGGGGTTAGATTCAGTGGCCCATGTCCAACTGAAGTCAAATCTATCAATCTATTACGGCATGCAATTGCAATCCATTCTTTGCCCAGTTCGCATCCTACCTTTTTCTTGACCCATTTACTACTCCATTTGTTTGTTTTATTTTCACTCTTCGCTTAAGAATCTTAATTAAGAGACATCCAACTGGTTAACACAAATCATATTTAAAGGTTCGGATTTGACAGTAGTAATTTTGGACATTATATGTATAGAATTTCGTATATATGCTTGTATTTATTCGAACAAATCCATAAGGTAAAATAATTTTAAGCAATAAAATAGCATGGGTCTAGATTAGTATTTTTTATTTACTTGCAAAAAAGGAAGAAGTGAAGTAGGAGTATGTGTGTATGGGGAAAATAATAAATGTAGGGCAAAATGATGGGGAAGTCTACTTTGATTGCCCTTTCTTTAAAGCATGCCCACTTCAGTACTCAAGAGATTAACTCTTCTTTTCTTCTCTTCTCTCTCTCTCTCTGTCTCAAAGAAAGCTCCGGTACTAGTACTGGAGTACTATATAAATGGAACATAAGCCACTTAGTTTCTCACAAGTCACAAGTAGGAGTATCTTACTACAACTATTACTATTACTATTAGTATTACTACAAAATCAAGATAGGTGATAGATGTGGATGGGTAGCTCTAGTTGGAGAAGCAGGGCACGTGCAAACAATCTACTATCATCTCTTTGTCTTTGTCTTGGTTTGATCTGCACGTGCTCCCCTTCTCCAACACGGGCTCCTCATCTTTGCCCCTCTTCGTGTTCTCGCACTCGCACCTCTCATCTCATCTCTCTCCCTTGCTTTTACTTCTACACCTACAAATGACTGTGTTTGTTCAATGTACACTATTATCATTGTTCTACTCTTTACTTGTTTTCCTTTTTACATTCGGAGTAAGTTTTAACACTTGAAACTTACTATAAACCAACACTACTCCTACTATGTTCTAGTTTTTCGTAAAATATAGCCCAATCCGCCTGACCAATTCTTCCCGACCTCAAATAATCGGATACGAATTAAACTTTACATCTTAAACTGGGATTTAGATATTTGAACATTTTAACAAACTAGTCTAATTTGTGACATGTCCTAACTGGGATGGTAGATTATTAAGGATCAAGCTTGTCCAACCATATTGCTTTTTGGATTATGCTAATAATAACCCGATTTACATTCGGATACACGTGTATCTAGAATCCAAACTCGTGTTTGACATATTATAACCTAAAAATATTTGGACCGTTATTGTATTTAAAAGAGTATCATTGCTATTTGCTCCGTAGGCTTCAAGTTTATCATTGCAATTTTCTTGTTTCGTTAAACAAGTATATAAAATTTGTTTTGTATATCTGTTACAGGGAAATTAATGCTGATGCGGTTCTTAATTTAAATTATGACTAAACTAATCTTGTCTAAGCATGATTCTTTAACCAGAGAGATTACTTCATATTTTTCTAGTCTCTAGATGCCATCTCATCTCTACCATTCTCTTTTAAAGTTCTTACAACAAAGTAATTTCATGTAGTAGTATACTTATATATTTGGCTAAACTGAGTGTAAATCATCTATACTACGCACGCAATTGAATATAGCTAAATCAGACAGGTTAAAACAAATGAATAAACCGGATAGATGTTCTGACTGGGTTAGATCCGATCCACCGAATTTTTCCCTGTTTATCAGATCTGAGTGCCCCCTGTAATTTAAGCATATAGGAGTATATATACTGAATGATCATTGGGTTGGTTGTACTATTCGTCAGTTATTTATATTCTAATCACTATTTTACCAATCTTTATTTTATATAACTATTACAGAAAACACACAAAGAAAAAGATTGAAAGTTTCAGTTACCTAAAACAGCGGGGGACTCTGTTCATACAGTGTTTTTTTTTCTCTTGGTGTGTGTATGGATATGTGAGAACTAATTTTTTTAGATTTACAGAAAAAGCGGAAAAGAGAAGATATAAAAGAATGATAGGGCAAACGGAAAAGGGTGCTGGAAATTAAAAATGGAAGAGGCAGGCAGGGGACAAGACATGCAGAGTCGGAACTGAAACGGAAGAACCTTAAAATGCAAGCAACTGTGTGTGTCTATTAATAGCATTGACTCACTGTGCCATCTTCTAGAGTTAAAATACTTACTACTACTACGGACTAGGAGGATGAGGATGATGACGACCTACTCAACACGCAATGCTTTCAATTTGTGGATAATGATGTCATATGATGTTTCATACCTTACACAAATCCATTTCTCTTTATTGAATTGTATAAATTTATAATCATATCACTTGTCCTTTACTAATTGCTTTATATTTTTTACATTTCTTTGAGTTTATTATTCACTAATTGTATTATATTCGTGACATTTCTTAATTAATGAGTGTCTTAGGTTTGATTTGTTAAAGCTAGGTATTAAGTGTAGTATAGTTGATCATAATTCATAACTCATCTGCTACAATCACTAACATAAATATTGTATTTCCGCATTTCTCTGAATTTATTATTATATTCAAAAGTATTAAAAGCATAAAATACATTAGGTCCAATATATTTATGAATACATATTATTTATTCTATAATGGTATAAGCTTTCTATACATAAATTGTTTTCTAAACAATATTTTATATAAACAAAACTTTGAAAATTGAAAAGTGAATTTTGAAAAAGCCTTCGAGAACAGAGCTCTTGTAGTTTATTTATCAGTTTCTCTTGATCTTTAGTACTGTTTACTTTCTATTTGAGGCTTATTTTCATGTAAGATATTAAAATGACAATAACCTCTCTATATCAAAAGATATTCAAGAATTTACGGAATTTTGATTTTTTTTCCAATTAAAATTAACAAAAAAACATAATATGTGCATAAAGAATACAAAACATAAAATGATTTGACAGCTATTTTTCAGAACTACCAAATCTCATAGTGATGTGCAATGCAGGCGAATCAAACATGAATAATCTAAGAAACAACTCAAGCACAACAATAGAAAAGAATATGATAAGATCTAGTATGTGTTCATTCAAGTCTCCAAGATAAAAAAGATCACATCTCTGTACAATTTACAACACAAGACAAATATAAGCTTTTGGCCTCCTTTAAATCTACCTTAATAGGTAAATTCACAAAAGATATGCCTAAACTAATCTTTATACAAAAGTTCCCAATCTCACTAAAATTTGAAGCAGAGGTTACTGTAATTAACTGGGATGTCAAACATATCTGGATTGAATTTAACTTACATGAAGATTTGTATAAGTTATTGAAGAAAAATGTTTGAATAATGAGAGAGTTCTATATGAAATGGCTCAAATGGACATCCTTTTTCAACCCTAAACCTGAATGCCCCATTACTACTGTATGGATCAAGATAACTAATCTTCCTGAATATTTATACAATGAAAGCATCATCAACTCTGTTTCTTCCTCTATATAGAAGACTTTAAAAACCAATAGACCTGAAAGGCATACAGCTAAACATAATAATTGTTATGCTTGGATAAAGTTAGATGTGACCAAGAATCTACAATACAAAATTAGGGTTGGTATCGGGGATAACGATGGTTGTTGGTTTGATATATTATATAAAGGCATACCTTTATTATGTAATTGCTGCCAACATCTAGGTCACTAGATCTCTGACTGTAAAAAATTGCAAAATCAAAGAGTAAACTAGTAAGGAAAACCAGCAAAAAAGACATCCACTATCAAGTCTTTTATTAAAGTGAGATGTATTCCTAAGTTAAGTCAATAGTAATTAATGATAATGTTTCTACTATCTCCAATTGTCCAACCATATTAGAGGAAAAAAGATTTCAATAGATAAAGATATAGTTGTGTAACAAAGAATGACATCATTCATGTCACACAATGATACAATACTTAGAATTTCAAAGAAGAATACAAACATTATTGACAATGAATAAATAAATAACCCACTAGTTCAGGATACAAAAGATCTTAAGGAGGATGAAATTATATTTGTTATTCAGTATATTAAACCTCGAATTAACCTATTAAATTGTTCTGACTATGAAAATCTAGTCTCTAAACACGAGACACCAAAACAAAAGAACATAGGTAGCTTACCCTCATCCCCCACACTTAACAAAACAGAAGTTGATGAAGATTTTATAAAAATCTTAAAAAAAGACTTAAGGAAACTAAAAACAAAATAAGAAAATGAACTATAATAATCAAGGCATTAAGGATAAAGAGTCTAACTGGTCTCCTATAAGCAATACCAAATAACAGTTAAGATTCTTAACTGAAATATAAAAGGTATAAGAAATAAAGCTTCTCAAAGAAGGATCAAATCAATAAAAAAATAAAGAGAATTTAGATTTTATAGCCTTACAAAAACCTATGATCAAATTAGACAACCTTGAGAAGATTGCTAGGAAAATTGGTTTTACTAACTTTACTACTAATAAAAACCATAAAATTTAGCTTATGTGGAATGACAATTTCAAGATTGATATAATCAAGAACCATCAACAATCCATCGATACTTCAATAAGACATTCAATTATGGATAAAGGTTTCCTAGTCATGATTGTATATGCTAAATGTGTAAAGGAATATAGAATTGAGCTATGGAATAACCTAAGGTCATTACCCAACAACTCCATATAATGGATTATAATGGGGGATTTTAATATCATATCTACTTTATTTGAGAACCTTGTCTTTTCTACTATTTGTTTAAAAATTTTGGATGACTTCAATGACACCATAATGGATTGTAATCTTGAGGACACTAGATACTCAAGCTCTAAATATACATGGACTAAAAAAAGAAGTGGAAGAGGCTTGACAAAGTCCTTTATGATACTTATTGGGCTGATTATTTCCCTAATACTAAGGTCAATCATATGGCAAGAACATGTTCAGATCATACCCTTATATGTATATCAATATCCCAAGATAAAATAAGATCAAAACAACCTATAAATTTTAGAATAGGTGGATTCATTATAAGGATTTTCTAGAAACTATGGAACAAAACTGGAGTCACGACATATTTGGTCATCCTAATAATTTTTTCTAGAATAAATTAAAAAGATTAAAATTTATTCTCAAGGTATGGAACAAATACAGTTTTGGAATTTTTTAATATCAAGACTCTCACAATCCTGAGGATAAAATCATGTCATCTAGTGCTAATGCTAACTACCTTCAACAACTTGCCACAAAGGAAGTTTATTGGTAGAAAAATACATACACTAATTAGATTAAGGATAAAGATAATTATACTACTACATATCATAATTATTTAAGAAAAAAAGAAGAAGAAACATAATTCATAGTATTCTCGATGGCCAAAGATGGATCAATGACTTAGAACAACATAATAATTATGCTAAATTGTACTTTAAGTGTATCCTTATTGAGCAACTTGTTAATGATGAAATAGTTAATTTAATGGACATCACCTCTAATTTGGTCACTGAAGAGGATAATAACTTATTATTGAAAATTTCTACTCAAGAAAAGGTTTATGAAGTTATAAACAGTCTTAATCCAGTGAGTCTTGTTGGAGTAGATGGCTTTAACAGCCTTTTCTATCAAACATGTTGGAACATTATCAAGCATGACTTACATGGTGTTATTAAGGCTTTTATCAAAGGTCAAGTTATCCCTCATGGTATCATGGAAATAATAATTTTCCTTATCCTAAAGAGAAATGAACCTATTGTCTGGAAAGATTGCATGTCCATCAGCCTATGTGCATTATTTTATATGATTGCCTCTTAGATTTTAAACAATAGACTAAATAAAGTCAATCCTAAAATAATTTCTGATTTCTAAGGTGGTTTTGTCCCTGGTCTTTATATCCACGATAACATCCTTCTGGCCAAAGAAATAGCTCATGATATATATAAAAAACTTAAGGGGGTCATGTAATGATTAAGGTGAATGTGATTAATACCTTTGATATATAATCTCACAATTTAATTCTCAAAATTTTAAAGTTATTTGGCTTTAATCCTACTTTCATAAACTTAATGTCTAATAGGATCAAACAGGTCTATATCTTTATCCTAATAAATGGTGAGGCTAAGAGGTACTTTAAAGTAAAGAGAAGTATTAGGTAAGGGGATACCTTATCATCCAACCTATTTATAATTGGTAAGGAGTATTTGATAAGAGGCTTGAGTAAGTTGTTTTCATGAGAATACTGACATGCGATATAAAGCAAAGAGCTCTATGGTTATTCCCTATATGGTCTTTGCATATAACCTTTTAATATTCACTAATGGCCAAACTACAACTATAGACAAGTTGGGCATATTCTTTCAGCACTACCAAGACCTTTTTAGCCAATCTATAAATATAAATAAGACAAAAGTTATTACATCCTCTAAAGTTAATCAAACCAGACACTCAAGAATGGAAATCTTGACTGATTTCAAATATGGCACCCTTTCAACAACGTATTTAGAAATAACTAATAATATTCACTACAAAGTTATCACTTACAACTCTTTGATATCTAAAATTAGAAATAAGATAAAATATTGGGATAGAATAAACCTATCTTTTGGGAGTAAACTGACTCTTATTCAAACAATTTTAATGACCTTACAAACTCACTAGATCCAATACTGCCTTCTACCCAATGTTGATATTAATAGAGTGGAAAATGTTTTCAACAACTTCTTGTGTGGTTTAACAAAAAACATGAACCCAATAAAATGGACTAGATGGGCTAATATATGTAGACCCTATGAAGAATGGGGCCTTCGTATTAGGAGAATTTATGACCTGCAAGATTCGTTTTCATGTAAACTCTAGTATAGATTTAGAAATCATAAGTTTCTATGGTTCAAATATAAGCATATCAGTTACTGCCAAACTTATCATCCCTTACAGATAAGCTACTATTGAAATCACTCTAAAACCTGGAAACGACTAATGAAAGTTATAAAACTTTCCGAGCTGCACATATACTGAATAGTAGGCAAGGGTGAGTTAGAATTTTGGTTAGATAGATGGTGTTTTTCCTCTCCATTTATAGTTGAAGCTAGTAATGAAAATAAGAGACGGTTCACTAAACAAACAGTCAATTCATATTAGAACATAAAAGGTTGGAATCTGGATAAGCTTAAAGACTCGGTTCTCCCTTCATATACCTAGAAAATTCATAGAATTCCTATTAAAGAGCATAAAGACGATTCTATTATTTGGACTTTATCAAAATGATGGAAACTTTAAAACAAAGAAAAATTGGAATATTTTGAGAAGCAAAAGTAATAAATCAAAAAATATTTAAGAAAATTTGTGATAAGGGAGTAAGTATCCACAACCAATATAAAAGAGAAACGTCGAAGCAGAACGAAGCAGAGCAAAACAAAGCAGAGCAGAACGAATCAGAGCAGAACAAAGCAGAGTAGTACGAAGCAAAGCAAAACAAAGCAGAGCAGAGCAAAAGGAAAGTCAACAAACGACTAGAAGAGCAGACAAAGCATTCAATCTGAACAGGAAAGATATAAAACCAAGCGCGCTCACTCTAAGTCGAGCAGGGCATGATCAGAGATAGGCACGTCTGACCAAAGTTGATACACCAAACAAAGAAGATACGAAAGCTAAACCGCACTCAATGTTTAGTCGAGCAGATCATGATCGAGGATAGGCACGCTCGACGCAAGTTGATAGAGAATTTGGTGGGCGCGACCAGAAACTTCAACAAAATCGATCAAGGACGAGTTAACACCAGAGCCAATCGGGCGGACGAGCCAACACCAAAGCCGACCGAGTAAGATGGAAAAAACAGAGCTGCTCGGCAAGTCACCAAACTAAGGTTTACATCAACAAGCATGAATGAAGTCAACATCTTGGACTGTATTGAAGACCGTTAATCAAGGATAGATAGTCCACAGTCAAATATTTAGGGATCGTTGATTAAGGAGAATATATAGCAATAAATTCAATGTAGGTCTTAGCTCTTCACGTATATGCAGTTAATAAGAAAGTAACGGCGAAGAGTAGTATATATAAGGGATGAAAGATAATGTAATGTAATGATCAGAAATCTTCTCGAATTAATAATATTACTATCTTGGCATATTGGTGTTTTAGGTTTTTCCCATAACAATTTGGAATACAATAACACCGAAAATATGTTCTATCTTAACTTGAGAATACTAAATAGTTGGATTTTAGTTGATTTTATTATTGTAAAAAAGAATTTAATCATTTTCTCATAATGCTAGTTTTGTAACAACTTTGAGACCATAAATCATCTTTTTGTATCATGTAAAACAGCCTGGGAAGTTTGACCTTTACTTTTCTAGTTTATTTGATATCAGATTTGATAGATTCATAATCATTGGCCACCTATTAAGGAGCTGATTTTGGTCCGTTGATAAAGATATTCATGTTATGACTATTATCCATTTAATAATTTGTTGGGGCATGTGGATATTCAGAAACCATGTTGAGTTTAATGGTAATAGTCATATTGTCAACATTATAAACTATATAAAACATATTATAACTGGTCTGGATCAGGAAAAGTTATTGTTCAACAAAACTTACTGGACTAGTGATCTAAATATTGCTTCATACATTGGATGCTATAATCACATAAACAATAATAGAAAAATGTTTATATTCAATTAGAAACTACCTAATGTTAATAGTTTTAAACTGAACATTGATAGTTCATGTCTGCTTGATGGAAATGCTAGTGGAGTAGGTTTAATGAGGGACAGTAATGGTGACATTATTTTTGGTTTGGGTAGGTCATATGTAAATCTCATTCCCATATTACCAGAAGCAAGAGCTTTGTTGGATGGTTTAATAATAAGTAACAAACATGGCATTGCCAACCTAGATGTAGAAACAAACTCTCTAGTATTAGTTGAGCTCATTTCTAAAGTTAAAGCTTCGTGGACCTAAGAGCATTTCCTCAATTGTTGCAGAAAACGTATTACATCAAACACGGTTCTAGCTCATATCTATAAAGCCCAAAATAAGAAAGCTGATTGGCTTGCCAAGTGGACTTTGAAATGTAAAATGAAGTTAGATTTTAACCAAAATGAAGCTTATAACTCTCTAACGACTATTACGCTTCTTGAAAGTCTAGGATTAGGATATATCATGCTAGAATATTGATAATCATAATTATTTCTCAGTCTTATTTTTTCTATTATTTTATCCTACTCAATATTGTTCAAATTATTGTTTAATAGTAATGAGGCCAAAAATCATTGTTACTCTTCCATGTTTACCCCTTGTATCAAAATAATCGTTCACCTTCACTTTTGTCTCCCATCTATCCATTTCGTTTGAGAAATTTGCACAATCAGTCCTCCCGTACATTCTGAAGGACCAAAAGTGACACAAAACTTGGGATTTGGAGACCAAAAGTGATACAAAACTTGGGATGTAGGTGCGACATGTCAGTTTTTAAATGGTTTACATGTGCGGGGGAACTAATCGTGTAAATTTCTCAAATGAAAAAGATGGATGAGAGACAAAAGTGAAGGTGAGGGACTAGTTTGATACAAGGGATAAACATGGGGGAGTAACAGTGATTTTTAGCCTAGTAATCATCACTAACAATACCTAACAGGTTTCTGCTCACTACTAGATTTTTGTAAGCTAGTTTTTTACAGGTTCAATCAAAATAAGATAAATTACACTAGTCTTTATGAAGATAGATAAAGCTGGAATAAGTTACGAAAGATGAATCAATAAAGATATTATGTATCAAAGAATTTTTAAAGACGAACCTCGAAAAGAATGTAATACATGGTCTAATTAGTATGAAAGTATCCAAACTCTGAGCTTTATTTTTCCAATCTCAACGTCTTCTCTTCATAAAGTTGGAAAGCTTCTGGAAATTTAAAAAATGATTTAAAGATAGAATCAAACCTCACTTGCTCGATAATTTCCAAGAAAAGATAATATTGATTATGATGATTAAGTGGACTTACTAGTTGTTAGTAAATCTTTGAGCTATATTTGTTCAATCTTCAAGCATTCATTTTATAAATTTGGAAGCTTGTTGAAAATATAAAAGAACTTAAAGTTGAAATCAATCATCTCTTGTTTTGTCAATTCCTAGAGAAAAATTATTAGTTATCTCTAGTCGTCTTCTCGCCAATGAAGCCACCTCCATGAGCTAAAATTCTTAGTATGCTAAAAGAAATAATAATAATCATCGATCTTAAAATTTGAAAGCTTTGGTCGAAAAGATAAAAAAATAATGAAATAGAGCCCTTCAACGTAAATCATATTCAATTCAAACTTCTAAAATTTTGGTGGCCTAATAAATTATTTTGGAGGTATCAAATTAGTTCGGAGATAGTTTTAATGATACTAAACGTGTAATCAAAAGTAATCTCACCAGTTCCAACAGTTTTATTAGATTATTTAACTAATAAAAGGTCTTATATATATAACAAAAAATTGGTGAATAAACAAAATTTAATGATATAATAAAGTCTCTTTTATATATATATATATAAATCATAGTCTATTAATTATCTTTAAACTTATTATATTTATATTTATAATAAAAACAAATAAAAACATAATGTATTTTTTTATTCGTTTCTCTTTTCACGTTATTACATCGTTTTCAATCAATAGATTTTATTTGTCTACATCATTGAAACTAAATTTGAATATATAATAGATGAAGTAACTTAAATAACAAAATCAAGGAAAACAAAAAGTTGACTTCATCTTCACATGATGAAGTCAACCAAAAGAAATAACAGATGCTCTAAATTTAATTGAATTCAACAATTCTATCTCATTGTCCAATGGGATCACCCAACCTAAACAAGACCCTACCCTTTCAAAAACTTAAAAATATGTAATCCATCACTCTTTAAAACATGAACTAATTTACCCAGTCCCTGAAATAAAAAATATACTTCCAAAAAACTAAAACAATCAAGGTCTAAAACAATAAAATGCGCAATTTCAACAGAGACCTTAAACCTCAAAAGATCTTTAAGATCCTCCCATCCTCCTTTAAAATGACCATAAATCTCTTAAGTTGGAATGCCCATGGTATAGGCATTAAATGAACCATAAGAATATTAAATTCTATTATAAATATCTGAGAAGATTAATATCATTGCTCTTCAAGAGCCACTAATTTCAATTGATAAAATAGATAAAATTCTTAATCAAACTGATTTTTCTAAGGGTCTTGCAAATATTAATAACAAAGTATGGATTATTTGGAAATATAATTTCTAAATATCCATATTAGAAAACAAAGATCAACTTCTTCATATGATGGTGACCCATAACTCCTTAAATAAAAGTTTATGGCAACCATCATATATGCCAAATGTAAGAGACCTAAAAGAATTTTCGTTGGAACAATTTAAGGAGAATCTCCATAACTAACAAAGAATGGTTACTTGCCGGATACTTTAATGAAATCACAAAAGCCTCTGAGCAACTTTCCTGCTCCACGTTAGACCTGAATGGAATGAATAATTTTAATAGTATGATCCTGGATTGTGACCTTGATTATCCAAGATATAGTGGTTCAAAATTTACTTGGTCAAATAACCATAAGTGGAAAAGACTAGATATATATATATCCATAATTCTTCTTAGAGTGACTATTTCAACATCACAAGGGTCAAGCATTTGGCCCGAACTGGCTCAGACCATGCACCCTTGTGTATTTCTGTCTCAAACCAAAATAGCTTAACAATTCCCTCATTAAATTCCAAAACATGTGGATACTCCACTATGATTTCAAAAACACAGTGAAACAAAACTGGAATGACCTTATAAATGATGGCTTGAACCTGGATGTTAGAAGGCTTTGATAAGTATAGACATGGTTTCCAATGAATATGGCATTCCATTGAAAATGTAGTGGGGAATTAACCAAGTATTTCCAGAAAAAGATGTGATGTTGATGATGGATTTTATCTACAAAGTAAAAATGGTGATGCTTCTACTGAAGAAGATGATGAGCATGGTTTTTCCTTAGGTTGTACATATGAAGCCAACCACTTCATGAGTCTAAATAATACTAAAGGTTTGTTTTTCTAGGGACTTTAGATAATCAAACACGAGAGCAACATGAATATGAACATTATCAACTACTGAGCGATAGAGAACGAAGACCAAACAAACACCCACATATGTATGGTTTTTCATATGTAATCGGTTATGTTTTATCAATTGAAATACAGGGAGATGTTATTGAACCCGAAACATATGACTATGCTATCAAGATCAGTAATAAAGATAAATAACTTATGTTCATGCAATAAGAACTCCGATCTCTCAAGAAGATGAACACCTAGATTCTTGTGATGCACCCGAAGGATCAGAAGCTGGCTGGGATTAAATGGATATTCAAAAGAAAACCAAGTATTTATGTTATTTATTTACCTAGTTACAAGTCAAGTCGAGGCTCGCGGCTAAGGGATTTACGCGAAAGAAGGGTGTCAATTTCAAAGAGATACTCTTAACGGTTGTGAAACAAACCTTCACTAGGGTTCTGTTGTTATTTATTGTTAGATTTGATCTTAAGTTGGATCAAATGGATATTATTATTGCTTTTCTGCATGGTGAATTGGAAGAAACATTTTATGTGTGTCAAACAAAGAATTTAGAAGAAACGAATAAGGGTTGTGTGTGTTGGTTGAAAAGACTCCTCTATCGGCTGAAACAGTCTCATAGACAATGGAATAATTTTTTTAAAAAATATTTTATGAGATTTGTTAAATATATTTATAAATACTACGACATATGTATCTATTGGAATAAGGAAAAATATTTCGAGAGATAAGTCTTATTTCTATTGCATGTGGATCACATACTAATAGTTGTAGAAATAAGATGAAGATTGAAGTTAAAAAAAGAGTTTGAGATGAATGATATCAGAAAGGGTAAGATGATACTCAGTGTTGAGATCAAGAGGAACATGCCGGAGGGGTATTCATTATTATATCAACAATTATATATATAAGACCCTAAATAAGTTTTCACTGTCCAAAGTAAAATCATGTTGAACTCCCATTGATTCCCAGTTAAAACTTAGTGTCAGTCAAGCACCAATCGAAGCAACAGATAAAAATATATGTTAGAGATATATTATGAAAATGTTATTAGTAACATTATGTATGTTATGATCTACACGAGACTTAGTCTTTTCTATATTATAAGTGTTTTAGGTAGATTTATGTCGAATTCGGGAAAATCACATTGACATGAACTCAAGTGGCTCATGAGATACTTAAAGAACCCGTTGTTGTACAATTGTGTTACAATTATAAGGATACATGTAATATATATTATTGAAATGGTATGTTAACTCCAATTATACAAACTTCATCGATACAATGAAGTATACTTCAGGTTATCCGTTTACTGTACTTGAAGGAGTAGTTTGTTATAATTATTATATACAAAAGGTTGTTGCATTGTCCATTATAGAAGCCGGGTATATAAATTTTATGGAAGACATGAAGGAAGTCATGTGGCGGAAGGCATTGTTGAGTGAACTCACTAGTGTTGAGCAAGACGTGGTTCTATTATATGATAGTACTAATGCTATTCATTTATTGAGAAATTTAAATGTCCATGAGTGAACTAACCATGTAGATTTTAGTTCGCACTTAATCAAAGGCGTGATGGAGAATGAGTAAGTAAAGGAGGCTAAAATTTCTAGCGAAGAAAACTCTTCGGATCCTCTGAACGAGGTATTACTAATTTTGAAAATCACGAATTGTATGAGACTGGTGCAAGTCTGAGATGCAAGTGAGCTGGTCTCTAAAGAGTAGAAACATTGGACGTAACAGCTATTAGAGTTACCATAATAATAGGTTTAGAAGTTTTAGGTGTAGGTTAGAAGTAATTCGTCAAAAAAGGTATTATCGAAGGACTGCATGGGTGTTGGATCCACCGTTACATACATAGGTAAGAAATATTAAAACTCTTTGCTGGTTGAGTCGTGGCTTAGTTTTAGAGTTGTTTACTAATCCTAAAGGTTGATACAAGTTGTAGAATACTGGTGACCATTGGGTCGAAAGAATTACGTATTGAGTCAAAGCATAACTGGTCAAAGCAGGCTACCCTAGCAAGGTGGTTGAAGCAAGTTGATCATAAACACCAATCTTATCTGAAGCACGTTGGACACTTTCTATTTAGTAGGTCCCCTATGTTAATTGGGTTTTCCTATATTAATGGAGTATGAGTTATTTTATTTTATTGATCAAGGGACTATAATTTTGAACGTGTGATGATTAATTAGGGGTTTCTATAAAAATGTAAATAGAAGAAGATATTTTTATACAATGTATGATGTGATGCGGCTGTAATTGTAGAGCGAAAATTACGTGAGAAGATATATCATGAGAGAATGAAATAGCTCTTGAGTATTTTGAGAGATAGACACTAAAATATGGTTATGTGAATTATATTTTCTTTTGTTACAAAGAGTGATTGAGTCCTTTGTGTTTTGAGAGTCTTTATATATCATATTTATATATAAAATAGTGTATGTTTCCAGTGGATGTAGATTTTCTTCACAATCTAAAACACGTTAAATATTACCTTGTGTTCTTGGTTTTATTACACTTTCTTTTACTTGTTGCTGTGTTCTACATGGAAATTAGATCTTATTTTTGTAGGTTCGTTTAATCGTATATCAGTTCTTGCCATAATCGATCAGTGTACTGGTTTAAACCCCAACAAATTCATTAAATAAAAATATATGGTTCCCTTAAGTACATGAGACATACCCTAGACGTGATATTGATGAAGGCGATATAAGAGAGAGAGTAGACGACTGCAAAACACAATAAAGAAGAAGAAATAATGGATATAAACTTTAACCCTAAGTTAGAGAGTAAAAGAGACCCAAAGAAAATAATATCAATATTAATTCATCAAAGTCTGACGGTAAAATAGGGTATATGATGCTTTATATAGCGACTACCGAAAACCCTAATCCAAAAAAGGGAATTTGGAAGGCTTTATGGGTCGAATTTGGGTATCAAACTGGTTTTTTAAGGCTTTATGGGTCGAATTTGGGTATCAAACTTTGTGATAAGTCATTATTAAAATCTGGCGTGCTCGCTGAAATCTTCAATTCGAGTACCTGTTTGGCCCAATTTAGATACTTGAGCGAAAACGAGTATGTCTGTATTCTTCGGTACATCATCCTTCTCCGGTTATGAAGAATTCGATCTCAAATTCAAAACGATAAAATATTCAAAGAACTGAATCCTTAAAAAGGAATTTATGTTGTTTTTCACCCTCACCAACCCATTTACTAAGCACAACAGTACCATTGCGCGTGTAAAAACTCACTTTTGGATACAACTGCTTCACATTTGGTGGAGTACTAGCTGCATCTAGAGAAAATGCTACAAACACCATCTTCAGCAATGAGCATAAAGACTTTCCAACATCTATCATTCTTACTTGAAACATGGTTCAAGTAAGAATGATAGATTTTGGAAAGTAGAATCTGAGAAATATGGAAGATGTTATTTTTTACAAACAAATGTGCTTGGTTTTCTATAACCTTATTCATCATATCAAAACCCTTGCAGAAATGAACAAATCCTGATTGTTGAATGTTAGATGGCTTCCCAAGTTGATGTGGCAGTATATACTAGATTGTTTGGCTATGTTGCTTGATTAATGCATCAATGCCTTCAATTAGGACACAATAATCATGAGATGCGCTGCTTACAGGTATCCTATATCGAGCTAGATAAACCCATAACTTACTCACTTCGTTGACAGTCATGTCTTCATCATCATCCGACGAACAACCTTCACCTAGCACACAGACTGTTGGTCATGTCTAAATTTTACCACTATAAACCCTACCAAAACCATAAAATACATTACAATATGGCTCAAGCAAATGAACCGACACCTTCTCACGACCTCCCCCAGGTTCTAATTGAAAATCATAATTTCTATCTATTAAAACACTACTTTTTAGATATTTTTTTATTCTTAATCCTAGATATTCTTTTGTTCTTAGGGTTCTTAGGGCCAGGGAAAGAATTATCAACCAAATATTTAACAATTTTTTGAGCAGAAATTGAAACAAAGGTTTTTTTATTATTTATCTTGCTGAAATAACGAGAGACATTTTATGGTGTTACCCAATGTCTTCGTCTTTAACACTGATTTCACCCTTATCGTTGTATACATCATAAATTAGATTTCCCAATTTCTGCCAAGTTTCATCAGATTTATCACCCTAGTAGTCACCCTCATACTCATCAAAGAGTGGATACTCGAGTATCGACGAACCCTCCATGTCACCAACAACTACTTGATGGATCTCCTTCCCTTTTGGTTTTTCCAACTTGTAGTTATGGCTGTGGTTGGATTCTGTGAAAAAAGACTTCCGCCTTTGAATTTTTTATTGGAATTTGGAATCCAGCGGTGTTCACCCTCTCTACATCTTTTATCAATTTCTTCATTTGATTTCGCATCTAATTCATCAGTTTACCCATCTGGCCAAATCGGTTTTCCATTTTTTCCCGACCAAATGGTTATGCGATTGGAAGAGTAGACCTCCCACGATCAATTCTTTTAGGCGACATATCTCGTTAACCCACGTCATAGGAGCTCTATCGTTTGATATTAATATGGTGAAGGCGATATAAGAGAGCGAGAGAGAGCAGACGGCCGCAAAACACAAGAAAGAAGAAGAACTAGTGGATATAAATCATAACCCTAGGTTAGAGAGTAAATAAGAATTGAAGAAGATAATCTCAATATTAATTCATCAAAGTTTGACGAAAAAATAGGATATGTGATGCTTTATATAGCAATTACCCAAAACTTTAATCCTAAAAAAGGGAAATTACATAAATGTCTTAAAATAAAACGAATATATAAAAATAACGCTTAAATATTAAAACTTATTTGTAAAAGCTTTATGGGTCAAATATTGGTTCAAACTTAGTGATAATTCACATCTTTGAAATTTGACGGGCTCATCGAAATCTTCAATTTTAGAATATGTTTGACCCTATTCCGATAACTGAACGAGAAATCTATTTACATTCTTTGTTACATCAAATATTAAATCCAAAATAGATATAATACTACGATAAAAAATAACCTTAATTTGATTAGGGTAGATAAAAAAAAGTGAAAAGACCCAAAAAAATATAAAGACTAAACATCATAGTTCAAAAAGACAAGGAGTTGGGAGAAGATCGCCTAATAAAAAACACAAACAAACATTCTTAAATTAGAAATTAAAAAGATTAAATTGGCCAATCAATTCTATTACTAAAAAAACTTAAACAAAAAATAAAAAATATATGATCTAAATAATATATATATATATATATATATATATATATATATATATATATATATATATATACACACGGTTTAAGTATCTAAGTGGGATTTTTTCGGGAAAAAGCGCACTATATATTTTTAAACCGTAAAAGACTTTGTTAATTTGCTTTAAATTTTTATTAATGCTAATATCATATATAATTGATCTCATATATATTACTCCCTCCCTCTGTTCTGTTAGGTAGATCGTTTTAAAAATTTGTTAGTATTCCACTTTAATTGTCGTTCATACAATTCAAGATAGTATTTAATTTGTATTTAATTTATTGACCAATCAATTGTCGTTGTTTTCTGCCATTAAAAGGAATGAGAAAACCATTAATTATGTTAGCTCAATAACACTCTTAGTTTTTTTGCTTTTTACAAGAAACAAAAATCATTATTGCTTTTATTAATATCCGTGTATAATCCTTAAACGACTTATATTAAGAAACAGAGGGAGTAACAAAAAATCCACCGTAAATACTTAAACCGTAACAGAGTTTGTTAATTTGCTTTTAATTTTTATTAATGCTAATATCATATATAATTGATCTGATATATATTAACCCGTAAAAAAATATAATTTTTATTAATGGTCGAGATTAGTAAGAGGCTTCCTCTTTTAGTTATTTGTGATTTTCTAAGCTTATCAAATAAAATTCATTTATCTATCGAATCCAACTTTTTTCCAACAACCAAGTATGACTCTGGTTTTCTTGGAAGCAGCAGTTCCATCTAAAATTTGATTTTAGAATACTTCAAATTGAATTGCTGGTTGAATTTCACACCTCTAGGTTCGAATTATTTAGTCATAGAGCTTAGTTTTCCATCCGGATTCTATTTATAATAGAGAAATAACATTTTGAGTATATACTCATCAACCATATTGTCCTTTAGTATTAAAGAATGGATTAATATTTACTTAATATTTATTTCATTAAAATAATCTACTTTCAATATTCAATTTTTTTTAATACTCTAACTATCCTCAACCAACTATATAAGTTCTTTTTTTAAATATTAAGCAACTGCCTTTCCCTCCTCAAACTCTAAGCACAAAAAAACATCTAAATTACACACTCGTTTCCCTTCATCTTCGTCTAACCAAAACTCAAATCCCTCTCTTCGAAACTCCTCAATTTCACACCCGTAAAATCATTTTGTCGACGAAACCGACTTAGTAACCGTCCGATTAACCCTGGCCCACCATGAAATAGTCCGGCAACCACCGCTAATTGTAACCTACCTAAAATATGAAGCTGTTATATATTTTCATCGTTGGAGTTGTGGGTCACAAATATATATACGATTACATGTAAAAAAACGTTTTGAACTAATTAACCAAAATGATGTTATTGCCAGATTTTATATGTTTTAGTTGTTGAAACAGACGTGGGTATAGTTGTTGTTGGTATTCAGACCTAAATTCCGACGTCGGTGAAGTCCTTTGGTTCCCGGATGTGTAGTTACGTACTGCTTAGACAAGTACAAGTATTTTTTTTAAATAACTAACGAGAAGCATGTTGTTGATGATGTTAGATTTTGTAGGAACCATGACAGTTCATTGGCTTGCTATGTTCTTCATTTATGGGTTTGTTTTCTAGTGTTGATCTGAGTTTGGTTTTGGATTCTGGTTGTGGATGGTGATACTTGTTTTGTGGTTATTAGTTTGATTTGGTTAGTATTGGTTCGTGGTTGTTAGTTTTATTTGGATGGTGATACTTGTTTTGTGGATGTTAGTTTCATTTCTGTAGGTATAAGATGCTAGATTAGTTTTAGAACTGTAGGTAGAGGATGCTAGATTAGTTAGAACTGTAGGTAGAGGATGCTAGATTAGGTTAAGGATGCTAGATTAGTTTTAGAACGTTGCTAGATAAGATCATAGATGGTACTGCTAGATTGGTTTTGTCATGCTAGATTGTGAGTAAATTCTAGATTAGTTGTAAAACATTGTTAGATAAGACCATAAATGATAATGCTAGATTGGTTTTGTCATGCTAGATTGGTTTTGTCATGCTAGATTGTGAGTAAATGGTAGATTAGTTTTAAGACATTGCTAGATTAGACCATGATTACTAGATATGACCAAGTAACACATTGCTAGATTAGGTGTGTTAATGATAATGATATATTCTATGTAACACATTGGTGCTTAGTGATTGCCAATAGGAATAGGTATATGACATTGCTATTTATGACCATGATTGTGATTCATGTGTATTAAAATATATGATGCTACTTGTTAAGTTTTGAATCATTGTGATTGTAGTTTATATGGCCTTCCTCTGACTTATACATGCCTCTAACTGATTTCTTGCCTGTCCAGACCCACTACCCATCAAATAGTAGTTTTAATTTTCATAAATACATGTTGCGGACTTTTGAAGTGGATTTTAAGAAGGTCGTGAGCATAAGAATTGCACACATTTTTTTGGTTATCATTTTTTCCTTTAATTGTAAGTATATGTGTTACTCCTCGTTTCAAAAGAAAAGCCAAGAATGCAGAATAATTAGACAATTATCATGAATACGTATACAAATTTATAAACACCATGTCGCTATGCTGATGTAGAATGACAATGGTAATTAACTTATATTTACTGCGAATGTAGAATGACAATGACAATGACAGATTCTATTAAGTTCTGATGTGAATGTGTAGTTGCCGTTTCTATATTATTAATATTATTTTATTGTATTTATAATACCTTAATCACAATAACAATGAAAAAATTGGATGACGAAGAAATCGTCAGATTTGACCCAACCGTGGGACGATCATGAAGTCGGTGATGATTTCTCGGTTATGCTGAAGAGAGGACTCAAGAAAAATATTGCCAAGAAATGATCATCAATGGTCTTTTCTATTTGTATTAAAATTTTGATTACCAAAAACACTATTTAGATCTTAATGTAGACAAATTTATTAGCTTGGTTTTCCCTTTTACATTTATTGTACTTGAATTTACCATTTTTTGTTGGTATGCTGATTTTAAGCAATAAAAACATCCACTTGTGATTTATGTGTTAACTGTATGACCATGATTGCTAGATAGGACCATAATTGTAACTGTTGCATAGCATTGCTAGATATGACCATGATTGCTAGATATGATCATGATTGGTAGATATACCATGATTACACTACATCTTAAAATATGATTGCTAGATATGACAATGATTGGTAGATATGACCATGATTACACTACATCTTAAAACATGATTGCTAGACATGACCATGATTACTAGATATGACCATGATTGTTAGATATGACCATGATTGCTAGATATGACCATGGTTACTAGATACGACCATGATTGCTAGATATGACCATGCTTACACTACAGTTTAAAACCCGACTACTAGATATGACCATGATTGTAACTGCTGCATACATTTCTAAATATGATCATGATTGCTAGATATGACCATGATTGTAACTGTTGCATACATTTCTAAATATGATCATGATTGCTAGATATGACCATGATTGTAACTGTTGCATACATTTCTAGATATGATCATGATTGCTAGATATGACCATGTACCATTGCTAGATTAGGTGTGTTAATGATAGTGATATATTATATGTAACATTGCTAGATATGACCATGATTGCTAGATATGACCATGATTGTAAATTTTGCATAACATTGCTAGATATGACCATGGTTGCCAGAGATGACAATGATTGCTAAATATGACCATGTTTGTAATTGTTGCATAACATTTTAAGATATGACCATGATTGCTAGATAGGATCATGCTAGATATGACATTGCGATTAATGTCACACTAGGACAATGCTGGATACTTGATTCATAGGTATACTGTCATTACGATTGGAGTATGACATGTCCTTGCTAGATGTGACCATGAACAATCTAACAACCATGGTCATATCTAGCAATGTTATGCAATACTTACAATCATGGTCACATCTAGCAATTATGGTCATATTTAGCAATTACTTACAATGTCATTGCTAGATATGACCATGGCCATATCTAACAACCATGGTCATATCTAGTAATGTTATGCAATACTTACAATCATGGTCATATTTATCAATTATGGTCATATCTAGCAAACTAGCAATGACACTACAATCGCAATGTCATACTCCAATCGCAATGACAATATACCTATGAATCAACTATCTAGCATGGTCCTATTGACACCTAAATCACAATGTCATATCTAGCATGGTCATATCTACCAATTATGGTCATATATAGAAATGTTATGCAACAAATACAAATATGGTCATATCTAGCAATCATTGTCATCTCTAGCGACCATGGTCATAAATGTTTTTAAACATAAAAAATCAGGCTTTCTTAAATGTTAGCCCTAAATAAAAAATATTGTTTATTACTATTTCTTGACATTGCGTTTAATATGAGGCTAAATAATTATACTATTGTATTTTAAGGCCCGGTTTGAACATAAATGATGGGTTGTTATTTTGATATATAAAAAATACAAAATGGCTGAGAGATATGGTAAATTATTTGTTAGAATGTTCATGTTAAAAATAATTTGATAATTCGTTTGTCGCAAGAAAATAAGAATAAAATAAATTAATCAGACAAAACAATGTTTAACATTGTTTGGATTATGAAAGATTCTATATTTATGGTTAGTAGATACTTTGTTTTTATTAATAAGGATTTTAAATAAAAGACTCATCAAACACAAAATGCTCAATCACAATCTGTTATAACACTTTCACAGTATATAAACATAATATGATTCACAAAACTCTCTCTACAGTGTTTATCTATCACGTTACGTCTCTCTTTAAAAGATTAGTATATGTTCTTTGTACTTAGAGAAATAAATAAACATGCAATTGAATCCACTTTTTCCTTAATCGATCGACCATGCCGTTGTAGTAGTTGTGTGTTGGTTCTCAAGACAAGTCCTAGGTTCACTTCAGATCAGACGATTCAAATAAAACTCTAATACTTCAGACGCTCCATATTAAATTTAATCAAAGGCTATAATGAACCTTAATACAATAGAATTCTCCGATTAGATCTCTTTAATCAACGACTATAATAAAGCCCTAGTACAATAGAAGCTTTAGATCAAATATCTTAACCAACGTCTGCTATTAGAATCATACTTGATATGGAAGTGAATTTTTGAGGAGTAAATTGTAAATATTATAAATTTAAGGATTAAACTTTAAATTATGTAAGTTTAGTCTTTAAATTACATGTAATACAAGTTTTAGAGAACATTTGTGATTATTTATAATTATTAAGGACTAAATAGCAATTTGTCCTCTTTCGTAACAGATTTTACTTTTAAGGCTAAGTCTTGGCTCCTATATTTAAAGGGCAAGGCTAACCTAATAAAGGGGTTGAACACTTTTTCTATTGAACTCATTCGTACTTGAACTTTCTCTCTCTAAAAACTCTCTAACTCTTTCTCTCTCTAGACTTCTCTTATAACAATTTACTAAGGTGAAATCTTAACTCATCAAATTAGGATTAAACTGTAAATTATATAAATATAAGGATTAAAGTGTAAATAATGTAAATTTAGTCTTTAAATTACATGTAATACAAGTTTTAGAGAACATTTGTGATTATGTATAATTATTAAGGACTAATAGCAGTTTGTCCTCTTTTGTAACAGATTTTAATTTTAAGGCTAAGTCTTGGCTCCTCTATATAAAAGGAAAGGCTAACCTAATAAAAAGGTTGAACACTTATTCTATTGAACTCATTTGTAGTTGAATTTTTTCTCTGTAAAAACTCTCTAACATTTTTTCTCTCTAGACTTCTCTTATAACAATTTACTAAGGTGAAATCTTAACTCATCAAATTGGCGACTTCGTTGGGGACTGAATAAAAGAAATTAGTGACTTATTTTGTTCAAAATTGATACAATATTTTTGTATTTTCTGTTCAAAATTAATACGATGAATCCTCAGAACAATCGTATGCTTCGATTAGCGATGGAAACTCTAAAAGATGATTCATAGAGGAACGAAAGTAGCCCTAATTGATTATCTCCGATCCAAACTCAATCTGATATTGAGGTACGAATGAACCAGCTTTTAGAAAAGATTAATGCATTAAATGAGAAGTACGAAAGAAGGGAACAAGAAATCTACTCGGCGAAGCTTAAAACCGAGGTTAAACAAGAAACAAAAAAGACTGAGATGGGAGGTCAATCAGATCGATCTTTTGATGATCTACGGGCTAAATCTGAGCACAAAAAAGCGCGTTTTGTGTCTCTTAAAGAGCAATATTCATCTTGTAAAGGTAAAAAAGATAAGCAGAAGTACGTAACCTCTAGTGATAAGGAGGTAGAAAGCTCAGCTTCAGGTTTTAAGAGATACAGAGGTTTTTCGAAAGAGGAACCATGGAGAGATGAGTCGAGGAAACATAAAAAGGAGAGTAAATCTAAAAGGGATAATGTTCCTTATTTTACGTGGTGCGAAGGAAACACTTCGAATCAGTATGCTCAAACTGTTCGAAATCTATATGTTGTAATGGGAACAGATGATCAGTTTGTTCAAGGTGTCGACTGGAGAAATTCTCCATTAACAAGTGAAATCGTTCCTTGACGCTTCCGAAGCGTTTTGAAATTTCCAAGGTAGAGAAGTTCGATGAGATGCAGGATCACGATGATCACATCGAACAGTTCAAGAACTATATGATGAATTTCGAAAATGACGACTGGCTGCTGTATCGTGCAATTTCGCAAAATTTTAAGGGAACAACTCTTAAGTTGTACAATCGGATTCCCAAGGGGTCCATTTTGAATTTTAGAGATTTTTATACCGCATTTCGAAGGAAGTTTATGGGAAGCAAATAAATGAGAGCAAATGGTGATACCAGTATTCAGTGCAAGCAGACACCTGGAGAAAAGTTGGAGGATTATACGAAGAGATTTGTTTTGACCAAAGCTAGTTTGGACAACTGTGAAGAGAATGTGGTGATGACAGCTTTTCGCCAAGGATTATTGCCAGGGGATCTGGCCAATGAGACGACAAAGAGAAGAGCCTTAAATTTTGTAGCTTTGATGACTCAAGTTGAGGATCAGATTAAAATCGAGGAGTCGACTAGAGTCCGAGGCGGACCAGTTAGCACTCCGAAGAATTCGGGACAAACGACCAATAACCAGGGGCAACCCTCGAATGAAATGGAAATAGTAATCAGCAATCAAGGCAAAAGAACAACAATTTGCCTCCTCGGAGTGGTAGATATTCAAATCACGCTACATCTAACACTTATAACAGGCATAGACCAAATCAATAGGTTAAACCAGAAGATTAAGAGCTTCGTAAATTTTAGGAAGCTAGCCCCAATTAGTAGGCCAAGGGAGGAAAATAATAACACGTTTTGCAGATATCATGAGGATATTGAGCATGATACAAATGACTATATTGCTTTGAAGAAAGAGATTTAATTTTTATTGAAAATTGAAAGCTCCTGATTTATGTGAAGTCGCAAGGGAGAGGATCGAAAAATAATGTTGCATCAACTTCGAAGGCTGCACCAGCTGAGAATTTGATGATTTTGGATTCACAGGCTGAACCTTTTGATGCTTCTTCTGAGGATGTGGAAAAAGATCCGAACAGATTGCTTCTGATGACGGTCGAAGAGCCCATAGAAAAGGGGCATGTGCAGGAGCTATGCAAGTGTTTTGAATCGTTGGGTCAGAGGTGATTCGATGACTGATAATTTGGATAGTTCGAGGAAGAGGCATATTGTCAACTTGACAACTCAAATTGAAGGGAAAATATCTACGCATTTGGATGGAAAGAAAGATATTCTCTTCATTTTGTTTGATGAAGATGATCTACGAGGTACTGCAGGACCATATGAAGATGTTGTGGTTTTGGAATAGAGTTATCTAGCGTCGAAATTTGATGTGTACTGATTGACACTGGTAGTTCTGCTAATGTCCTTTTTAAATCCACCTACGATAGAATGAAAATCTACCTCGATTTTCTCAATCAGATTGAACGATTATTGGATTCACGGGTGTAACAGCTCGTATTGTTGGAAAATTCGAGGGTGAAGTGAGTTTGGGAAAATGACCATTTAAGAAAAAGGTCCAGGTACTTCTATGGTGGTGGACTGTCCCACAAGTTACAATGCTATTTTTGGAAGATTGTAGCTTTCAAGAATATATGGGCTTGTGTCTACAGTTCATCAGTGTTTCAAGTATACGGTTGACGATCGAGTTGGGGTCGTTCGAGGCGATCAAAAGGTTGCTAGGGAATGTTATGCCACTGCACTTCGAATCTGAGGATCCATTAGTGGAGATTTAATGCATGGATAAAAATTAGAAGGGGTACCCTCGAATTCTGGAGAAAGGTTTGACGATCCGAGGAAAACCCCAGGGTCTTTAACGGTAAGTGATGAGATTGAAGAGTTCACTTTTTTGGAAGGGAAGGTGCTTCGAATTGGAACCTTATTGACCACATTTATACGTCAACAACTGCTGGATTTTTTTATCTTCTAATTTTGATGTCTTTGCTTGGAGAACTGAGGACGTAAAATGAGTACCAATTGAGGTAATTCGTCACAACTTGGTTATTGATCCTAAGGTTAAGCCAGTTATTCAAAAAAGAATAGCATTTTCCTTGGAGAAGGTAGAAGCGATTGTCACCGAAGTGGATGAATTATCAAAGGTCGGACATATAAGGGAGTCACAGTATCCTTTGTGGACAGAAAATTCAGTTGTGGTAAAAAAATAATGGGAAATGGAGAATGTGTGTGGACTTTACAGATTTGAAACGAGCTTGTCCCAAAGATCCATTTCCTGTTCCTCGAATAGATCAGTTGATTGACTTTACTTTAGGCAATAAAATTTTAACTTTGATGGATGCTTTTGCAGGATATAATCAAATCCAAATGGATCCAAAAGATCAAGAATGCACAACTTTCATAACTGATATGGGCCTGCACTGTTATAGGGTAATGCCGTTTGGATTGAAAAATACTGGAGCCACGTATCAGAGGTTGATGACTAAAGATTTTTCTACTCAGATCAGAAGGAATATGGAGGTATATATAGATGACATTGTAGTAAAACGTTCAAAGGATGAAGTGCATCTTGATGATTTAGAGGAAGCCTTTTTGAATTTAAGGGCAATCAGGTTAAAGTTGAACCCTGAAAAGTACACCTTCGGAGTTTGATCAGGGAAGTTTTGGGGTTTTGTAATCAATGAAAAAGGAATAGAAGCTAACCCATAACAATTGAAAGCCTTGATAACAATGAATATACCTCGATCTATCAAAGAAGTGCAAATTTTGATAGGAAAGTTAACAGCACTGAATCGATTTATTTCTAGATTTTCTGACAAATGATTTTCTTTCTTTCAAGTATTACGAGGACCAAGAAGATTTTAATAGACATTGGAATGTGAAGCCACATTCATAAACATTGAAATTGTTTTGTCATCACCAGAGATTTTGTCAAAGCCTCGAAATGTGGAGAAGCTATTTTTGTACATCGTGGTATCGTATTTTGCACTGAGCGCTGTATTAATCAGTGAGGATTCAAAAGTTCTGAAGCCAGTATATTACATTAGTAAAAGTTTGGTGGCAGCAGAAAATAGATACATGAAATTAGAAAAATTGGCATTAGCATTGGTGATTGCTGCTAGGAAGATGCGTCCATATTGTTAAGCACATACTATTGAAGTCCGAACTTCATTCCCTTTGAAAAATATTTTACAACGACCTGATATTTCGGGAAGAATGACCAAATGGTCAATAGAGTCGGGGGACTATGAAATTTTGTTTACATCTCGAACAGCAATAAAAGCGCAAGCATTGGCAGATTTGTTTGTTGAATTTCATTTGAGCCGATCAGATGAGGAAGAAAGCAAAAACGATATTTCAGTGGATTCGAGGTGGGTTGTCCAAACAGATGGGGGATCTAGTGTTTCAGGGTGAAGTGCTGGGGTTCACTGAATAGCTCCAATAGGAGATACAATGATTCAATCTATTAAATTTGGTTTTCATGCTTCAAACAATGAAGCTGAATACGAAGCCGCTTTGGCAGGTTTATGATTGGCAAAAATTATGGAGCCACTTCAGTGCGCTTGGAAACTGATTCGCAATTGTTAGCAAATCAGGTATCTGGATTTTCCGAAGCAAGAAAGGATCGTTTGATTTTATATCTTCGGGAACTTCAGAATTTGATGCTTCTGTTTGATAATGTTGTTGTGGAATATATTGGGCGAGGGAGTAACATGGTTGTTGATTATTTGGAAAATGTCACTTACAAGGAAGAATATCCTTGGATTTTGTTACAAGAAAATCCTTCAATTGTTACTCAATCTAGCCAATGTCAATATATAAAGGATTTTTTGTTACATCTGATGTAATCCGAGGCGATTGGCGGTCACATATTCTTAGTTTTTTTACTCAAGGAATACTACCAGATTATTCACGATTGGCCAAAAAATTAAGAAGTAAAGCCTTCGGATGTATAGTACTGGATGAAATATTGTATAAAAATGCATCGAGCAAGCCATTGTTACGATGTTGAAGCAAGCAAGAATCACAAAAAGTATTATCAGAATTACATGATGGTGAAGGGTCAGCTCATTGTGGGTTCAAAGCTCTCTCACGTCGACTTTTACTTGCAGGGTTCTATTGGCCTACAATCATGAATCATGCTTGGTGTGATTTATTTTGAACTGAGGGTAATTTTGTCCATTGTTTTAGAGAGTTTCAAAGGTATTAAATGTTTGGGTGTTTTGTAGTGAGAGATTTAAGCTTCCTAGTTTTATTAAATGTTCATTACCCTCATTAATGAAAGTGGTTGGGTATTTATACCCTTAATTATGGACCCATGGGCTTTCGGGTCAAGTTGTGAAACCGGATCGAGTTTAAAGACTCATTAGTTCTTATGAACCCATGGACTTTTGTCCTGTCCGATTATTTTAGTGGGCACCTATTGTCCGAATTAGCCCTGTCTCGTTTTCTCAGTGAGTGGTGGTGAATAAATCCGGACTCATCAGTAGCCCCTTTTTTAGGCTTTGTCAAAGGTCTTTGGCAGGACTAAAAAACTCACTTAGTCACTAACAATATTTTCCGACTCGTTCATGTGTTTGGTTCAAGTTTTATCTGAACTGATTTCTTCTCAGAATTCTAAGAGTTTTTCTTTGGATCGTGGGACACGTGTTGCATTTATATTCGTCCTATCAACCGTTTTCTTCCTAGAACGACGCTCCCACTAAGCCTGAAAAGTAACTCATGCATTTAATGCTTCTTACGTCAGCGTCGTTTTCAATCATTACCTAAATCTTTTCGTTTTCTCCTAAGTATCAGTAGCTTTTTTCCTTACTAATATAAATTACTTTCTTTCACTGTTTCACCATCTTCACCACTCCACAATTTCTTTTCTCAGAGTTTTTTACCTTTTCTTTCAAAACCTCTCTTGGATAGTTTTATGTTCACAGCGAGATGCTCTTGTGAAAGACGGTTGGTTAAATATTTCTGAACTAGAGAAAGCGAAAAAAGTTGAGCGTGAGAGATGCATTGTTGCTGGTCTTCCAGTCTCTCCAAGAAATAAGTCTGATACACCATCCTTAGAAGCTGATCAAGGATCGTCTTCTACCAAAAGCGCAAAACCTAAACGTTTATTCAAAGCCAAACCTCTCGCCAATCCCGTCAGGCTCCTCGGTTCAAGAGTCTCAACCTTCTACCATTCAAGAGAAAGTAGTATCAAGTGTTAGGAAGCCTTCTCCGTTTATCGCTATGGGATCTGACATTGAGAAATCCCCAGAGAAAACCAACCCTCGCCGGACAACACGCTTGGTAAAAGGCCAAGCAACTAGCTCACAACCCAAGTCGTCCAAAACGGTGGAATCTAAGTCAGCAACCAAAGGTAAATCCTCTAGATCGAAGGTATCTATAAGAGCCCCAAGAGACAAACCATCAGGATCAGAGACAACCAGAATAACTCCTCAAACAAAGTCCTCAGGAGTTGAGCCCCAAATGGACACCAGACCTCTAGAAGAAACTGGTGCTCAGCCTTCCGGACAGACCACTGATCCACAAACTGATATTCTTCCATCCTCAACAACTGACAAACCTTCCACGATGATGGAAGAAGTAATGGAAGATAGAATCGAAGAGGCCCCCTTTGAGACTGAAGCTTCTGGACAGACTGAGGACGTTGCTTCTGACAAAAAAAACAGCAAGATGAAGGTGGGAATGACTTATCCGAAGCTTCCGAAGAGCTTGGAGGGCAAGGTGGGACCTTGTTTTCAGAAGGTCAATGTGAAGTATCTGTTGGCCATGCAGAACATCAATAATGTTCATACTCACACCGCTGAGCTGGGCCGGATCCGAACCAATTGGGGGATACCAGAATCAGTGAAGGTGTGAATGCCAGTCACACCAAAAACTCCGATGGACTGCAAGCTCAACGAGATCGTCATTTATACTGAGTTATTCAACTGGGGGCTCAGATTCCCCTTCGATCCAGAAATTGTCAGGTATTTTCACCTGATTAAACTTTGTCCAAGCCACCTGAGTCCAAATGTTGGGTATACTCTCCTCGTCTGTATAATGGCGTCGAGGCTGTCCGACATTCCTCTCCCCATGGAGCAGTTCGCTGTAGTGGCCAGCCTATGCAAAAACCATCACATCCCATTCTACCACTACAACATGGGAGACAACTTCAAAGTGGTGGATGACCTACTGGAGTCATAGAAAAACTGGAAAACCCAGTTCCTATTCATCAGTGGGACGTGGGAGTATGGGCGAAAGATTAAGGCCAATGTCAATCCTAGCATGCTCACCACCAGGTGAAAGAGCACAAGTAAGTATTCAATTTTGTTTGTCTTTCTTATTTTACAAAAGAATTATTCCTGAATCTTCCCTTCTCTCATGTCAGTATTGCCGAAAACGTTCACCGACTATTTGGAGGAGGGGCAGACCACATGCGCCAAACTAAACGCCCAGGCTGCTGATCGTTGGGGGAACGCCTTCCACAACTGTTTTACTTCAGGCAACTTGGTAAGATCCCACGTGTGGAATACCACGGGTCGGAGAGATCTCACCTGGGAGGAGATGTCTACACCACCTCCTCAAACTTCCAAACTTAGAAGAACAGAGGATAAAGATGGAAAAGTGGCCTTGCCCTCCAGAGCCAAAGCCCCAAGCAAAATGAAAGGGAAGGGCAAGAAAAAGAAGGCTGCAGCAGAGGCAGTTCCGGGTGCTGCAGAGGAGACTGCTCCGGAGAATCAAGGAAGGCAGACCCAAGGAGAGATTGATGCTACTTTTCTCAAAGCAGTTGAGGATGAGAATATTAAGGAGGCATGTGAACCTCAAAATCCATCAAGGCCTCCTAAAGAAGACCGAAAAAAGAGAGCAAGCAGCGAAGGGAGGACTGCTAAGAAGAAGGTCACCTTGGGGGATGAAGTAATCCTTCACCCTTCGGAGTCTCTACCTCTGGCAGACCCAACTGATCCCACCTTGGCAGAGCATATTCCCACCAATTTACAATCCGGGGAGGGTATCCGAGGGGATATTGATGGAGTAGACATCAGTGGCCTCCAAAATATTGGTCTATATTTTAACGATTTTGATAAAGACGACTTTGCTAGCCCCTAACTTTCCCCAAGCTCTTCCAATATTGTGACTTTCAATGGCAAGTACTTCACTGTCTCAGGGGAACAAAATGTGGTGACTCACTCTCTGCTGGGCCATATTCAGCCAGTGCTCAACTTGGAAAGGCAAGTAAATAATCAGTATGCCCTCATCAACATCCTCAACACAGACAATGAGAGTTTGTCAACTGACCTCCTCAATGCCAACCGGATTATTGAGTTATTGAAGAAGGAGCTTGAGGAGTTGAGGAAGGAGAAAAAAGATCTTACAACCAAGCTGGTCACTTTGGAGACAACTAACACAGAGCTTCGAACTAAGTGCTCCGATTTGGAAAAAGATCTTTCCACCTTGAAGGGAGACATGAAGACTAAGGAAGATGTCATCTGAACCTTGTCCGGTGAGAAGACTTCCCTTGAAGAGGTTGTGTCCAAGGTAACCAAGGGGGACGTTTCTCAATACTTTGTCCCATGGCCGCAAATCCATTCTTTTAATTTTCGAAGCAAATATGTTCCTCATTAATCCTTGGTAATGGGTGGTTCTAAGATGAGCCTTAACCCTTGTTTCTTCTATTAAGTCCAACTGACTTCTAATTGCCACCTCATTATCCTGTTCGGAATAATTATGGACTCTATATGATGAAGAGGTGCCTCTATAGGAGCAATTGCATCCATCACATATACCAAGGAAAAAGGATATTCATGTGTAGTAGCTCTAGGAGTAGTCTGGTATGCCCATAATACTTCTTGCAAATAGCTTGGCCACTTTCCTGAAGTCCCTTCTAAATTCTTCTTCAGACCGGACATAATGGTCATGTTTGGCATTTCAACTTGACCGTTTGCTTGTGGGTAGTAAGGAGAAGAAAAATAATGCTGAATGTCACGGGAGGCACATAAATTTGTCATATCCTTGTTATCGAATTGTGGCCAATTATCTGTGGTTATCTTTTTGTGGAACCCCAAATCTGTAACAAATGTTAGACATAATAAATTTTATAACAGCTTTTGAAGTACTTCCTGCAAGGGGGCTGCTTTTATCCACTTTGAGAAATAATCAATGGCTACAATAATAGTCATGCACCCTCCGGATGCCATTGGTAGAGGCCCAACTAAATCAAGTCCCCAACGAGCAAAAGGCACTGGCCCAGAAATTGATTCTAGAGAAACAACTGGGATATGAATTTTAATGCCATATCTTTGGCATGGGTCACATTTCTTCACCAACGCCTTGGCATCTGTCATTATGAATGACCAATAGTACTCGACCAATAAAACCCTCCGGGTTAAAGCTCTATAGCCACAGTGTGCTGATCCTTCTCCATCAAGAAGTTCGGATAGCATAATTTGGGATTCTTCAACCCCCAAACAAAGCAGAAGAGGTCTACTAAACGACTTCTTATAAAGGAGATCTCTTATGATTAAAAAACCACGAGCCTTATGTTTCATTTTCCTTGCCACAGCTTTCTCCGGAGGCAAAATACCATCAGAGATGTATTGAAGAAGGGGATATCTCTAGTCTTTGGGTTGAACCACTTATATACTTAAGCTTTCCTCCTCTTCCTTACTCTGATTGGGTTGTATGGATGGACATTCTTACACATGAATCCATGGATAGGACTCATAGTATGCTAGTATTTCCAAAGAGTCTGCTAGTGTGTTCTCCGATCTAGGTATATGCTCATAGCTAACATCTTTGAAGTGAGCTGCCACTTCTTTGAGGATAAACAAGTACTTGATCAATTGATCCTTTTTGCCTCAAATTTCCCTTTGGCATGATGGATAAAAAGCTGAGAATCACTCATCAACCTAACTCTTTTAGCCCCACACAGAAAAGCTAGCTTTAGACCGGCTATAGCAGCCTCATACTCGAACTCATTGTTAGAAGCCTTAAAAGAAAAACATATAGCCTGGTATAACTTATCACCGTACGGATATGTTAAACATATCCCAGCACCACAACATATGGTACTTGATCCACCATCTGTCCCGACAACCCTACCTTCTTAGTTTTTTCATCTGCAGCTTGCTTAATACTTCTGTCTGAATAGAACTCAACCAGGAAATCAACAACAGATTGAGCTTTGATTGCAGTTCGGGAGGTGAAATCAATATCATAATCACCCAATTCTACTGACCATTTGGTCATCCTGCTTGATATATCTCCCTTCCGAAGGACATTTTTCAAAGGAAAAGATGTCTGGACGACAATAGAATGAGACTGAAAATACGACCTCATTTTTCTGGCAGCAATCACCAAGGCTAGTGCCAGTTTTTCAAGCTTTAAGTACCTTTTTCAGAATCTATCAGACTCTTGCTGATGTAGTACACTGGACGAGGATAATTATCCACCTCTCTTACCAGCACGACACTTATAACACATTCAGAAACAATTAGGTATATGTATAGTGTTTCTCCGTCAACAGGTTTGTAAAGGGTTTTGGGGGAAGATAAATGCTTTTTTATTTCATTAAACGCCTGGTCGCACTGTGGAGACCAGTTAAAGTCTTTAGCACCCTTTAAAGTTTGAAAAAACGGGGCACACCTATCCGAAGACCTTGAAATAAAACGATTTAAAGCAGCTAACCTTCTTGTCAACCTTTGTACTTCTTTAACATTCTGAGGAGGGTCCATTTTTAATAAGGCATCAAGCTGGTCCAGATCAGGCTGTATCCCTTTCTCACTTATCACATACCTCAAAAACTTTCTGGATTGTACCCCAAAGATATATTTTTCTGGATTCAATTTTAAATTAACCTTTGCCAAGTCGGCAAAAGTTTCTTGAAGATGTTCCAGGTGCAACTCTTCTTCCAAGCTTTTTACCATCATGTCATCAATATATACTTATATATTTCTCCCAATCTGATCAGCAAATGCTTTGTTCACCAACCTCTGATAGGTAGCCCCAACATTCTTCAACCCAAAAGGCATCACCTTGTAAAAATGGAGGCCTTTATCTGTAATAAAAGTAGTGTGTTCCTGGTCCTTCAGATCCACCTGTATCTGGTTATAACCGGAGAAGGCATCCATGAAGGACAATAACTTGTTCCCAGATGTGGAGTCTACCAACTGATCTATCCGGGGAACTAGATGGAGATCTTTTGGGCAAGCTCTGTTGAGGTCAGTAAAGTCGATACACATACGCCATTTCCCATTCTTTTTCTTTATTAACACTGGATTGGATGTCCATAAACGATATTGAGACTCCTTTATGTGCCCCATCTTGGTAAGTCGGTCAACCTCTTGAACTATGACATCAGCTTTCTCTTTAGAGAAATCTCTCCTTCTTTGCACAACAGGTGCAACATCTCTTTGGATGGATAGTTTGTGAGATATAACATTCGTAGGTACTCCGGTCACATCAACATTACACCAAGCAAAAAACATGTTGGTGGCTTGCCAAAAAGGACAACATTTTTTTCTTCAATTATGGTGCCATCTTGGAGCCAACTTTAACATTTCTTCCTTCAGCCAGATAGTGCGTTTCAACTTCTTCAATTGTATTCAAAACACCAAGGGTCTATTTGGGGTCATCAATTTCACCCTCACCCTCGGGCCCCAACAACTGCTAATATTTATTTATCCGGACTGCCTCCAGAGTTTTAGGGCAAGTGCAGTTGCATAACATTCCCTTGCTATTTTTTGGCTACTCTGGACAACTCCCACTTGCCCTTGAACTGCATACTTTAAAAATTGGTGAATTGTTAAAGCCACAACATGCATCCTGGAGAGCCACGATCTCCCAAAGATCGCATTGTAATATGTGGGGCAATCTACCACAACGAAAATACCTCCTCCTCAAACTCTCCGATCACATCCGTAGAGCTCCCTGTGAAGCCCACAATAGATCTGTTCAAACCCTAAATCACTGCTGGATTTTTCATTTGTTTATAGGAACTTAAAAAAAGAATATTAGCTGAGCTGCCAGTGTCAACCAAAATTCTCCTGATGTCATTGCCCCCAATCGATGTTCATATCACCATAGTATCCTCATTAGGACCAGCTATGTCCCTTAGGTCATCTTCATCAAAAACAATGAAGGGAAAATGAATTTGGGACTGATAGGAGGACATGCCTCCCTCTAAGTGAGTAGATAGAGTGTGAACATGCCTCTTCCTTGAAGAAGGAGTTGCCGCAGTCATAATGTCCCCTCGAAATATAGTGAGTGACTCAAAAACGCTTATGAGTCCAGACATTGTCTTGGTATGTTATGTTATAACACCCACTTTATGGGCTGGTTGGATCAGGATCCAAATACGCTGATTCTACATCAAATCTTTCAATGATTACCATGGCCCCATCCGAAGCAGATGTCCCCGCATTGTTCGTTGGGCTAGTCTGGTGAGCATTGTCAGGCCTGTTCCCACTTCTTCTCTTGACATAAGCTCCCAACTTTCTCCTTTTACCTCTTGTTTCAAAGCGATGCAATCCTCGGTGTTATGGCCAATATCATGATGATATTTACAAAAACAAGTATTACGACTTTCCCTAGGAGATTGAAGCGTCGTCGGCTTCCTGAAGTGTACCTCATCTTTTGTTTTGTCATAGATGGTTGCCATATTTTCTTTCAGTTCAACAAACCACTCTGGTTGGACCCAAGGTCCTCGTTTATTTCCAGACTGCTGGCTTTGAGCTGGAGCTGGGTGAGATTGAGTCTGTTTGGCCATGTTGGGCCCATATCCGACTTCTTTAGCCTTGTATCCGAACTGGTTTTGGTTTGGTTCAGCCGGGGCAAACCTCACTTGCCTGTGCACCATAGTCTTTTTTTGTTTCATCTACATTTATTTGCTTCCCTACCTGGTTTAGCAAACCACCCCAAGTCATAGCCTTAATTCTGGTTACCGAATTAGAAAGATTCCCCGGGTTTAATCCTTGCCTCAGAGAAGCTATTGCTACCTGCTCAAAGCAATCAGCTAACCCATTCTTTGTGTTCACGAACCGACTTATATAATCCTTTAGTGATTCTTTTGGCTCTTGGGCACAATGGATAATAGAATCTCCATTTCCCTTCACTTCTTTACTTCCAACAAACTGCCTTCGGAATGCCACCCAAAACGTATCGAAGTTTCTGATACAACCCTGTGGTAGGCTATTGTACCATTTCAAAGCACTTCCCGTAAAAGATTGAGAGAAGGCTCTACAAAGCAGTTTGTCATCATTATCAAAATTCATCATAAATTTTTTAAACTGTTCCAGATGGTTGTCCGGATCCTTACTCCCATCATACTTTTCCATCTTAGTACTGTCAAACCTCTTAGGAAGGTTTTCGGACAGTATCTTGGATGAAAATGGGGATTGTCTCCAATTCCGGCCATGACTAAAGACAATTTCTTCATTAGGTGTTGCAAACATACTCGGCTCATCATTGAAAGCGAAGGGATCCATCAGCAGCTGATCCACATGCCTACGGCTATGGTTGTGGGTCTGAGATGACCCTTTTCCTAGATGCCTCTTTAACCTCACATGCCTATCCCTCTTTCTTGAATATTTTTTAACCAACTTTTGCTTCTTCTTGGATCTGCCCTTGTCACTTCTGGATGACAAGGACTCCTTAAGTCCATCCTCATTCGAGAAGCTACTAGAGGACTCAAACTCTAAGCTTTCCACCAGCTTAGACCGGTGAGATTTCTTGGAACCGACATAGGTCTTTTTTGTACTCAAGTGAGTCTTTTTTTATGGGTCATTCTCCCTTGGGTTGTGAGTATGGTAAATGGCTGACACTTTCGACTTTTCTTTTAAACCCATCTCTGCCTTTTTAGCAGCTCTCAACGCTTATATTTCAGCTTTCAGCCTGTCTCGTTCTTCGACCGTGTACTTATCATTCTCACCCACCACTTCTATCAAAGGTGGTGGGGCTGCTTGCTCGTCCGGATTCATCTGAACTGGTTTTTCTCGCTGGTTTTGAATGCTAGATTCAGGCACCTTCTAATCCCACTGTGGTCGCCAATTTGGTGTGATTTATTTTGAACTAAGGGTAATTTTGTCCAGTGTTTTAGAAAGTTTCAAAGGTATTAAATATTTGGGTGTTTTGTAGTAAGAGATTTAAGCTTCCTGGTTGTATTAAATGTTCATTACCCTCATTAATGAAAGTGGTTGGGTATTTATACCCTTAATTATGGACCCATGGGCTTTCGGGTCAAGTTGTGAAACCGGGTCGAGTTTAAAGACCCATTAGTTCTTAAGTAGATTAGCACCTAGCTTAGTCAAAAGGTGTTTAGTGTTTTAATACTTTTATCTTGTCTGGTTAGTTCAGTGGGCACCTATTTTCCGAATTACCCCTGCCCGGTTTTCTCAATGAGTGGTGGTGAATAAATCCGGACTCATCAATGCTAAGAATTTAGTTCGAAGTTGTGATACTTTTCAGAGATTTTCTAATGATATTCACAGACCAGCAGTACCGCTTATGTCTATATCCGAGGCAATACCATATGATAGATAGGGGATTGATCTGGTGGGACCTTTGTCGATGGCTTCGGGAGGAAGACAGATGATAATTGTAGCGGTGGATTATTTTACAAAGTGATTCTCGCTTGTTTCTTTTTCTTTCTATGGTGGCTGGAAGAACCTTTCTTTTTCTTCGAAGACGGTTCTCGATCTTTCCTTTCTTCGATGGGTGAGAGGATGTTTTCTGCGGTTTTTAATTTTTGAGGCTTCGGCTTCGATGGAATTGAAGGGCTAGCACCAGATGTGCTAGTTGTCTATTTACCTTTCTTTTCTTTAATAGCTTTTTCTTTTTTTCTTTTTTGGTAAATGACTCTCTGATCTATTGTGAATATGAAGGAAGACTTTACAATCGGGATGAACTAACCTTTTGCAGACAATCTTCAAATCGGGTTCTGACATCAATTTTTGAGGTGGCAAGGAACCCTCTGAGATTGGGAACATGTGGGAGTTGAGGAAATTGATGTGTTGGTAGGAAGTGTGGAGCGTATTATTCCATTATTTTTCAACCCAAGAAGCAATCTTTTGGAAAATATCCTTAGTAGCTGGTCGACACGCCGAATAACGCCTCGAAATTTCTGAAATGATCATGCAAGTAGAAAATTAAGGAAATAGAAAGGAAAAATATATAATTTATTTAAGAATGTAAAAATTTCGAAGAGCTTACTATTGCTTCTCTAGATGAGATTTAGCTTTGAAAGATTAGCATTAGAAATTTCTTTGCCATTCCCCCATGCGCTTGATATAGAAATGAATTTCTACTTCCAGAATTTATCAGCTTCTATGAGGTCATTTACCGAAGAAGCACTAACCCTTTGTTGCGATGTGTGACTAAAGATAAGGCCTTAACTATTCTTATAGACTTGCATTAGGGAGAAATCAGGGCCCGTTTTGGACAACACAGCTTGATAAGACGTTTTCTATTTGTAGGCTACTGTTGGCCAAAATTGGTGGCATTTATTGAGGATGCTACTTTTACAAACAGTTTGCTAATGTCCACCATTTATTGAGCAAGCCAATGATAATTACCATAGTTACTTGCCAATTTTGATAATAAGGGAATTGATTTAGTCAGGTCACTTCCCATGGATACATGAAAATGATAACATGTTTTTTTAGCGATAGATTATTTCACCAAGTTGGTGGAAGATAAGGATTTCTACAAAACAAGGGCCCATGAAATATATGAACCTATGGATAATCAAATCTTATCTTTTTTGGGATTTCATGTATCCTTATGACCCACAATGGGCCCCCAATTCATAACGCATTAATGGACACATTCCATAGAAGTTATGGGATGAAATAATATTTCTCAACATCATATCACTTACAATAGAATGGTCAGGTTGAGGTTAAAAATTGAACAATCATAGAAGGTATTAAAAACAAACTCATATGCGCAAGGGGGAAATGGCCAGACAAGCTCGCAAAAGTCCTGTAGGCATATAGGACAACTCCCCGGTTGGCAACGGGCGAAATACGTTTCTCTATGGTGTGCGACATGGAGGTCGTCGTCCCAGCAGAATTCCTCATACGCAATTACCGAGTAACCACTTACCCATACATATCTAATATGAGGAGAGAATGTTATGCATTGATTTAATCGAAGAACGATTCAATCAAGCAATGGTACGCTTATAGTATTATAAAAGTTTGATGAGAAGGAGATTCGACTCCAAATTTAGACCAAGAACCCTTTAAGTTATTTTCTTAGTTATAAAGAATCTATTCGACAATGAAAGAGATAAAAAAAACGGGGAGGCTCGGCCCTAACAAGTAGGGGGCTTACACAATAATCTACAAAGAACATTACGGGGGGATAATAATTAGCAGACATGAAAGGTATGGCTCTAAAGCACCATTTGAATATCGACGATTTGAAATTGTATTATTGTGCTATGCAAAAAAAATATGCACTACTTTTCCCCTTTAATGCCGTGGAGGTTTTTTTAATGAAGCACATTACAAATTTGTCAATTAATGAATTATGCTTTCGCCAACATATAGGTGTTTTAGTTATTCTTTTCACTTACCTTTTGTCTCCATTTACACTTTTTTAGGAACATCTCAAGCGAATTCTTCATACGAGATCTATATTATCCATAATAAGGAGGGGTAACAAGAAAATATGGTAGCAAGCCACGCCTAAGGACTACGCTAGGGCCATGTTGAGACTTGGCCGATGCGGTCATCTACGGGATCTGGGTAATAGACCTAGCCTAAGAGGCTAGCATGAGGCCGCACTGAGCCTAAACCCTTATGTTCTAAAAAAGCGACAAGGTTACTGAACCAGGCCTCGAAAGGACACACAATTAGCCAAACTAAGCACTCACTAAATGAGTCAATAAAAACAACTTAGTCAACTAACCGAGCATGTATGGTTATGCAAGCAGGCTAATGAAGCCTTAGTCTACCAAACTGAACCCTCCCCCCAACGATAAAAGAAAATAGTTCAACCAACTACGCGGAGGCTTAATCATGTCTCTCAATATACATACATGGCATCAACCCACAAAATGTTGGGAAACAAAAATAAAAAACACTAACATCAACTAAATTTTCCTTTCGGTTTGTTTAAGGCCACAGTTTCATAAGCATTGATATTTTGACCTTCTTCAATGACATGAGTATCCTCCTTCTACTTTCGAAGTTCACCATCCTTATTATCCTCTTCATTGTTAGGAGTATGAGTACCACATAGTCCGCCTCCGTATATAAGCAAGAATAGTCGATCTCCACACTAGTATGATATTGTCCGCTTTGGGTCCGAAGGCCCTCACGGCTTTGCTTTTGGTCCACTTCCAAAAAGCCTCATACTAGTTGAGATATGTTCTTACTTATATACTATTGATCCTTCCTATGTCTAACCGATGTGGGATGTGAGACTTTGGTCGCCACCCTAACAAATCCTCCTCTCGAACAAAGTACCAGTTTAGCTTTCTCTCAATTGACTTTCATCCGCCCACTCTAATCAGGTTGGTAGTCTACCTTACGTCTAGTGGCACTACGAATGTTACTACTCACCTCCTATTAGACCACATAGTCCGCCTCCGTATATAAGCAAGAATAGTCGATCTCCACACTAGTATGATATTGTCCGCTTTGGGTCCGAAGGCCCTCACGGCTTTGCTTTTGGTCCACTTCCAAAAAGCCTCATACTAGTTGAGATATGTTCTTACTTATATACTATTGATCCTTCCTATGTCTAACCGATGTGGGATGTGAGACTTTGGTCGCCACCCTAACAAATCCTCCTCTCGAACAAAGTAACAGTTTAGCTTTCTCTCAATTGACTTTCATCCGCCCACTCTAATCAGGTTGGTAGTCTACCTTACGTCTAGTGGCACTACGAATGTTACTACTCACCTCCTATTAGACCACTCTGTCTTGTTCCTTATCGCCACGTAATCAAGTACCACTGCTTGATGAGACATGGGCACTCCGAACTAGGATCTCTAGTGCAGATTACGTTGAGCATGGCGTCTAACTTCTTCATGTTCGACCTCCGAGAATTTCACCACCATCGCGTCCCGTCTAAGTCTGGCGCTCCGAACTCCACACTAATATGATATTGTCCGCTTTGGGTCTGAAGGCCCTCACGGCTTTGCTTTTAGTCAACTTCCAAAAGGCCTCATACTAGTTAAGATATGTTCTTACTTATATACTATTGATTCTTCCTATGTCTAACCGATGTGGGATGTGGTATTTTGATCGCCACCCTAACATTCATCGGTATAGACTTCAAGCCTATTTTATTATGGTAAATTTCTTTAAGCTCCCAAAGACAGACTAGGGTTTCTTCTCCAAATATCCAATATGGTTTCTTTGCGCGACTGGTCGAGCGTCCCTACCATTATATCCATCCCCTGCTTCTCCCGGTTATCTAAGGCTTACTTGGCTTCACCTACCAAAATACTCATCATTTCCTCCAATGTTATTTTAGCTTCTACGGCTCCCACCGTCCAATTCGTGTTCTCCATCATAAATGATTTAACTTTCGATTCTCTCTGCTTGGACTATATTCTGAGACAACAAGCCTGCAATTTGCGCCATTAACTGATCATTATGAGTGTTCTGTTTGGAGCTTTGGGCGATTAGAACCATCTTTAACACCCATTAATTCTAAGCACTACTTGGGAAATGCATATCTCTCGGCAGATACTGTCTCTAATTACTGCTCCAATCTCTGCTTTATCTTTTACCATCGTACTACACGTCCGTGCCAAACCATTGTTATGCTTATACCTAGAAATATTGGTATTCAAACCCCCAACAGAGCCAAAAAAAACATGGGATCCGGCTTAAAATTATCTATTGCTCGGTTATCTGTAAGGTTCATGCGGCTATAGACAAGGACCATAGAGTTATGATGGTTATACAAAAAATAATACAACAAGTATCGATCTCACATGTATGCCATATAGAATTACATTCGCGAAGTACAACAGCAGACATGACTAACCCTTTCAGTTAGCTCTGGGCTCTTTCTCACTGTGTGTACTATCGTTGCTCCCGCACCCACCGCCTTGACCAAAGGTTCTTTTCATACCAGACCCGCTTATATAGATGGTTCCAATCTTAGGGTCCTCTCTCAAGAGGATGTTTCGTCGTTATTCTGCTGCTCACAAAGTTTCCTTTGCAGTATCGTCTCTCCACTTAGTATAATTACATTGTTGTGGACAACTATCTTTGTGGCCTAGTCCGCAGGAGGCGGCTCCGATGCAACTTATTGTTTCTTCACCTGGGACTCGTCGTCCTCGTCATCGTCATCAACAAGTTTTAACGTTCTCATACGACAACCATTTTTAATATGAGCCCTATTTTTTTTGGGTGCAGACTCCTCGGTTGACAGCGAATCACTCTACTTATCCACCTGGTTTACAAGGCAGGTTATGCACCCGTCGTGTCTTCATTCACAGTACAAGACGCATCATTTAAATTATGAGGGTTACACGCATCATTCTCATATTGCACAAGCTCAGGGACGAATCATGTGTCCTTAGATTTCTTTTTCGCATTAGCATTCCCCTCTTGCTGACTGATCTTATCTACATGCTTCTGTAACGGGTTGACCTCTTATAGAAGTCGTTTTTTTCTATTTTTGGGACCCCCTCGATTTCCTTCTATATTTGTAAGGAACATATAACCACACACCGATGATGTCTTAGTTAAAATGTTGTTGGAGCAGCATCGCTTGCACACGCTCGACGGTGACAGCATCCCCCGTTGCGGTTAAGACCAATTTCTTATCCTTCGTTATGTTTAATTCAAAAATTGGCTACATACCAACTAACAAGAAATTTATTTGGATAAACAGACAGTGCACCTCGAGGTTCCATGTTGAGTAGGCCATAAGAAATAACACGTGAAGCAGATAAACTGTATCACCTTTGTTTGTCTTCTTCTTCGATTGTTGGTGTTTGCTAGAACCTACACCTTAGCCAAACATGAATAAAATTGACTAAAAAATCAATACATGTATAAATTCAAACAACACTATATAATCTCTATCTTATATACTGCCATCCACTTCCGCTCAGGTTGGACATTCTCAAAAGAAGTTTCATGCTCTGAGTTACTTGATATAAACATAATATGAGGTCTTCCGCTTCTTATCTGATAATTTCTTAACGCCATTAATTAGATATAATAAATAGTGAATGTGGTGATTTAATCAAATCTGCAATGGCTAAAATATATGTCAAACTAACCACAATTTGCAACACCCTGGAGCTAAGTAATATCTTAAGATCATACGCCAACTAGTTGTCTTCAATTGCAAAGTTCATATGTCGTATATGCCTTAATAAGTCACGAATAAATGGATATAGAGCTAGTTGAAGCCCCCATCTGGAGAGGATGATGTAAATACAAGTTCCACTTTCCTAGCCTTGGTGAGGTTGCTCATTCGGGACATGCATGCATGTTACAACCGCGTCAAGGATGTCATATTTTTTCCTAAATTCATGTTAGCCCTCCAGCAAACACTGCTCATATTAGGTGTTAATCATGTGATATATATATATATATATATATATATCCAAAGAAGTGTTGTACACCACCCTATATTTGCGAGTACTACTTGAGGTGGAAGCTCTATTTTTTCTTTTTTGATGCCACCTTAGTAGCCATGTTTGGGTTACATGACTGCAAGGTATTGATACAAATATTAAGCATAAATACAGGCGATAAGGAGATATTACTTTAATAGAATGTAACCGGCGAGAAAATGTATTTTGATAGGGGTAACAACACATTGAAGACTCCAAAATTAATACCTCTTAAACCGCCTAGTGTACCAATAACTAACCATCCAAAAAGAGGATAGAAGAACAAGGAAATACTGGAACACATACCTGATAACAAACGATGGTATACTCAGAGCAGCGATGGTGTTGACAATAGTAAACGTGTTGCACCCAAAAGTCATGAGAGTCCCTCTACATACTCAGACTGAGGGTTTACCCTCTCAGCACTCATAATAGCGGCTGCGGGCTTCTTCGAGAAAAAAAAAAAAGAGTTGTGGCATTTATAGTATACCATATGCTGGTTTTAATCTACCCAATTGTATTAGGATTAACAGTCGATGTTATTTGAATATCTACTTAAAATCAAAATAATAAACCCTACTTGAGAAATGAAGCGTCATTTCTCTTTACCACGTTGGGGGAGGGGCGTTGGGGGTATGTCAGAAACAACGTGTGCCAACCGAGCAAGATAATAATCCAATTCAAATACAACTAACCGACCTGGTAGGCAGGGGTATGACGCAAGAATGAGCGAGTGAACATATTGCAAAACTGGAGGGTAAATAAGGAAATAATAGAAGTTTGTCGACCGAGTAACATGGTTTCCTAGGATTGGTCATCACTAACATGCCCCTCATAAGTGCTGTGTGGAGTAACGGCTCAAAAAGTACGATATGTATTATTTACGTAGTTAATAATAGAGAGGGAAAATCCCAACCGTAAACAAGTGTATATAGAACTCTAAAGTTAATAATAGAGAGGGAAAATCCCAACCGTAAACAAGTGTATATAGAACTCTAAAAGAATGAGAGAGGGGAGACTAGGTCTGTCAACGGTTCTCCGGAACCGAGAACCGGACCGGAACCGAACCGATAAGGATCGGACCGAGAACCGGACCGAACCTTAACGGTCTTGTTCGCGGTTCCATTCTAAAAACCAAAAACCGATAAGGAATCGAAACAAAAAATTGGTTAGAAACCCAACTGATAGAGCCGATAAACCGATAGAACCGATAAGGAATCGACCGATAAAACCGATAGGACTGAAGGAACCGATACGGAATCGAACCGATGAAACCGATAAATCGGTAGAACCGATAAGAAATCGGACAAATACAACCGTTAAAACCGATTATTTATTATTATTATATATTCTTTTATAAATTATAGTAGCAAAATTAATAGTTAATTACCAATTTTTTAAGAAAATGAAAGATAAATTTATAAAATTTAGTTTTATATCATTTATTTTAATAAAAAAAATTAAAAATCAAATTTTAATTGTTTTTTTTTTTAAGCGGACAGAACCGGACCGGACCAAATTTGGACCGAACCGAAACCGGAACCGAACCGAACCGGATCGAATCGGACCGGACCGAACCGAACCGAAAACTTAGTGATTCGGTCCGGTTCCAAAAATTAGAACCGAAAGCTTAGCGGTCCGGTCCGAACCGAACCGATAAGCTTAACGGTCCGGTTCCTTCAAAACCCAGATCGAACCGGACCGATAACAGCCTTAGGAGAGACATAGACTTAGAATATTCTTTTCAGACTTATGAGTTTATCATTTCGGCATATGTTTGAGAGGATTTTTTTCCATAAAAAAGCCTACCAGGTCGATAAAGTATGAAATATTGATACAAATTAACTAATAATGCTAAAGATATTATACGAATAATGTTCCTCTAAGTTAGCTAACATAATATGAAGGCAAGTAAATAATGGCGAAATAAATTTGTATAGAAGCTAAAAGAGCTTGACATTATGTAGACAAGACAAAATTAGAATATAAGTTAGAGATAAATAAAAAGTAGCTGTACTCAACCCAACAAATAGATGATTCAATGGTCCTATATAACCAACTGAGTTTGTAAAAAATACGAAGAAGTTACATTTATTTTTTCATGGGGACAATTTATTCTTTATTGGTAATTTTATTGATATTAGTATCATCAATATTATGATTGTTAATGGCAATTTGTTTTTTGTCGTTATCCATTTCCATTGGAATACCTTTCATACGAGATAGATCATGTTTATTATCAAGAGATAAATCGTTATCATCTTCTTCATATTTTGAGGAATTTTCTGAAAGGAATACGAAAATTTTATCTTTAATAAATAGTTGTTTATAAAACTCTAAGTTTAAGAACCTTTCATTAGGTTTTAAGGCTCATTCTTTAACGATCGATATAGTATTGTCAATTTGATTTTGTTTCTTTATGATAAAATTATTAATATTTTAAGAACTTTGATCTATGTGTCTTTTGTGGTAATATTATTTTAAAACTTAGACAAGGAGGTCGTAACTTTGGTTTGATCTATTTTAACACCTTGTTATATTTATTTAAGAATAAATATTTTATCTTACATCATTAATATCATATTTAAGGTAATATTACCCTTTTCCAAATAAAGTGGTAGGATAGGTTGAGAAAATAAAAATTAAATATATAGGAAGAGATAGTTATAATTTTAATAACTATATATATATATATATATATATTGCTTATGAAAATAATAATATATGAAAAAATAAATTTAAATACGAGTATAAAGATACTTCAAGAGTTATTTCAGTTTTTTGTTTCACGATTTTGGTAATTGTTTTACGAAAGATATACAAACTATTTAGACACGAAGACAAGTACTTATTGAGTTGTAGCTTTGGATTCGAAAATTTGACGACCCCAATCGAATCCCGTATGAAAGATTAATTCATGACTAACTTTTTTGTTTCATTATGCCAACGTTTTTTCTTTTATCTTCCAATTTGATGAGGTGTTCCTATTTGGTTTAAAAATTGGCGTCTTGAATCTGATTAAAAGCAACAGTGGTAGTAGGAGGAGGAATATCAACGTTAATATTTTTTATTACATTTGTAGTTACTGAAGCAAATTGTTTTCTCCTTGAAGAATATTATTTTCTTATTTTGGATGAGAGTTCGTTTATATTATATGTAAGATATATTTTTTAAGGATTTCTTTTTAGAAAAAAATGAAAAGTCTAGGCAATAAGCATTTTGAGTATTTACACGACTAAGGAGAATAGTTTCTATGTCATTAGTGCTAGCAGCAACCCGAGTTTTGGAAATGGCAGTAGTTCCATCTGTAAACATAATTAGCTTCTTTATGATACAATATCATAAAAGAATAAAGTTTTCTACTAGTATATAAATGATAATATTCATCCTTTAGGTGAGCTCAAGAGGAACGGTATAAATCTAGGTTGTCATGATGAAGCTCATAAAAATTGGTAATAATAGCAGTACCCACATAAGAAAAGAAGAAATGTTAGAAATAAAGATAATAATGTGAAGGTAGAAATTCAAATATAAGGCATATAATTTTCTTTATATGTTTGCATACATCGTCTTTCAAGTTGTCCATAATATTTGTAAGGGATAGATTCCAAACAACCACAGATATAGAAGACACTCGGTTCCTAAAAATTATATGAATCATGAAGTTTTATAATATGTTGTAGTCTGCCTAATGCTAAATAATACAATTAGCTTTTGAAAATCTTAGAGTATTTGCATTGATTATCTATAACAATTATTGGAATTTTAAGGATACCGAAAATAACTTATAGGTAATTATCGTTATACATCTATTACGAGTAAGTTGGGATGGAAAATAAAGATGAGCTGAAATAATTCAACTATTTCAGGGTGAACAGAAAATTTAAGTCCTTAATCAAGTTGTTGTCAAAAATACAATTGCATCTCCTTCAGTGTGATGTGGAACAATTTATTTTTTAGCAAACAAATAACTACTTTGTGAGGAATTCCCCGTATATACCTTATATAACTTAATTCAGATTCGTCAACATATGAGTAAGGTTTGGATTATGTTCTGTAGAATTTTTCAAGAGATTTGGAACTCACTACTACATATTCCAAAAGATCATGTGAATGGAGAGAAATTTCATTTGGATTAGATGATGAAACAAGTTTTTTGCTTTAATATTTTAAAAGAAGAAATTAATATTGGGTCGTTGTTAATCTATTTATTCATCACAACATTCTTAATTTATTGGTTCATCGAAGAAAATATTTCTTAAGAATATATAATTTTAGGACATAAAATATGTTCTTTAAAATGAATTTCTTTTAAAGAGGAGGACGAGCCAAATTTATTATGACAAGAGTTATTTGATTCACTATCTAAATCCTTGAAATATCCCACTCAAGTGGTCATTTGAAGTGTCTAATTATGATTAGATACATTGTAATAAGAACGAAGATGTTTAAAGGATTCAAGACTTTTAACCTTCCATTACAAACATATGATATACCTAAATGTGATATTAAAAAAATATGAAGGATATGATAATAGTATATTTTATGAACTTAAAGGAATAAAAATATGACAAAGGAAAAAATAGCTAAATAAACTAAAAATTTAGCTTCCGGTGAATTTAAAAATATAAATTTATAGGAAGAAAGTATGGAAAGTATTTCAAGAAGAGTCAATCAACTATTGTTCTATGTGATCAATATTTATTTCGTCAACTACTTCTTTGAATTTTAACTAATGTTTCTTACCTATTTCTTTCCATTTCGTGGAGTGATTTCATTCACTTGTTTGGGCTTGTTCTCTGTATTTATAGGGCATATTTCTTGGGATTTTTAGGCCAACATGGAATGTATCTTACCCCCTTGAATCTCTACAAAAAAAATAAAACATGACCCTTGATTTTGAACCAACACATTTATATTATTTGCACTTGATTTATTCATAAAACGGTTTGAGGATTCGATAAAATTATTAAGAGTGTCTTATAGAGTCGATTATTTCCAACTTATCTTTATCCTCGTACATTTAATCATTCATTACGGTGAACTATTTTACTGGATAATATAATTTACAATCATTTATAGTAGCCAAATTCATTCTCATATGTTCCATATGTTGATCTAATGCATGTTAATGAATGCCTTCTCCTGCAGTAATTGTAGTTGGATAACTATTTTATTTTCGTAGTCACTTCCGAAGGGTTATCTCGGATCCCGAATTAAAAGAAATTATCCTTTTTTGTAACTAACACTATATAAATCATGAAGCAATAAGAACAAATAAACAGAGAAAACAAAATTCAAATTATTACTCAAATATAAAGTTATAATAGGTTAAAAATATAATAAAGTTCATAGTAATGGTCCTAAAAACTTGATAAATAAACAGCAAGCGTGCGATTTCTGTGACGAGTATTACGATTCAATACTTATTATACCCACAGAAAAATTATATTTTTCTATCCTACAATTTAATATTTTTTAAATACCAATTTAACGTGTTCAATTAAGTGTTGACTCAAAAATTCAAATTGATGATTTTTTAAAAATGGTAAAAAATAATAGGTCTATTGCTTATCTATAAGCATATTATTATAAAGTTTAAATAATTAAAATAATTCAATTTGAATATATTCTAAAAATCAAGTTCTCTTTTAGAATGTTGTTTTTATCTCTCGATCATGAGCAACTAACTTTCTTGTAAGGCTAGTTGTATCTTTAATGCCTTATTTTTTACAATTGGTTTATGCGATCGAAAAACCTGATTCAGACTTCACTCGGTCATCACCATAATAAACTACTCATTCAACCTAATGATATTGATATTGTTCAAAAATAGATTTTATCTCTCAATCTTAGTCTATGTCTATAAAAAAACCAATTAAACTCGTAGATAATTGTAGATATTATATTTACCATCAATATTTAAAAATGTGTACAAAAAAATTAATATAAATACTTAAATTATTTTATAATCAAACGTATTTATACAAAAAAAAAGATGAAAATGTGTTTTAAAGTCTTATTATCCATTTACAAAGAATAAAAAAATTTCTTCTCAAGATAAATCGATTGATCTTTAAGAATAAAACCTAAGAATATCATTAAAATATTCTATTACTCTAAATAATAATAAAATTCACAATAGATTTTAGTTTTGAATGTTTTAATCGTGGCTCTAAAATATTTTTTTTAATTTTTTTAATGCAATAAAATCAAAATTAATCATTCATTAAATAAAAGAAAGAAGTAGATTTTTCAAATTTTGTTGATTTTATTTTTAAATGAATATTTTTTAACTTTGTGTATAATCTTATTTTTAATTCTTTGAGTCTTTATATATTTTTATCTTAGTTTTTTAATTATTTAAAAATGTACTGTTCAAAATTTTAGTTTTTTATTATTTTCTTCAATTTAGCTTTTTATCGAGTTTGTTCTTTTTTTTTCATTTTATCAAATAATCTTTTATTTTCATATATAATCTAAAAATAAATAATATGAGAGTAATTATTTCATTTACTAATTAAACTGACAACTAAATTAATGTAAAAGTATATAAAAATCAAAGATATTTGATCAAATTACTCCGCACCTATTAATTTCACGAGGCTTACACTTACAACATTGTCAAATACTGCAAGATATAAATAGAGTATGTCACAAGGGTTTGATCGCAGAAGAAATTTGGGGAAATCATTGTGCTATTTAATGTTATGAAATTTGTCATCGCATTTAGATTTATTTTTGAACTTTAGAACATCCTTGAATACTTTTAAACATGTCGCATATTTTACAGAGGATCAAGAAAAGGACCGAATGAGGGTTGCCAACCAACTTCTGAGGATTTGTACATATTTGATAGACTTTAGTAGTTCTATTGGTTGATTCACTAACTGAATTGGGTCTGTTTCGACTATTTTTTGCTTATCAAATATCCAAAAATAAAATTAGAAACAAACTTTAAAGACATATTTTTATACATTGAGTTTGAGGTTGACTATTTAAAGGTTTCCGAAGGTCTCTTCTAGGTATGTGATCGCATTATTCATCTTATCTTGTGACTAACATATGCTTGTAGACATATTTATATAAATAATGATTTTCCTAATCTAGGCTCCCATTTATTTGAGGGTAATGATGAAAACATCTTTGTGGGGTCCTACTATCTTTTTTAGTCATCATTTTCAAATATAATCAAATGAGGGAAGACTGGTAGAGGTTAACGAGGTTTTATTTACCTATTATATATCAAGGTCACCGGTGTGACACTTTATTAGTTTTTTTAGAGCTACAAGGGTTCGACTTCAGTAATGTCCCCCACGAGTTTCCTCTTCGGATTGTGATCCAAAATTTTATGGTCGACTTTATACAAAGCTATGTTTTAACTAACTGAGTGTGTTGCAGCCTCGGGTGCTGCCATATGGGGCTTGACCTATGACGCCAATATTTGAGGTTATTAAATTGATTAGGGTTCGAGATTGAAAATTTTCTAAAGTGTTCCCTCATAGATGAGCTATTGAATTTCATATTTCAGAGACCAACAGTCCTTTCTATGATAGTCGTGATGGTTATGATAGTTATAGAACTTGTCCTAATTTTGAGAATCCTTCGGCTCTTACATATTTTCTGGTTTTCAGAAATAAATTAAATTTTGGGTTCAGTCATAAATTGTGATTATATACTTGGTATACTAGATATTTGAACCGTTTAATATTACGAGATTATGTACCCCTTTTGGATCACCGAATGAAGATTATAGGGTTATTGTTTTGAAAAGAAGAACATCGATGAGATACTTCAATAATAAGTTTATCTGATTAAACCTAAGCCACACGTCTAAGTCCATATGATAAATATGTCGGATGGTATGATGGATAGGCATTCAGCCTTCTAAAAACTCTTGTTCACATTTTATCTTCGACTTTGATTTGTTGCTCCACTTGCACTATGAGCTCCCCAAAGTTGAGAGCCTTGTATTTTACAATGTTGTCGACCACGAGACCGCATAAGATTGTTTGATGGAATGCAGACTAGGTCACATAGTCGTGGTAGTTTTCGAGACTTTTTTTTATGTTCATAAATCTTTGAGGGTAAATGTGCAGGATTTCAATGGGTTTTTGTTTGTAATTGATAATATAGTGCTTATATATACTTTGCTATTGCTGAATTGATCCCATAATGCACTCCAAAAAGATTCAAATATGTGAACTTAAACCATAGGTAATTAAACCATTTTAAGAGCTACCTCGGAATATCATAGAGAAAGATCAACATCGAAACCTATCACCGTCCAGAAAACCGAGCAACATATTTTAAATTTTTTCAGTATAATGCTTGAGATCTCATGTTCCACTGTATTTATCTATTTTGAATGCATTGAATTTACGAGGAAACTTCTTGTGATCATTTCTAGTGGCAGAGGTGACGATACCACACGATATTTCGATTTTTTCTTCTTTTTTCTAAATTGTTTGTTGGTTCCAACCCGTAACCGGCCGATGGGAAGTGTTATATGACAAACATGAAGGTTTCACGAATTTATCATATAATTAGGCTCACCATTTCCTACTCTTGTATTGGGCTTAGATCTAGGTTTGGTATGGTTGTGTTTATAATGATCAGGGGTTACTCTGTCATTTAGCTGGATAATACATAAGATGACGACGCCCATGATTATCATTCGATCTTTCTTTGGTTCGTTCCAATATTGTCTGTATCATAGAGGTATTTCCCATGGGCGATATTCTTCATGTTTGCATCCAGATGATCGGTCATGGATTATAGAACATTCATTAGTTGGTCTGTAATACCTAACTGAAACATATAAACCATCATTGGCTTTCTTTAAATGATATTTGGTTTCCATATGGTGGATTCTGGATCGTGGTCCTTGTTGATATGTAATTCTGGCATCGAATTGTGCATGTGTTAGGATGTTGACTATGATGACTAATTTTTTTTATGACCATAAACTCATCTACATAAGTATGGTAGATGTTGTTGACTTGTTGCTTAATCACAATAATAGAACCAACTCTGGTGGTGGTGCAATATAGCATCACAATTACAAAGAGAGTTTGGGCGATGTTGTCAAGATGATATTGTCACCACCGCAGCGAAAACTAAAGTTTGCACTACGGTGGTGACAATAGGATTTTGCATGATATTGAAATCCAAGGTATATTTTGCAACGATAAGTATGGTTTTTGTTGCTGCAGTGGTAACAAGAATTTACACGATGACATGACTTGGATAATTCGAATGTTTTACTTAATGGAGAGCACGTACTCTTATTCTGACCGTGGAAAATTTATATTTTGATTTTGTTTTGAAGAATTTAATGTATACATATTTTATTTCTCACAAATGGCACCAATGATGTGTTTAGATTTTGTTTAGATTAGTAAAATAGGGTGCGAACAATGATTAATACAGATAGAGGGGGATGAAAGTTTGATAAATAATTTAAAAGTAGGAGGATCATTAGTCTTTACAAGTGTAACAATTTCACTTATTACATTAATTTCATAGTTAGTGGTTATTATGTCACAGGTTGATGATAACATCATATTCCTCTAAGGACATATTAAAGGTGTAATGATAAGATAAGGAGGTTGTATGATGAACTACTATGACAAACCAAAGAGGACATGTCAGCCAGTTAAGATGAGTAAATATAATTAGATGTACTACTGAGAATAACTTAAGAAGATAAAGTTCACGATATATAAGAAAAAGACATGGCCTTTATAGTGGTGAAGGTACAAGACCATTGACACCCTATATACAAAGATCAAACAAGATGAGACAGAGCAAAACATATGACAGAGAGACAAGAGCTTACATAGTAAAAAGAGTATTCAAGAAGTTTATAATTAAGTATCTGATATTAATTTAATACCCTAGGTAGTTAGAAGGTAATTTAGTAATGTTTGTAAAAATATTTGTAGATGACTGCCATATAGCTATAACATATCATTTATCCATCAGACTAAGGACTATTTTTAGTATAAGCATGAGAATACACCTTCATTTGTAGGGTGAATAATATTTTAGACGATAGATAAAAAATTATAAAATTTAGATTTTTTTTGTTTCGTGACTTGTTCAGTCCTTAAAATAATTGGAAGTATTTTGAAGATGGTATTTCTTATCAAATTTGGCATCGTGTATGGGAATCACTTTGCAAATAAACAATCTAATTTTGATGACTTGCTTAGGAGTTGGAAGTAATTGTTCAAAACATTTTTATGTTCGTAGATCTCCTACAAGTATTTCAGGTATCACTAATATTGTTTCACCAATCATCGAAAATGAGGTAGTTCAAAGTATTGTATGTATTCATAGTTTTATTTCACTTGTACGTAAAAGTAGTGGAATAAGAGGTACTTTTACGTTAAATTCTCTAATTTGTATGAATGAAGTAATTGGAAATGATATTGGTCCAACTAATTTTCTTTTTCATGTCCGCATAGTTGAGGAAGGAGTGTGCCTACTATTGTTGCAAATAATTAAGAAATAGTTTTATCATCGATTCGATAAAATCTGCTACGATCAGGGTAGTCTCATCGAATGCATGATATAATTGATGGTGATGTTCGAACTTATTTTTTTAATGTTTTACAATTTTAAATGAGTGAATTAATTCAAAAGCAACATAGGTCTAATATTTTGCAAAATCGAAGAGATGAAAAATGATGTGTTAGGTTTAAATATTTTTGTAAAACTCTTCAATTGTTAACGCAAAAAAAAATAGGTTTAGAGGAAAATAAAAATCAAGATTAAGTAGTGTTAGAAAATATGTTAACAAAGAAAAATGATACGTACATAATGATGAACAATCTAGTAATCAAGTAAATTTAAAGAAAAAAAATAAGGATTAACGGATGTACACCATGGGACACTTAAAATACCAAAGTTAGCTACATATACTTTAGCACAATCTTCTTTATCCTAAATAATTTTATAAGGTAAGTTACTTAAGAATTTTGATACTTATAGAATACATAAGTATAATGGGACTAAAGATCTAGAACATCATCAGGAACAGTTCAAAATATGATGCTTACATTTAATCTTGATGAGACTCTCCTTTGTAGAGCATAGTCTATGAATTTTAGAAGAAACACATCGGTTTGGTTAATAATATCATTTTTGATAAATTTATAGTTTTAAAGTATTATGAAGTTCATGGTGAATAAAGTGATACAGAGGGATGACAATTTTATTATGACATTATATTGAAGATACTAACGATAAAATACTTGCTTTCGAGGTTCCTTAGGTTCCTCCTAATTTTCGCTCTTTCTTCTTCGGAGATGGAGCAAATGTCAGCCTCTTCTTGAGAGTCGGCCTCAAGATCAGTTTTCGTAGCCTCTGAGTCAGCTTCGTTGGCTTTTGAAGTTTCTTCTCGAGGGCTTTGAAAAGTTGGGATGATTGCTTCTGTAAGAGGTTTAGCAATTCGAGGCTCCTCCTCCATCACTTATCTCTGAGGAGGATCCAGTAGGGGAGATTTAATGCAAGAATAGCAGTTAGAGAGGGTACCCTCGGATTCGAAAGAAAGGTTTGATGATCCAAGGGAAACTCCGGGGTCTTTAACGAGTGAAGAGATAGAGGAGTTTACTTTTTCAGAAGGAAAGGTGCTTCGAATTGGAACTTTATTGACCCCTTTTTTACATCAACAACTGCTTAATTTTTTATCTCAAAATTTGGATGTCTTCGCTTGGAAGACAGAAGATGTAACAAGAGTACCTATTGAGATAATTCGACACAGCTTGGCCATAAATCCGAAGGTTAAGCCGGTAATTCAAAAAAGAAGAGCGTTTTCCTCGGAAAAAACGGAAACAATTGTTTCAGAAGTGGATCGGTTTTCTAAGTTTGGATACATAAGGGAATCGCAGTATCCTTTGTGGACAGTGAATTGAGTGGTGGTTAAAAACAAGAATGGGAAATAGAGGATGTGTGTGGATTTTAAAGATCTGAATAAAGCTTGCCCTAAAGATCCATTTCCTGTTCCTCGAATAGATCAATTGATTGATTCCACTTCAGGCAACAAAATTTTGACTTTTATGGATGCTTTTGCAGGGTATAATCAGATCCAAATGGATCGAAAAGATGAAGAGTGCACGACTTTTATAACTGATAGTGGCCTACATTGTTATAGAGTGATGCCCTTCGGATTGAGGAATGCTGGAGCCACTTATCAAAGGTTAATGAATAAATTTTTTTGCTACGCAGAACGGAAAATATATGTAGGTATATATAGATGATATGGTAGTGAAAGTTCAAGGGACGAAGTGCATCTTGATGATTTAGAGGAAGATTTTTTGAATATAAGAGCGATCATGTTGAAATTAAATCCGGAGAAGTGTACCTTCAGATTTTGGTAGGGGAAGTTTTTGGGTTTTATTATCAGTGAAAAAAGGAATAAAGGCTGACTCAGAACAGTTAAAAGCTTTGATAGCAATGAATTCACCTCGATCAATCAAATAAGTGCAAATATTGACAGGAAGGTTAGCAACACTTAATCGATTTATTTTAAGATTTTCTGACAAATGCTTTCCTTTCTTGCAAGTGTTACGAGGACCCAACAGGTTCGAATGGACGTCGGAATGCAAAGCAACGTTCACAAACATTAAAAATTTGTTGTCATCACCAGAAATTTTAACAAAGCCTCAAAATGGGGAGAAATTATTTATGTACATCGCGGTATCGAATTTTTCACTCAGCGCAGTGTTAATTAGTGAACATTCAGGAATTCTGAAGTGAGTGTATTACGTTAGTAAAATTCTGGTGGCAACTGAAAAGAGATATATGAATTTGGAAAAGCTAGCTTTAGCATTGGTGATTGCTGCTACGAAGATGCGTCCATATTTTCAAGCTCATACTATCGAAGTCCGAACTTCAGTTCCCTTAAAAAATGTATTACAACGACCTGATATTTCGGGGAGGATGACCAAATGGTCAATGGAGTTGGGGGATTACGATATTTTATTTACACCTCGAACAGCTATCAAAGCACAGGCACTGGCTGATTTTTTTTTGTTGAGTTCCACTCAAGCCGATTGGATGAGGAAGAAAGTAAAAAACAACTTTGCATGTAGATTCGAGGTGGGTTGTTCGAATAGATGGAGGATCCAGTATTTCAGGGTGCAGTGCTAGGGTTCAATTAATAACTCCAACAGGGAAACAAAGGTCCAATCAATTAAATTTGGTTTTCATGCTTCAAACAATGAAGCTGAATACGAAGCTGCTTTGGCAGATTTGAGATTGGCAAAAACAATTGTGGGGCGAATTCAGTACGTTTGGAAACAGATTCTCAATTATTGGCAAATCAGGTATCTGGAGTTTCTGAAGCAAGGAATGATCGTTTGATTTTATATCTTCGAGAGCTCCATAATTTAATGCTTCTGTTTGACAATGTGGTTGTGGAATATATCGGGCGAGGAAGTAACATGGTGGCTGATTCTTTAGCAAATGTTTCCTACCTACAAGGAGGAATATCCTTGGATTTTGCTACAAAAAAATACTTCAATTGTTATTCAATCTAGCCAATGTGAAATTATAGAATATTGTTTTGTCACTGATGAAAGCCGACCTGATTGGCGATTAGATATTCTTAATTTTTTACCTAGGGATTTCTGCCAAATGATTCTCAATTGGCCAAAAAGTTAAGGGGTAAATCCTTCGGATATATAGTTCTGGATGGAATTTTGTATAAAAAGACATTAAGTAGGCCATTACTACGATGTTTAGGCAAGCAAGAATCACAAGAATTATTGTCAGAATTGCATGATGGTGAAGGGTCAGCTCATTGTGGGTTCCAAGCTTTATCGCGTCGAGTTTTACTTGCAGGGTTTTACAATCATGAACGATGCTAAGAATTTAATCTGAGGTTATGATACTTATCTGAGATTTTCCAATGCTATTCACATACCAGCTATACCGCTTATGTCTATATTTTAGGCGATACCATTTGATAGATGGGGAATTGATCTGGTGATACCTTTGTCGATGGCCTCTGGAGAAAGGCAGATGATAATTGTGGCGGTGGATTATTTTACGAAGTGGACAGAAGCAGAACCACTATCAGGCACAAAAGCAAAGGATATCATCAAATTTATTGTGAATAATATTTGTTTTCGTTTTGGAGTTCCTCGGAAAATCACAACAGATAATGGCCCTAAATTTAATAATAGGGAAATGGATGCATTATGTACTTCTAAAGGAATTCAACAGTGTTTTTCGACGCCCTTTCATGCTTAAGCTAATGGACAGGTGGAAGTGACAAATAGAATGATTTTAGATGGCTTGATGAAGAATCTATCGGGGACAGCAGGGAAATGGCCAAATTATTTGTAAGAGGTGCTTTGGGATTATTGAACAACTCCAAGAGAGGCTACAAAAGAGACGCCTTTTGCTTTAGCATATGGTATGGATGCAGTTAGCCCTGTTAAATCTACGGTGTCATCTTTTAGAATATCTCAATATTCTGAAAGGTCTAATGACGAAATTCGAAGGGCTAATTTGGATTTGATTGAGGAAAAAAGGGTTCGAGCTCATTTAAACGCAATTCATTATCAAACTCTTATAAGAAGTAGATATGATTCGAAGCTGAAAAGAAGAGAATTTTAAGAAGGTGATAAGGTGTTGCGGAAAGTCTTTTTACATACAAAGGAGAAGAACCTCAGGAATATGGCTCAGAATTGGGAAGAGGTTCGTCATTACTCTCCTTCGTGTAAAAATATGTAAAATATTTTAAGTAATAAATAGTTTTTCTCCTCAACGACCTAACAACTTTATTCAACATGTACACGTAAGCTACACCCTAGGCTAGCTCGAGCCTATTAGACAATGTCTAAGTTAAAATTCTTGTTATAATTAGCGAGCAACAAGAAATATTATTACAGTTAACGAGAATAAAATTATGTTTACAAATAAAAGAGCATAATAATTTATCTATATAGGGGTTCCAAAAAAAACAAAGCAACCACTCATTTATCAGGTGTGTGTTGGCCTATTAGTAGCATCAAACTGAAAGACTATTTTCCCAACAACAACAAAAAATGAGCGCTTATTGCAAATATATTACAAACAGATCAACAATGCAACCCCGTGGATGTTTTAGAAAAAATAGGGCCTGTGATGACTCCACTACATGCATCACACCATAAATATTTGTTTTCAAACGACAAAGAAAAAATGAGTAAAATATATCAAAAGAAATTCGAGAAGTAATAAGTGAGAAATGTGTGGAATCATATTGGGTTTTTACATGTCCATATATCAAAGAGTATCCATAAAAAATCAAGATGCTAAAACAAAATCGCTACGAGAAGTTCAATTAAGAAAAAATAAACACAAAAAGTCAGCCATACCCATCGTGCATCTGCGTGCCCATTCTTGAGAGATCACCAGCAGTGGGCGCTAGGATGATTTTAATTCATTAAAATACTATGTAGATAAATACAATCAGATAATAATATAAAAGCTCAAGCCTATCGAGAATAGGATGGCAATGATCCATCAATAGATCGAGTTCGGACCTGATGAGTTCGGATTATTCAGTCACAGCCCCCTGTGTTATTCGGACAAGGGAAATTCGGACTTAACTTGCCACTGAACTATCCGGACAGGACAAAAGTAAAGAAATAACTGAACACTTTTTGACTAAGCTATGTGCTAATCAGCTTAATAAGTAAATGGGTCCTTAAACTTGACTCGGTTCCATAACTTGACCAGAAAGACCATGGGTCCTTAATTAAGGGTATAAATACCCCAACCACTTTCATTAATGAGGATGAACATTTCATACAACCAGGCAGCTCAAATCTCTCACTACTAATCACCCAAAACATTTAATACTATACACACTTTCTAAACAACTTTACAAAATTACCCTCAATCCAAAATAAATCTCACCAACTTGGCGACCACAGTGGGAGGAGAAGGTGCCTGAATCTAGTATTCAAAACCAGAAAAAAGACCCGTTCGGATGGATCTGAACGAGCAAGCGATACCATCACCTATGGTGGAGATGGTTGGGGAAAATAATGAATACACCACCGAGGAACGATATAAGTTGAGAGCTGAAATAGAAGCGTTGAGGGTCATTAAAAAGGCAGAGATGGGTTTAAAGGAGAAGTCAAAGGCGTCATCCGTTCACTATACTGACAATTCAAGGGAGAATGATCCATTAGTAAAGACTCATTTAAGTACGAAAAATACCCATGTCAGTTCCAAAAAGTATCCCCGGTCAAAGCTGGTGGAGAGCTCAGATTCTGAGTCCTCCAACAGCTCTTCGAACGAGGCTAAGCTTGAGGAGTCTTTCTCATCAAGCGGCGATGAGAGGAGGTCTAGGAAGAAGCAAAATCTAGTTAATAAGTATTCAAGAAAGAGAGAAAGGGATGGGCGACTTAAAAGGCACTTGGGCAAATGGTCATCTTACATCCATAGTCACAAGCACGTGGATCAACTGTTGATTGATCTTTTTTACTTTCCATGATGAACGAGGTATTTTTTAAACACCAAATGAAGACACAGTCTTTAGTCGTAGTAGAAATTGGATACAATCACCATTGTTTGCCAAGATCCTGTCCGGAAACCTCCCCAAGAGGTTTGATAATACTAAAATGGAGAAGTATGATGGGAGTAAAGATCCGGACAATCATCTGGAGCAGTTCAAGAAATTCTTGATCGATTTTGATGACGATGAAAAACTTCTATGTAGGGCCTTCTCCCAATCTTTTACAGGAAGTGCTCTGAAATGGTACAATAGTTTGCCTCAGGGTTGTATTAGGAACTTTGACATATTTAAGGTTGCCTTCTGAAGGCAGTTTGTGGGGAGTAAAAAAGTTAAGGGAAATAGAGATACTACCATCCATTGTGTCCAAGAACCAAATGAGTCATTAAAAGACTATATAAGTCGGTTCGTAAATACTAAGAACGGGTTAGTTGATTACTTTGAGCAAGTAGCAATAGCTTCTCTGAGACAAGGGTTAAACCCTAGGAATCTAGCTGATTCAGTGACAAGGAAGAAGGCCATGACCTGGGGTGGTTTGTTAAACCAGGTGGGAAAGAAAATCAATGTGGATGAAACTAAAAAGACTAGGGTACACAGACAGGTGAGGTCTGCCCCAGCAGCTCGAAACCAAAATCGTCAAGGTACAAGGCCAAAGAAACCGGACAAGGATTCCACCAAAATCCAGCTCAGAGCCAGCAGTCTAGAAATAAAAGAGGTCCCTGGGTTCAACTGGAGTGGTTTGCCGAATTGAAAGAAAGTGTGGCAACCCTTTATGACAAGACTAAAGATGAGGTTCATTTCCGGAAGCCAGCAGCACTTCAATCTCCCAGGGAAAGTCGCAATACTTGTTTTTGTCGGTATCATCATGATATTAGCCATTACACCGAAGACTGCATCGCTTTAAAGCAAGAGGTGCAAAATCTCATCGAAAGAGGCAAGTTGGGTGCCTATGTCAAAAGAAGAAGTGAGAACATGCCTGACAATGCTCCTCGAACATGCCCTACGAACAACGCATGAACATCGGCTCCGGAGGGGGCAATAGTGATCCATGAAATATTTGATGTGGATTCAGAGTATTTGGAACCTGACCCAACTCGTAATAAGGTGGGGGTCATAGCAAAGCAGGTCAAAACAGTGTCCGAACTCATTAATTTCTTTGAGTCACTTACCATTTTTAGAGGGAACACCATGACAACACCCAGTCCTTTATCGAGGAAGAGGCACATTCATAATCTAGATACTCAGTTGGAAGGGGGCATGTCTTCCTGCCAGTTTTTGGAGCTCATTTGTATGGCATATTGAATACCTATTTCAACCAATCTAAGTTGAAGCATTTTACGAAGGTTTCAAAAAAATTCACAGGTTATAAAAAACACATACAAAATAAGATATATGCTAATTAATTAAATGAGCTCCAAAAATTATGGCACCTCATTAAATATGCTGCCAAGATTGGAAAGAGTGTGTCATCAGATCCCTAAAATAATTACTAATACTTAATTTGGTAATTCAAAACAAACAAATACATATATATATATATACACATAATAAAGTCTGAGGTGTTCAATATTCATAAGGTGCAGAAGACGTCTTCCCTCTTCATCCACCAACTTGTATGTTTATGATTTTATGATTTAATGATTCAGATGACATTATATGGGCCTTCCTAATTTGGACCAAGTTTCTCTCGATTTTTGTCTCTCATATGGAGGAAAACGTTTCTTATAACCAAATCTATGACATTGAACTCTCATCTTCGAAATTGTTTAGGTATACCAGCTTTCCATGAGTGACTGATAATGTTGGATCCTTATTAGCGCCTTTGTCCTCTTTTCATTAATTATATCAAGCTCGGCATGTCTCCCTTCTTCATTCTCTTTCAGGGTGTAATTGGCGACTCTAAATGACGGGATCGTAGTCTCTGTTGGGACCACCGAATTTATGTCATACACTAGTGCAAAGGGAGTCTAGCCCCTTATATACCCATAGAACCTTTTGCAAATAGTTTGACCACTTTTCGGCCATTCAAGTCAAATTTGTCTTCAAATCTTTCACTTTGATTCAGTTAGTTAATTCAACTTATACATTTTCTTGGGGGTGAAAGAGGGTCGAGAAATGTTTCACTATCTCTATTATTTTATCAAAGTTTTCCAACTATACATTATGGTACTAGAGGTCGTTAACCGAAGTAGTTGAATTTAGCATACCAAATAGGTGGCATATGTTGGTTAGTATGAAGTTGATCAAGCTTTTGGGTGATATCATAATGAGCAGTTTGGCCTCTACCAATTTCGAGAAGTTATCCACAACCGCGATAATGTGTTATATATCTTTAGAAGCTCATGAAAAAAGGTCCAACTAGGTCTATTACACACCTATCAAAACACAAAGCTTCTGACATCAATTTGATGAGTATAATTGGGCAGTGTATTGTATTGGTGAATCTTTGACATGGTCCGTACTATTTTACTAATTTCTTGACATCAACAAATATTGTGGGCATGTAGAATCCTGCTAGTAAGACCCTTCCGGCCAAAGTTTTATATACGCAATACGACGACCCTTGTCCACTATTAAGCTCCTTCAAATCAACCATAATTCTTTTAGATTGAGACAACGCAACATTGGCCGACTTAAACCTTGCTTAAACAAAATTCCTCTCAAGATGATGACTCGTTTAACTTTGAACTTTGGTATCCGGGTTGCTACATTGTTGTCTACGTAGGCGTTGTTTTTTATGGCACATGTGATCTACGACCTGCAATTGTTTATCTCTTCCACACCTATGTCATAGATTTCTCTCACGGACAACCCTTTTTTAAATTAATCAAGAGGTGTTCTTGTACTGTAACCTATGGTTTAGTTTTTCCACAAGCAATTGAGGCCAAGACATTACCTAAAGCATTTTTTACCATCTGTACCTGCTCGTATTGAACATCTTTGATAATTATGACGTATTTTTTAGGATTTTTGAATATTTTACCAAAGGCTCTTTTCGAACCACTTCTTGTCATAGAGCATGGTTTAGCACAAGTTATAAGCTACTGATTAAACGGACTTTTTTCTCCTTGCATAGTTGCACCAAACGAAGACCCGTTATTGTTGCATCATGCTCAGCCTCATTGTTTGATGCTTAGAAACCAAAAATAAATAGCTTGGCTTATTAATTTTCCTTATGAGGCTATTAAAAGAAAACATACTCCATATCTAGAAATGTTCAAGCCTCTATCGATTTGCACATTCATTCCAGTTCCATCGTTTCCATCTATGGTTCCGGCATTTTCACATGGTAATCTATGAGGAAATCGGTTATACCCTAAGCTTTAATTCCGGTTTTTTGTTTGAATGAGATATCAAACCTCTCAAACTTTGCTTACCATGTTTTTAATCGTCCAGAAATGTCAGGATTTTGCAAGTACAATAGAGTGGCCCTCAAAATAAGATCTCATGTTTCTCAATGCTACTACTAAAGCTATAGAATTGCATATAGACATTTTGAGCAAGAATGATAGTAGACATCGACACCCTCCATGGATTGAGTTGCACAAATACGAGTCTATTTAAAATATTTTATTAGGTCTCGATAGAAAGGGAAGCTAGCATCCATTTCAAGAATATAGGTGAATATGACTACTTCACACTCCTTAGTATGTAGTAGAGTTTCATCTACTTAGGAAATTGAATGATAACAATTTCTATAATTACCAATTCCTTTCTCTTCTTGTTATACTCAGAGGGATATATATAGTTTTAACTATGATTAATGATGCTAGTTGTCTTGACATCACCAAGTAAACTATGCTATATATTATTTATGGTCCTCTAGTTGATTCGGGTGGGACTAATTCTAGTACTGAATAACTTAAGGACACATCATCAATGCCAAAAGAATAAATAATACTTACAGATAGTGCTAAGAAAGCATTAATTGTAGGGCTTTAGCCGAACGACACTTCGGGGGATGAACAAAAGGTATCAACACTTCATCATATACAATATGAAACAAATCCTTGTTGGGGAAACTAGTATCTAGATTCCCGTTGTCTGAATCCTCACATCCATAATGCACGATATGACTTGCATTTCTTCTTTCGACCATTTTATTTTTGTAGAAAATGATAAGAATGCAAAAACTGAAAATAAAAATTTGTAAAGGAAAATGAAATGAAAACTAGAAGATTTAATGCGTGAAAGCACAAAACTTAAGAATACAACAAAGCTTGGATAGAGAAATAATGATGAAACGAGCCAAAAGTTCTCAAACAAAAAAAAGGCATATTTATAGTAAAGGTATAAAAAATCGCAAACCATTCTCAAACAAAAAAAACCTATATATAATAAAGGTACAAACTGATGTGGTTTATTTTTGTCTGAGGGTAAGTTTGTAATTTTTGTTTAGAGTTTTGTGGAGTTTTGTGAGTAGTTAATGTTTGGGTAGAATGTAGGGGGAGAATTAAGCTGCCTGGTTGTATTTAATTTTCATTACCCTCATTTAATGTTGGTGGTTGGGTATTTATACCCTCACATTTGGGCATTATGGGCTTTCGGGTCGTGTTTGATAGATTCAGGTCGAGTTTAAAGACCCATTAGTTTTAAGTATGTAAATAGGCAGCTTAGTCAGAAAGTGATTAGTGTTTTAAGTACTTTAGTTCTGTTCGGATAGTTCAATGGATGATGGTGTCCGAACTGCCCCTGTCCGGTAAGGTGGACATTGTCCGAATTGACCCTGTCTGGTTCCCATAAAAGGTGGTGACAAAATTCGGACTCATCAGTAGCCCCTTTTTTAGGTGGTGCTCAAAAACCTTTGGCAAGAACTAGAAAACTGCCTGTTGCTGGTGACAGTTACATCCGGACAGGTCCTTCGAACTGTGTTACATCTTTACCCGGAGTGAAAAAAGTTCTCGAAAACTAAACGGTTTCTTGCCAGAGTTTGTGGGACACGTGTCTCTCTCTGGTTCGTTAATTTAGCTGTTTTTTCACCTAGAATTTCGCTCCCACCTTCTCCAAAAAGTAACCTCTTCATTTAATTAAGATGACATCAACGTCGTTCCTTAATCATTGCAATCCTTTCGAATTCTCCTAGGTATCAAAGCACCTTTTTGGGTGTTTACTATAAATTAATCATTTCTTCACTGTTTTACCATCATCTTCATACTTACTTTGCTAAATCTCAGAGCTTTCTCTCTCAAACACAAATTCTTCTTGTTGGAGTTTACATTCACAACCAGGAACGCTTTAATCAAAGGCGGGTGGCTTAACCTATCAGAGTTAGAAAGGGCTCAAAGAGTCGAAAGAGAAAGGCGCATTGCTGCAGGCCTTCCTACTTCCCCTGTCGACAAACGAGAAATTCCAAACACAGAGCCTGACCAGGGCTCTTCTTCAACCAGGAGCGTTAAACCGAGGAGATTGTTTCAACCCAATCTTTCGCCAATTGTTTCAGGCTCATCGGTTCAGGAATCGGAGCCCACTGTTGAACCAGGGCAAGCAGTTACCAGTTTCAAGAAGCCCTCCCTATTTATCGCCATGGGATCAGATGTAGATGTCTCTCCCAATAAACTAGTTTATCGGAGGAGAGGTCGCCTGGTAAAAGGGCAGGCTCAAAAAGGTACACCTTCCAAGTCAGAGATCAAGGACAGTGACAAGGGGTCAGAGGCACCCATGAAAATACCTAAGGACAAGTTGTCCGGACCTAAGGCATCCATCTCAAGTCTCCGAAAAGAAATTACCACATTTGAGCCCAACCGGAGACTAGAGTTCAAGGGACTAGTGAAACCCAACAATCTTGAGGGCATACGGAGCCAATCTCTAACTCACCTCACCTAAAAACAACCGAACCCCCCCCCCCCCCCCCCTCAGTAATGGAAGAAGTATTGGAGGATTCTATCGAAGAGGCTCTGTTTGAGTCCAAAGTCTCCGGACAAACGAGTGATGCTGGTGCTGCCAAGAAGGACAAAGGCAAAGAAAAACTATGCCTTAGGCACCCAGATCTGCCAGAGATCCTTGAGGGAAAAGTAGGACCTTGTTTCCACAAGGTCAGTGTTAAGTATCTTCTTGATTTACAAAAAATTACTTATGCATTCATCCATACAGCCGAATTGGGTCGGATGCGTACAAAGTGGGGGATTCCGGAGAACGTAAAAATAAGGATCCCAATAGACCCTGAAACCCCAATGGACTACAAGCTTAGTGAAATAGTTATCTTCACTGAACTCTTTAACTGGGGACTAAGGTTTCCCTTAGATCCGGAGATAGTTAGGTACTTTCATCTCATCAAGCTTTGTCCAAGACAACTGAGCCTTAATGCCTGGTACACTCTAATGACCTGTATCATGGTCTCTAGGCTCTCCGAAATTCTTCTTCCAATGATGGAGTTCGCAGCTGTGGCCAACCTCTGCAGAAACCACCACATTCCCTTCTACCACTTCAACATGGGTGATAATTACAAAGCAGTGGATGACTTGCTTGAGCCTGAGAGAAATTGGAAGACTCACTTTGTGTTTGTGAGTGGTGCTTAGGAGAATGGGAGGAAGATCAAAGCCGGTGTCAACCCGAGCCTCCTCACCAGCAGATGGCGAAGCGATCGTAAGAATCCTATCCCACACTTCCACTTTTATATTAATCAAACTTGTTTAACTAACTTATCTTGTTGCCAACCATTTTTTATAAAGTTGCCCAAAGACTTTAACGATTATCTGAAGGCCGGGAAGGTCACTTGCACCAAATTAAACGCTTGGGCTGCTGACAAGTGGGGGAACCGTTTTCACAATGCCTTTATCGGAGGCAATCTTGCAAGGTCTTACCTCTGGAACACTACTGACTGGAGGGAATTATCCTGGGAGGAGCTTACCACCCCACCCCCTCTGGATTTAGTCCTTAAAAGAACACATGCACCAGATGGGGCATTGTATCTGCCCGGTAGAGCCAAGTCCCCAAGCAAGATGAAGGGCAAGAAAGGTAAGGGGAAGCTTAGTGCAGTTGAGGCCAACCCCACTGAAGCGGAGGAAACTGCCCCAACAAACCAAGAGGGGCCAGTTTCAAGTCAAATTGACGCTGCTCTTCTTGAAGTAGTGGAGCATGAGGGTGCTAGGGAAGAGGCAGGATCTCTAAAGCCTCCAAGGTTTCCTTAGAGGGACAGGAAACGGGGAGCAGAAAGCAAGGACAGGAAGGCCAAGAAGAAAAAGACCTCCAGGGGTGATGAACTTTCTCTCCGTCCTTTGGAGCTCTTCCCTCCTGTTAACCCTACTGATCCAACAAGAGCAGAAGAGATCCACGGTGACTTTCAAATCGATGAGGTTGGAGGAGGAGACATTAGCATCGACGGTGTCGACATTACAGGTCTTGACGGGCTGGGTGACTATTTTGCAAACCTTCCCAGAGATGACTTTGCTGGGCCCTACCTCCCTCCGAGCACTTTGAACACCGTTACCTTCAATGGTAAAACTTTCACCATTTCAAGTGGAAAAGATGTTATAACTGACTCTATATTGAGTAATATTCAGCCGGTGCTGGTACCGGAGAAACAAGTGCGAGGTCAGTCAGCAATCATTACTGCCCTTAATTCTGACAATGAGACACTGTCCAATGACCTCCTCACTGCCACCCAAAATGTTGATGTTTTGAAGAGAGAAAATAAGGAGTTAAAGAAGAACCAGGAGGGTTGGGCCACAAAGGTAGCTACCCTAGAAGATACTATCAAAGACCTCCGGGTGAAGCAATGCGGGTTGGAGAAAGATCTCTCCTCTTCGAAAGAGGAGATAAAGGCCAAGGACCAAGTCATTCACACTTTGACCAACGACAAGATCGCACTCGAAGACTCGGTGTCCAAGGCTGCAGAGGAGAAAGCTGATCTGCTGAGGGAGCAGGAGGTAAAAATCCAAGCCAAGATTGATACTTATGCCAACAATGTGATAGACACTCAGGAGGAAATGTATGCCAAGGTGAAGTCAGACATGGTTCTACTCTTTCATGAGAAGTTTCCAAAGAGGAATCTGGGGGACTTATGGACTTCTGTAGAGCATCCATACAATGGCTGAGGGTGACAGGTTTGATTGTGCATCCTCATCCGATGAAGAAGAGAACACCGGGGAGAGTCCAGGTGAGGAGAATGATGACCTCAAGAAGAAGAAAACAAGTGAGGCTGAGCCATCTTCAAAGGCTCAGTCTTAAAATTTCAATTATCTTTTGTTTTGATTGAACTAAAGTCCTTGGAAGGCCAAGGAATTTTTGTAACTGTTTCCAATGTTTGACCGGACAGATCTTTTCGCTTTGATTGACAATTTAAAGTCCTTGGATGGCCAAGGCACTTCGGTCGTTTTAATGAGTATGTTTATTTTGCACAATTCTTGCATTCTTTCATAGTTTTTCAATTTTGGTGGCTAATGTTTAAACAACCCTTAGTTATTTCATAAACATCTTAAAGTGAGAGTGTTTAAATTCTCCGATGACAAATGTTTAAGTAGTCATTACACCTTTAATTCAATCTGGCCGGTGTTTAAACAAAAATTTAACAAGAAACAATATTAAAACACTCCGAATTTTTAAGAAGGCATCAAATTTTATAAAAGAGCCCGGACACCTCATTAAAACCTCCCCGCGCCACCAGGGTAGGAAAGAGTATGCCCCAAAATATTTACATGGATTTTTAAACAAGTAAATATTTACATAGTTTCTACTCCAAGTACATCCTGAGGTGCTCAATATTCCAAGGGTGATTCAAAACCCTTCCATCCTTGTCTTCTAGCCAGTATGTCCCAGGTTTAAGCCTTTCAATGACCATATAGGGTCATTCCCAAGTTGGGGCTAGTTTGCCGAGCAGCTTCTCTTTAGTGTGTAAGAAGACTTTCCTTAACACCTTGTCCCCCGGCTGAAAATCTCTTCTTTTAACTTTGGAAGCAAACCTGGTTCTCATCAAACCTTGATAGTGCACAGCTCTAAGGTGTGCCTTAACTCTTCTTTCCTCTATCAAATCAAGTAGACCTCAGATAGCCCCCTCATTAGCGTGTTCGGAGAAATTATGAACTCGAAATGAAGGGAGAGTTTCTTCCATGGGAGCTATGGCATCCATCCCATAGACCAGGGCAAAAGGCGACTCTTGTGTTGCAGCCCCAGGTGTAGTCCGGTAGGCCCACAAAACCTCTTGTAAATAACTAGGCCATTTTTCAGTAGCCCTTTCTAAATTTTTCTTCAAACCGGACAATATAGTTCTCTTAGCCACTTCAACCTGACCATTCGCTTGTGGGTGGAAAGGTGAAGAGAAACAATGTTGTATACCTATAGAGGCACAGAAACTCTCCATTTCCTTATTGTCGAACTCTGACCCGTTGTCTGTCGTTATCTTCTGTGGAATGCCAAATCTGCAACAGATATTGGATAAAATGAATTTTATGACAACTTTGGATGTTGTACCTGCCAGTGGGGCTGCTTCGATACACTTCGAAAAATAGTCAATAGCCACAATTATTGTTCTGCGCCCTCCAGACGCCATAGGTAGAGGTCCCACCAAGTCCAGCCCCCATCGAGCAAAGGGTATAGGCTCAGAAATTGACTCTAACGGGGTGGCTGGAACATGAATTTCGTTGCTATATCTCTGGCATGGGTCACACCTTCTCACCAATAATAGTGGACCAATAATAACCAGCCAACAAAACTCTCCTTGTTAGAGCCCTGAATCCACATTGAGCTGATCCCTCACCATCATGCAATTTGGAGAGCACCATTTGAGATTCATCATCCCCCAAACATCGTAAGAAGGGTTTACTGTAAGACTTCTTATAAAGAACATCTCTTAGTATGATAAAACCACGAGCCTTGTACTTTAATTTTCTTGCTATTGACTTGTCCGGAGGCAAGATACCATCGGAGAGATATTGAAGGAGAGGAAACCTCCAATCTTGGGGCTGTTTCATTTGTATATCAAAGCTTTCTTCCTCCTTACCCATATTGAGTTGAATGGAGGGGCACTCCAGCACATGGATCCAAGGGTATGATTCAGTATAGGCTATGGTTGCCAAGTAGTCTGCTAGTTCATTTTCTGTTCTGGGTATGTGCTCATAAACAATACTCTTGAACTTAAGTGCCACATCTTTGAGAAGAAGTAAGTATTTTATTAGTTGTTCCTTTTTTGCTTCAGATTGACCTTGCGCATGATGGATAAGAAGCTGGGAATCACTCATCAACTTGACCCTTTTGGCTCCACAAATAAGAGCTAACTTTAAACCAGCTATAGCAACTTCATATTCGGACTCATTGTTGGAAGCCCTAAAAGCAAAACATATAGCTTGGTACATTTTGTCACCATACGGATAGGTCAAGCATACCTCTACACCACATCTCATAGTACTTGATCCACCATCCGTCCGGACGACCCAGACCTTTTTATCTTTCATCTTAGTTGTTTGCTCTGTATCCCTATCTGGGTGGAATTCAACTAAGAAATCAGCCACAACTTGGGCTTTGATTGCTGTTCGAGGAGCAAAATCAATATCGAAATCCCCCAGTTCCACTGACCACTTAGTCATTCTACTCGAGATATCTGCCTTTTGTAGAACGTTTTTCAGGGGATAGGATGTCCGAACAATAATAGGATGAGCCTGAAAATAAGGCCTCATCTTCCTAGCAGCAATTACCAGGGCTAGTGCTAACTTTTCAAGCTTTAGATAGCGTTTTTCTGCATCTATCAAGCTCTTGCTGATGTAATACACTGGACGGGGGTAATTATCCACCTCCCTTACCAATACAGCACTGATGGCACAACTGGAAACTGCCAAATAGACGAAGAGTGTCTCTCCATCAACAGGTTTAAATAGAGTCTTGGGAGAGGACAGATGTTTCTTAATCTCATTGAAGGCCTCATCACATTGTGAAGTCCAATCAAATCCCTTTGCATCTTTTAAAGTTCACATATGTCCGAAGACCTTGAGATGAATCGATTTAACGCAGCCAACCTCCCAGTCAACCATTGTACTTCTTTAATATTCCAAGGAGGCTCCATTTGAAATAAAGCATTAAGCTGGTCCGGATCAGGCTGTATCTCTTGCTCACTTATTATGTACCCTAGGAATTTTCCGGACTGTACTCCGAACATACACTTTTCTGGATTTAGTTTCAAATTTACTTTTACTAAGTTGGTAAAAGTTTCTTGGAGGTCTGCCAAGTGTAGCTCTTCGTCCACACTTTTAACCATCATGTCATCGATCTATACTTCCATATTTTTTCCAATTTGATCAGCAAAGAATTTGTTTACTAACCTCTGATAGGTAGCCCCAGCATTTTTTAACCCAAACGGCATCACCTTGTAACAATGAAGGCCCCTATCAGTGACAAACGTAGTATGCTCCCGATCCTCCGGATCTACTTGAATCTGGTTATACCCGGAGAAGGCATCCATGAAAGATAGTAGCTTATTCCCTGATGTAGAATCCACCAGCTGATCAATCCGGGGGACAGGGTATAAATCATTTGGGCAGGCCCTGTTGAGATCTGTAAAATCAATACACATACGCCACTTGCCATTTTTCTTTTTCACCAAGACCAGATTGGTTGTCCATAAATGATACTGAGACTCCTTTATATGCCCCATTTTAGTAAGCCTGTCAACTTCTTGAACAATGACATCAGTCTTTTCCTTGGAAAAAGCTCTTTTTTTTGTATCACATGTGCTATGTCTCTCCGGATGGACAAGTGGTGTAATATGATATCTGCTGGTACCCCGATAACATCAGCATTGCACCAAGAAAAAATATGTTTATGGTCTTTTAGGAACTTCAACAATTTATCCTTCAGTTCAGAGGCCATTTTGGACCCTATCTTAACATTTTTTCTCTCTCCCAAAGAATGTGTTTCAACTTCTTCAACTGGTATTAAAACTCCAGGGGTCTCTCTGGGGTCATCAATTTCACCCTCACCCCCAGAAAGCCCCTCAAACAGCTATTCTTCATTGATACGAACTGCCCCCCAACGTCCGAGGGGCCAGTGCTGTTGCATAACACTCTCTTGTAATCTTTTGGCTGCTCCGAACAACTCCCACTTGTCCTTGCACAGCATACTTCAAACATTGGTGGACTGTTGAGGCCACTGCATGCATCCTAGAGAGCCAAGACCTCCCTAGAATAGCATTGTAACAAGTGGGGCAATCCAATACAACAAACATTATTCTAACCATCTTCTTAAAAGGGCCCTTGCCCAACAGAACTTCCTCTTCGAACTCCCCGATCACATATGCTGAGCTTCAAATGAAACCCACAATTGACATGTTTGAACGTTGAATTACCGCAGGATTTTTCATCTTTTTGTAGGTAGTTAAAAAGAGGATATTGGCCGAACTCCCAGTATCCACCAGAATTCGTCTTACGTCATTGCCCCCAATGGATGCTCCTATGACAACAACATCTTCATGAGGACCTGCTATATCTCTCAATTCATCCTCATCAAATACAATGAAGGGAAATGGAATCTGCGATTGATAGGAAGTCATGCCTCCCTCCAGTTGGGTAGCTAACGTATGAACATGCCTCTTCCTTGGAGAAGCTGTGGGTGCTGTTATGGTATCCCCTCCGAAAATTATGAGTGACTCAAAAAAGTTAATAAGCCCGGACACTGTTTTAAAACGTTCCTCAATGGCACCCACTCTGTTTCGAGTTGGATCAGGGTCCAAGTACTATGACTGTACATCGAATCTCTCGATTATCACCATAGCTCCCTCCGGAGCAGATGTGCTTGCATTGTTTGGGCCAGGCCGATGAGCATTATCAGGCCTATTTCCTCCTCTTCTTTTAACATATGCTCCCAACTTTTCTCTTTCAATCAAATTCTGGACTTCTTGCTTTAAAGTAATGCAATCGTCAGTGGTATGGCCAGTATCATTGTGGTACTGACAGAAAGAATTGTTACGATGCTCTCTAGGAGATTGTAGTGCAGCCGGCCTTCTATAGTGTACTTCTTCCTTTGTTTTGTCATAAATGGTGACCACACTTTCTTCTAACTCATCAAACCACTCCGGTTGAACCCAAGGCCCTCTCTTATTTCTAGATTACTGACTCTGGGCAGGCACAGCTGGCTGAGACTGAGCTTTAGCTCTGTTATAACCCTGCCCGGCCTCCCTTGCCTTGTTCCCGGAGTGATTTTGGTTGGGGTTTGGTGCAACCGGGGCAGACCTCACCTGCATGTGCACCCTAGTTTTCTTTATTTCATCCACGTTGATTTGCTTTCCGACCTGATTCAGTAAGCCTCCCCGTGTCATGGCCTTTTTTCTAGTCACTGAATCAGCCAAATTTCTAGGGTTTAAGCCCTGCCTCAGAGATGCTATTGCTACTTGCTCGAAGCAATCTGTCAACCCAGTTTTGGTATTTACAAAGCGCCTTATATATTCTTTCAGAGATTCATTCGGTTCTTGGGCACAATGGATAATTGTATCTCCATTGCCCTTCACCTCCTTACTTCCAACAAACTGCCTCCGGAAGGCCACCCAAAAGGTATCGAAATTTCTGATGCACCCCTGTGGTAGGCTGTTATACCACTTCAAGGAACTCCCCGTAAAAGACTGGGAGAATGCCCTACAGAGCAACTTATCGTCATCATCGAAATTCATCATGAAATTTTTGAATTGTTCCAAGTGATTGTCCGGGTCTTTATTGCCATCGTATTTTTCCATCTTCGTGTTATCGAACCTCTTGGGGAGGATTCCGGACAGGATCTTGGAAGACAATGGAGATTGTCTCCAATTCCGGCCACGACTGAAGACGGTATCCTCGTTAGGAGTTTCAAAGAGACCTGGCTCATCATGGAAGGCAAAGGGATCCACCAGCATCCGATCTATGTGTCCCCGGTTATGAGATGATCATTTGCCTATATGCCTCTTTAACTTTCCATGCCTATCCCTTTTTCTTGAATACTTCTTAACCAACTTTTGTTTCTTTTTAGATCGGCCCTCATCGCCGCTGGATGACAAGGATTCTTCTATTCCATCTTCATCCGAGGAGCTACTGAAAGATTCTGAGTCTGAATCAGAGCTCTCCACTGGCTTGGACCGGTGAGACTTTTTGGAGCTAGCATGATTCTTATTCGTACTCACATGGGTCTTCGAAGGCTCATGCTCTCTAGGGTTGTCAGTATGATGAGCACATGATGCCTTTGATTTCTCTTTTACGCCCATCTTAGCCTTCTCTGCCCTTAGAGCTTCTATTTCTCCCTTTAATCTATCACGCTCCTCGATAGTATATTCATCATTTTCCCCCACCACTTCAAGCAAAGCTGGTGGCACCTCCGGTACGTCCGGATTCATTCGGACTGAATTTTCTGATGGTTTTGAATGCTAGGTTCAGGCACCGTCGAAACCTCCCACTGTGGTCGCCAATTTGATGTGGTTTATTTTTGTCTGAGGGTAAGTTTGTAATTTTTGTTTAGAGTTTTGTGGAGTTTTGTGAGTAGTTAATGTTTGGGTAGAATGTAGAGGGAGAATTAAGTTGCATGGTTGTATTTAATTTTCATTACCCTCATTTAATGCTGGTGGTTGGGTATTTATACCCTCACATTTGGGCCTTATGGGCTTTCGGGTTGTGTTTAATTGATTCGGGTCGAGTTTAAAGACCCATTAGTTTTAAGTTAGTAAATAGGCAGCTTAGTCAGAAAGTGATTAGTGTTTTAAGTACTTTAGTTCTGTTCGGATATTTCAATGGATGATGGTGTACGAACTGCCCCTGTCCGGTAAGGTGGACATTTTCCGAATTGACCATGTCCGGTTCCCATAAAAGGTGGTGACAAAATCCGGACTCATCACAAACAATCATACGCGTTTAAATTTTTAGTTTTAACAATTTTGATATATTGTAGATAAATAGTTTAAAAACCTCCAAAATAAATAACTGAAATGCAAGGGACCTAAATTTATATTAACAGATAAAAGTAATCCATCCCTTCGAAAAATATTAAGAAGGGAACAAAAATTGATAAATATTGGTTAAGGGGATCTACATGTGATTAATGTCACATATTATGAAGTTGACTATAAACCATGATGCGTCACCGAAATTAGTTATGTGTATAAAAAACCACTTGCGTTGTATTTGTATCAAAATGACTATTTTTGTTGGTCAGTTTTTACCTTATGGTCACTCGTAATGACCACAAATGAAAAAAAGACATAAAAAAGCGATCACGTATATAACAAAAATGATAATTTTGATACAAATATAATACGAGCAATCATTTTGAAACAAATGACCAACTATGATGCCTATTATGTTTTTCAGCTCTACGACTTTGTATCTTAGTCATGATGTCGGTCAAAACTATAATATTTTGGTATTTTGTATAATCGCTCTATGTCAAAATATTTTTTATGACCCCTGATTTTGATATTTTTTAACATAATGCAAACGAACAAATATGTTAGTTTTCTATTTGAATATTAGAAGCACCGGTATAATTAAAATTTATAGAATAAAAACAGAATCAACAATGACATGTTAAGAGTTCGCTTGAGTCGCTTATGTATTCAATAATGGCAGTCTTCCAAAATGAGTCTGAAAGTAAGCCTGCTTATTCAATTGAAATATAACTGAGAATGCTAGTAGGTTATCCATAAATAAATTGGACAATATAACGGTGTCATCCAAAATAATGATTGGATATTCTATATAATTAGACTTCTTATATTAATTGGATATTCAATATTAATTATATTTCCTATATTAATTGTATCCAATTTCTATATTAATTGGATTTCTTTATATTAATTGGATAGTCTATATTAATTGAGTCTTATATTACTTTGGTCTTCTATATTAATTATATTTTATATTAATTTGGTCTTTTATATTAATAAGATTTCATATTAATTTGGTCTTCCATATTACTTAGATTCTTTAATTAATGGATTAAGATTTATCATAGTTGACTTATAAATAGAAGAAGATATAGTTTTGCAATTTATGGCGAGACAAGATGTGAGTGTTAGAATATGAAATAGTAATATGCATAGAGAATAACTCAATGTATTAAACTGAAGCACAAAATGAATTTAAATAGCATATAAGAAGTGTATCGTATTCCAGCCAATAAATGATAGTTTTTATTGACCGAAATAGTAACAGCTAAAATACAAATCCATATAACGTCTAAAATACTAATTCATATAATATCTAATTACTAAATAAGATATATGAGAAATTAATAAGTATATCAATTCCAACAGATCCCTCCTTTAAACTGGATATGCTTGGAAAGCAACCAGTTTAATCTTCTAGTGCTTGCACTCCAAGTGACCTTCCACACTTAACAAGCGTCTCCAGCTTCACTGGTTTAGTCATTATATCTGCAACTTGTTCTTCTATTCCACAATAAATCATCTTCACAACTTCTTGATTTGTAAGATCTCGTAAATTATTATACCTTACATCAATATGATTTGTGCGCTTATGCATCACTGGATTCTTCGAGAGTTTAATTGAAGAAGTATTGTCACAATAGATTTCCAGACACTCAGTTTGTTTAGATGTGATTTGTTCTATAATTTCTTTGAGCCAAACACAATGACAAACACAAGATGTTGCAGCTCTGTACTCTGCTTCGGTTGTAGACAAAGTTACTACCTCTAGTTTTCTTGAGCTCCAACATATTGCAGCTTCATTGAACATAAAAACATAACCTATATTGTTTATTCTATCATCGAGATCACCAGCATAATTATTCTTTGTGTATACTTTCACCTTCATTACTGGTCCTCTCTTATAAAAAATGTCAAACTCTATTGTACCTTATAAGAATCATAGAACTCTTTTAGCTGTCTGCATATGTCCCTCCACTGGTTTCGCCATGACCGAGACAATAAGCATACCACATAAATCATGGCAGGTCTTGTAATTGTGAGGTACATTAGACAAACCACCAATTGTTTGTATAGAGTAGCATCGACTTCTTTTTCAGCTCCTTCTTTTGAGAGTTTAGAACCTAGGACAATGGGAATTTTTATTGAATTACAGTCTTTTGAATCCTTCTTGCTTCTTTTGAATCCTTCTTACTTGAAATACTTCTCTACCCGACAAAACCAAGCTCGTGGATATATTTTATATTTGAAATACTTCTTACTTGAAATACTTGAAATACTTGAAATACTTGAAATACTTCTCTACCCGATAAAATATATTAACGCTTTCTTGCGTTAATATATTTTATCTTCTTCACCTTTTTTTACAAAACCCTTTGGTTGATCCACATACACCACTTCCTTCAATTATCCATATAAGAAGGCACTTTTTACACCTAATTGATATATTGTTTTACTTTTATATGCAGCAACAACCAATAAAATTCTGACTGTATCCCATCTTGCAACCGATGCACATACTTTATCATAGTCAATACCTTCTTTTTGTGCATATCTTTTCACCACCAATCGTACTTTGTATTTATCCACCTCCCCATCTTCATTTAATTTAGTCTTGAAAACCCATTTAACCCTATTTTTCTTTGCATTAGCAGGGAGAGTTACAACTTCCCATGTGTTGTTTTTCTTAATGGCTTCTATTTCACATTTTATTGCTTCAATGCATTTTGTTCCTTAGACAACTTCTTTAAAACGCATAGGATCAGTATGAGACATAAATAGTGTCAATGGAATTTGTACTTCAGCCTCTTCATCTTAAGTTCTTTCTCCACTTTCATAAACTTACATCTATATTGGTGCTCTATGACTTCTTTTCTGGTTTGTTTCAGGTTGAGGTGACATGACCTTATTTTCCCAATGGTCTTTTCCTCGACAGCTTCGATCTCTTCACCATTCTCCACTCTAGTAGTGTATTCTTCTCTGCATTCAAGAGTATCATCAGGATTTTTCACATCAGCATTTTAATCCCACTTCTCTTCCTCTTCGAAAATTACAACTCGACAATGACAATTTTCTTTAAAGTTAGATCATAAAGTCGATATGCCTTTGACTCCTCGCTTACTCCAAGTAAAACACATTTATGGCTCATGTTATCTGGATTTATTCTACGGTATTCAGGGTTGTGCACATGGCCTATGCAACCAAAAATTCTGAAATAGCCCACAATTGGTTTAATTCCACTTCAGCACTCTTCTAGAACCATATCACTTACGGCACTTATCATACTTATATTCAACACATGACACGTCCATTTAGCTGCCTCAGCCCAAAAATTATTTGGTATGCTTTCCTGCGATTAGACATCAGACCATGTTCATGATTGTGCGATTTTTTCTCTCGGCTACTCCATTTTGCTGAGAAGTGTAGGCAACAGTTAGTTGTCTTCTGTTCTATTTTCTTCACAAAATTTGTTAAAGCTATTTGAAGTAAATTCTCCTCCTCTTTCAGTTTTCGAACAACATATAAATTTTCCAGCTTTCTTTTCGATAAGGCTTTTGAAGTTTTTAAAAATAACAAAAGCTTCATTATTTTCTCACAAAAAATATATCCAACTTTTGCAACTATGATCATCTACCAATAAGAATATGTGCATTTTTCCACTCTGAGAAGCAGGAGATATCGGCCCACATAAGTTTTCATGAACAAGCTTCAATTTCTCTGTTTCTCACCACTGACTTTTCTTTGACATGATTTCCCGATATTTCTTTCCAATATTGCATACTTCACACACTTTTGTTGCTTCTTCCATTTGAGGTAATCCCTTTACAATTTGATTTTCTTCTATAGTCTTGATGTATGTGTTACTCAAATTCTCATAGCGTTTGTGCCATTAACCCGATGACTCATCCTCTTCTACTTTCAAACATCTATTTGAACCAGATTTTCTAGTTGCAGATATAGTGAACATGCGGTTTATTGTCATTGTAGAGTTTACAATCAAACCTTTAGGATGTGGTAGATTTTACATGCTCCTTGATCGATCAAAATAGTTGAACTCCTTTCTTGAAGTTTCCCAACACTCAGTAGATTTACTAATCAATTTTTGAACAAAAAACACATATGTTAATATTTGGCTCAGCCTTTCGACTTCAAACTTCACATTTTCTTTTCCCATCACCTCCATTCCTGAGATATTCCCTAGTTTTACTCTATGTCTAAAGTTTTCATTGAGCTCAATAAACAAATCTTTGTTACTAGTCATATGATTTGAGAAACCGGAATCGATAAACCAAATCCCCCTATCTCTACCTCTTTGATATTCATATGAGCCATTAAAACTAATTTTTCTCCTTCATCGAACTTGACGTGGTTTGCTCTTTTTCTCCATTTGGGCACTTGTATTGATAGTATCCTAGCTTGTGACACCTTAAGAAGTTAATATGAGCTCTGTTAATAGTTCATCCTCTTCTACATCTTCCCTTTCGTCTCGAGAAATTAGTTCCCCCTCTTCCAAAATTACATGTTCCACTTCTTTGTCCATAGATGCGATCACCCTCGACTTTCAGTACTTGTTCTTCAGAGCCTTTGCGTTGTAGCTTCTGTTATGAACAAGTAATGAGCTTTGCAACTCATCATCTTTCATTTGATCAATGTATTTTGACTCTTCAATTGAGCATACAATATAATTGAAATCGCAAATCATCATGCGCAAGTCTTTTCTCTACAATCTTTACATCTTCCAGGTTTTCATGTCATTTCTATGACCATGAATTTTCCATAATAATTTGTCATTGTCTCACCCTTTTTCATCTCCTCTGTTTCAAACAATCTTTGAAGCCTCTAGAGGTTAGCACGCTTCACTCTTTCATTGCCATGATACTTGGTCTTCATTGCTTCCCAAAGTTGTTTAGATGTCTGCTTTTGAGTGATGGTCTTCAAAATAGTCTTGTTGATAGATTGAAATGGATAATCCTTTGCCTTCAAATCTTTAAGCCTAGATTCATCCAACATCATTTGTTGCACCGATGTCAACACTTTACCTTCTTCAGGTTCCTTGTGACCTGGATGAATAAATCCAATATTCTTTTCAACGTAAGATATTTTTCATGAGTAAACTTCAGTGATCGTAATCTCCATCAAATTTGGGCACACATGAGGCACTGAAATTGTTCGAATCAGATATCATTTTTCACACTTTCTTCACTTTTGTTTCACACTTTCTTCACTCCTTTTTTCACTCAAACACTCTTGTTTCACACATTCCTCACTTTGTATTCACTCAAACACTCTTGTTTTACTCAAACACAAATTTATCATTCTTTCTTCACTCAAACACACATTCCTTTCACTCAAATTGTTTTACTCAAAACCACAACCACTCTTTCTGTTTTTCACTCAAACACACATACCTCACTCTCACTCTTTTTGTGTTTCACTCAAACAGATCTCTTTTTCTCTGTTACCATGTTAGAATATGAAAGAGTAATATGCAGAGAGAATAAAACTCAATGTATTAAACTGAAGCACAAAATTGCTTTAAATAGCCTACACGAAGCGTTTCGTATTCCAACAAATAAATGATAGTTTTCATTGACCGGAATAGTAACAGCTAAAATACTAATTCATATAACATCTAATTATTAAATAAGATAATCAAAGAAATTAATAATTAAATCAATTCCAATAGTGAGCTGCATATTTCTTTAGAGAGAGAAACTAGCTTCAGGTCTTTTGAGAGATAAGTGAGGTAAGAGATAAACACTATAAAGAGGGTTTTGTAAATCACGAGTGATTGAGTCCTTTGTATTTGAGAGTATTTCTGTAACCTATTTATTAATAAAAGTAGTGTTCATTGCCCGTGGATGTAGGATTTCTATACGATATGAACCACGTTAAAGCTTTTGTTGTGCGATTGTTTACTTTTTGTGTTCTTATTAACTTTATTCTTGAAATAAGTTAATATTTGAAGCTCGTATTACCTCTTACAGGGTCTCGTAGGTGTTCTTCATTTGTTGGTCCCTGTTTTGGTTGAGTGGCTAAGATTCGGCCTAGCAAGTCTTGTTGGGGCTGGGTTCGGATCTTAACCGGATATTGCTGTTTTTCCTAACAAATATCATAACCTGATTGCGTGAATTTTGGTTTCGTGTTTTATGTTGTTTGCTATTCCTATTCATGCAAATAAAATATACCATAAATAATAATATTTTTTATTTTGTTTTAAAAAATAATATTAAATTGTGTACAAAATTTAATATTATTTTTTTATTTTTTAATATTTATTTCATGTTTTAAAGTTAAATATAAAATAGTATGACATTAGTAAATTAATATATAAATAGTATAATAAATCTTTCAATCATAATAATTAAAATATTAGAAAATAAAAAGCCTTTATTTGTAAATAAAGACTTCGACCCTTAGAAATAGCTTTACGTTTATGAGTATGTGGACATTTGATGAAAATTTTCTTAGCTTTGTTGAGCATAATTGGAATCAAAATATGGCAAAAATCATCTTCAAATATTTTGGCACAAATTGAGAAGATTAAAGGAGGGTCTCAAATAGTGGAATTCTAGGCATTTCGGCAATATTTTTGACAAGGTCAAAGACACTAAGGAAGATGTTAAAAAAAATGGAAGCTCTTCACCATTCTACTAATAACTTTGATACTAAAGCTGCTCTAGACAAAACTAATAGCCTCTACCTTCAAGCATTGAGAATGGAAGAGGACTTGTGGAATCAGAAATGTAATAGTAATTGGCTGCGAGACGGGGAGAGAAATACTAAAGCATATCACTCATATGTTTAAAAGAAAAGAAGAAAGAATATTATTAAAAATATTAAAGATTGCACTAATTGGATTCCTGACCCTAAGGCTATTGGTAAATCTGCAGAAAGCTACTTTAAAAACATTCTAACAAGCTATCCTTATGAAAATGTTGAAGATGAATCTAAGAAGATGCAAGACAAAATATTTGAAAATGTTCCTAAGCTAGTCATCATGGAAGATAATTATTCATTACTTAAACCAACTAATGCGGAAGAGATTCTTAGTATTATTTGATGAGTTCAAATATTACAGACACAACCTACCAGTTAATCCGGACAGGGGTAATTCGGACTATATCACTCCACTATAAAATCCGAACAGGACAAATGTGAACACCTTTTGACTAAGCTATTTGTTAATCTATTTAAAGACTAATGGGTCCTTAAACTTGACCTAGTTTCACAACTTGACCCGGTAAGCCCATGGGTTATTAATTAAAAGTATAAATACCTCAACCACTATCATTAATGACGGTGATCAAAATTTAATACAACCAGGCTACTTAATTATCTCACTACTCCTCACACTAAACAAAAAATACCTCAAACTTACTAAAACACTTTACCAAACTATCCCCAACCCAAAATAAACCAAACCAAATTGGCGACCACAGTGGGAGCACGAAGGTGCTTGAATTTTACATTCAAAACCAGTAAGAAAACCAGTTCTGATGGATTCGAACAAGCAAGGTACTCCACCTCCTGTGGTGGAAACAGTCAGGGAGAACAAGGAATACACCGTTGAGGAGCGAGACAAGTTGAGAGCAGAGACAGAAGCACTAAGGGCCATAAAACAAGTAAAGAAGGATATCAGGGAGAAATCAGGGGTGTCTGTTATTCATCATACTGACAATCCTGGCGAGAATAATCCCTCAATAAAGACTCATCTTAGTTCATAAAAGACTCATCGCATCTCTAAGAAGACACATCGGTCTACGGCTTAGACTCTAAGCCTATTGAAAGTTCAAATTCTGAATCCTCGAGTAGCTCTTCGAATGAGGATGAGCTTGAGGAATCTTTGTCATCAAGAAGTGATGAAGGGAGATCTAGAAAAATGATGAAGTTGATCAAAAAGTATTAAAGAAAGAGGGATAGGCATGGTAGGCTTAAAAAGCATGTGGGCAGAGGGTCATCCCACAGGCATGTTGATCAATTGTTGATAGATCTGTTTGCCTTTCAGACCGAAGCAGGTATTTTTGCAACACCTAATGAAGATACAATCTTTAGTCGTAATAAGAACTGGAGGCAGTCACCTTTGTTTGCAAAAATACTATTCGGAAATCTACCCAAAAGATTTGATAGCTCCAAAATGGAAAAGCATGATGGAAGTCGAGATCCAGACAACCATCTGGAGCAATTCAAGAACTGTGTGATGAATTTTGATGATAATGACAAAATCTTGTGCAGAGCCTTCTCCCAAAATTTTATGGGAAGTGCTCTTAAATGGTATAATAGTTTACATCAGGGGTGCATTAGAAATTTTGATACATTATGGGTTGTCTTCCGAAGGTAATTCCTTGGAAGTAAAGAGGTGAAAGGTCCGGAATAAAAAAAAATAGATAGATGTTATCTAATGGGGATACCATTATCCATTGTGCCCAAGAACCCAACGAGTCTTTAAAGGACTAGATAAGTCAATTCGTGAATACAAAGAACAGATTAGCAGATTGTTTTGAGTATGTGGCAATTGCTTCTCTAAGGCAGGGGTTGAATTGTGGGAACCTGGCTGATTTTGTAACCAGGAAAGAAGCTATGACTTGGGGTGGTCTGTTAAATCAATTGGGAAAGAAGATTAATGTGGAAGAAAGAAAGAAAACCAGGGTACACCGTCAAGTGAGGTCCACCACAACAGCCCCTCCAGCCGATAACCAGTCCGGCTACAAGGCCAAAGAGACCGGACAAGGATCCAACCAGACTAAACAAGCTCAATCCAACTTGAATCAAGCCCAGAGCCAACAGTCAAGAGGTAAAAGAGGTCTTTGGGTTCAACCGGAGTGGTTTGCAGAGTTAAGGGAAAATGTAGCCACTATTTATGATAAGACTAAGGAGGAAGTCCATTTTCGAAAACCGGCAGCCTTGCAGTCTCCCAGAGAAAGCAGAAATACTTGTTTTTTCCAATATCACAATAATATAGGCCATAACACTCAAGACTGCATAGCATTAAAACAAGAAGTGGAGAACCTTATTGAAAGATGCAAGTTGGGAGCTTATGTCAAAAGAAGAAATGGAAACAGGCCTGACAATGCTCCTCGGGCGGGCGCTACAAACAATCCTGGAACATCTGCTCAAGAAGGGGCAATGGTAATTCTTGAAAGATTTGATGTTGATTCTGAGTACTTGGATCCTGACCCAACTCGGATTAAGATGGGAGTCATAACAGAACAAACCATGATGGTGTCCGGACTGATCACGTTCTTTGATTCACTCACCATCTTTGGAGGAGATACTGTGACAACACCCACCCCTTCACCAAAGTAGTCAGAAGATAGCCAGAGAGTGCTATGCAACATCTCTTGCTCCTAAGACTCTGGGGGCAGTTCGGATTAACGAAAATTAGCAATTATTAGAGCCTTCTGCTGGGGAAAGTGAGATTGATGACCCAAGAGAGGCTCCTAGTGTTATAATACCCATTGAAGAAGTTGAAATTCACTCCCTCGCAGAGGATAAGAATGTCAAGATTGGTTCCAAGATGGCACCCGAATTAAAAAAAAAGTTGTTGATGTTTTTGCTGAACAATCCGAATGTGTTTGCTTGGTGCAATAGTGATGTAACCGGAGTACCCGCAAGCGTTATTTCACACAAATTGTCCATCCGGAGTGATGTTGCACCTGTTATACAAAAAAGAAGAGCTTTTTCTAAGGAAAAAACATATGTGATAGTTCAAGAGGTAGATTGGCTTACCAAGATGGGACGCATAAAGGAATCCCAATATCATTTATGAACTGCCAATCCGGTGTTAGTCAGTAAAAAGAACATGAAATGGCGTATGTGCATTGATTTCACTAACCTTAATAGAGCTTGCCCAAAATATCTATATCCTATCCCTCGGATAGATCAATTGGTAGACTATACGTCTGGAAATAAGTTGTTGTCCTTCATGGATGTTTTCTCCGGGTACAACCAAATACAGGTGGATCCGAAGGATCAAGATCATACTACCTTCATAACAGACAGAGGTCTCAATTGCTATAAGGTGATGCCCTTTGGGTTAAAGAACGCTGGGTTTAGTTATCAAAGGTTGGTGAACAAAACATTCGCTAATCAGATTGGTAGAGATATGGAAGTATACATAGATGACATGATGGTTAAAATCCTGGAGGAGGATTTGCACATAATTGATCTTCAAGAAACGTTTGCTAATTTAGCAGCTGTGAATTTGAAATTATATCCAGAGAAATGTGTGTTTGGGGTCCGGTCTGGAAAGGTTTTGGGTTATATAATAAGTGAAAATGGTATTCAGCCCGATCCGGATCAGCTTAGTGCACTATTGGAAATGGATCCTCCTCGAAATGTTAAAGAAGTCCAAAGGCTCACCGGAAGATTGGCTACCTTGAACATGTTTATTTCAAGGTCTTCTGACAAATGTGTTCCGTTTTTTCAAACCTTGAAGAATGCTAAAGACTTCAATTGGTCTCCACAATGCAACCAGGTCTTCGTTGAGATAAAGAAACACTTATCCTCACCAAAGACTCTCTTTAAACCCGTCCAACGAGAAACGCTCTATGTATACTTGGTTGTGTCAGAATATGCTATAAGTGCAGTTCTGGTAAGAGAAGTGGACAATTATCCTCGTCTGGTATACTACATCAGCAAAAGTTTATTAGATGCTGAGAAGAGGTATTTAAAGCTGGAGAAGTTGGCATTAGCCTTAGTAATTGCAGCAAGAAAGATGAGGTCGTATTTTCAATCTCATTTCATCATTGTCCGGACATCTTTCCCACTAAAAAATGTTCTTCAAAAGGCAGATATATCAAACAGGATGACCAAGTGGTCAGTAGAATTGGGTGATTGCGACATTGATTTTGCACCCCGGACGGTTATTAAAGCCTAGTCAGTGGATGATTTCTTAGTAAAATTCCACACATACAGGAACACTAAACAAACTTCAAAAGATAAGACCAAGAAAGAGTGGATGTTCTGAACTAATGGTGGGTCAAGCACAATGGGTTGTGGAGCTGGAATTTGTTTAACCTCTCCATGTGGTGATAAGATGTATCAAGCTATATGCTTTGGGTTCAGGGCCTCTAACAATAAGTTCGAATATGAAGCAGTTATAGCTGGTCTTAAATTGGCTCTCCTGTGTGGGGCTAAGAGAGTTCGGTTGATGAGTGACTCTCAACTACTCATCCATCATACCCAAGGTCAGTTTGAGGCCAAGAAGGAGCAACTGATCAAGTACTTACTCATCTTGAAAGAAGTGGCAGCAGACTTATAAAGTGTTTGTTATGAGCATATTCCCAGATTGGAGAATACGCTGGCAGACTCTTTAGCAACTATAGCATATTCTGAGTCCTACCCTTGGATTCACATACAAGAATTCACGTCCATACAACTAAGTAAAAACAAAAAAGATGGGGAGAAGATGAGCATATATGTGCTTCAGCTTAAAGACTGGAGATATACCCTATTTCAATATATTTCTGATGGGGTTTTACCTTCGGACAAAGCTATGGCAAGAAAGATTAAACACAAAGCACGTGGTTATTTGATGATAAGGGGAGTTCTTTATAAGAAATATTTCAGTGGACCTTTCCTACGTTGTTTGGGGATTGAAGAATCCCAAGTCGTTCTGTCTGAACTGCATGATGGGGAGGGCTCAGCACATTGTAGGTACAGGTCACTAACCCGGAGAGTCCTATTAGTTGGATACTATTGGCCATCCATAATGGCAGATGCGAAAGAAATGGTAAAGAATTTGATCCATGTCAAAGGTATGGGAATGAAATTCATATGACAGCAGTACCTATGGAGCCTATTTCTGAGGCAATACCTTTTCCCATTTGGGGGATGGACTTACTGGGACCTCTACCTATGGCATCCGGGGGGTGCAGGACTATTATAGTTGCTATTGATTACTTCTCAAAATGGATAGAGGAAGCTCCCTTGGCAGGGACTACTTCGAAGGCTGCCATTGAATTTATCATATCCAACATATGCTGCAGATTTGGAGTCCCTCAAAAGATTACTACAGACAATGGACCATAGTTTGATAATTAAGATATGGAGAATTTTTGTGCTTCTAGAGGTATTCAACATTGTTTTTCTTCTCCTTTCCATCCACAAGCAAACGTCCAGGTTGAAGTTGCCAACATGACCATTTTGTCTAGATTAAAAAGTAATTTAGAAGGTGTTCCGGGGAAGTGGCCAAGCTATTTACAAGAAGTGTTGTGGGCCTACCAAACTACTCATCGGGCTGCTACACAAGAGTCTCATTTTTCCTTGGTATATGGGATGGATGCAATCACCCCCATTGAAGTTACTTTTCCATCGTACAGAGTCCATAACTATTCTAAACAAGCTAATGAGATAGAAATTAGGAATTAGTTGGGTTCAATAGAAGAAAGAAGGGTTAAAGCACACTTAAGAACAGCTCACTACCAAAGGTTGATGAGGAGCATATTTGCCTCCAAGGTCAAAAGAAGAGATTTTCAACCAGGAGATAAGGTGTTAAGAAAATCTTTCTTATATACCAAGGAGAAACAGTTCGGTAAGTTTGCTCTGAACTAGGAAGGCCCTTAGAGGTCTATGAAAAGCTCAAACCTGGAGCGTATAGACTTCAAGACAAATAAGGGAGAGTTTTGAAACACCCATGGAATATTATACATCTCAGATTATATTTAGAGTAAAGTTTTGTGTAAATATGTACTTGTTAAGTACCAATGTAAATATTATGGGCATACTCTTTCCAATCTCGGTGGCGCGGGGAGGTTTTAATGAGGTGTCCGGTCTTTTTTTAAATAATATATAATGTCTTATTAAAAAATTCGGAGTGATTTTACTACAATTCAATTCAAGTATAAGTCACTTATTTAATACTTTGGATATTTAGTGGGTCGGATAAACTTAATGGTTGGTTATGACTATTAAATACATGTCATTGGAGATATTAAACACTCTCACTTCAATACTTCTGAAATACAAGGGGCTACTTAAACATTAGCAATGTAAAAATTTAAGGAAAGGTATTAAACAGAAACAAAGTTTGATAAATAAAACCTCTTCGGACTTTAACCGAATAGTAATACAAAACATGCCTTGGCCGTCCAAGGACTTTGGGTGTTCAAAGGACTTATTCGGACTTTAACCGAATAGTAATACAAAATGTACCTTGGTCATCCAAGGATTTTGATTGTTCACAAAGACAAAAAATCATACATGGTAAAATCTTAGGGTTTGTTCCTTTCGGACGTTCCTTCACCACCACCATCACTTTTTTAGGGCTTTTGAGTTCGGCACTCAAACTCTCACCTGTTCCTTCTTCATCATCGGTTGTAGAGTCTATTCTACTGCAGTAGTTGCGCTTGTCACCATCTGCTAGAGTATGAAATGGGATGTCCTCGTAATCCACATACTTCCATAAGGGACCAAGGGTCCTCTTAGGGAAGGTCTCATGGAACAACAACACCTTGTCGGACTTTATCCCATCATATTTTTTTTTAATGAGTCTATTACTCCATTGGCATACTCCTCAATACCTGCCTTGATAGCCTGCTCTTGCTGGCTCTTCAGGACCTCATTTTCCTTGGTCATCTCCAAAATGATGCTCTCTAACTTAGCTTCTCGTTGGTTAGGGTTTGAATGGAACCATCCTTAGTTTTCAACTCCTCCTTTAACGTTGTGAGGTTTTGTGAGGAAGAAGTTTCTAAGTCACAGTACTTAGTTTGGAGCTCAGTCTTGGTTGCTTCCGATGTGGCTAGCTTAGTTTCCAAATCCTCCTTCTTCTTCTTCAGTGCCTCCTTCTCCTTCTTCAGTTCCTCTATACTTTTTTGAGCACTTAGGAGACTGCTTGACAGATATTATTTGTCAGAAATAATGGAGTTGATAAAGTTGGTCTGACTTTTCAACTGCCTCTCCAGATCAAGTACTCGTCGGATATAACCAAGGAGAGCATGGCTCAAGACATCTTGCTCTCCGGATATGGAGAATGATTTCCCATTGTAGGTCACCATGTTGGAGGAACTGGAGGGACGATAGGAACCTGCGAAATCATCTTTCTCAAAATCATTAAAGTACAAACCGATGTCTTAAAGGGCATTGAGGTCCACTTCATCATTCCCTCCACCAACAATCTCTCCGGACTGAAGGTATGTTGGGATCTCCTCTTGCAAAGTAGGGTTAGCAGGGGCTGGTGGTGGTTAGAATTCTGAAGGATGAAGAATTATTTCTTCCCCCATGGTGACCTTCTTCTTCTTAGTAGCTTTTTCATCATTGTTGACCCTGCGCTTTCTGTCCTTTTTAGGGGACTTTGTTGGGTTCTTTGACCCTTCAGCTTCCCTTACTGTTTCAACTTCTACTGCTTTGAGCAGAGTTGCATCAATACCCCCCTGATTCCCCGAACCAGTCCCTTTTGCAGCTGTTTGAGCAAGCTCTATTCCAGCCTTCTTCTTTTTCTTCTTCATTTTGTTGGGAGCTTTAGCCCTGGAATGTAAGAACATCTTGGCATCTTTGGCTTCTATCCTTTTGATAATCACATCAAGAGGAGGAGGGGCGATTAACTCTTCCCATGAAAGGTTTCTCTAGCTTGTGGTGTTCCACAGGTGAGATCTCACAAAATTTCCCGATGTAAAGAAATTGTGGAAGGCATTCCCCCAGCATTTCGAAGCCCATACATTGAGTTTTGCATAGGTCTTTTGCCCTTCTTCTAAATGGTTGGTGAACTCTTTAGGTAGAACTAAGGAGAAGTAACAAACTAGTCAGAATAAGAAAGCTTATAATTTAAGAAGGAAAACTTATAGGACAAGGAGAAGAAAGAAAGTTACCAATGCTTTTCCACCTACTAGTCAGCAGGCTAGGGTTGGTATTGGCTTTAATATTCCTTCCATTTTCCCATGTTCCACTAACGAATAGGAACTGTGTCCTCCAAGTTTTTTCGGACTCTAACAGGTCATCCAAAACTTTAAAGTCATTTCCCATGTTATGGTGGTACAATGGAATCTGATGGTTCTTGCACAAGCTTGCTATAGCAGCAAACTGCTCCATCAGAAGAGGGATCTTTGACAACCTGAATGCCATGATATAGGCAAGGAGTTAGTACCAGGCCTTGGGGATTAACTGGCTGGCACAGAGCTTGACTAAATGGAAGTACTTAACAATTTCTGGGTCTAGAGGGAACCGGAGTCCCCAGTTTAGCACTTCGATGTACACTACCACCTCATTCAGTTTGCAGTCCATGGAGGTCTCCGGATTAATCGGTATCCTTATCATGTCAGACTCTAGAATCCCCATTTGGTTTGGATTCGTCCAAACTCAGCATTATGAGTGTAGACGTAGTTGATGTTTTGCAAAGCCAGCAAGTATTTGGCATTGACATGTTTGAAGCAAGGGCCTACATTACCCTCTAAGCACTCCGGAAGCGAGTCTGGATGAGTCATACAAACTTTTACCTTACTCTTACCTTTCCTATCATAAACAGCATCTCATATTTGACCTAATGCCTCGGTCTCGAAGAAGGCCTCTTCGATGTTGTCTTCCATGATCTCTTCCATCACTGTGGAAGGTTTGTCAGTTTCCTTTGAGAAAGTTTGTTCAGTCTCCTGTGTTGAAAGCTGTTCGAGTGGTTGAGCACTTGTTGCCTCTGAAGTCCTAGTGTCTGGTAAAGTTTTTTATCCGGAGGGATTGGCCTGCGGAGCTGCTTTAGCTACCTCCGATCTAGAGGGTTGGCATTGATGGTGTGGACTGGGTTTTGGTTTGGCGAGTTTTGCGGCGAGGGGTTATCTTCTCCTGTGACTTTTCTGTGTCAGAGCCCATAGCTATAAATGTCGAAGGTTTTCTAGTGCTTAAAACGGTTTTTTCCTTAGAGGCAGGGTGTTGAGACTCTTGTAAAGAAAATCCAGAAGGGAGGGGTGAAAGGTTTGGTTTAAATGAAAGTTGTTTGAGTATAGGGTTTTTGGAAGATGATGATCCTTGATCGGCATCCTGAGTTGGCTGACTGGTTTTATCTCCTGGATAAACTGGGAGGCCGGTGGCGAGACAATTCTCTCTCTCTCTACCTTTATTGCTCTCTCTAACTCTGACAAATTCAACCAACCACCTTTAACCAAAGTGTTTCTGGTTGTGAACATATAACCTCTCAAGAACAATTTGAAGGTGAAGATGAATTTCTCTCTAGGAAAGCTTTGAGTGTAGAAGACAATGAAATAGTAAAAGAGTATATATAATAGTAAAAAGCAGCAGTTACCAAGGAGAAGTTGAAAGGGGCTTTTTGCAATGATTAAGGGCTACGCAAACGTGTGAGAAATTGAAACCTATGTAACTTTCTAGACCTAGTGGGTATGCCGATCTAGAAAGAATAACGGCTGGTAGGTCGAACCAAATACTGACACGTGTCCCACGATCCAAGAAGAAACTCTTAGAATTCTGGGAAGAAAAACCAGTTCTGACAAAATTCGAACTGGGTTGGTGTTGAAAATAAACTTTTTAGATCAGACAACGTAAGCAGATCAGATGAAATTGATAGTGACTTTGACTTGGTAAATTTTTTAACCATTCCAAAGATATTTTGCAAGGCTTAGAAAAAGGGGCTACTAATGAGTTCGGATATTAGAGACACAGCCTACCAGTTAATCCGGACAGGGGTAATTTGGACTATATCACTCCACTATAAAATCCAAACAGGACAAATGTGAACACCTTTTGACTAAGCTATTTGCTAATCTACTTAAAGACTAATGGGTCCTTAAACTTGACCTGGTTTCACAACTTAACCCGGTAAGCCCATGGGTTATTAATTAGAAGTATAAATACCACAACCACTCTTATTAATGAGGGTGATCAACATTTAATACAAGCGGATTGCTTAATTATCTCACTACTCCTCACACTAAACACAAAATACCTCAAACTTACTAAAACACTTTACCAAACTACCCCCAGCCTAAAATAAAACAAACCATTATTAATGCAATGAACCATCAAGTGCAGCTGAGATCGATGGTTATAACATATTTTTCTATAAAACTTGCTGGAAGATAATCAAGATAGATCTTTGTAAAGCTCTTGATGAATTTCTTCAAGGCCAGAAGATTCCTTATGGTTATTTTACCACGGGTTTATGTTTAATACCAAAATATATTAATCCTACATGTTGGAACAATTATAGACGTATGATTTGTGCACAATGCTAAATAGAATCATGTACAAGCTAATCAATTCTAGGCTTTCTAGAATTCTTCCTAACATTATATCTAATTCTCAAAGGGCTTATATAAAAGATAGATCTACCCATGAGAACATATTGATAGTTAAAGAGTTACTTTATGACTTAAATTAAAATCCTATATCTCTCAATATTGTGATCCAATTGGATATGTCTTAGGCTTTCGACCAGATGTCTCACTCATTTATTACTAAAGTCCTCCCCATATTTGGTTTCTCTACTACTTTTTTGAACCTAGTTAATAATCTTATCAAAAATATGAATATCTCCATGCGGATTAATGGCAGTGTCATAGGCTATTTCAAGTCTAAGAGAGGCCTGAGGCAAGGTGATCCCTTGTCTCCAAGATTATTCATCATTGGTGAGGAAGTGTTTACTAGGGGTCTTTATAATCTGTTTAGTGCTAACAAACATATGCAGTTTGCTTCTAGAACTAAATACTTAGTATGTTTCCTAGCTTTCGCAGAGGACGCTTTAATTTTCATAAATAGTATGAAATCCCATATTGACATCTTAAGCAAGTTCTTAGAAAACTATCAAGTTATTTTAGAGAAATCAATAAACAAAGAAAAGATGAAGATTGTAGTCTTTACCAGATTTCAGCAAAGCAGAATAGAAAGTCTTGTTGGTCAAACATGTTTCTCGGTGGATCATCTTCCAACATATTATCTTGGTGTTACCCTCAACAATAACAATAAGTCTTGCAACTTTAGAACCATCTTGGATAAGGTCAACACAAAAATATCTCAATGGGAGAGCAAACATCTCTCATATGGGGGAAGGCTAATTGTAATATCTTCAGTTCTTATGTCGCTGCCAATTACTGGATGCAAAACACTTGTATTCCTGATTGCATCACAAAGAAACTTGAAATATCTTTTAATAAATTCTTATGGAGATCTAGTAACTCTGAAAAATCCATACATTGGTCTAAATGGACACAGCTTTGCAGACCTTTTGAGAAAGGTGCACTGAATATCATGAAACTTTCTGATATTTAGAACACCTACTCTCAAAATCTATGGTTTATATTCAGAGAAAAGAAAAGCTTTCATAGCATATATAGTAATAACACACACCCTCTTAAAGCCTATTATAATAATTATGGATCTTACACATGGAAAAGACTTTCAAGTATCAAAGAAACAACTGAGCCCAACATCAGATGGTTGCTTGATAAAGATGACATGGACTTCTGGCTCGACAATTAGCATGACCATCCACCAATAATTACTCTTAATGGAAATGAGAACAATAATTGGTTCCAGACAACTCAAGTCAATAAAATCTGACAGAATGACTCTTAGGACATTAGCATAATGCAAACCTTCCTATCTACTAGTAGAATTAATCAAATAAAGGAAACCAGCATCAACATTCAAAACGATGACATCTTGATATGGAAGTTATCACATGATCTAAATTTCAACACTAAATGCACTTGGAACAGCATAAGAAACCATCATAATAGTCCAGTCTATTCTTGAAAATATGGAATTTTATAACTCCCAGGAAGTTTCGTTTCTTTTATGGAAGTTTTTTAATAACTATATCCCAATTGATTCGATATTACATAAAAGATATGTTCAGTTAGCCTCAAAATATCAATTATGTAATCACTGTGAAGATACTAACCATTTGTTTATCAGCTGCAACTATGTTTGGCAAATTTGGAAGCACTTAGTTGACTTATTCAATGTTAAAATTGAGAGATACGTGAACATTAATCATGTTATTAGACAATGGTTCTGTTTTTCTAACAAAAAGGTTCACATAACGCATGTTATTCCTTCTGCTATTTGCTGGGTTATTTGGCGGAATCGTAATAAATCCAAATTTAAAGGGTCTCACTTCTCCTCCGATGGATCAGTCAATCCTATTAACCAAATAATTGTTATTTTAGACAGATCTAACACATTATCTTATAAGCACTTGACTAACAGTACAAATGCAGGGGATGCTAGGTTGTCTATCCACATTCAAAATGAATACAGATGCAGCTTGTCTAAGCAACAGAGAATCCAGCGGAGGAATTGTTATCAGAAACAGTCTTGGTGAGCTCATTTTTGGATCAAGCAACATTTACGAAAAAATGGCTGAATCTAGAGCCTTACTAGATGGACTTTTAATTTGCAATAAGAACAATTGGGTTATGATAGACATAGAAACAAAAAAAATTATTGCTAGTCAATCTTTTGCTAAAGGAAGCTCTCCTTGGTACTTTGACCATGTTCTATCAATCTCCAGAAGTCTAATTACTTCTTCTATGACTATTAAGCACATCTCAAGAGTCTGAAATCAAGCTGCCCAATGGCTAGCTAAGTGGACTCTGAGATGCAAGAAAATGCAGAACATAATTTATTTTCAAGCTCCAAACCAGCTTCAAGCCATTATTCTTCTAGAAAGTTTAGGGATGGGGTATATCAACCCTAACCCTAATGACCAATGCTTACAGTAGCATTTCTAACTGATGACTTACAGTTGAATAAATGGAGACTTATAGTTGTTTCCGGTGCTCTGCTCGCAGATTTCCTCATGTTCTATAATCATGTAACAGATTATCTTTCAAGTTGAGGGATCTATAGTTGTTGTTCTACCTTTCTGATGCTTCGTTGAAGTTAATTGAAGGTCGGTCAATTGAAATTGATTCTTGGAAGTTAACGAAAAAATGACACGTAGTATAAGCTCGTTAGCGTGCTCTGGTTCATGTGTTTCATATCTCTTTTGATTTTTGAAAAAGCTTGATGTTTAAAAGATCGAAGGCAAAACCTTGTCTTGTCTCTTTTGAAAGTGAATTTGGTCTCGTCTCTTGTGGAAATGAATCTAAGAAAATTTCGTTGATGAACTTCGGAAGAATAGCCATCTCTCTTCTTGTTTAGAATAAGCGTCAATCTCATCTTTTGTAATTTAGTTTAATTTTTAGAGCCATGCTTTTGGAGCCTAATCTAGCCCAATTTTGGTTTATATTAATTTCATTCTTTGCCAAAAAGAATTCTTAAATATAAAAGCATTCCAGACCTGACACTCTTTCCTCTATACTCCATTTTAATAACTAAATAAGACGGTTGGTACGTCCATTTCTCATCAATAAATCTGACTTCTCCATTAAATACTTTCCATACCCATCACCAGACTAGAAAAGTTAATGATACAACTGATCTATCAAATACAAATACAGTTAAATGTTTTATACTCCTCGTTTAGCATTACCCGATATATAACTATCCTTTTATGAATATGTATTATCTTTAAAGAAAATTAACAAGTATATTTATTTTTATAGTTTATATCGATTTGAGAGACAAAGACCCTTCCACCTAAAACACTTGCCGATAAAACTACGTATTACAACAAATATCTCCTATCAAATACTATATTTACAGTCTATAATTAGAGATAGAGCTACTTTTTTGCAAAATAATATGCAGAAATCTTTATTTATTAAAGGGTTAGTCTAGATCCAGACCGTTGATCCAGATTCGGTTCGATTAAAATCCGTTTTTGGTGTATGAAAACTTTTGTTATTTACAATTTAAAAGTAATATAAAAAAAATCAAAAAAAAAATAAAGTTTTTGTAAATTAAAAATATTTTAGATAATTTAATTTTTTGAAAAAAGAATTTAATAAAGAGTATAATCGAACAAAAGTAGGTCTTATATAGCCTAGGCGTTTATTAAATTTGTGTGCCATAAAATCAACCCAAAAAAAGGCTTTTATGTCTTTATTACATCTCAACCATAAAGCATAGAGGATACACCTTCAGACTTTGATTTTGTCCAAAAGAAGAGGTTCGTCGAAATCGGGATGATCTGATGATGTCTTTGGTCTCCAAAACATAGCGTATAGTATCATTTGAGAGGTCCCGAGTATAAATCCAACTCCATTTGGAATCTGAATAAGAAAAAACAAAGATTATATTTAGAATAATTCAAGTGATAATCATATACTAGCATATCTTTATAAAAATATCTTAGAAGAGGACAAAGTAATTTCAATTCCTAGATGCAACTAAAAATGTTTTTGAGCCATGAAAAAATCATGAGTGGCTAAGCCTCTAGTTATGTTGTCCACACAATTTTGAGTAAGAAAAATAAAAGAGATGAGAAGTTACTCCAATAAACCAGTCGAGTGTGAGGACGGCATAAGTAGTCCAAACCCCTCCATTGACAAACAAGAAAAAGGAGAGAAAAAATGGCATATACTCCACACTCTTGCTACTCACCACTGTTTTCTACATAAGAATTCGCATTGTACACTTTTAATAAAGCCTTAATAAGGAACTTTAATTGATTAAAAGATCAAATGTTTGTTAGGTATTACCATTGCTGAAAGAGGCGAACCGTAACAAACCATGCTGAAAGCAACACACATCAAACCTGAAACAGCCAACTGAGTTTCTCCCTTTAACATAAACTGCATAACAAGAAATGCTGCTGCTGGAAATCCAACATCCAAAATCCCCACTAGTATTGCTGTATTTGTCTACAATGTAACAATATTATTTAGAACAAAATAATCGTAAACCGACGACGAGTAGGACTGTCTATCCAGGGAGGTGCTCTAGATCAGCTAGGGAAAGTTTGGGAGATGGGAATTTTGTCTCCGAATTCGTCTTCAGCTCAACTCAGTTTGAGCCCGGGATTCTAGGTTGCAAGCAGCTCGCGAGCAGGTTTAAAGTTAAACTATAGTAATGCTACCCATAAACTACATTAAGCTTATAGCCATAAGCTAGCGTCACCGGAGTTTCTATTAACTGATTTATTTGAGCGTCTTAATAGTAAAGAATTAACTAAATTCTGTCGCTTTCAAACTTAGGTTGGGTCGAACTCATTTTATATGCCTTCAAGCTCAAGCCCAGCTTTGACACTTTTTTTTATTGGGGCTGAGCTCGATCTTTAAGAGTATTGGACTCGGCACCGCTCGGTTCCGCCCTATACGGCTAGGGTTCTTATTGGTACGGTTCGAATGCTGACAGAACAGCACAGGACTACTAAACTTCTGATTTGGTCTGGTCTCAATTCTAGCTTAGTCTGACTAAGTTCAGTCGAGCTACAATCTATTTCTATCTGTTTAAAAAAAAAATTCAGGATTATAATTTGATATAACTCTTTGCTTAAATAAATAATATAAAAATTAAAATTTGAAAGTTAATATTTAACTTTTTCTTTCAATTGATTTTTATTTAATAATTTTGGCTATATAATATAATATATAAAAAATTAATTAAAACAATCTATAACATTTTTATGATCGAATCTTTTCGTCTGGATAATCGGGTTTTTGGTTTATCCGTTGTGTTAACGGAACTACAAATGAAACCGTTAAGATTTGTCCTTATTTTTGGTTCGTAGAATGGAACCGATAACCAAAATTGGTTCAGATTATTACCGAATGGGTTCCAATACGTTTCCATGAACCCTATATATAGGAGAAACTAGTGTTCAAATACATACAGAATTGCACAAACAATCCATCATGTGTGCATAGAATAGCATACATCTTTAAAGTAGATTTTCATCTAATCATAAAGCACAAATTTATAAAGAGAGATAGAAAGAAAAAAGTTAATACCCTTGTTTTAGAGGAAGAAGCAAAAGTGAGGAAAATGATGAGAAAGATAATCTCACAAACAACACCAAAAGCATTGACAGTGGCCACAAGGATACTGTTAGGCTTAATCATCCCATAATAGACCCACTGATAAGCGTTCAACAATTTGCATATATAAGGCAAGCTCTCAAATTCTTCCGTTGACCTGCGCTCTACTATATGCCAAAACGTTTTCCTGCAAAATCGAAAAACAAAATTAAATAGTTGGACCCTTCTCTCAATTACTATACAACTCAATTATATACTATACTTACGCTGGAGAAAAATAAACTAGTCCTGTAGTTATGTTACCTGGAAAAAAATAGTTACAAGTTTGTATAAGATAATATTATTCCTATGAATAATTTTTTAAGAATTAAATCGTATGTAGAGCCTAGAGAATAAAATTAGAAGACACATGATGAACTTACCCAGAACTCCAAATAAGATAGCTAAGCTTATTGCCATTATGTCAAGAAAGATTTTGAAAGAGGAAGAAGTAGAAGTAGAACAAATGTAGTCTGTATACAAGTTACTACTTCCTAGAAAAACGTCAACCACTGACTTTCATTGAAAATTCTGAATGATGAGATCTATAAATTGGGTAAGGTCGTTGAGGAAATATTCATTTATTAGGGTATTATTTTTATGCTTTTCAACTAATTTTCTATCTAGAAGAGGGATTAAAAAATATAATAACGATTGCTCAATAATTAATTTAACGGGTTATGACCATTCGGGTATAGTTGTGATAGTAAATGATTCAGTAAGGTGTTTAAACTTTTAAAATAATAACGTGATCTATTATTTAATAACGATGATTAACGTGTTTTTATTAAAACATTATCTAAATTTATTTCAATTTTTTCTTTCCTTCGTTCTGAGTGTTTTTTTTTTTTAATTTATACATGATATAAATTTTAGTTGGTGTTGATAAATAAATAAAGTATATTCGGATATACAAACCAACTATGATAAACCAAATAAAGTATTGGTGTTAGGATGATTTAGATGCTATAAAAATTTGAGTGAATTTTTATTTATAGGAAAATATATTTGTTTTAATTAAAATTAGAAAATGAACAAAGTTATTTTTTTTTACATGTTATTACATAGTGTAGCATGTATTTTCGAAAGGAGTAGCCGAGTTTGTAGAGTAGATGAGCTCGTGATCAAAAGTTCATGTCTTCGGCCTCCTCTACAAACGCTTTTTTGGTTTGAGTTTATCACCTTGTATGATTTATCCCGTAAAGAGTAGATGAGCTCGTGACCAAAACTATTTTTTAGCATTCACAAGAAGGAGTCGAGCATTTATCTTTTCTCGAGTTAGATCCTTTGTTTCTTGTGGTTGAGGCTTCATTGTTTTTAATTGCTTTCGAAGTAATGAGCAATCTCTAATGCTCATTCAGAGATAGAATTTATGTTTGAGACAACAAGTTTGAAAAAAACTTGTAATCTAAAGTAAAAAATCGTCATGGTCACAATGATAGGCAAGTGGTAGGTCTGGTTGTGACACATGTTGACACAACCGAAGGTTATGTTCGGACGAAACGTCATGTAATGTTTCAGTTGATGCCGAAGCTTTCCGCCGAACTGAACATTTGCGTCGAGGAAAATATTGTTTTCTGGTCGATGGACGTAGATGCATATTCATAAAAAAAAAATTAAATTATGATAATAAGAACTCCTTAGAAATAGGGTTTTTAACTAGTAATAGATTATATTGTTGACTAACGTGTGACAGTAATTTAGGGAATTGAATTTGTCATTCATGCTTAAAACTCTTATAATCCTCAAACTAATAACTTAAATTTGTCATTATTTTGTTTTGCTTCATGAACTCGGCAATCATATTTCAAATTAATAAACTTCACGACTACCATTATTATTATTATTATGGTAGTTTGAGATAATTTGAAAAAGCTTGCTCGTCTTCACCCATTTTTTGACGTCGAGAAAGATTCCTCCATGAAAGAGACGAATCATATAGTGTTATACATGATAGCTCTTCTCCAGTTAGACTAGAGTGCCCACATGTGTCTGGTAAGTTTGATTTTCGACCCCTTAATCAGAATACCTAAAATAGAAAAGAAGACACAAGATTCTGAGGTAAGTGGTGATGTTTCTCTTTTGGAGGTTTTTTGTTATGACTAAGCCCGAGTTTGACCAATTGCTGCTACTAGCGGTCGAATGTGGAATAGTATTTTTTTCCCCGAGTTTTCATTGGTTCCTTAATCTCACGTGTCATTTTGCAATAACCTAAATATAAATGAGAGGTTTGTGTCAACTATGTCAAGGCTCATTTGGAACAACTCGAGGAGTGTGCAGTATAAAACGGATAGTATAAATATATTATTCACTTGAGAAGATAATGAGGAAAAGGTTAAAGTGGGACATAAAATCTCTTATTCCTGGTTGGGTGAGACATCACTGACTGCATATGAGAATAAGGCTGTTTTTTCACTTACAACCTTGACCATGGGATGTGGCACCCCTTGGTCCCGACCTAGTGTAATTTTATGAGAGGACCTGATTGTATTTAATTATATTGGTGCCGAATTTCTAAAGATTCCTCTATGGTGCCATCATCATGTCTCATCGAGTTCATAATCAATTTGGCATGACTCACTTTCTTGTGATAAATAAAATCACTGGATTATATGATTTCCCATATTTGTATATCACTAGTGATGGATCCAAAATCTTGATGGACCTTCCAGATTTCAATAAAATATGAAAATATCACTTTGAGTATATGTTAAGGCTAGTGGATATTGACATGAATGGTAAACAATGATATATTTATGCTTGGAGGTCACATGGTAAATGTTACTTTGTTGTACTGTGTTGGTTTGTGAATCACATAAAACTGGCTCATTTTTGTTTCGATACTTCCATGGCGTTTTATCGTTAAGCGAACTTTTGAAGTAAAGAAGTAGTATGTGTAGTTAAAGAGAGAAGTTGTCATCTACCTATATTATGACAAAAATATTTTGGTGTCTGAGAATTTTGTCTCCAATGGGTTATGGTCTAATATAAATTTATGGTGGGTATACAGTACGCGATACTCCACGAGTGGGTGAACTGTCTAAAAGAAAAATACCTCCAAAAAAGTCTTCAAATGTAGGGAAGTTACTCGATTTCGACAAGTGGAAGGTGTTATCATTACAGTTGTTAAGGTTTCTAAATGCTCTTTGGTGGAGAAGGATGAAGGTTCCCCATTGGTATCGTAAAATGAATCTATTAGTACGATGATATTTTCGCTGGGTTTCGGTGGTGTTAGAGATAGTCTGACCAAAGTTAGGATTGTAGGGGCTTATGTGTGTGGACGTCCGAAAGACTCTTATATAGTTGGTAACGGTAAGTTTGATGTAATGATGCGCAGTTCCATATTAAGGAGAGAGCCTTGGCAATGTTAGATCCTGAAGTTGTTAAAACACATGTTATTGGAGAAATGTAAGTGTATAAACCAGACCATTGGTAGTTGCTGAATTGCTTGAACATGTTTCCTTGTTAGCATCAGAGACATAAGTCATACGACTGGTTTTATTGGTAGGGGTGATATTACTATCTGATGTTCTTCCAAATTATATATTACTTGGTGTGGGATATACAGTTTCACTTTATGATGAATCATTATTTCCGGATGTTGAACATGCGATTCTTACCAAAATATTAGTGATTGGTGATAGAAGGTCCTGAATGACGAATGAGGTCCTGACCTACGTCATAAAAAGGAAAGTTCATATGCATGATATGTCGCCGAGACTTGACTTCAAAGTCATAAGCTAGGGTGGCGGATGACCCCCCAAATATATATTAACATATTGATAATAAGTTTCGTTTAAATTAATGTGCTGACTCATTTCATAATTATATGATATCTGTTGCAAATGACATATATCAAAGTTGTTTTGGAATGTCCATTGTGTATCTTACAATTAATCATGCATATGATGCAATTGATCTTGCATTTCATGAAATTGACCCACCTTTTCATGTATTCCCTCCAACTCCTGACAGTCGATCAATATAGTAGTAGGTTTAGGTGTTGGATCTGAAGTATTACTACCACCACACTCAAATTAAACCTTATTATGCTCATATGACATCCAATCTTTAGGCGGAAGAGGTGAACCACACTTATTGTTCTTATACGTATCATTCCAAAATGCCTTAAAATATTCAAACATCTCACACTTTAAGTAGATGCTCCATCATGGTATATATCTCTTGAGTTATAAAAGATGACTTTCTTATTCTATAAAACTTTGATATTTTTAAGTTTATATAAACTAACATCTATCTTTTTTTTCCTCATGCAAATTATATATGATCATCCTATAAGGTAGAACTCGTTTATTACGTGAAAGGCATGGCTATATTTTTTACTATTTTTATTGGATCTCACACCGCTAGATCTCGTACCGTTTTAAGGGATCTCACAGAACTTATGATAATTTTAACCTTTTATAAAATAAATATACGAGAACTAATGAGAACTCAACAATGAGGATGAAGAATTATGATTTGATGATTTAGTATTTTTATATTTTATTGTATGTCTATCAAACATTATGAGAACTAGCTTTTATTTATGTAATATGTTGTTTTTATGCTTCAAGTACTTGATTCTATGATAAATGTCTTAGCTTTGTCTCGATGCATGGTAAAGAAGCAAGTTGACTAAGATTGTTAGAGAGGAAAATTTTCTCGATGCTCTAACCAAGGTATTGCCAATCTCAAAGCTCACGGATTGCGTGAGCCTGGTGCAATTCTATGATACAAGTGAGTTAGTCTCTAAATATTAGAATATTTGGTGCAAAGCATATTAAAGTTACTATCAGCTTAGGTAAATTATTGTTATGTGTACTCTAGAAGTAATTCATCAATACAGGTAATATCGTACAACTACATGGGCATAGTTGGATCTGTCGAAGACATGTAAAGGAAATAATTGTATAAACATATATTGATCCAAAGTAGGTTGGTCTTAAGGAGATCAGTCTGAAGTTAACTGATCTGAAGCAGTCTTATCTGAAACGAGCTAGACCGAAGCACTAAAGTTGGACCAAAGCGAATTCTTCTACTTGTAAGGTTGCCTATTTAATTGGTCTCTTATTTTGGTATTCCTATATTAATTAAAATTCATATTAATTTACTCTTATGTATTAATTAGGTTTTTTTAATAAGGTTTCCTATAGTAGGGAATTATGAGTTATCATAATCGTTGATTAATTGTTTTAATCTTGAGCGTCTGAGAAAAAATTAGGTTTTTCCCTAAACCTATAAATATAATAAGATATTGTTATGCAATATAGTGGCGAGATAGTTTATGAGCGACATATTTCCTAAGTGAGATAAATAACTCTAGGTATTTTATGAGATAAAGACTAAATATATGGATATGTGAATCCCGATATCTTTTGTAACAAAGAGTGATTGAGTCCTTTGTGTTTGAGAGTATTTATGTAACCTACTTGTTTATAAAAGAGTGTTTGTTTCCCATGGATGTAGGATTTCTTCACACTCTAAACAATGTTAAATTTGTCTTATGTGCTTGGTTTGATTAGGATTTCTTTTATTTTTTTATCGTATTGAACATGGTAAATTATTGTTTTGAAGGCTCGTTAATAATACATTGGTTATTGCCTCTGACGGTCTGTGATTTCCAAACAAGTGGTGTAGTGAGTGTGAAGCAACAGTAGAAGAAGTATATGGATTAAAAATCTGAAGGCTGGGGAAGTAGATCTCGTCTCGAAACTGAAAGCCAAGAAAGGTGAGTTCAATGAAGCTTAGCCTAAACAAATTGACGGATCGAATGACTTTAACCTCTTGAGAATTAGGGTTAAGGCTTACCTAATACAAAATGGATCGACTACTGCTATCAACAATTAGTTTACACATGTTGATATTGTGATATTGTATAAATCTCATAGTGTCCTTATTATACTGAGCTTAGAGATGAAGTACCACGAGATATATTTGAAGAGTCTGCGACGTTGAGGATATATAGAGGCGATTTACATGAAGAAGTCCTTAATAAACATATTTTGTGTGAAGAAATTCCTTTACACACCGTCTATAGATAGTAGCACGGAGATTCGAAGGCATATAGATGATTACAATCAAATCATACTCGACTTAAATGATGTTGGTGTGAACGTGGATGAGAAGGACCAAGCAATCATCATTCTAAATTGTATGCCGAATAAGTATGAACACTTTATGGACACCATGCTCTACGCGAAAGACTCTCTTAAATTTCCAAAGTCAAGAGCACCGTGAACTCCAAAAATCTTCAAAAGAATAGTATTCTGAAAGGTGATTCTAAAAGGCATGAATTGAGCATGAGGGATCGGTAAGGAAATAAAGATTCAATCAAAATAAGAGAAATCTATTGGGTGCATAATTCTACATGATTTCCAATAAATATTGACAAATACTTGATGGTAGAAGGATCATCATGTGGTGTCAAAATAATTGGAACGATTCAGCTCAAGTTATCTACAGGACTTGAGAGAGTGATTAACAACATAAGGTATGTAATTGAAAATAAACATAACCTTCTATCTATTGGGATGTTAGGCGATGAAGGGTTTACATATATGGGTGAGATAGTAGACTTAGTGTCTTGCAAAGATATTTTGTTGTTATGAAATCCAATATGAATAATGAGGTTTTAGTTCTAAAAGGCTCTATAGTTGTATGGGGTTTATCTAGTGTGGTGAAGAATTCTACCATATTGTGGTATCATCGGCTAGGAATTTAAGTGAGAAGAAGTTGAGTAAACTAAGTAAACATGGGTTGTTAGATGGTACCGCAGTTCAGACACTGGCTTTTATGAAAGATGTATATTGGGTAAGATCAAGAGGGTGAAGTTTTTTCTGAGTAACCATACATTTGATGAAGTACTTGATTATGGTCATTCGCACCTTTGGGGTCCAGCACGAGAACCTACCATGGTGCAAGGTAATTTATGTTGTTGATTTATGACTATTCCAGAAAAGTATGGGTTCCACTTCTGAAGACTAAAGATGAAGAATTTTTTTCCTTTATGAACTAGAATATTTTGTTAGAGAACCAAATCGGAAAAGTGTTGAAGAAACTTTATTTTAATAATGGCTTGGAATATGTAAAAACGATTACCAAGACATAAGTGGGACTCTCCAACAGAACGAGCTTCTGAAGATAATGAATTAAACTATGTTGAATTAATTAGATGTATGCTTCATACAGTTAGAATGAGTTGAAAGTTCTAAGGAGAAGTCGTGACAATAGCTCTATATTTTATGAACATGAGTTTATCTATGATGCTTTAGTTTCTTTATACTCAGGAGGCTTGAACTGGAAATAACCTTAAGTTAGAATATTTGAGAGTGTTTGGACGTTATTACATACGCATATGCGAAGCAGATAAGCTTAGGCCAAGAGCATTGGAATTTTTATTCATCGGCTATCCATAAATAGTAAAATGGTATAGGTTGTGGTGCCTTGAACCTAAACGTTAGAAGGCTTTGACAATTATAGACGTGGTTTTGAGTAAGAAGACATGTCATTGAAAAATCTGGTGAAGACTAATCATAGTACCATCGAGAAGAGATGTGCAGTTGATGATGAATCTGATCTACAAAGTGAAACTAGAGATGTTTATGCCTAATAAAAGTTTAGACATGGTTTTCGCTTCAAAACATACATAGGAAGTTCAACCATTTCATGAGTTTGAAGTAGACTAAAGGCCTAGTGTTTCAGTGCATTCAGATGATCAGAAGGGAGATCAACATGAACTTGACAGTAATTAACTAACATTGGATAAAACACGACGACCAAGAAAATACCCACAAATGTATGGTTTTGTTGATGTAATTGGATATGGTTTCTATATTGAATGTATGGAGATGTTCTTAAACACGATACATATCAAGTGCTATCAAGAGCTGTGATAAATAAAAATGGCACACATTCATGAAAGAAGAACTAAGATCTCTCAAGAAGATGAGCACTTGTATTATTACAAAGCAGCCGAAAGGTCAAAAGTTGGTTGGGATTAAATGGATATTCAAGAGGAAACCATATATTGTTAGTGTTGAGTCACCTAGATACAAGGCTAGGTTTGAATTGGAAATTCTATTGGTTCCCAATTCAAACTCAGTTTCACTCAAACACCAACCGAAGTAGCAGATGAGAAGTATATGCTGTAGATACCTTACGCTAATGTTATTGGCAGCATTATTTATGCTATGATTTTCACGAGACCCGATCTTGCCTACACCGTAAGTGTTTCGATCAGATTCATGTTAAATACGGGGAAGCCGCACTAGCATGCACTCAAGTGACCCATGTAATACTTGAAGGGCTCGTGTGATGTAGGTTTGTGGTACGATGAGAAGTACGAGTGATATAGTGTTAAAAGGGTATGTGGACTCTAATTATGCAGGCTGCTTCATTACAAGAAAGTCTACTTCGGGCTAACTTTTTATTATACTTGGTGGTTATCTGGAATTCTTGTAAACCAGATTTGTTGCGTTTTTGTCTATGGAAGTCGAGTATCTGACTGCTATGGAAGCCATGAAGAAAGTTATTCAGCTGAAGAGATTATTGAGTGAACTCACTAGTGTGGGTCAAGATGTGGTTTTGTTCTAGTGATAACACTAGTCCCCTTTATTTGATGAAATATTTGAAGTTTTATGAGCAAACTAAACATGTAGACATAAAGATATACTTTATCTAAGATGTGGTGGAGAGGGAGAAAGTGAAAGTGGCTAAGAATTTTATCAAGGAAAATCCTTTAGATGGTCTGACCAATATATATTACTAATTCCAAAGCTCACGAAGTGCATGAGACTGGTGCAAGTTTTGGATGCTAGTGAGCTATTATCCAAAGAGTATAATATTGGGTGCAACGAAAAGTGGAGTTACTATAAGCATAGGTGGAGAATTTTTAGGTGTAACTAGAAGTAACTCGTCAATAAAGGTAATACCGTAGGACTACATGGGCATAGTTGGATCACTCGAATATATATATATGCAAGAACCGTACAAATATGTATAGACAAAAGTTGTATAAACATGTATAGATAAGTACTAATACAAAGTAGGTTGGTCCAAATCAGGTTAGTCCAAAGTGAGCTTATTCAAAGCAGAATGATCTGAAGTGAGCTGGACCAAAGCACCATAACTCAATCGAAACATATTATTCTACTTGTTAGGTTTTCTATTTAATTGAATCTCATATTTCGTCTTTCTATATTAATTAAATTTATTTCTAACTGGCTCTTCTATAATAATCAGGTTTCTTTATGAGGTTTTCTATATTAAAAAATTAGAAGTTGTCTCGGACGATCGGTGATTTCCCAAAAATTTCAAAATTCAAACTGAGTTTAAAAGTTTATACAAGGACATTTTTTTAACAAAAACAAAACTTACATTTCTCTAAAGGCATAACTACTTACTAATTATTATATAAATGATACATATAAATAGACGATAACCATCATGTAGCGTCAAGAATTGAGCCTTTAAACATCTGCATGTGGAGCCCCTTGAATTACTTTACGAAGATTTTGTAGGCATTGGTGCAAGAAAACATCAAATTGTGTTATTTTTTATAGTAATACAACACATGGCATGTTTGTAATTTCTCTTAACATGACTTATTTTAAACAAGCCAGGAATGACATATTTTGAAAAAAAAATTAGCATGACAATTTTTTTCAAACATGGTAGACAATGCAAGTTTTGAATTATTCTTAGCAAGACAAAAAATTTATTGTTTTTTACTAGGACAATTTTTTAAAAACAAAACAGGTATGACATAATTTGAATTGTGTTTTAGCACGATAAATTTTGAATTGACTAACAAGTTTTTCCTCTCTTAACAAATTTTGCATTTTTTTAGTATGATAGATTTTTAATTTTTTTAACATGACAAATTTTGAATACTTAACTTAACAATTTTAGACAATGTTTTACTTCTTCTAAGGAGATGATCCGGATGTGGTAACATTTTTTGTTTTATAATCTCTTTGGATTTCTTAAATGGAAACATAACTTTTAAAAATTAAGAATAGCCTTATATGCTCTAATTTTTTTATTTATATTTGTTTAAAATCTATAATTTGTATTAATATCGATAATTTTGGATCGTTATTCTTAGCTCACACGTTAATCATACAAGGAGTAAAGTGAGGTAGGATAATGAGAATGAGGATGAAAATGATTGATGTAACTAAAAAAGCATAAATAATAAAGAAAGATACATTAGTTTTATTGATGATTGTTGGACTTTTATTTATAGGTCTTGTATTATAATAAATATATCCCTGATATTAATGAATTTTGGCTTATATTTCTCTAACTACTAAGATTTTCAGTTGAGTATATCTTTGACTAAGTTTCTATAGATAGTTTTACATTTGGATAAGCTGATGGGCCGATAACGAAAGAATACTAGTTCAGTGTTGGCCGAAACACATTTACTATTGGCTGAAGCGTTCTTTGTCTTGACGAAGTACCTATCACTTATCTTGAAGCATTTTTTGTCTTTGTCAAACCATATTTTTTCTTTTTTATGTAGGTTTTTCTTATTTTGACGATGTTTGGTCTTCATATTTATAATTTTTTAAAAAACTTCGAATTTGGTGATGCTTGAATGACTCTCTTATTTTATTTTTTATGAAGGCTATCTTGCCTTATGTGCTTCAACTTTATTTTATTTTTGTTTTGACTTTATTTGTTGGGTTATATTCTCATTTTGTCGAGCATATTTGTATATGTATTACAGTAGCCCATAGCCCTTGACAAATGATGAGAGAAATAATATAATTGTTTATATGTTGAAGGAATTGATTCGTTCATGATTCAGTTTTTTAGTAGCCCTTTTAGTCCTTTGAAGACTAAAGTTAAAGGATATTAAATGTATTTTTAATCTATTTAGTCGAAGCAATTTTGCTAATCCTGACGAAAGGAAATTTTAAAAAAAATATTTTGGTAAAGAGTACATTGTGCAAAAGGTGTAGTATTTTCTGTATAATCATACTCTTGAAATTGTAGGACCTATTTTAATTTATTTTTACATGCAATTTTGTTGATAGAAATTGACGCGTGTAATAAATTACTTACTTTTTGGGCTCATGTGCAACCATTTGATATTCTTTTATCTTTGTCCTCCATTTTTTCTGACTGATTTTAACTATTGGATATGTTAATTGTAATTTTATACAATTTTTCTTATAAATATTTACCCATTTATTTTTATATATTTTCCCTATTTTACGAGTTTTTCTCTCTTTTTTTCCTTTCGCCTTTCAACCTTTTCAGCTAACTGCTTATATTTTCTAATTCTAATCTTTGAAATAAAGAAAAAAAAAGATATAGTGACAGGTCTGATATTCAAAATAAGTAAGTCAATTGTTCTTATTGTGGCACTGCTTCAGGTGAAGAGGGGGGTTTTGAAACCTCTCGTCTAGTTTATATTCGTGCTTTGAAGAAAAAGTTATTAAGGTTAAGAAAGATAAATTTGTTGCTTGTAATTTTCCTCTTTATGTTGCTCTTGATCATTTTTCTCCTGATAGAAGCAATGCATCCCCTGTTATGATTCGTCCTTCGTACACCTCTTTGTCAACATAAAAGTTTTGTTTTAACAACCCGAGTAATTTGAATGATGATCGGTTATTTAAAGTTTCTTCCTATGTTTATAATTATCTTCCGAAAGAATAATAGAGTAAAAAAAGTATTGATTGGTGTCTAGGGACTACAACCATTAGGTTTCTGTAAATGAGTAGACTCTGTTTGATGCAGAAAATAAATTAGGTGTTTTTCTTAAATTTTATGTTTGATCAAGGTCTTCGCTTTCCCATTTCTCGAGAAATTGTTAATTTTTTCGAAGATACTCATATTTATCTTTTTCAACTTGCTCCAAATTTTGGAGGTTGCTGATGTGTGTTATCATATTGCTCATGAAGATTGGTCGTTTCTTCTCGACATATAAGATTCTTGTTGGTTATAAAGTATGAGGCTGCACAAAAACCTCTTACTTTTATTTTACCATGGAGAATTTTTCATAGTTGTTATCGATCTTCCGATTCTAACAAGATTAAGAAAAAGTAGTTTGTTTTTGTCTCTGGTAAATGGGAGACTAGTCATGGTCATATAAAGCTTCCAATTAGCAAAAAGTGGTCAACGAAGCGTAAATTTTTATTCATTATCCTTTTTTTATTTTGATTATTTTTTTGCATTCAATTTGATATTTTCTTATCCATTTTCCCTCATCTTCTTTTTATAAGGTTTCTATTTTGAAAGAACGGTTGGAATATATTAAAGAGTTATATTCTCGTTTGATAGACAAAACCGTAAAGTTTTCAAATTCTTATGTTGCTCTTTTGACTCCCGGTCATTTAGTTGACTGTAATCTATTGTATAACTTGAATGTTAGAGGAATTTTTTGTTTTTGTTCTTTTATTGATAAAGAAACTATTGATAAGGCTTCTCCTTCAACGGGATCTATGAAGCTTTCTCCAAAGAAGATAAACGTTGGTATGAAGCCTGTTGATAAAGACCCTATTATTGAGCCCTCTATTTTTCCACATGTTGAGGTTAATGTTTCCTTAATTTTTCATGCTATTATTGTGTACTAAATTTTATGATAAGAAGAGATAACTTTTTCCTCTTGGAGTGGATTTGGATGGTAGTGAAGAAGATGTGGAACCAAGTAAAAGACAAAAATTACCTTATGAGGTAGATGTTTACCATTCTATTGTTGGTGTCAATGAACCCAATACTAAGTGTGGATGTTTTTTAAGTTAACGAGGAGCAAAATATATTTCCTTGTTTGAAATTACTTATATTCCATGTTTTGTTATTGCTTCGAATTTGGCTCTTGTTTATGGTTCTATCAATTTTTCTACCTCTTCTTCTCATATTCTGTTGGAGTCTATAGTATTTGGTTTTGTAGTCGATATGTTAATTGTGGAAAAATCTCGTACTGAACTTTATCTAGGTTCTTTGATAGGCGAGGCCATAGAGGAAGTTGAAGCATCTTTTACTAATGGGTGTGAAGAGCTTATTCAGCTTCATAGTGAACAAAATAAGAAATATTTTCTTAAGTTATTGAGAATTTTTACCTTAGAACATATTCCCATAACTTCAAATGGATTGAGGTTTAGGTATCTCAAACTCATATTAAAATGTATGTTTCTCCTATTGAATCAAATATTATCTCAATTATTGTGGATGGAGGTGTGAAACTTGAAGAGAATTTGGTTGTAACCACCACTTATTATGTTCGTTCTCTTATATTCTCAATTCTCACTTCCTTTTTGAATGATTTCTCCATAACCATTACAAATACTTTACTAGTTATTTTTATCAATGTCAGTAGAAACATATCATTAGATGTGTAGAGTTCATTTCCTTTTTTTTCTCGTGCATTTTTATTTCTCGGTTATGGAGTTCATGTGACCCTAAGTGTTACTTTACCCATCCAGGATGGTCCTCTTTCAGATTCATCGTTACCAATGTTTTCATTACACCAAATTTCTAAGATTGTTTCTCGTTTTGCTGTGTTATCTAGTCAGTGAGCTCTTCATGTCCATATTTCTCCTATGGAAATGAGATAAATGAATTTGAGCTTGAATTTTGAGGTAAGCTAATCATTTAGAATAACAATTTATTCTACTTTGTTTTTGTTATACCAAATTTAATTGTGCCTCTTATTTTAGGCATTGAACAGTAAATCGTCCCTCGACTATCGCGTTTGGTGGCAGATAGTCCTTTGACTTTCAAATGTCCGTTGACAGTCCCTGGACTATCGCGTTTGGATAAAGTTAGTCCACCAGATCCTCTGATCCATGAGAGGCAGCCACCTGTCACCATAGTCCCCAGATTTTTGTATCACCACTAGTCCCTTGAGTTTAGGTCAAACCCAAAATTTAGAATATTACGGAAAACTAAACTCAAGGGACTAGTGGTGATACAAAAATCTGGGGACTATGGTGACAGGTGGCAGCCTCTCATGGATCAGAGGATCTGGTGGACTAACTTTATCCAAATGCGATAGTCCAGGGACTGTCAACGGACATTTGAAAGTCAAAGGACTATTTTCCACCAAACACGATAGTCGAGGGACGATGTACAGTTCAAAGCCAGACATTATATAACGTTTTCAACTTTCAAAGGTTATTTTTGCCTCAACATTTTATTTTCTAGCATTTTGTGAGCTATATTTCTTTATTTTATTAGAAGACAAGTTATATTTTTGGCATTTCAAACATCATATTGATGTTGAACGTCTCCTCGTCACCTTTTTGTGCTTCCGAGAGAGTAAACAGTTTATTTATATGAATATGTTTATCAATACTAATGAGTTACAAGTGTTTTATTCTGCAAAACTATACTAAAAAAATTAGATGATTTATCTCTTATTGACACTATGCTAACTTCATAATCCGAGACTACCTACTATAGTACAAGTTTTTATTTGCTTCGTTTTGTTAATATTCCAAATATGATAAAAAAAATCTTGATGTTATTAAACACATCGTCGCATGTTGGAGAGCATTAGAACTTTTTTACTTATTTTAGTACTTGGAAGAACGGTTGACATTTGTCCAAAGATCGCGATTAAACTGGTTAAATATTGCTAGCCTTCTTGTTAAAATTTTTCCTTTTTATGATTTTTAGAGCCTCTACTCTTGCAAGGTTGGTAAGTTGCATGGGGTCGTCTCGATTGAATTTTTCATTCATTATGTATCCTAAGAATTTTTTCAGACCGAACGTCGACTATGCAGATTTTTGGATTTAATTTTAGATTTACATGTCTGAGGCTCGGAGCGTCTCTACCGGGTCTTCTTCCATATGGTCTTCTTCATGCAAGGTTGTTACTAACATGTCATTAATATAGGCTTGCATGTTTCTGCCTATATGAGTTACAAAAATCTTGTTTACCAACCTTTGATAGGTTGTTCCGACATTTTTTAATCTGAAGAGCATTACTTTGTAAAAATATAACCCTCTTTTGGAAATGAATGTTGTGTGTTCCTGATCATCTTGTTTCATTTGTATTGATTATATATTTCGAATATATTCATAATGATATCATTTGGTTTCGTAATGTTGCGTTTACGAGCTGATCAATTCTCAGAAGTGGAAATGGGTCATTTATATATGTCTTGTTTAAGTCTGTAAAGTCTATTCACATTCTCCAATTCTTATTTTTATTTTTTACCAAACTAGGATTAGACGTTTACATTGGGTAATAGGACTCGCGTGTGTTCTCTATGGTCGTCAATCTATTTATTTTGGTAATGATTGTTTGTCTTTTATTGTGAGTATAATCTCTATTTTTGTATTATGGGTAAAACATTATTGTTGATTTTTAACAAGTGATAAATGACTTTTTTTAAGATTCTTGTTACTTCATGTCTACTCCACGCAAACATATCTAGATTATTTAAAAACAAAATAAAACTTGTAACTGAGATCGAGTGGTATATTTCCACCAATTTTCAAGACTTTTCCTTAGTTCATGATAACTTCTTTTATTTCCTCCTCTGGTTGTACCAGTCGAGGGTCTTATATGGGATCGTCTACCTCCTATAAGACGACCCATTCATTTTCTTCTTGCTATGCATTGAGATCCAAAGATGTTTCATATCACTCTTTGTTTGTTTTTTGATTTTTTATTATCTCGACCAATTTACCGTTACGGGATATCTTATACATTGATGGACCATAGATATTATGACGTGTATTTGGTCGAGCCAAGATCGACCTAATATTATATTTTACGGAGATGGTGCATCTATTACCGTGAAATATATTGTACATTTTTTTCGAAATTCTTGCTTCTTGAGGGCACTTCCAAAGTTAATTCTCCTAGGGTGGCTGCATGTGCACTTGTGAACCGTGTCATGACTCTCTAACTTTGGTAGGAGGCAAGGACCGTATGTGAATGTTTGAACGACTTGAAGAGGTTTATCAGAAACTATACTTGCAACTTCTCTCTCAGGTGTTCTTTGTGGGATGGTAAGCCAGTCTCAACTACTTTTTAGACTGAACATAAACATAATGGAAGCATATCGTATAGAAACTCATGGATAAAACATTATGGTAATAATGGAGGATTTATTTGAACTGCAACCTTTCTCTCTCTATCTCTAGAATTAAATTGTGTTAGGTGATATGTGATATGGAATGGTATTTATAAGAATGGTTGTGAAGATGGGTAATGGGATTTTTGATGGAGAAGTTGAAGAGTTGGGCAAATGCATATTGGATTGTATGGATGTGATGTGTCACGAGTACCTAGTGATTAAAATTTTAGTAGGTTGTCAGATGTAAGGTGTGTCATAACGAAATGGTACACTTGTCCATAACTTCTATTAGTTTCCATATTATTCTACAAATAAACTTTGACACACTGCATGAATTTCAAGTGGTATTGATTTTTTAATGGAATGAATTGTGAGAAAATAATATGATCAGTACACTTCCGAGGAGAAGCAGAATTCACATATGATTAGAGAATTTCTGAGGAGAAACAGAGTTCTTCTCAAACAAATGGCGTAGTTAACGTTGCTTCGGGCATCCTCACCCAGATAATGGTTTAGAGCATTTTCGACGATGAAATTGAAATTAACTCACAAATAACAATTTTTAGTCCTTCCTCAAGTTTCTTCGCAAGGATTAGGGGGCTATTTATAAGAATATAAATAAATAAAGAATGAAAATAATTATTTTATGTTAGGTAAAATAATAAACAAATATTGTATGATAGATTTTTGGTGTAAAATATAAAGATGAGGGACTAACCATGTAAATCTTATATAATGTGTTTTATATTAAGCACTAAAATAGGGTGGAATATCCACATAACAAACAATGTTCTGTTATTTGTAACTAAACCACCTATAAATAGGTGTACTTTACATGGAACGGACACATGATTTGTCACTTTTGATATTTAGCAACTTTCTCTCTCTAAGATTCTCTAGTAGTTTTCTCTCTCTAAAAACTACTTTAGTCAAAGTGCACATCTGTTTAGACCTTTCTTTCACCCCTTAAAAATTGAGACTTATCACTTAGTATATGTAGATACTTAAGACTAGTTGATCTTTCACATACGGACATTGTCCAAATTGAACAAAATGAAGTTGTTCCAATGGAGAAAAATGAAATTGTTCAAGAAGATCAAACTCTACCTCGTCAAGCAGTTCAAGTACAAATTGAAGAAATAATGCATTTACGATGATCTACTAGAGAAATAAAGAGCGTTATATCTTCAAATTATATAGTGTATCTTCAATAACATGTGAAATTTTATGGTATAGTGGAAAATGATCCCGTAGGTGTACGTGAAGCTATGGAAGTTATGATTCTCAGTTGTGGATTAAAGCAATAAATGAATGGTTTAAATCGATGCAAAATAACGCAATATGAGAGCTTATTCCATTACCTACAGCCACAGGAAAGAAGTTGATTGGTTGTAAATGGATTTTTAAAACCAAGCGGGATTCTATGAGTAATGTGCAAAGGTATAAAGCAAGACTCGTAGCAGTATAGAGTTTAAAAAAAACCTTATCTATGGTTTCATAAAAGGATTCTTTTTGAAATAATCATGTGATTTTATGCACATTTTGATCTTAAGCTCCATCAAATGGATGTAAATATTATTTTTCTTAGTAGAGACATTGAGGAAATAATCTATATGGTGCAACTTGAAAAATTTATCTCCATTGATCCAAAGTTAACAATATGCAAACTAAAGAAATCTATATATGGACTTAAGTAAACGTCTCTAAAGTGGTACCATAAATTTTTTAAAGTTATTGTCTCATTTGGTTTCGAGATAAATTCAATGGAGGATTATGTGTATCAAAAGTTCAGTGGGAGTAAATTCATATTTTTAGTGTTATATGTTGATGACATATTATTGACCACAAACGATAAATATACATGCGACCAATAAATTTCTTTCATATGAAAAAATATTGGTGATACATCTTTTGTGTTAGGAATTCAAATTCATAGGATTTGATATGTGGAATTTTGAGTTTATCAAAAAATGTGTATGTTGAAAGTATGTGATAATGTTATGGGATGACTAACAACAAATGAAACGAAATCCATATATTAAAAGGTGAAAAGTATAACCTTAAACAATGTCTAAAAATGAAACTTGAGATTGAAGAATACAAAATGTTTCATATGCTCCGGCTGTTGGAAGTCTTATGTATGCTCAAGTTTATACACTACCATATATTTCTTTTATTGTCTGTGAATTATGGAGATATGTCAATAATCCAGAATAGAACATTGGTGGACAGTCAAAAGAGTTCTCTGGTATTTTCAACAAATAAAGCATCACATGTTAACGCATAGAAAGTCGGATAAACTAAAGATCATAGGGTATTATGACTCTAAGTTCACCGAATGTGAGGATTTTCGTCGTTCAACCTCAAGTATTATATTTCCTTTAGCGGGAGGTGCAATATCATGGAAAATATTAAACAAACACCCATTGTATCTTCTATTATGACTGCATAATTGGTTGATTGTTTCGAGATATCCAACTAGGCGCTTTAATCTAAAATTTTGTCACGAGACTGTGAATCATTGAGGGGATATAAAAACATTTTATATTATTATACTGTGATAATAATTTTACGATTCAGTATTCAAATAGTAACATAAGCTTGTTTAAGTCCAAACATGTAGATATCTAGTTCTCATATGTTAATAAGAGAGAGTTTAGAATGGTCAAATCATTGTGGAGCACATAAGGATAAACTTGATGTTAGCAGATCTTCTTACGAAGGTATTAGTCTAAGATCTTTATTGAGCATACCATGAACGTGGGTGTTGTGTATTTGAAGGATCATTAGTTTCAGTTGGAGTTTGTATTAAGTTATAAGATATGGTTATATTATGATATTCTACAATTAAGTTCATTAATACAAATATATATATATATATAAGTACTATATTAAGTTATAAGATACGATTATTCCTACTCTATTATAAGTAGATTTATAATGTAATGTTACACTAAATATTATTCTTATGTTATACATATCCATATAATTGATTATTGTCCTGTCGTGATTATTGATGCATCTATTTTCGACTTTTAATGCATTGACGATGACTTTATTCCTAGACCGTTAATGGTCATGGACGAGCTTGTGAAAGTTATTTAAGTGACGATTGAAATTAAGAACACTCATTTAATTGATGCGTTTAATAGTAGCATATGATGATCCAAGTGGGAGATTGTTAGAAATTATCCATGAAGACAGATATAGCCTATTTTACCGATCTAACGGACTATGGTCAATGTTAGTCCAATAAAAATAATCATATATAAAATAATATATGGTGGAACTAATTGCATAAATACTAAGTTTATTCTGAATGCGGTGAATAATTGGATACGAAAATAAACGATGTAAAATTTTGAAATTATTCTACGAAGACAAAAAAATCCAATAATCGATCATTAAAAATGATAATTCAATAAGATAGGTTGTTTATCTAGTTTATAAATTTGAATTCAGACGAATAATTTAAAATGTAAATAACATTATTATGAATTAATATAAGGAAAGTTAATTTTAATTAATATTAATTTATTATTACAAAATAATATCTTGATGAAAGTTAGTTGCCATTGAGAGATGAGTACGGTTTCTAACATAAATGGAAACACGAACAGGAAATCTCAAACTTTCATCGGTGAGAGATCTATTGATCGTCTATCTTTTAGAAGAATTTATAACCATGTATTACAAGTGAAGATGATCAAATAATAGCATTTATATTTAAAGGTTGCGTCTTCATTCTGTAACAATAAGGACATATTGTGAATTAATATTTGTATTGATTTTTGGACTATCTAAGATTGAGAGAGAAAATTGGTTGGAATAGAGAGGCAAATCGATAGGCTTTTGACTCGTGATGCTTTAGATTGAGAGGATGATAGTACAGAAGAGTCCCTCCTAGATTCAAGCTTCCATCAACTATTTTTTAGAAAACGCAACTAAAATAGCAACAAGCCTCCTCCTATCTTCTCATTGACCTTCCATTCCCTTGACCACCTATTAACCATCCTAACCAACTTTTGTCTCTTATTATAATACTACTTTTGTTTTCTCTACAATAACGCAAAATCCTCACTCCAAAGGAGTCCAAGCACCTCGGCAGACCTCATATCCGCGGTTTTGCCTTCAAACAAATTCACATTATTTATGCTTTCATTCCCATAAACAACAACAACCCTTTCCTACAAACATGCCAAATTCTTACGACGATGATTCCCGAAGGAAGAAAAGGCTCGCGCTCATCGGAGTTTGTTCCATCCTCCTAGTAGCCATGGTCATTGCCGTCACCGTAGGGGTCACCTTCAACAAAGACGAAAACACGCTAGAAGACAACAGAAAACATCAGAGTTCTGCGTCCATCAAAGCCGTCGAGACCTTCTGTGAGCCAACGCAGTACAAAAAAACATGCATAAAAGAGCTCAACGAGAACGCAGGAAACGCAACCGACCCTCAAGAACTTATCCTTATCGCTATTAACACCACCATGAAGCACATTGAAGAGGCTGGAAGCCGTTCGTTAACCTTACTAGAACTTCAGAAAGATAAAAGAACTAAGCTCGCCCTTGACCAATGCAAAGAGTTAATGGATTACGCAATTGTGGAACTCAAATCATCTTTCCAGGAGCTTGGTAAGCTTAATTACGATAAAATGGACGAAGCTCTTATTAATCTGAAGGTCTGGCTCAGTGCTGCAATCAGCCATGAACAAACTTGCTTAGATGGGTTTCAAGAAACCGAAGGGGATGCAGGAGCCAAAATGAGAAGCGCTTTACAAACAGCTATTAGGCTCACACACAATGGGCTTGCTGTTGTTAGTGAACTCTCTAAATTTTTAACTGATATGCAATTTACCACATCAAGCCGCCGTTTGTTTTCTGAGCCTGAGGGACAGAGGTAACGTCTAAAATGTCATTAGAGTATTGTCCCTTTTTGGACCGCCTATACAGTTTATACGGGTTTGTCTTAAAAAAATACCAGCTCACATGTCCGAAAATTTGAGTCTGTGACCTTTTCACCTATCTGATGCCGGTGGTTATAGAATCTGCTCATAGTCGAGTCAACATGTTACAACTAAAACATTTTCTTGCTTTCAAAAACCCAAAATTTTGACCCTTTCATTTATTTATTTCATCGTTACCCAATGGTTCTAGCTATGCTTTTAATTTTTGGTGTGGTGACAGTGACGAGGGTGACACTGAAGGTGATAACGAAGGTGAAGATGATAACCTTCCAAGGTGGGTGGAGCCGGAGACACGGAGACTGCTTACAGAAAGTGAGATAAAGCCTGATATGGTCGTGGCTCAAGATGGAAGTGGACAGTTCAGAACGATCACCGAGGCAGTAGAGGCGTTTCCTAAGAACAACAACAAACTCTTCATTATTTACATTAAGGAAGGAGTCTACAAGGAGCATATACAAGTTAACAAAAGCATGGATTACATGATGTTGGTTGGGGATGGTGCTGACAAGACAATAATCACTGGTGATTTAGGTTTCACTGACAATATTACCACCTACAAAACTTCAACAGTTGGTAAGCCAAACAAAAATGGAACTATAGCAAAAATATATTACCACTTATCTTGTTATCATCATAACTCTGTTGCTATATCTCATATACCCAAACCAAATTGTGGTTTGATTTTTTAATTAGCATGTCTCTATTGGTGCAGCTGCTGTTGGTGACCACTTCATCGCAAAGAACTTAGCAATTGAGAACACAGCAGGAGCGATTAAGCACCAAGCTGTTGCCCTAAGATGTCACTCCGACATGGCAATCTTCTTCAACTGCACCTTGGATGGATACCAGGACACACTTTACGCCCACTCCCACCGTCAATTTTACAGGGACTGCACAATTTCCGGCACCATCGACTTTGTTTTCGGAGACGCAGCTTCTCTCTTCCAAAATTGTACATTTGTAGTGCGCAACCCCCTCCCCAACCAGCATTGCATGGTGACTGCCCAAGGAAGGAAAGACCCGCGTCAAACCACCGGGATAGTCCTTCAGGGATGCAAAATTACCGCTGCAGATGATTACTTGCCTTTCAAGGACGAAAGAAAGTCGTACCTTGGACGGCCATGGAAACTCTACTCAAAAACCATTATAATGCATACTTATATCCCTGCATTCATCCAGCCAGCAGGATGGATGGAATGGAATGCAACATTTGCGCTTGACACCCTCTACTATGCCGAATTTAACAACTGGGGTCCTGGTGCAAAGCAGACAAGTCGTGTCACGTGGCCTGGGATGGTCCTAAACATGACACAGTCAGAGGCGCAGGCCTACACACCACGGAACTTTATTCAGGGTGATTCATGGATTCCAGCGACTGGTGTCCCGTATACTTCCGGCATGCTTATAAGCAGAGCTAAAGCAGAAAAAAATGGAGATGCAGCTCCAGTGGACGAAGCCCCAAACGCCGCAGCTCCAGTAACCGCAGCTCCAGTGGCTGCAGCCCCAATGGCTTCAGCCCCAAAGGCCGCAGCCCCAATGGCTTCAGCCCCAAAGGCCGCAGCTCCAATGACTTCAGCTCCCTTAGCTTCAGCTCCAACAGATGCAGCTCCAAAAGCTTCAGCTCCCTTAGCTTCAGCTCCAACAGATGCAGCTCCAAAAGCTTCACCTCCCTTAGCTTCAGCTCCAACAGATGCAGCTCCAAAAGCTTCACCTCCAATAGCTTCAGCTCCAACAGATGCAGCTCCAAAAGCTTCACCTCCAATAGCTTCAGCTCCAACAGATGCAGCTCCAGAAGCTTCACCTTCGATAGCTACAGCTCCAACAGGTGCAGCTTCAGCGCCCCTGTAATAGATATATTCTGTCGTGGGTGTTTGAGTTTATAAATTTTTTATTCTCTTTTAACTATAACATTATTGGATCCTTTTCCGTTGGTCTGTCACTCTCATCATTTTCGGCTAGTAGATTACCGGAAAAACATTTAATTTTCTTCACCTGTGAAGAGCGATCTTTGGAGGATATATACTGGCAGTCATGTAGGGGATAACAGAACGTGATATTGAATAATGAATAAAGAAAGGGCCTAGTTAAGACTTAAGACGTAATCAAATTAGCTCGAACTTGAAATCTTATACTTTTACCTTGGGACCCAAATCTATAACAGTGTGGAAGTTGCACGCCAACTCCAAACAGAATTTGGACATCAACCAAATTCTAGTACTTTGAATATTTGCTTATCCCAAAAAATTAAGTTTCATTCTCAACTCCCAAAAAAAGGAGACACGGACAATTCTAACTAAAAATATTGGAGGGCAGACAAAAAATGCACAATTGTTGGGAAAACAATATTTAAGTGTTAACTTAAGTCCAAATATGGCGCAATCCCGTATTTCCTACACAAAAACATTATTCAATTTCTATTGAACAACTTTAGCTTCCACAATCAAGTAGTAAGTTTTTATGTTTATGGAAAATTCAGAATAGAAAACACATAAAAAATTTATAAACTAAAGACAATAGATAAATTTCAACTCAAAACAACTTGCCCCAAGTATCCATGTTTCAAACATCAAAATCTGGGTGAGAAGTAGCAAAATCTCTAAATAAATGGACAAACAATCGAGTTCCATAAATAAAATCATGACCATCTCAAACACAGAATCCCCTGCTCTTCCTCCTTCCCCTAGCTTTCTCAAACTTCCTTCCCTTTGATCGTACGTATGGCTTTGTGTGGCTGTGGGGTACACCTGGAGCTGGTCCAAAGTGCTTTACTGCTTCACGCGAATTCTTTGGACCCCTAAGCAGAACCTACAACCATGACAAAAATATTGTCCTAAAATATTTTTTAGACCTGAAAACAGCTAGATGAGACCGGAAGAACAGTTGCTATCAACACCAGAATAACTGATGCGTTACAGGTAAAAAAGAGGGCTAAAAGCAGAATGTAAGTGATGGATCAACAGGTTGCTATCACAAGTTGAGGAAACATCAAAGAGTTGAGGTGGATGAAAATGAAAGTGATGGTGTGGCCATTGTAAGAATTCATATGCTACTCTCATTATCACTTACCTAATGAAAAGAATTAATACAGCTGACTCTAGAGCATTTTTAAAACACAGGAATGCACAGAAATCCAATACAAACAAATATAGACAAATTGGTTTGATTATAGTTTGATTAAGAACCAATACAAACCAAACAATGCGCACCCTTAAATCTTCAAATCTATAAATGAATTAATGTAGAGTTGTGATATAGTAATTGACAGTCATTGAATTGCTTAATTTCTTAAAAGTAGCAAAAAAACAAGGTAAACCAACCCAATTATAGCCGGATACTGCTTTCCATAGGAAAAAAAATGCTAGAAGAAACATCAATCTGGAACATTACAGTTTAGACGTCCACAAGTGAATGCCACATCTAGCAGAATATAACTAAAACCTAAACCAGATACCTGAAGAAAAGTAATTGCTAGAAGTCTGAAACTAACTAACCAATCACTCATTTACTAAAGTTTAAATGACTTATAAATACATAACTCCTAATAAAAGACTGTTACTTAAGAAAAGAGGTACCGTGTTCTGTCCCAAAGGAGATCTGAGAGCCAACTGATCAAAGGTGATACATTCCCCACCAGCCTTCTCTATTCTGGCCCTCGCAGTCTCAGTGAACCTCAAAGCACACACCTTCAGCGCTGGAATCTCGTAGGCCCTCAAGTCATCGGTCATTGTCCCCACAAGAACAGCTATTTTGTCCTCCTAAACAAACATTATCCAGCTCAATTTCAAACAAAAGAAAAATACCACATAGGCTAAACAGCCCAAATTTTTTTGCTGGAAAATCCAATAGCATATAAACTAACCTAAATGTCCCTACAAGAACAAATAGTGTGCCCTGCTAATCAAACATTATACAACTCAATTTGGAACAAGAAGTTTGTAATATGTTCATCGATTGCATAGCCAAATAGATACCAAAATTCAATACAGAATATCACCTAAAACAAATTTTTGTCCCTGCAAGAATAGCTACCGTGCCCTCCTAATCAAACCTTACACGACTAAATTTGAAAAGAAAAAAAAAATCCTACATAAGTTGGTGCTGAACGTTGATAATATTTTCTTCCATTATATAGCCACATAGATACCAAAATTGCAACAAGGAATGTGACCTAAACTCTTGCAGTTGTATTAAGCAATTAACTTATATACTGTACCACGTCTAAATGCATGTACATTGTAACAGACACCAAAATAATCACTATATAAAACAAATGAAACAATCACTGCGAACTTATACATTGATCGATCTTTGATTACCTTTGACTACATAGGAGTATATAGGCATGTGAATTGTAAAGACACATAAATCAACAAGTATGACCAGTATGACCAGATACGAACCTTGTTCTTCATAAACTTGACTAGACTAGACAGAGAAAGTGGAGGATTGTTGACTTTGCTCATGAACAATCGTTTAAGAATCACTGCACTGAAGTTGCTTTCAGTTCTCCTCACTAAGAACCGATAAAGCTGCAAAATAAACCCGTTTCAACATTAACAAAAAAATCATTGTAATGTACAGTGACTATATATATAGTTGTTACCTTGACGATAAGCTTGAGGTAGATGTCATCGGACTTAGGTGCAGTCCTTTTCGTCTTTTTACTCTTACCTCCCGCAACCAGATCGATACCCTAAAAACAGAGACCAAACCAATCAGAAAAAGCATCGAAAACATTTTAAAGATTCAGGGTGAAAAATGAGATTAAGACAGAAGACGAACCATGATGTAGTAGAGCTACGAGGCTTCCTGGTAATCGCTATGGATTGAGGTTAGGGTTCCATAAGAGTGAACGTTCTTTATATCTGAGGACTTGCTAATGATCTAGGCTAAAATGGGCCAGTTAAACTTTTGGGCCAGTTACGTTTAGCCCGTTGTCTTTTATTTGCCGCCCATAAAGAGAACATTACTTCGATTCGCTGCAAGAAATTATTTGTCCACTAAGACTAAGAGTGTTGTATGTTATGCGTATTCATATATATAAATAGAGTACCTATTACCTAACCATTTTACTCGAGGAATTGTATATAACTATCAAACTATTTCAAAAATTATTATTTTTTTAAATATATTTTTCAATTATTTGTTGATCCTTTAATATTACATTCGGTTGTTTTTCTTTTTGCCTTCAATTCCTTTTTTTAGATTTGAGATTCTTCCGCTTATCATTATTCACTATAAATAATAATAATAAATATTCAATTTTAATTACTCTCATAACTTATTAGAATAAGTTATCAATTATTTAATTTTCAAAATTTTAAATCATACATTAAATTATTCTAAGGCCAAAGCTATTCCCTCCGTGTTATTTTTTATTTCCTCCGTCTTTCAAATTTTCAAAAACACTAGTGACTTGCTTTTACCAAATTACCCTTATTTTTATTTTAAATTTATCACTAGATGTCATTTATCTAATAGATAGTCTTATATGAAAAACACAGCATTAACCTAACTTTAATCCAAGATATATGATTCTACCTCTAAAATTAACCCTAAAACAAAGAACTTCAATTTTATTGAAGATTAATCATGGAAAATGAAAAACCCAAACAAAGCCAAAGAACGGCACTCAATCGACAAACAAGATAATTTAAACTTGTTTTTACGTTTTACAACTTCGTAGCTTGAAAATACCTATTTCGAAACTTATTTTTTCCAGCTAAATCCGATTTTTACAGTTCTTAAATAAAAACAACTATTTACGAGCCGGACATTGGGAATTAGGTGTAATTTAAAAAAAATGTGCATCTGATTCCGAGAGGGCCACTCGGAATCAGTTGTCTCAAGTTTGAACCAAGTTGCAACTGATTCTGAGTGGGCCACTCGGAATCAGTTGCAAACTTTTTGTCACGTTAAAAACATCATCCGATAAACAAAAAACATAATTCGATTAAAAAACATCATCTGATAAACAAACAACAACATCCAATAAACTAGTATGATCATCCGATAAAATCTCGGAAAAAATTACAGCATCAAGTTTTCTGAAATTTTTTGTATGCATCGAGCATGTGATTCCGAGTGGGCAACTCGGAATCACATACTCGATGCATTTAAAAAATTGCATAAAACTTTTCCAAACCAAACCCTAATCGAAAATGAAAAAAAAATGAAGAAATCATACATTTTCCAAGCATTCTATCTTCTCTCTTCGAATGGTTTTGTGAAGAATGGGTTTTCTTCACCAAGCTTCTCTCTCTTTTGTGAAGAATGGATTTTCTTCTCAAGCTTTTTCTCCCTCTTCAATTTGTAAGGTACTGGTTTTGTTGTTTTGTGAAGAATGGGTTTAGTTGTAGTGAATGGGTAATGGTATGTTATGGTAATGTTTTGTTAAGAAAAAATGGGTATAAGGGCAAATATGTATTTTCCTTTATGGAGGAAATAACAGCATGGATTTTTTTCAAATTATGGGGGAAATAATAATTTTGATGGGGAAATAGCTTTGGCCTTCTCTGAAAGGTAACTATCTCGGTTTCATTTTCATATAGAAATATATATATAGAATCTTTGAAAAAACAAATTTTAATTATTATTTGAAAATAAAAATTATTTTGAGATTTTATGAACTTGTTATATCAAATATTTCAAAAGTTTAAAAAAAATATTTTATGTAAACTTCTGATTTAAACATAATAAAGATATAATTAGACTTATTCAAATGTATTGGCCTATAGACTTATCCAAATGTAAGAATACTTTAGTCAAAGATATACTCAATTTTAAATGTTAGTGAGTCTTTATCCCTTAATATCAAATAGATATTTATTATAACACGAGTTTTATAAATAAAGGTTTAACAACCATCAATAAAAACTGGCGTAGCCTTTTTATGATTTGTGTCTTTTTATTTACAACAATTATCTCATTTTACCTCATTTCGCTCCAAGTTTAATTAACACTTCGCTAAGCTTAGTGATTCAAAATCATCGACATCAATTGGCTTTGTCTGTGGGAATACATATATACAAAAAGTTATGTTCTTATTAAGATCACGACAATATTAAAATCCAAACGAAATCGATGTTGAATTACAACGAAAGCATTGATCTATTCATGGACGAGGAGGTCGAGATGGAATGTCTGAATGGAGAACTAAAGGCCCCATTGACTGAGATCGATCGTTTGACTCAATAATTAAGGAATGAACATGTTAATAATTTTATTATTGTTGGAGGAATGATTGTTATTGCACAATTTGTCATTCAATTAGTGGAAAAAATGGATGAAAAATAAGGAGATGTTGTTACCTCGAGAATGTTGCAAGAGAAACTAGAAAAATAAGATCGGGAAAAGAAATTAAGAACTATAAAGAAGCACGCAAGCGAGAAAAAAATTATGATCGAGGATCCAATGATAGAGATAAAAAAACGACGAAGACGCCGCTATGATATAATGAGGAATTTTAAACTCCAAACATCTAACTATAACCGGATGAAGAAGAGCTAAGAATAGTCTAATGTGGACAAAGAAAATGATCTGGTAATTCAACAAGTTAGGAATAGCAGAGTAATACAAATTTTAGGGATAATCGAGAGATACGTTATGCCCCCACCATGCTTTATGCCTCTATCATGTTATCATTCGTATCCAGGCTATATTAGAGCCTATCATCTGAGCTAATGTGCTCCACTAGGTATCCTCCATAACACAAAAAGAGTCCCACTGAGATATCCTCAAAACCCTACCCAATGATAACAACAACATGGGATATTTGGATGGAAGCATGACGTCTCACAATATCAATCATAGTACATACAACCAAATCTAGTTTGTCAGGAAAACAAATCAAAACACAATACAAAAATGATGGGTGAAAAATAAAAAAGATCAGGGTTCCAACAGGCTTTCTCGTTTATGGACGGTTTAAACCACTCTTATGAGGATGAAGAAACTCATCCACACGAAAAGTCTCTGCTAGTCTAAAAAATATTGTTTCACATCATGTCATCATTCTATGGTAGCCACGAAATAAAGAAATATGATGGTAAAGGAGATCCAGAGCACCATATCCAATAATTCAAAAATGAAATGGTGCAATATGAAGTTGACGATGAGATAAAGTGTCGATCATTTTCCATGACCATGGGAGGAAGTACAATGAAATGGTTCAATAATCTCGTGAGAGGATGCATAAAAAAACTATAAGTGTTTGGACAATATTCCGGAATTACTTTTTGAATTCAAAATATTTCAATAGAGATGATGATTATATAGTCTATTATAAGCAAAAAACTAATGTCTACATGAATATACAAACATATATTTTTAAATAAAATCATAATTACAAAACTGCCACGATCTGGTGGTTGTAGCGGCATTTAGATTAAGAGTTCGAGAAGGAACAATATTTGATATAATAAAAAAAATAAAGCAATAAACTTCGAAGATCAAGTGGCATATGTAGAATGATTCATTGGAGTGTATGAGGTGCCCAGGGCAAAGAAAATAAGAGACAGATAGTTCAACAGAAGGTGCTTAAACAAGCGAAATAGATATGGTGGCGCAAATAAGCACAAAAGATGAAGAGTCGCGGAATGATAACGTTTCAGTTTCAGCCAGGTCAAGATCAAATCAATCGCAAAGTGTAAAATTAAAATTTTAATACAACGGTAGAAGCAAAATAACAGATATGTCGCCCATTGGACCATTCATAAAACTAATGGAGTCAGTGGTGGCGATTTACGGAAAAACAAAAAGATAATATCAAGTACAATCGATATGGAAAGTTATTTTAGAGTTTATCAACCATAATGAGTTATACAGCAAGCATAGCTTCTGAAAAAAAAAACAATTATAGTCGTTTTTTATTTGTTTTGATACTACAACCACAAGATGCTATTTTTATGGGCTATCAACATTCAATCTTCACGTACAAAAAAAGAAAGAAAAATATATGAAACTTTATATTCATGCGGTTAAGCTACTTTGCTCCTTAGCAACCAAGTAAAGTACCTCTTCTTAATAATCAGTTAAGCGAAGTGTCTTGCGACAAGAAGTAGTTATGGGAAAGGTGTACCAAAATACCATAGAGACAAAAGCAAGTACTTATGGTGACATATGTCACTTTACCTATAGATTGTTGGACTTTGCAGGATCAAGTCCATGTCTTAATAAACACATGAAATAAATTCTTAATAAAGAAAATAATGAAGAAACTAAGACATAGTTCAAGTGATGCCGTAAAACAAGCCTCGACCGAAGCTTATTGAGCACTAGACACAAATGTCATCATGGTGGTCGAGCCAGAATATGAAGAGGATTACATAGACCCGGTTTGAACACACAAACAATCAGAGTGATTGTTGGAGGAGACCCATACTTTGAAATTATAAAAAGATAAAGGAAAAGGTACGGTGATAAAATTTAAATGGCATGTTAAGGTAAACTGTCCCCACACTTGGAATAAAACCTATACCCTTATTAATCATTTATATGTGATGGTCTGAGGGGAATATCATCTATCCATAGTGATATATTACTAATAATAGTAAAATTAATTGGCGTAAAGATCAATAAGGTAATAATCCTTCTGAATTAATTAGCATAGCTTGTTCACAAAATCCGCCAATAACAGGTCAAAATCAATTGCCTCAAACAAGTAACCCTTCTGAAGATTAATAAGGTTGTCAACCTCAGAATTTCCTCCATTAACCTTTCTGAACTGATCCACATAGCTTGTTCGCAAAGTCCTACCCGAACAAGTCAAGATAAATTGCATCGAACAAATAAAGAAAAACCATGTCGTAAAAGTCAGTTCATCTCAGTGGGAGAATCCGAGGAGCTTAACACTTCAAAATATCAACACTCCGCACACTCTAAAGCAAAAAAAACACCACTACTAATCAACAAGACAACCCAAGACCTCCTCCCTCAAAGAAAACAACTATGACAAAGAAAAAGTCACATGTGATTCCTTCAGAAAACACGGATATAATGCGTGTTTGAATAATTTAGATTCACAAAATACGTCCATTATTTCAAAATCGTCTTCTCAAAATCAAAATTGACCCACTAGTCCAACTGTACCTCCTTAACTTCGAGATAAACCATCTGATGAAGTTGGTGACTTTAAGTCAATGACTGATAGTGGTTTATAAGTTTGAATAATTGATAGCACACCTACTCCTAATTCCACGGAGAATGGTGTAAAAATTAAAACCAAGCCTAAAAAAGATATAAGAAGTTGTCACACTACCTACTGAGATAGCTACCACTTTGAGCGTAACCCTTAAGGACGTCAAAACGCTATATATTATTGCACTTAACCACGTGCAATATGAATATCTTGACCAATCTAATTCTACATCAATTTGTAAACGATTGGGGATTCTAGAGAACATTCTCTACGGCTACCCTTTATGGGAGAGGCTCATCTTTCATTTTGGCAAAATGAGTTGGTATTTTACCCATAAATTTAGATTTGGGGTCTTCGAATTCCGTAGGACACAGTAGTTATGGACTAGACAAACAAGTTCCAACCTTTGGTTCATCCTATTATGTTGAATAATGGCTTAAAGACTTACCAAAATTTATATATTTATCGAGCAGTTATAACTAAGATAGGTATCTCAAAAAATCTAGTGCTCCCATTTTACTATCTTATTCTTAGAAATTCTTTGAATATAATTTATGACCTTCTTGAGGTGGATAAGACATAGAAAAAAATTATTCGTCATATTTGGTTTTTGGGAGAATGGAAGAGCACCAGTGAGTTTCATATTTCTTTATATTTATTGTTTCCATAATTTCTACTAACTTTATTCGCACTGAGCAGAAATTTGGAAGCGTTATCAAATTGATTCTGCTACTGCAAAGGAGAAATTCTCCAAACTGAGTGAATGGGCGATAAAAGAGTGGTCAAACGAATTTTATATGTGTTTTGATCCATTCAACTTTGTCTAAAGTCACGTGTGGAAGATATCCCATGAATCTGTCGTAGTTGCAGATACACGAATGAAGCCTTATTCTTCAGGAGGCGTGGTGAAGAGATTAGCTGCTCCAGATGCTCGAGTCATTCTTCTTGCTCGGAATAGGGCCCCAAGCCATAAACCAAAGAGGAATTAAAAAATACCCGGACTAAAATGTCTAAAGGAAACAAGAGGGTTGGCCTAAAAAGAAAACCAAGAGAAATACTATATAATTTATCACTCATGATACCAAAAATGCCCTTCTCGAAGTTTTGAAAAAGAAAGAAAATTGTTGCTTTAAAAAAGAAGCTCTGCTCCTCGAATAATTCTAGCAAAATTGTTCATGAACAAAGTATTAATACCTCTTCCCCAAATATGACGCCTGAATTTGATGGGAATGACGATGATAATCACTATGTCCTTTGGTGAACCCTTCTCAAATATATGTGTTCTTAAAAAGCTTCCATGCATACCCTTCCAACGAACCCCAACGAAGTTGCTCTATATGATCCAACCATTTACAACCCTCGAGAATACTGCCAAAAAATTAAATGAGGAAGCTTGAGTCGTTCGGAACTAGTTTGAAATTATGCCAAAAGAAGTCATCCACTGCAAAAAAAAGTAACAGACAATAAAAAGTGGGCTAAAGTGGCTCAAATAAATCTTACTGGCCAATTCCACGTATTTCAAATAGATAGAGTTGGGTGGCATAATCGGGATATGAAATTGAAGGACCATCTGACCAAGAAGCACCAAGAGGATTTGCTTCAACTGACTTTGAGGGAAAAACAGAATTACAACAAAAGCATGTTAATCTCGAAGCAATCAATAGTTTGTACGAAGAAACGAGATGCTCAATGTTCTTAAAGTTGTAATCTCGTACAAAGTTAAAGCCGATAAATAAAAATTTGATGGTATGTCATTGGTGGTGAATGCATCTGCCAACGATTGTCTTAAACCTTTAAAGACTCACAAACAAGAAACTAAAATTTCTATGATTCTTAACTTCCACAAAATATTTCCGAAAAAAACATCCGGACTATTGGTATTTGGTTCCAGAGAACCGACGTCCTAAGGATGCATTTACTATTGTGTCAAGTGAATCAGAGAAGTAAGAATCTGAAGACAACGGAAACTATAGAATTTCTTTGTCGGGAAGCTAAAATTTGGAAAATGAGGGTGGTTCTTCAGTTGGTAGCTCAAGTGAACCCTCAAATGGTGGCAAAGATAAATAGAAAGAAATCATATTTGTGTTTTCAAACTGTATTTTGGTTAATGACTATGATATGTAGTTAATAACTATGGCATGTCAACGTTTGTATTTTTGTAAGTGTTCGTCACATAGCACTGTGCGTGTTGCTGTAAGTGACCACCACATGTCAGTAGTTGTATTTTTGTAAGTGCACATCACATGTAAATATTTGTATTACTGTAAGTGAAAATCACATGTCACTGTTTGTGTTTTGTGTTAAATGTCATGTTCTTATGCCAATTTTTAAACTAATCTTAAAAAATGTCATCGAACTATGTCGACACACACTTTGGAACTTATAAAACTATCATCACGCACATTGGTACTTTAAATTATGTTACCACACACATTGGCACTTCAAATTATGTCGTCACACACACTTCGGCACTTTGAATTATGTTGCCACACACATTGGCACTTCGAATAATATCACCATAAATATTGGTACTTCGAATCATGTTGCCACACACATTGGAACTTATAAAACATATTTTCGTAAATTATCTCAAGGATGATCAATCCTTTTTTAATTTACAGAAAATTATTATATTTGTATAATAATATTTTAATTTTAAAGTTGAAAAACATTCACATTTATAAGAATGATTTTATTTTTTCAACATAAGATGCTGCAAACTTGATTTTTTTGAAAGAGAATTATTGTATTTACAATTTCGGCTATATACGCACCTTATTAAAACCTTCCTGAGCCACCAGAAGAGGAAAGAGTATGCAACCGGTCAATATACACGTAAGAAAATAATGTGCTCATGGATGTTCAGAAAATTACTCACAATACAATCGTAAATGTTCAATATTCCAATGGTGTTGCAAAGGTATTCCCTCTTTATCTTCGAGGGGATATGTCATTGGCTTAACTTTCTTGACCACTAAATACGTTTCTTCCCAAATCAGAGCCATCTTACCCAATTTTTTATCTTTCGTATGCAAAAAGACATTTCGTAAAAAATTATCACCTACTTTAAAATCCCTTCATCTTACCATTGAATTGTAATGGCTTTGCATTAAAGTTTGATAATGAAGCCAATTCAAATGTGCTCTTACCCTCTTTTCTTCTACCAAATCGATCTTTCTAGGTCTAGCCTTCTTGTTATCGTTTGTTGAACACTTAAGTATTTTATAAGATGGAAGTGTAGATTCCGTTGGACGCACCGCATCCATCTCATATACCAAAGCAAAAGAAGTTTATTAAGTGACATTTTTAGGTGTTTTTCTATAGGCCCATAATACATCTTGAAGATAACTATGTCATTTTCCAGCTGGACCTTTCAAATTTTTCTTTAGACCATCCAATATAGTTCTATTAGTAACTTCCACTTGGTCACTTTCTCGTGGTGAAAATGTGTTGAAAAGAAATGTTTAATTCCCCTTGGAGTACAAAGGGATGTCATCTTTTTTTTATTGAACTATGGTTTATTATCTGTAGTACTTATCCGACGAACCCCAAACCTACGAAAGAAATTTGACAAAATGAATTTGATGACATATTTAGCTCTTTTTACTTATAAAGGTTTGGCCTCTGCTCATTTTGAAAAGTAATCTACTGCAATTATAATTTTCTGTCATCCTCCTGAAGCCATAAGCAATGGTCCAACTAAATCCAATCCTAATCTATCAAAGGGAAAAGCCACAAAATTGAATCTAGCGGTACAACTAGCATTTGAATGGTATTTGCAAATCTTTGACAAGTATCACAAGTACGAACCAAATTTTTAGTGTCACTCATTAAGGTATGCCAATAATACCCTAACGCCAATACTTTTCTTGTTAAAGTTTGAAACCATAATGAGTTGAGCTTCTCGATCACGCAGTTCAGATAAGATTGTTTGAGATTTGTTTTTTCCCAACCATCCAAGTAATGGTCACATAAAAAAATTCTTATACATTATTCCCATATAACTGTATACTCATGAGCCTTAAACCTCAATCGTCGAGCTAAATGTTTATCAAGTGGTAGTGTACCTTTGAGTAAAATTCTTTTATATCAAACCTTCAATCTTTTTTCTCTTTCTCGGTACCCACAAATAATTGCTTGGAATATTTGCACTGCTCAGATTTCATCATTATAGATGGACTCTATTATAATAAAATCCAAGGATACCTCTAAGAATAATCAATTGTTGCCAAAGAATATGCAATAATCTTTTCTCCATGGTTTATATGTTCAATTAGCAGATTGTCAAAAAAAAACTGCCAATCCCATTAATTCGTGTAAGTAATTGATCACCTTATCCTTTTTAGCTTCATATATTTGCAACATATGATGTTCTACAAGTTATGAATCCGTTTGTAAACGAAATTTCTTATCTCCACAAATATTCACAAATCTTAACCAACTAATGTCGCCTCGTCTTTCACTTTATTAATCAAAGCATTAAATCCTAATATTATTGTCTGATACATAACCTCATCGGATGGAGATATTAACTGAACTCATGCTCCTGATCCCAAAACAATGGACCCTCCATTAGTTCTAACTACACATTCATCTATTAAAGTTGATGCATTGGTATCGTTTCCCTCCTCATCACAACGTTCCGAATAAAATTCAATGAAATTTTTAATAAGGCTTAAGCCTTGATGGTGTTTAAGGGGTAAAATCAATGTCATAATATCCTAAATCCACATACCATTTCATTATTATCCCTGAAAAAAATCTGGTCTTTGTAATATATTCTTTAATAGAAACAATATTCTAACCATAATAGAATGGGCTTGGAAATAAGGACGTATCTTTCGAGCAGATACAACCAAAGCTAAAACTAGTTTCGCATTCAAATACATTTTTTTCCAAAGCAATCAAACTCTTTCTCACATAATATACCGATCGTGGATATTCATCTACTTCCCTCACAAAGAATATGCTTACAGCATAATCTGATACGACGATATACAAGAACAACTACTCACTTAAAACCTGTTTAGACAAAACTTCCAGGGAGGATAAATGTTCTTTAATTTTTAAAATACCAAATCGCACTCTGGTGTCCATAAAAAATCATTTGACTATCTCAACACTTCAAAAAATAGAGCACATTTATCTAAATATCTAGATATGAATATATTTAGAGCTGCCAATCTGCATGTCGAGATTTACACTTCTTTAAAAGACCAAGGTGGAGTCATTGTTATCAAGGCTTTTAAGTGATATGGATAAACTTCTATCCTTTTTCACTTATTATGTTTCGTAAGAATTTTCTTGACCTAACTCCGAAGATTCATTTCTCTGGATTTAATTTTAAACAAATAACTCTTGAATTCGAGAAAGTTTATTCTAAGTCACGCGAGTGTTTTTCATCCACAGAGCGTTTGACCAACATATCATCTATGTCAACTTCCATATTCCTCCCAATTTGAGTGGCAAAATATTTGTTCACTAATCTTTGATACGTAGCTCCAACATTCTTCAGACCAAAAGGCATAGCTCGATAATAATGCAATCTTCTATCACTAATAAGCATAGTACTTTGGGACATGAAACAGATCATTTGGATAAGCTCGATTAAGATTAGTAAAAGTGACACACATCATCCATTTTACGTTCTTTTTCTTCACAAGCACAAGATTTGCAGTCTACACTTGATAATGTGCTTCTCAAATATGTCATAGTTTAGACAACCGATCAACTTCTGTCACTATTGCTTTAGACTATCTATAGAAAAATTCCTTCGTTTTTTAATCATAGGTCTAACTCTTAAGTTAACTACCAAGATATGAATAATAACCTCAGAGGGAACCCTTACAACATCTTTAGTTGTCTAAGAAAAAATCTTTAAATTTTTGAACAAGTATCTTAATAGATGATAACTTAATGTTGGTGATAACAATGTTTTTATCCGCAAACGTTTTCCATCAAGAAAAACATAAACCTCCATATTCTCATTGGTAACTAATAAACTCGAGGTCTCCCTCGGTTCATCTACCATGTTCACATCCGAGGAAATACCTTTAACTGTTATTCAACCATATGTAAACAAAAGTCATTTGTTGGTTACTTCAAATGACCCTTACACGGTCCTCAATCACGTATTTTAAACAGAGATGAACTGTAGAATATGACATATATTTTTTATAGCCATGATCTTCCTAAAATCGCGCTGTAGCTCGTCGGACAATCAACTACCATAAACAATACTTAAACTTTTTTCTTAAATGTTTCATAGCCTAACAAAACCGCACATTCAAACTCTCATATAGCTTATGTTGTTATCCCAGTAAACCCAACTATTGTTCGCTCATATTGGATAAGTATAGATGGATTGTGCATATTCTCATATGTTGACAGAAATAACACATTTTCCGAACTGCGTGTATTAATGAGTATCCTTCAAACCTTGGTGCATGTTATTTATGCTCCAATCATTATTGCATCTTCATGAGGACCAGCTACACCCTTTAAATCATCTTTATCAAACATAATGAAAGGTGTAACATTATATCCATAAAGTTGAGTAGAAATTTATTCTTCCAACTGAGTAGTTAAACTTACCACATGTCTTTTAGAAATTTTAGTGTTTCCAACCATAATGTCTCATCCAAATATTGCCAGAGACTCAAAATACTCGCATAATCCTCAAACTTTTCCATGTACCATTGTTTCATTTACAACTAATACCACCCCCTGATTTCGATCGGGATCAAGATATTATGAGAACACATTAATGCCATTTATAGGCTCACTATCAACAATGTATTTTCTTACTTTGAATATAGATTTACAACCTATCGCGCTGATGGATTAGTGCTTAGAATATGTTGACCACTTCTTTTCCCTTTAACAAAAGTAATCAGCTTACCATTCTTTGTCATAATCTGAATTTCTTTCTTTAGAGTTATACAATCTGTAGTTTATGCCCAATGTCATTGTGATATTTACATAACTTATTACTTCGCTCCTTCTTTGGTTTATTTATTTGGTGGAGGTTTTCGAAAATGAATATGGTTCTTAGCACTTTCAAAATTTGTTTTCATAATTTCAATTAAATTTGTATAATATTTTGATCTCACCATCTGATTTGACCTAGTACGAGGTGGTTGGTATTAGAGCATAACACTTATGATGGTCCAGACCAACGAGGTAAATTAGTGGATACCCTCAGTCGAGAAGATCCTTGAAATGCATAGTACTACCCTTATAAACTTGACTAGTGTGAGCATTTCCTTATCCTAAGTTTCTTTAAGATAAAGTATATCATATATGAAACCTTGTTGATTCATCCACCTTTAATATTCTCTTCTACTTGAGCCATTAAAACCCCAAAATTAAGTGTCATTCTCCTTCTAGTTTCATTCGCTAAATCTCAAAGTAGCAATCCTTGTCTAAAAGATGTGCATGCTACCTACTCGTCATAGTTATCTAAATCAGTCTTGGTTAACACAAAGTGTCTATTATAATCTCTCAAATTTTCTCCAACTTCATGCTTCCATTGAATTATGGTATCCTCATTAGCTCACATTTCTTTGCTTCTCACAAACTGCCTTCGGAAAGCTGTGTAGAATGTCCCAAAGTGATCCTATTGTATCACTTCAAGGCGGTGCTTTTATAAATTTTTTAAAATAATATATATACTAACTTGTAATCATCCTCAAAATTCATCATGTACTTTTTAAATTTCTCTATATCTTCGCTAAGATCTTGTATGCCATCAAATTTCTCAATTTTAGTAATGTCGAAGCACTTCAGAAGCAATATCAATCTTATCTTAATTGATAAAGGAGAAGTCATCCAATCTACTCATTGCATGTATTGGTTACCTTTTGTACCACTTCCCATGAGTGCGTATAAGCCTTAATCTACATGTTTGGTATATTGATTAGTCATATTATATTCAGATAATGGATTTTCAATCACAAATCTGGATTTAGGTGGTTTCTTAGATTTATGCTTCTGTCGATATTCTTGATGCCGACTATCCTGCCTCTTCGAATAATGCTTGTATTTTTTTCCTTTTGTAAGAATTACCTCTCTTTGCGTTTTGAGAACATCCATAGAATCTGACCAAGGAGATTCACTAGTGTACGAAAGAATATACCGATGCTTATATTTTATCTCCGTTCTAGAAAAGTGATGTTTTTTGTCTACCTGAGATTATACTTCTTGAGATCACTTCTTACCCGATGTAAATTGTAAGACCTATCCGAGAGATCTCCTACATCTCTTTTTTCATATACTCGTTGCACCTCATCTTGTATCATACCCGATTTAAGTAATTGTTCCCTCTGATCTAGTTGGTCATCCTACTCAACTATCCATTCCTATAGCTAATTCATCTTATCATCAATATTTGGATGTTCATGTTGATTATTCGCTTGTATACCATATTGATTTTCTCCCCTAACCATACATGACTCTACCATCTTGCCTTCTAAAAATATTGCTTGATCGATTTTGACTTCAAGATCCATGGTACCTCTATTATCTGATTGATTCTCTTTGATTTTAAAAGTTTAATCCAATTACCAAGCGTACCTTCTAATATGGTCGCCAATGACAAGACTGAATACTTTTGGGGCTGAAAGAAATGTCTAAACAGATTTGTATGTTGACTAAAAGAGTTTTTAGAGAGAGAAAACTACTAAAAAATCTTAGAGAGATAAATTTCCAAATGTAAAAAATGTCAAATCATGTATCCATTCCAACTAAAGTACACCTATTTATAGGTGGTTTAGGTGCAAGTAACAAACTCTTGTTTGTTATGTGGATATTTAATCCCACTTTAGTGCTTAGTATAAACACATTACATACAAATTACATGCATAGTCCCTTATATTTATATATTACACCAAACCTATATCATACAATATTTTTTTATCATTTTATTTAACGTTAAATAATTATTTGTTTATTTATTACCAAAAGAATCTAGAGTGGGGATTGGCCTCTTAACTACCACATAATCATTTGATTACGAACTATCGTTGTTATAATCTTCATGAATCTCTACCGATTATTTTTCAAAATGAATGTTTGTAACTATATTATCCCTCTCAGACTCTATATTCTCAAATAATATTGGTGCTCGTGTCTCAAATATATTCTTAGTGAAAGGATCATAATATTTAAAACCCCAAATGTGATGGGGATATCCGATGAAATAAATACTAATCATTTTGGAGTCCAACTACTTTTCATTAAGCCTATATAGTTTCACTTCATATAAACATCTCCAAACATGTAAATAATTTTTATTAGGTTTAGGCCCAGCCCAAAGTTCATACGGTGTCTTCGTAGTCATTTTTTCGGAACTCTATTGAGATTATAGGTTGCATATTTTATTGCTTCTGCCTATAATGGTATAAATAATGTTGAATGATTAATCATATTTCTTAATATGTCCTTCAATGTATAGTTGTATCACTCCATTCATGTTGGGAGAACCCGATATCGTATATTAAAGGACTAGCCTGCACTTCTCCAGGATATTTACAAATAGTCTATAACGTTGTTCGCCCAAACCATCATATCTCCCACAATATTCACCACTAAGGTTCGATCTGACGCACTTAATGTCTCTACTAAACTGTTTTTCAAACTCGATCTTATAGACTTTGAACTTGTCAATTAACTTTAATTTTTTTAATAATAGATATATACCCGTAATGTGAAAAGTTATCTATGATATATATGAAATATCGTTGGTTGTTCCATGATGTCATAGGAAATGATTTGCATATGTTTGTATATATCAAGTCCAATATCCATTTCACTATATATGCACTTAATTTGTTCACCTTGATCTATTTATCTTTTATACATTCAATGCAAACACTGAAGTCCAGAAAATCCAGCCCATTTAATTAACCTTCTCACACTAGTTTTTCAATTATATTTCTAGAAATATGATTTAATTGCTTGTGCCAAATTTCACTAAATTTTCTATTTTTCACTTTAGTTTTCCAAATACATTTACATTCATGGCTACATTAAACTGAGACCAATGAGCTCGTTAAAAGTACATTTTTCATGTTGAAAATGATAAGAAGTTTCAAACATTTTATATTAAGAGAATAGTAAAATGTAAAAATTACCACAACATATCCGGAAGATTACTCTTAAATTCTTTCAACTTATAAGAAATGTTTGATATTTCCAATATATGGTCATGAACAGTCCCTTTTCCACGATACTTCATAGAGGCTAACTTGACAAATATCCTCTTTATCTCTACTTTATCATTCTTAGAAAGTTATTTCTCTACCTCGTCGAGATACATTTTTTGCATTGGTGATCTCGATTGGAACTTCACCATAGAATGCTAATGAAATTGGTTGTTAAATTACTTTATTTAGTTGATACTTATTACTCTTATATATATATATATATATATATATATATATATATATATATATATCCAGTAACATATACTGTTGTTAGGGCTGAAGATGGTGATAACTGGCGCTCGTTTTTGGTGACATTAAATCCTCATTTACTTGGTCGTCAAATCACTTTTATATATGAACGTCACCTAAGTATAATTAATGTTAGCTCAACTTTTTTCTCTGATTGCTATCATTCTAACTGTATTTATCATCTTATTGTGAATCTAAAGCATGCGTTGAGATGTACACCAAAATATTTAAGGATAGAAATGGTAAAAAATTGGATACATGTGCTTATGCATCCATTAAGAGCTTATTCACTTTAAATTGACATTGTTTCGTAAACAATCTGGTAACAAAGCATTTACTTTTATAGAAAACTTGCATCTTGAAAAATATGCATACGCATGCTTTATAGGTAAACGTTATGGTTCTATAACTTCTAGTCTACCTCAGACTTTTAATAATCAAATTAAATAATATCACAACATGCCTATTTTAGAATTATTAGAAAAAAAATTAAGATTATACTTATGGCATAAACGTCAAAGCATCGTTCTGATTGTTTACATTAGAATAACGAGTTGTATCTTCATATTGAGAAGAATATTAAAAGCAACGCTGAAGAATATCGTACGTGGATTATTTGATCATCTGCCAAAGTATTATTTGAAGTTCAATCGGAACCGGTAATGGTTGTTGATCTTTCGAACTAAAAATGTACTTATGGTATTTGGAAAATTGAATGTTTCCCTTGTTCACATGTTTCTGCTGTTATATTTAGTATTCATACGAATCTTTCAGCATATATAGAGTCATTATTGTAATATAAGTTCTCATAAGGAAACTTATTCTTGGGGCATTCCAACTTTATCTACTTTTGGCGAAGCTGTTAGTTCAAATTTATCTCATGTTGTTCTTTCACCTAGCTTGAAAATGAGAATTAAAATACCTAAGAAGAAACGTATTATATACCACTATGAAGACTTGCTTTATAAAGTGGACATTGTAAAAAACATGGTCATTGGTGAGTTAATATATGGATTGACTAAGTAAAATTGAGATAAGTAACAATGTAGAGAGATAAATAGATTTTAGAGAGAGAAAGTTATGTCGCAAAAGTAATATATCTCAAAAAATCAGACAATTTATTATATCAACCTTGGCCTTTATACAGAGGTGCAAAAACTTAGGTCCAATTGAAACAGTTACAAAAAGGGGTTAATTTCATGTTAGTCTCTAACTAAAATATAAAGTTCTAATTATCTCATCTGATTATACAATCTGTCATAACAAGTTTTATTCTTTTACATTTCAGTCCTCGAAATTCTATTTCTTTATCAATCATAATAAGGGAACATGTGAAAAAAATAATATATAAAATAATGTATTTTTGTTTTTTAATTTGATAGATTCCTTTTATTTTATTTATATTAGTATTTTTTAAACAAATTGAAATTGGATATTTTTTCAGTTATGAAACTAACTATTGTTAGTTGGGTATGAATACTCCATACAGAAAAACAATAATAGAAAATTAATACTTAATAAAAAAAATTGTAGTTTAAAGACATGCAACATTTACAAAACAAATCATAGTTTTGATTTTGACAAACGAGTATATATAGATATCTTATTGTACGTTCATGGTTAATAAATAAATCAAACATTTTATGTTATTCCATTTGATGCAAAATCTTATTTTTTTACGTAAGATCTTCATGCAAATGGACCTTTAAGTAGGTACACAATTTATCCCTAGGTTACTAATTATAATTTTTTATTGTGTACAAAGACATACAAACCATCGAAATGAAATACGAACATTTGTTAGGTTATGCATGTTATTGACGAACACAACAAGTGAAAAAATTAAGATAAAATAGAGTAATTTCTTCATTAAAACCTAATTTGGTATTTCTTTTATGTAGAAATGGTTCAAAATTCACAGAAATTTGTTGTAAGAATTTGTGATTTGAAAGTTTAGATATTAGATAAAGGGTTCGCGAGCGTGAAGAAAAAAGTGAAACCTCGTGTTTTTTGTCTTATTTTAGCCAAAAGGTATTCTTAGAAAATTTTATGTTGCCTGTGATTTTTTGGTAAACTTCAAAATTGGGATAATTATTGGTGCTTTTATTTTCACATGGATGGTTATTGGCAACCCTCCATATATTATAACTCACATAAGCTTTATTCTTTCTCTCATTTTTATTTATTCTTAAATGTAATAAAAATTGTTACACATATATTATAAATATATGCAAGAAAATAAAAGTATAAGTGAATGGTTTAAAACAAATTATTAGAAAATTATTTTAGTTTTTTACATTTAAAAAATGGTATAAACCATAGTTTATAAATAAAAACAATTATACAAATATGTATTTTGATGAGATGAATTATTTTTGGTTAAAGCGTTATCTGATAAAAAAAAATAGTTATCTTATATGATATAAATCGTGTAAATAAATGTCATCCTTATTTATTTGTTCTTCCACAAAATTCTTTTAGCATTCTTATTAAGATTTTTTATCTTCCCTTTTAACGTGGTCATTGTTCTTCTCATATCTATCCATTCATGTGCCTCTTTTCGAGTCGTATTGTTAAATGAACATGTGAATAATAGATGTCGGGCTGTTTTGAAATGATCTTCCCTGTCATGGATCAATGTTCTAAAATTAAGTTGAGCAATCGTCTAAGTTTTGAACTGTCTCATACTCGTCTTTTACTAGTATAATAGGTATTGCGTACAAAACTGATTCGGGTATGCCTCACGTTTTACAAAAGCTTTGCATAAGATACGATTGGTGGTCAATCCTCAACATAAATGATTATGTCTCTATTTAAAATCCTATTTTTTAAAAGTTATTTGTCTTTAAAGTGTATTTAGTCTCCCCGGATAGTATTATTATATAAATATTAAAACTAAATTATAAAATACATCTTTCTAAGTTACCAATTTTATCCAAAATACTATTATGTTTTATTACACTCTTATTAACTCTCCAATAAGATGTTTTGGTTCGAAATTATAAATAATTATAAACAAATATTAATTCTATATAACTATATTCGGTTTGTGTTAAAAAAAATTATAATGTTATTTAAATTTTAATTCATTATCTTATAATTAAATACTTGATGATTGAAATAATAATAAAAATTCAAAAAATCGAATATTTTAAGATACATAAATTCTTATGTATCAAAAAATCGATTAGTATTCATTAATATCATTTAGAACTTTTTAATATAAATTGAAAAATAATAATATCATTTTAATCAAGCGATCAAATGTGATTTTTAGAATCTAAAACTTAATATTTAAAAGTTTAACAAAATGCACTACATTTTTTGAATTTCAAAAACTAAAAAAAGTTTAAAGAGGTAATATACATTTTCTAAATCTTTAAAAATTAAAAACTATTTTGTAAATAAATTAAATTGTTAAAAAACTAATTATCGGAACATATTAAAATTTCAAAACAAATTATTATTATTTTAAATAAAGACTAAAATACTTGATTTTTTACCAACTCAAAAATGAAATTTCAAAAACTTTTAAAGCAAAAATTAATTTTCAAAAATTATAAAGAGTACTGTGAAAAGATTAAAATGAGATTTTAAAATTTTAAAAACTAAAACATAAATTCTTAAAAGGGTGAAGCTATTTACTACATCATATTTTTTATTTCCTCCATGTTTTAAAATAAATAAAAAAATTATCACTTGCTTTTACTATCTAGTCCTCATTTTATATTTTAATTTATAGCTTGATGCCATTAACCATTATGAAATATTTATATCAACAACCACATGATTAAGTCAAATTCAATCCAACATATATGATTTAGCTTTTAAAATTAAAATCTAAAAATAATAAAAAACAAATTTCTTAAAGATTACTCATAGAAGAGGAACATACCCAAACCAAAGATTTAACACCGAAGAACATCACTAAATCAACCAACAAAGTAATTTAATCTTGTTTTTTTAGTTTTACATTCATGTAATTTAAAAATCTGTGTTAAAAAAACATATTTTCAAAAATCCTGATTTGTGTAGGTTTTAACAGAAAACAACTAACTTCGAGACAACATATAGGAATTAGTTGTTTTTTTTTAGAAAAAAAAACACATGATTCGCAAATAGGAATCAGGTGCGTTTTTAAAATAAAAAAAACAACTAATTCCGAGACAGCACCTCGGAATCAGGTGTTTTTTGTATAAAAAATGCACTTAATTCCGAGATACCATCTCGGAATTAGGTGTATTTTGTTTGTTTCAATAAATAATGGTGCATTTTTAAGTGTTATTTTTTCTACATAACGAATGATTTGTATCTTAGACGAATTCGAGAAAAACTGACGTTATTTTTCAAGATTAGAAGAGAAATTGAATAGGTGGCTAGGGTTTGTTATTTTTCAAGATTTAAAGAGAAATATGAAAAGGAGGCCGTTTTTATAGTGGCTAGGCTAGGTTAGGTTTAGGGTTTGTGGGTGATTGATGGTGAGAAGCTAATAGGTTTGGTTCGGTGTGCAGAAGTTAGTAGGATTGGAGATAGTTGAGATAGGGTGGGAGATAGTTGAGATTGTGGTAGAAGTCGATGGATTTGCTGGAGAATGAATGCGTTTTGGGATAGAAAAAAAAACAAGGGTAAATATGTTATTTCCTTTATGGATGAAATAACAAAGTGGAGTTTTTATTTATTTATGGGGGAAATAAAAAAAATTGATGGAGGAAATAACTTTACCTTTCTTAAAATTATAGACTAAAATATAACTCTAAACAAAACTTATTTAAAAATTAAAATACAATTTAAAACACTTAGACAAATAAATATAGTTTAATATATTGTGTGAACCAAACTATTCTCTCCTCTCCACTAATCTCTAGTTTTCTTTATACTCATTTTCCTCCACTAATCTCTCAACCAAACTACTATATTTTCTTCATTAATCTATCTATTCATTATTATGTATTAATTTATCTACTCCCTTTCATCAAATAATCTTTAAACCAAACTACTCATCTAGTCAAATATTTTATGAAATGACTTTTAAAAAAGTTAGAAAATACACGTGTCGCAGTATCACAACATCGAGAACAAATAGTGTTATCATCAGAAAAATAAACAATGATGCATGAGGATGAGGAGTAAATACCCACCGTTGAGACCATGAATGGTATAAAGTAATATATTCCATATTTGTTTTGGCCACCGACAAAATTAGAGGAATTCCATGTACAAAATTTTATTTATGATAGTCTCGAAAAATTAGGTTGGTTGTGATTTGTTGAATGTTTAAGTGTTCGTTATAAAGGTCTAATAGAATTGTTTTACACTAGTTGTTTGTTAGATTTAACAACGAAAAAATTGCCATAGAGTTTTACATTGAGGATATGTCAGGTACCAACCGATTTCACTAGCCGAGACCCTTCTCTAAGGTCAACTATCTTCTCTGAGACTACCACTTCACTTTCTGGTTGATAGGCTTTGAGAGTCAGGGATGATGCATAACATTCCATATATGTTTTATGCTTTACTTTTATCACTGTCACTTTACCTTCTATAAGATATCTTATACACTGGTGACCGTAGATACTACGACATGTATTTGATCGAGATAGGATCAACCCAATATTATATTATATGGATTTGATGCATCTAACACCATGAAAATACATTGTACAATTTTTTTTACCACATCCAGAGTCAATTATCCTTGTACAACTACATTTTCACATGTGAAGACTATCATGACTCTCTAACGTTGGATCAACACTAGTGTCTCTTTCATTATTTCACATGTTCCTATGTATAAGTTATTTGCCAAGTTGCTAGTATCGATCACTACCCTCTTGATCGTTACCCCTGCTAGTTATATTGTTATGAGTATTGCATTATTGTGGGGAGATAACACTCCATTTAGATTATCATCTATGAAGGATAAATACGGGTACAATTTTATGCACAAGTATGGGAAAACTTTCCTTGACATATTAGCTCAATCTCATCAAGGTATATTTTCCCTGATCTTTTGTGTCACTGTGGAACTTACATAATTAGTCAAATATTGTCGATGCCTTACCGTTGGGGTCTTAAGTTGTCCATTCAGATAATCTACCTCAATATTTTCATCCACGGATAGATAAGTTCTTTTGTTGGAGTTTGACATATGTTAGTTTGGAATTTTGAATTATTTTGATTATAATGGAGATAATTGCAATAAGTAAAAAACAAATTTGAGTGAAAGATATGTTATCTTATTAATGATTTTTAGACCTTTATTTATAGGATTACAATAAATATCTCCCAAATATTTTAAAATAACGGATTAAATATCTTTAACTTATTAAATTTAAAGTTAAGTATATTTGACTAAGTCTGTTAGATATTTGCATATTTGGATAAGTTAATGGGCCAATAAGTTAGAATTTGACTAATTGCACTATTGTTGTTGATAAGGATATAAATGTTTGCTGATTACTATGAATTTTAAAGTGATTACATTTTCCATTAAAAGTATTGGCATCTAATACTTTGAAATAATAAGGTAAGAATAATAAAAAATAGTGAATTTGTTTAATTCTTATAAAAATCTCATATGTATCTTATAAAAATCTCTAAAAATAGTAAATCATAATATTTTATATTTATTTGATATAAAATTATCATCTAGTTTCTTTTTAGGGTTTAGTACCATTTAAGACCAAAAAAAGTATTATCCACTTATTATCCATATTTTTATGTATCTCTAAAAAAAATTATTTCATTTAAATATTTACCATATTAAACTAAATAATACCATAAATACCCTTAGTTAATTATATACAAGGTTTTATATTTTTTACTTCTAGTTTCTTTCTATCTATATTTGTTTCTCACTTCTGTGCAACTATTCTGTGCAACTAATGATTATTTATTTTTATATATACACTAACGCTTTCTCTCCCTTTTGGGTCTTGATTAGTCTCAGATTGGGGTCTTTTCTACTGTTAGGGCCGGTGCAGCCTAGAAAACCCGATTCCAGTATGAAGTGAACCAGTAAAGAAGGATCCTCATCCATTAATGAAGAATCTGGCAAACTCGAAGATGGAAATAGTTGTTCTAAGAAAACTACTTCTGTCTAATGAACTGAACTAGGTGAACCGGAATCAGGTGAATGGGTTTAATCATCTAGATGAGAGATGAGAAACCATGTCAATTATGATAGATTAGAACCCAGACCAATTATGACATATGAGAAACCCGACTATGATAGATGCTAAACCCGACCAACTATGATAGATGCTATATACGAAACCATGTCAACTATGATCGATGGGAAACCATACCAATTATGATAGATGATAAACCATGCCAATTATCACAGATGAGAAACCCTGTCGATTATGATAGATGAGAAACCATGTCAATTATGATAGATGATAAACCATGCCAATTATGATAGATGAGAAACCAGACCAGCTATGATGGATGCTAAACCAGACTAACTATGATACATGTTATATGCTAAATGCAAATCAAGCTAACTATGATAGATGAGAAACCATAAAAAATTATGATAGATGACAGACCAACTATGATATATGCTAAACCAAGCTAACTTTAATACATTCTAGATGTTAGATTCAAAACCAAACCAACTATGATAGATAAGAAACCAGGAAAATTATGATAGATGAGAAACCGTGCCAATTATGATAGATGAGAAACCATGCCAATTATGATAGATGAGAAACCATGCCAATTATGATAGATGATAAACCATATTAACTATGATAGATGATAAACCAGACCAACTATGATAGATGATAAACTAGAACAGTTATGATCGATGATAAATCATGCAAACTATGATAGATGTTAAACCAGACCAACTACGATAGATGTTAAACTATATAATGAGAATCCAAGGCCAACTATGATAGATGTTAAACTATATAATGAGAATCCAATGTAAAATATATTTTGTTGAAAAAATAAAAAAATATCATAAATAAATCTTGTTTTGTTCGTCTTAAAAAAACAAAATCAATGGTACTTCGGGCTTTTTTCGAGTTATGGTTTAAAAAATATGAACCTTTAAAATTTTAAATTTTTAAAAAAGTATACATTGAATGGATCTTAATTTGTTACACATCTAAAATGTTTCCCTAATTATAAAAAATGGACCTAAAATTATAATAACCATTAATATAAACACTACTATTAGTGGTTTACTTTATAAAAAAAACTTTTTATCAATTTATCAATACTCTAAAAACAATGCTCTAAAAATATTCTACTTTGTTTATTGATGTTTGATGTTACAATGTGTATGTTGTGTATGCAAAAATATAATATATTATATGATTTCAAAACCAAAAAATTAGTGCACTATTTTGTAGGTGATAAGAACACATGTTAAAAACCAAAACTTACATATAAATAGTAATAATTGCTTAAAGAACATGAATGCTTCATATGTTAAATTTACAAATCTGAACGGATCATCACTCTCACTGATTCATAACATATTCATAACATATTGATAATAAAAAAAAAGGGTGAAACTATTTCCTCTATCAATTTTTTTCCTCTATATTTTGAAAAAAATTAATGTTTTGTTTTTACCATTTTGCCCTCAGTTTATCTTTAAATTTACAAATTGATGTCATTAACTATTACCAAACCCTTATATCAACAAACACATTATTAAGCCGAATTAAAGCCAACATATATAATTTAGCTTTTAAAATTAAAAGCTAAAAACAAATAAAGGAGTTTAATTTTCTTCTTTTGTTTTTTATTAATGTAACTTGAAAATTCATTTAAAAAAAATCATGTGTAGGTTTTAATGACAGAATCAGTTGTTAGCATAAACAATTGATATGACGAATTGTAAACCCAGTTTAGCTTTAGCGAATGTGGACTTAGTTTGTATTTTTTTATTTGATGGAGATCTGGAAGGGATATTAGCATCAATTTAAGATTAGAGAGATATGTTTATGATATTATTGGAAGTGAATAGATTAGAGAGATATGTTATTGATATTATTGGAGTTCGATTTAAAAAAACCAGATGTTGATATTAGTTAAGTGGTCTATGATAGAATCAGAGTGAATAGAAAAGTTAATGGTTACCGATTAAAAAAGATAATTTCGGTTTAAAAAATAAAATAGGATAAATATATTATTTACTTTATTATCAACAAATAACAAAATTCATTTTTTTCTTAATTAGACAGAAATATAAAAAACACCATATATTAACCAAATTACTGAGCTCTAAAAAACTTCTTTTGATTTCACTAACAATCTCGAATTTTGTCGATTACAAAATCCCTTTTACAGAATTATATAATTTGTAATAATTTTTTAATTTTTCTATACGCAATTTTTCATTGATTTATCGATGTAGAGGTTAACCTCAACAATGACCTTGATTAAATATTAATTTAAAAATCTTGAATCTGATATGTATCGAAGCCATTTTAGATTTTAATCTTGATGATTAAACCCATACACAATACAAGAAGAGTTTGACTCTACGAGATTATAAGGGAGCGAATACCTTATATAGGGACTGTAGCGTTGGTCTGATTCGATTCAATGATGGAATCTGATTTTAGTACAATAACCGAATTATGATTAGTAAATTGCGTTTATAGTAAACAAACATAAATTTTCGAATTTATTAAACCCAACAGATTGGATTTAAATAAAAAAATGGAAGCTAGTGCAACCTAAGTCTGTTAATCATAAAAGTTTGGTGTATTGTTCTTTGGCTTAAATTAATTAAATTAAAATTCTAATTATATTTTCTTAGGTAAGAAATTTTGATGTTGAAATGAATGAGTAAACATTTAACAGTTAAATCATAGTAATCCCAACTTGTGGTCGATGATAAAAAGGAGAAAAAAAAATGTGAAGTTTGCATCAAGTAATAAACCATCAAAATAGTCTAAGAAACAACTACGGCCTCTATCATCATTGTCGGACTTCAACTTTCTTTTTTGCCCAAAGCCTGTCAACAGCACTATCCGCATCACCCTGCAAAGTATATACCCCTAAATAAACTAACCATCCTTGCACATCTCATCTCTGAGATAAAAAATACAGACTTCAGCCAAACAGAAGTTCGGGATTATCTTACTTTAAGTAGATTAATTTCAATACCAAGACTATATAAATAGCAAAATGAATAAGCGGGACATGATGGCAAACCTGGGCACGGACAAAACCGCAAAGGGCCAAAGTGGAGAACTGGCCAATGTAGATTCCATCTGCGTCCAAATGACCAACATTGATCTGAACAGACGCATGGTCCTTCGAGGTGATTAGCCTGTTTGTAGCGGAGCTGTAATTCCAATACAAGCATTTTAGATTTTGAAACAGTCACAAATTCCAAACAAAACCTAATCAACTTAAAACTTACCATTTCCTGGGTATATAGAGCTCCATATTTTGACCCTCATCATTCTGCATTTTGACTATTTTAAGAAAAAAAACAGCTCTCATCAATGAACTAAAAAGGTGAACTAAAAAGGTAAGGTACAGGTTCCAGATAAGCTTACATTTAAACATGTTTTAAATCAGAGAATTGAAATCGAAATGAGCAGATGGCAATGTTCCCTCGGAAGTTAAAGAAATAAATTGCATTCATGAAATTAATCAGTATTAGCATGGATAATCAATCACTGGGAACTATCCAAATAAAAATTTAGAATCAGACGAATACAAAATCAAATCAAAAGAGAAGTACGAAATCAAAAGAGAAGTACGATTGATATTGGTTTCAGATAATCATATTGAACAACTTCTATTCCCGGACCTACAAAAGATCTCATAATGAGCTGGGATTATATAATTTTCATCATCAACCAAAAAAACAATTCTTTACACCAAAAATAAATAATTATCATTCATACCCAGATACGATGTTAAAGAATTCATCCCTAAAACTCGGAGATTAGATCAAACGAATACTGAATACAGCAGATCAAAGAAGTAAACGAATTTAGGGTTCGGAAAATATAGAACATATTATACTCCTAGACCTACAAAAGGTCTCGTAATGAGCTGGGATTATAGATATTTCATCATAACCGCGATAAACAAATGAATCAACTTCAGTACCACTGGTAATTTGTAAACAAGAGACGAACCGGATAGTTTCACTTCAAGGTTGAATCCGCTACTCCTTCACAGCTACAAATACTGGAAACAAGAAAGCGTCGGTCTTTAAAAGCCTACGATTTTAGGGTTAAGGTTTAGGTGAATTTACCAGATTTACCCTAAGGTGAACCATACAATCTCCGTATCAGCCATTGTAATTGGGGTTGGATTTTAGACTGAAATAAGTCAAGTTGTAATTGGGGTTGGATTTTAGGACTGAAATAAGTCAGCCCAATTGATTCTCACTTGCTTCCTATATCTTTTTTGGGAATTGCTAAAAAAAAGCCAAAACTACTCCGCCAAGTCACCTTTTTGTGTTTTCAACAAAAAACCCAAAAAGTCTTTAGAAGTTCATTTAATTACATTTTATGCCATTATTTATTTCATGAAGTTGCAAACATAAAATCTACCATAACCTAACATTTTACTTCCTAAAACTCACTAAAATCATAAAAACTCAAAACTTAAACTAACCAAAACTTTTTTTTTCAACTTTGTAAAACTTAATAAAATGTTAACAAAACTTGACGAAATGGTAACAAAACTTGTTTTTCTACAAACCAATATGAACATTGACCCTTGTATCTTTTTGTTTTTCTGAAAAAATAATTTTAAAAAGAAAATAAAAAAATGTCCGTTTCCGCCAGACGATGGCGTCCAGGTGGTGTTCTTCGTCATCATCCTGTCGAAGAAGATGGTACTTTCCGCCGGGCAAATGGCGTACACGATGGTGCTGACGACATTGCATGACGTACAGACCCCTGTGTACGCCGTGCAATGGCGTACAGACCCCTGTTTCCGCCGTGCAATGGCGTACAGACCCCTGTGGCTGTGGGCGCCATTGCATTGGCGGACAGACCTGTATCAGATCTGTATCGTTTTTTTCCAATTTTTTAACATTTATTTTTCAATTTTGTCCATTTTTGTAATTTTTTTAGTAGGTTATCATTTATTAAAGACTTATACTAACTAAAAACAATATAAATTTAAAGTAAAACAAAATACCCATTATGGTTTAAGAAACCTGTCGAAAACTAAGATCTAAATATGTTTTTTTTTGCAAATAAGTCATTTAAGTGTTAGGATATATGATTAAGTGGTTTTGAAGGCAATGAGTAACATTTTAATTGATAATGATAGTATCACCTTCTTTAGTTTTAGTTCTTTATGTTTAGAGAGAGGAAGTAGAGAAATTGTATTTTTTTTTAGAAATTATGGTAACTTCACGGAGTAATTTCTTCTATTTATACGATTTCGTGAAGGACAAAATCGTCAAAAAAAAATAACTTCACGGAGTAATTTTTAAAATTCAAAAAAGGCGACTTCGCGGAGTAGTTTTGGTTTTTTTTTAGCAATTCCCATCTTTTTTACTAAGAGTTGGCAGCATTTTACGGACTCGAATAAAATAATTAATATTGATTATAAAAATAAGGAAAATCTTGATCATTGTCGGTTATGGGATGAGTTATGGGTTTAAAAAATTTCTCACGGGTACTCAATCCAAACCCGACCTACTGAATCCGTTAAATTAATATTATATAAAATATTATATTATTTAATATTATTTATTAAGCTTTAAAATAAAGTTATTAATATTAATATTTGTATTTTGCATAAATCATATATTATCTACTAATATATAGAATATATTTTTCAAAAATATTATTCTATATAAACATTAAATTTGTTTTTAAAAAAAATTCTTTTAATAATTTTTATTTTTCTCCGAAAAAACTGATAGTATCAATATCGGTCTAATATTATTAGTATTATTAATTAAATTTAAAAAATACTAACACATACCAAAACCATATATTAATTATTAATAACATTATAAAAATAAAAACTATTTGGTATAAACAACAATATTTTTGTAACCAAGGTTGAGTTAGACAAAGCTAATAGCTTATACATTCAAGCTTTGAGGATGAAGCAGAAATGTTATAGCAACTGGCTGAATGATGGGGATCACAACACTAAGCTCTATCATTTCTATGTCGCAAGAGAAAGAATAAATAATTATATTAAAAGCATCAAAGATAATAACAACTGAATTTATGATTCTGATAAAATTGGCAGATCTGCAGAAAACTATTTCAAAAAGGTCCTTACTGATTCCAATCACAACAACACGAGTGAGGAGGATGGTTGGAATAACAATTTTTTTGAAAACATTCCCAATATTGTTTCTAATGATGACAACATTTTTATGCTTAAACTAACTAATGAAATGGGAATTTGGGACATCATTAGTACTATGAATCCTTCTAACGCGGATGGAATTGACGGTTATAACGTCTATTTATATAAAGCAAAAATCATTAAAGTTGACTTGTGAAATGCCCTTAATCATCTCTTTCAAGGTATACCAAAGGGTATTTTTGCTATTGGTTTTGTTTAATTCCTAAGGCAACTAATCCTACTTGTTGAGTAAGTATAAACCCAATTGTTTGTAACTATGACTAACATAATTATATCTAAAATTAGATACTAGGCTGGCTAAGGTCTTACCTAATATTATCTCTCCTTATCAAGAAGCTTATGCCAATGATAGATCTATACATGAAAATATCCTTATTGTTAAGGAGATGGTGCATGATTTAAACAGAAAGCCTAAGTATGGTGATGTCATAATTCAATTGGATATGACTAAGGCCTTCGATATGATGTCACATTCGTTCATTACTAAGGTTCTTATGACTTTTGTCTTCTCAAAGAAGTTTGTAAATTTAATCAATAATCCTATTAGAGATGTTATCATCTCCATGTTGATTAATGGTAGTATTTTTTGCTACTTTAACCCCAAGCATGGGCTGAGACAGGGTGATCATTTGTCTTCAAGCCTTTTTATATTAGGGAAGATGTGCTTACCGAGAGGGCTTGCCAATCTGTTTTCTATCAAAAAATAAAATTAAATTTGCATCTAAAACAACTTGCATGGTCCTATGCTTAGCATTTGCTGATGATATTCTCATTTTTACTAACAGTTTAAAGTTTTCTATTGATAATTTAAGCACATTTCTTGATAGCTACTAGCAATTTTCAGAGCAATCTATTAATAAGGAGAATACTAAGTTCATTGTATCAAAGAAGCTTCAACAAAGATAGAATTTCTACTATGGTTAATGAGATAGGTTTCAAAGTTGAAAACCTTCCTACATACTATTTTGGCATCACCCTATGCAACAACAACAAGGCTATCAACTTTAGAATTATTCTGGACAAGGTCAATGCAAGAATTTATGATTGGGAAAGCAAGAATTTGTATTACGGGGGAAGTATTACGTTAATATCCTCTGTTCTTTGTTATCTCTTTATCTACTGGATGCAGAATAGTCTAATTCCAGATTGCATTATTAAAAAATTGGAAATGATTTTCAATAAATTCTTATGGACTAAATATGATGAGAATAGTATTCATTGGTCTAAATGAAAGGATATTTTCAAGCCTTTTGGGGAGGGTGGTTTGAATACCAAACAACTTTGTGACATTCAAAATAATTTCTTTCAAAAGCTTTGGTTTAACTTCAGAAAGAATGATAGCTTATGGGTAGAAATCATGCATAATATTTATAGTAACAACATTCATCAAATCAAAACTAATTATAAGAAATCTGATTTTCTTACTTGGAGAAGACTGTCGAGTATCAAGCAATCTGCTGAAGTTAACATTATATGGCATTTGGGGAAATGGGATATTGACTTTTAGGCTGATGATTGGTATAATTATCCTCTTATTACAGACCACAACACAACCTGATTCATTGATGCCAAAGTTAATTCATTCTGATAAAAAACTGCTGGGACATAACTAATATGGAAGACTCATTAGCTCCTGATGGAATCAACATCATAAAAGTATTCAGCATTAACGTTAGTGAAAAATATATAATTATCTGGAAGCTTTCTCTAGACCTCAACTTTAACACAAAGCTGACTTGGGATAACATTAAGAATCACTATAACTAATCAAGCTTATACAAAATATATGGAATGTTGTTACTCCAAGGAAGTTTTCATTTCTTCTTTGGAAACTCATAAAAAATTATATTCTTATTGACTCGATTTTGCAAAAAAAACATTTATAACTGGTGTGAAAATGCCAATATTATTATAATGTTGAAGATACTAGTCATTTTTTTTGTTAATTGCAGCTTTGCGTGGGATATTTAGAATCATTATTCAGGCTTATTCAATATTATAGTGGAAAGATACATGATTCTAACTCACGTTATCAGAAATTGGTTATGGTTTTCAACAAAAATGTCCATATTACTCATGTAATTCCTGCAATTATTTGTTGGATCATTTGGAGAAATTGTAACAAGGCAAAATTTAAAGGAAACTATGATTCTGCGACTACTTCCATTAATAATATTAATCATATTTTAGTTGTTTTGGATAGAGCTAATACTTTCTCCAGCAAACACTGGTCCCATGTTAAAAATGCAGGTTTCAATCTCAGATGCTTATCAATTTGCAACAAAAATATTGATAAACCTGAATACCCCAAGTGGATTGCACCAACAGAAAACATGATTATGATGAACCTTTATGCGTCGTGTTTTAGAAATGGAGAATCCAGCGACGCTTACATATTCAGAGATGATGTGAGAGATATTATTCATGGTTCAAGTAACACTTTTGGAAAGCTGTCTCCTCTTTTTACTGAGTCTAGATCGTTATTAGAAGGTCTTCTCATCTGTAAGAAAAATAACTTGCGTAAGATTGACATAAAATCTGAATGTTTAACATCGATCAACTATCTTGCTACTCATAAGCATCCTTAGTACCTTTCTCTTTTACTCTCTATTTTCAAGAGAATGATTACTTCTGAAATGTGTCTAAAGCATATATCCAGAGTCCATAATCAAGCAGCCAATTGGCTTGCTAGATGGACTCTGAGATGTAAGAAAAATTAAATTTCTCTCAGTTTGAAGCCCCCAATCAACTGTTATCAATAGTTTTACTTGAAATCTTAGGTCTCAGATATATATAAACTCAATTTCGGATTAGTTTGTATAAAGGTTTATACTATCAGGTAGTTTGTTTTTAGTTTGTTCATGTTTTCAGACTAGACAAAGGAGCAGTGGCGTTTATGGATTTGTTGTTCATGTTGAAGTGGTAATTTCTTTTGAAGATTTCCAGATTTGAAGATAGTTAAGGAAAATTTCGGATGTAAATCAAGAAGATTAGAGTTCTTTGTTTTATGTTGAAAGTTCCCTGAGTTTTTGTTAGGATAAAGTGTTTAAGACATCGGAATCTCTAATCAAGCATTCACTATCAGGATTGAGGAAAACTTACAAGATGTAAGATCAACTTGTTATGATTATTCATCTTCTATCCTCTATGTTACTAGTCTTTTTGGAGGAATTTCTAATGTCTGGTACTGGTGATTTCTTCTTCAAGTATCTATTGGTTGGAGTTTGAATTCTTCTTCAAGAATCAAGATCAGATTATTTTATTGTTTCATCTTCTATTGATATTGTTATTGATTTCTGGAAATTTTCTCTTCAATCAGAGCTGTCTTGTTGTTTCTAATTATTATCCCTGTAATGCTGATTGGTTTTAAAGTGTTAGCCTGTACAGATCTCAGAAGATGAATAAATCCTATCTCGGTTGATTTGAGAAGATTGTTGAAGTAAGCTCAGTTTGTCATAAATAACGTAAAATGATCTGAAGATACTTAATCTCTGGAGTTTCAATTGAAGGAGAGAGACAGAGATTTGGGTTTGAGTGCATCAATTCAACATTCTTTAGTGCCTAGTTTTATTTTAGATTTGTTTTTTGCGCCTGTTTGTATTTCAAATTTTGCGTATTTTAATAAAACTTGTTTTTGCTTAAAAAAATAACCTATTTTTCAAATGTACTTGTTATTTTCAACAAAAATAATTTTTAGTCACATAATAGTTATATAATTGATATTAGTGAATTTATAACTTGTATTTTATATTAGAAAATAAATATTGTATTGTAAAAAAATGAGAATAATGAAAATTTTAAATCATCGATACTCTGTTTTTGCTTCAAAAGTTCAAATCTTTGAAAGCTCTACCTTAATCGATTCATTTTGATCTTTGGATATCCTCTTGTCTAAATACAAGGATTACATCTTCCAGTTTCTTCTGATTTCATTGATGAAACACATCCTTGTTGCTTTCTGAAGTTGGGTTCGATCTCTGTTTTTTGTTTTTCTCTTTGTTTTGTTTAGTGGGATAAAATGGATGAATTTCCAGAGCTTCATTCTACACTCAATAAAACAAGATCAAACGAAATAGAAGATGATGGCATAAATCAAAAATTTCGATGTAAAGAAAAACCATTTATAGATAGTGTAATCAACATAAAAAAGCTGAAGAAATCAAACGAGAGTATAAATATCACATAACAATTCAATTCCATCAAGATGTTCAATATACCTTGAAGAAACAAATGAAATATACTCTAATCGGAAAATTCAAGCAATGATTACCTAAAAACAAACTCTAAATGATTTTATACAAAGAAGATAACTAAACAAGGAATGTAACATTTGTGTTTGGGATTCAAAGAATCTGCTGCTTAAAGTTGATTCCAAATAAGATATGTGTAAAGTTTGGTCTATGAGTGTTTGGTATATGAGAGAATCTGTCATAAGGCTCATCAAATGGACACCTGAATTCAATACAAAAGTTGAATGTCATATTTGTCATGTTTTGATAAAGTTTGAAAAAATACCATAATATTTGTTCAATGAACAAATCATCAACTCAATTGCAGAATCGATTGGTAATCCTCTTCAAATTAAAATTTAGACAAGAACAGTACTTTCCACAATTCGTGTCTTGCCTTGGTGGAATTGGATTTAACTCAGAATATACAATACAAGGTATGAGTGGGATTCAGCAAAAATCAAGGATGTTAGATACAACGAAGTTACAAAGATTTTCCAAGTTACTGTAATATGTGTTGTCATATTGGTCATGAGGCAAATAATTGTAAAAAGAACAAATACATTAATCTAGAAAAAGATAATACTCTAAAAAATATTACTAAAGTAAAGATGGACACTAAAGATGGAAAGAGAAGGCAGATTATCAAAGAAGATAAGAACATATTAAAATATATCATTTTTTATCCTAGCAAAAGCACTAAAGAGCTTCACAACAACAATAAGATTCAGATTTATGAATCCAGTCAAACAAGCAAAAATAAGGAGGAAAATGTCTATCAGAACATGGATGATGCACTCCAAAAGAAGATGAGATAATTGATATCATTCAATCTTTAGAAAAAAGGGTTATAAAATTGAGTATGATAACTTGAGTTCAGAGAATGATACTCCTAATAAAGAAGGAGTATGAAGCTTACCTATTACACCAGATCACAAAATCAAGGAAGCAAACACAGAATTCCACAAAGTGCTGTAAAAGAAACCGAAAGAAGTAAAAGGTAAGAAAAAAACTAATAATATTATTATTATTAAATCTCTGACTTTTCTAGGGACAAACAGGAGGAACAAATCCAATTCAAGATGATAAGATCCTGAATTAAAATGTAAGAGGTATACGCAACAAGTCTACAATAAAAAAACTGAATTATATCACATCTCAAGAACAAATTTAGATGGTAGCAATTCAAGAACCTTTAATGAAAGAGAACAATATATGAAGGCTATTGCAGCTAAAATTGGCATGATTAACTGTATTGTTAACTACTCTAACAAAATTTGGTTTTTCTATGAACAAAAACTTTAAGGTTAATATTCTAATTAACCATTATTAATTCCTTCACACTGAAGTTGATGAGATTAATGATAACGCGAGTTTTCTATTAACAATTATGTATGCAAAGTGCGAGAGAAATAATAAGATGGAGATGTGGAACTCTATGAGGGATATTTCTGCATCTAATGTCAATAAGAGTGGATATTGATGGAGATTTTCAATGTTATATCGTCTCTTGATGAGCAAATAGGATGTGTTAACTACTCTATGGACAACACAAATGATTTTAATGAGATTACTCAAGATTGCAACTTGGAGGATGCAGGTTACTATGGATTTCAAATATACTTGGAATAAAAAATCAAAATGGAAGAGCCTTAAAAGAGTTTACTTAACTCTACATGGTCTAATATTTATAATGAAACTAAAGTGATGCACATGTCTAGAACATATTCTGATCATAGCCCTCTATGCATCACCATAAGTAAAGATAAAGTTAAGTATAGAAAAAGTTTCAAAATTTAGACATGTGGACTTTAAATACTGAGTTTCTTGCTTTTGTTAATGAGAACTGGAAAAAAGAGCTTATTGGTTTCCCTCTCTTTGTTTATTGGAAAAAGCAAAATAGACTCAAAAAATCTTTAAAAGATTGGAAAAAACTCACTTTGGGAATATATTTTATAATGTTAAATGTAAAGAAGTTAATCACCAGTAAACTAACAACAATGATTCTAGAATGGATAGTTAATGTTGAGTTCCTTTTAGCTCTTACGATGGAGGAATCGTATTGGTTTGAGATATGTTACACTACTTGGCTTAAGGAGGGAGATAAAAACACGAAATCATATTATAATTATGTAAATAAGAAAAGAAAAATAAATACTATTAATAGCATAAAGGTTGATAATGTCTGGTTAACTCATAAAGGTCTAGGGAACTCTACTGTAAGCTATTTCAATTATATTCTTACTGGTTTACCCTACAACAACAAGGAGAAAGAGGATATTCTTTTTAACAATGCTATTTTTGGTAAAATTCGTAATACTATATCAAATGAGGATAGTGCTTACCTGATGTTCAAGCCTAATGAAGATACGATTCATGAAATTTTCATTAATCTTAATCCAATAAGTGTTGCGGGTATGGATGGGTTTAATGCTTGTTTTTACAAGACTTACTGGAGCATCATTAAGGAGGATCTATGCTTGGCTCTAACTGATTTTATCCTTGGTAAGAAATCCTTAAAGGTATTATGGTTATTGGTTTATGCCTTGTCCCTAAGTCTTCTAATCCTACTACCTGGAAGGATTTTAGGCCTATTGGGTTGTGTAGTTTACTTAACCGAATAATATCAATTTCAAATAAAATACTATCCAAGATTCTTCCAAAAGTAATCTTTAATGTGCAATGGGAATTTGTTTCTAACTCTTCTATTCATGATAATATTTTTATTGTGAATTTTGTTTTTTAATAAAAAGAAGAAAGACTGTAACATATTGATTCAGGTGGATATGACAAAGGCTTTTGATAAGCTTTCTCATTCCTTTCTTACTAAAGTGTTAGATGCTTTTGGATTTTCTTCTGCTTTTGTCAAGCTAATCCACAACCTTATAAACTATTGATATGTCTCTATGATTATATATAACAAAATCTATGATTTTTCAATACCTAAAGGGTTTGAGATAGAGAGATCCTCTCTGCCCTAGTCTTTTCATTCTAGTTGAGGAGGTCCTAATAAGAAGGATTTATAAGATGTTCAATGCCAATAAATTAATGCAATTCTAAGTAAAATGTTAATTTATTGTCTAGTTTTCGCAGATAATATTATGATATTTGCAAATAGTAAGGATGCAACTATTAACAGGTTGGGTTCCTTTCTTCAGACCTAGCAGAATGTCTCAAGTCAGGTGATTAATAATGACAAGACTAAAATTATTATGTTTGTTAAGCTCAACAACACAAAATAACTACTATTTATAATCTGTATGGATTTAGTGTTAGTGATCTTCCTACAAAGTATTTGGGGATAATATTAAACAATAAAAATTGGAGCAGTAACTTTATCACCATAATTAATAAAATTAATAACAAAATTAAAGATTGGGAATGCAAAATCTTATCTTTGGGAGGCAGGCTCATTTTGATCAACGTTTTCCTTATTGTCATCCCAAGCTACTAGATCCAAAGCATCTCCCTCCATAAAGGAATCCTTTATACAATTGAGAAGATTTTTAACAAGTTTCTCTAGGGCACTTCTAACAATAAGAGAAGAATTTACTGGTCCAATTGGAATGATCTTTGTAAACCCTTTAAAGAGGGTAGTCTTAACATTCGTAAACTAACTGACTTACAAGATACTTTTTCATGTAAGCTTTGGTTTAATTTCAGGATGAACAAAAGCTTGTAGGCTAAAATGCATAACACTTACTACAAGAACATACATCCCTTACAAGCTGTATACGCAAAGGTTGGTTCCCACACTTGGAAAGAGGTTAGCTAATATCAAACAGTTTGCAGAGCCTTATATTAAATGAAGAACTGGAAGAGGCGATATAGATCTTTGGCTCGAAAACTGGTATGATCATTCTCCTCTAATTAATCTAAATGATAATGTTAATAACTACTGTTTAGATAAAATAAAGTTAATGAATTTTGGGTTGATAATTTTTGGGACAATGAATGTCTTAAAATCTTTATATTTAAAACTACCCTGGACCTGATTAATAAAACTAGTACTGACTGTAATGCTAATGATATTATAATATGGATGAATGATTCGATTTTCATCAGAGTCAAGTCCAATAAGTCCAATCTCTATGGCAAAATCTAGAATATGGTTACTCCTCAAAAATGTTATTTTCTTACTTGGAAGTTGTTGAAAAACTTTATCCATGTTCACACAAATTTACAAAAAAGGAAATTATTCTTGGTTTCAAAATGAAAGTTCTGCTGTAATATTGAAACTCATAAACATCTCTTTATAAGTCGCGACTTTGCTTGGAATATATAGTGTCACTAGTTTGATCTTTTCAAAATCAAGATTAATAAATTCATGACTATAGCTCATATGCTAAGAGTTTGGTTATGGTCTACGAATTACGAGGTTCATATTAAAACCATCACGTCTTCCTTAATCATGTGGACTATATGGAAAGAAAGGCACAATTCTAAATTCAGTTGCATTCATAGAATTATAAACTCTATTATTTCTTATATAAACTATATAATTTACTGTCATGATCAAACAAATAGTCTCAGACCTAAACACTGAAGAAAAGACTCTATAGCTGTTAAAGATTTGGGTTGTGCAAACTACTTAAGCTTTAAAGCTAAGCCTACTTACCTGAAATTGAGACCTCTTGCTACTGAATTCTTGAAGTTAAATACTTATGCCTCCTGCCAGAAAAATGGAAACTCCGGAGGTGGTATTATTGTTAAATATGACAAGAGAGAAATCAAAATTGGTATGACTAACCTATACGAGAAATTATAGCATATCATGGCTGAATCGAGAGCTCCGCTTGATGGATTACTTCTCTGCAACAAGAATGGCTGGCATAAAATTGAAATTGAGACAGATTCTCAGATCTTAGTCACTCTGCTAGTTAATGGTAAATTTCCAGAACCATTAAAAACTATGCTAAATTACTGTGGAAAGTTAATCAAATCTTCAATGACTATAAAACATATAAATAAGATCCAAAATCGAGCAACCGATTGGCTTGCGAAATGAACCCTAAATGAAAAATAAAAAATGTATTTTTAAACCACTAAATCCATAATCAGTTGAAAGCAGTAACCTTCATGGAAAGTCTGAATTTTAGGGTATTTAAATTTCGAAGATTAATTACCTGATATAGTATATTGTGTTCTTCAAATATTGCCTCATGCGTATGTTGATTTATGTAATTTTTGTTTTGGTTTGGAAAATATGGGCTTGGTGTTTAAATTGTTCTTCTTATATAACTAATCTAATAGATATTTTTTCAATCTTACTAACTAGGCAGCAAGCATTACTTGACATAAGCCAATTTTCAATTTTATTTTGCAGGAATTTGTGTTTGGCTAAAGAAAAATCTGGAGTTGACGAGATCATTTTTTTCAAAAGGAAAGCTTAAAGTCCATCTATGGTGGTGATTGCATGTTGAAAAAAAAGTCTGTTCGTAAGGGTTATTTTTGGTTTGAGCAAGGGGAGGGAAATAATTAAAGTTAGAATTAATTATGAAGTTTGGCGCCTTTTGAATTTTTTATTTCAAGGCTAATAAATATTGATTGTATTGTAAGAGAAGTAACTCTAGGTTATTGGACCTTATTCTAATAAAAAATTAATTTATAAAAAAAACTTCAGTTCAGTTTATTCGAAATTATAATAAAAATCATTGCTCATAATTTTAAACTCATATGGAAAATAATTAAATTTTAGTTTTTTTTTCTATTTTTGTCTAAACAATAAAATTAAATAAAAATCTCATTTGAATATAAAATCGTTTGATTTTGATAGATTTTGAATCTTGATGGGTATTAAACAAAACAATTGGATTTTAAGTTTTAAGGACCTGTATATTATTAAACTTTCGAAATGATGTACAATGCAAATATAAAATAATTTATTCATACTTATTTTTTTTAAGAAGTTTTTTTAATCTTTCTAGCGGATCTACATACAGAGTGTATTCACCATTGAAATAGCTTCATATTTGTTCGTTGAACCAACACAATAATTACACTTTCTATAAACATGGTTGAATTCAAAATTTGGATTGTTCGCGAAAATCTCTTTACAAACTATAAGTGTATCCTCCCCACGATCGCCCTCCCCCTCCATTTTTGTCACCATATTTCACTAGTGTGTGTAACTCTAGCGAGTTCGTCTCTACAACAAACACCTCATACTTACGGTCCAACGTCATATATAGTCTGAATGGTAACGTATAAAGCTCTACCTGAAAAATTTAATCTTAGCAAGCTTGAGGCCGTGAATCCACATAGGAATTAACCACTTACATTTCGGAACACTCCTTTTACACCCGCTACCAAACGATCTGACAACAAGTACTCATCCACGTTGAGTTTAACTCTTACACTCGAAGTCGTCCGTTTTACTAGCGTACTTTCCGACAAAACTATAAGTCCACTATCAATGTTTTTTTCCCAAGCTCGAATGTAATTTTTGGTCGTGTTCCAAACTATAACCCAAATTTATATCATAAACGTTTTATTCGCATCGATTTTATTAATATTGTTATTCTTTTCCAACTATATATATATATATATATCATATTATAGTTAATCCAATAGTTAAATTTTATAGGATCTTAGATTTCTCCTTTCACTTTAATGATTCGTTCATCATCTACAATTTCTCACGGTTGTTCGTTCATTTCCAGTTGCGCAAACATAAATTTATCATGTCCACCTTGAAGTTGCAACACTATTTCAGTAGGTATTACAGATTACGTCATACATTTGAAGCTTAACGCAAGACCATTTTATGATTCCCAAAGATCTTTGTATCTATCACAATCTCGGAATAAGTGAGTAGTCGTTTTTTGAGCTTTATTACATCTACCGCAAATAATCGGCACTGTAATACCACGTCTCACCAAATTAACCATTATCGGAAGCCTATTACTTGTGATACACTATAATAATAGTCGTACTTTTTATGAACACTTGAGTGCCCAAATCTTTTGCCACATGAATACCGTCTCATCACTCGGTGGGATCAACGAATTATAAGTTTATTTTACCAAATAATCTTGATGAATCCAATTTATATTTCCACCACTCCCCATCACAATGCTGAACTATAATAACCTCATTAATAAGCATGTCCCGCTCTTTCAAGATGCTTTACACATCATCGAATCTGACAATTTAACTACATAATCCAACAAACCTGTTTTACTATATTTTTGTTTGAAGAACCCTAAACCATAATCCATTTTCATTTTGTAGGATCATCATCCCAACTTAGCTAAAATCACTTTGTTAAAATTCTTTGTACCCCTATTATAACCTATTTTCTTGTTCGGTCTACACATCTTGTCTCATGCCACCCAATGGATCTTCATGTCTTCATCGGATGAACCTCAAATTAAATATCTAATAATATGATTGACTTCATTGTAGACATGAACCAAAAAATTATTGTATGCATAATACAAGTCGGGATCGCGCTCAAAACCTATTGTACCATAGTTATCCAATATATTACAGAGAGTTTATGTGTTTTCCAATTAGATAAATTTCCCATCTTCATAGTAATTAGCTAATAAAACTAAGGTTATCAATGGGTCGAGATGGTTGTGGGCATATCTAAACCCAAACTTGAACCTATCTTTAGTTTCCCAAACCAAACCCAAACCTAGACCCATTAATTGTTTTTATAAGACGTTATAATTTTTTAAGGTTTTTAAAATAAAGATAAATGATATATTATTTTAAATAATATTAAATTACCGGGTACCCGTCAGGTATTACATAGTAGATCAGGTTCGGGTTGGGTACTGACAATATTTTTTAAAAAACCCACAACCCAACCCGAACCCGAACGCGGAAGGTTATTAATTTTCAAACCCATAAACTATCCCACCTAAAAAACATAGTTCGGGTACCCTATCGTATCGAGTCAGCTTGGCTCGGGTACATTATGGGTCATAAAAATATTATTTTAGATAAAACCCCCTCGGGAGGCGACTTGAATAAATATGCATACCCAGATACGTCCCTACGGATTCACTAAGATAAAAACCAGTTCTAAACGTTAAATCGTTCTTACGATTCTTTTGGACATTCCCGAAAAATACTATTATCGATTTCTCATCGCTTACCGATTGGTTACGTTCATTGTAAAACATACGCAATACTCATTTAATCAAGTCGAGTTGTTCTTTAGAATCATTTGCAAACAACATTAAATCATTTACAAAGTAGACATGAGAGACCAGTGGGGCTTGCATATGAAATTAAATGGGATTTCATTCGTTACTACTATAGAGACCTTATTTAAAAAAGATAATTACATGACAAAAAAGTAAGAAGTCAGCGGATCCCGTTGCACGATACGTCATTGCAGTGTAAAAGGCTCAATATACTATTCATTTTCATATAATTTGCATTGTATTTGATATCTTATAAGTAATGATAAGACTTAACCATATCGATGAGATACCAAACTAGATGATAACATCCTCAATATACCGCCACATGAGTTTATTATACGATTTAGCTAGGTTGATCTTAACCGTAATATATCATTATACCTCAACGACTCTACGCATTGACATATAATTTAGCTAGGTTGATCTTAACCGCCATATATTATTTTTCCCGAGTGACTCCACGCGAGAAGTTGTCCAACTCCTACACCAAGACTATCCGAGAAAAAAAAATCTTACCGAGTCAAATACGTTCGGCTAACACAATAAAATTTACCAAAACATTAATCAAACTTATCGGGTAGAACTGATTATCTCTCTTTGGGTCACTCTAAGAATGAGATGAAAAATCATACCATTAAGTCGAGTATATATATTTATTCTTTAAATCACGTTACAAACCATATCACAATCAGACGAGTCAATTGTCTCCCAATATATCTGATCTTGGAGCGGACATACCATATGATCTTGGAGCTTTCGACAGGATTGATCGTAACATGACCTCCTGAATATCCTTATCTCACTACTCCTCAACTAGAAAATTTGATTCAACTCTTCTCATACAAGTGATATACGGAAGGAAAAATGGACTAAAAAGTTGATTTATGTGAAATAAAATTGCTCAAAAAATTATCTAACCTACATTTGAACCTCGGGCAGATCCAAAGTCTACTCCCCTCGATTATTTCTCAAACCCGTAGGTTTCATAGTTTTTATTTTTTTATGGTTGAGAGGTGGTAAAACCGCATGTTATGCTCACCCTCCCTTATCTTACTGTCATTTCGAATGTTAAAAACACAATATCTTCTCATTTTGCAAAACAATCAGATACTCATCCCTTTGGTTTTTACCAAGTCTGAAAATGAAGAATTATATGACATTTGAAGTGAGAGTTAAATTTCCTAAAGTCTCGTAAGAAGTATATTTTTTGCTAATGAGTATCATCAAACACCTCATATTCCCATAGTCATATATGATCTTGAATGAAATATATACTTTATCTTAAGTTTGACTTAAAAATGTTAGATTTCTCCACATTAAAAATCCTAAAATTTATTGTTCAAATACCAAGCCGACTTAGTTCTGAAATGTTTAAGAGTTGAAGTAGATGTCTAACCCATTTAAGCTTTATTAATACAAGAGTGTGGCTTGAAGCCTATTATACATTGTCGAGAACTTCTATTATTTACACCCTTATATTGAAACTTTAATATTGATGACTTGTTAACCCACAGATAAGATCCAGATATCAAGATCTGAGTCATACCAAATAAGATAAATGATTACATTATATATATTCACCTATAGCCTTAATGATCATGTTTTACCCAAACTATAGATGGTTTCACTAGACTTGTGACGATTTAACCTTGGCTCAACTATAACATCTAACCAAACACGATGTTCTCACATCATCTCTCGAACTACACATAAAAAATTCTCCACCAATTCTACATGACAATTCCAAAACTAATACATTTAACGGATGAGTGGTTGAATCCCACTTAGCAATATTTCTATTTAACATACATGTAATAAAATTATGACTTATGAAGTAGAAATATATGCTCCATATATTTCCACTCTTATGTATGAAGCACTATCGATGATGATTTCTTCGCCTATTTGCTCCATTTTGCTTTGGCGATTCCGGAACCGTACTCTCCATAAGTTTGGCCTACGGAGCGTAAACAATCTTCATTCGTAACTTTATTATTACGGCTAAGTAAAGTACATAATGGTCTTTTTTTAATCGCTGTAAACCCGCCAAATCCGTACTTCAATTTTGATTTAATTGTTTTTTCCTTTGTCTTGAAAAAATATTTCAAAATTACTTATGTTTGCGATTGACATACATTGAGTTTTCCCAACGTGACCAGTTTCCATTTTTGCATTATTTTAACTCAAGAATTTCCCATGTTTTTTTACCCATTTATGCGTTTTTATTTTATAAATGAGTCACTCTAACAGTTACGAACAATTATCAATATTAGCTTACATCACGAACTCAAATTATCTGCTAGTAGGCTCGTTGATACGTAACACTATAAAATGTGAGCCAATCCTTCATACTGCCACATTTTGACCATCACTTGAGCTAGCTATATTATAATACTTTACCGCATAATGGTATGTCATATTCCGATGAACCGTCATGAAATAGCCAAAAAAAGACTCGTCATTCTTCATCAGTGTCTTTCTATTCACTATATTCACTCGGATGGTTATCCACATCCATCTCTACAGTATTCTCATCTTGCTAAGGTCCGGTTGATGGGAAATTTTATTTTTGATGACCAAAAAAACACATTCAAAATAGATCAAATGTAATACTTTATACTCTTTGTACTCTAGATTACACGTTTCCCCTCTGTTGTGGATTTTCTGAACAAATGGCTTATTCGAAATCAATCTTCATTGTTAGTCTCGTATCATTTTATATTTTCCTCATCTTAATTAGTGGGTCAATTTATATTTTTTAATCAAATCACCTATTTTTCTTAAAATATGTGAGGTATAGTTTTGTATTCCGATATTAGAAATCATCATCCAAACTATCGTATTACTAATAGAGTCCCATTGAGGCCTGAAATCTGAAGTCAATTCCCAAACTATAAGATAATGATCAAGTATCATTCACGGCCCATGTGATAATACAAAATAAAAGCATTCTACAATCAACATTTTAATTATGAAATACTCGGTCTAACATGTACAACTTCAAACATTACTTTAAGAGACCAAATTTGTTTCAATTTAATATCTAACTAATTTTATCCAACACATGTCCCAATAGCCTGACATTCGTTGTATTCCTCCACAATTCAATCATCTTGATAATCTCATCTCTAGAGCGCATTACTTAGGGAAACTAACATTTTTCAATAAAACACCATCCTTTATTTTTTTAGATAAGATTGATTTATTTAAGATTTTGTTCCTTAACTTTCATATCATTATGATAAAAAATTGACGAAATAAGTAAATTATTAGTTGTGAGGTCTGCTAACTATATGTTTTTTTAGGAGTTCAATGATGGTTTGTGATGATATGCCAATCGAGGAATTGGATTTGGGGAATAATCAATTGATCGCATTTTTATATATTTTTACTATTGTTGACCCTGATATGGTTTCAATTGGTTTGGAGGTTATTTTGGGAAATTTATGGTGATGTAATAAATACAAGGTAGAAAGTAGAGAGATACTTAGCTATTATATTAAATTCTTAGAGGGATAAATTCAAACCCTCTTAAATATTGTCCCTCATAGTATTTATAGGCTGACTTTGGGTTAGTGAGCCGAATAGGTTGGGTCATGGACATATATGAGTCAAAAGGTAAAAATGCACTATAGTATAGTATTTGCTTTAGGTCTAAATTTCCCCCTATAATACAGTCACCTTTGAATATTTCTGACCCCATCATACAACTCCCTTAGCCCTCTCAAAGGTATTTTAGGAGGGCTCCAAACTTCTGTTGTTTATTTCTTCAAGTCTGATTTTTCAATACTCTTTAATTTTGGTGGTGAAAACATTCGAGCCACATCCTATGACGCAATTCAAAGATGGTTATTGCATAAAAGTTACATATTTTAACCAACTGTATCACATGAAACATGTAATTTATTGATTGGATTTACGAACTTGTTTTATCCTATGCGAGGCGAGTCAATCAATTGAAGACGCTTCTACTTCTCTAGGGTTTATAGTTGTTAGGGATTTTCCACTTCCCTAGTAGGGAACTCAAGAGTATTTTACAGATCCTTTTATAAACCTCGTCTCATTTTCCCATTTTAGAGACTTTAAGAGAGTGAAAATCAGCATTATATAGAGGGAAACTATTCTTCACTATTGACACTTGGTTTACTATGGGAAATATTTTATTTTCCTTCGTTTCTTTAAGCACCACAAATCTTTCCTCCGGCTATATTCTGGTGTTTGCATGTTCACCGCTAAAAACACTTTAACCGAAGATGGTTGGTTAAATTTATCCAAGTTAGAGGAAGAGAAGAAAAAAACAAGGGCTGATGCTGGGTTATATGTTTCTACATGCACTATTGTGGTAACTCAGTCAATTGACTACAGAGGTGTCTATCCTTACAACAAGCGTAATATTTCTTTCGAGCCATCTTTGACTGTCCAGTAATTGGATACTTTCTACCTTTAAAACCATGGGTTCGGATTCTGAAAATAACACTTCATACAAATCAACAAGACAATAAAAAAATAAAGGTAAACCATATGGGGAGAAATGGCCAACCTTGCAACATACAACTTCCAACAATCATTATTTACCAAATCCGGACATGGAAGAAAACCTTGCATCTCAACCAATTGAGCTTTCGCAAAATCCGAACATAGAAGAAAACTATATAACTCAACTAGTATAGTCCTCTTCATATCCGAACAAGAAAGAAAATCCTACAACTCAACCAACTGAGTTTTCTCAACCTGATCAAGCTTTTACTAAACCATTAAACGAAGATGAGGATGTTAGTTCTCAACCCACCGAACCTTCGGGATCTGGTGGGATGGTCATGGAATAATACATGGATGACATTAGTGAAGACTCTCCTCATGAGACATCTTGCCAACCTAGGGAGACTTTGAGACCAGCTAAAGAGAAAACTACAATGAACAAAGATAGTAAGGGCGATAAAGGAAAAAGTAAACCTCTAGATAAATAACCCTAAGCACTTCCACCCTCTTTGATCGAAAGTGTTAGAGCCAACTTTGCAAATGTAAGTGTTAAATGTTTTTTAGCTCTATATAAAATATCTTACATTTATTTTCATAAAAGAGAGCTAGAATATTTTCGAGCTAAGTGGGGGTTCCTCGAAATAGTTAATGTTAGGTTTCCCAAACATGGAGACACTCTGAGAAGCTGTGGTTCCATGAAGTTAGTGGTTTATACAGACGTGCTCAATTGGGGCCTTCAGTTCCCATTGGACCCTGAAATTGTAAGCTACTTTAGTTTAGTAGGGTTGTGTACGAGCCATGCTAGTTTGAATACCTGGTTTACATTAATGACATATATAATTGCATCTAGGTTATCTAAAATTATGATGCCAATCCAACAACTAACTGTTAGGGTTGCCCCGCAACTCCCAAATTCCCTTTTACTAATCCAACATAGGTAATGACTACAAAGTGGTAGATGATTTACTAGAGGCAAATAAGATATGGAAAACACCATTTCTTTTCATCAGTGGCTGGTGGGAGAATGGTAGGAAAATTACCTCCTATTATAATTTGAGTCAACTTACCAGATTTTGGAAGAGAATAGGTATATCTTTTCAAAAAATATAACCTCTTGTTCTTTCTTTTAAATATTTTATTACTCGTCTTTAACTTATTTCCTTTAACAACAATTTTGAAGTCCTATATGCACCACCTGAATAATACGAAGGTTAATTTGAAAAGGCTAAATTAGTGGGCGGAAGCGAAGTGGTCTAATGGCTTCCATAAGTGCTTCACTACTGCCAACTTTATTCGAAGTCACCTTTGGAGGACCAACCCTGAGCACAAGTGGACATAGGAGCAATTTTCCACTCCTCATCGGCCTTCTGTCATTCTAGAGAGAACCAAATATGTTGATGTCAAGCTGTATCTTCCAACCATGAACATAGCCTCTAGTCATCAGAACGAAAAGGAAAATAAAAACAAGGAAGACACCTTAAAATGTGCTATTGAAGCTGGAACCGAAGAGCAACTAGATAAAATCGATGAGGTCTTGTTATTTTTTATTTCTTCCACTATCAAAGGAGTTGATGCGTCTACAACATTTTTGTATCAAAGAATAAGAACAAGACACGCAAAATAAGCAAGAAGAGAAAAAAAGACCTCCACTTGTTCGAAAATTATACTGCGTTCGGAGATTATTCCTCCATAATTCATGTTTTCGATCATTCACCAATTTCTGCATCCGACCTGGCCTCTCCATTCCTCCCCATATTCTAAGGAAAAACTAATAGAGAAGATCCAAAGGGGATATTAAAGGATTAGAATTTGAGACATTCGAGAAAGACTTCCTATACTCTACAAGCAAAGCCACCAATGTGGTGTTCGATGGTTTACCCTTTAAGCTGTCAAAGAAAAATGATGTCCTGGGATACTCAATGCTAAGTTATGTAAACTCCATCATCAAGCTAGAAAGAGAGGCGAGGATTCATAGAGAAACCATTGCATTTCTTCAAGAAGAGAACCAAAATCAGAAGGCCTCCACTGAACAGGAAAAAACTAAGATTGATCGTGCATCCGAAGAGGTTAAATCACTCAAGAAGGAATTGACCAAGGAAAATGCAGACTATAAGAATCTACAATAATCTAGCTAAGTGGAATCACTTACCTAAAGAATCAACAAACCGCTGATAAATGAACCATCGAACGTTTGTTGGGTGAGAAAAGTAGCCAAAAGGCTCTTGTAAAAAATTATAAAGATGAGTTAGCTTCTCTCAAGGTGACATATAAACAAGAGGTAGATTATTTTATATATGCATATACCAGTACGATAACAAATTTCTTACACAAGTGGGATGCCTCAATCAAGTCAGACATGGTGCTGGAATTTCATAAGAGATTTCATACACTAGTCATTGGGTCTTTGTGGGGACTGGTCCCATAGAACATGTTTTCCTCTGACATGCCCATAGCTGATAAACTTGTTATCTCTAAGGGCTCATCCAACGATGGTTCTAATAATAGCGAGGAAATGGATTCTGGAAGTGGGAGCTGAGAAGAAAATAAGGAAGAATAAACTGATGGGAATGAGTCTAAAGGTCATTTTAAATTTTGTTATACTGTTCAAGTCCTTGTTGTATACAAGACATTTTGTGATATCGAGTCAGACCTTTGTGCATGTCTTTGGTAGTGCCAAAGCATTTTTGTTGTTGTGTAGTTTGAATCTTACCAAGTCCTTGAGTTTCCATATGTATTTTTAGTAGCTATTATCTCAATGAATTTGTTGCATTCACTTTTATTTATATTTCAATTCATTGATCTACTTTACTCGAAAGTAATAAATCTTTAAATATAAACCATTCGAAGGCACATGAAGTTAATGCATAATTTATTCAAAGGTAATTCATTCGAAGGAAAACAAAATAAACACACAAGCCATTCGAAGGTAATCCATTTGAAGGTAAAAAATTAAATACACAAACCATTAGAAGGTAATCCATTCAAATCCAAACAAAATTAATACCCAACTATTCGAAGGCAATCCATTTAAAGGAAAACAAAATTAATACACAAGTCATTCAAAGGTAATTCATTCAAAGGGAAAACATTAATACACAAATTATTAAAGGTAAACGTGGTATATTAATAATCATTCGGACATCTCATTAAAACCTCCCCGAGCCACCAGGGTTGGAAAGAGTATGCCTCAAAATATTTATATTGATAAGAAACAAAGTAAATATTTACAATACATATATACTCGAGATACAACCTTTAGTGTTCGATGTTACACGAGTGTCTCGAAATATTTACAATACATATATACTCGATCAATTAATCGATACGTTCCTAGCTTAATTTTCTCACATATAATGTGTGGTCCTTCTCAATTTGGTGCTAGATTTCCAAAATTCTTATCTTTGGTGTGTAAGAATTGTTTTCTAAAAACCTTGTTCCTCACTTTGGATTCTCTCATTCGTATCATAAACGCATACATGTTTCTCATTAAAACTTGATAATGCACATTTCTTAAATGAGCTTTGATTCTCTTTTCTTCAATCAAGTCTAGTTGAGCTCTTACTACAGTGTCATTATTCTCTTCATAATAATTTTGAACCCTAAAAGAAGGAAAAATATATTTTATCGGTGCTATTGCATCCATCCCATAAACTAAGCAAATGAAGATTCTTGTGTAACAGTATGTGGGGTAGTTCGATAGACCCAATATAATTGTTGCGAGTAATCTGGCCATTTATATGCCTCTCCTTCTAAATTATTTTTGATAATTATCAAAATAGTTATGTTTACAACCTCTATCTGTCCATTAGCTTGGGGATGAAACGGTGAAGAGAAATAATGGTGAACTCCTCTTGAGGTAAATAAAATTTCCATGTCCATGTTGTCAAATTGAAGACCATTATATGCTGTAATTCTTATAGGAATTCTGAATCTACAACATATGTTGGAAATAATGAACTTAAATATTTTCTTTGGAAGTAGTGTCAAATAGAGGTGCAACTTATATCCCCTTAAAGAAATAAGCAATTGCTAGTATACTGGTTCGACACCCTCTGGAATCCATTGGCAGGGGTCCAACCAAATAAAGCCTTCATATATTAAAAGGTACTACTTCAGATATTGATTCCATAGGAACTGTTAGTACATATATTACATTTCCAAATCTCTTGAATGGCTCACGTCTTTTAACTAACTCTTAGCATCAGAAATGATGGATAACTAATAATATCCTGCTAACAAGACTCCTCTTTGTAATCACAATGGGTAGAGCCTTCCCCGTCTTGTATTTCAGATAGAATTACTTGGGATTCATCAGATCTGAGGCAAACCAGTAAAGACTTGATAAAATATTTCTTATAGAGGACCCCTCTCAAAACCAAAAACCCATGTGCCTTAAACTTCAATTTATTAGCTCAGATTTTGTCTTCAGGAAGGCTTCTTTTAGTGATGAACTATTGGATCTTATATATCTAATTTTGGCTGGTTATTGTAGATATTTGAAAACTTTCCTTAGTTCAAACTTCTATTTCGAAGGTTGTTGTTATGGAAGGGTATTCTTGTACCAAAATCTAAGAATATGCCTAAGAGTATGTAGCAATGGCTAAAGATTCAACCATTAATTTTTCAGCTATTGGCACATGCTCCTACTTCACACATTCAAAACATGCAGAAGTTTTCTTAATACTTGCAAATACTTTACCAACCATTTTTCCTTGTTGCAGAATGTCCCTGAGATTAATGTATGAGCAATTGTGAATCATTTAGCAATCGGTTTCTTTTTGCACCACATATATGAGTGAGCCTTAAACCAGTTATTGTTGCTTCATACTTAACTTTATTGTTTTAAGCATTAAAACCAAAACGTATAACCTGGTACATTGAGTCTCTAAAAGGGGGGAGTAGAAAAATTCATGCCCCACAACCCATCATACTAGATCCTCAATCTGTTTGGATTACCCATCCTTTTCCAAGTTTCTTGATAGAAGATTCTATGGAGGGACACCCCGAATGGAACTCAGCCAAGAAGGTAACCACAACTTGTGTCTTGATTGTTGTTCGATGAGAAAAATAGATATTATAATCCCCCAATTCCACAAACCACTTGGTCATCTTACCTGATACATCTGATTTTACAACATAATCTTAAGTGGAAAAGAAGTTGAACTGTGATGGAATGCGCTTGAAAATAGGGTCTCATTTTATAGCTGTTATTACCAAGGGTAAGGCTATTTTTTTATAGCTTCAGATATCTTTTTCTCAGCATCCAACAAACTCTTACTAACATAATATATTGGGCGAGGGTAATTGTCAACTTCCCGAACTAACACTGCACTCACCGCATGATCGGTAACTGTCAAATATACATAAATTCTTTCTCAAGCTACTGGTTTAAACAGAGTTTTAGGCAAAGATAAATGTTTCTTAATTTCGAGGAACGCCCTATCATAATTTGGTGACCAGTTGAACTCATTGGCATTCCTTAATATTTGGAAGAATTGTGCACACTTGTCTAATAACCTTGATATGAACTTGTTTAAAGCTGCCAACCTTCTAGTTAATAATTAAACCTCGTTTGTAGATCTAGGAGGGTCCATAACTAGCAAATCATCTAGTTTTCCTGGGTCAGCTTGAATTCATTTCTCAATAATAACATACCTTAAAAAAAATCTGGATCGCAGGCCAAATGTGCACTTATCTGAATTTAGCTTTAAACCGAGGGCTTTCAAGTTGGAGAAAGTTTCTTTGAGATCAAGAAAATGATCCTCCACTATGATCATCGATATAAACTTCTACATTTCTCCCAATCTTACTGGCAAATGCTTTGTTCACTAAGCGTTGGTAAGTAACCCCTAACATTCTTAAAACCAAAGGGCATTACTTTCTAACAATGCAGCTCACTATCAGTGATATATGTGGTATGATCCTTGTATTTTGGATCCATTTGTACGTGATTGTACTCAAAATAATCATCCATAAAAGATAACAACTTATTTCCAGAAGTGGAGTCCACCAACTGATTTATCCGAGGAAAATGGAAAGGATCATTGGGGCATGCCATGTTGAGGTCTGTGAACTCAATACATATTCATCATTTACCATTTTTATGTGTTATGAGCACCAGATTTGTTATTCATATTGGGTACTGAGATTCCCGAATATGTCCCACATTTGTTAGTTGTCTACCTCTTTAACAATAGCTTCAAATTTATCTTTAGAAAAAACCGCTATTCTCTGTATCATTGAGCCCGCATTGGATTGCACGAATAACTTATAGAAAATGGTGCTAGATGGTATGTTTGTTACGTCTTTACTACACCAAGAAAACACATGAGAATTCTTTGATAAGAATGACAATAACTTTTCTTTCAATACTTGTGGTAACTTGGTTACAATTCTGACACTTGTTCCATATTCCAATTGTGTACTTCCACCTATTTAATATGAGTAACTGCGCCAGGAGTCTCTCTTGGATCATCGATATTGCTTGAATCTGAAGAGGACTCTAGTAATTATTATTCTTTTTTAGTTGTCACAACTTTTAAAGATTTTAGACCAAAAGCAGTGGCATAACATTCTCTATACACCTTTTGACTACTCTGAACCATCCTTACTTGGCCTCCAGTAAAATATTTCAAACATTAGTGAACTATCGATGCAAGAATATGCATCCTTAATAGCCATGATCTTCCAAAATGGCATTATAATGGGTCAAAATCCACCGCTATAAATAAAACCCTTACCATTTTCTTAAACAGACCTTTGCCAAAAATTGCTTATGAATTCCCCAATGACATCAACATAGTTTCCTGTAAATTCCAATATAATTTTTCTCGATCAGAGAATAACAGATGGATTCTTCATTAACTTATAGGTGAACAAAAATAAGATATTAGTCAAGTTACCGATGTCGATCAGGATGCATCATATTTATGTCCCTTCGATAGATATACCTATTACCAAAGCATCCTCATGAGCCCCATCAATATTCTTTAAATTATCTTCACAAAAAACTATGTAGGGGAAGAATTTTGATACAAATGTGAAGATATTTTTCCTTATAATTGAGTGGTTAAGCTAACATGCATTTTTATAGAAAAACCTGAGGGTGTTGTCATTGTATCTCTTTCAAAAATAGTAAACGATCCGAAGAACTAAACAGTTTTGAGACCCTTCCATTATTTTTAGATACCATATTCACTTTACCCCAATCTAGATCAGGATCTAAGTATCCTGAGTCCACATAAAATTACTCAATAATAATCATTATACTTTCCTGTTTAGGAGCTATGGTTGTTTGCTTTTAGACAATAGGTGAAGCTGCATGCACCTCACTCGTGTTTGGTTGTGATCTATTACTCACTTGTTTATACCCACTTGTGATTTAATAAAGGTAGTCGCTTGCCTATTTTTAATTAACAATTGTATCTCATGCTTCAAAGCAATACAATCCTTAGTATCATGTCTTACACCATTATGGTACTTACAATATCATGTATTTCGATTTTCCTTCAGAGTCTGGATAGGTGCAAGCCTTCAGAATTGCACAAAATTCTTCGACCTATCATAAATGGTCGTAATTAATTTTGTAAAATAACTAGATTGAACCTACTGATTCTATCTTGGTCTCTATTTTTCCCTTGATTATACTGGTTCGAAGGTCGATGAGAACCATGTCCGTAATCCTTTAGACTATTACTAATCATAGCTTGTGACTAGCTACTAGGTTGTGGAAGAGGGCTTGAATGGTCAGATATGTATTAATAAGGTTGTCTTAAAATTTTAGTTTCTTCCACAATGATTTGTTTTCTAACCTGGTTAAGAAAGCACCCCAAGTCATTACTTTCTTACGGGTTACTGAATCAGCCAACTCACTAGCTAACATCCCTTGTCTGAGTACATTTATAGCTACTTGTTGGAAGAATTATGCTAATCCATCTTTGGTACTCACAAAATATTGGGTATAATCTTTTAAAGATTCATAAGGGTGCTGACAACAATGGATTATAGTATCCTCGTTTCCTCTAAGTTATTTACTTTCCACAAATTACCTTCAGAATTCCATTTAAAACATGTCAAAATTCTTGATCGACCCCTGCGCTAATCCATTATTCCACTTAAAGGTGCTACCCTTGAAAGTTTGAGAAAACATTTTCACAACAACTTGTTATCATCATCAAAACTCATCATGAAATCCTTGAACAACTCAATATGGTTATTGGGGGTCTTAGCTCCCATAATATTTGTCCATTTTTTAGATGTCAAAATGCATAGGTAGATGTCCTGAGAGAATTATCGATGACAAAAGCGTTTGCCTCAAATTATGTCATTGACTAAACATGCCTCATCAGAAGTGAAAAAATCCCAGGGTTAGATTGCACAACGAATTGATCACTAACAAGCGATCTATGATATGGTCAGATAATCTCCTCATCTTTCTCTAATATTCTTTATTTTTTTCCTTTAACCTTTTGACCCATTTTCTTTCCCGAAGAATCCTTCTTACTCGCATTATGGTATTTTTTCGAATATTTTTTAGACTTAATCTTTCCTTTCCTTTTCTTATGACAATAATCACTGCTCGAAGTGGATGAAGAAATTTCTGATTCTATTGTAGAGCCCTAAGTAGACTCTAAAGGGATAGAATATTGTTTAGCTCGATACTCTTTTTTAGATTCTTGGTGGGCTTTGGGAGATTGGTCATCTTGACCGTGCTTTGGATTATATTGGGATTATTATATGGCTCATCAGATTTTGGATACTCTGATAGACTCTTTCCCATCAAATCCTTCTCAGCCTATCTTTGGGCTCTTAATGCTTTAATTTTTCCTTGTAGTTGATCCTGCTCATTTTGCACGAGAAATATTTCTTTATTATCGTTATTCAAGTGAGATGTGTGTACCTGATATTCTTCGACTCTAACCTATTCATTATCAAGAGGGGGGGGGGGGGGAGGGGGGGTCTATATGCATATCATGATCCACATTCCAAAGCACTTCGAAGGTAAACTTTGTACGTTAGGTTTTGGATTTTGTTATCCGGGTACCTTACTCCACATTCCCAATGTGGTCGCCAATCTGATATGGTTTAAATTGGTTTAGAGGTTATTTAAGAAATTTTATGGTGCTGTAATAAGTACAAGGTAGAAAGTAGAGAGATAATTAGGTTGTTATATTAAATTTTTAGAAAGATAAAGTTCAACTATCTTAAATGTTGTCTCTCAAAGCATTTATAGGCTGACATTGGTCAAGCCTAAAGACTAATAAATCCCATTAACCATTATTTATTTATATATTTTGCAAAATATAGTAAGTAAGGAAGTAGTAAATACATAGTTTAGCCAAAAGGTAAAAGTGGAGTGTAAGTATAATATTTGCTTTAGGTCTAAATTTCCCCCTCGAAGAAATCTGACCCTCTAAATTTAGTCGCCTCTGAATATTTCTGACCCCATCAGAACCAAAGTTACGATTGAAAAATTTACAATATCCCAACATGAAGTAATATTGATATCCATACTCATGAAATTCGTGTTATCCAATACCATCAACGTTAACATTGATGATTTCAAAGATGTTAAATTTGGCTGACGTTGTTGTTCTCTTTTACAATTCATCGAACACTTGGTGTGCGATTAAAAAATCATAAAATATCTTTTAAACAGTTAATCAAATCAAAATAAAGGTAAAATTAATTTGCATCCAAGCTGATCAAAGTTATGCTTCACAACCACCAATGACTTCTGTGTAAGAATTAGACACCCAAGACTTGATGTATGCTTTAATGGATGAAAAGCCACAATATAATATGTATCAAATTGAAGAAATAATATTTTCTAAAGTTTTAAATTTTATAAGTAATCAGAGACCTATATGGAATGAGAATAATAATGGGAATAACAATGACTATTTGAGTCAATTTTTATTTTTAAATAACATGTATATCGAAGAATATGTTTGGACTTGTTAGACACTAACGAATAATATATATGGATTTGCTATCAACCAATGTAAATATCTTTTTGTCATTAACATATTAAAAAAAAATTATGACTCATCTATCGATGATTTCTCTTAGACATTGACAAATGTTTTGTTTATCTGAATATATACGGTACTAATGCATCGTTAATTTTTGTAAAGATAATTTGACCATTTGAATTATTTTTAAGACTTTCGTGATCAACTGCACATGACCAAAAATAAAGTGATCATTATATCTTTGGTTTTAATATTTTTTTTATCATTGGGATCGGTAGCGTGTTTTATATTTGTCATTAATCATATTTTACATTTATTACTACCATTCTTCATCTTCTTTTTCATTCTTAATATGTATCAATTTTTTCTGTTTCTATTTTTCATTTGCAATTGATCATATCTCAATATTTAAAGGTTGCAAAAGTAATACAAGACCATCAAATCACTCATATTAATGAAACAAATAAAAATAGTTAATTTGATAAACTTTAGAAACTGGTAAAACAAATGTGAGTCGTGTTTTTTCAATTTGAATCGATTTTTAAAATGATTAAAATACATATAATTTGATTCGATTTGGAAAAAAACCACATCGATGGTTTCCTATTATTTTTAGACCCGTAAATCTTAAGATATGATACTTTGAATTTTAAGTAGTTATTACAAACGGGATAATTAAATTTTAGGATGGGTAATTTTTACAACTTAATATAAGAGAACTAAATTGTCATCTGAAAATTCTCTTAAGAAAAACATGACAAATAAATATTTACAACTAAATATTTTATAGTAAAAGTTATGGTTCTTTAGTAGTATTTGCTATATGTTTATAGGATAATCAAATGTTTAACTTGACAACCATACATTTAAACTGATAACTAAATGTCTGTGTTTACTGATAAATGTTTATTTTTGGAGCTGAATGACTAGGTTGAGTGGTACATGTTTATTTTTAGAGCTAAATGTTTACTTTCACAACCAAATATCTAGCCTAAAAGCTAAATGTCTAACCTGATATCTTAATGTTTAACTTGACAGTCAAATATCTAACCTGACTGCTAAATGTACAATATAAGTATCTCAATATATAGTTGAAGAGATAAATGTTTACTTAGCCAACTGAATGTCTAACTTGACGGCTAAATATGTTCATTAACAGTTAAAGGTCTATGTTGTCAACTAGATTTTTACCTTGACAACTAAATGTATATCTTGACAACTAAATTTGTAATGTGACAAGTAAATATCTAAATATGATAGGTAAATATTTGGCTTAACAACTAAATATTTTCTCCATACCTAAATGTTTACTTTTAAAATTAGAAACATACCATGACAATTAAATATTTACCTTAACAACTAAATTTTGCTTTTAAAGCTAAATTGATAACCTAATAACTGAAAACTAAATGTTTAATTTAGACATATATAATTCATAACAAGTGGTAAAAATATATATACAAGATTATAACATGTTGAATTTTACATAAACAAACTACCACACGAGTCCAAACGTGATAAATAGATCTCAATAGTGGTCTAAGAGTTATTTGGTTACACTAGTTGGTAAAAAAAATAGATGAAGTAATTTAAAAAATTTGGATAGACAAAATAGAAAAATAATAGGTGGATAACTATATAAAGTTAAACAACATGACAACTGAAACTAAATCATCATAATTTTACAGTCCAACAACAAGTAAAAATAAACATCCTTAAGACATTCGTACCATTGAAAATGAATATATATTCAAAATTTGACAAACAATATGGAATCATAACATATAATCACGTAACTGTAAAATTTTCACGAGAAAAGTTTGATTTTTTTTTAAAATTAATCATATAATGCGCAAGACTATGTAATGACATACAAGGTATAAAATGAATTAATACATATATAAAAATATTTTAATCTTTGTTAAGACTAGTTGTGCCCCCACACTATTTCCAACTTTACGTTTGTGTCATATATCATACATTGATGTATTTTTTTGTAGCCTATAAATTATTTAACATATACATAGAAAATATGATATTATTTGACTATTTTATATTAAAATCTACATACACATAGTTTTCCAATTAAAAAAAGATTTGATATACGTTGAAGTAAAAAATATATCATTTTTAATCATGTCATCACCTAAAAACACATCCATTTAATCATAATATGGTCAGTTTTTCCCATGTCCTTACTTGTTTAATAGAGCTGCAAACCACTAAAAGATTCAGGAGTCTCTCCTTAAGTCCAAAGGTATATGGAGTGACACAAAGCAAGTGTTTGGTATCTAGATTGATCTCACTGAATGTTCCCATATAGGTAACTTTGGTTTCAATAATTCAATTTTTATTGTGGGCCAATAACTAAAAATTACCATTATAAGGCATAAATATATATAAAAAATAACCTATAATGTTTTTAAAAAAGTGTAAATTTTGTTAAAAAGCTATGAAACACATGCGTTGAACATTCAAGACGGATGACCGAAAATTGGTTGCTTGATTCATATCCACTTGAAGAAACAAACCCATGTTTTTCTAATAATGAGATTCATTTATAATTTTATAGACAACCACCAACAAAGTCTATAATCCCAAGTACTTAAATATAAAATTATATCTCAAATTGTAAAATAGAAGACATGTCAAGCAACATGTGAAAAATAACTCTAGTTATAAACTTGAATAATCATACAAAAAATATTTATTATAAGGAATGTGCTTTGATTACTGACTGGCAGAAAGATATTTAAATACCAAGATCCGGGAATTAAAGCCACACTTTCACAAGATCCAAATAACCACAACTAAATCCACTCAACTTGTATACAATATTCTCAATTAATCAAATGAACTTGATTATTCAATCTACATAAATATGATATCACTATGTTGAAATAATTTTCTATTATAAACATATATCGTTACTTCAAATGCGGTGGATAGACCTCACTTGCAGGAATTATGTTTAGTATAACATGCGATATTATTATTAATAATAAAATTTTATTCTTTTGTTTGATTATGAGTTATGAGTTTGAATATTTGGATCCTAATTATCTACATGAATTGAGGTACATTTCGTGGATCTAGTATATTTTCTTGTTTCGCATATACATATGACATTTACACTACTTGTGTTTTATTGTCTTTTTCTAGCGAATAATTGACAGATAACATACCTTATAAAGAACAATGACCATGCGTTTGATATACTCTATCAATTTATTTTAGGTTCACTTTGTAACTAATCTACAATTATTAGGATTATAGTGGTGTGCCATTTTTGCATTAAATATTACAAATTATGTGTATGTTCTTATGTTTTCATATCTTGAAATACATATTATCTTTTTAAGTTTATTTTAGTCAATTATATGTTTTGTATCTCAAATGGTTAAAATCTTTTTCAGATTGTTCAAAATGACCATATTCATAATATTTGTGTCTCATATGCTTATTGACTTATTTTATATATGTTATAATTTGTAACAGTAATAATGATTTGACGAAAATAGTGAACAAACAAAACTTGAAGATGACACAATATAATGAATGCGTGTCTTTGTCTAGATCTCTTGAACTGGTAAAAATATCCATAAATAATTTAAAATATCACATTAAAAGAGATCAATGAGGTGTCTCAAAAAAAATTCAACTATTAGGATTTTAATCTCATTTTAATAGTCTCATTATCTCAAAGTTCCAAGAAATATGTTGTTTATTATGTATGGCAAGACAAGATAAGACAATAATAAAGTTATAATTTTATATTATAATACAATTAATTTTTTTAAAGTTTTTATGCGGTGAGGCAAAAACTTATCTGACAGATTAAACGCGATAAACGAGAACAAGATCGAAAAAAAATATAATAACAAGACCATATGGGGTAAGTAGTGTTAAGTCATCTAGTATGGTGTTTCCCAACATAATGGTTCCAAGTATTACTCCAGCAATACAACCTGCAACACCAGTTTGTTCTTGAACTTCTCAGATAAATTTTTTTACGGAGTCAAAAGATGGTGCGTCGTGCATCAGAGTGTATAAAAATGCATTAATCTATATGTTTGTTTACATAAACTATTAATTCTCAATGGAAGGAAAGCAGCAATCTACTATTTTGTCTGGAGGATGATGACATTATGAAAATTTTCAAGATGAAAAAAGTTAATTTGAGAAAGATGTATGCTAACTAATTTTTTTCCACCATGGGAGAATGATGATGTAGTGGAGCTCCACAATTATCTGACATTAATGTACATACATAAACGAGTCTTATTTTTCACTCGGGTATCAGAATTGGGCGAAATTAATACTCAAACTAAACTTCTTAACGTGGCTAATGATTTTCAGAGGCACGACAGAGGCTAAAATCCTAGTGACAAAGTTTGAGACCTAAATTCTAGATTTTAAGGACCCAAAAACCTATTTTAATATATATATATATATAATATTTTGAGGACTTATTTTGATTAGCTAATCAAATTTGACTACATCTAGATTTGATATGATTATATTTTAATGTGTTTATATTATTTCCATACTTTGGGATTAAGGTTTTGAGTGATTTCTATATAAGGGGTCTTATGTCATATTATTAAACGATTATTCTGGAATAAAACATTTTTTTATTGAAAATAATAGTTTTGTCACCCTAGGATTAGGGTTTCGTTTAGGCTTTGAACAGTACATCGTCCCTCGACTATCACGTTTGGTGGCAAATAGTCCCTTGACTTTCAAATGTCCGTTGACAGTCCCTGGACTATCGCGTTTGGATAAAGTTAGTCCACCAGATCCTCTGATCCATGAGAGGCTGCCACGTGTCACCATAGTCCCCAGATTTTTGTATCACCACTAGTCCCTTGAGTTTAGTTTTCTGTAATTTTCTACATTTTGGGTTTGACCTAAACTCAAGGGACTAGTGGTGATACAAAAATCTGGGGACTATAGTGACACGTGGCAGCCTCTCATGGATCAGAGGATCTGGTGGACTAACTTTATCCAAACGCGATAGTCCAGGGACTGTCAACGGACATTTGAAAGTCAAGGGACTATCTGCCACCAAACGCGATAGTCGAGGGACGATTTACTGTTCAATGCCGTTTCGTTTATCTCTTTGCTACTTTTTCCATTACATCACTTGGCCAATAGTCTAAGTGGATGGTCACGAATGTGTGGGACCCCTCTTTGAGGGAGAGTAACACATATGAATGGGTCACACATGTGTGAACCCTCTTTGAGGAATACTTGTCCAGTATGCCAAGTGGAGGGGCTGCACATATGCGTGACCCTTTTTTTATGTGAATAGTTGGTGGTCGAGTGTTGACCTCCGAGGCGACTGAACTGAAGCAGAAAATGAAAAACTTGTCTGATGAGCTAGCAAAGAAGTCAGAGCTATTGTCCCAGCTTAAGAAGGTCGAGGATGATCTTGCCAAGGAAAATGAGACTTCCATCGAATGTTTGTCTAAAATTACCTCTCTAGAGACTGCGTTTTCTGATTAAGGGAAAAAGTTCGATGACGAATGAGAAAAATTTATTATAAGAGACACTGAAGGGAACACTTTGGTTCATAGCCTCACTGAGTCTTGTGTGAAGACTAAAGTCTACTTTCAGAGAGCTGTAGAGGATATCGAGAAGCTGTCAAACAAAAACAAATCCCTAAAGAATGAATTTGAAGTGGAACAGAAGAAGTGCCTTGATGAATATGCAGCTGGTATTGTCATTCGTCTCAAAGAAAGAGACGTTAACATGAGCTTAATTATGGTGCTAGAGATGCATGAGAAGTTTCCAGATTTACATCTCGAAAGCCTTTGGCTACGATTCATAGAAAAGCATCACCCTGCAGGCGTCTCCATGGAGGACTTGGAGTCCAGCGATGACTCAGAGAGCTCGTCCTCAGATTCTGATTCCCTGGAAGGCAGTAAAGAAAACTCCGCATCCGATTAGCAATCATTGGATATTTCATTCGTTATTTTGTTAACTGTTTACATCGAGGACCTGTTAAAAACAAACTTTTGTTATGTACAATTTGCCGCATGTTGTGAGGATTTATGATGGAACAAATCTATGAGTAATGCTTAACCTAAAACATTTCTTCCCTGATTCAGTTTGTCTAATTCTTGTTTTCTTATGATTCAAAAAAATGATTCTCTTGTCCAACCTTTTTTGGAGTATGTTGTGAGTTCAAAAAGATGAACTTTCTTGTCCAAACTTTTTTGGAGTACGTTTTGAGTTCAAAAAGATGAACTTTCTTGTCCAAACTTTTTTGGAGTACGTTTTGAGTTCAAAAATACAAACTTTCTTGTCCAAACTTTTTTGGAATATGTTTTGAGTTAAAAAATATGAACTTTCTACGAATCGTTTTAAGAAGGCAACAAAATGTTATATATGAGTCGGCTATTAGGGCACCTCATTAAAACCTTCCTGCGTTACCAGGGTAGGAAATAGTATGCCACCGATACTTACATAAACTAATAAAGAAAACATTTACAAATTACACATTCACTCTAATTAAACTTCGAGGTGCTCAATGTTTCAAGCGTTGGGAAGATCTCTCCCTTTTTTATCCTTTAACCTGTACGTTCCCAGTTTTAACTTCTTGGTTACCATGTATGGACCCTCCCAATTTGGAGCTAGCTTTCTCAGTCTCTTTTCTTTTGTATGAAAGAAGACTTTCCTTAGAACCTTATACCCAACCTTGAATTCTCTTCTTCTAACCTTTGATGCATATCAACTCCTCATTAGAGTCTGATAGTGTAAAGAGTTTAATTGCACCATTCTTCTCTTTTCTTCTATCAGATACAACTCGGTGCGCTTTCCTTTATCATTTCTATCATTGGAATACTCGCTTAATCTGTATGATGGGAACATGGTTTCCTATGGTACTACCGCATCTATTCCATAAACAAGTGTGAAGGGTGACTCGTGCGTTGCGGCCCGAGGAGAGGTCCTGTAAGCCCATAAAACTTCTTGCAAGTAATCTGGCCATTTCTCAGCTTTAGCTTTACCCTTTAGATTCTTCCTCAGCCCATCTAAGATTTTCCGATTAGTCACTTTGATCTGGCCATTTGCTTGAGGGTGGAAGGCCGCTGAGAAGCACTATTGTATCCCTTTGGATGCATAAAAATCTCTCATCTCATTGTTATCGAACTGCGGGCCGTTATCCATCGTAATTTTCCTTAGTACCCCAAAGCGACAACAAATATTAGAGATGATAAATCTGATCACATATTTCGCTCTTATTCATGTTAACGGTTCAGCCTCTACCCACTTGGAGAAGTAATCCACCACAACAATGATCGTTTGACAACCTCATAAGGCCATTGGGAGCAGTCCGACAAGGTCGATACCCCATCAGCCATTATCACTTCAGTTTTTTCTTGAGAGAAGGATCTACTCTTCTGAATGATCGGACGAAAACTGTTCTGTATTGCTAACCTGTGACAGATGACATCTGCTGGGACCCCTGTGACATCTTCTGTGCACCAAGAAAACAAATGTAATTTGGTTGAAAGAAATTTGTGTAAACTTTCTTTTACCTCATGGGATAGCCTTGTACCAATCTTGAGACTTTTACCTGGGAAAAAAACATGATCCTCAAAACCTTCATCAGGGACCATGAACCCAGGGGACTCCCTCGGATCATCAACATGATCGGAATCCGCGGGCGACCCCTCTAATTACTATTTTTTTTCGATCCGACCCCCTTCACCTGCTTGGGGGCCAATGCTGCTTTGTAACATTCCTTGGACATCTTTTAACCGTTTCTTACCATTCCTGCATTTCTACATACAACATATTTCAAACACTGATGAACAATATACGATACGATATACATCTTAGACAACCAGGACCTTCCGAAGATGGCGTTGTATGAGGTGGGAGCATCTACCACTACAAACGATACCATGACTATCTTCTTGAATGGCCCTCATCCTAGCTCTACCATTCCTTCAAAATCTCCGACTACATCGGTAGTCACTCTGATGAAACCCATTATCGTTCGGTCAGATCGTAGGATGATTAGTGGGTTCTTAATCTAGTTGTAGGTTGACATATACATTATGTTAGCAGAGCTCCTTGTATCAATAAAAAAAAATCTTATGTTGTTTCCCGCTATCTCTGCTCCGATCACCACTGCATCCTTATGTGGACCAGCTACGTCTCTCATGTCATCGTCTTCGAACCATAGAATCAGGGATGGGTTTTTGTATAGATGTGATGAGGCTCTTGCTTTTAACTGTGTCGCCTGACTAACAATGTGCCTCTTCCGAGAATAGTTTGATATTCCTGCCACTGTGTCCCCACCAAAGATGGTTAGTGATTCAAAAAAACGCACCTAATTCACTAACCTTTCCTCTTGCAATCGGTTCTTCAACCATGTTCACACTATTTCTGCCCGACTTTGGATCTAGGTACTCTGCAGCTATATCAAGCGCATCAACAAATTCTTCATCAACCGCTTCGGATATCATCATGGTGCCCTCTTGTTTAGGAGCAACTTCTTGCTTTGGTGCGACTGTGGAATTCGTTTTCACAAAATCAATTAACTTTTCATTCTCTATCAGATACTGGACCTCTTTCTTTAATGCCACGCAATCTTTCGTATTGTGCCCAATATCTTCATGAAATTGACAATATTTATTCTTCATATGCTCCATTGGAGTCTGCAACAGGAAAGGCTTGCGAAAATGCATATTTGCATGTGATTTCTCAAAAATGGTTGACACACACTCATTCAACTCGACATAATGAGCAGGTTGGACCCACGTGTTGGACATAGGTAGAATGTATTGCTGAGTTGCTTGTCCTGTCGGTGCATATTGCTGATTTTGTACTGCCCATTGAGGAGTTTTGCTTGTTTCTTGAACTTGTGCTCGGGGTCGGAAAGTTGTAGTCGGCTGTGAAACCTGCGGTCGGACATTCACCGTTGACGTACTAGCTTTGACTAAGGTCGGATCCTGATAGAATTGAGACATTGACTCTATCTCTGAGGCCCTAGTTTGTTCAACTAAAATCTTTTTCTTTATCTGATCAAACAAAGCTCTAAATGTCAGCGTTGTCTTTCATCACCCCTGGAAGTAGACCTATTCGAAAAACGGCCAACGCTACCTTGTCTTCAAAAAACTCTATATCCGTCTTGACTTGAATAAAGAATTTAGTGTACTCTTTTAAGATTTCTCCGACTTTCTGCCTACAGTAGATGATGGTATCCCCATTTGCACAAAATTTCTTGCTTCCGACGAAATACTATCGGAAGATGCTCCAAAACATGTCAAAGTTTTTAATGCATCCCTGAGGTAAACGATTATACCACTTGGATGCATCATTCTTGAAGGTTTGGGAGAATGCCCTGCACAATAGCTTGTCATCATCATCATAGTTGATCATAAAGTTCTTAAACTGATCAATATGATTGTCCAGATCTTGAGTCCCATCAAACTTTTACAACTTAGAAATATTGAACCACTTGGGAAGATGTCCGGACAAGATCGCCGGGGATAGTGGGGATGATGTCCAATTTTGTCCGACTTTATAAGCACTTCCCCCAGACCATCATTTGTTGTCATATACAGTATTTCCTTAGTCGGAGAAGGAAACTGATTACTAACTCAGTAATCTTGATTATAACTGTCGGACTGAGGCTGTCTCCGAGGAGTGATATGTTCGACTCAAACATTCCTTGTTTTATCCTGCTCCTCGAAATACATCTTTCTTTTCCCATGATCACCTTTCTTCCTTGACTTATTCTTTCTCCGAATAGTCCGATGAGTGTGTTTGCGCGTCCTCAAATCTTTTTTCCTCCGATCTGATTTGTATTTGGCATCGGTATCCGAAGATGAAAATTCATCAGAGCTCAAGGAAGTATATTCACTAGATTTTGACGGCTCGTATTTTTGTTCCGATTTAGGTCGCCTTTTGGAATGTAGATGATTTCTTCTTCGCTATCTTTCTTCAGGTTGAATATCATCTTGGATCTGGTCAGCCACGACTCTCTCTTGTCAGACTTCAGATTTGACCTTCATGGAGCTTACTATCACTTCATTTTCTGCATTCAGCCTTTTGTTGTCTTCCAACAATTTATTATATCTGGCGACCATGAATGACTCTTCAAGAAGCTCATCAACATATCGGTTTGGGCCGTTTCCTTTGTTTGTGACTTTTTTTCCATCAGATGATCACCAGACTCAACACCAATCATATCTCTGGTAGGATTGACCTCAGTCTCTCTACGAACTTCTGTATCCATATTTTTTTTAAATATCGTTTTCAAGGTTTTAAAACGTTAATTCTTGATACCACTCGGTTCCCACAGACGGTGCCACTGATGAACTCATAAAATATTTAGGGAAGTTTAGAAGCAGAAATATTCGTGGGAGATGATCGGACTAGGAAATGTTCGTATGAAGTGACAGTAAATAACTAAATCAGTGTTTTATAGAGAGAGAAAAAGACAAAAGGAATAAATATAGCAATAATTGACTAATAATTGGCCATTTTTCTAAAAAGAGAATGTCCTTTATATAGTACATGAGGTAGGTAGTAAAATTACATATTTACCACCATTAAAGTGGATTTATCACCCCACTCTTTTACTATTTACAGATAAGTTCTTGGGGCATATCATTTGACATCTCTACTTCTTATGTTTGCTTTACTTTGATCCTTAATCACTAAACTTACAAACCTAAGCCTTTTCTTGGCATAATTTACCTAGTGATCACCTATATTTCTCTCTCATTATCAATATCCATATAAATAGAGGTCATACAATAGTCGAATTCCTTATGCATATAAAGGAAAATACCAAGCTTGTATACGACGTTGAGCATTGATTTTATTATTACAAATGCATCCTGGTTCGTGAGCATCTCATAAATAGTGGATTATGACGTAGTTGTTGTACATCTGGTTTCTAGGTTTAAGCCGAGACTATGACTAATGTCTAGGGTCCTCCTACTATCAAATCCTTAGATATTATTGTTGCTTCCAAATCCACAAAGTCTAATAAATCTGATCGAAATAAGGTTATTGTTAAACATTATCATGCAAGGAAGGCTACCTTAAAACCTACTAAGGTATAAGAAAGCCGAAGCGGGAGAATGAGGGATATGCTGAATAAAGCAATTCCAAGAATCCCAAGGCTGAATAAGAGAAAAATTAAATGTTGGAGTACCATGAGTGATTAAGAATACTATTTCTCTTCCCGAAATTATTACAAGTATTAATGTTGCTGATGGTACTCCTAAATTTCATTATGAGGGAACTTATGCAAATCAATTACCGGTTAGTTGTTATAAATAATGCAATATATACATGCGCTCATATTTTAACAACTGCATAGACTCATGATTGCCTGATATATGGTAATGATTTTTTTACTGTGACTTCATTTATTATTACACCTAAAGTCTTCCACTTTGAGTATATTTCTGAATTTATTATCTAGTTTGTAGCCTCGACGAGCAAGAAGAACCTACCGACTCATCTTACCTCTTTGGAGTTGACGATGTGGCAGATAAGGTTGTTAGTTGAAGTAAATTCAAACCTTTGCTTCTTTTTATATGTTCCATAGATTTGTATCTACATGTTTTTGTAGACTTGGATTTTTTAATGTGTCATAAAATCTGTATTTAATTTATATGATGCTACATCAAGCTTGTAAAAGTTCAGCTCATATTGTCCCCTATCTTCAACCACTATTGGAAGCTATGACATAGAAATTTTGAGGCTAGCCGAAAGATAAAGGTCAAACTTCAAGCTAAAGTTGAGATAAATCTTAAAGCCAACGACAAAACCGAGATACAGTTCAGAGCTGAGCTTCATACTAAGTATGCATTAAAAATACATACGCATTCTGAGCTAGTATATGTTTGCAACTATTATTAAGAATATAAATTTTGTTCATCTTTTAGTCATTGCACCATTGTCTAGTATGTTGAGAATATTTTCTTCAAAACCTCAACATGAGCTGGAGCATTGGGTCATGTAGTACAAAAAAGCATGATGGGTTTGTGACTGCTGCTAAAGTCGAGAGAGAGAGATGCTGCATACGAGTCTGGATAAAATTATGTATGAAAAATATATTTTGCGGGATACACTCGCATTCGAATGTGAAGAATTATATTTGGTTGTTAATATTGATGTGGTTTATTTCTTCCTGAGGGTAATCTAGTATAGTGTTTAAAAAGTGTTTTGATAATTTTTTGGTGTTTTTTGTTTAGTGTGAAGAGTAGAGAGATCATTAAATTGCCTAGATCACCCTCATTAATGAAAGTGGTTGGGATATTTATACTTAATTACTGACCCATGGGCTTATTGGATCGGGTCATGAAACGGGGTCGAGTTTAAAGACCCATTAGTAATATAGTTTTAAGTTGATTAACAACTAGCTTAGTCAAGAATTAATACATTTGTCTTGTTCGGAATTTCATTGTGGTGGTTTAGTCCGAATTGCCCCTCAATTTTTAATCATGGCCAGTGACTCAAATCTACGAACTCATCACTATCTCTTTTCGGTCTTGCAAATGATCTTTGGAAGAGCTAAAACTAATAAAAACCAACATCAAAATTTTCCAATTTGTTTGTGTCGTTCGAACTGCAAGAGTTTTTCTTCAAGAGTGACCCTGTTCGTATTTTGTCAGAACTGATTTCTCATCTTAGAATTCTAAGAGTTTTTCTTGAATCGTGGGATACGTGACAGGATTTAGTTCCACCTCCCAACCGTTTTCTCCTAGATTGTCGCACCCACTTGGCTAGAAAGTTACCTAGGCTTTAATTTTCACACTTTGCAGCTTTTAATCATTGCTAAAAATCGATTCACCTTCTCCTAGGTAACTGCTCTTTTTCAACGTTATATATAAACTTTTCTACTGTACTGTTCCATTGTCTTAAAAAATATCAAGCATTCTTAGAGAGAGAGAGAGAGAGCTTAGTTCACCTCTAAATTTGTTCTTGAGTCATATATGTTCACAACCAGAAACGCCTTAATAAAAGGAGGTTGGTTGAACTTGTCTGAATTCGAAAGAGCACATAAAGTAGCAAGGGACAAACGCATCGCTGCTGGTCTTCCTCCTTCTTCAAGAGAATAAGGTAATCAGCCACAACAGAATACTGATCTAGGGTCATATTCTTCAAAAAAACCCCAAAGTTAGGAAACTTTTGTTTGTAGCATATCTTACACCTCTCTCATCTGGATCCTAAGTCCAAGAGTCCCAAAACTCTTTACCCAAGGAGAAAGTCGTTTCCAGTGTAAGAAAACCCTCACCTTTCATTGCGATGGGATCAAATATAGAAAAGTCACCAAACAAATTAACTCCTCGCTGGGTTATGCGTCAGTCTAAACCAAAATATAGTCCCTCATCTTCAAAGCCCTCCAGTTCGGAGGTAGTAAAGTCAGTATCACAAGCTAAATCATTCGGGCAGCAGCCCCTAATGGAAACTAGATTATCTGAATCGTCATCTACACAACCTCCTGAAAAGCTGTTTGCGAAACCATCCGAACAACCATCTTCAAAACCATCAGATTAACCTTCCACAGTGATGGAAGAAAATATGGAAGACAACATAGAAGAAACCCCTTTTGAGGCTGAGGCATCTGGTCAAATATGAGATACAACTTCATACCAGAAAGGTAAAACCAAGGTGGGTATGTCTCATCCGGATACTCTTCCGGAGAGCTTGGAGGGAAAAGTGGGTCCCTGCTTTAAGAAGGTCAGCATGAAATACTTAGCGGCCCTTCAAAATATTAACTATGTGTATACCTACACTGTTGAGCTAGGTCGGATCCACACTAAGTGGGGATCCCAGAATCTGTAAAAGTGAGGATCTCGATCACTCTGGAGACCCCCACGGATTGCAAACTAAATGAAGTAGTGGTTTATACCGAAGTATTGACTGGGGAGTCGGATCCATTGGAGTCAGATACTTCCATCTGATTAAGCTGTGCCCCAGCCAACTGAGCCCCGATGCTTGGTATACCTTTCTGGCCTGCATCATGGCGTCCAGGCTGCCCAAGATTCCACTACTGATGGAACAGTTTGATGCTATGGCAAGCTTGTGCAAGAACCATCATATCCTTTTCTATCGTTACAACATGAGGGGCGATTACAAGGTAGTGGCCGATCTATTAGAGTCCAAAAAGACCTGGAGGACGCAGATCCTATTTATAAGTGGGGCTTGGAATAATGGTAGGAAAATCAAGGCGGACTCAAATCCAAGCCTTTTAACCACTCACTAGAAGAGCACTGATGGGTTTCCCTTGTTTTTTCTTTTCATCTTTCAAGTACTCAGTTTTTAATTTAGACTAAATCATATTTCTTTCCAATACTTCCGAAAGAGTTCTTGGGTTATTTGGAGGCAGGTCAAGATACTTGTTCCAAGCTAAATTCTTGGGCTTCAGAGAATTTGGGAAATGTTTTTCACAATTGCTTCAAGTCAGGCAACTTTGTGAGGTCTCACCTGTGGAACACCACAGGTAGAAGAAATCTCACATGGGAAAAGTTGATTATCCCTCCACCCGCAGACGTGATCTTAAAGAGGACAGAAGCCAAGGATGCTAAGTTATATCTGTATTCTAGGGCCAAAGCCCCCAACGAAATGAAGAACAAGAAGAAGAAGACCACAAAAGACCCAACCCAAATGACTACTAAGGGGACCGGTTTGGAGAACCAGGGATGTATTAATGCTGCTTTGCTGAAAGAAGTAGAGGTGACTGTAAAGGAAACTGGTGGGTCAAAGAACCCACCAAAGCCTCCAAAGAAGGATAAAAAACGTAAGGCCAGCAGTGATGAAAAAGCTGCCATGAAAAAGAAGGCCACTATGGGAGCAGAGATAATCCTTCGCCCACCTGAAGTCCTCCCCCCAGCTCCTACCGATCCAACTTTATAGGAGGAAATTCCAACTAACCTTCACTATGGATAGGTTGCTGGTGATGGAAACGATGAGGTGGACCTTGAGGCCTTTCAAGACATTAATATTTATTTCAATTATCTAGAGAAAGATGATTTCGAGGGTCCTTACGACCCTCCCAGTTCTTCCAATGTGGTGACTCATAATGGGAAGACCTATGTTATATCCAGGGAGCAAGACATCTTGAGCCATGCCCTCCTAGGCTAATTCCGAATGGAACAAGCCCTAAGGTTTTATTATGTATTTTTTTTTGTTTTCGAAATACTTAAGTCCTTGGATGACCAACACATATTTTGTACTACTGACCGGTTCAAGTCCAATCAGGTTTAATTATCACATTTCCCTTTTGTTTAATATTTTGTTTAAATCTTTCATGGCCAATGTTTAAATAACCACTAATATTTCATAAGTGTTGAACAAAAGTATCTAATATCTCCCGTCACATGCATTTAATAATTGTGATCAAATATTAAATATATCCGATCAACTCAAGAAAACTTGAGAGTCGCGGTGTTGAATAAGCAATTTATATCCGAAATAAAACAAAATCACACCAGACTTTTGAAAAAGGTATCATATATTATTGAAGAATCCGGAGACCTCATTAAAACCTCCATGCGCCACCAGGGTAGGAAAGAGTATGCCCTTAATATTTACATTGGTATTTAACAAGACAAATATTTACAAAAGAGTTTTATTCTAAATATAACCTGAGATGCTCAATATTCCATGGATGTTGTAGAGCTCTCCCTTCTTTGTCTTGGAGTCTGTATGTCCCTGGCTTGGCCTTTTCACAGAACATATAAGGGCCTTCCCAGTTCGGAGCCAGCTTACCGAACTGCTTTTCCTTGGTATACAAAATTACTTTTTTTAAAACTTAGTCTCTTGTTTGAAAATCTCTCTTTTGACTTTGGAAGCAAATCTGCTCTTCATCAAGCCTTGGTAGTATGTTGTTCTCATATATGCTGTAACATTTTTTTCTTTTTTTAAGTCCAACTAATTCCTAATTGCTACATCATTAGCCTGTTTGGAATAGTTTTGGACTCTGGGTGATGGTAAAGTATCCTCTATGAGAGTAATCGCATCCATCCCATATACCAAAGCAAAAGGAGATTCTTGCGTGGCAGCCCGAGGAGTAGTTGGGTAGGCCCATAATACTTCTTGTAAATAACTTGGCCACTTTCCTGCAGCTCCCTCCAAATTCTTCTTTAGTCCAGACAAGATGGTTCTATTTGCAACCTCAACTTGGCCATTTTCTTGAGGGTGGAAGGAGAAGAAAAACAATGTTGAATTCCTCTAGATGTATAGAAGGCTTCCATGTCTTTGTTATCAAACTGTGGCCCATTGTCCGTAGTAATCTTCTGAGGAACCCCAAACCTACAACATATATTGGATAGGATACATTTAATAGCAGCCTTCAAAGTGGTTTGATGAGAGCCTTGTACTTAGATAGCTGCCTCTATCCACTTAGAGAAATAGTCAATGACGACTGTCATAGTTATACACCCACCAGATACCATCAGAAGAGGCCCAATTAAATCCATACCCCATCTGGCAAAGGATATTGGTTCATATATAGATTCCATAGGTAATGCCGGCACAATAATTTCATTCCCATATTTTTTACAAGGATCACATTTCTTCACCATTTTTTTAGCATCTGCCATTATGGTTGGCCAGTAGTACCAGACTAACAAAACTCTTCAGGTCAGGGCCCTATAGCCACAGTGTGCTGAGCCTTCCCTATGATGTAATTCAGATAATACAACCTTGGATTCTCCAAACCCTAAACAGCGTAAGATAGGCTTGCTGAAAGACTTTTTTATAAAGAACTTCTCTTATTATCAAGAAACCACGAGCCTTGTACTTAATCGTTTTTGGCACAGCTTTATTTGAAGGCAAAATCCCATCGGAAATGTACTGGAGAAGAGCGTATCTCCAATCTTTACGTTGAATAACAACTATGTTCATATTTTCTTCATCCTTTTTCTTCTGATCTATCTGTATAAATGGACATTCTTGTACAAGAATCCAGGGGTAGGATTGAGAATATGCTATAGTTTTTAAGGAGTCTTTCAAAGTGTATTCCAATCTGGGAATATGCTCATAGCAAATATTTTTAAAGTTGGCTGTCACTTCTTTCAACATAAGCAAATACTTGACTAGTTGTTCCTTCTTGGCTTCAGACTTCTCTTGAGCATGGTGGATGAGTAATTAAGAATCAATTATTAATCGAACTCTCTTAGCCCCGCATAAGAGAGCTAGCTTCAGACAGACTATAGATGCTTCATACTCAGACTCATTGTTAGAAGCTCTAAATCCAAAGCATATAGCTTGGTATATTTTATCACTGTATGGGGAGGTTAAGCGAATTCCAGCTCCACATCCCATAATACTTGATCCACCATCAGTTTGAACTACCCATTCCTTTTTTTAAAAAATCCGTAACTCTTGTCTGGAGGATTTGTTATCATGATAATCTACCAAGAAGTCAGCCACTGATTGGGCTTTAATTGTTGTTTGAGGGGAAAAGTCAATATCACAATCACCCAATTCCACTGACCATTTTGTCATTCTGCTTGATATATCAGCCTTTTGAAGAACATTATTTAAAGGCAAAGACGTTCGGACAACAATAGTATGAGCTTGGAAGTAGGGTCTCATTTTTTGCTGCAATTACTAAGGCCAATGCCAACTCTCCAACCTCAAGTATTTTCTTTCAGCATCCAATAAAGTCTTACTGCTGGACGAGGGTAGTTGTCCACTTCTCTTACTAGCACGCATATTCTAATACAGCTAGATACACATAAAGTTTTTCTCCCCGAATAGGTTTGAATAGAGTTTTGGGTGAGGACAGATGTTTTTTTATTTCAATAGAAGTCTGGTTGCACTGTGGGGACAAATTTAAGTCTTTAACATTCCTTAATACTTGGAAAAATAGAGTGCCCTTGTCTGATGACCTTGAAATAAACCTATTCAATGCAGTCAACCTTCCTGTGAGCCTTTGAACTTCTTTAACATTCTGAGGAGGGTCCATTGCTAGTAAGGCATTAAGATGATCCGGATCATGCTAAATTCTCTTTTCATTTACTATGTAGCCCAAGAAGTTTCCATATCGGACCCCAAACACACATTTCTCAGAGTTTAACTAAAAAGTCACAGCTTCTGAACTGAATAATGTTTCTTGAAGGTCAAATATATGTGAATTTTCCTCCAAGCTTTTAACCATCATGTCATCTATGTACACTTCCATGTTTTAGCCAATATGATTAGCAAAAGATTTATTCGCCAGCCTTTGATAAGTCGCCCCAACATTCTTCAACCCGAAGGGCATCACCTTGTAACAATGAAGATCTCTGTCTATGATGAAAGTTGAGTGATCTTGATCCTTCAGATCTACTTGTATCTGGTTGTACCCGGAAAAGGAATCCATGAAGGATAACAACTTGTTTCCAGATATAGAATCCACTAACTGATCTATCCGAGGAACGATATAAAGATCCTCAGGGTATGCCCAATTGAGGTAAGTGAAATCAATACACATACGCTATTTTCCATTCTTTTTCTTGACTAACACAGGGTTTGCAGTCCATACAAGTACTGGGATTATTGAATGTGACCCATCTTGGTTAATCGGTCAACTTCTTGAACAATCACATCTATTTTTTCCTTGAAAAAAACTCTCCTCTTTTGTACAAATGGTGCAACATCACTCAGGATTGACAACTTGTGTGAAATAACATTTACAGGTACTCCGGTTACATCATTGTTGCACCATGCAAACACATATTTATTATTCATAAAAAATAACAACAATTGATGTTTCAAATCTGGTGCCAATTTAGAACCAATCTTAACATTATTGCCCTCTATGAGGGAGTGAGTTTCAACCTATTTAATAGGTATTATATCACACTGGGAGCCTCCCTGAGATCATCAATCTCACTTTCCTCAGTAGAAGGCTCCAATAGCTGCTAATCCTTGTTAATCCCGATTGCCCTTAGAGTTTTAAGGGCAAGAACTATTGCATAGCACTCCCTGACTATCTTTTGACTACTCTAGACAACACCTACTTGTCCTTGAACAACATACTTTAAGCACTGATGGATTGTAGAGGCCACAACATGCATTCTGGAAAGCCAAGACCACCCAAAAATTGCATTATATGATATTGGGAAATCCACCACAAAAAATAGCACTCTTACCATCTTTTTAAAGGGCCCGTTGCCCAACAATACTTTATCTTTGAACTCCCCATTTACATCTGTAGAACTCCCTGTGAAGCCTATAATGGTTCTGTTCGAACGTTGCATAACTACTGGATTTCTCATTTCTATGTAGGAGCTTAAAAATAGGATGTTTGCCGAACTCCCTGTATTAATCAGAATTATGAGTATATCATTTCCCCCTATTGAAGCCCCTATGACCACCGCATCCTCATGAGGTCCTGTAATGTCCCTCAGGTCATCCTCATCAAAAACTATGAATAGGAATGAGGATTGGCACTGATGGGAAGATATTCCACCTTCTAACTGGGTGGCTAAATTGTAGATATTCATCTTCCTAGATGAAGTGGTAGGTGCAGTCACAGTATCTTCTCCAAAAATGGTTAACGATTCGAAGAAGCTGATCAGTCCGGAAACTGTCTTACTTTTTATGTTACCACCCCCACCTTATTTCGATCTGGAACTGGATCCAGATACTCAGAGTTTACACCAAATCTTTCAAGAATCAGCATTGCACCCTCTTGTGCATATGTCCCACGATTGTTTGAAGGATTCGTCTGGGGAGCATTATTCTGTGCGTTATCCGGTATGTTTCCACTTCGTTTTTTAACATAAGCTCCCAAATTGCTTCTCTCAATAAGGTTTTGGACCTCCTGTTTCAAAGCTATGAAATCCTGAGTATCATGGCATATATCATTATGATATTGGAAAAAACGAGTGTTCCAGTTCTCTTCTGGGGGACTGCAATGCTGTCGGTTTTCGAAAGTGCACTTCATTCTTGGTCTTATCATAGGTTGTAGCCATATTCCCCCTCGATTCAGAGAACCACTCAGGCTGGGCCCATGGACCCTCTTACTTCTGGTTTGTTGGCTCTGGGTTCGGTCGGACTGATACGGTTGGACCCTTGTTTGGTCTCTTTTTCCATGTAACCGGATTGGTTAGTGGTTGGAGGAGCCGTTGCTGTAGTGGTAGACCTCAACTGGCGGTATACCCTTGTTGTTTTTGTTTCTTCTACATTGATCTGTTTTTCCACTTGGTTCAATAAACCATCCCAGGTCATAGCCTTTTTTTGAGTCACAAAATCAACGAAATTATCAGGATTTAAACATTGCCTAAGGGAAGCAATTGCAATCTGCTCAAAGCAATATGCTAACCCATCTTTCGTATTCACAAAGCGACTTATGTAATTTTTCTGGGACTCATTTAGTTCCTGAGCACAATGGATAATGGTGACCCCATTACCCTTTAGTTCTTTACTTCTAACAAATTTCCTCCGGAAGGCAACCCAGAATGTATCAAAATTTCCAATACACCCCTGAGGGAGACTGCTATACCATTTAAGGGCACTCCCTGTGAAAGTTTGGGAGAAATCTCTACACAAAAGCTTGTCATCATCATCAAAATTTATCATGAAATTCTTAAACTGCTCCAAATGGTTGTCTGGATCTCGACTCCCATCATATTTCTCCATCTTGGAGTTATCAAACCTTTTAGGAAGATGTCCGAATAGAAATTTTATGGAAAAAGGTGATTACCGCCAATTTTTGCTACGACTGAAAACAATATCTTCATTAGGGGTTGCAAAAATACTCGGTTCAGACTGAAAGGCAAAGGGATCAATCAACAACTGATCAACATGCTTATGAGCTGACCCTTTACCCTGGTGCCTTTTGAGCCTACCATGTCTGTCCCTCTTCCTCGAATGTTTTTTAGTTAACCTCATCTTTTTTCTAGATCTCCCTTCATCATTACTTGAAGACAGTGATTCTTCAAGTTCTGCCTCATTTGAGGAACTACTGGAGGACTCAAATGGAAAACTCTCAATAGGTTTTGATCGTTGTGTCCTTTTTGAGCTGAGGTGAGTCTTCAAAGATTGCTCATTGTCTCCAGGATTATCAGTGCGGTGAAGTATTGACGCTCCAGATTTCTCCTTAATTCATTTTTCTGCTTGTTTTATTGCTCTCAACGCCTCTATTTCAGTCCTTAGCTGGTCTCGCTCCTCGATAATATATTCCTTGTTTTCCCTTGCACTTTCCACCTCTGGAGGTGGAATATTATGCTCATTCGGATCCATCCAAACTGCTTTACTTATTGGTTTTGAATGTAAAATTCAGGCACCGTCGCCTCCCAATGTGGTCGCCAATTTGATGTGGTTTATTTTTTTCCTAAGGTAATCTAGTAAAGTGTTTAAAAAGTGTTTTGATAATTTTTTGGTGTTTTGTGTGAAGAGTATAGAGATAATTAAACTGCGTACTAGTAATTACTTCTGATCACCCTCATTAATAAAAGTGGTTGGGGTATTTATACTTAATTACTGACTCATGGGCTTATTGGATCGGGTCATGAAACTGAGTCGAGTTTAAGGACCCATTAGTAATATAGTTTTAAGTTGATTAGCAACAAGCTTAGTCAATAATTAATACATTTATCATGTTCATAATTTCATTGTGGTGGTTTAGTCTGAATTGCCCTTCGCATTTAATCATGGAACAGTGACTCAAATCTCCGAACTCATCAGATACAACTCCAATTGTTCGTCTTTCGGGAGAAATGACAACTAGACCATCCTTCGGTCAAACCGAAGACTTTATTCATGCCAATCAATTTGATATTATATCATTTTTATACTTTGTGTATGTGTAAACCCTTAAGTATTTGTTAGACAAAATTCTCATTGGTTGAGGTAAATTTAATGTTATTTGTTTTTGGGCATCTATTATTAATATGAATATTAGTTTTATTTTGTTGTTATAACTTGTGTTTTCCTTTGAATTTTCTTAGATATATGATCATATAAAATAAGCCGTAATTAAGTATATTTATTATGGATTTATTTATTTTTTGATATTTTTTTCCATTTAAATATATGTAATATTCATTGAAGAACTATATCAAATTTGTTAATCAAATATAATTACTTTTAAATAAGAATAATTCTCATTTTGTTCTCTGTGGGACTTTTCGATTTATTAGGTGCGTAATATCCGAGTGACCAAAATAATTTGGTGAATAATATCCAAATAATTTTGTTCTCTGGGTGCGTAATATCTGAGTTACGAAATTATTGGGTACGAAACCACATTCTTAAATAACCACTGCAACATTAACCTCGACTTTGACAAACCAACAACAAACCTTAGTCCATAATTCTTAAATACCCAGTTCCGATACTTTCAAAAAATATTATTGCACGTAAACTGTTTGGAGCAAAAGCATGATTAAATTCCACGTTCTCCTTCGTCTGGATGGTGTACTTAGCTATCCAATCTAATGCGCTATTTTGCTCTTTGTAAATCAGCTTGATTGTCATTGAAGAGGTAATTAGTCTTCTGCAAAGGCATATAATAGGATCCAGCAACCATATAGATTTCCTACTGCCAATGAGCTCCACCAGAGTACTCGAATCAACCTCAATATCAACGTCACGGATCTTGAGGGCAGTACAGATACCTAAGCCATCCATGAGTGCTCTAGCCTCAGCAATAAATGTTGAGCACTTCCCGTAAATTTTACCAAAACCATGAATAATAGAACCTTCATGGTCTCTTATTACTCCCCCTCCACTAGCTTCACCAGATGGTAATGAGGCACAATCAGTATTCAGCTTATACATGTTAAGCTTTGGTGCTGTCCATTTTAGCGAGAGAGGAATCAATGTTTCGGTGTGATGTTTATAGCTGCCCAGTTAAGCTGCCTTGTTGATATTTTTCCGCCAATGTCTTCTCTTTAACAGGTTAGCATGGGAAAGGCCCGAGATGATACGAATCACATGGTCAATTAAGGAATCAGTTGTGGTGTTGACATCCTGATGTTTTTTGAGATTTCTGGCTCTCCAGATGATCCAGGCGATAATAGCAGGAAGAATCGATCTTATACTACATACTGTTGTTGAAGACCAATACCAGGTGCGTACCATATGTGGAAGCATCGTGTTCCTGGTAATCTTAATTCCCAAAGTAGACTAAAGTAGTTCCACACATCCCACGTTTGCTTGCATTGAATCAAAACATGATTGGAGCTCTCTTCATTGTGACAGTATTGGCACTTGGATGCGAGATATAACTGATGTAGTTGCACAAGCCCATGACTATATGGCCCTTTTGGACAAACGGAAACAGGCTTTATTTGGGGCCCAGATATCAGAATTAGGCGATGCGACCACTCAAATCGAACGCGTCGAGAAGCCCAACACTTTTCGAAAGCATCACAAAGTGATGAAGTGTAGGCCCTAAATTTAGTCGTTTAAACCCTCGTTTTGCTGTTTTAGTAAATTTTCTGCATTTTCCTATTTTATTTAGATTTTATTAAAATACTTAACCAGCTCCAATCGCTTTGAAATTAGGCTGGGCTTTATTTTATTGCATAAGAAAAAAAGCTGTAATTTTGGGCTAGGGTTTCGAGCACTTCTATAAAAGGCTCTCAAACCCTAGTTTTGCCTCAGACTTTTTTGAATAAAATTTTGATTTTCTTTAAAGTCTCATTTACTCTAACCTAGGGTTAGAACTATCTATCTTCTATTGTTCGTCTTCTTTTTTCTGAATTTTCAGCCATCCGTTCCATCGCGTAGCTTGACGCTACCATATTGATATCAGATTCAGAGTTCCTACGGCGTGGGTAGCAACGGTATGCCGCCAAAGCGATCTTTTCGGGGGAAGTCCACTATTCCGCTCACTGAATCGGCCGACCGTGATGAATTCGGTTAATTCCAATCCCAGGTTGGTGAACAGATGCACTCGTTGGGAAATCAGTTGAGAGACGTACAAGAAGCACTACACCGGCTGTTGAACAACCAAACCAACGGCTTTCGAGCTCCAGGTTCGAGCAACCAGCCGTCGGGATCTGAGAGAGAGATCGGCCGCGAGCAGAATCTATTTGCTCCTCGGTGAGAACAAGTTAGGGGTCAATACTCACCACAAGACTGCCGTGACCAAGTCTTTGAGCAGCCGCCACCGAGAGATTCTGATCTGAATGCCAACAACCGGTGGGAATCTGGATTCAGATTGGAGATCCCAGAATTCCAAGGGGGTCTTGCACCGGAGGAGTTTTTAGATTGGATCGCCTCAGTTGAAGAAGTTCTTGATTTCAAGGAGGTTCCGGATGCAAAGCAGGTACAGTTGGCTGCAACTAAGTTCCGAGGCCGAGCTGCATCCTGGTGGCAACAGCTCAAGCAGACCAGATCAAGGCACGGTAAGCCAAAAATAACAACTTGGGCTAAGTTTGTGAAGCACATGAGGGCTGCGTTTTTGCCTTACAACTATAACCGCGTAATGTATCAGCAGTTCCAAAACCTTAAACAAGGGTCAAAGACTGTTGACGAGTACACTAACGATTTTTTCACGCTACAAAACCGTGTATATATATTACTGATTCAGCAGATCAGCTAGTATCTCGCTATATAGGGGGGATGCGACAACAGTTTCAGGACCAGCTGAATATGTTCGACCCTGTGAATGTGTCTGAAGCACATCAGCGCGCACTGCATCTGGAGAAAGCCCTTTCACGAAGGCCTTATGGAGGAGACACTGCCAGACCAAATCCATTGACATTCCCCAAAAAGACGATTCCAAGCCCTAACCCGGGAGTGCCAACTGCTTCTCCTATGCGCACAGGTGCTAATTTGCAGGACCCTAGTCGCACAGTTACTTCCTCATAGGTCTGATGCTACCATTGTCATGAACTAGGGCACGTTGCTTTACAGTGTCCAAAATTACGACAACAACCACAACACCCGAGGGGTCTGTTCGCTGACACTGCTGATTTTTCCCTGGAGGGCGAGCCGCGGTTTGATGAAGAACCAGAGGATGTTGTTGATGAGGTTCCAGAGGACCAGGTTACAGGAGGAGATATTGGTAAGGCATTGGTTCTAAGGCGTCTCTGCTTGACGCCGAAAGCCAAAAGTGATGGGGATGATTGGCTACGGAACAATATTTTCCAATCGATTTGTACTATTGGGGGAAAGGTATGCAAATTCGTTATTGATTCAGGGAGCTGCGAAAATGTTATCTCTGAAGAAGTTGTCCAGAAACTGGCCCTGAAAACAGAAGACCGCCCAAACCCCTACAAGCTTGCCTGGTTTAAGAAAGGTAGTGAGGTAAGTATCTCTAGAAGATGTCTAGTATCTTTCTCTGTTGGTAACTATAGGGATAAAGCTTGGTGCGATGTCATTGGGATGGATGCGTGTCACTTGATGCTAGGCCGTCCCTGGGAATATGATAGAAGTGTCACATATGATGGTAGGAGGAACCGCTACAGTTTTATATGGAATAATGTCAGGTTCATATTAACACCAACTAGAGAGGTTTCTCCAAAACCTACCCTTGCAGTATCAAAGGAGTCGGGTAAGAACTTTCTAGCTCGAAAGGCATTTATAGAACATGCTCATGAAACAGGGATTGTCTATCTTTTGGTGGTTAAAGAATTTAGTACTGATCCATTTGCTGGTATACCTGAGCGAGTTCGGCCGCTTTTAGAAGAATTCTCTGTTGTCTTTCCCGATACTTTACCTACAGGTCTTCCTCCATTGAGAGATATCCAACACCAGATTGACCTTGTACCGGGTGCTAGTCTACCAAACCGACCGCATTATCGGATGAGCCCAAAAGAGCATGAAGAGCTCCGCAGACAGGTGGAGGAACTGTTAACGAAAGGCCACATCCGGGAGAGTCTTAGTCCTTGTGCGGTTCTTGCACTATTAACACAAAGAAGGATGGCTCAATGAGAATGTGTGTGGATAGCCGGGCTATCAACAAAATTACAGTCAGGTATCGATTTCCTATTCCTCGTCTTGATGATTTACTGGATCAATTGAATGGTGCTACTGTGTTTACGAAGCTGGATTTGAAGAGCGGATACCACCAGATTCGTATTCGTATGGGGGATGAGTGGAAAACAGCCTTCAAGACCCGAGAAGTTCTGTTTGAATGGATGGTAATGCCATTCGGTCTTTCTAACGCTCCTAGCACGTTCATGCGGGTTATGAACCAGGTATTTCGCCCATTCATCGGAAAATTTCTTGTTGTGTACTTTGATGATATTCTTATTTATAGTACCACGGAAGAGCTGCATCTCCAGCACTTACGCGAGGTGTTGGTTGTTTTGAGGCGAGAGAAGTTTTATGGAAGACTCGATAAGTGTTGTTTTATGACAGATTCGGTCGTCTTCCTGGGGTATGTTGTGTCAAAAGATGGGCTTTCAGTGGATCAGTCGAAAGTAGAAGCCGTGCGAGACTGGCCTATTCCTACTTCCATCACTGAAGTCCGCTCTTTTCACGGATTGGTCTCCTTTTACAGACGGTTCATACATAACTTCAGCACTGTTATGGCTCCCATTACGGAGTGTATGAAGGGCAAGACACTCTGCTGGACCCCTGAAGCAGCTAAAGCGTTTGAGGAAATCAAGAGAAGACTGACCACTGCACCGATTCTGGTTTTACCTGACTTTTCTACAGGATTTGAACTGCATTGTGATGCGTCCGGATTGGGCATTGGCGCTGTACTCAGCCAACGAGGTCGTCCTGTAGCATACTTCAGTGAAAAGTTAAGTGGAGCTAAACTTAACTACAGCACCTATGACAAGGAGTTCTATGCAGTTGTACGAGCTTTGAAGCACTGGAGTTCCTACTTGGCCTACAATGACTTTATCCTGTACACCGATCATGATGCCTTAAAACATCTGCAGAGTTAGGAGAAACTTTCTTCCCACCATGCACGTTGGGCAGCATTTACGCAACAATTTACCTTTTCCATTAAGCATACTTCGGGGACAGTTAATCGCGTAGCTGACGCATTGAGTCGACGCAGCATGATGATTCGTATGGAAGGAGAAGTTATAGGATTCGAGATGATGAAGGATCTCCTGGCTATCGATCCATATTTTGGTCCTATTCTAGAGGACGTCAGCGCAGGTTTGAGAAAAGATTTTGCAGTGAGCAACGGTTACCTCTTCAAAGGTAATTTACTTTGTGTTCCTGAGGGCAGTTTGAGATTACTGATTGTACAGGAGAGACATAACGAGGGGCATGGGGGTAGAAATCAAACCCTTCACTCTGTATCCAGTCAGTTCTTCTGGCCGCATTTGAGGGGAGATGTTATTCGTTTTGTAGCTGGTTGTCGGGTTTGCCAGGTGGCAAAAGGTACATCCTCCAACGCAGGTCTATACCTACCACTCCCAATACCGGAAGGACCATGGCGAAGCGTCAGCATGGATTTCATCTCTGGGCTGCCAAGAACACAGAGAGGTAACGATTCTATTTTTGTAGTGGTTGACAGGTTTTCTAAGATGGCCCACTTCATTGCCTGCAAGAAAACCACAGATGCTGTGAATGTTGCTAATTTATACTTTCGTGAGGTCTACTGCTTACATGGTCTACCCTTGAATATCGTTTCTGATCGCGATGCGCGGTTTGTGGGGTATTTTTGGAGGAGTTTGTGGCGCCTCACAAACACGAAGCTGAGTTTTAGCAGCGCATATCACCCGCAGACAGACGGCCAAACCGAGGTAACTAATCGAACGTTAGGCAACATGTTACGCACAGAGGTCTCTGGGAACTTGAAAGCATGGGATTCTCGTCTTTATCATGTTGAGTTCGCCTACAACATGCACCACAAGCGCAGTACTGGGTATAGTCCCTTCATGGTAGTCTATGGTTATAACCCACGGGGTCCTATGGACTTAGCTTTCCCAACGCTTGATAAGGTCCCAGCTAAGGTCGAGAACGACATTGCTAATCTATGGGAGATCCATGCGAACACCCGCAAACACCTGGAGGAAACAACACAGAAGTACAAGATTGCCGCAGATAAGAAGCACCGCCTGGTGGAGTTTGCAGTGGGAGACTTTGTATGGGCTGTTTTGACCAGGGATCGCTATCCTGCACATGAGTACAACAAGTTGGCTGCAAGGAAGGTGGGTCCGTTTGAAATTATTGAAAAGATTAATCCCAATGCATACAGGTTGAAACTACCCAGCCACATGAAGACCCATAACGTTTTCAACGTGAAGCACCTGGTGCCATTTACTGCTGCTGAGGATGATGAAGCTGAGAATTCGTGGGCGAATTCTTCCGAAGAAGGGGAGGATGATGTAGTTGCACAAGCCCATGACTATATGGCCCTTTTGGACAAACGGAAACAAGCTTTATTTGGGGCCCAGATATCAGAATTAGGCGATGCGACCACTCAAATCGAACGCGTCGAGAAGCCCAACACTTTTCGAAAGCATCACTAAGTGATGAAGTCTAGGCCCTAAATTTAGTCGTTTAAACCCTCGTTTTGCTGTTTTAGTAAATTTTCTGCATTTTCCTATTTTATTTAGATTTTATTAAAATACTTAACCAGCTCCAATCGCTTTGAAATTGGGCTGGGCTTTATTTTATTGCATAAGAAAAAAAGCTGTAATTTTGGGCTAGGGTTTCGAGCACTTAAGGCTCTCAAACCCTAGTTTTGCCTCAGACTTTTTTTAATAGAATTTTGATTTTCTTTAAAGTCTCATTTACTCTAACCTAGGGTTAGAACTATCTGTCTTCTATTGTTCGTCTTCTTTGTCATCCGTTCCATCGCGTAGCTTGACGCTACCAATAACTTCCTTCGCTGCAGATTAATCTCAGAAGGAAACCAGTTCATAAGAGCCCTCAAAAAAAAAGGAGCACTTTTTTTTGGAGTAACCTGGTTCCAACTTTTGCAAAAGAGGTTTGACTTGTTTCCCTTTCTTATTGTTATGTCCAAAGTTGTTTTGGAGTTAAAAGAACCATCTCGGAATATAGCCCATTTAATTCTATCAGGATCACCGCTGAGCTTGCTTGTAAGAATTTTGGATATAATAAGTATAATTATAGAATTTCGCATATATATAATCTCTAAGTTTGGTGATTATTTTAATTTTTTTCTATCATTTTTTGAATCTATTCGTTCTTTTATCTACCTCTTCATCTTTCAATTTTAAAAAAAACATTATCTTAAAAAAATTGTTTTTTTTACAAAATCTTTGCATAAAATATTGCAAAACAAATATCCATATTTTGGTAAATAAATTAAATATAAAAATATTTCTATAAAATCTTTCAAAAATAAAATATTTCAAAAAATATACATTTTAAAAGTATTTTTAAAATTTTCTAGTATATTTTTTTAATATCTGTCATAAATTTCATTTTTCAAATTCCACATAAATAAATAAACAAATATATATATATATATATATATATATATATATTATCTATTTTGGTATACTTAATTTTTAAACATCTTGTTATATATTCCGTCTTTCCAAATTTCATATAAATATATGTAGATTTTGGTATACTTAATCACTCATATTAGTGTATTTTTAACTTTTCGAGATATATATATATATATACATATTTATGTCTTGAAACGTTTTTTTATTATTACGGATCAGCGATTAAAATTAAGAGATAAAAAACGTGTAAGAAATTAAAGTTTTTTTAATTAAAAATTTAAGTTATTATGAGTATTTTTTTTAAAATTATTTTTATATTTAAAATAAAAAATACTCATGATCTTATCAAATTGTTGAAAATAAAATTATGAGTTAATCGATTTAACATGCATTATTCATATTCGACGAAGTTTGTAATATTCGGTCATTGTTTTGATGGATTCATGTGATCGATGAATTTATTTATAAACATGAGATTGATGGATATTTGGAACTGAAGTTAGTTACGTAAATTTTAAAGGTTATGCGTTACAGCGGTATGAACAAGTCAAGCTACAAAGATTTCTAAAACATTTGTTGCCAATTGCAATATGGGTTTCCATAAAACCCCGCTTGAAGAAATGGTTCTTTACCCCTAACTACAAAGTAATATTTTTCTTAAAGTTACGACATCTTCATCAAGATTCAATTATAGAGACTTACACCAAACAATTTCAAGAGTTAGTTATATGGCTTGAAATTAGATTTTTTGAAAATAAATAATTCGATTTATATACAGATGCTTAAAATAAATTTGCAAGTTATTTGCTGAGTTACAACTTTGCTTTTATTTGTGATGCTTATGTTTGTGCCAAAAATGTTGAATTTAATTTAAATACGTTGTTCGCTCCAAGACCTGAGATATTACCTCTTGTGTAAGATGATTTATCAATGACTTCTGAGAACCTCTATGTACTAGTATTTTTTCTATATAAAGTTTAATAGAATCTAGCCATAATGAATTGACAAAACGTGTTGAAGACTTTTTATATAGCGAGACAATTTCACCTATTAAAATGTCTTTTATTTTTTTTTCAGAGGGAACCCGCAGCCGCTACTCAGAGTGCAATGAGTGCGCACAGGGTAAACCCTCAGTCTGACGCAATAGCCTGCAAACCAATGCCAGCAGGTAAACCACACAAGGTGACAGGCTCAGCCGAGAAAGCGTATGTAGAGGGACTCGAACTTATGACCTTTGGTCACAAGCATACCATACTCAACCAACTCGGCTACCCCCTTGGGGGCTATTAAAATGTCTTTTATGCCCAATAAATTAAAGGATTTTGATGATTTTTCTAGAAGAAATCTCTCATGATATAAAAAAATTCATCGGATTGAGAATTAGATTGACTTGGTGCCAGAATATTTCATTCCTTATGTCATTTGATTCAAGCAAGGTAAGGATAATGTGATTGTTTCCCCTTATAGAAAACATTATTTATTTTCCACTCTTGATGTTAAACTACTGGGTTTTGAATATACCAAGGACTTATATCACGTTGATCTAGATTTTAGATATATGTATCACGTTTGTGCGAAGTTTGCAGATGGAAATATCTTTCAACGTGAAGGTTTTCTATTTCGTGTTATATAATCTGTGTGTGTTTAAATGTTCTTTGAGATATATTTTTTTGTTTCAAAATCGCATAAAGGAATACTAAGGGGGAATTTTGGAGTTGCAAAATCGTTGATTAATAAAGTTAACAAGCGAAAAAATTCTACACTTGATATATGACCTACAATTGAAATCATATTTTGTGCATTAAAGCTCGAGAATAAGTTTTTTTAAGAGTGGAAGAATGGTATAAATATGATAACATGTTAATATCAAATAATTTAGGTAAATCCTTGAATCGTTTTTATGTAGATAAGCTGGATTTGAGGATAAACCGCTTATAAGACGAGGAGAATTATGTGATCATGAGCAACAATTAAGTGCAATATAACTCATTAAAAAATATACATTGGTCCAATCGCATGATCCCGTTGTATAAAATTCAAAGATGCTTTATATGGTTGATTATTGAGATTCGGGACAAGGATTATTAACAACAAGGATTATTAACAACTCAAATCAATGTGATACTTATCTAGCCCAATTCATTTTATGCATATAAAAGACCAAAAAAACTCATAGAGTATTTTTTACAGATCGGGTCAAATATTATAAGAAAAGTGAAGCTTTTACGATCACAATTAACTCAATCAAGCTCAATTTGTATTTAAGTATATTTAATGAAGATTTTATTTCTTTCTTTGATCTTTAGTTCCCATTAAATATATCAAAACTTTTTTTATCAAACACAATTAATTTAAAATGAGAGTCATTCGCTTTTTATTCTTTGTGAAATTTTTTATCTTTTCGGTGCGTAATATCTGAGTGAACAAATTGTTTGGTGAATAATATCCAAATAATCAACCGGTGTATCAAACGATTCTCCATCCATGTTTGAGGCACCTTCAACCTAGTTTCTGAGTTCCTTTGTGTATTTATTGAGTATTTGCTTTCATATACCCAAAGTTTGTGTCGTGCGAGTTCTTTGTATCATGGAGTCTTTATTTGAGGCGTTTTCCACCCCATACACTAAAACAAAAGGTATTTTAATTGTTGCAGTTCTAGGGTGGTTTTATAAGACCAGAAAATTTCTTACAGTAAATCAGGTCAATTATTTGTCGCTCATTCCAACATTTTATTGATGGCATATGTTATTGTCCAGTTGGTAACCTCTACTCGACCCTTTGCATGTGGATGAAAATGAGAAAAGAAATTTTGTTTTATACATTTTATTTAGTAGAACCATGCTAGTCGTTCTTTTTAGAATTGAGTTTTATTATTTATTGTGATGAGTCTTAGTATCCTACATTTGCAACATATGTTTGACTTCAAGAAGTTTGTAACCTTATTTGATGTGATGTTCACAAGTGTTTGGGCCTCCACGCATTTGGAGAAGTATTTTATTGTTACTAGCCCTTCCCCTATAAGATTTTAGAAGGAGCCCTACAACGTTGAGGGACCATATATCAAAAAGAATAACCTTTTATACTGTTTAGAACGAAGCGGCCCAGACTTATATTGAATTTGAGAAGTGTTAGAAAGTTTCACATACTTTACTTTTTTCCTTGCATACTTCATGATTCTAAGCCACTAGTAGAGATATAGCAAAGTTCTTCTCTATAATACATTGTAGCTACAATATGCACTTTTTCATCCGTTATGAAGTTTCTCTACCACAAAAGCTGCTTCATCAGGGCCGAGATATTTGAACAAGGGTGTAGTGAGTCCTTACTTGTAGAAAGTGTCTGATATTCATATATACATTGCTGACTTCATTCTTATGCGGCTTACCTCGAACTTATTTTCATAAAGTATTCTTTTTACTAAATTTATTTTGAAAAAAGTACTTTAATCTTCTTATTATTTTTCATTTATTTATAATATTATGGCCTTTGAAGCCCATATAGTTAACAATAATTTGTTTCGTAGAGTATTGTATGGTTTTTCTTGTAGGACTACCCTTGGTGGAATTTTCACAAGCCAAAGATTCCAAAACATCAATTGATGCATTATATGACCTAGGTAGTCATTAAAAAATAACTTGGTTGATGTCAAACTTCCTGTAGATTTGGATGAGGTTTTAGCGTATGTGTGACGTAAATCTTGGTTGATTAATAACTGAGAGTATGTGAGGAGCTTTAGTCTATTCTCTCCATAAATATTTTCTAGCTAAAGTATTATCATTTCAACCTCATGCTATATCTCGGTATTAAATGTAGAGAAAACGAATTTAATAGATTAGCTCAAAACTTCCTTTATTTGAGACATTAGTTGAACTCTTGTGCATGAACCTAAGTTATTACTCCCTCTATTTATTCTGACTTGTATAGTAGATTTTATTTTTTCTTCTGAAGGTATAGCTCTTTGTTACTGCAACTTTGTTAGGAAATCTGCCAAAGCTTGAGACTTAATTGCAGTTTTCAGTTCAAACTTTATGTCATAATATCCTAACTCAACTAACTATATAGCCAGCCTTCCACACACATCGAGATTTTGAAACACACTTCTTATGGGGGGAATGTTCTTACTATGATTATATGAGCCTAAAGTTAAAACATCATCTTCCTAGACACAACTACCAATGTTAAGGCAAGATTGTATAATTGTAGGTATATATTTTAAGCATTTAACATGAACTTTCTTACATAATAGATCACTTTAGCTCATTTATTTCTTCCCTTATTAGCACAACACTACCAACAAACTCCAAAAGTATTAAATAAAGAAACAATAGTTATATTAGCTACCTCTGGAAGAGTTATAAATTTCTTGATGTTATTGAAGGCTTCCTCGCAAGCTGGAGTCAAATTGAGCCTCCACACTCCTTCTAAAATATGTTAGAATGACTGACGCTTATAAGAAGAGCTTAAAAGGAATATATTCAACGAAACCACCTTCCTGTGATTATTTGTACTTATTTTATGTTTTTTAGATGATCAATGAATGTTAGATTTGAGAGTTTAGTATAATATTCTTTGTTTTATTTCTTGTTGACCATGTAGCCCATAAACTTACTAAACATTACACTTAAGGTACATATTCTGGATTTAGCCTTAAAATTACTCTTTTAATTTTTGTGAAGATTTTGGCTAGGATACTTTGGTGATCTTCATATGGGTTGATGGTAAAGAGCATATCATCCATGTAGGCATGTAGGTTTTGACCGAGTTGTGTTACAAAATCTTATTAACGAGTCTATGGTATGTGATCTGGATGCTCTCCAACCTAACTGGTATTACTTTGTAATAGTGGACCCTTTATCGGTTATAAATGTAGTATGATCATGGTAATCTTTATGTATTGGGATCTAGTTGTATCCTGAATAATCATTCATAAAGAATAGCATCATATTATGTGAAGTTGCATATATTAGTTGATCAATCTGTTGAAAAAAAATCATTAAGATATGATTTCTTGTACGTGTGTGACATTCACTTAAATCCTTAATTTGTCATTTATTTTTTAACTATGAATTGATTAGTTTTCAATAATAGATAATATGATTCTCTTATGTAACCCACTAATGTGATTCTATTTACTTTCTCTGCAATTGCTTATATTTTTTGCTAGGAGTATGGCCTTCTCTTTTATTTTATCGGCCGAAAGTTTTAATTGATGGATAATTTATGGCATATGACTTGATTAGTTCTTAATAATAGATAATATGATTCTCTTATGTAACCCACTAATATGATTCTAATTTCTTTCTCTGCAATTGCTTCTGTTTTTTGGTAGTATGGCCTTCTATTCTATTTTATCGGCCGAAAGTTGTAATTGAGGATAATTTATGGCACATGACTTCTATTGGGACTCCCGTTACATCATGTGTAGTCCAAGAAAATATATCTAAGTTTTGTTTTAATAAATCAAGTAGTTTATACCCGAGATTCGTAGTTATGTCTTAACTGATTCATATGACTTTACTTTATTTCAACATGATATCAATACTTTATCCCAAGGCTCCATGGGATATGGGACCTATTCGGGGTAATCCATTCACCAAAGACGACTGGTAGCTCTATATTTTTTATTTTTTGAAGGCTAGTGTGCATAACGTTTCTATGTTTTTAGTTTTATTATGGTCATTCTAGTAGATCCCGAACAAGGGTTAATAGGGTTTAAGCTAGTTTACATGTAAAAGTGATAATATGAGAGCGAACAAATTAAGCATGGAAGATGTACAATTTAGACAAACGGATGTATGAATGACTAATATTATCTAGGTACGCATTCAAACAGGCATATTGAGCTTGTTGTGTGAACTTATATTTATATATTCTGTTATATACGTAATTCATACACTAAATTAAAAATAAATTATATATGTAAGTGGCCATAAATTATATTGTCAGTCATTCTAACATATTTTAGAAGGAGTGGGCAGACTTTCTCTTCTAGGAGATAATATGATTCTCTTATGTAACCCACTAATGTGATTCTATTTACTTTCTCTGAAATTGCTTATATTTTTTGCTAGGAGTATGGCCTTCTCTTCTATTTTATCGGCCGAAAGTTTTAATTGATGGATAATTTATGGCATATGACTTGATTAGTTCTTAATAATAGATAATATGATTCTCTTATGTAACCCACTAATATGTGGAGTTATATTTACAGATTTTGTTATATACATAATTCATACACTAAATTATAATTATTATATAAGTAAATGTCTATAATTTAACACATTGATTAACGGTTATAATTGTTTGTTTCCCAAACATATTCCCAAACCCTTTATAAACCAAAGCTCGATCACGGTACATACATAGGTTATTGCCCGAGTTTATTTATAATACTTAAGCTTGGACAATTACATACAAATCATAGGATATGCTTGGGTTTGTAAGTCTATCACGTATCAGTAGCCCCATAATCCTCACAAAATAACATAAGGGATGAGTATTAGTAAACTAAGAGTAATCATATTGTCATCTTGTATGATTTGAGTTTGTTGACTCGAGCCCAAATATGTGGGATGTGTATTTGGTTAAGCGAGTATGCCTTATATTTTACAATTAGTCGAGCCCTCGTTGCGCTGATTAAATAGTTTCTCTTTCTCTTTGATTTTTTTTATAGACCGAGTAATTAATATGAAGAGCCTTTGATTGAGCAGTGTTTATGCGACGTATTGCTCTCACCCATAGGCATACCTAATTAAATCTAGTCGCACGATCCTTGCTCCAAAGATTTTTGTTTTTGATGACCATGTTCATGTCATTAAAAACGATTTGTCGGCCAAAACCTCTTGGAGTAAAAAGCTAAAATTCATAAGGGAAATGAGTATAACTAACATGTAGCAGGTTGTTAAAGTTCTTGGTATATTTTAATGAGTTGAAAATACTTTATTACTACTTTTGTATAACTCAGTATTCTCTCATACTACTTCAATGTAAATACAATTAGTCAGAAAATAAGTTGACAATTAGAAAAAAAGGTCATACCAACGTATTATGAGACGTTTGCATCTATATAATGCATAATGAGGAAGACATATTCAAGTGTGACTTCTTATACAACCTTTTCCAAGCTCGGTGATTCAGGAAGGATTCTTTAGGTTGTCTAGATCTTCTAAGAGGATGGGGGGGCTTCTTATTTTATATTATTTTAAAGCGATGTAAGTGGCATAACACTCTCTACTAACGCATTGATTATTGCATATCACACTAATTTATTTATTGACGATATACCGTATACATTGTGTATATTTGATATGATATGGTATATTTTAATGAGCCATGTTGAATCAAATATAACATTTAGGAAGATAACCAGTTTATTATAATGAAAAAACTTAGGATTTTTTTATAAACCCTCGTCCAAGGGTGACTTCGAGTGCTAGCTCACCGAGCACTGGAGTCTTGACTTTGTTGAAACCCATTGGGACCCTATGTGAGGAGGAGAGATGTGTTATGCCTAACATTTGGTCATAAAACTTCTTATGCATAATCTTTATAAAGTTTCACGTGTCAAGCATATGCGCTTAACTTCGACTCATAAGATCTCGGTGGTGATGATTACAAGATCTTTATATGACTCTACTACCCCTCTTAAGTCATCATCGTCATCAAATATGATCGGAGGGAGGCGGTATAAATACAGACCAAATTATGATTCACATGTTGAATATCAAGGTCATATATATTGTTTTTTTTAAGTCCTGGTAATACATGCGAACATGCCTCCTCTAACGTTTTTTACCGCGATTTACATTTTCGTGTATGGATCTAAAAATCTGATGTTTGCTACAAATAAGTCTATGATTTGGCCAACCGAATAAGCCAAAACATCTGAGACTACCGTATGGGGATCGACCTGAGGTTCTTGTACTAGATTACGCTTGGTGGGAGTTAAGGCTCGACTTTTAATAAATTTATGAAGCTTGCCTCGGTCAATAAGGTATTAGATTTCATCTTTGAAGGATCTACAATCACACGTACGATGATTGTTATCATTATGATATTTATAGAACTATTCTTATTTATGGACTCCTTTAGGCCCCACATTTTCTCTAGTTTTTGGAACCATATTGAGTCTCGTCTTCGATCATATATCATCACTATATCCTCAGTGAGCTCAGTATACTAGGTATGTCAACCCCTACGATTACGAGACTCCAAACCTATGGCGGGTTGTCTGCCCTCTGATTAGTTCGAATATTGTTGGAAGCATATATCCAGTAATACGGATAATATCTGAAGGGCATTTCGGATAGACCAAATAAAAGGCAATGGATGAACAGTAGCTTGAGTGGACAATGACTTCGCATGTGCCTAGTAGCTTATTTCTTAGGCCTGGGGGGTCATACTCGAGGAGTGGCATTAAAAGCCATACAATAATACAGTAAGAAGGTAAGTAGACCTTAACCTTGCTTAAACCCAAATAAGAAAGAATAAGTGAAAGTGTAGAAAAACCAACGTGACAAAACTATATTGTTGAAAAAATATATGAGCAAAACAACATAAGAGAGAAAGGTGGATAACTATAATTTGGTCAAACAAGTACAAACAAAGCAAAATAAAATATTATGACCACTGTGATAAAAAAAGTTAGGCAGCAATGATGTAAGCGAGCAAAAACAACAAACCAAAATGGAAGATGGTCGCTTCAATCAAATAAAAAACAAAATTAAGTTAGAAATTAAGTTGGCCTAGACTGGTCAGACAACCTTAGTAACAAGGAATCTGAATCGGAGGTCAGAAATTATGTGATAAGATACCATAGAGGTGATGGAAAACTTTGGTTTGATAACTCAGTGGTTTAATTTGCCTTTTAAAGAATTTGATCTTTATCCTATATTACTCATTTAAATACATATATTTGACTATAATCTTAACACTTAATTATCTAATAATATCTCCTATCGAGTCTTTATTTTCTTTAAGTAGCAATCCAATGGACATTCTAAACCGCATATTGTATTCAGGATGATATATTTCTTTATCCTAATTAATACATAATATATTATTAGTTATTATCCATAAAATCCTTACATTATATTCCATTGTGATTGGATTTGTTCTTTATTGTTTGTGATCCTTTTGTATTTGTGCATTATATTTTGAATATACTTCTTGTTATTTATAAATATAAAATTATATTATATTATTGTAGATTTAATAGATGTTATTATTTAATTGATATTTGAATATATATTTTTACAAATTTGTTCATGAATATAAATATTTAAGTAATAAATATGATATAAAACAAATTAGGTAAATATGAAAAAAATTGAAAAATAATTAATAGAGTTTTTACTAAATCTGAAAATTTATTACTAAATTTGAGAGTTATATTTGATATTATTTCTCAAAGCATATTATTTTGTTTTTATTGGATAATTTATAACGAAAAAATATCTTATAAAATAATAACGATCTACGGGTGAAAAAATATATTATAATGACGCGTATCTGAACTAGACGAGTTTGAAAAAATTAAAACATAATTTACGAATTTAGTTATACTGGCATTCATCCCGACCCATTAACATCTCTACCTAAAACTTATTTAAATCTAGAAAGTATACATATCCTTATTAATAAACATGTATCCACATGAAACATTGCGCTAGATTTTCCAATTTATACACAGAAAAAACATAAAGCGAAATGAAAAAAATGTATAAATCTCAATGAACTTCTAAACCTGCATAGTGATACAAACCAATAAACTGGACATTTTGATTGCACACATAGAGAGATTGCTGAATTTGGACCAAAATATTTGTCTGCTTTTAGTGGCCCAATTACAAGGCTTAGAGCCAAACATTATAAAAAACTAAATGGGATAATTAAAGATTGTTGGGCTAATTTTAATTGTTGGGTTGATTTACAAAATCATATAGATGGACTCAAATACCAATCAAAACTAAAACCATATTATTATTATTATAACTCAAGAACCCGATTAAAGAAGTGTGATGAACAACCTATGAATTGATACACTAAAATAGGAAAACTCAACGATGCTAAGATTATAATTAAAGACCATTAATATTAGTTATTTTTGTTTCTTTCATAAATCTGAAAACTACTATTATTAATGCTTGATTTTGAGTCTAATTTGTGATTATTTTATACTCGGAGGTTTATATAAACTTCACAATCTTTATAGCCATAAATTTTTAATATCATATTGGGGAATGTGTCCTCTTGATTCTTGAACAAACTATTAAACTTATCACGATATTATTGTACCATTCAAAAAATAAATTCGTAATCATGGTTATATTATCCATAGATGGAGGGTCATACTCAAACAAAATGTTGCATCTACAATCCTAAATCGATTATAGCTATCAGGTTTCACCATATTTAATAGTATAATAACAAGTCTGATGTTCATTGCGGTGTTATAGAAGTGCAATCTTTGTAATGTAAGTCATGTCCACCGTAATAATATAACCACTTTTATGGTGATATGATGTTCCTAATACAAAAATCTCATTTTCAAGCTTTCGAATGAGTTTGTATTCATCCAAGAACCCATAAACTGAGTACGTATAAACCTACGTAACTCTAAAAGACATACATATCCTCATGAAAACACCAATCCATGTAAAAAAATTCTATAAAGTTTTGAGTATATATATATATATGAAACATAAGGGAGAACCTTATGAGTCTCAATTGAATTCAACATGCATATGGTAGGTTCATATACCAATTATTGGGTTTTGCAATTAGATTCCAATTCGATATTGAAATATTTACGAGTAACAAATTGAATTCTTACAATAAATATATATATATAAAATTTACCTATAACAATATTAAAATACTTCTAATGCTATCGAGGTCTGTTAGGAGAACGAGTTTGATCCTTTGGATGAATACATGTAGTCTACATAAACTCTTACAAGAGAGAAAATAAGAGAGTGAACTTTAAATGATTTATAGATGTATGGATTTTGAAATGTGATTTTATAACAAATATTAGGCATGTGAAAATGAGACAATGATTTTTTTCTCTTAAAAAATAAATTATTAGTTTTAGTGAACAATTCATTGTATCTTAGTTCTTTTTAATACAGTAGTTTAGAGGTCATATATTTAATCCATAGATATTAACTTTAAAAAAGGACAATTCTATTGTATATTATTGTGAACATGATAACTATAACCATATTATGTTATTAGAACTCAATAACCGATGCGCGAGACTAAAGAAATCTATCTCATAATACATGAGTAAACTAGTATCTACATAATTAGAAGTCTATGATACTATCATACATTGTCCGATAGTCCAAACTAAATCATCATTGTTTGATTTTCTTATTACACAACTATTTACAATATACAGATAATATAAAATTTACGACTCATAAAGCATTCCAATTAAGATACCTCACATCATTATATTTCTTGAAATGAAATATTGTATACCTTGGTTATATTAAATCTTCATATATTTATTTTAAGTTAATAACTTTTTAAATAATTTTTTGGAAATTTTGGTATTTATATATATTTATTTTACATTGAGAGAAATAAAACATAAGTATAAATAGTCAAAGTTGTGTGCTCGACTCTGGTATATTCTAATAAAATAATATAAATAAAAACGATATCCGTATATAACTATCAAATATGAAGACAAATTTCTTCTTTATACATATATACTTCAACGACCTGAAGGTCTAGATGTCAAGCATTAAAAGTTTATGACATAAATGTAACTAATACAATAAAAATACTATGCACAAGTCTAAATTTACAACTACTCATCCACAAGAGTATTAACTCGATCAACGTTAGACAAAACGGAACTAGCTATTCACTAAGGTTCGTCACATGACCATATGAAACCACGACCATTGCTTTATTTATAACATATACATAAAATTGTGTGAGGGTGAACATCACCGCACATCATAGATAAGTAACACAATAATATATTCAGAAAAACCATCAAACAAATTATCATACATGCAATGATGAATGACTCAGATCACGTATATTGTGCATGCCTGACCACGCATTGTCTAGACAAGACCAATACCGTTCACACAAGACCACACAAATGTTTCACATATGACCAACATCGTCCAAATAATACCTCATACCCTCCACACATGATCAATACCATCAACACATTACCACATATATCATCCGAAAAATACCAGCACTATTTATGCAGGACCTCATGTCACCTACACATGACTAACACCATCCATGAATGAGCACATACCATTCACACATGACCAACACCGTCCGATAGGACTACATACATCGTCAACATAGGACCAACACCGTCTACACAAGATCTCATATCGTCAATATGAACTCATATCGTCCACAAATGACCAACATCGTCCACACAAGACCACACTTATCAATGCTCATGCAATTGTGACATACATGTAAAATAATAACCACAATCCATATATCCATATTTAAACTTCACATTATCATATCGTAATGTATATCTCAAATACAATTTAAAAAATAAATAATCAAACATAAAATAAATATACTCGTATTATCAATATTATATTATTTATTCATGATAAAAATCAAACCCTCCAAAACAATAAAACAATGCTTACGAATGTCCATATATTGGTCTTTAAGTAAAAAATGCTCGACTTCGTACTCTAACTTACAAATGTTATCAAATCAAAACTAAAACCAAACCATGTCTGTTATTTATCTTTTTGCCTCGGCATATTTATTTTTCTATTTTATTTTGTTTTTGTATTGTTTTCTTTTACGTTTAACGTTTTTTTTACAAAACTATACTATTTACCTTATTTTTAATATTTTAATCTAATATAACCGTTTTGTAATATTATCTAGTATATAAACAATATATTATTTGACCAAGCTTATTCAATAGTTTTATTGGTTAATATGCTGGTTTATAAATAATTTAAAATTAAACATAAAATTTGATCAAATAATATTATATCCATCCATATTAGTTTGTTTTTTGTTTAGTGTATAACTTGTAGGTTTTAGCTTATTTATTTTATTCTCATACATATTTTATTAAGTTAAGTTGAAATATAACATTTTGCTTATATAATAAGGAGACTTACCATATATGATCCATCCAACAATAATATTGCAGATTAATGTCTAAAAAAATTAATAGATTTTATATCTAAAATACCTTTCTATATACAGTCCAACAATTGACTCGGTCCATTTTTTTTATTTTTTTATTTTTAATTTAAAATTTTATAGGTTCATATTTTTTAAATCGTAACTCAAAAAAAATCCAAAAATACCATTGGTTTTGTTTTTTTAAGATGAATTCGGAGCTGAAAGTCATCATCTTGTCATTCCTGCAAAACGGAGGAGGGTCGGAGAAAGAATTTGTGGCCATTGGTTTTCATGATTTGAAAGCGCATGAGTTTGCATCAATGGTAGGATTTGCCCTTAGATGTTCTGGGCCGCACGCGCGCTACACTGATGTATTTAACGAGTATATAGTCTTGGCCGACAGGCCCGGGTAATCTTTGAAATTTTATCGTGATGGGGATAGATCATTGCAATTGTTAGTCTTCAACGAGGAATTCCGTATCACTCATGATAGGTTTTGATTTTTTTTTAAAAAATTACACAGGTTTCTCATTATATGGTTTCTCATATGGGTGACAATGTTGGTCTGAACCGGCTCAAACCAGCCCGACTCGGCCTAATCCGGTTGGGCTTTGTCTAGCCCGAACATTTAACGGGTCAGGTACTTGTAGGCGGGTTGGACCATGTATGGACTTTTAACTTGTCCAACCCGAGCCCCCAGATATAAACTATATATAAAAAATAAAAAATATAGTAAAAAATAAATATAAATTTGCAAAATATAACTAAAAATATACTTACTAACTACTAAAAGACTAATATTTATATGTTTCCCAATAATATATATGTCATTGAGTAATTATTATTTTACTTGAGTCAATAATATATTTATTAATTATATTCTTTTTTCATAAACTAATTCTATAAATTATAAATATATTTCTGTAGATTTTTTTCTATATATATATATATATACTCCAAATCCTAATTTCTAACTTTTCAACTTCGTTGGATCTATTTTTTCTTCTGCTATTGTGTTTTAGATTTGTTATTTTTCTAAGTATTTAGTTTTTAAAAAAGTTCTTACAATACTTTGCTCTTCGAAGTATCCAAGACATATTTTATATTGTTTGTTTTATTAAAGATTTATGTTTATTTCTTCTTATAATATTTCATGTTTATTTAGTTATATTTGATTTGGTTTAAAAAATTATGTCTTAAACTTTTGTTTTAAATTAAAATAAAGTCAAATTTAAGCTGGTTTGGATCGGATTGGACCGGTTCGACCGAATAGTAAAAATAATGTTTGCGGGCCAGGTTTGGCTGACCCGTGGACATACACAGGATGGGCTCGTGTTCGAAAATATTAAACCCACTGCGGGTCCGGGCCGGGTTAGAATAAAAAAACAACATGCCCAATCGGGTTGGTCCGAACCTGGTCTGAACCAGGCCTATTGTCATCCATAGTTTCGCATCTACCATAATGGACTGGTTTCGCATCTAGCATTTATCATAGTGGGACTTCAAATCTAACATCTATTATAGTGGGCCTGAATTCAAATCTAGCGGTACATAATTTAAAAAGGTTTCGCAATTAGCAAAACAAAGAAGGTTTCTCATCTAACAAAATAGAACAGGTTTCTCATCTAGCAAAACAAATACAATTTCTCATCTCGCAAAACAAAGAAGGTTTTGATCTTCTTCGTTCACACTATAAATTTAAAATTTTGAAAGTCCGTATCTTTTAAACCGTAACTCGGAAAAAAAAATCCGAAAATACCATTGGTTTTGTTTTTATAAGACGAACAAAACTAGTACCACTCATGATATGTTTTGAATTTTTTTTAAGGAAAATATATTTTACACAGGTTTCTCATTATATGGTTTCGCATCTAGTGGGATGGTTTTACATCTACCATCTATTATAGTGGACCTGAATTCGCATATAGTAGTAGAAAATTTAAACAGGTTTCACATCTAGCAAAACAAAGAAGGTTTCGCATCTATCAACATGGTTTCGCAACTAGTAAAACAAAGAAGGTTTCGCAACTTCTTTGTTTACACTATAAATTTGAACAAATACGTTGAAACATGTTCGCCAAATACAATGGTTACGACAATTTGACCATCTTGACGCCTCGTCAATCCAAGATTTCCAGCACAAGGGATGGAATGGAAATCCAAGCTTTTAGCTTGTAAAGGCCCAGATAGTCTGGGTGAAACTACATTCAAAGAGAAGATGAGATGTAGATTCAAAATTAGAACTGCAGAGAGTACACCCTGTAGGGGTATGAATACCCCAATTAAGGATCTTGTCTCTGGTAGCAAGTTTTCCTTTAATAGCCAGCCAAGAAATAAAGGAATGGCGCGGAATGTTGTATTTATTCCAGACTACCCCGCCCATCCCACTTCTGGGATATGGCTACGAATAGCATTGTACGTGTCCTTTATAGTGAAAATGTTGCATCCTTCCTTCGCAGTTCAATAAGGTACGTCCCTTGAGAGGGAGTTTGGTTGGGGGAGAGCGAGGATGAGCTGGTGGATTTCTTCCAATTGGACCCGGCTTTGGGCACGCGCCGATCTCAGATTTGCTGGCCGCCCTCGTTATAAGGAGTGGAAACAGTGGACCAGGAAACTTGTTCTCCATGGATTTTTATAGAATTTCCAGACCAAAGGAAACGACAGAGGTATTGGGTTAACTCTTTAATAATTATGGCTGGGAGGATAAAGATCGAGGACCAATAAACCTGTCCCGCAAATAAGACCGATTTAATAATTGGAGTCTTCCCGCATACGAGAGGTGCTTGGCAGTCCAAGAGTCAATTCTGAAAGTTATTTTGTGCAGAAAGGGACGACAGTCTAAGTAAGTGAGTCTACTAGTGATGAGAGGAACTCCTAAATAGTGTACTGGGAGAGAGCCTTCAGGGAAGTTCATGATAGGCAAAAGAGTCGAATGAAGGTGAGGGTCAATACCATAGAAAAAGATATGACTTTTCAAAGGATTTACTTTAAGACCAGAGAGAGAATAGAAGTCATACAGAGCATTCTTGATGAGATTGAGGGAGTGAGTATCACCATGTATTGTTTGTGGGTCCTAAATGATACTTAACCCTGTATAATATTATCAGACACACACATATATATATATATTAAATAAAATATATGTAAACATATTATTTGTTATTTAAAAAAACAATTTTAATTTTTTTTAAATATTTTATATTTAAAATGAGACATGTATATTCAATATATAATTATGAATATTATTTTCGCATATTATTTTCTGTCTCCCGAGTTATGTTCTTTACGATATGATTATGCTAGTAAAAATTAATCATAGAATTTTTTTGTTCTTAAGTTGTTTTATTTGACTATCTAAAATTTGAGCTGATTTTTCTTCATTATCTAATTCGACTAATGATATTCCAATTACATGTTCGGAGTCTCGAATATATACATAACATAGATACGTGAAACATATCGTGAAATTTTGATCATTTAACCAGTAAATTTAACCGACATACTCTTATACCCGCACATCCCATTATCTCATATAGTCCAATATATCTTAGTCTCAAGATTCTTATTTTATCAAATCGTAGAACCCTATTCCACGATGATAATTCATCAATAAAAAATTTCGTACTTTCAATTTAATTAGACATTTCCTAATATTATAATTACTATTTGGATAACCCTAAGGCGTTTTTATCATCTCGTATATAATCTTTATATTCTCCACAGTTCATTATATCATGTTTTGAGTAAAATACACGATTTTACGTCTTTCTTTCTCCCATTCATTCCAAGTGTGAGATATTTATTTCCATTCGAAGTTTCAAAACAATGTCATAAGGAAACCAGTATGTTTATATTATTATTATTATCTGCAATTTTGAGCAGTAATAGGTATGGGTTTTGAATATTAGTAAACGTAAACACACAGTCTACCAACATATAATTTAATATTTATATCATCTTTTTTTACTGATAATATGTTTGTATACGAAACATGGTTTTAATATTGAGTTTAGTATTTCAGAACTGTTTGCATGTGATCATGTAATGTTAACGTAAAGCTAGGACGTCGATTTGATACTGTTAAGTTGGAAATCATGAAGCATGACAATCTCTCACATATATAAATGAATATATTGATCTAGCATAGTAATAACTTTACCTAGTAAAAAATATGATATTTTATCAATATATCGTCGATAACCCAAATTAAATCGTATATACTTTGAGTTATTGTCAACTGTTAGACCAAATCCATTCTCATGTGCTCATATTTTCACTCGGTAAAACGTAAAGGTTGGATAAATCTACCAAGTTTTAATCCTCAAATTTGATTTATTGACATATAAAACATCGATTAAAATATTTCAAAATACTTTTTTCCATTCTCGACCACCAGTTATCTTTTTTCAGAGTCGTATACATCTTCATACTCTCAAGATTCATACCATATATTCAAATATAAGCATCATCTAATATATATTTTTTTCAAAATGTTAAAATTTAGAACGTATATCATTCGAGTATAACATAGTAGTCTATCGTTCTGAATAAGAAATTAAACAACCTTATTGACTAGTACATCGTAACATAGTTGTATCATTTTTGGGTTATTCTTCTGAGACTCGCATATTTTGTCCATCAACAAAAGACGTGCATTGAAATGTACCAGTATAACCTCATAATCAACTAATTCAAATATCGCAGGTTTATAATTCATGTTTCAATTAAAATTGAGCTACATACTTTGCATACATGAGACGTTTTCTAATGTTTTTGGACTCAAACCATCTGCTACTACATTAGCTTTTCCGAGATGATAGTGAATACTAAAATCGTAATCTTTAGTGTGTTCCATCTAACGTTATTACTTTAAATTTAACTATTTGTGTGTGTGATTGTTTTTAGATACTTTTTCTTACATATTGCCGATATTGAGTAGTAGTAAAAAATGTGTATTATTTTTCATAATATTATGCATGGATCATATATATCATGGCAAATACTTCAAAAAAGTAACTTATTCCACAATGGAATACGATAAATGAGATTTTGAGTAGGTACTTACATAATCTTCACATGTATGAAAAAATGACTCATTGAAATAATGAGTCGTTTTCGATATTGACACCTTTGAGATCGTCAAATATCTGAAAGTTCTTCTATTCGATCGTTTTCCTTCTTCATATTGAATGATATCTCGTTTGTACATATATTCTCTTTATTTCTCAAGCTTATATTGATTTATAAACAAATTTTGAATTCTCATATATTTGACGATTCTTTATGGTTAAAAAATATTTCTCTAATTATTGCAAAGCAATTAAGATATTCTCTATAAAAATGAGGTTTTAGTGACAACGTGCTATTGGGTGGTGATCCCATTTATGGGTTCAAATTAATAATAAATCCATATAATATAAGCTATGACATAACAACTGAAAATTCATTATTGCTTGCTGCTTTCAGGTTTGAGATTCATCATTTCACCTCTTATCATTGTCTCTATTTTGATTGATTCGTTTCTTTCTTAGAAAAAATGCTTGCCCCTTGTTGTATTACATTTAGTGATCCTCTGATTATGCATGTTTTGGGTAGTGATGATCTAAAAAAATTGTTCAAATGGTTGCTCTAAGTTTAGGTGGCCCATCTGATTAGTTCAACCATCACTACTAGAAGTTCATGCGGTTGCTCGATTGTGTATTATATACAGAATTCCTTCATCAAAATGGAAAATAGGTAGATATAGAAAGATAAAATAAGACTTTGGATCCATAAATCAATATACTAAAATAAAAAATAAAAATAATTAATCGTAAATAAAGTCCGGGCTTGAATTCCATAAAAATACAAATAGTTTTCATTAGAATTTTATGTAAACACTTTATTCAAAATTTTGAATCATCAATATGAATTTATAAAATATTTTGGTTGAACTTGAACTTGAACATGATTTCATTGAATTTGAGTAAGTAAAAAGTAAACAACATACTTCAAAGCACTTTGGTGAGCCGTTTGTATCTCATAAGTCACACTATATAAGTAATGGCGTAAAGTATTTAAAACAATATGGTTGTCGTTAACTCAAGACCAAAAATTAGATAATTTAACTCATGCAACTTTAATTACCTCAAAATATATGTTATTACTCTACCATTTTGCGTAAAAACACATCATAATACTTGATGTGATTCATTAATATTCACCAGAAACTTCTATGTGTCAATAATAAATGATTTTGTCAATTTTCTCATTAATTTTTTATCAATAAATTCACATTCTTTATGTCAGTCAAATCTTACGTTATTTGGATCTCACTTTGTCCTATGAAGTATTGTAAAAAAATTAAATAAAGCTTTAAAAATAACCAACAAGTCTGATAGAACTATGTACCTTTATGTCATTTACTTTATCAGGATCTACAATAATTCCAATATCGACAACCACATGACCAAAAAAATATACCTCGTGTAACCTAAACTCACATTTATTTAAATTTACATATATATATATATATATATATATATATATATATATATATAATAAAGATACAAGTAATTGAGGAGTGAAAATGGTTACTAAAAGTATTTTAATTTGAGTATTTTATAATTAAAGGATAAATTTAGTAAACAATGTAAATATTAAGGACTGAGTGTGCAATTTATAGTAAATGTGTTTGTATTAAGTACAAAATTGGAGTGTAGTATCCAAGCTTCCAACTAATTCTGTTATTTGTAACCGCTTATGCCTATAAATAGAGGGTGAACCTTTGAAGTATATATTTTTTACATTGTTTTGCCTACTATAGCTCTCGATTACTTTCTCTCTCTAGAAACTTTAAATATATTTTCTCTCTTAAATTCTCCCAAAGTTACTTGTTATTTCAGATACTTTTAAAATTATTATCATTGGTGACCATAGTGGGAGAACATTAGGTACCTAGATATCCAATTTAAAAACCTTGAAAATTGTGTTTGAGATATGATGAATCCGGAAGTCAGATTTGTTCCAACAATTCTGGTGGAAAATGAGGTGCTTGAATCAGGCTTCATACGAGAGGGGAACCGAGATGGGATTCTAAGGAATGAACAATATGAACAATCAAATGCTAAAAATTGAATGTATTAGTTGTTAAAAATAATAATTGACTTGAATGATCAGCTCGACCAGAGAGAGGAACAGTCTCAATATAGTATAATGTAATCCAAGGTGCAATGTGAAAATGAAAATAAATAAGTGGAAGATCCATCTAATGAGTCCCACACTGCTCATCGAGTACGAAATGATTGACGAAAAGTATAGTTTCATTCAGACAAATGATATAATTCCTTTACGAAAGGAGAAGAAATATAAAGATTGGTATGTTTCGACTAGTGCTAGTGATTTTCTAAATCAGATTCCGATGAGTTTTATCAAAACTATGAGAAACAAAATTTAAATTTGCAAGCAAAATTATGCACATTTCAAAGAGGGAGGATAGTCGTCTGTAAAAATCCCGAAGAGAGTACAAATCCAAGAAAGATGATAAGGCTAGATTTATGATGGACAACCCATTATTTGAGGGTAATACCTCTAATCATTATGTTAATCATGAAGTTCAACATATGTATACAACTATGAGAACAACTGGGGCTAATCAATAAATAAAAGGAGTATATTGGAGAACTTCTCCGTTGTCATCTGAGATAAGACCGATACCACTTCCGATGAGGTTTGACATTTCGAAAGTAAAGAAGTTGGATGGCACACAAGATTCTGATGATAATATTGAACAGTTAAAGAATTATATACTGAATTTTGAGGATGATGGTCGGTTGGTATGTAGAACGTTTTCATAAACTTTCAAAGGTTCCGTTTTGAAATGGTACAATCAAATTCTGATAGGATCAATAACCAATTTTGGAGCTTTATATACTATTTTTTAAGGCAATTTGTGGGGAGTAAGGAAATACGAGCTAATGGAGATGCCATAATTTAGTGTAAACAGACAGTTAGGAGAAATTGAAAGATTACATTTGGCGTTTTGTTTTTACAAAGATGGAGTTGGAGAAATGTCATGAGCAAGTAGCATGTGCACCGTTTAAACAGATTACAAAGAGATGGGCTTTGACTTTTGGGTCTTTAATGGCTCAGGTTGAAGAACATATTAAAGTAGTTGAGTCAATGCAAGTTCGGATTGGAACAAGTTCGTCTCAAAGAAATTTTAGGCAATGCAATATTTCTACTGGCCAAGTATACCAAGGCAGTACTTCAAATTTCACGGGCCTCCCCGACTGAGGGCGAACGTTAAATTACCTCATCGGTTAGGATCGGTACAACATTCTAATTACCAAACACCTCGGGTTTGATCAAACCAATGGGTAAGGCCAGATTACTTTACAAATTTGATTGATAATGTAGCGATAAATTTTGAAAGAGCAAAGAACCATGCTAATTTTCGAAAGCCCGCACCTATAAATAGGCTGATGGAAGAACAAAACAACAAGTTTTGTAAATACCATAATAATGTAAGGCATGATACAAAAGAATGTATAACTTTGAAGAAAGAGATTCAGACTCTGATAGAGAATGGTAAACTAACAACTTTTGTTGAAGTTCAAGGGAAATATCGAAATCATCAGAGCACATTTGCAGATGTGTCTTCATAAGAGGAGAATATCTCGAGCCCAATCCTGATCGGAGGATTGTGATGGTGATAAGTGAACAATAGATTCAGGAAAAGTTTGAATATTGTGTGAATACTTTGAATCCTTAGCAATTTTCGAAGGAAATACCATGGCTAGAAATACTAATAGCTCTCAGAATAGACATCTGGTGAGTCTGGAAACCCAATTAGAAGGGATAATGTCCACTAATATATATGGCAGAAATGCCACGTCTTTCATTTTGTTTGATGAAGATGATTTAAAGGGCATTGCTGGTATTCATGAAGATGTGATAATGATCGGAGCGGAAATAACGGGAACCTACAGTAAATATTATATTTAAATCAACATACGATAAGATGCGCAATCCGCCTGTTATTCTCTTATGCAAGCACACTATAGTTGGATTTACATGGGTAACAACACAAATCATAGGTGAATTCGAAGGTGAAATTTTGCTAGAATGCGGCTGTGGAGATTGATTATGGTTCTGTTTATGGTGGTTGATTATCCGACCAGCTCCAACGCTATTTTTGGAAGGTCATAGTTTTCCGGGGTGCGTCCATATTTTCAAGCTCATTTGATTGTTGTCTGTTTATATTGAAGAGGTTGAAACACTGTGAATATGTTGAGGAAGTGTTTATGAATGTTGAGAAAGACCGAGGAGATTGGTGACTTAATTTGACAAAAGTTTTACTTAGAGGGACATTTCCTCTTAAGACCAAATTAGCTCGGAGGTTGAGATTTAGAGCCTGTGGTTATACGATATTAGATAGAGTATTGTATAATAAATCTTTGAGTAGGCAACTGTTACGATGTTTGGGCAAGGGCGAATCTGAGGAAGATTTACCCAAACTACATGATGGGGAGGGCTCTGCGCATTGTGGATTTAATAGGTTTGAACGGAATGGTTTTGTTGGCAGGATATTATTGTCCTTCAATAATGAACGATGCTAAAAATTTAGTATGAAACTATGATACTTGTCAAAGATTTTCAGATTATATTCATAAACCAACTGTACCTTTAATTTCAGTTTCAGAAACAGTTTTTTTTAAAGATAGGGGTTAGATTTAGTAGGACCACTGCATATGGCTTCAGGAGGACGACAAACAATTATAGTGGCAGTGGATTATTTTATTAAAATCGGGCTAAAGCTGAATCATTACTGAGGACAAGAGATAAAAATATTATAAAATTCATTGTGTCTAATATTTTTTGTAGATTAGAGTTTCTCAGAGAATTGGTACAGTCTGTAATTCGAGGGGAATTTCACAGTATTTTTCAACATCGTTTCACCCACAAGCAAATGGTCAGGTCGAATTCACTAATACAACTATTTTTGAAGGTTTGAAGAAAATCTTGACGGGTGCGGTTGGGAAATGGCCTAATTATCTTCAAGAAGTATTATCGGCTTATAGAATAACACCTCGAGCTGTAACTCAAGAGACTTTTTTTGCGCTAGTATATGGGATGTATGCATAAGTCTCACAAAGTCAACACTTCTATCTTATAGAGTACTCAACTATTATGAGGAAGTTAAGGAGGAGGCTAAACGAAAAGAGCTTGATTTGATTTAGGAAAAGCGGGTTAGAGCATATTTGAACTTAATGCATAATCAAACTTTGATGAAGAGTCGTTATGATTCTAGGGTGAAAAGAAGAGATTTCAAAGTAGGGAACAAGGTTTTGAGAAATATATTCCTGCATACGAAGGATAAAAGGTTTAAAAAATGACTCCAAATTAAGAATGACCTTATTCAATGGTCGAGAAGCTTAAGCCATGCACATATCACCTTTAGGATAAATATGGGATACTTTTGTAGCACCCTTGGAACATTGAGCATTTATAGTTGTACTGCGAGTAAGTTCTTACACGTTTATGATATTGTTATTCTCTTGCTTGTATAGCTTTTACATTGGCATATGTTTTCCTCTCCTGGTGGCTCGGAAACGTTTTAATGAGGTGCCATAAATCTGGAGTTATAAATACAAGTTCCTTTGATTGGCCAAAGTTTTCTAAGTATACTATGTGTTGGCTAAAGAATTTCATTTGTTTGTGAGGTAATTTGTTTGAATAACGAAGTTAAAATTTTACTAAATGATGATAAGAGTATTATTTTTGAAATTAGACAAGGATTTATCACCCTTTGGGGAATTTTGAAAAATATAATTCGAAGTGCTAGTGTTCATTACAACATTTTTTCGAAGTGCCAGTATGAGTGGCAATATAATTCGAGGTGCTAATGTTCATCAAATAGTTTTTTGAAGTGCCAATATTCGTGGCGATATAGTTTGAGGTGTTAACGTTCATTAAAATATTTTTTGAAGTGTCACTATAACTCGACGTGCTAGTGTTCATTAAAACATTTTTTGAAGTTCCAATATAATTTGAGGGGCCAACGTTCATTAAATCATTTTTCGAAGTGCGGATATGAGTGGCGATATAATTTGAGGTGTTAACATTCATTGAATGCTAAAATATATCAAAACATTATACGAGGTACACGTATAGATTCTGATTAATTCTTTAAGGATAATATGAAAATGAAAGATCATACTTAGCATTTTAAAAGCACATATAGAACTTACGGTTACAAACGTTTGCCCAATATAATGATTGCAAACAAAAAGTTCCAAAGATAACAACAAAAATACAAAACAACAGAACAACAAAAAGTTCATATTGACCTTGAGTATTGTTGGATGCTTTATCTGAGCTGTCTTCCGATTAACTTTCTTCATTATCTGAAGGGCCTGATTGAATATCACCATTTCCCTCGAATTCAGACTGCTCTAATTCGCTTTTGATTGCGACAAAGACTTCTTTAGGGCATCGATTTACTGGTATTAAATGTCAGATATCTGCAAGATTCTCCCTTAGAAACCTTTGATCGAATTCGAAGATCATTAAGATTTTTTCCTCATCTTCATAATTATTCATAGTGTCAAGGCAGTCTTTTGCATTAGCATTTACAACAACATCGACAACAACAATATTTTTCTCTTTAGATTTGATCTTGTATAATTATAAGTCTTACAGGCCTTTCTTTCTCCCATCTTCACTCTATTCATGCAGTTTTTTCAGTACCGCTTGCTTCGAATTGTCTTCATCGTTCTCAGTTTGGTGTTTCGACTTAAGTTCATCCAATTATTTCTTATGATTTGAAGCTATGTGATTTTTTATTAGAATGGTCTTGATATGTAATTCCAACCTATCTATTTGAAAGGCTTGGAATTTCTCGATGAAGTTCCAGTTGCATATATAATCCCACTTTTTGTTGTGAGCACATTATTTTTTCCACCAAAATCACATATTTTTCAAGCTCCACCAGTTGGTTTTGAGAAAAGAAGATAGCACATTCGAGGTTTTAAAAAAGGGTGAGTAGATTTAGAACTTCATCGGTTGTTCACTTGGGCAATATGGAAGAAACGATTCATACAAGGCAAGGGCATCTGAGGGCGTGACTCGAAGAGGAGGTGGACTTTGGTTTTAAGATAGTTCAGGTTAATCGTCCACTAGTGACTCGTACTCAATTGATAAATTTTGGGACATCGAAACTATACACATAATTTTTGGTAATAAAAAAAACTAATACCGACTAAAAATTAAATAAATAAAAGAAACTTATTGCTTAATACTACGTGATAAATTAATGAAAGGATAATAAGACGAAAATCCATCACTTGAAGTATTTTGATCGAAATAGAAGTTGTTTCAGGTATTCAACTCTTAGTAGTCGGTACAGTATGAAAAGGAAAATCACTAAAGCTTGGATTATGTTAAAAAAATATATTAAATTTGTTGAAGATTCTAGTAAATATTGTTTTTCATAAAATGATAATTTCAAATATTTACATGAGTCTCAAAATATATAACTTTTTCTAATGGGAAACATTTTTTGGAATTTTTTTTCTTGAAAATTAGATCATGTTGAAAAATATACATTAAATTGGTTGAACATTCAGGTAATTTTTTTTTCATCTAACGATAATTTGAAGTATTTCCTAGATATATGGTTGCATATGGGACATAAAAATGCATAAAATAAATAAAAGTCAAATAAAGTTTATTCAGCTAAGTTCTCTACGAGAAGTAAAGTATATTTGTTGATTAAAAAAATAGATTAGCTAATAAAATAAAATTTTAATAACATATTTGGAAATATTTTTAAGTTTTTTTATAAAAAACATTAAATAAATATAATTTTTTTTATAAATATATGAGACATATCCTCATGAGTAGCAAGAAATGTTATGAAATAAAAATAATTCAACGAGAAGATGACTTTGACGAATTCAAACCCATACGAAAAAACCAAATGAAAGTGAAACAACCCGAATTAATAAGGATATTAGTGAGAAAACTCCAAAAACAAACCGGGAAAAACAGCAGATCACACACTAGCTAGGGAGTTAGGCCCAAACAAATACATTAAACTAAGTAAATCTATGAAGTTATTGAGAGAGCCATACCTTGAAGATAAGGGTATAAAAACCATGGTACCCATAAAATGTAGGCTCATGAGAAAAATCGATAAATGAATGAATGTCGACAATTACCGAAGACGAATAAAAGCACCATACTAAATAATTATCGTATCTTCTCCAAAAGAAGATAACATAAGTTCAAGAAACCTATCGATGACAAAGGCAATCCAAATACGAGAGCACAAACAGAGGACTACGAGAGGAGAGTCTGCACAAGTAAAATCCTGAACACCCCAAAGACGAAAAAACCTTGCAACCAAAACACCTTAAGTGAGAAACAAAACAACAAAATTAAATCGACCATACAACCTTGTAACAAAAAAATCTAAATTGAATATTTGAAAATACACGTTACGATGCCGCATAGGAGAGGACAGGAGGAGAGCAAAAAATTATGTAGTTCATCTCCCGCTAGACGTGATAAATGACCCACTAAAGCAGATCACCCAAATATTTCAATGTCTCGAAAGAAGCCAATTTGCAGCGATTCTATATTAGCAAGGTCAATCACCACCATGGAGAATGAACATAAACTTAGAGTTGGCAACTAACCCATATATCCTGAGTATACGTGCACTCATTGATGATATAGTTGATTCATTCATCATTTAAATTGCACAACGCACAATTAAAGGAGAAGTTTATACCCCAAGTAATGTCGAAGATATTATATTTATGCAATATCAACCTCGTGCACCCATTAATGAGGTTGGGGGCACATATTGCATCGTAAGTGTCTTTAATAGTGAATTTAACATTCCTGATCTCAACGGACCAACAATGTCCATAAACATAGTCGATGCTAGGAAGAGGGAGAGAGAGAAGGATATGGTTGATCTATTGGAAGTTATGGTGATTTCTAGCATTGGTGGACTTTAATTGCATCAACCAATTTCATACACCATCCCAAATGATTATGGAAACCTCGAGATTGCTCCCAATATGAGAATCTGGAATAAGATTATTCCCATATTGGTTGACCAAAAAGAGCTTGAGAGCAATTAAGGGTTAAACGAGAAGGAGATAATCTCCTCGTTACCAGTCACAACATTATACAATTGATTTGGGGGTGGCCTAAGATTTAAAATTTTCGTCTAATCCATGAGGGAGAATAGTCAATCTTTAAATACCATTAGTTATTATCCTTAATCTTCTCAGATTTAATTCAGCCACACCATATGGAGTTGTCATTTTTAGTAACAGTGGATCAAAAATGTTTAAGGACGGTCGCCTCATTCCAAGTTTTTAGGTCTAGAATTCTAAAGACACCATTTGATAAGGGCAAGGTCACAGCAGACCAAACAAATTTAGCAGTTGTAACCTTCACCTCGTGTCCAAACCAGAAGAAATGACGGAGAGACTCAGAGAGTTATTTAAGAATTCTAATGTAGGAAAATGAAGATAAAAAACTAATAAACCTACCCCGTAAAAAGCACAGATTTAATGAGTTAAAGCATGTCCGTATAAGAGAGATGTTTGGAAGTCCAAGAGGTTATACATGTCATAATTTTGTTCATAGCGGGTTGACAATCATTATGAGAATGTCAACACGAGAGAAGAGGGATACCAAGCTATTTAACCAAAAGAGAACCTACATTGAAACCAAAGATATTGATAAAATTTGTTCTAAGAGAAAGCATAACCGCAGAAATGAAGATGTGACTTTTCTGAGGGTTACCTCCAAAACCTAAGAGAACGAAGAAATATTAAAGACCATATTTGGTAAAATTGAGCTAATTAATATCACCACAAAAAAAATCATCAAATCATCTATGAAGAAGAGGTTGACAATCAAACTTATAAAAATTAAAATCAAACTATGATAATTTTTTTATTCAATACAACCTCTTTCTCTCTGTATTTTAGTTTTGTTTAAGTTTTCTTTTAAACTTTATTGTCTTGTTTTAAATTTATTCTCAAATTTTCACTTCTTCACCTTTTATTTTACACTTAAAGCACTGACTCGTAAAGTGTACACTATATATAAATGTATTATCTTTATTTGATAATATTTATTTAATTTAACATTATTATTATTATTATTATTATTATTATTATTATTATTATTATTATTATGATTATGATTATGATTATGATTATGATTATGATTATTATGATGATTATTATGATTATTAGCATTATTATTATTATTAGCATTATTATTATTATTATTATTATTATTATTATTATGATCATCATTATCATCATCACCATTATGATCATCATCATTATTATCATCATCATCATTATGATCATCATCATTATTATCATCATCATCATTATGATCATCATCATTATTATCATCATCATCATCATTATGATCATCATCATTATTATGATTATCATGATCATCATCATTATCATCATCATCATCATTATCATGATCATCATCATTATCATGATCATCATCATTATCATGATCATCATCATTATCATGATCATCATCATCATCATCATTATCATGATCATCATCATTATCATCATCATCATCATCATCATTATCATCATCATCATTATCATCATCATCATCATTATCATCATCATCATCATTATCATCATTATCATCATTATCATCATTATCATCATTATCATCATTATCATCATTATCATCATTATCATTATTATCATCATTATCATTATTATCATCATTATCATTATTATTATTATTATTATTATTATCATCATCATCATCATCATCATCATCATCATCATCATCTAACTTCATTAGATTGGTTTGTTTGTTTATTAATTTTAGAATAAAACATAAAATTTGATTAGAAAATGTTACAAACACAATTTATACTAACATGTTAGTATTTATATAAAGGTGGAGCTATTTCCCCATAAGATCTATTATTTCCTCCATATTTCAAAAAATATTCCATTTTTTTATTTTCTCCATAAATAAAATATCTAATTTACCTTCTTTTTAACTTGACACCAAACACCAAATCTATCTTCTATACATTCTTTCTCCAGCAACCATCCAAACACTATATCTACTTTTAATTTTTTTGGATCAATCCATCAAATTAATTTATACCCACCATCAATCCACCCATAAACCCTAGCCACGATAAATCTTATATAAGTAGACAACTTTCAAGTTAAAATTCTACTAAGCTCTTCTCTTCTAACCCATGAAAAAACCCTAACCATCACTTTAAGCAGTCTATAGAATTCTAAATGTAAAAATCTGAAATTAATCTTATCTTTTTTAAAATTTATGGGTTTGGATACCCAGTTCCATGAACTCGACTTTTTATAAAAAATCGAGTTATATGATAAATGCATCTAATTTTAAGCCATCATCTCGGAATTAGACGCATTAAAAAAACACTTAATTCCAAGATGTTGGCTCAGAATTAAGTGTTTCAAATTAAACTTGCAAAATCAGGTTTTCGAAATGAGTTTTTAAAAAATGGATTTTCATGTTAGATGAATGTAAAACTAAAATACAAGATTAAATTACTTTGTTGGTTGATTGGGGAATGTTCTCCGGTGTTGAATCTTTGATTTGCATGTCTTCCTCTTCCATGAGTAATCTTTAAAAAATGAGTTTTTGTTTTTGTTTTTAGGGTTTAATTTTAGAACTTGAATCATATATATTGGTTGTAATTTATCTTAATGATGTATTTGTCGGAATAAAGGGTTGATAGTGACGTCAAATTATAAATTAGAAACTAAATAAAGGGTAAAAAAATAAAAACAAATGTCGAGTATTTTTCTCGAATTCATTTACTTTATTCACAAATTTTATTATTTATTTTGAATTAGATTCAAATATAGTACTTTGATTACATAAAATTAAATGAAATATTTATGGTTGTGGTATATATACAGTAAATATGTAGTTCATCGTATATTTTATATTTAACAAATATTAATACCAATTTAAATGAAATAGATTTTGTATTAAAATAACATTATTTATATAAAAAAATATAATTACTTATTTTTAATTTTAATTTAATAAAATATATCTAAATTCAATATTTGATACCTTCTTTATAAAGTTGATTACTGCATTAATTCAAGTAATATAGTATTTTGATCACCGAGCATCAAAAATATTGAAACTGTTAAATTTGTGTTGTTCATATTAACAAGATTTTAGGAGTCACGATATACATCCATAAGATGAAGAATCTTTTCTCAAAGAATCCATTTCTTGATCCTCCAAGAAATCCTTTTATACTGTTTTCATTGCTCTAATGTATTCAATGACCTGATCTTCTACTTAACTCTTTAGCATCTCTTCCGAGTCTCTTCAGCTTCTTTTGATCTTCCATGCTCGCTAGTTTCTTGCCATCTATTTGATGTTGCTCTTCATCTCATGTTTTTCAGCACAAAGAACAGTCTTGAAATTGATGGAGACTCATTAGCACATAGTCATCTCAAACTATAATTTCCCTGCATTATAATACAAAACCTAACAAAAGAAAGCACCAAAAGATACAACATTATCAAAGAAATTGTATGCATATTTGTTTTCTCAAATAAATGAATTTATACCATCATCAATCCACCACAAAAGCAACCATATCTCTCTATAATTCTCTAAACAAGACAAGGGCAAGCTTGTAGCCACCACGAAATACACACTAATTGGCAAATTCTCGTCAGGTATTCCCAAGAAACATCTTTGAACAAAATTTCTTAATGAACGCAGGTTTATTGAAGAGTATAATATTTCAAATTGGGATGCACACCACATAATACTGGAATTCTCTCTTAAAGAAGACATAAGCAAGCTTTGGGTCATAAATGTATGAACTATAGCCTCTTCTTTGATGAGAGTGCTCAAGTGGACACCCTATTTCAATCCAAGAACTGAAAGCCCCGTCACACCAATTCGGATTAGGATATCTAAGGTTCTTGAGTATCTTTCCTATGAGGCCATGATTCTACCTATAGCCTCTTCTATAGGCAACCCTACTAAATCTTCGATCCCCGAGAAAAACAGGAGCTATACAATGCTTGCTATGTTTGGATGGAAATGGACATAACCTAGAAAATTCAACATAATATATGGGCTGGGTTTGGAGAGAATGAAGGTTGTTGGCTAAAAATCAGTTACAAAAGCCTCCCTCATTACTATCATTAGTGCAATCATATAGGACACAATAAGACAATTGCAATAAATTTCAACAAAATTCTCAATCTTTTGAATAAATGAAAGAACTTGGAGCTGAGAATTCTAAAGAGTCAGAGCCTCCAACTAAAATGCTTCCAATACTTAAGTCAATCATCATCATACCTCAGTCTTATTCAAATCCTAAAAAGAAACACAAGAACCACATGAGTTTGTTCGCAAGCCCCAAAATCAGTATAGAATCATGATTATACAAAACCTATCAATACCTCTCATGATCGGATAAAAGAAAACAAGCCAACCAAAACTAACCATGATGAAACTCAAAACTCATCCAACCATACTGAGAATACCGGAAACAATGAAGAGATTATAGAAGTTATTGAATCCATTGACTATGATTATAATCTATCATCCCCAATGATTATGATACATACGGCTTTGGAAACTTACCTATAGATGAACATATTACATCTAATGAAGAATCTCAAAACTCCTCAAGATGAAGATGTCAACTTAGCCTTTGAGCATTCAACCTCTAATAATACTTCACCTAGTAGACACAAAACAAAGGTTGATTAGAATTCCAAAACATTACTAAATAAAAAGCTAAAAGATGATACGAGAAATAAAATTTGACATGAGTTACATAAATACTGATGATATTTCTCAAGTCTCTTGACGCTTCCTGTTTATGGTGTGCAAACTCTCGATAATGAAGAGTATCGATTCTAGAAGGGAATGAAGAATGAATGAAAGGAAGACAAGTTAATGACCGCATCTCCAGATTCTCATAATGCCTTGAGTTAACCAATGAAAATATTCTAATTAGTCAAATAGAAATCCTATCAATCGAATGGAACAAGTAAAGTTTATTTTTTATTCTATATCTAATAAAACTATAGTTTAAAATAATGATTACTTATAGCCTCAATGGGTTAAGCATATAGCTTGTGAGCTATATCTACTGCAAACGAATGAAGGACATTTCTTTTTGTTTTCATCGTTATTGCTCATTTGTTTCATTCAAATGAACATCTATTGCATCCCAAAGAAAAGAGTTACTCCCTCTGTCTCATAATGTGAGACGTTTAATGTTGATTCACCAATATTAAGAAGAGCAATAATTACTTTGAAAAAATAAATAACAATAAATTTGATTGGTGGGATGAAAAGTTTATGCAATCAATTAAAAATTCTATTGGCGGAAAGTTGAAAAGACATAATTAATATTACCTTGAAAAAAAAAGAACGACAATTAATATGAGACAAAAAAATTCTCCTAAAATATCTAATATTATGAGACGGAGAACGTTTATGTAAATCAAAATCAATCAGAATAGATTCAGGAAGTCAGCAAGAGTAAAAATTAATTTATATCAAGATGCTCTATGGACAAATACGAAAGACATTATACCTGTCAAATTGATATTGTTGAAAAACCTATCAAATCAAACCGGTGAAGTTCAGAATAGACATCTTGAGAACTTGAAGAATCGATGAAGGCCAAGGTTTTGGATTGCCAAACAAGATAATTTTACGCGAAGCCTACACCGGAATCCATGGTAATTTGGTAGAACGAGAGATCAAAGTTGTGGTGGATAAGGCTAATTTGTTACTAAGAGAGATTTCTCAACCCTATGTAACCCTAGAATAAAATAGTTTTATAATTGGGCCTAACTTTGTATATCGGTCGAATTTATGTTAATGGGCTACTGCCCTATATAGAATTGTTCAAATTAAAAAAAAAGTAAAATAGTACTTTTTCGGCTATTTATTACATCGAGTGATTGGAAAAGTCTCTCCAAGAAGATGATCTTCTTCTTTTTCTAGGCTCTGTTTCAAGATTTCTTCTCTCCTTCTTCAATGACGTCTACTCTTTATTGATTATTCTTTCCCTTTTCATTAATCTTATGCTTTGTTCTTACTCTCTATCATGGATATTTACAATAACGAAATATTTGAGGAAAATGATTTTCCAGCGCTGGATTCAAAAAACATAGTGAATAACAAGACTGGAAACTTCATCAAATCTTATGCCAATACTATTAAAGATACTCATACTGAATCAAATGCTGAATTAATTCTGGAAATAATAACTGATAAAGCCGATCATATAAGCATACAGTATTCAAATTAGGCCAAGGACTTTCTTATCAGTTCTTTGAATATTTCAATCGTAGGGAAATTTGCTTCTGGGCTGCCTAAGAAATCAATAATTGATCAGTTTCTTACCTCAAGAAAGTTTATAGGAAATTGTAGTGTCTCTAAATGGGATTCCAGGCATATCATTATAGAGTTTGACAGAAAGGATGATTACGTTAAAGTTTAGACTAGGAATGTCTGGACGATCAGAAGTTCTACGATAAGGTTCTCCGGTGGAATCCTGACTTTAATGCTAAGCATGAGAGTCTTGCATTAGTCTGGATGAATATTGAAAAGATTTCCGAGTTTATGTATAACAAGAAGGTTTTAACGGATATTGTGTCCTCCATTGGTGTGCCATACAAGGTCGAATTTCCTGAAAAAATAGAGCATTTAACAATAATGTTGTTGCGTTAGTTGAGATGGATGTATTGGCCATGATTCATAATCGAATTTGGATCGGGTTTGGAAAGAACAATGGTTGTTGGTTATATGTTTCTTACAGAAATCTGCCTGCTTATTATTTTGCTTGATATTATTTTGGTCATGGCATTAACAATTGTTTGAAGGTTGAACAGATTCATAGTAAAAGAAATGGAAAAGTAGAGTTTATAGAACAAAAGGAAACTGATGTTTTATATATATTCAGGAAATTTTTTACAAGATGGGTGATAAAGATAAGAATTGTAATCTTAGTTACAATCAAGTCTACAAGCCTAAAGTTAAGTCTATTGTTATTGAAAAGTATTATACATCTTCAAAATCGTCTGGTAATATTGGGTCTTGTAAAAGTCTTTTGAGTTCCACCGATGTTGTTGCTAAGGAAGTTTAACATGTTGATATTGCTCTTGATGATTCTCAATGAGAGCATAAAGACTCTATAAATGAAAACAAAACCATGAGTGAAGATATTGAAATCATCGATGCTCTAAAAAATCTGAATAAAGATGTTGATTCAAAGATTTCACAAGATTGTAGTAATCATCTTTCTATTAGAAACTCACCTAAACATGGTAATATTGGAAGCAAGTGTTCCTCTCCTATTGGAAAAGTTTTCTAAAATTCACCTACTGATCAAGGATTTAGCAACATTCTGCAAAAGAAGCTGAAAGTTGTTAACAAAGGGAAAAGGCCAAGTAAAAGGGTTCTAAAATCTTTATACTTCTCAGGGATCAAGAAGAAAAACAAGTCAGTTTCTGATCATGATTAGATTTTTAAACTGGAATGTGCGTGGTGTTAATAATAAATCTACTATTGGTAGACTTAAGGATATCATTTTTAAAGAAAACATCAAAATTTTGGCTATTCAGGAGCCCATGGCTAAACTGGAGATTGAAAATGATGTTGCTTCTAGGTTTGGGTTTCCAAACTTTTCTACTAATATTACTAACAAAATTTGGGTTTTTTGGGCTAAGGATATCAGTATTAATGTTCTTGATAACCATGATCAATGTCTTCACATAGAGGTTAATTATCCTGGGGTTGATAGTATGTTTTTACTTACTGTAGTTTACGCTAAGTGTGATAGAATTCAGAGAGGTGCTTTGTGGGATAAGCTTAGAAATTTTGCTACTGAATATAATGCTTGGCTTACCTATGGTGACTTCAATGTGGTGGCTTCTGTGGAGGAGCAAATGGGTTGTACTTATCTTTCTCAAAATAGCATAGAAGACTTTGTGAATGTCATCAGTGATTGCCACCTTGAAGATGCTGGTGTGGTTGGCTCCAAATTTACCTCGAACAAAAACATGAAATGAAAAAGATTAAACCGTGTGTTGTTTAACACTAAATGGCCTAACATTTTTAGTTACACGCAGGTTATCAACATGGTCAGACTTTGTTCTGACCATGCACCCCTTCTAATTTCTTTCTCTAATATAAGTAATAATGGAAACAATAATAAAAGAGTTTTAAATATTTAAATGTTTGGCCAACTGATGATTCTTTTCTCAGGTTTGTTGAACAGAACTTGAAGCTTAATATTGATGCAATGCCTAATAAAGTGTTCTGGTTTAAGCTTAAAAGGCTTAAAAACTGTTTGAAGGTGTGGAATAGAAATCATTTTGGTAATGTTTTCAGTAAAGTTAAAGAGGCTGAAATTAATGTTGAAAAGATGGGTGTTATTCATTTGAGAGAGAATGGCCCTATTTCAAATGTTAATCTTAGGAATGACATTGCTATTCATTTAAAAGCTCCGAGGTCTGAGGAAGTTTTTTGGAGGCAGAAGTGTTTTAATACTTGGCTTAAGGAGGCTGACTGTAATTCTAAGTTCTATTATTCTTACGTTGATAAAAAAAGAAGGAGGAATACTTTAAGAGGTATTAAAGATGAGAGTTGCTGTTATTATGATGATACTAGTATTGGTAAGTCAGCTATTAATTATTTTATATCTTACCTGAATTGGGATTCTTATAGCAGCAAAGAGGAGGATGAGGCTTTGATGGGCAGTGCCATATTTGATGCCATTCCTAAGATGGTTTCCGATGAAGACAATGTTATTCTTATGAAACCTGCAAATGAGGAGGAAATGTGGGATATCATTAATAACATGAAAACTGATAGCGCTGCAGGTCTTGATGGTTATAATATTTCTTTTTATAAAATCTGTTGGAGTATTATTAAAAGTGACTTATGTGCTACTATTAACTCTTTTATTCTTAGTAACAATATGCCTTTGGGTATGTTTGCTACTAGAATCAGTTTGATTCCTAAGAACCCTAATCCTGTTAATTTGAGTAATTATAGGCCAATTAGTCTGTGCAATATGCTTAACAGGATCTGCTCTAAGCTTATTAACACTAGGTTGTCTAATATTCTGCTAATCTAATCTCTAACAATCAGGCTGCTTTTGTAATGAACGGGTTAATTCATGAAAATATTTTAATTACCAAGGAAATGGCCTATGATATTAATAGAAAACCTAGTAAAGGGAATATAATGATTCAGTTGGACATGTCAAAAGCATTTGACAGAATTTCCTTCTCTTTCATTCTTAAAGTGCTAAGTCTCTTTGGGTTTTCTACTAGCTTCATAAGCCTGATTTCTAAGCTTATTAAGCATGTAAACCTATCTATTTTAATTAATGGTAATTCTTATGGCTATTTTCATTCTAAAAGAGGCTTGAGACAATGTGATCCCTTGTCTCTAAGCCTCTTTATTTTAGGTGAAGAGGTCTTAAATAGAGGTCTTGAAAAGTTGTTACATTCTAATAAGTCTACGCAATGTGCCTCTAGAACCAGAATTTTGGTTCATTGTCCTGTTTTTGCAGATGACATCATTATTTATACTAACTGCCTTCCTAAAACTATTAACACTTTAAGTGGTTTTTAGACAGGTACCAAGTAGTTTCAGGGCAGATTATTAACAAAAGGAAAACAAAAATTATTACTTCTTCTAGGCTTCACCAATGCAAGATCGGTAACTTGGAGAGTTCCACTGGATTCAGTTTTAATTTGCTTCCTACTTGTTACCTAGGTATCACCTTGCACAGCAACAATAAAGCAAAAACTTATGATCCTATGCTTGACAAAATCAATTCAAAGATCATGGAGTGAGATTCTAAGTTCTTATCCTATGGGGGAATATTTTCTTTGATAACTACTATTCTTATGTCTATCACTTATTTTTTGATGCAAAACTCTGTTATTCCTAGTTGTGTCATTAAAAGGATTGAAAAAATCTTTAACATATTTTTATGGAGGTCAAAATTTAATGAACAATTAGTTCACTGGACTTCTTGGGAAAAAATTTGTTTATGTTTTGATGAAGGTGGTCTAAATATCAGAAAACTAACTGATATTCAGAGCACCTTCTCTTAAAAACTGTGGTTTGTTTATTATACAAATGAGAGTCTCTGGTCTAGAATCATACATGATATCTATAACAGAAATTCTCACCCTTTGAAAGCTAATTTTAAAATGAAAGGATCAGTAACCTAGAATCATCTTGTAGGCATTAAGGATGTGGAAGATAATAATATTAAATGGCTTCTTGGTCGTGGAGATATGGACTTTTGGTATGAGAATTGGAATCATTGGAATCCCATTCTGGATCATAGGCTTCCTGAGAACAGATGGTTCATTGATGCTAGTGTCAGCTCTTTCTGGAAAGCTGGTTCCTGGGATTTGTTCGCCTCAGAGAATGTTGTTCCTGAAGACAGAGTAAAACAAATCAGCAAGTTCAGATTAGATAATGGCAAAAATGATATTATGATTTGGGATTTATCTCATGATCATCATTTTAATATGAAGTGAACTTAGAATTCTATAAGGAAATGCAGAATACCTTCTAGTTTCAACATGAATATTTGGTCTACTATCACCCCAAGGAAGTTTTCATTCTTACTTTGGAAACTTACTCAAAATTTTATTCCAATTGATTTTGTTTTACAAAAGATGAATTTACAATTAGCATCAAAATGTCGATTTTGTGCTAACTGTGAAGATATAAAACATCTTTTTGTTAATTGTTCTTATGCTTGGAGTTTTTGGATTCACTTCAGTAATCTTTGCAATATAATAATTAAAAGATACATGACTCTAAAGCACTTGATTTATAATTGGCTTTGGTCATCAAACCTTAAAGTTCATATCACTCATCTTTTACCAGCATTAATCTGCTGGGTGATTTGGAAGAGTAGAAATAATTTTAAATTTGAAGGGTCTGAAATTAGTGTTTATGCTTCTATCAATTTAATTACAAAAATCATTTTGGGTCTTAATATCTCTAATGTTCTTACTAGCAAACATTGGACAAACGTCCAGGATACTGGTATAACATTAGGATGTCTATCCTATCAAACTGAAAGAAAAAAGATCACTTATCTTAAATGGGTTGCCCCTGTGCCTGGCAGGTTGAAGCTTAATGTGGATGTTTCCTGCCTCAGTAATAGAGAAGCTTGTGGCTCCATGATTTTTAGAGACAGTTAAGGGACTATCATCAGCGGTTCTAGTAATTTCTTTGGTAAGCAAACGCCTTTGGTTGCTGAAACCAGAGTGTTGCTTGAGGGTCTCATGATCTGCAGAGATAATATTTGGGTTAATATCGACATTGAGACTGACTGTATGACTCTAATCAATATTCTGGAAAAGAAGAGGAACCCATGGTATCTAAAGTCTATAATCGAAATTTGTAGAAATCTTCTTTTACCTTCAATCTCGATTTCGTATGTCTCTCGTATGCTGAAATAACGCCACTAACTGGCTAACAAAATAGACATTAAAATGTAAAAAGAAAGCATATTTCTCTCATTTCAATGCCTCATCCCATTTGTTAGCGATTGCGCTCCTTGAGAGCCTGGGTGTAGGCTATGTAAGCTCTTTTTAGCTTAATTGATGAATGGTTGGTTAAGTGATTCCTTTCCAAGCTATTTTGGTGCTGGTGAATACCGATTTGTTGTAAGGCTGCTGGGATTTTCATTCTAGCTTGGTCTAGGGTTTTATGGAGTTAAATTTGGGGCTTTGTATCTGAGTAGTCGTTTGAAGGGTGTTAGGGTGTTTGTTGTTCAAGCTTAGATTGAGATTGATTTATTGTTGATTGCATGGCTAATCTGGTTGAGGAAGAATATGGAGAAGCTTGGAGCTGCAATAGAGGTCTGTTCGAGAAGTGAATCGAAGACCCCTACCTGATTCTGTTTATTTAGCTTTGGGTTTATTGCATCTAGTCCTTTATTTGTTAATTGAGTCTAATTTGGCCCTTCTAACGTTTGTAAAAAAACCCCGGAGTTTCACACAAATATCTCCTGAATTATTTGATGTTGTCGTTCCCTTTATTGTAAAGATAATTCAATACACAAATAATGTGCATTTGTGATTCACAGTATTATTGATCATTATATATATTTGGTAGAAGTAAATGCATTAAAAATAAATAAAAATGTTCATACAAATACCTAGGACGCATGCCGATGGTTGGCGTTGAAAGTAAGAACATACCTCAACTAGTATGAGGCCTTTTGAAAGTGGACCAAAAGCAAAGCCGTGAGGGCCTTCGGGCGCCAAAGCGGACAATATCATACTAGTATTGAGATCGTGTTGTTCTTACTTATATACGGAGGCGGAATATACGGACCGGACCCCTATATTCACAATATTCATATTCCCAAAACGCGATGGTGGTGAAATTCTAGGAAATCGAACACGATGAACTGGTAGCCATGTTCAACGTGATCAAGGAGCGGTGCAGATTAATCTATAGATGGAGCGCCAGATGGCTCATCAAGCATGTGTCTTGATCAATGAGCGACACAGATTCATCTATAGATGGACGCCAGATGGCTCATCAGGCAGGTGGCTTGATCAAGGAACGACGCAGATTCATCTAAAGATGGAGTGCCTGATAGCTCACCAAGCAAGTGGTTTGATTAAGGAGCGACACAGTGTCATCTGATAGTGAGCAGATAGATCCGCCCTAAAGCTCTAGAGTTCAGGTTTCTCTCCACCTGACTAGAGTAGGCGGATGGAAGTTAATTGATAGGAGGCTAAAGTGATACTTTGTTCGAGAGGAGGATTTATTAGATGCGGACCTTCGGGTGGTAAAGCGAACAATATCACACTAGTGTGTAGATCGGATTATTCTTATTTATATACAAAGGTGGAGATTTTGTTGTTTCTTTCACCCCAAATATGGTAAATGGTAGCACCAAAGCAAGCTCGTCATATATGACTAAAGCTAGATGAGGGCTAATTGAAGTTATTATAGTAGAGGATCCCAAACTTTGTACAAGAGAATTCTCACAAGTTTTGGGTGAAACTACAATCATGAAGGCTATGTATGAATAATATTTTCATCGGCAGAGTTGCAAAGAACACGGGATGGAGAAGTAGTAATACAATTTGTCACAGTTGGTTAGCTTGCCATGAATGACAAACCAAAAGATGAAAGAATGACGCATAATATTAAATTTGTCACAAACTAAACCCGCACATGTAAGTGTCTTTTATCGTGAAGTTAGGATTTCCAACTTTGGCAATCCTCCCAGTAAAGAATTTCATTAAGGAGGACGCTTAAAAGAGGAAGGAAAGAAGAGAATGATGTTGCAGATTTTATTAGATTGTTTATGTTTCCGGCACTGACGGATCTCATGTTATGAGGCCAAATCCATCTTCCCAGATAGACTAAGTCAGTGACTGAAAATTTATCTTTATTAATACATGAAGTTAAAGTAGTCATCTTATAATTAATTAAATAATATGAGAGATTAACCACCATGTTAAATAGGAAATAAAAAAGAGAAGTGCACTTCATGCAACAAATTTCAGCAGAGGTGTTACGAGGATCAGAGGATAATACCATACCACTCACGACAAACCCATTACTTTCCTCGCCACACCTAACATAGTTAGTCGCACGTGATCGTTGACACTACTCCATGCTTTAGAGACCACTACCAATCTTGGCTCGTCTCCACGCTCCCTTACCTATAATTTGGATCATGCTTATTGAGTCAATGTTAGGCTCGACACCACTTCAAGGCCAAGAAGTAGAAGGGGTGTCAAAATTGCACCATATTTTGAAACAAAGCACCCTAGATCTAGGTCTCAGAGGACTTCTAGCTCTGTCCTGCTCAACACTTAAGCAACCAAATCCATGGTTAACACAACACCCCACTCAAAGAACCTGCAATTTTTCTAAGCTCGAGAAAATAAAGACATGCCCAACACTCCAACACGAACAAGAAACACCAAGGATGATATCACGACAGTCGACACCAAAGAAGTTTTGCAAAGAACAACATATTTCCTTGGATCCCAAAAACAGACTTGGAACACTATCCTCACCAAATCAGGAGAAACAAAGCATGAACTGGTGGCACCGCGTGTAGTGAGAATCAGCCAGACCGGGAAAAAAAGGGGAAAGAGAAAACGAAAGATAAGAACTTGATAGGTCTTTGGTTGGCGAATGAGGCCTGGAAATAGTAAGAGTAAAAATGAAGCAAACGTGGGTTCACGCTTAGATATACTCTATTATAAGGTTCACACGAATTTTCCTTTGGTACACTTCTAAAAGGCCTCTTACTACTTAAGGCGGGTTCACACTTAGATATACTCTATTATTTTCAATCTAAGAAATATGGGACTCTAGACCAAGTATGGGATGAAGTTTACTCTTCAACACCCCTCCTTAAACTTGAATCCATTAATGGGCAGAATGAATGTCGCTAAATACGATTGGAAATTGACGTTCGACTTTGGAGTTTGACAAATTAATTTTGGTTTTAGATTCAATTTTTGTATTTAGTATTTCAATTTAGTTTTCTGTTGTTTGGATTAGTATTGGTATTTGAGTTTTTAATTTATTTTATTGTGTGTAATAAACTCACAAAGCATTAATAAGCTTTGTGAGTTTAAGAGATGGTGTTAGAGATATTAGGCCCAAAATCATTAGCTTATATGTTTTATATATAAATAAAATTTTATACTCCTTGTAATTGATACACTTTATAAATAATAAAATCATAGTCATCTTTTTTTGTTTATTTTTTTCTACATGGTATCACAGCATAGGTGTAGATCTTGAAGTTTTCGTATCTTTCGTTGTGTCGGTTGGCAGTTGTTTTAGCTGCCCGCCGGAAGAAAGAAAAAATGAATTGATTGTCTTTCGCTTTCTTCCAAACTGTCACAACAAGAGAGAGAGAGAAAATGTTGATTTTTCGGATTTATAGTGTGCAGTCACAATCAACAGTTCTGATCGAGAGGCAGGCGGTATCGGTTTTTGCTGAATTTTAAGGAGAATGTTTGGGACATCTAATCCTTCAGTTTGAATGGTTGAATTGTGATTTGGTGCTACTCTTTGAGAGAGATATCTACTAGAAAAGTGCAGTATTGTTTTAGGTAAAACTATGGATTCGATTTTGATTTTGGTTTTGGTTTTGATTTAGATTTTGATTTTTGTTTAGATTGGAACTTATATTTAGATTTGACTTTGGTATTTGGATTTGGATTTTGTATGGATTTTATTTGGATTTGGATTTTGTATAGATTTTGTTTGGATTCTTTTGATGGTTATTGGATTTAGTTTTGGATTTGAATTCGGATTTGGTATAGAGTTTGTTTGGATTCAGATTTAGTACATATTTTGTTTGACGTTTGGATTATGTCTGACGTTTTCTTAGATCAACATTTATCATTTTGATTCGTTTGGATTTGTTTAGATTCGTTCGGTGCTTAGATTCCGTTTTTCGTTTGCATTCGTTGGGATTCATTTGGTGTTTAGATTCCGTTTGTCGTTTGCATTCGTTGGGATTCGTTTGGTGTTTAGATGTCGTTTGGAGATTGGGGATTAACGTTCGACTTTGGGTTTTGACGAATCGATTTTGGTTTTAGATTCAACTTTGATATTTAGTATTTCAATTTGGTTTTTGAGTTGTTTCGTATTGGTATTGAAGTTTTTAATTTATTTTATTGTGAGTGACAAACTCATAAAGCAGTAATAAGCATTGCGAGTTTGAGAGATAGTGTTAGAGATATTATGCCTAAACTCATTAACTTATATGTTTATTCTATAAATAAGAACTCTTTGTAATTGATACCCTTTCGAAATAATAAAATCATAGTCATCATTCTTTGTTTATTTTTTTCTACATAAGTCTAGTTACATGAAAAAATCCTTTAGCTTCTCGACTTGAGCTTCATCGAGAAACACAATTTGTTAACAACTAAATAAGGTAATGCATTTGTAAACAAAGCAGAATCCAAAACCTGGAGACCCTGGTATTCACTACTAAAACACTTGAAAAGGCACCCATTTTGTTTGGAAAAACAACGGAATATCCTGCTTTAAACCCCTTATAATAGACTTTATTACCGGTTGAAACAAATCTGGCTTACATTGAATATTTTAACAATTTAGTGACTAATAACTATATGTTCATATATTGTGCAGACTGCTTTTTACGAATAAATATTCAAAATCGCATTTAACTACCAAATAGTGTTGTATATTTTAGTGTAACTATCAAGGCATTGAATAGTAAATCGTCCTTCAACTATCGCGTTTGGTGGCAGATAGTCCCTTGACTTTCAAATGTCCGTTGACAGTCCCTGGACTATCGCGTTTGGATAAAGTTAGTCCACCAGATCCTCTGATCCATGAGAGGCTGCCACCTGTCACTATAGTCCCCAAATTTTTGTATCACCACTAGTCCCTTGAGTTTAGGTCAAACCCAAAATGTAGAATATTACGAAAAACTAAACTCAAGGGACTAGTGGTGATACAAAGATCTGGGGACTATGGTGACAGGTGGCAGCCTCTCATGAATCAGAGGATCTAGTGGACTAACTTTATCCAAACGCGATAGTCCAGAGACTGTCAACGGACATTTGAAAGTCAAGGGACTATCTGCCACCAAACGCGATAGTCGAGGGACGATGTACTGCTCAAAGCCTAACTATCAAATATTGTATACTCTAGTCAACCAATATAGTAATAATATATTGCCGAACAAGTTAGAGATTGTGCGAGTCTACACTTAGTTAAATTATATTGTAGCTATCGAATCTAACGAATATAGCCCTTGCGGGATCTAAAGGACGTAACTTTTTGGTCTACTAGTGTTGTTGTATTCAAAATTTATTTAGAACTCGTATTTTTAAGTTTTAACCGGTTTTTAAGCATGCATGCAAAATAGTTGAAAGTTTGGTTTAACTACAAAGATATGATTTTGGTTAAAAATAATTCAATTCATCTTCATACAAAACTTCGGAGTTTATCCAATTAATCATAAAGCCAACTTACACTAGGAGTAACAAAACAAAACGGTTTATAACTTTTGACGACGATGAGAACCTCTGTAGCATCAGAGTGTGAGTGCATTTTGTACGACTCCACCAAAATTCATGTCTAGACGAGCCACTGAAACACCTAACCCGTTTAGAGCCGGAAAGTGACCAACAAAAGCTGGTGTCACCGATGATTTTATTATATTGGAGGTGTTTCCGGGTTTTCCAAGTCGAGGAAATATAAAATTATCGACGGTGAGATGATTAGGGATCTTGCAATTGTAGCCTGCTGGGTTTTGAGGACCATTCAATTTCGCAACGCAAAAATCTTGGATGGCTGCATGGGAAGAAGAAGAAGAAATGAAGAGAGGGAATATAATGATTGAGGGCATAAGATTCGGTGTTGTTTATATAGACAGATTCTATGAAAGTGTGGTACTTAAGATTAATTATTCAGCTGGTTAGCATTTAATCATTTTGGACTTAAATAAAACATTTATATAGTATTTAAGTTACTTTTTAAAATGAGAATTTGTAAGCAACATATCTCCAAAATTCGAAGTAACATATCTCCAAAATCGTATTTTTTTTTATTATGTTTCAATCATTGAGGGAAATGACTTCTCTTTCAAGAAACCGTTTCTTGGAATTCTTATGTTCTCTTTGCTCCTGGTGATCTCCTCTTCTTCTGGCTCCTTGAATCCAGCCATGGATTCTAATTCAAACAAGCCTCCATCCATTGAAGAGTTCCCTACTCTTCAAAATGAGATTGGATCTTCAAAATCAAAAAAATCATATGCTGAAACAGTCAGGCAGTCCATCTCCATCTCTGTCCAAAGCCCTGATCTCAAGCCTGAATTCTATAAAGAATCAAATGACCACTACTCTATACAATATTCGAAAGAAGTCAAAGATTTTTTGCTCGAAAATTCTTCAACTACGATCATCTGCAAGTTTAAGGAAGGAATCCCAAGAAAATCTGTTCTTGAAGGTTTTCTTCAAACCTTCAAATTCAAAGGCTCTTATAAGTTCTCCAGCTTCGACTCGAGGCATATCTTTATCGAGTTTCTTTACAAGGAAGATGTAAGCAGTATCTGGTCCAAAAATGTTTGGAACATAGAAGGAAAATCCATGAGAATCCTAAGATGGGACTCTAAATTCAACAAAAAATATGAGAGTCCAATGCCTTTGGTGTGGATTCATTTTGAAAGGGTCCCTGAGTTTATGTATAACACATCTATTATACATAACTTGGCTTCATCAATCGGAACTACCTACAAAGTTATTGTGCCCGAAAATAAAGCTGTCATGAACGCTTGTTTCGCTCATGTAGAGATTGATGTATCAAGAAATCTAAAATACAGACTCTGGACTGGTTTTGGATCAAACGAGGGTTGCTGGATCAACATTAGTTACAAGAATGTGCCTCCATATTGTAACACTTGTTATCATATAGGTCATAAAGAGGAAGAATGTAAAAAGATTAAAAAGAAACAACAGCAAGATAAAGAAGATGAAAATGATGGAAATTGTGAAGAAAGTGTCAATATGATTCTAGCAAGGAGTTAAGAAGAACTGTAATCAATGAAGATAATGACAAAGTTGTAACTGAGAAAGAAGAAACTCTTCAGGAGCGAAGAACATCTATTAATAACTCTAGCAACACCCAAACTTTTTGTAAAGTCTATAGAAGAAAGTTGAAGTCAGTTATAACAGCCAAGGATAAAGATCTTGAGGCAAAAGAAACAAGTACTGCAGAATGTGGTCAAAACAATGATCTTGTTGAAAATAATATGGAAGTGATAGAAGCATTGCATAGGATTGATCAGGATTTTGCCCTAAGCAACCTCCAGTTTGAAGAAGATGATATGATTAAAAACATAGGAAGCAGTGATAACTCCCCTTGAAACCCTTCCTTCAACAACAACTTTGGCTCCATCATAAGTGGAAAGCTAAAATCTGAATTGAAGAGAAGTAAAACTAAGAAGCTCACCATCAATTCTCTATCCAAGAAAGGAAAAAAATCGAAAGACAAATCTTTATCAGACAATGATAAAGATAACTAACTGGAATGCAAGAGGCCTGAATAATAAGCCTACTTTGAGAAGGCTCTTTTCTATTATTAAAGATAACAAATCTAAGATCTTGTCCATCCAAGAGCTCATGGCTGATCCTAGCAAGTTGGATGGTGTGTCTAAAGTTCTTGGCTTTAAAAATTCTTATTCAAACAGCTCAAATAAGGTTTGGATTTTTTGGAATGAAGATATTGAAATTTGCATCCTCAATGATCATGATCAGCTTGTTCACATGGCTGTCTCTTATCCTGATTGTAAAAATTTATTAAATTTGTCTGTTGTCTATGCTAAGAGTCAACGTGTGCTTAGAATGGATCTCTGGAATCATATGAGAATGATTGCTACTGATGATGTCCCTTGGATCATTACTGGTGACTTTAATGACATTACTTGTTCTGAGGATCAGATTGGTTGTTCTACTTATGATCATAATAATACCAATAACTTCAATGAGGCTATCAGGCATTGTAATCTTGAAGATGTTGGCTACATTGGCTCGAGATATACTTGGAATAGGGGTACTCTTTGGAAAAGGCTGGACAGAACTTTGGATAATGAGTTGTGGATCAACACTTCCAAGGAGACCCAGGTTTATCACATGGTAAGAACTTGTTCTGACCATGCTCCCTTTTTAATTCAATCAAACTATATCTCTAATTATATTAATTGTAAGAAAAATTTCAAATTTGTTAATGCCTGGAGTAATGATGATAGTTTTTTTAGCTCTGTCAAGCAGGAGTAGAGCTTGGGTTGCAAGGGCAATCAGGGCCAGGTCTTTTGGTACAAGTTGAGGAGGCTTAAATACTTCCTTAAGAAGTGGAATGCTAATACTTTTGGCAACATTTTCAGTAAGGTTGAGGAGACTGATGAGGCTGTTAAGAGAATGGAAGCCATTCACCTTGAAACTAATAGCAATACTTCTAAATCTGACCATTCTAAGGCTAATAGCTTGTACTTGAAAGCTCTCAGAAATGAAGAAATTTTCTGGCATAAAAAATGTTACAATGGTTGGATTAAAGATGGTGATGGTAACACCGAGCTTTACCATACGTATGTCTCTAAGAATAGAAGACGTAACACCATTAAAGGGATCAAAGACAAAGGGATTTGGCTTGACAATTCTTCTGATATTTCTAATTTTGTTCTGTGTTATTTTAAATCTATATTATCTACTAACTCTTACACTAACAGAAATGAGGAATCCTTATTAATGCAGGATGAGATCTTTAGCAATATTCCTAACCTTGTTAATGAGGAGGACAGTGGTTCCATTATCAGGCAAACCAATAAGGATGAAGTGTGGAGCATAATATCCAAAATGAAAAATGATAGTGCGCAGGTCTGGATGGTTTTAACATCTTCTTCTTCAAATCTTGTTGGTCAATTATTAATAAAGATCTGTGTAATGCTTTTAACTATTATCTTTCAGGCAACAACATTCTTGGGGATGTGTTTGCTACTGGTCTGTGCCTTGTCCCTAAATGTGCAAATCCAACAGATTGGAATACCTTTAGACCGATAAGTCTTTGTACTATCTTTAATAGAATTCTCTCAAACCTTATCAACTCTAGATTATCAAATATTCTGCCTAACATTATCTTTAAGATGCAGGGTGCCTTTGTCAAAGGCAGACTTATCCATGATAACATCTTAATCACTAAAGAATTGATTCATGATATTGATAGAAAGCCTAAAACCAGAAATGCAATCATTCAGCTAGATATGTCTAAAGCATTTGATAAGTTATCTCATGCATTCATCCTAAAAGTTCTTACATGCTTTGGTTTCTCTGATCATTGTATTGAATCAATAAAGAAAATGATTACAAATGTCCATATTTCTGTGCTTATTAATGGTTCCATCAATGAATACTTTAAACAAAACAAAGGTCTTAGGCAAGGAGACCCTTTGTATCCTAGCATGTTTATCCTTGTTGAGGAGGTTTTGCTCAGAGGGATTTACAATCTCTTTGAAAATAATAAAACTCTACTCTATGCTTCTAGGTCTAACTTTTTGGTGCCATGTCTGGCCTTTGCAGATGATGTATTGATCTTCACAAACTGCAAGACTAGTTCCATTGATTTGCTAAGTAGTCTGCTGGATAAGTATCAACTTATCTCTGGTTAATCTGTTAACAAAGAAAAAACAAAGTTAATTATATCCAGAAGAGTCAATCAAATAACTACAAACAACATCAAGATTCAAACTAGCTTTAATACTGGCAATCTGCCATTCAATTACTTGGGTATAACTATTGCAAGAAACACTAGAGTGAAGTTTTTCAGACCCTTCTTGACAAAATTCAGGATAGAATTGTGGGTTGGGACCTAAAGAACTTATCTTTTGGGGGCAGGTTGACCTTAATCAATCATGTGTTAATGCCAATTATATACTACTGGATGTAAAACACTCTTGTCCCTAATAATATCATCAAGAAAATTGAGGGCTACTACAACAAATTTCTGTGGAGATCTAACTATAATGTTAAATCCATCCACTGGTCTAACTGGAATCAGCTTTGTAAACCTTATGTTGAGGGTGGTTTAAACATTAAGAGTCTATATGATATTCAAATGGCTTTCTCTTATAAACTGTGGTACCTTTTTAGGAAAAATAACAGCCTATGGGCCTTAATGATGCACAAGACTTACTGTAATGATTCTCATGCTCTTAAAGCTAAATGCAAAGCCACTGACTCAACTGTGTGGAAGAGACTTCAAACAATCAAAAACACTGCTGAAAAGAACATTAAATGGAGGCTAGGACAAGGCTGTATGGACTTTTGGCTAGAAGACTGGCATGACAAACCTCCTATGATAAGTGACTCTAACTCTTATAGATGGTATCTCAATGCTAGTGTTAAAATCATTTTGGAAAAATAACAACTGGGATTACAATGTCCTACACAATATTTTGCCTACTGATAGAGTAAATCACATTTAAAATTATAAAATTGATACAAATAAGCCTGACAAAATCATATGGAAGCTTTCAAATAACAAAGAGTTTGATATTAAGTCTACTTGGGAAAGTATCAGAAATACTTATACCAAGTCAGGCCTGTTTTCAAAAATCTGGAATAATTTCATTCCCAAGAAATACTCTTTCTTATGTTGGAAACTTATAAAAGGTTACATTCCAATTGATAATATCATTATGAAAATGTATACTAGTATGGCTTCTAAATGCCAATTTTGTAACAACTATGAAGAAAAAAACCATCTGTTTGTCAGTTGTAACTTTACTTGGCCTCTGTGTAACTATTTTAGTAGCATTTTTAAGATTGATATTAGAAGGCATGTGGTTTTCACTCATGTATTGCATTCCTGGTTTTGGTTTTCTAAAGGCAAAAGTCACATAACTCATATCATCCCTCAAGTTATTTGCTGGGTTATCTGGAGAAACGGAAACTAATCAAAGTTTGATGGTTCTCCTGATACTGTCAAGAAGGCTATTGACAGAATAATTCACATCATTAAAAGTATGGATTTGGCTAATATGTTAACATACAAACATTGGTCTAAAGTCTTTCATGCTGGTGTATCCCTAGGTTGCAACTCAGCAAAAAACAATCGTGAAACTCCAAGATACCTGAGATGGATCGCCCCTAATCCTGGGAGGATGAAGCTCAATGTCGATGGCTCGTGCAACAAATTTGGTGAATCCAGCACTGGGATTTTGGTTCGTAATTCTGAGGGTGATGTTCTCCTTGGTTATGGCTCTCTTCAAGGCAAATTAAATCCCCTCTTCGCTGAAAACAATGCCCTAATTGAGGGCCTGATAAAATGCAAACAAAATCACTGGACTGAAGTTGATGTAGAATCGGATAACCTGATTCTTATTAATCTAATTGCTAATAGGAAGGAAGCTTGGTACCTGTATGATTCAATGGAGATCTGTAGATCCTTAATCCATCCTAAGATGTCGATCAGACATGTTTCTCGTCTTCAAAATCAGTGTGCTGACTGGATTGCAAAATCTGTGATCAAATCAAAGAAGAGCATTCAATTTGTCACTCCTCCTGATAAGCTCTGATCAATGACATTGCTGGAGAGTTTAGGGTTGGGGTATGTTAACTGAATATGGTCGAGGATGAAGCTCTGGAGAAGAAGACGATTTCAAATTTTAGGCGCTTTCATGTTTTGATTTTTAGTCCCTATAATTTTATTTATCTTTCAAATTGATTCTAAACATTGTAATTTTCTTTAATTTGGTAATAAAAATCCATTACTTGCCAAAAAAAGTTAGTTTTTAAACTCTCTATATTTTACTATTTGATCCAATAACTTCATGTTCGAGTTTTTATAAATACTTTTAAATATTTCATGAGCAATTTACGATTTTATAATTATATACATTTAATAATTTAAAAAAACTAAATCTAAACTTGAAGTAAAATTTACTCATCATATTTTTTTTCAGAGGGAACTCGCAGCCGCTACTCGGAGTGCAATGAGTGCGCACAGGGAAAACCCTCAGTCTGACGTGATAGCCTGCAAACCAACGCCAGAAGGTAAACCACACAAGGTGACAGGCTCAGCCGAGAAAGCGTATGTAGAGGGACTCGAACTCATGACCTTTTGGTTATAAGAATGCTATACTCAACCAACTCGGCTACCCCTTGGGGGCAACTCATCATATTTGATACTTATTGTTAATGATTGGTACTCTAAATGTTCTTTTAAAACTAAAATAATATTTCATGGATGATTTTAACCTTTAAATTTTAAATGTTTGTAAATATAAATACTACATAAGAATTGATTTGAGACTAATTTAGTATTTAACACCTCTATTTAAGGACTAAACGGAAACGAAACTATATTACTTGAACTTTTTATGTATTCTGCACTTCATTTAATATGCCAGCCTCAATATACTTTATGTGATTTAATTGTTATACAGTTGTAATCCTTAATTTTATATAATAATATTATATAACAAACGCTAAAAAAGACAAAAATAGTACTTTTAGTTTATTTTGAATTCTTAATTAATATCATATTTGAGTATGAAATGATGTTGGTGTAAACTTAATAATCTTATCTCATTAATAATTGTTGACAAGGTTAATAAGTTAAGCTTATGTGAGAATTGTGTGTTGCAGAAGAGTACCAGGGTTAAATTTCTGATCATCAACCAAACAACTCATTATGTGCTTGAATATATTCATTCTGACCGTTGGGGACCTATAATGCATCCTACAATGCGATGTGCTATAAACTTTGTCTCTAATTGAAGATGCGTAAAAAATTGGGTTATATTTTTGAAGACCAATGATGAACCATTTAATGATTTTAAGGACTGGTAGAATCTGGTTGAGCATCAAACTAGGAATATGTTGAAGAGTTAAAGATTGACAATAGATCAAAATATGTGAATGAACCAGTCACTAACTATTTTTTTTGGCATTGTTGGAAACCTAATAATAAAATGAACTCCTCAACAAAATGGTATTATTAAGATGATGAACTAAACCTTGTTATAAATCGTAAGGTGTATGTTATAGATAGTTGGTATGAGCACAAATTTTTAAGGAGAATTTGTCAAGATAATTACATACATTATCAACAACAATCCATCTTCGCCACAAGACTTCAAATGTTCATAATATAACTTGACTAGAAATAAACTATTGCTGAAATATTTGATAGTGTCTGGACGTGTTGCTTGTACATATGTGAAGCAAGATTAGATTTAACCAAGAACACTAAAATGTTTATTTTTCAATTATCTGGATGAGTAAAAATGTATAGATTGAGATATCTGAAATTGTGGAATAAGAAAGCCTTTAATTATCAGGGATGTGATGTTCAATAATGTTGAAATATCAATACTCGAGAAGGTGATGACTACAATTATTATTGTCAATGATGCAAATGAAGTTGAGATTAAGTTTGGGCAAAAGAGTGAGGCAGATGATGCTTCTAGTAAAGATAGTTTCAGACTTGGTGTGGGTTCAACTCTTGTGATAAAATTCGAATATTGCATGAGTTTATCCTTGGCTGAGACTTTGATGATACATACACTTCAAATGTTACGTACTGAAATGCAACTTCAATAAAATGGAAATTATCAGTTGGTGTGAGCGATAGGGAAAAAGACTCTAGTAAGCCTACACATAAGTATGACTATGTTGATATATTATGTTATACTTTAAAAGTTTAAATACAAGGAAATGTTCTTGAACATGAGACTTATCATGATGCTATGAAGAGTAGTGATAAGTTAAAATGACAAAAGATCATGATGGAATAAATGAATTCTCTAAAGAAGAATAACACATAAATTCTTGTGCAGTAGTCAGAGATTCAGAATCTTGTAAGATGTGAATGGAATTCAAGAGGAAATGATGTATTATGGGAGTTTAATTATTTGGATACAAATCTAGGTTGGTGGTTAAGGGCTTTATACAAAAAGAGAATGTTGATTTCAATAAAATATTTTCATCAATTGTGAAACAACCTTCAAAAATGTTATACTATCAATTGTTGCTAGATTTAATCTTGATCTAGATGAAATGAATGATATAACTACATTCTTACATGAATAACTAGATGAGCCCATTTATATGAGTCATTGACAATATTTTGAATGAGGACATAAGTGTTATGTGTTTGTTGAAAAAACCTTTATATTGGTTGAAATAGTTGATGCGATTGTTGAATGAGAGATTTGACTTTTTTATAAAGGTAATTAATTATGTAAGAAGCTGTTATAACTGGTGTGGATAATTTCAGTCTTAGGGTAATTTCGTCAGGAGTTTTGTGATGTTTCGAGGGAATTTAATGCTTGGGTAGTTTGTAGTGAGAGATTAGAGCTGTCTGGTTGTATTAAATGTTCATTACCCTCATTAATGAAAGTGGTTGGGTATTTATACCCTTAATTGTGGGCCTCATGGGTTTTCGGGTCAAACTCGTGAAACCGGGTCGAATTCAAAGGCCCATTAGTTTATTAAGCAGGTTGATAATTAGCTTAGTCATAAAGTGATTAGTTTTTAATACTTTGGTCCTGTTCGGATGGTTCAGTGGGTGGTTTTTGTCCGAAATGCCCCTGTTCGGTTTCCTCAGTGAGTGGTGAGAAAATCCGGACTCATCAGTAGCCCCTTTTTAAGGTTATGTTCGAAGGCCTTTGGCAAGACCTAAAAAATCACTCATGAGCATCTGAAACCACGTCCGGACAGACTTCGATTTGTATAACGGATTTATCCGGACTAGCAAATCTCTTAGAAGCTCAAAGGTTTTGTTTACAGATCGTGGGACACGTGTCCCTTCCTGATTCGCCTCACCAGCCGTTTTTTCTTCTAGAATAGCGCTCCCACTAACCTCAAAAGTAACCTCTTCAATTAATGCTGGTGATGTTAGCGTCGTCTTTAATCATTACTCTATCTTTTCGAATTCTCCTAGGTTTCAAGGTATCTTTTGTTTCTTTAGTATAAATTATATCATTTTTCACTGTTTTACTATCTTCAACATCTTTTCACTTATAATCTTCAGAGCTTTTACCTCTCTTCTAAAAAATGCGTTTTAGTGTAAGTTTATGTTTACAGCAAGAAACGCTCTAGTAAAAGGTGGGTGGCTAAATCTGTCGGAGTTGGAGAAAGCACAAAGGGTTGAACGAGAAAGGTGCATCACAGCAGGCCTCCCAGTCTCTCCCATTGACAAACCTGAAACACCAACCTTAGAGCCTGATCGAGGTTCATCTTCTGCCAGAAGCTCTAAACCCAGAAGATTATTCCAACCTAGTCTTTCACCGATCATCTCAGGCTCATCGGTTCAGGAGTCAGAGCCTATTTTCGAACAAGAACAAGCAGTTGCAAGTGTTAGGAAACCTTTACGTTTATAGCCGTGGGATCGGACGCTGACCTCTCCCCAGAAAAGCTAGTAAATCTACGAAGAGGTCGTTTAGTGAAAGGCCAGGCTGTTTCACAGCCTAAATCTCCAAAATTTGTGCCCTCTAACTCTAGGGCCAAAGATAAAATTACAGGGTCAGAAGCACCCATCAAGGTTCCTAAAGATAAAAAGTCTGGTCCGGAGGCCACCGGTTCAAGTCTCTGAAACGAACCCTCCGGATCTGAGCCCCAGACGGACTCCAGACCACAATAAGCAAGCAGCGCTCAACCATCCAGACAGCTTACTGAGCCAACCACTAGCACTTCCCTCCCAAAAACAGCTGATAACCCTTCCATAATAATGGAAGATGTGATGGAGGACATTGTTGAAGAAGCCCCTTTTGAGACTGGTGTCTTCGGGCAGACGAGTGAGGCTGTCATTGTCAAGAAGAGCAAAGGCAAAGAGAAGTTATGTTTAAAGCACCCGGACCTGCCGGAGTGCCTCATGGGAAAAGTGGGGCATTTTTTCCACAAAGTAAGTGTAAAGTACCTGCTAGCCATGCATAAGATCAATTACGCTTTTATTCATACAGCTGAACTTGGCCGGATGCGGACAAAGTGGGGGATTCTGGAAAATGTTAAAGTGAGGATATCAGTCGATCCGGAGACGCCAATGGATTTGTGAGATAGTTTTCTACACAGAGTTATTTAACTGGGGGCTTAGTTTTCCCTTGGACCCAAAGATAGTCAGATATTTCCATCTGATAAAGCTCTGCCCAAGCCAACTGAGCCCCAACGCCTGGTTCACCTTCATGTCCTGTATCATGGCCTCCAAACTCCCTGGAATTCCTCTTCCAATGGAGCAATTTGCTGCTGTGGCCATCCTTTGCAGAAACCATGTCATCCTCTTCTACCATTACAACATGGGTGACAATTAAAAAGTGGTAGACGACTTGCTTGAGTCAGAGAAGAACTGGAGACTCAATTTTTGTTCATCAGTGGTGCTTGGGAGAACGGGAGGAAGATTAAAGTTAGTGATAATCCAAGCATGCTTACCGGCAGATGGAGGAGTACAGGTAAACATTTAATCACATTTTTCTACCTTTTCTTATGGTAAGTTTGTTTGTTTAATTTCTCTTATTTTGTTTTTTGGTAGTGCTGCCTAAGGAGTTCAACGACTACTTAGAGGCGGGACAGACTACTTGTGCCAAGCTAAATGCTTGGGATACTGAGAAATGGGGAAATCGCTTCCACAACTTTTTTACCGGAGGCAACTTGACAAGATCCCATCTCTGGAATACAACCGGCCGGAGGGACTTGTCTTGGGATGAATTAACCACTCCACCTCCTCTGGGGGTGATTCTTCAGAAGACAGATGGAAAGGATGGAAAATTAGCCTTCCCCAGTAGAGCTGAAGCCCCAAGGAAAATGAAGGGCAACAAAGGCAAAGCTAAGCAAGATAGGGCTGAAGTCAACCCAGGTGATGTTGAGGATACTGTCCCTGCAAGCCCGAAGGGGCAGGAACAAGGAAGAATCGATGTTTCTTTGCTACAAGTGGTAGAAAATGAGAGTACCAAAGAGGTGGTTGGATCTCCAAAGCCCCAAAAGGCTCCCAAGAAAGACAGGAAACGGGGAACAGAAGGTGGAGATAGGGAGGCCAAGAAGAAGAAAACCTCCAAGGGAGATGAAGTTGCTCTCCGGGCTCCGGAGTCTTTTCCTCCGGTTGACCCAACAGACCCAACTCAAGCAGAGGGAATCCCAAGTGACTTTCAAACCGGAGAGGGCGCTGGAGGGGACATCAACATCGATGGAGTAGACATCAGTGGGCTTCAAAGGATTGGTCTTTACTTTAATGACCTTGAGAAAGATGAATTCACTGGCCCTTACCTTCCCTCAAGCTCCTCGAACATGGGCACCTTCAATGGTAACTCTTTTTCTGTTTCAGGGGAGAAGGACATGGTGAACCATTCCTTGTTGAGCAATATCCAACCGATGCTCAACTTAGAGAAGCAGGTGCGAAATCAGTCAGCTATCATCAACACACTCACCTCTGATAAAGAGAATTTTTCTAACAACCTCCTTACTGCCAACCAAAGCATTGAGGCATTAAAGAGAGAAAATGAATAGCTAAAGAGGGGGAAAGAAGATTTGGCCACCAAGCTGGCCACTTCGGAGAGGGTTGTCATAGAACTTCAATCCAAGTATTCTGACTTGGAGAAAAATCTTTCTACTTCGAAAGAGGAGTTGAAGGCCAAAGACAACGTCATTCAGACCCTGACGAATGGCAAAATATCGCTTGAAGATGTTGTATCTCAGGCTAAGCAAGAGAAAGATGACTTGCTAAAGGAGCAGGAAAAGACCATCCAAGCTACGATTGATGCATACACCAACGATGTGATAGACTCCCAAGAACAAAGGTACGTTGAGGTCAAGTCAGACATGGTCCTACTCTTTCATCGGAAATTTCCGAAGAGGACACTCGGGGACTTATGGCGATTCGTGGAATACGAAGACCTTCCTCACCATACTATGGATGATGGTGATAAGCATGGTTATTCCAGTGGTTGGGATGACACCACTGATGAAGATAAGAAGACCGGAGAGAGTCTATATGAGGAACCCACCGATCCTAAGAAGAACCCAAGTAAAGTTGGGACATCTAAGAACTAAAGTCCTCAAAATGCCAACTATCTTTTAATTTTGTGTTTTAACTAAAGTCCTTGGATGGCCAAGGCATTTTTTTTGTAACCGTGTCCGGCACTTGTCCGGGAAAACCTTTTCTTTTAAAACTTAAAGTCCTTGGATGGCCAAGGCATTTCATATATTTAATATCATTCTCAGGTATCTACCGGGCAATTTTATCTTACATAATTCTTACATCGTTCTGTAGTTATTTAATTTTGATGGGTTGTGTTCAAATGGCCTTTAGTTATTTCATAAGTGTTTTAAAGTGAGAGTGTTCAAATTCTCCGATGACACATGTTTAAATAGTCATCACCTCATCGAATTAAATCAAACTGCTAGTCAAACTACTTCGAATTTTTCAAGAAGGCATCGAATTTTATTTAAAAACCTGGACACCTCATTAAAACCTCCCCGCGCCACCAGGATAGGAAAGAGTATGCCCCCAAATATTTACATGGACTTTAAACAAGTAAATATTTACATAGTCTATTCTAAATACAACCGAAGGTGTTCGATATTCTAGGGGTGATTCAAAATCCTTCAATTCTTATCTTTGAGCCTGTACGTCCCAGGCTTAAGCTTTTCACTGACCACATAGGGTCCTTCCCATGTTGGAGCTAGTTTGCCAAACTGCTTCTCTTTGGTGTGCAGGAAGACTTTTCTTAGCACCTTATCACCTATTTGAAAATCCTTCCTTTTGATTTTAGAAGCAAACCTGCTTCTCGTCAAACCCTGATAGTGTGTGGCTCTGAGGTGAGCCTTAACTCTTCTTTCCTCCATCAAATCAAGTTGGTTTCTTATTGCCACTTCATTAGCTTGTTCGGAAAAATTATGGACTCGAAATGAAGGGAGAGTAACCTCTATGGAAGTTATAACATCCATCCCATATACCAAAGAAAAGGGAGACTCTTGTGTTGCAGCCCTATGAGTGGTTCGGTAGGCCCATAATACCTCTGGTAGATAACTTGGCCATTTCCCAGCAGCTCCCTCTAATTCTTTTTAAGACCGGTTAGGATGGTTCTGTTAGCCACTTCAACTTGACCATTTTCCTGTGGGTGGAAAGGAGAAGAAAAACAAGGTTTAATGCCTCTAGTAGCACCGGAATTCTCCATCTCCTTGTTATCCAATTGTGGTCCATTGTCGGTAGTTATCTTTTGTGGAACCCCGAATCTACAACAAATATTGGACATGATGAATTTTATAACAGTTTTCGAATTAGTTTCTGCCAATGGGGTTGCTTCGATCCACTTGGAGAAGTAATCAATAGCAACAATTATAGTTCTGCACCCTCTGGATGCCATGGGTAGAGGTCCCACTAAATCCAGGCCCCAACGAGCAAAAGGTATTGGCTCAGAAATTGACTCTAAAGGGACTGCTGGAACATGAATTCCATTGTTGTATCTTTGGTATGGATCACACTTCTTCACCAAATCCTTGGAATCTTGCATTATGGAGGGCCAGTAGTACCCAACCAACAAAACTCTTCTGGTTAGAGCCCTGAATCCACAATGTGCTGATCCCTCGCCATCGTGTAATTCAGAGAGCACTATTTGGGACTCTTCGATCCCCACGCATCGTAAGAGAGGTTTACTGAAGGATTTTTTATAAAGAACGTCTTTTAAGATGACAAAACCACGAGCCTTGTATTTTACCTTCCTTGCTACTACTTTTTCCGGAGGCAAGATGCCATCTGAGAGATATTGGAGGAGAGGAAATCTCCAATCTTGGGGTTGTTTTACTTGTATATCCAAGCTCTCTTCTTCCTTATCCGGATTGATGTGAATGGATGCGCACTCTAGCACATGAATCCAAGGGTAGGACTCAGTATAAGCTATGGTTGCCAAAGAGTCTGCTAGCGTATTTTCTGTTCGGGGTATGTGCTCAAAGGTGATGCTTTTGAAATTAAGTGCCACTTCTATGAGAAGAAATAAGTATTTAACCAACTGCTCCTTTTTGGCTTCGGATTGACCTTGTGCATGATGGATAAGAAGCTTAGAATCGCTCATTAACCTGACCCTTTGGCTCCACAAATAAGAGCTAATTTCAAACCAGCTATAGCAGCTTCATATTCAGACTCATTATTAAAAGCCCTGAAAACAAAACATATAGCCTGGTACATCTTGTCGCCGTACGGAGAGGTTAAACATATCCCAGCACCACAACCCATGGTACTTGATCCACCATCAGTCCGAACAGCCCATACTTTTTTATCTTTTTTTCACCGGTTGCTTGCTTAGTACCTCTGTCTAAATGGAATTCAACCAAGAAGTCAGCCACAGTTTGAGCTTTGACTGCCGTTCGAGGGGCGAAGTCAATATCATAGTCTCCCAGCTCCACTGACCACTTGGTCATTCTGCTTGAAATGTCTGCCTTTAGAAGAACGTTTTTCAAGGGAAAAGACGTCCGAACGATGATCGAATGAGACTGAAAATAGGGCCTCATTTTCCTAGTAGCAATTACTAAGGCCAGTGCTAGTTTTTCAAGTTTCAAATATCTTTTTTCTGCATCAATCAAGCTTTTTCTGATACAGTATACGGGTCGAGGATAATTATCCACCTCCCTTACTAGCACTGCACTTAGGGCACTGGGGAGGATAAATGCTTCTTAATTTCATCAAATGCCTGGTCGCACTGGGGAGACCAATTAAACTCTTTTGCACCTTTCAAAGTTTGAAAAAACGGGGCACACATATCTGAAGACCTTGAGATAAAACGGTTTAGAGAAGCCAACCTCCCTGTCAATCTTTGTACTTCTTTAATATTCTGAGGAGGCTCCATTTGCAACAAAGCATTAAGCTGGTCCGGATCAGGCTGTATCCCTTTCTCACTTATCACATACCCTAAGAATTTTCCGGGCTGTATTCCGAAAACACACTTCTCTGGGTTCAATTTTAAATTTACTTTCATTAAATTGGCAAAAGTTTCTTGGAGATCTGCCAAGTGTAGCTCTTCGTCCACACTCTTTAACATCATGTCATCTGTATAAACTTCCATATTTCTTCCAATTTGACCAGAAAAAGCCTTGTTTACTAACCGCTGATAAGTAACCCCAGTGTTCTTTAATCCAAACGGCATCACCTTATAACAATGGAGACCCCTATCAGTAACAAACGTAGTATGTTCTTGATCCTTCGGATCTACTTGAGTCTGATTGTACCCGGAGAAAGCATCCATAAAGGACAGTAACTTGTTCCCAGACGTGGAGTCTACTAACTGATCAATTCGAGGAACTGGATATAGATCCTTCAGGAAAGCTCTATTGAGATCTGTAAAATTGATTCACATACGCCACCTTTCATTTTTCTTCTTTACTAACACCGGCTTGGCTGTCCATAAAGGGTATTGAGATTCCTTTATGTGCCCCATCTTAGTAAGCCGGTCAACCTCTTGAACTATGACATCAGCTTTCTCTTTAGAAACAGCTCTACTCTTTTGCACAATGGGTGCTATATCCTTCCGTACGGATAACTGGTGTGATATAATGTCTGTTGGTACTCCGGTTACATCAGCATTGCACCAAGCAAAAACATGCTGATGGTATTTCAAAAAAGTTAACATTTTACCCTTTAATTCCGATGTCATCTTGGACCCGATCTTGACACTTTTTTCTTCAACTAGAGAGTGAGTTTCAACTTCTTCAATAGGTATTAAAACGCCAGGGGTCTCTCTGGGGTCATCAATTTCACCCTCTCCCCCAGAGGACCCCTCAAACTGCTAATCCTCACTGATCCAAATTGCCCCCAACGTTCGAGGGGCCAGTGTTGTTGCATAACACTCCCTTGTTACCTTCTGACTGCTCCGAACAACTCCCATTTGTCCTTGTACAGCGTATTTCAAACATTGGTGGACTGTTGACGTTACAGCATACATCCTAGAGAGCCAAGATCTCCCCAAAATGGCATTGTAACAAGTGGGACAATCCACCACGATAAAAAGTATCCTGACCATCTTCTTAAAAGGGCATTTGCCTAACAAAACCTCCTCCTCAAACTCCTCGATCACATCTGTTGATCTTTCAGTGAAACCTACAATTGACCTGTTCGAACGCTGAATTACTGATGGGTTCTTCATTTGTTTGTAGGAAGTTAAAAAGAGGATATTGGCTGAACTACCGGTGTCCACCAAAATTCGCCTTATATCATTGCCCCCAATGGATGCTCCTATTACAACATCTTCATGGGGACCAGCTATGTCCCTCAAGTCATCCTTATCGAAACAATGAATGGAAATGGGATTTGTGATTGATAGGAAGTCATGCCTCCTTCCAGTTAGGTAGCTATAGTATAAACATGCCTCTTTCTCGAAGAAGCAGTTGGTGCAGTCATGGTGTCCCCCTCAAATATTGTAAGTGACTCAAAAAAGCTAATGAGGCCGGACACCGTCTTGCAATAATCTGTAATAACACCCACCTTGTTTCGAGTTGGATCAGGATCCAAATATTCTGATTTTACATCAAACCTTTCAATTATCACCATAGCCCCATCCGGAGCCGATGTCCCTGCGTTGTTCGGGCCAGTCCGATGAGCATTATCAGGCCTGTTTCCACTTCTTCTTTTAACATAAGCCCCCAACTTCCCTCTATCAATCAAATTCTACACTTCTTGTTTCAATGCAATGCAATCTTCAGTGGTATGACCAGTATCATGGTGATACTGACAAAAACGATTATTTCGACTTTCCCTGGGAGATTGTAATGCAGCCGGTTTTCTGAAATGGACTTCGTCTTTCGTCTTATCATAAATGGTGGCTACATTTTCTTTTAATTCAGCGAACCACTCTGGTTGAACCCAAGTTCCTCGCTTATTTCTAGATTGCTGGCTTTGAGCTGATGCAGCCGGGTGGGACTAAGCCTTATCCATGTTTTGACCCTGTCCGGCTTCCTTGGCTTTATACCCGGACTAATTATGTTTTTAATTTGGTGCAGCTGAGGCAGATCTCACTTGTCGGTGCACTCTGGTTTTCTTTGTTTCATCCATATTAATCTGTTTGCCGACCTGATTCAGTAAACCTCCCCATGTCATAACATTTTTCATGGTTACTAAATCAGCTAAATTGCCAGGGTTCAAACCCTGCCTTAGAGAAGCTATTGCCACTTGTTCAAAGCAATCAGCTAATCCATTTTTTGTATTCACGAACCGACTTATGTACTCCTTCAAAGATTCATTTGGTTCTTGGGCACAATGGATAATAGTGTCTCCATTGCCCTTCACTTCTTTACTTCCAACGAACTGTCTTCGAAAGACCACCCAAAAAGTGTCAAAATTCATGATGCAGCCTTGTGGCAAACTATTGTACCACTTTAGAGCACTCCCCGTAAAAGACTCGGAGAATGCTCGACAGAGTAGCTTATCATCATCATCAAAGTTCATCATAAATTTTTTGAATTGCTCCAGATGGTTATCTGGATCTTTACTACCATCATATTTTTCCATCTTTGTGCTATCAAACCTCTTAAGAAGGTTTTCGAACAGTATCTTGGAGGATAATGGAGATTGTCTCCAATTACGGTCACGACTTAATACAGTATCTTCGTTGGGAGTTGCAAAGAAACCTGGCTTATCATAAAAGGAAAAAAGATCCATTAGTAATCGGTCTACGTGCCTCCGGCCATGGCCATGACTATGAGACGACCCTTTACCCAGATGTCTCTTCAACCTTCCATGCCTGTCCCTTTTTCTTGAGTATTTTTTAACCAACTTTTGTTTCCTCTTAGAACGCCCTTCATCACTGCTGGATGACAGGGATTCTTCGACTCCATCTCTGTTTGAGGAGCTGCTCGAAGATTCTGAGTCTGAATCTGAGCTCTTCACTGGTTTAGACCGGTGAGACTTCTTCGGGATAGCATGAGTCTTTTTAGTGCTCACATGGGTTTTTGATGGCTCATGCTCTCTTGGATTGTCAGTATGGTGTACTGCTGACACTTTTTACTTTTCTTTCACTCCCAATTCTTCCTTTTTAGCAGCCCTCAAGGCTTCTATCTCAACTTTTAGTCTATCTCGTTCCTCAATGGTATATTCATCATTTTTTCCCACTACTTCTGCCAAAGCTGGTGGTATATCCTGCTCGTTCGGATTCATCCGAACTGTTCTTTCTTGATGGTTTTGAATGCTTGATTCAGGCACCTTCTCCTTCCACTGTGGTCGCCAATTTGGTGTGGATAATATCAGTCTGAGGGTAATTTTGTCAGGAGTTTTGTGATGGTTCAAGGGAATTTAATATTTGGGTAGTTTGTAGCAAGAGAAGCTGTCTGGTTGTATTAAATGTTCATTACCCTCATTAATGAAAGTGGTTGGGTATTTATACCCTTAATTGTGGGCCTCATGAGTTTTCGGGTCAAACTCATCAAACCGGGTCGAATTCAAAGGCTCATTAGTTTATTAAGCAGGTTGATAATTAGCTTAGTCATAAAGTGATTAGTTTTTAATACTTTAGTCCTGTTCGGATGGTTCAGTGGGTGGTTTTTGTCCAAAATGCCCCTGTTCGGTTTCCTCAGTGAGTGGTGAGAAAATCTGGACTCGTCAATAAAAACTGTGTATATTGTAATGAAGAAACACATGTAGAAAAATAGATTATGTTGTTATTATATGTTGATGATATACATGTATCTTGGAAGAGCATGATGGAGATTGAAAGTGTCAAAACTCCACGGAAGTGAGAATCTGAAATTAATAAGAAACAAAGACGATTTTTGGAATAAAATATTAAGAAATGCATAATAAGAGGTTACATTTGCTTATCTAATATATAAATATATATAAGTGTTCTTGAAATTTGGAATGTTTATAGCTAGATCTTTTGAAACTTATATAGGTGCTCAATTCAAGCTCGACGCTACTTAAATACGAGAAAAATAGGAAAAAATAGGAAGTACACACAAAAGATACGTTATGCCAATATAATTGGAAGTATCATGTATGGTATGATTTGTAGTACATCAAATCTTGTATATTCAATAAGTATTTTAGCTAGATTTATGAGTAATCAAAGGAGACCTCACTGCAATTCTCCTAAATGAATCACGAGACACCTGAATTGTATATTAGATATAATCAGAAACATGGATATGACCATTTGTTGAGAGGGTATGTGGACTGTGATTATTTAGGTTTCCTTGATACAAAAAAGTCAACTTCGTGTTATATGTCTACAATGTTTGGCGGTGGGGTTTATTGGAGAGCTAATCTATAAATGTTTGTTGCCTTGTCATCGACATAAGCTATATATATGGCTAATGTTGATGCATTAAAAGAATCTATATGGTTAAAGAGATTGTTAAATGAGATCACTCATAAAAAGCATAAAGTTACATTGTTTTGTGATAATGCTAGTGATTTTCCCTTAATGGAGAATATGAAGTTCCATCAAAGGATAGCACAAGTAGATGTGAAGCTTCTCTTCATCTGTGATGTGGTGGAGAAAGAGAAAAAGAAAGTAAAACTTGAAAGATTACAACTGAAAATAATATTTCAGATGCTCTGCCAAAAGTAGTACCGTTTTTAAAGTTTACCTACTGTATGAGACTTGTTCAAGTATGAGATACAAATGAGTTGTATTCAATCGGTAAATAGTAGTTGGAGCATTAAGGCAAAAGATAATTGAGTCATTAAAAGCGTTGATAGACAATTCTTAATAATATATGTATTATACTAATTTATTAGCTTGTTTAGTTTATTAAAATAATAAAATTCTTTATTATGTTTAATTTTATATTTAATATGCAAGTGAAAATATTTATTAAATAAAAGGATAAAATGAGATAAATTCTAAAGATTAAGCTAAAAAGATAAAGAATAATAAAAGTTAAAAACTTGAAGGAAAAAAATAACTTTAATAATCAAAATCATGGGAAATAAGAGAGAAATGAAATGAACTTGCTTTAGTTATAGATCAACAATTAAATGCCCAACATGTTTATAAAAAAAGCAAAACTAAATATTTTATTTTTATTTCTCATTTATTTTATTTATGTTTATGATCATGTTTAGCCTTAGCTAAAAATGTTATTTCGAAGATCATTGGGCCTCTACAAGTATTTTTATTATGAGATTATTATATGTTCTTGGTAATTTAGTTTTATATTTTTTTTCTTATAATTAATATTAATTTTTATGTTTTCAATTTCTCACATATTTAATTGTATGATTTGATATCTAGGTTGAGAACGAGAGGTAAAACTTATTTCTGAATTATATTGATATACATATGTTGAATGAGTAGAATACTACAATCATGAGGTATCGAGATTTGAACTAGATTCTTTGTGTATATGATACAATTTTATGAGATATGTAATAGAGATATAACTAACCATACACGAAGGTTAGTTGTTTGAGATCGAGATATGATAACAACAAATTGTAAGAGAATCTGATTCTAATGATAATAAACAATAAATTAAATAACTGTAAAAGTTCGTACTAAAACAAATTACATATTCAACGATCCTGGATTATTTTGTTATTGATTTATTACCCTATTATTTCATTTTTTTTAGTTTTTTTTAGTTTTAATTTAATAATAAAACTTGAAATTTACTTTTGGATTACAACATTACAATATTAAATAGCATCGATATATATAAATCTTTACTTGTTAGAATAATAATAAAATAAATTAGGGTTCGATAATCCAAATTTATACTCATTGTTATTTGACGATAAACGTACACTTGCGATTTATCACATCAGGTTTTTATGTTGTTTCTGAAGAATTATTCTATTTATATTACTATAACTAGTTTAATCGTTATTTTTATGTTTTGTTGTTATTTTTTATATTTTATAGAGATAACTGTCAACACGAACTTAGTTCTTTCCGATTTAAAAATTGAAAGAACCTTTCAGAGACGACTAAGACAAGTAAAAAAATCCAACAACATTAGTTTATAAAGAATATGATTTTAATGATGTTCATGATTTACGAAGAATCAACGACTACGCAAATCCTTCACTCGCGATATTAACTCTAAGTATTCTAAGACCAGTAGTTGTTGCATCAAGTTTTGAGATTAAACCGTGATGATTAATACGATACAAAATAACCACACGTTTGTTGGAGATTTAGAACATAGCCCAAACACCGATCTATCAAGTTTAATTGAGATGTATAAAATGGTTTTGCATTAAGCATAACGAGTGGTAGATGCATCGAGTTGAGGGTCTTTACCTAATAAGACATCGAAAGACGCATACAGAGTTATTGAGTTACTCTTTAGTAGCAATTATGTTAGCTCTGAAGAAAAGAAGAATACAATCAGAATATATACATTGAATGGCAATATAATGCTACAAACAAATATATTTGTACTTGAACGATGACACAAATAAATATGCAAACCTGCAACCATAAACGAGTGTGAAACATAGTATCTAACGAACCAATTCAATATTAAAAAAATGATAAAATTTATATGAATAACTTCCAACAAGGTTTTATATCATACTACAATAATAATGGTTATCGGGAAAACCTGATTCGTTTATGAAAAATACTAAAAAAGATTTGGAAGCATGAAAACATTAATAAGTTGGAAAATAAATCAAACCTAGAATACAATCGTACTAAGTTTATCGTCTAAAAAACTAATGGATCAATTACAAAGACTTTGGAAGTGTTGGTTCATAATCAAGGAGCTTGTCTGAAGAAAATAAAAGTTCAAATTAGTCAAATGCATTCGATGATGGGTTTTAGACCTTAAGGAAATTGTCCTATAAATAAGATAACAACCTAGAAAATGTGAATGTAATTATATTGAGAAATAGATAAGAAGTTGGTAAATAAGTAGAGTTGAATTTTGAAAATTTTGATGTTGATCGCAGTAAGGCTAAGTGTGATCCGACAAAGTGCTATAAATAATAATAATATCTGATAGTAGTAAAACTGATCAGGGCGAGCATAATGGTGATCGCAACAAACTTATGAAAAAATAATATTAGGTTCTCAAGTGAGACTTCGGTTAGGCGAGCCCAACGTTGATACAACAAAATAGAAATTGATTATGTTATGCTAAATTAAGATCGTGGCGAATTTATATGTGAAGAGACATGAGATTTACGAGGCAAAGTTTAACGTGGCAAACCTAAAGTTGATCATGGTGAAGTTGATCCAAATAATCGAAACCTTCAAATATCAAAATATGCATCTCACATTCCATACACATGTTGAAAGAATAATCAGAACACTAATAATTAATTCTCTATATTCTTAAATATATTTCAAAACCTTAAAATCAGTATATCGATCGCCAATTTTCTGGAACATATGCCAAAGTATTCAAAGTTCCTAAATGACATTGTCTTTTTAACAGGCAACAAATTTCAAACTTTGAGAAAGTGATGATAATGAAAGAGTATTGTACTTTGATTCAAAATAAATATCCACCAAATATACATGATCTTATATATTGTAAAATAGGCAATGCTACTTTTGAAAAATACTTATATCATTTAGGCACTATAAAAATATGAATAAGTTGAATATACTATACAATTATTTCTTTACATTTAGTCGATTTACAAAACATTTATCCTAAAGGAATAATTGAAGATATGTTAATGAAGGTTAATAAGTTTATGTTCCTACTAGATTTTATTGTTTTACACATGAAGAAAGAAGACTTCTACCGCTCGTCTTATGGATAAATTTACTAGTTATTGCGAGAAATATTATAGATGTTGATGCTCGAAAATTGATCATTCGAGTAAGAGAAAAACATGTAGAATTCAACATATAAGAAGCTTTAAAATTTCCTAAAGATATTAATGTTTATTTTTCCACGTACGTGGTAGATTAAAATGGTTGATAAATGCATATACAATTTTTTATATATATTTCTCACTAATACATACTAGATTAAATGAAAACTGGTGTGGTTTATTTCCGATCAAAGGGTATTTTGGGAAAGAGTTTCAAAATTTAATACGTTGAGTGAGAAGTAGAGAGATAAAGGAGGTGTATACTAGCAGTAAATTTCTATCACCCTCATAAATGAAAGTAATTGGGGTACTTATACTTGTTTAATGGATTGTGGGCCTTCCGGGTCTGATCATGGGCTTGAGTCAAGTTTAAAAACCCATAGGCCTAAGATAAGAAATGACTAGCAACCAGCTGACTCACAATCCACTTGTTTGTCCTGTTCGGTGGGGCATGGTACTGGATATGTCTGAACCGCCTTCCAGATATATACAATAATATGTGCCAAAGAAATCTGACCTCATAAAAAACGACATTGAAAATGAAGAGGTTTTATATATGGGTTTTTCGCATGCCGAAGAATGTTGTTTGGTGTATGTAATACTCCTACCACTTTCCAACAATGCATGATGTCCATCTTTGCAGACATGGTTCAAAAATCCATTGAAATTTTTACGGATTAATTATTTGTTTTTGGTGGCTAATTTGATGATTTTTAGCTAATTTATCTCTTGTTTTGAAGTAATGTGTAAAGACCAACGTTGTTGTAAATTGTGAGAAATAGTATTTTATGGTACAAAATAAAATTATGTTAGGATATCGAATTTTAAAGAAAGGAATCAAGGTAGTTCAAGCTAAGATAAAAGTTATCAAAAAATCACTTTCTCCTGCTTTAGTGAAAGAAATCAAGAGTTTTTTTGCCCATGCATTTTTTTATAATCAATTTATTAAATAATTTCCTAAAATTTCTAAACCTTTTTATGATTTATTATTTTAAGATGTAGATTTTATGTTTTCTAAATAGTATTTACATGTATTTAACGTAATAGAATCTAAACTAATCTTGCACCTATTATTTTATGTTGAGATTTATCATTTAAATTGATATGTGATGCTAGCAACTATACGATTAAGTTTTTCTTAGGCCACGAAAAAACAGAAAAAATCATATTATATATTATGTTGGTAGAACGTTAACATGTGCATAATTAAACTATGCAACAACCAATAAATAAATTTTTGCAGTATTTTTTCCCTTATATAAATTTTGGTCATATTTATTAGGTATTATGGTTATAATACATATGGATCATGTTGCATTAACGTTTTTATATAATAATAAAGATTCAAAACTGCAGTTATTACGCCGTGTATTACTTTTCTATGAATTCGATCTTGAGATTCAAGACACGAAGAGTTCATAGAATGTTAATCACTTATCTCGTCTAGTAACATATGATCATATACAGAATGAGAATCAATTGATAAATGAGTACTTTCCAGATGAACAACTATTAATTATGCATGCAGAACCATAGTTTGATAACATTGAAAAAACAATGTCGATAAGGACGAACTATTTTTGTCGATAAGGAGGTCTTAAAAGACATGGACTATCAAAATTTTTTTGTGATCTTGAATAGTTTTCTTGGGAAGATGCATACCTTTACAAGCTATATAGTGACCACATTATTTGATGGTGTGTACCTGAAAATAAAATAAAATACATATTATGCCATTATCACTCCTTAGAGGTCAAAAGGTTATCTTGGTGCACAAAAAATAACAATAAAGGTTTTGCTATCTAATTTTTTTCCCATGTTATTGTAGATTTCAAATACCTTTGCACGAGTTGCGTTAGATGTCAAATACTAGGGAACATATAAAAAAACTACTACTAAAATATATTCTAGAAGTGGAGTTGTTTGATGTATAGGGCCTTGATTTCATGAGACATTCGTCGTCATTATTGAACAACGAATACATATTGGTAACGGTTGATTATGTCTCCAAGTGGGTTGAAACAATTTTCTTATGAACAAATAATGCACGGGTGGTTACCAATTCATCAAGAAAAATATTTTATCACAATTCGGAATTTTGTTTTTAAGGTGAACGAACATTGGCTAAAACTATATTTTAAATGAATTATTGAAGAAGATCGGATCCCAATCCCTCTTCAAGTTCCTAACTAGAAATGTCAAAAGTCGAGCAATAGAATTTGAATTAAGCGTTGTTTGTGAAGTAACCCAATGTGATTATTTCCATTAGTTTATCTTAACTTGTTAGTAGCTTTTTAGATAAGAAAATACTGGAAAATAGTTTTAAAAATTCCCTTTCCCACAATAATAATCTTTGTGGTCGTGTTGAAGTTCACATATGTCTGTTTTAAAAAACTTTCGCGTAGGTAAAGTAATTGTGATTGTCGATCACTACTATTTAAAAAATAGAAAATAAAATTCACCTAGGTGAGCTGAAAATGATCGTGATGAACTGGCCAGACATGTTACATTAAATATTTGTTTCTCTTAGTCTAATACATTTTCACACTTTCATATCATTTATGTTGTTAGTTGTTTTTTCTTTTCTCGTGATTTTTCTATGGTGAGAATCAATTTAAAACAAATCAACTTCAACTTTTTTAGACAAAACGACAAACTTCAACCCCATAGTTAGACATCATGTACATTTATTCCGTATTCTTTCCTTTTTGGTTTTCAAAATTATATATTGGAGGGATATTATTTCTTAAGTGTGGGGTATATGAGTTATAGTTTTTAGCATAAAAAATCATAAACAAAAATATGTCATGATCATAGAATATTATATATTATCTACTTTCCGGCATTAGGATCTTGATTTAACATAGTTAACTAATACATATAAATAAAAATAAATAATTGCATGTTAGACTTGTATTTGATTAGGTCTTCTATATTCAGTATGTCTAGAATTTTAGAAAATAAATTACACATGATTTAATTTTAGATATAATATTTATACATAAATTAATAGATTGAAATACTAATTTCTTTCTAAAAAGTAGTTATCATATATGAAAATAAAAAATGAAATAAAATAAAATATAATAAAAATATTATTATAAATTTGTACATAGTATATGAGTAATGTGTCTAACCAACATAGAAATTCGTGTGAAAATGTAAGGTATTTGTGTAAAATTTTTGCTGTGTATTGTTTAGTTTTGTAACCTAATAAGTTTTGGTTGTTAAATTTTTTGAATGTTTTATCACCTAATGCTCCTAACCAATGGGGGAGCAAGTTGTTGATGAATCGCTATTAATTGATTACTTAGAGAGCTTAAGAAAACTGGAGATTTCACGAGTCACGTAAAAATATTATTACATTTAATCCAAGTGTATACGTAATTTGGGGTGTTTTATCACTTAATGACCTATGCGACTTGAGAGCCCTTAATTCTCACATGAATAGATGAAAATGATAAAAGAAAATGTATATTAATAACACTAAAAATAAAGTTTATTTTGTTGGTTGATTAGCACATATGTTAAGAAAATTTCTAGTAGATGATTATGTAATGAAAATAAAATTTCAAAACAAATTGAAAATATTTAGAGTTGTACAAATTATTGTCTATAACATGTGGTTATGGATTTTCACTTGTTTCATGAACTTGTGACGAAAATAGAAACGGTGGTCGTGTTCTATACCATATAATAATATTTATAACTTATACTTACATATTGTGATATACGTGTTTTACTTCAGAGTAGCAAAATAATAAGTTTGGGGTAATTTGATCAATGAATATGTATCACTTATTTATATATATATATGTATATATATATATATATATATATATATATATATATTGTATACTAACTTATTAATTAGTTTAGTTTATATAAATAATTATTTCATTAGATTTAATTATGGTTTTACTAAATAATTGAGAGATTTATTAAATAAAATAAGCTAATAATTAAAAGAATAAACTAAAAAACAATAAAAATAATAAAATCCAAGGATTTGAAAGAAACAAACAAATGGATACAATAATCAAAGTCAAATGAAATTAACAAAGAGAAAATGAAACCAAATTTTTGTAGTATTGGATAAAGAATTAAAAGCTCATTATTTATACAAAAAGAACATACGTTCAATCTTTTAGTTACAAATAATGGGTACTTGGAGATATCATGTAGTAAGAGGTGTGGAGTAATAATATCTTATTGATTTTTAAGATCTAGAGTTTAAATTATTTTCATTTTGTTTATGATATTGTTTAGCTTTAGCTAAACAATTTGTTTCTATGGTCATTTGAACTTATGTAAGTATTTTTATTATGAATTGATTATATGTTTTTTAAAATTTAGTTTATATTTTTTCTTTAGTATCAAAATTAATCCAAATGCTTCTATTATTTGCGGGGTTAATTAAATGATTTTAGATATAGGTTGAGAACCAAGAAGTAAAAAATATTTTTGAACTATATTAATATCCCTAAGTTGAATAAGTAATATACTACGACTATGACCTATTGAGATATGAACTAGATTATTAGCGTACATGATGACTAAAAACCCTGACCGGTCACCGGTGTTTGACCTCTGTTACAAACCTGTCACTAAAGTTCTTTCATACCTAAAACTGGTATTGCATATATAGTCAGTAGCGTGTGTCAATTAACCATGTGATGACAAGTGGCACCCAAAGATATAATTTGTTGTTGCAAATACTGTCACTCAACAATTCACACCCAAAATACTTTTAGTTTGGTTTTTTAAACCTTTTACCTTTACTTTGATATTTTTACCTTTAAATTTTATATATTTACCATATAGTTTTATTTCTCACCAACTTATCATATTTATATTAACTTTTCACCTACTAACAATATTGTCATTTAATTTTCTCCATCCAAGTAGCCCATTTAATTTAAAATAACCCGAACCATTTTCTTTTTATCAAAAATATTAAACTCTAACTAATTAAAT